>JAWIIS010000028.1:9576289-10904535 GCA_033682625.1 Helicoverpa zea x Helicoverpa armigera
TATTCCGTTCACTAATTATTCCGCGTAATTAAACGCGAGCATTATCGTGCGACGCCGCCGCCACCTGGCGGCATTGTGCGAACGTGATTTACTGCGATCCCGCCGCGATCCCGTTGCGATTCCATTGCGGTAGCCGGCCTCTTTTTGCACCAATTAATTATCGAATTGCTCGTATTTAATAATTGCTGTGAAATTAATGTGAAGTGGAACTATCGATTTGTTGAGTTTTGTATGTTATGGTAATTAATGGTTTACCGTGATTTTGTTTGATTTTCTCGGGGAATTTGTGTAGAGTATTTTAAAATTAAATGCATAGGTAGTTTTCGTATTTGCACTTCAACCCTTGCCAAAATACTGACTCAAGACAAACGCATCTTGAGCCCAACTCATTATCGTAACCATCAAAAACACAGAACAAATCAACTCGACTCCCACAATTTGCGGGGAACCCAAAAAGGAACGTGAAATATGCTTCGGCCGAGATGAAAAAATAATAGCAACAACAATGTGGGTGTTATCAGGCCAGTCCCTCGGTCCACTCTTATTACGAACCTCAGGCCTCTAATTTGGTCGCAGAAATTCCTCTTATTTCCCCGTCGCCTTCCGACGCTCCGGCCTCCTTCTAATGAAACGTTATTGCACACAAATGAAAATGTTTGTATGTACTTTCTTGTAGTCCATTTTTGTGGTTTCTGTTGACTTTTGTAAAGTAAAAAAAGATTTGCTAAAGTTAGTCCTGATTGCTTAAATATGCATTGTTTTCAATTAGGCCTTACAAATGTAATTTCAAATACCGAAATTACATAAACATAATACTCCTAATCAATACGGCACTTAGGTATCACTATCACACACAAATCTCATCTTCACGACTCTCACCGCGCAATTAATTTTAATTAACAGCCGCCACTATTTCTAAATCCTGTTATTCATTAAAAATAATTTAGTTGTGTTGAGCAGTGTCTCGTATACATGTACTTAAGTAAAGCTCATTAGTAATTATGGAGGGCTGCTGAGGACGGGAGGCTAAATATTTTCTCCAGGCCGCCCCGGCCAGGCGCGGTAATTAAAAGAACGGAGCGCCGAGCCCCGGGGAAAATCAAAAATTATTATTGTTCACGCATATTTTCTTGTGGAGGAATATTGTGATAATATGGTGCTGTTTAGGAAAGATTTTTGTGTGAAAATATTTTTGGAAGACATTTTTGTAAACCTGAAGAGTATGTGAGCGTTAAAGAGCTATTATTTATTTCTCTCTTTTTAGAAAATGTCATTCAGTTTATAATATCGTTATACACATAAAAAGTATATTCGACGAAAATCCCGAAAAAATAAGGAAAACATATTATTTTAAATCAAACGAAAATTTCAAAAACGGAACACAAACAAAACACGAACGCCTCCAATCCCGCGTAAACGCAACACAAATATTAACGTCAACGTCATTTTGTTAATGAGTTAAGAACAAGCGGCTGAGAGTCGCGTCATTAGGACGCGGAGCGACGAGCGGGGCGGACGCGACAAAGCTCCCAGAATTAATGACACCTCGTGAAAAGCCGAGATGAGTTATTTTCGAGAGGAAAAGGCGCACGTGAAGTGCGCGGTTGTTTTACATGCGCTGTGACGTTTTGTTTGAACTAACGAGGTCAATAGTGAGCTGTTCACGGCCTGGAGCGCGGTAGTAACAACTTGCTGTAGTTATCTAAGACTGCCTTTGGTTTTGTTGCGGCTGGTATAGGACTCCAATTACGAGGTTTCGATTAGTAAAGTCTTCATTTTTTTGTCGCTGTATACCATTTAGGTAAAGAAAGTTTTCGCATTTAAGATGTCAATTTTTGTCAGCCAATACTGTATTGAACAAATCGCTTTAGCTACCACTAACGGCGCATCAAGTACGCAATTGGTCCAAAATAAAGCAATTTGAAATAGGAGTAATCGTGTTTCAGAATAACTAGAATTTTGCAACTCCGACCAAAAAGTTTTTACACATCAATCATCACAGTCCACGTTCTCACGCATAAAAAAAACATCAATTTAAAACAGGAACACGTCACTCTATTCAAATAAAGAACGCGCGAAAATCAAAATTCCCGCGATCCGTATCGCATGTCGCGCCCGCACAACACATCTCGGTTTTCTCTTAAAAAATATAATTAAAAAACAGTATAAGGTTGATCACAAGTGCCGATAACGCTTGTGCTACCGTTTACGCGCCCTTTGTCCGCGATGATAATAAAAACTCAAACAATAGGCAGAATAAGGAGCAGTCGTTGCCTCAAACACGCCCCACTTGACAGATACAAAAAAATATGTGTAGTGGACTCGGTTTTCTTATTGCGTTCCCAAGCACACGTGGAATATTTTGGGCGTATATTTTTTTTATTATATTTGTTGGAGAAGGAAATTGTTTTCATAAACAGTGCTACGTATGTGCCCTATGGTATAAAAATCGTCTAGATTCTTCATTTTCAAGTAGTATTTGCGCAGTCTAATTTTAAATATGTACAAGGACTTTATGTTAAGTATACATTTACTAACTCTATGTAACGTAGTGCCTATCAGTCATTTACGCAATTATAGCCACATTATGTAAATTAACATAGGTATCTTATAATCTAAACACAATATATTTTTAGCCATTAGCAACACGTGCGTTTTGTCGCCATAGTATTGAATTGTTAAATGTAAAAATCACATGAGTCTACGACACCTAATGATAGTACAGGCGAGGACAAAATCATATGTATGTATGAGTATTATATTTGTTGTCAAAACCTAAGTTTATATGGTAAACGTAAATACCTATGTCAATAAAAATCTGTGTGTATAAAATTTGTACAAAAAACTTTGATGAAGTTTCAAGTAATTAAATAAAAAGCGTGCTTAATCCGTATGTAAATCGCGATGGACGACAGCGACACTGCCGATTACAACTGGTCATCCATATTAATTTTAGCTAACTCGTGTCCACATTGGAAAAAATCGAAAAACTTTTGGACTCGACTATACCCCGCGCACCTGGGTCGCCGGGGGCTCTTATTCAAATGCAAATCAAACGTTCCATTTTTAAAATCTACCATCTCGGCACTCCTTGCTTCCGGAATGACTTATGTCCAATAGCTACCAACATGGAGCCTAATGTGCGAAGGAGTTGCGACCTCAATACGAGAGCAATAAAGTTTAAGTTCCTAAACTCATATTTGTACATACGCTATTCCATAGTCGAAGATACCTGTCGTTTGGGACCTTTTAGGGCAAATTTCGAGTACCCAGGTGTGCTCCCGATCCGGTTAAGGGAAACGTCCTTGTTAGGGATTCTCGTATAAAATCGTTTAATGGTTTGTTTTTAATTTCATTTTTACATTCAACGACGCGATGTAGTAAATTATTGGTAATAAAATGGTAGAGTTTTATTGGGAGTATTTGTAATTCGATCAGCTTCTACACAATGGGGATTACGCAGTGAATGAGTTTGATGTTCGTGGGTGGGTTATTTTAATACTATCGTTACCTGTATATTTAACGCAGTGTTTATTTGTGAGCATTAGCTCTGTATGGGAATTCAAAATAGCTTTAATCCTCGACAATGAGCTTTATATAAATCAGTGATTAAATGTTTGATTACTCGGTATTTATATCGAGGTTTGTGTAACTACGAATATTAATCATGCTAATTTCCGATTTTATTTATAAACTACTTATGTAACATAACACGTCTAAAGCTGTTATTGGAAATAAGCTTACTACTGATACAATCATAGTAAAAGTCTATTCTAAAATCAATCACTACTAAGCATTATAAAAAGCAAGTTAAAAAAACGACCCCACACAGGTTTAGCAGACTGCATGGCACCAATAACCTGTCCAACCCATGTTGGGCCAACCTTTGTTCAAACCATTAATAAACTTAGGAATGTAAAGCTTTAATAGTGTTTTATGAGAAGGATAAAGAGTGTAGTTCTCTAGACTTTCTTTCACATTCTATGTATTTTATTTTTGTTAATTGTAAGTGTAAGTTCAAAAAATACTTTTTGAATATAATGAACATGGAGTGCATTCTGGATAACTATCAACTTGTTAAGGAAATCTTGACATACCTACAGAAAAAGGTATTTATTGAAATATTGCAGAAAACAATCTCACAGATTTCAGCAAAATTCCTTTTTCATATAAAAAGTCTGAACTCAAGTTAGTTATAACAATAGCCTATTTTATAAACACTCTAAAATATTCACAAGAATCAGACCCCACACGGCAGACGGTATGGCACCAACCTTCACGCATTTATCACCATCCCAATCTAATTTGGCCCAAACATTGATCAATCATTTTTCTAAAGAATTTCGGACCTAATAAATTGGTTCAAACATTGGCCACATTGGACATAATTAATGGCTGTCGTAAATATTGTTTCGGAAAGGTGGAAAAAAAATTGTCGATGGCTTTTGGCACGGTAACACAATGGAGTGACATAATGAAATAGGAATGTGAAGTGGGATGTGTTAATTTGAAGATGCGAAATTATAAAAGTTTATGGTATTCTAGTTTATGATATGTGATAAGGTTTTTATTGGTTTACGTGGGAGTGGTGACCGTAATGCTATGTTGCGCGTAAGTTGCCATGAATGTACATTACAAAACTTTGTATTGAATAAGACCTATGATCTAAAAGCAGGCTCCTCCAGGCAGGGTACCGAGATTTAGAAGTCAAACTATTTTCACAAAAACAGCTTTACTTACCAACATTTGACTTCATATTGTATTGTAAAAATATAAATCATGAAGAAAAAATAACACAACACATCCACGAATTTATGTCAGTTGCCAAAATAAGATATCAGCCACAATACGATTCACACAACACATTTTTCCCATAACTCAAAAATAGTTTATAATTCATGTTTCGCCACGCAAATCAGAAAATCATAATAATTCACCGAATAAAAAAGTATCATCTATCCGGAGACGGGTGGAGGCCACACAAAGGGCTCTCGTAGTTCGCCAATAATAATAGCTAATAGTTTTCTCAAGTTCCATACAAAAGTGATTTAGTGCGCTCAAAAGTCAGGCAGTAAATCAAAGAGCTATCTCGAAGCGAATCGACCAATACTCGATCCTATAATGATCCCGAAGGACACGTGCTCTCTCATTATTTGAAGGTATTCCTGATTTAAAATAAATTTTTATTGCGCCATCTGTCATAAGGGAGATAAAACTCGTAATGGCGTTTGCAGGAGTCGACTCTTGCGCAGAGCATCATTCCCGTACTGACATTTACTGTCGATGAACTTAAGTTTAATGTAAATGCCGTGAGCAATAGTATTTCCCTCATTACGGGGCCAACGCGATGCGACTTATGGTTTATTACTCGTCAAATGTTAACATATTATAGCATTACCGTCAATAATGGCGTCGTAATTTTTGAAAGTGATAATGACACCGTTAATGTTCTGAAGCTATGGTTTTAGTAGTGGACCGTTCTGAGAAATCTCCTCGGCTTCGGATTAGGAAGTATTAGCAGAAATATAAAACCTTGTGAGACACCTAATGGAGTGGAAAAATGTACGCACACGCTCAGTCTATAAATAATCTATAAAAGAAATATAAATTTTCCATAACATGAAAACGAAAAATAAAAGACAGATATACGCCGACAACGTCGCCGACGCCATACAGGTTTCTCGGGCCTATTGTCAAGACGTAATCTCTTACTAACAAGATCGTACTCGAGAGGTCTACTTCAAAATGTTCAATAACATACCCCCAAAAAAACAAAGTAAGCCCTCCACTCCAAACTCCATCCAGGCAAATTAAATTTATACACGAAATGTAATAACAGTGGGCATCAAAAGGCCTCGACTGTCCGTGCGGAGCTTTCCTTTTAATTAGACCCTAAGTACTCGTTAAAAAACAGGATCTTCCCGAACAGACAAAGCGCGCTGTACTAACAAACAGTGCGAATGTAAAAACGTTGGATAAATAAGTGGAAAAATACAGGTAAGTCCAAGAGGGTTTTTTGTACGGTCCGGCCGGCCACTTAGGTCATCCTGCGAAATAAAGGCCCAAGTTTTTTATATCGCTTTTAAATGCGAGCCCCGTACGTCCAGCCGGACCCGCCTCATCCCCTTCTCCGTCGATAATGTGAAAGGAAACAAACGAAAGAAAATGTTTCCGAGCGCCCCGTTCGCTTTTATTGAACAGTCTTTTTCGTAGTTTCGATTGCAAATAGTTCGTGTAATTCAGTTAGCTCGCTCCCGGCGATACGAATAAAATCGGACACTATAAAATATCTTTAAACTGAAGTTTACCTGGGTTAAAAAAGCAGCGTATTTACAAAATCAGCGAGACGCGTAACGACGTACTGTGCCGTTTCGTAGAAAACGGCTTTGCACCGACGATCCATTGTTTGCGTATTATGTTGCGTGAAACGCTTTGCATCTCTTTTGTCGCGCCGTCGACACACCGACTCAAAAATAATATTACTGTAATACCCACAATATAATAACAAGCAAGTTTTGCTTAATCGAGATCGTTAATTTATCCTTAGTTGGTATGAAGCTGACCTTTTAAACTTAAAGTATCCATGTCGGGCAAATTTAAATAAGTCTTGGATTGTTTTCTGCTCATATTTAAATGGAGTCTTCATGTGTGAAGTTATACGTTTTCAATTTGGTCGGCAGGAGGGCTAGTGCTCTCGTCGTCCGCGAGGGGGCGCCACCCGACCGTTGGAAGCGGTGATTAGTAATGTGGCGAGGGCTTATGGTGAAATAATCTTAGTGGAGCCATTAATGAGAAAACATTACAGCGGTTGGGGATGGCTGACGATTAATTAATTTCTTTTGATTTCTGTCCCAGATGATATTGGGGTGAATTGGGAACTCATATGGATTAACTTGAATGGATGGTCTAGCGGTAAACATGTTTCTGGTTAGCATGAGTGTCACCCAAATTCCTATAAGAAATCGGCCTCAATTTCCATAGACATTGGCTACCATATTCCAAGTAGAACTTATAAGACTACCCAACCTTCAAAAACCTACTTCATGATACTCAAAGCTGGCATTTACTTTCAGGTACCAAATTAATTTCTACCGTCGTAAACAAATAATGAAAGCAAAATGTCGGCTGAAAGGTACCTATCTAGTAGACGTAAAAATAAATCGATTCTGTTCGACTCGAGTGAACACGAGAGGGTCTTATTATAACCCCATAGCAGTACTACAGACACTCGATTTAATTATTTATATCAGCTTAATTCGATTTCAAATTCTATTGAATTGTTTTTAAAATTGTCGCTGGAGAATTTATTAATTAGCTGTGAGTTATTTTGTTTTGTTGTTAATTTTGTTGGGATACGTCTTATGTGGTTTCTGTATCAGAGATTTTGATGATCGGTTTACTATTATATTAATTTTCTGCAGTACATACCTACTTGTTTTTATTTGACTTTACACGTAGTGATTAAGTTCATTAAAAAAAACTTTTAATTTTATACACAGATACACATTAGCATCTATGAATATATTTGAGGCAGTAGCAAAATGTTCCCATACTTAATTCAAGTGTTAAAGCATAGCACAGACATACCTAAATATATTATGTATTTATTCCAATACCTCATTACATGTACCTGCCATTAATACTAAAATTAGCCCATACATGACGCAAAACCTAATACTAACACGAAACAAACTAGACTTTGAAACAATCAAAACAAAACACGACTGCACCACAGAAGCCAGCTAAACACTAAACAAAGATACACTAGGTTTTTCTAAACAACTGTAAATTGTTTTCAAAACAACTGGGAGTTAGCTCGTCAGTCGAAGCCAACTACCGAAACTTTGCCAACAATATAGAAACCAACAAAATGAGAGTATTGTAATTAACCTTTCTGAGTACAACAAAAGGTGAACAATTGTTTATCGAAAGCCTAGGGCATGAAACTGTTGCTACTATCGGTTACTGTCGAGAACTCGGGAGTCAGTTCGGCATATGTCGATAGCGATTTTAGTTGGCGATTTTATCTAGGGACACAGTTGGGTGTGGACTTGTGCAAATATACTGCTATGAGTGTTTTATTTATCTTGTGAACTAAGAAAATATGGTAAATAGATTAAGATTTTTTTCAAAGCCTTTGCTTTCAAATATTTCCTCCATTTTCATTTCACAGCTTTATGAAAAAAAGTTTTACCGACCTCCAGAATAAAACCTAAACCTTAATAATTCCGTTACCACAATCTCTTTTCAAACATTAACCCTAAAAAGCTGACGGGAAATTAATATTAAGAAACTCGAATATAATTCGCCTATTGTGGTCGCAGGTTTGAGCAATTTATCACCTTTAACGTTAATATCAATAGGCTAACACTGGTAACGAGTGAAAATCAAAGCTTTGTACAGGTTATTGCTCGGACAATGTCACTTATATCCAGCAAAGGGCACAATCTTCGTAGAATTAGCCTGTTCTCCACAACTTCTACGAGAAACTTTTCAAAAGAATTAAAATGAAAACTCCTCATTCTTTATGTTTCATTTCAAGGAAGCCTTCACTAAACTTCTGCATTGTTTGACAACACAAATTCTTTTAAGAATATTGTAAAGTGACGAGTAATTACTTTTTAGTTTATTAGTATCATCCGTACCGACTTTCAGGCTGGGCTTATCTCTAAAATTGGGTCGGCTATAACTTTTTCAGTATGTAATTTAAAACGCTTCTATTTTTATATCTGTAAACCTTAAAATAAATAATTCATGAACAAATCTTTTCATTAAAATGATTGAACACAACCACATACGAACCGCACCAAGTAAAGCGTAAAGGGTCTGACGAAAATATAAGTAATCAAGTACCCTCATCAAGCTACCAGGCGTTTCAATGACCAATACGTATTTATACAACATTTACCTCCAAGAGAAATGTGTTGTTTATAAAAATTACCTAATAATAGTCCTTATCTCGTAAGAAACTAAGTGGTAATTAGGTTAAACAGGGTACGGGCAGTCGGTGCGAACGGCAAATTCCTATTGTGGCGTTATCGTCGGCCCCCAGTCGCAACCGGCAGGACTGCCATCAGCCAACTTTAATTCGCTTTTACTAGGCAAATTTTTAATTCGATTCAGTTTTTGTTTTTAATTGTTTGCGTCAGCTTTTATATTTTAAATAACAAGTTTGTTTTGGTTGATGTGTTTTGAGTTATCCGTCGTAAACAGACGTTTAAATAGCTCTTCTTTTAAACGATATCATTGACACATAATCCGGGATTAACATAAAACGAATACTATTTATGAGAGTGCTTCTATTACCAACTCCAAAATAAAGGAAACATTTTCTAATCCAAGACAAATGTAGTACATAAAGAACTAAATAACTACCTAAAAACTATTATCTTCAACATCATCAGAAATTCGATCAATCTTTTCAATTTCCCGAAATTCGGCAGTAGGGTGTCACCATCATTCGTGTCTAAAAGTGAGATAATGCTAGGGAGCCACGTGCGCGGACACACTCCATCGAATAGCAATACGTACCCAATCAGGATTATACAAATCCCCGCGGGCGAACCCGGGAAAATAATTACGACGAGCCGAGCTAATCAAGTGCCGAGTATTAAGGAAAACTCCTGTAATGTATCCTTAGAATGACATTTGGTTTTACGGTTATTTTGAGAGTTTCGGTTTTGGGGATTGACGGTTTTTTTTGCTTGTAGATAAGCTCGATTGTAGTTGGAGGTTGAGGGAGTTTAATTCAACTGTTAGGAGTTGGGAAACACGTGTAACTTTTCTTCAAAATGGATACCTATTTATATCGATATCCAAAGCAACGAAGTGTCTGTTTTCTTCATGAGAAATTCCTAGTGTATAACAGAAACTTCCAATCAAAACTATTTCGTATTTCATCATTGGAAGGTCCACATAAAATCTTAAAAAATCCCCTGATTTCTCATGCAAATCCAATCGGAAAGATCGGAACTCAGAATAAATGAAGTAGACATATAATTGAGGCCTAAAGGCTAATGCTCATCGGGACGTGATGGAGCGTCACACAACACGTCAGTGGGCCAGCCGAGCCACTGCACCATTGCACACCCCATACCGGCCTTTAGATATTACCAAGAATTAATTTTGTGTTCAATACATCAAAGATTTTTTAGCAGCCAAAAGCTGGTAGATTTATATGAAATCAATATTTTAATACGCACTTTGGTGGGAGTTTTAGTGATGATCGATGCATGGATAGAAGGTACACATTTTCGTCTTTAAATATTGGAGAAAATATATCATTTATAATGGGAATGCTGGCATAATTTAACACGTATAGATAGCAATGATGGCATTTTAATATGACCATCGATTGCGTCACCGAAGATGGTTACTAAAGTGAAACGTTAAAATGTACTAAAAATGATTGCTAACCTACTTGTCAAAGCGTATAGGGATGTACGAGTTACGACCCATATCGAGTTACAGACAAAGCTAAAACACGTGTGCCTTTAAAAGCACACCTTTTCAAGTTGTGAATCGTTCAGTTAGCGTGGAACGTAAGTCGCTCGTTTTAGAAGTTCACTTAGCGAATGAATACTAGCGGGTTGTCCGGGACTGTCCTCTTGCGCATTCACTACACCCTATATTTTTAATGTTAGGTATTTCTATTCAAATCGACGAACCGATGGAAGGAGACGTCCCAAACTGAGTGCTGTGGTAATGTCGATATCGTTGTCGATGTTTTTACTACCTTAGGTAGGATTCTAATGAAAGAGTTGAAATATATTTACTTAGTCCAAAATTCACAATTAATAACTTACTTTTATACGGTTACTATTTGTAAATGGCACCTTTTATTAATGACATCCTATTATTGCAAACGATTGTAAATAATGCGCAGCTTTTAATCGAACTTCAAAATTGACTTTACTACTAATTTATGCTGCTGCTGATTTTTTAATGTATCAGCAATAAAAACAGGATCACATTAAGCACTCATCAAAGCACAAAATTCACGTAAAAATCATTAAAAAATAGCAATCAGATCGCAAGACGATATTCGTGGCAAGTAACATCCCTAATCGCTAGGAAAGCCCGTCAACCAATTACTCTGAAAGACTCGTGTAACATGGAGGCATTTCAATTTGGCTTATTGGCTCATGTGCGCTTGGATTTTGACATCTTTTTCCCTGTCCGCCACTCATTTATTTCCATTTCATCAATCAGCTATTACTTACCAACGAATTGCTTAGTACTCTGCTTTTTGTTATGTGTAGGTACTTCATATTTTTTATGTTGGGGAGATATGATTTTTTTTCATACTCTAGAAGAAATTTTGATAGATTTTATTTTGGGACTTTTTTGTTTTGAGTTTTTTAGTGTACCAGGAATAGTTGATCATTTATGGACCCTTGGTGTTTTAGTATACGTACGTAATTAAGGTCTAAATAATATTAACATTCTTTTTTGTCAATTATAATAGAAATCTACTAACTCGGTATAAGGCATAAGTCACAAAAGCTGAACCTCAAAACAATTTAAAATATTTACGCATTAAATGCCACTAAAGCCAGCACACACGGGCGCAGGTTGCGTGAAAAATGAGCGGCTCGCGGCGATAGCGACCGCACCGCCAGCCGCCTAATGAACTAGAACGACGATAGCGTGACCCCGTGTGCACGCCGCTTTACTTCGCACTGCACACAGATTAGTGTAACAATATTTTAGAAAAATAAATAAAGTATGTTTGTTTATAGTATGTATTTTTTATGCTTCGTGGCTCTTGATAGACAGTTTGAGTGTGATTTTAAACCTTATGAAAGCAGACTTATATTGTTACTGTTCATGCATCAGCTAAGAAGCCAAGGTTATTAAGAATAATATGTGTCCAGTCTATGGAACATCAGTAAAATATACGCATCTATTCTTAAACCATATACACTAAAAGCACATCTAAAACGAAATCAAATCAAATAATAAAGCAAACACATTGTCGGCGCTTGCAGCAGGCGATTTAATTTGTGTCCCCGATCGGGGACAATATTCAAATAAGGCTTCATCTATTTACGTCCCGGTGCGTGTGTCCTATTATCAGCCAGTGCCATCTGCACCCCTACGCAGCTTTATCCTAAGACTTTTTAGCGAGTAGGTATGTGGAAGGTAATCAAATCTAAACTTGTATAGAAACTCTTTAGCACATGTACAAAATACTGGCAGTTTTTATTTTGTTTATGGCTGGTTGTCGTATTAAAAATATAAGCTCGAATTTTTAAATATCGAATGTCAGCGTTCCATATGACTGATAAACCATCTAAATATGAAATTGCTCGCTGCTTAAATTCAAAAATAGAATATTTCACAACATATTGAAAAAATAATTCAAAAATAGAATACTCCGCACCACATTGAAAATGTGATGCCAAAAATTTTACAACAAATAAAATTCTGCCAATCAGTGCCTGCTCTAAAAACTTTCGCAATAACTTCAATCCAATATATTCGGGCGAGTTGGTATTACACGTTATAATGACACCCTCGCCCCTTGCGGTGAAACAAGGCGGGACGGTGCCACTAGTTTTTCAATAACCCCTTGAGAAACCCCGCAGAGCTTCTCAAATACATGGCCATGTCAATCAGATGGAATGAATATTATTCGCACCGTGTTTTGGGAATGACAGATGTACAAATCTTTATTTCAATGCAAATATTTGGGAAACTACAGGTATTGTGTTAGGATTGTTTTGAACAGGTTTATTGCTTTTGAGTAATGCAATAAATTAATTTGCTGGTGCCTGTAGGGTTACATAACTAAGTATGTATTAGAAGTTATGTCACTGGACTTACACTACAAAACTAAAGTCACGAGTAAGGCTTTTTGGCTGGTATAACGGAACAAACCGTTCAGTTGATTGATTAAAAACTGATATTTTCTCTTTACAAGCATATTTTTATATGAATAATAAACATACATAAGTTCTCAGAACTCCATTTATTGATACTTCAAATACACTTTATGCTTACTACGATTAATACATAGAACTGTGAATTTTATAATAATTTGAAGTGAAAAAATATGCCATCAATTTATAAAAATAAATTCCCAGTGTTTACTGAAGCCTCCAAATTGATACTACAATTAAAAAAAAAGCTCGTACAACTTATCGATATTAAAAACGGCAGTCAATTAAAAAGTGCGCACATCGATATATCGAGTATTAAAATTTTAATTTTTTCTAGTGTTGGGCTGAGTCTGATTTGATGGGTCGCGAGGCGTGCTTTGTGCCCGGCAAAAATAATATCGCGCGAGGCACGGATCATTGGAGCTTGCCTACACTTCAGACTGTTTTCATCTGTTTTGTCTGCAATACACAACAATAGGGAACGATTTAAAAATATTGCATGGCATTTTCGATTAAGTTATTGGTGGACAGTTGCATATAATCGATGGTATAGTAATTCCACCGTTTCGCAGACGTGATTTCAATTGAATCGTTTGAGGTGACACATTTAAGTGACTTCCTTAAAACATTCAAAATTGTTTGCTACAATCGGTGTGCCCAAAACCCCAAAACACCATTGACATTTCATATTACTTATACGTATAGATACAGCGGTGTATCAACTTGACAAAACGAGGGTGAGAATGAAACAATAGAACATCACTCACCCCTCAGTTGCAAACCACAGGAGAATATCATAAACGTCGGCTTAAACACTCGTCTCGGCGGACGTTAAGTAAATAAAAACATAATAAAATAATACATTCCACGCAACATATGGGAGAAGACAGCAATTGGGTTATGAGTATTAGGGGAAAACTTGTTTATAACGAACGGAAATATATCTTTGATATTATTGAACAAGTAATTCTTTGTCTGGTTTATGAATACAATGTAGAAAAAAGTGCAGGAAAAAGTGAAGTAGATTGTTCAGAATGGAAATGCGGATGATTTTGGGTGGACAAAAATATTCATTTTCATTTTCTAAGTGTTCAGCTGCGTTAATCTTTTCTATGACAAAGTACATAAGCTGTATAGTATGAAATAAGTTCAAATGACCACCACTATTAACAAGTCCCAATTATTACTAGTAACTCGATTGATCCGTCTACGAATCGATTCGAAAGCCACTGAACGCCACACTCGATGCTCGGTGTAATGCAGCTCCCCGCGATGCATCGAGTGGTGTATCGAGATCGAGACTCGAGTAATAATCGAACCCTCGCCGCGCGGTGTCCCGCACTCAATCTCGGGGATTTGTAAGCACTCCGGGGCATCTTTACTGTCGGCAAATGGTTTGCCAATCAAAAATGATCCCTGCCACCAAAAAATATAAGTCAAAATCGATTTTCCGGGAAATAAATATAACTTTGCCCAAGTTCCCTGTATTGGGGTGACAATCCAAAGAATCGTAGACGGTTATTGAATTTCTTTGCATTTTTGATTTGTCTCTTCATTTCTTTGTTGATCGATTACGAAATAATTGAATGAATAATATCAAGTCCTTCATTTCCACAACATCCTACCTCTATTTTCCATGTAGTACTTACAATATTTTAAGAGCACTTAAATATTATATAGTCTCATATTAGCACTATTTATTTCAGCTTATCTCCAGCAAAATAAATCCATCTACGATTATGAATAGTCACATCCAAATCACCGCTATGGTAATCAAAATGCTAAAACCCATGAAGCCACTCACATTGAGTTGTGGGGCGATCGTTCAATCGCACATCCTATGGGCTCATGGGGACCGTCAAAGTTCATTCGACCAAAACTACATTTTGTCTCTGTGAAATATTCCGAATAAGAGAAATAATTTCCCCTTTGACATTGCTAACTGAAGTTCACGGATGACGCATGGCAACGTTTGATGCGATTTTGTTTTTATTTTGTCTGATTCAGAGGTTAACCGGAGTTCTGAAAGTTAATAACACCTGAAATTCGGGTTTGTATGATTGCAAATTTCCTATGTAGGTAAATATGATGATAATAAAATATGGAAATCGTAAGGCCTTATGCCTTCATTCATTTTCCTTAAAAAGAAGGTCATATAGGGGATACCTAAAAAGTATGGTCGATTCTTGTGTAGGAACCTAATGATGATTAAAATTAATACATAGATGAATAAGTAATTTTTCACAAATTCAATTTTCTTTTCAGGCAGGTTCTCCACTAGCATAAAACCCTTAATTTCGCTTCTTTATCAGAGATCTAAAGCCCAAAAAGCCAGATTGCTTTAATCTGGCGTTTACATCTGTCACGCTAAGTCTTCGTTTTCAATTACGATGGCATGCGACCAAAATTAATTCGGCCATATCTCGATTTGCGATACAAGTAGCGGATTACGCGGCGATTTGCTTGTGAGAGTACATTGCAATCGCATAAATGCTTCTGTGATGGCGGCCAAAGATTATGGCAGTGCAGATATGTCATAAGATCGTGAAAAAGTTTTAGTACACATTTGTATACATAGTTGGTTGTTGTTTAAAGGTAAAAAATAGCTGGAGGTTGGCGGGCGGCGAACTATTTCCACCCTTGCCGGTGGTATCTCGGCGTTTATCGGCCGATAGTATCTGAGTGAGACATCGCCGGTGACGTTTGAAATATGATCGGCGCGGTCCCGGGGGCGCGGGACGCCACGTGCGGCGCATATTCAAATCAGAATCGCACGCGGCGAGACCCCCGTGTTGGCTAAATACACCCGCCGCGCGCCGCCGCCCGGCCCACCCACTTACCGAGGGTCGGCCCTATGTAATCGAATTTGAAAATTATTCTAAAACACTGAATAATGTATTTCGGAGGGACGCAGCGCCGGAGGCGGCTCGCTCGCGCTGATTTTTAAAATAAATTAAACTTAATCAAGTGGGTTCGCGCACCTAAACGGATTAACTTGGCGCTGATTTGACTTCGCTGCTGTTTGTGCAGTACATGAGGGGTGACGGCTTAAAGGTTATTTGAAACAGTATCGGACTAACATCGTTTAGCTGTCTAGTACACACATGTGCCGCCGGATCAACTGCAAGATTACAACACGCTGGGGAAGTGATCATGTTCGTAAACTTGATAACTTTCACGCGCTTGCAAAATAATTCGTCGCACGAAATATTCTCAGGGCTATAAAATTTCCTTATTCATTTTTATTTATTACTCATTGAACATAATTAGATATCTTAATTTAGACACTAAATAATCATAAAATAACTAGAATCAAACAAATAAAATCCTATTTACCTCTAGTGACATTCAAAGCTCAAGAACAAAATTCAAACATCGCAACCCCTTTTCAGAAACAATCAATACACTTTCCCTTCTGAACATCAAACGCTAACAAAATTTATGAATCGCAAAAATTGGTTAAATTTATATTTGAAAATTAAATATTGAATAAGACAATATTAGTT
Organism: Helicoverpa zea x Helicoverpa armigera; assembly: GCA_033682625.1. Taxonomy (NCBI): domain Eukaryota; kingdom Metazoa; phylum Arthropoda; class Insecta; order Lepidoptera; family Noctuidae; genus Helicoverpa; species Helicoverpa zea x Helicoverpa armigera. The sequence goes on from JAWIIS010000028.1 coordinate 9,592,680, forward strand.
CACTCGGTACATTAAGTTTTATTACGCTATGAATACATTCGGCTCAGCGCGATTCGCTACGCAGGGCTGCGGGCCGCCATTAGCGCCCGATATGAAATTAAAATTAAAATATATAAAAAAGTACGCCGAGTACTCTCGACAGACCGCTAAGGGGCAGCCCTAAAGATTTGATACTAGTGAAAGGAGTGGAGTAGGCAAATGCAATTTTGTATAATTACTACCTAAAAATTACATTGTAACAATGTTGAAAAAAAAATGATAATTTTGAATGTAAGCTGCACTACACAATGGGTCTATCATGTCACTCTTTAAACCTTACTTTCATAAATATAGACATAATAGTAGGTGTAATATACATTCGTTTACAAGCAAAGACATACGTTATATCATAAACGTCAAGGAAAAACAAAACAAAAACGCATATAATTTTATAAGTAAACAAAAGTTTTTAGAAACAACAGCGACTCCACTGCATCAGTTGTAAACTATCATGTAGCGGTGTACAGTAGGGGTGCCACTCGATGATTTGGTTTTTCGATTCGTTACGCCGTCAAACTACCCTCTATTCCGTACCCTCGAATATGTTCCCTCGCCTTGAATATTATTTATACGTTTGTTAAGTGGAGTTGTGCGGCTAGAGGAGTAGCCTCAGGAGCTCAGCACTTCAACAAACAACGGCTATGATTTTTAATATCTATGCATTTTTTGTGTGGAGAATAATTAATACATCTTAGAACTTAATTATGGCAGAGGTATAAAATACTTACCTACACCAAAATCCATGACACAGTTTAAAAAAAACAACACAAGCCAAAACATTGTTCCGTTAAAAATATAAGTCAGCCATCAGAAACTGCGCATATTGTAGAAAGTTTTTAGCCAGCTATTTGTAGAGCCTCGGAGAAAACATGTCAAGGAAAACAGGCGCGCTCTGCTTCTGAGCAAGCTATGGTTAGGTATGCAAAGCAAACATATTTTCTCTTGAGACTAGAACGGTGAGCAAACAGTGGGCAACATGAGCGAAGGTTGGGCCGTGTTTACCCACGCTGCGTCGCCTGCCCTCATATATTAAACATAGCCAGCTCCACCTTAGCCTGCCTCTGACGTTCGCCGTTACTATTATTTCACCTACCTAGACCAGCTACTAGGACAACGCTCTGTTGCAAATTTAATACGGCGTAATGTTGCCGTTAGCCCGCAATCGCACTGATGAATACGTTTTTCAGCAAATTTACATCGGCATAAAAATAAGGTCGCGGCAGTTAACACGTTTATCGGGCGCTCATTAAAGCGGAGGGCGATCTTGCTTCGGAGTCGTTAAGCGCGCAATAGTTCGCGAGATCCTCGTAAAAAATATCTCGCAACCGACTTTACGAGCGCCCTTTGTGAATGCATCATTAAATTTCCATCTAAATTTAAATTACGAACGGTGCGATTCGACGCGCTCTCTCCCACGTGTTTCTGTTTTCCCAGTCGGTGGAAATGTTATAATTGCTGCACAGAGAACGTAGCCGAGTCGAGAATTTGAAAAAAAGATGACGTCAGTTGGAATTATCTTCAGCGCAGCGCAATTGAAACGGCTTTGCGACGGGCTTAGTGAAAAAGTTGGCGTTCGTTTTAATAATTCCCAGCTCCGGCGCCTCGTCAGAATGCCGTTGTCACTTCGCGGATTAAGCTCCGACACGGTTGAGTTGGGATTTGAGAGTTATTTTAATTTGCATTTTTCGTATAATTCAAACTAGAGTGCAACGCTTCCAAGGCTTTTTTTCATATGAAATCGTGACGTGTTTACACGTCAAAAGTTTACGACATTTGGATGGTCGAAGGCGAGGGTTGAGCTCGTTTGTATGCGGCGCCACACTTCCCTGGGAAAGGCATAAAGTCAGCAGGTGAGGAGCGGGTATCGCGCGGTCACGCTATTTAGATAAGGCCATTTTCGTGACCTCTCTCCCCCTCGGCCTCGGCGATAAGAGCCCGATGTGTACGTTACGACATTTTGTTGCAAAGCACCTTCAGAAACATCTCTCGACTCACATTATACCTGGCGCATAAATCAAAAAGACAAAACACCTAAAAAGGATAAAAACAAGGAAAACCAGCAAACAAATAAGGTCATTTGATTAAGCGGAATGATTTGCGAATCACTTAAAAATCCAAATGCCACCATTTTTCCACTTCCCTCCTGACTTCTGGCGTTGGAATGGCGAATAAAGCGAGTTTGGAATAAATTGTGGCTCGTCTGGATAAAGCAATATTTGTTCATCTACCCCCGCATTACGACAGCAGCGGCCATTAGCGGGATGCAAATAACGTCTTGTCATTTTTGCTTCTTTATTTTTCCTCAATGCTCGGAGATCGTGCTACTTGGCCACCCTCCCACGGATGTTGCAGAAGATATGGAAATGAAATCCACTTCAAAAATATTGTTTATGTGATACGTTATTTTACTTAAAATAAGATAACATTTTGTTTTGTGTCGAAAATTCTGGCGGGCTTATTTTAATCATATAAGACTAAAACCGGCATTGTAAGATATTATAAGTCAAGCTCGCTAATCACCCAGCACTTGACGGTAAAATTCTAATTATTTAACGATTACTGTCTACCTATTTACATTCCGTACTACCCCTCGAGTACTCCGCAAATCCCTACAAGAGTACCTACAAGGCAAAATGGCGTCGACTTCGGAACATCCGAGTGCGTTTTAGCCCCACTTAAAACGTGGTTTATTTGCAAGCCAGATTGCCTCTACGGAATATTATTTATAGTTTGGGGTAGGTTGCTATTAAATTCTTCCACAATTGTTGTGTGATTTAGTAGCTTTCACATGTATTTTAACAAACATTCTATTTTTCTAGATCCCTTTAAAGATGTTATCATACCAAACATTGTTCATATATTGTTCATTCAAAGAAATAGCAACTATTATTGTAAATAACTTTAGAAATGTTTATGAGAGCATAAAGTTGTCGCTACTGCTAGCGATTTTCACAGCTGCCAATATAATTACAGGAATACAGATGTTACATTGATTCAGGATCCATGAATATTGCCCATAACTTAAATTCCTAAGTTAGGAACTTGTGAATATAGTATAGATTTGTTATTGTGAAACAAAAACTATAATTTTAGAGCAAGATTCTTTTATATATTTAAGAAATTGATAGAGAAATATTATTTGCAGTTCCTGCTCAATACATTTCAAAGTGATCCCAATAAACAGCTGTTTGTTAGACTACCAATCATCTCATTTGTAGCACACAAAACGTACATCCACCTGTCAAACTCGACCACTTAAACAACTTCAACTAACTACCTACTACATCTAACAAAAATATCATATTACGCATACAAAATAATCCTTATCCCTTGCACTATATGCAGGAATCTAATCGTTTGACACTTAATTAATGGGCACTTTACACGTAGATATTGAATGCGTTCACCCACGGGAGCGGCGCGGGCGCAGCGAGGCGCCCGGCGCACGCGCCGCGTGGGCGAGCACATAACTCGCGCGCAACAAGACGCGCACGCCACCGCTAACTACCGTCGCCGTTTTGTATAGGGTGCTCTATTGCGGATTTTAGGAAAATTGCGTTTTGATAATAAATACTGTGAAAAAAATGGGCATGAAAGGATCTTTAAAAATCATTTGAACACAAATCAAATATATCTTTAATGTAATGATTTTTACTAAAACCCTTTATATGTTTATACTCGTAAGTTTGACTTGAACTATGTATGCCATAGAAAGGGACGACGAATTTGAAAATCATAGAACATTTGAATTTTCAGTGAAAACGTAAAGTGAAATCGTGCGCAAATAAACCGTAAACAAGGGCTTCCGTAAAACATAATAACTCACTTCCTTATTTCATAAAATATTACGTAGATATTTGTAATATCCATCACCTCATCCTACGTCATTCGTAGCGATTGTCCAACTGAAAAACCGAGCTAAAAATAAAAACTTCAAGAACAATAAGCAAAGTTTTCTATGACGCAACCGTAACCTTGGTTACAACGTTATCAAAGGAAATAACTATAGAATTTTGTAATAATTATGAACTTTTAGCTGAGAGTTAACGGTAGTAAGTCATTCAATGTTTTTGGGTTATAAACGAAATAAAAGTTTTTACTTCTAGAACTTTTAGAGTGGAATCATTTGTGGACGCAAAAGCTATGCTTAGAATAACTTTACTTAAAGATTATCCCACTGAATTAAAATAAAATAAAGTTTTTCAACAAAATAAAAAAAACAACACTCTGTATACATTATACAGCGAGTGCACATCATAACTATATCTAACAGCGACAGGTACTGCACGCCACCGGATCACTCTTTACGGCCTATAAACGTGTAATTCACGCCACCTTAATCCGGCCCTGTTCGAATAAATCTGGATTAGCCGAGCCCACAGCGATTGTGCGATATCTCCTGATTATGCCGTTAACAATTGTAATTGAAAAATAAAATGCCCAAGTGCGTGCCTGGATTGCTGTAATGGCAAAGTTGTTTAACAATGTATGGGATGTTCTTACGTAAATGTTACTATGTAACGTTGTATGAAACGTGAGGGTTTTTATGTTGAAGTTGGTGTATGAATATATTTATTAGGTAACGTGGTTTATGTGGGTACCAAATGAGGTACTTAAGTATTTTTTTCTACATACTTATGTGTCTATTTGAGTCATCAATATCAAAACTATACTCTCACTCCTTAAACTCCATTATTTTGTCTAAAAATCTGTACCTATTTTCCGACTTTATTACATATTTACCCAACTATAGGTTTACTTAGCTGTAGCAGTGGAGATATTTCACATAGCACAACATAGCTACGGCTCCATATTTCACACGCGACACGCAACACAGATATGTGCGGAAGTGCCAAGACTTGCGTATACCGGAGTTACGACTACTGGAAGAGGCGAAGAGAGAGATGAAATACTTTGAAATCAGACTTTGGAACTTTAGTTTCGTCCGAAAGTCTATGCAAAGTGTAAAGAAATTGTAGCTTAATATATGCTTTTGAACTAATACTAAAATCATAAAGTTTGTAATGTCCTTATTAAATTATTGGCCAATTTACTTATGTCACAGCTAAGAGGACATAAGAGTGTACTCCATATGTTATTTTTTGCAATAAACGCAATATAAAAAAATGTAATACTAAAGCCTCACAATGAACTCAAGAACCTATTCTTTACTGCAATTCTTATTTTTTTTTAATTTTGCCAAGATTTCTCTAATTCGCGAAAACCACTTCCAGCACCAACCACTCTTTACACCTTTCGTAGGCCGGCCTTGCCGACGGGCCATAAATTACCTAAAACAAGCGGCAGATGCCGTGGGAAGCCTCCCCGCCCGGTAATGGGGGCATTAGTATTACTAATGGCGGTGGACGGTGACGTCACACATAAATCCATGTCAAATTTACGCGTGGGCTGTTAGCTGGTAAGGTTTTAGTGAGCTCGTGAGCTTGTCTTGGGACATCAAAGGGTAAATTGGAATAAGGTTTTGTGACTGAAATGAAAACGAATAGAAATGAAATGAAATTGTTTATTTTGCAAGTTGGACATTACATCACTTTTACAGAGACCTTTTATAGAATCTTTGATATTCCTAGTGGGTAAAGGACCAACCTCAAGTATGAGGGCGCGGGTTCGATCCCAGGTCAGGCAAGTACCAATGCAACTTTTCTAAGTTTGTATGTACTTTCTAAGTATATCTTAGACACCATTGACTGTGTTTCGGATGGCACGTTAAACTGTAGGTCCCGGCTGTCAGTGAACATCCTTGGCAGTCGTTACGGGTAGTCAGAAGCCAGAAAGTCTGACACCAGTCTAACCAAGGGGTATCGGGTTGCCCGGGTTACTGGGTTGAGGAGGTCAGATAGGCAGTCGCTTCTTGTAAAGCACTGGTACTCAGCTGAATCCGGTTAGACTGGAAGCCGACCCCAACGTGATTGGGAAAAAGGCTCGGAGGATGATGATATTCCTAGGCAATAAATAAAAATTCGGTAAGTTTTGTTGCACTTCAATTCGGTATCCTTTAATCTCTGATCTGAAGCACAAGCGTTAAAACTTTCAAAAGCAATAAAAATGCATCTTTAGTTTTTAAGACTTCTTGGAATCAATAAATTATTCAATTAGAGTCTAAGACCATTACCTATATTTTGAATTATTAAAAAATAAATAATTAATTCTCATTGCAATCGAAATAAAAGAAAACTAAATCATGAGCACACAATTTACGTGAGAAATCTATCCCTCCACTTAGCTCCCCTAAAACAAAGTTATCCCACACCGTGGGGCACTAAAAATTCCTCATAATTGAATGAATCAATTCTATCGCCATTAAATCGAGTTACCGAGCATATTGGGTGAGCAAATTTATTTAGCTAATAACCCCCTGTCTGGTGGAGCGAAACATCCCTTGTCTGAGAAGCGAGTGATGCAATTGTATTTACAGTTTTCTTGTATCGAGTGCAACGATTTATTTTATAAGGGTTACTGGAGCTGAGATTGGGTTATGTAACTTTAGAACAGATGTTTCCAATTTTCTTTGTAATAAAGTCTATATTAGCGTAATTTCTTATACCTACCCTCCCTGACTACCTATCTAATTATAGGTAAGTATTTTAAATGATGATGTCTTTGAACTGAACTCCCTAAATAATGCGAGTAACAACACTAACGACTGCAATCGAAAGCACCATTTTATTGAATAGACAGACTTTTGAAACGGCATAAAAACAAATTAATATGTTACAGCTGAATATAAAAACCGAAAGTTCACCACATCGTATCGATAACCAAATCGTAATCGCAACAAACGTAACTCTCCACTAAATCGATATCAATCGCCAGCATCACCTCACTCCACAGATAACAAGAACCCTTGGTACACCCGCTGCTTTACCGCCATTAACCGGTACCATCCGGCTTGCGATTTGTACCTCATTTGTACTGTCTTGAGCCAGCCTAGTCGGCACAGTTATGGCAAATTTATGTCAGGTATTAATTTACGTTAGTTGTCGCCTACGAAGTTTGCTCGCCGCCCCCGATGCTAAGTTTCGAGACGTTCTTTGCCAGGATTAAATATTTATTAGAGTTTCTAGCGAGTTGTCAGTGTTACTTGGCACTGTTCTGCTCCGAGATTGGATTGTGTTCATTTATAGGAAAAGTTAAATAAAAGTGGTGTTTTATTCTGTATTGGTATTAAGTTCGTTGTGGATTGAGTTTTATATGATTAACTAGTCAAGTTGAAGTACGTACCTAGTTAGATATTAAAGCTTTACATAGACTTGTACTGTACCTACATGAATTCGAAAAATTGAATGGAAAAAATACTAGTTACTAAAAAGATTCTCAAAACAGACATTACCAAGATATCTTTGAAATCCTACATTTTATCTTAAAATCCGTCTACAAAATGGCAACGATATGACGCACACAAGCGCGGCACGTATCTACACATTAGCGGCGCACTCGGCAGTGTCGTCACGTCGCCGAGTGCCGGCCGTCCAATCACTTCGCTAAACTAATAGATCGGAAGAAGCGCTTGCGCATACGGATTGCACCAGTGTTATGGTGGAAGTTCAGTTTTGGTGGGGTTCCGTATGTTTTTGTGGGTGTGAGATATTTTGAGGCATTGTTTTAGCAAGAGAAGTTGCAATATACCGTTTCAAATGTTACAGTCACTTAATTGCACTAAAACACACACTGGCGAATGATACATAAATGATAGACGGAAAACAAAAGAATCACAATTAATAAGCACCTTCATAACATGCTTACAAAAACATTCAACATCATAATTAACACTAAAATCACTACATAACAAAATAAACAGCCACCGTCAGCTTGTAAACACGAAATAAAAATTTCGTAAAAACGAAAAAAGAATGAAAACACGAGCGCTTCAACTACGAAAAGATGACCATCCATCGTGAGCATGGAGTCAATTTATCACTGGGAAAAATGAAAACTGTGCACAGGTCCATTAAAAATAGTCGCACATAGTCGCATGACCCATAAAACGAGAGCAGCGCTCAGAGGAAATATGAAATGAAAAAGTGCGCCCCGCAAAATACACGGAGGTTCCGTGAAAAATCTTTTTTTAAGTAATAAGAAAATGTTATGAGTCTTTATTCGAGCATAAAATGGCTGGGTTTTGCTTTACTTGGAGGTCGTAAGCACGTTCTTTTGTTAGTGACTGTTTTACGAAATGCTGCTAATTTGCCTTTTTTTTAGGTGATGGCTGAATCATTTTACGCTGAAAGTTGTACCTATTTATTTTACCGGCTATACCAGTTTACTACGTTATTTTGCCCTAAAAAGTACTACATTTACTAGGGTCTTTAGTATGTATCACATTGATAACTTACCAAAGAATCGTTTTTAAATACAATCATTGAAGCTAATCAACATCCGTATGCATTTAAAACACGGCAAAAACCATTCAAAAACAAATCCATCCAAAAACAATTATTAGCCTACACTTTTTTGCAAACACTCGTACCCACGTACGGAACCCAACAAAATTCGCCACCTCGTCAGGCGAGGTAGCGTCGGTCAAAAAAGAAAACCAATTTGCCCGCATGAAAAGGTTCGATCCAATCGCGACCACCGTATCCACTCATTTGATATTTTCACTCGGCGATAGAAAACAAATTACAAACTGTCGCTCTTCAGGATTATAAGCATTAGCTATTTATTTCTATGTCACCTGTCGATCCTTCACAAATAGCTTTCTTGCTTTTGAAGTTTTCCGATTAACTTGGTTTTTATTGATATTCTATTTATGTTAAAATATCGACGGCAATGAATGTGGTTTTGCATTTCTTAAATTGGTTTCTGTTGAGGTGGTGAATGCTTTGAATGCTTTTGTGTGTTTTATTGGATAGGTTATTTTTCCTTATGTAATTTTAAATGGAAATATTACTTACTTACATGATTTATGTATTTTAGTGGCATAGACTTAAGAGACATAATATATGTATTTAAATAAATGAGATGGAAATAAACGATACCAACTAAATAGAAATTAAATGAAAACACATGGGCGAATTTCTTATATACCTTCAAATATTACCTTTTCCTATATCCCAACGCGCCATTTTTTAACCAAAACAATCCCTCAGCCGTAGCTACACATACGGCGCACCTATTTATAATATCAATATCATGTCTGAAACTCCCCTCGGTTGCCATGACAACCGCGTCAACAGCCAACGTAAATGTTACCAGTAAATCAATTAAAAACCAGTTTGGAACAAATAAATTGTTGAAAGGTACTTTATATGGTCTGAGAGCGACATATTTTAGCAACAGGGCAATATAAATCAATTGTGGGAATGTATTTTCGAAGATTTTGATTTGTGATCGGTCAGACAATGAAGGATCATTGAGTGTGAACTTGGCCTTATTTTGGAAGAATAATGGGCTTTGGGGTTGTCGATTCCCTTATTTACGATTGTAGTAATGTTATATAAACACAACGTTTGATTGTGAAGCGCTTTTGAAATACCTATTTCTGTTTGATTATGAAACATTGATCGAAGGTGGAACAATCTATTTCCTGGTGGTCGTAAGTATCAAAACAGGAAGTAGCCTATAGTTGAGATACCCAAAATTCAATTGTATCAAGCATAGTTATAGTTATGTCCCAACCATTTTATTTCGACTGACCTGATCTAATGATGATATTAATAAAATACAATTAATATGATCATTTCGAAAAGCATTTAATTGAATACCCCAAAGTCTTAATGCGGACACTAATGTGAATGACAAAAGATGATTTCTAGAAATTTCATTAAAATTCCGCTTCGTCAAGTCCGAAGGCGAACCCTTCAGGGTTGTCGCTAATATATTTTTAATTATTTTTCAGAATGAAAAAATATTTGTTATGTAATCTTCAATAATCACATGAACTTATATGAACGCCTTTCTTGTAAAAGAAATGTTATGAACATAACAATTGCTGACAATTATATTTTTTTCAAGCTCTAAGAAATGTCTTTCAAGGTATACCTAGGTACACATTTATGACCTGTAGTAAAAAAATCTTTCAATATTATTTTAGTTTACTGATTAGGTCAATAATTTATTTATATCAGGTCAGCTGTTCATTTAAGCACGTTACCTTCAGATCCAACCACATTTAGAGTTTTCCTGCATTGCTATACGAAATGACTGTAACATGTGTCATATCAAAAAGCTTTTCTCTAAACTTAAAAAAACTTTTTTACAAACTAAAAATAATAATATCGGATTATAACAGATAACATTTATTTTTTCAGCCCTGAAAGACCCTTAGGTGTGGGCGAGCGGGCGCGGCGGGCGGATTTGTCGTAGTCCGGAAACGGCGGGGAATTCATTTGGGCGTAATAGGTTTCCTGCGCCCGCGTCCGGTACCCGTCCGGGCCCCGTCCGACTCCCGTCCGGCGCTCGTCCGGACTCCGCGCGTCCGATACGCATCGGAAGTAACGCCATATCTAAGAGATAATGGAAATCTTCGGATTCTTAGAAATCTATTGCTCCTTGAAACTATCGAACTAATTAATACGATAATAAAATATTTAATAATTTGTATGCTACTATTTAACACTATTCAATGTACAAACGCTTAACAGTTTGCAAACATTCATATACCTAAGTACAATTTAATGTATTTACTTAATGCCTAAAAGGAACAGAACATTTACTAACTCCGGGATCACGCCAAAAATAAACAACATTTCAAACAAAATCAAATGAAGTAACAAACTTAACTCCAAAACAAACGGGGTTGACATAAAATCCATTTCCAAAAGTCTTAATTTCCTCCCGAAACTTCACAGACGGAGGCTGTTTCATTAAAACTTGTGTGACGTGTCATTAATTCCCGGCCGCAGCTGATTATTAATATTCAAATCATAATTCCGACTTAGACGAACGAAAAAGCAAAGACGTGTTAACTCATGAATAATCACAAACTCACAAACTCGCAAACTTTCCTTTTATTTTGTATGAAATCTTCGTTGGGCTTCACACGCTCTATAAGTGGATAATACATAATAACTACTGAAACTGAAACCTTTTTGGTCGTAACTTTTGTGTGAGGCAACACTACTATTGAAAGGTACGTCAAGGTTAACTAAAATCGGAGAGCTAGGTCATTGCACCCTTTGTCGACACGGCAACGGAGATAAAGTTCGATTCACATTAATTAAAATAACGATATGAGTATAAACTTTGAAAAAATAACTTGAATAAATACAGTGACATATCATTTCAAACTTCCACATGATATTACCGACTGACACACATACAGAAAACCTATTAAACTTTCTCAATTTTCCCCAAAAAAAACACGGGTCTAATTCAACCGTAATTAATTCTGGACCAACGCATGTACGTACATATGATTAATAAATAAAATTCCAACACATTCAACCAGGGTGAACTCAAATAAAACAAAACCAAACAACTCATAAACCGGTTGGTGAAAAATAAATAAAAAAAATATACTAACGCGATTTACGTTCAAGAGAGCGAAAAATAAAATAACACGGGGTAGGCGCGGTTTCGAGCCCGGGGCTAGCCAGCTTGTAATTTCTCTAGATATTTCATATTTTAAGCGTAGACGCCCGCTGGCGTTGCTACGACGACGTAGAATCTCGTAGCGTGGCTACGCCGTAGTCGCGTGACAAATTCACTGTTTCAGTTTCGTTATTTTCTTATTATTTTTAAAAGAGTTACCAAGGTTTTCCAGGGATAGTCTATTGTTTGAAAACTTTTTCTAACAATGGTCATTCAACTTAACATTACACCTTCGTTCCTAGAAGTGTAATACAGACTTTGTAATCGCCTATTTACCAACGCGTATAGCGTTCCCATGCTACTAAGGCCATATGCAACAGCTAATTTCAACTAATATTCTAGCAATCGAAATATCTGTCTAGACGTATTAATACTCAATAATGCTAGAGTAAAAAGTCTGCATAATGGAAACACCCACGGCTAACTATTACCGTCAGCTTCCATCTCGTAACACAGACACGCACACATGCAAACAAACACACACACACAAACAAACTGTTCAACCCAACCAGAGTTCAAATGTTCAAACAATGAGTAACAAAGTACTACGTTACTATTTTTAAGGAGGCTTACATAGTAAATAAATACGTATTTAAACAAAACAACTATGTATGTATTTTTTTGTAGTACCTACTACAGTCGTGTTGTGTGCCTGAGTTCAAGTTGAACATAGACAATATTTTTGCTTGTGTTTCTTAGTATCGGAATTTAGATTTAGACCTTATTGACGAACTTAGAATATAGAGGTACTTAAAATCTCTGGCTGCTTTTTCTCACTTAAAATAAACTTGTATACTGTTTATATACTGTATGTAATTTCTACAACCTATCTAACCATGGTATTGCGATTATAAATTTAAAGTTGACATAATTTGTAATGTCAAATTCTAATCTCTCATCACAAGTAAACGGATAGATAGGTGATATAAATATACCGTAAGTCATGTTTTTGTATGAATATGTGTATATCGAGCAAGCTCGGGGCGTTACATATTATTATTATGTAACTCATGTTCAAAGTTTACCTGTAACGCGTGTCTGCACATCACTAGAGGGTGAATAAAAATACAGATTCAGTATCAAAACATGTTTCGTAAGAGAAAAACGTTCTATGTTATAAGTGATATTTGGAACTAATGGTCCAATTTGAAAAATCTTTCTTTGTTTTTAGCCTATTTAGTCAGAAAGCCTAGCTAGTTTTTGTCAATCAATCAGTGGGAGTTTTCGTTTTAATCCACAGCAAAGAGTAAGTTAATAGTGGAAAATTACAACTTTTGTGGCCTATATCGACACATCGCAGGGCATGAACCTCTACTTTAGGACCTATTGCCTATCAATGTCATACTTTACCATGTAAATCTGTATTTAAATTCGATCCATAACGTCACTCATGTTAAAACATTATATTACCTTACGTTTTACACCACATGTACAATGTAACATGTAACATTTACAATACATGTATGTACCCATGTAACATTTACTACATACAATATGTTTCTCGCTAACTTATGGTGGGTGAAATTTGAACGCATCGTTTAGTGTTGTTACACGTGTTATCGATACCTGCCGCGAACTTCGTAACATCGCTGGGGGTGATGTTGTGTATGTCGATGTATGATTATACTAGAGTAAAGATGGTATGCAGGAGCGTTATATAAAAATCTAGAACTAGAAAAGTATACATTTTCAAGCAATGACAACACTATAGCTTTTTGGCTGAAAGGAGAGGGTTTTGTACCTAAGTACCTACTTGTACCAACGTAACAGAGCACATAACAGCAGCTGTTGCCAGTTGATGGCAAAGAACAAGGAATCGAACACAAAAGTGTTGAAATGCTGACAGAAAATGCACCTATTATGCCTTTGCTATAGAAGCTTTCTGTAAGCTGCAGTTCCTACTAACGCCATAAGAATATTTAACATATATTACTCGTCGGTATAACTACGACTTTATTTAAAGTTTTGTTAAAACAAACTACGTACGACACAGCGAGTACATGAAACTGAAACAACTTGACCCATTTTTGAACCAGCCACTACCAAACGTCAGCTACATAAAACAAAACAAACGAACCGACGTGACACACAAACACATTTGCCATAAAACAAGCAAGTTACATCGGCATTATTCACAACAAAATTCATCGCACAGAGTTAGAGCCAGATATTAATCTCTCGACGGCATCCGAGCGCTGGATTCGCCATTTTGCGCCTAAATATGATAAACTTTCCCCCGAATTTCTTCCCTCCCCCCCTTTTCTTGGCAAGAATACCCCCCGCGAGTCCGGGAGGCGAGCCCCACCCGAGCCAAGTCTTACGGCCCTGCTTTTAAACTAAGCTCGTTAATTAATTACAGCCAAGTCGACTGCCGAGGGTACTGCCTTATGTAGCGCTATGTGCCAATTTAATATTGCCCTGCTACTACTAATGTTCAAGTACTCAACATTGTTTTAAAAATTGTCTCCAAAGGCTGTTTTTTTCGGAATTATATCAGCGGAAAAGTAGTTTAAAACTAAACACACTATATCCATAAATTCTAAACAAATTAGGTTCCCACACGAAGCACATACGGTAATGCATTATCCTCAAAGTTGCTGCCATAAACGTAACAGTTACGAACACGTCGAGCCACAATCTACACAGAGCTGATAATTACACCAACTAAAGACAATACAACAACTGCGAACAAACGGCTACCCCATTAGTAGTAAATCATAAAATTATTCACAATAATATTAATTACAAAATCACGGGTCGAGTATTACTGAGAACACTTCCTCGGCTCCATAATTAATTGCTACTAAATTCGGCCCGAATTTGAATCCGGTTACCAAGTCCGCGAAGAAACTTACCGAGGTACATAAGACTTAAGGGCAGGGCCGGCCGGAAGGAGGGTAAAATGGCGGCGGAGGGCGCGACCCTCCCGGGGAGGTGCGTCGGGGGGAGGAAGGACGTGAGATTTACTCTAAGTAATTGCAGTAATAAACACGCAAATATATCACGGCGGGGTAATGAGAGGAAGCGTCGAAAATTGCCGACGCAAATTGCGTGTGTGAGATAAGCTAATTTTTTCTCTCTCTGTTGAACAAGAGGAAATTCGGCCTCTTGTTTTTCGTTTTCGGCTGTTCCGCTCCGTCTGATTCGTCATTTGTATTGTGCAGGGATAATGGGCCAGCCAAACATTTATTCGTGCTATTAATGTTAAAAAGTAGGTATAACTTTATCATTTAAGCTTGAGGCAACCCTATTATTTATAAACAACCGAACTTTATACAACTTGTTACAAAAATCAATAGTAGGTACGCTCCATTGTTTTACTATAACCCAAGCCACAACTGTTTACAAACATTATAAAGTTAACAAAAAACATAAGATTGGATCTATAGGACATCAACTACATAACAAATAAACAGTGTCCAAATCATTGCCAATTTCATTTTAGTTCAGTTTCACATTGAATCAATGAACTATCATTTCCAATTTAAAACTGTTACTCGTGTATACCATGTCACAGGTTGTAACAACGTGTAACGTAACGAGTAACACTCGTCCCGAACTATGTAGTTTTATCAGTCAAACTCCCTATCTGAAGACTATTTTAATGTTTTGTCGCGTTTCAACACTGTGGCTCCAACTTTGGAGCCAAAGTTGGTTGTGTAGTGTTAATTTGGTGATTGTGTTTTTGTTTTCACACACATCAATTTGTATGTTGAACTACGTATATCTTTTGAGAGTCAACGATAACTATAGTGACTTTAAATTTCGAGACACAAATTAGGTACCCCCATCATCAGAAATCATAATTTATTAATTCAATTATTATTTGATAGAGAACATTTTAAACGTCCAAAAACCTTAATTAAATAAACCAAAATAAATCCTAAAACCAAAACATAAAACGCTCGAAAATACCTTAACAACAAATTCCAACCCGTTAGCTGGCGAGCCAATTTCGCAACGTTCAACGCCAGCGATAATTTTTGGCAACAAAACAACTCGCGACATAAGAAGCTACGGCATTAATTATTCTAGCGAGACAAGAAAGGGGCGCCCCATTTCCAATATTTATGTGTTGTCGATGACTACGCGAAAATATTGGGCGTCGACTGCTTTTTAAAACGAAGAAAGGGCCAAGAAAGGCCGCCGGGAAACCGGGCCTTCTTAATGCACAAACACCACTCTGCTCACCTGCCTTCCTTGATTTATTAGACGGCTTTGTTCGCCGCTCGTTACAAGCTTGTTGTTGCGTTTTTAATTTATTTCCTTCGTGAAATTTTGCACGTTAATATTTAGTTAGATAATGCCCCTGTAATGGCTGGAAATCGCTGCGTTAACAGATACTACATAATGCTTGTATGTTTTCTCTCTGTATTTCTTTAACGTCGAAAGAGTGCTGATGCTCCTTTTTCCTTGCACACAGTGGGATGGGCGTAGCGCAAAAGTACCAATATAAACTTTTATATATTTGACCTTCTAAGGGTACAAATAGAAAATGCAAATATGCAAGTGTCTTAAGCAAAGAATACTTTGCCAATATGAGGTTAAAAAACCTATCTGCTCAAGAACCGCTTATGCTCAACATTTCAGCATCTCAAAGTAAAACCAAATCTGCAAACCAACTAACATAATCCAATAACAAATCTTCACCGAACAAGACTGGCAATAAAACCAGATTTACGTAAACGTCCAGCAGCCTCGGGTTTGTTCTAAATTGAAATAACGTAGCGAATACATTAACGGAGCGTCGGTCCAACAGCCGACGGTGGCAATGGGCCATGAATGAATGCGAATTGCCGTTGCCGCAAACGGACTGGCCGATTGTCGACGACACGACTCATTGCCGATTCAACGGCACCCTCGATGATTTAGTCAACTGTACGTATTTGAGTCAATCTGTGCACCTTGACGTTTGGCAGATTAGTGGTCTGTTCTTTGAGTGAAATAGTTTTGGGGGCAAAACTTCAGAAAAGTTAGTTAGTTAAGGACTAAACGCCAGTTTTTCTCAAACGGATTCCGCACATTGCTGATAAAGTCATAATTATATAATTTTCAATTTTCTTGAGTTGTTTTCCTCACTTCCTCCTCGTTGAAAAAACCTAAAACCCAAGGTCAACAGAAGCAAGTATTTGTTCTGGTTACCCTAGTCTAAGGCAGCACCGAGCAAAATACTACTATAATACCTCAAATGAGCTCAACGAACAATTTTTTGCCCTCAATAGTCACCTCAATGCCCAACAATAAATCTCATCGAAGTCCCAGCCACAAAGACACAAAGCACCGACAATGTCACTTGCAATATCAATCAGAATTACAAGAACAATAGAAAACTCTAGAAACCTCCGCCCAAGACGCGGGAAGGGCGGAAGGGGATTAGCATATGCGGACGCAGTTAGCATCACAAAGCAAGGACCGTCGCACCCAATATTTATGTGACGTCATCGATTGGCCGTATTGGCCGTCCCTCTACATTGTAGCGGTCACTGCATTGATTAGCCATGAGTATGCATAATTCGCACACATAATTGATAATGAAAATTGTGACGTCAGTTTTGAAGCTCTTTGAGAAATAGCGCAGCGTTGAGTAGAGCGTTTTATGAGTGCGTTGCCGACCACCCTAGTACGTGGGAAGAAATGAGAAAATGAATTAAGTCCTGTACATATTACGTGGCATACCTTTTACAAATCTATAAAGGATAGAAGGCCTTTCTAGGTACAAAACTTACTATAGCACTTTGCAACATTTTCAGCCAAAAATCGGACATCACCCTTTACTTTCTGTCCCATATTTGCTTATCAACTACGCTATCAAGATATAATTCAATAAGCACCTGCTACACCCATGTTCACATTAATGCGACATGTAGAATACAGGGGCGGTGACAGGCTCGTCTCCTCACCCTTCGTCATCAGTCATAGCGGCCGTCAGCCGGCTAAGCGACCGCATTCAAATTGCCATCCGATGACGACGTGCTTTCGCGACCCCTGGCTTGTCTGTGGCCGAGGCCAAAGATTATGCGCAAATTGGTGGGTGAAACTCTGCTTATTTTGCGCGAGCATCTAAGAGTGCAGTGGATTCTTTAGGTAGAAATGTGTTTTATACCAATGTCGTTTGCAAAAATCTTTAAATAGCTCCCCGATAAGCTTTCCAATTTCGCTTGTGTTTTTGCAATCTTTAACTAAAAATATATTTGTTGTAACTTACTAAATATAAAACACGTTTACTCAGATCTTCCATAAACTTTCATCTAACAAGCCTTTAAAAATACTAATAGGTGTTAGGCATAAAACTTGCGTCACACTGTCCCCTCTGTTATTTCCCAACTCTTTCCATCGTCCTCGGCCAGCATTACATAGCGGGGACATACTTTTTACGTCATTAGACATCGCCGGATCAACCCGAGTTACTGTGGTGACGCTAAATCGATTATGAAGTGACGTTTAATCGATTATGAACTGTCGCTTCAGTCAGAATTCGGTAATTGTTATAATAACCCTACTTTTGAGATGTTTGAGGGTGATATTATTGGTAATTTTGAGAGTCAAGTGTTTTTTTTTGTGTGGTTATCATGATGCGAATAAAGAATTGCTATATCGATTTAGGTACCTACCGATGACCAGTATTTAATAAGATATTAATAGGCTTTATTTTTTGATGATGAGTGGAGAATTTATTTAGTTGTATAAAATAAAATCCAAAAGTTCAACGTAGTATTCTACCCCTTTTATATAATATCGAGTTATTATAAATTTGGATAAAATAAAAATCATCCGAAATATTTTACGGATTTCGTTAACAAAACCAGTTACAGCGTTGATTAACGTCATTCCAGTACTTCCACGAATCGTAAAAAATCGCGGAAATAATTACAAACAACAAAAAATATACACACGCGAAATGTAAGTGCATTGTGTAAACATGGGCATTCGCGGCCGGCGCGCACGAATATCCTCCATCATTGAAAACGAAACGGAAACGCTGCAATAAACATTCATTTCGAAATTAAACACATCTACCTGTGTTTACCATCGCGAAATCACTAAAATGAATAAAACAGTGAGGCATTGGACGCCGTAAATTCGCATTCGAATATCAATTTGGGCGCCCGCCGCGGGGTGGGGAGCCCCGATAAATAAAAAATATATAAAATACATAGTACGCAACGTGAAAGCGGTGAATGGCACTTGTGAAAAATGGACTTGCCGCTCTTCCAGGGAAGCAATCATTCAAACTGGCTGTTGTCTGTTTGCGCCTCTGCTCTTTTCGCCTAGCCTCGGATATTTTTTGCAATTTTTTTGGCAATGTCATTCGCAGAGTTCAGGTGTGGAGACACGTGGTAGCAACAAAGAAAACAAATATTAATAACTGGCATTTTTTAAAGTCCCTCTTTATTGTTGTCAATATTTCGTAAATGATTGTAGTGTGATGCGGCGTTTTTTTGCAGCGTTGTATCGCGTCGCCTCGCTTTGTGTTCGCGTGGGCGGAGCGCTCCTAACGCAGCTAAATTTCGTACTTTGTTATGTTTATTTATTGCCTAATGGACAGGTTACGGTAGCGGTAAGCTTTGTATACAACTTACATTTTAACTGGAAGGTTCGGTTCATTCAAGAATGATCTTAAGATTGTTGTGTGTTTATCTACCACAGGTGGAACAAAGTAAACCAAAGTAAACCAAAAAAACCAATGCTACAAGACCCATGAAGTTAAGGATGATCAGTCCATTTTCCAACACACATATCGCAAATCTCACAATTCATACGTATTCCAATTGCAGAAACAGGTCAGCAGTTTCGATTGGTATCCCAGGTAAAAAGCATAATAAGTGCGCTCCACACTCCCACGTAAAGGCCCTCGCACACGCACCATTACTTTAATCAAAGCAGCTCGCCAACTTGCTCAGTTGGCCCTCCCTAGGTGAGAGGGGCCCACCATTTTTCCTAATTAAAATAATGCCTTCTTCTCATTCTTCGTCCCCCAGTCATTAACCCAATGTGCTGTAGATAAACGTTATTTGCCCGGGAGGACGTTTCTTTTACAAATATGCCTGTTTTTGCCCGCTTACCTAAATGAGGCGGGAATTTTTATCGTAAGCTTTTTTTACAACACGTTTTTTCGGCAACGTTTTTAATTAGCTACACTTTTGAGTTTTCTAATTAATTAGACGTGTTATTATGGTTGTTCAATTAGATAAAGTACCTGTCTTATAAGACTTTAAGAGCCTGGAGGTAATAATTAGGGTCTTATGTGAATATTTAATGAAATCTAATTAAGTTTATGTGTGGTATATTTGTGTACTTATAGGATTAAAAGAACATTCTGTCAATCTCTTTATTTATAACATACATTTTTTATTTATAGAATTTTACCGAGTTCTATAGCATCTAAAGTTAGCGAGAGTTGCCTTGGCAACTATGAACTAAAAATAGGTACCGCTATGTATTTCAGGGCGACAAAATGAAAATAAGAGTGGTTTAGTAACATTGCTACAACATTACCGTCATATACCTACTTAAGTGTAAAGCCGTCTGAATAAAAGCTCCCGTTATGAAGTAATGAAAGAAATCGTCACAACAAAAGCTGAACAGTACTGAGTTACGTTAGTAATGGTCGTAGACACCAATGACTGTGTTTCGGATGGAACGTTAAACTGTAGGTCCCGGCTGTCATTGAACATCCTTGGCAGTTGTTACGGGTAGTCAGAAGCCAGTAAGTCTGACACCAGTCTAACCAAGGGGTATTGGGTTGCCCGGGTAACTGGGTTGAGGAGGTCAAATAGGTAGTCGATTCTTGTAAAGCACTAAAGCTCAGCTGAATCCGGTTAGACTGGAAGCCGACCCCAACATAGTCGGGAAAAAGGCTCGGAGGATGATGATGGTCGTATTCACTCCTATGCACGATCTTCTTTAACTTCTTAACCTGGATCACCCATCTAACTAAACTCCAAACACCGACAACACATAGACATTTACAACGACCAAGTACTTCCACAGACACTGCGGAATATTCCACATTTTTTTAGCAAGCAGTCGACATCTCGACCTGACATTTAGCCCGAATTCCAGCAAACTGCATAATTTCGCCACTAATGAGAAGAGAGTCGGCCTGCGTCTAATTAGCGCAGCGCAGTCGGTAAGACGCCCACTAAATAGAAGCCAGCGTAGGGAGTCCAACTGTCTCGTTTTTTGCGGATAGTGTCCCGTTTTGTGTGCGCCTCAGGGTTTGCTGTGGAGCAGTTAAATGGAGTAGTGCTAAGATTTCGCAATTAACCTTTTTGAACTATTTTTTGTTATTTATGTTTTGGTTCTTACTTCTTGAAACTTATTCTGCTTTCAGAAAAATATGTTGGGAATAACAATCATTTTAAATAACATAGCAAAAGTCATTAGGCATACAATGTTGGAATTGAACACACACAAGATTGGTAAAGAAACGCACATCGCGTGTTACAAGCATAAGTAATTTGTTTGGTTAACATAATTCCCTATTCTTTCTGACAGTATCTGAAGGTTTGTCTGCCCGAGAAGGCACCCATATTTTCACTCTAAATCTACGAGAAATGTTTCCCACCTTTGAAGTACACTTCCACGTAGGTACTTCATAAAACATCTCAACAAACCATCCAAAAAGCAACAGTACTACCCAGATCTTTAGCCGCCTCCCAATATTCATCAAAGCAAAAAAAAGTAGGAATCTCCAAAAACAATGCGATACAAACATCATGGTAGCCCTAGGGCGTCGCAAGGAGCGTCGAGGCGACGGCAGAAGGCGCGGGGCGGAGGGGGAACTCACCTAATGAAGTGTTTCGCTTTGACACGCGTGTTCGTTAGCAGACCACTTGACGATACCGAGCTATGTTCAAATGACAGCTTCCTCGAATTTACCACTTAAGTGGCGTGCAATGCCATGCACTTGTTAACTAGTTTCTGTTTAGTTCGCAACTTTATTGGGATGTCTCATTTTAATGTGGTAGTGTGGTAGGCTGCATGTCTTTGGGGTGACAGCTTAGGAGCTCGAATTTAAATGGTGAGAACCATGTGGCGGTACACTTGTTTTAAGTGACTTTTAGGAGTATTTGGTGTGAGAAATGAAAGTTTTGAGCTGAGAAATCGTGCTCTATTAACATAAGATGAAATAGAAACCCAAGATAGTTTTTACTTTAATATAACTTAGCTTCTGTTTAGACAGGTTTATAATCCAGATTATTTCACGAATTGTATTCGAAGCTATTTCAAAATTAAAGAAATTTCGACGCCATTTTTTGTTGTTCCCGAATTTCATCGTCCCATGTAACAATAAAACCACATCAAATTTTCGCAATTTTTATATAAAATTCAACCCAAAAATAGGTAGCGTAAGGAGAGTGGTTCCCAACAAATCCCGGGGCACGATAACGCAGCTATAAAGTCTGTCTAATACTTAATTGCGTCCTATGTCCGTGGCACAATGGTTCGCGTAATATGAACCTGTAGTCATCGAACATTTGTTTCTGTACAAATATCGAAGCCATGTGAAAATTAAAGACATTTCGACAAAATTTTGTGTCGTACCCGAATTTCATTGTCCCCAACAAAAAAACAACGTCACAATTCCGCAATTTTTATATAAAATTCAAGCCGAAAATAGGTAGCGTAAGGAGAGTGGTTCCCAACAAATCCCGGGGCACGATAACGCTGCTATAAAGTCTGTCTAATACTTAATTGCGTCCTATGTCCGTGGCACAATGGTCCGCGTAATCAGGCCGCACAATATGAACCTGTAGTCATCGAACATTTGTTTCTGTACAAATATCGAAGCCATGCGAAAATTAAAGACGTTTCGACGACAACATTTTGTGTTGGGACCCGAATTTTATCGTCTCCAACAACAAAATAACGTCACAATTTCGCAATTTTTATATAAAAATTCAACCCGAAAATAGGTAGCGTAAGGAGAGTGGTTCCCAACAAATCCCGGGGCACGATAACGCTGCTATAAAGTCTGTCTAATACTTAATTGCGTCCTATGTCCGTGGCACAATGGTCCGCGTAATCAGGCCGCACAATATGAACCTGTAGTCATCGCTAGGGTTAGCAAAACTAGCTGGAACGTGGGGCACGTGGTTTGTATGTGGTTTGTAATATTTGAGGTATCTTGTTATGGATTAGGTTAATAATAAAGTTGCATTTTCAGGAGCCTGTTCCATTTTAGTCACAAATACTCACATAACTACTTAAATACTAAGCAAACTTTATAAAACCTTGGAACATGTATTTTTTACCACGTAAGTATTTAGTAGATTTTGCAGCTATTTCATTCTGTATAAATCATTTACGTAGGTACATTACACAAGTACATACACCCTTCTGAACTACACCACAGCCGGGTAAAAATGACATTTGTCATATCCACAGGTCATTTCATTTCTGTGGGAATTCCAAAAGTCACCTGTTCAAACTAATCTCCTGTGCAACGAGTGTTACCTGTAAGCATTACTTTAGAGAGATATATGACAAGCAGATGATACATGCAATATACACTTACTTTTCCCACGGCTATTCCCACAGAAGTATCGAAAAAGTGACATATTATAGGACAGAATCAATTATGCATCAGCTAAAGATTTTGTCACGAAGTACAAATATTGAGACAGTAAAGAGATCAATCACTGTATAAAGCTGATTTCAATATTTATGGCACCATGTATAAGGTCGACTTACAGTCTAGTTACAGTGTCTAAAGTCCTAATATACCGTCTATTAGTGTCCCTTTTAGCCGACTTCCCAAAAAGGAGGGGTGTTAGGTATTCAATGGTATAAGGTGAATATTTTATTTTTTAGGATACATTAATCAATCCTTTAGTTTTGTTTGACTAATATTTGTTTCAAAATAAATATAACATGTGTTCTTGTACTTATTTTGAAAAAAAAAAGAAGTAAGAAAGTTACAACCCACAGCGAGTCAACCCTACGTCCGCCCGTAGGTCGCGTAATCCAACTATTCAATTTTCAGCCGAAAAGGATTGTCCGCGTCTTACGTTTTTTATCTCTGCTGATCCAATACAAGCGGTTATTGCTACCCTGTTTATACTAAGCTATAGTCTTACTTTGATTTGATATGGTATGGTCGAAACTGGTTACTACTTACTAAGCCAAGTTTGTTATTGTAGGTAAAAGATACAAGCATGGCTAAACTGGCTACCAAAATGTTACTGTAAACATATTTTACAGAAAAAACTTCTGCACCGCGATTTTCAATCGTTTCAAACAAAACAACACTATTGTAGATTGTTTACTGATCAAATAAAATTATTTTTGGGAAGTCGATTAAAAAACTTAAAATCTATAACAACCAGGTTTATATGTACCGTTTAAATAATCATTTATTTATTTATTTTATTTAACAGTTTTGTACACATAAAACACAAACAATAAAAATATTAGGAAAAATTGTACAAAGGCACAGCTTATCTCTAATGAAATTTCTTCCAGCAGGCCCGTAATGGGAGAGTTAGAATAGAAGAGATAGGTACAGATAGACAGTGTAAAAATAAAGAAGATATAACCAATATATAATCACTATCATAAACTAGTTAACATCATATCATTTAAGCAGACGACTCCAATAAAACCTTAAAATATATAAAAAAAAGTAACAGCCACCCAAAATTGTACCCAAACCAAAGCCTTTAACTTACCTGCAATTGTACGATGATTTATTCGCAGCTCAAAACTTAGCGGCATAAAAAAGCAATTATAACCCACTGTTTTACCGAGGTGAGGAAGCATATTAAAAAACTTGAAGCCACTGTCAACCCCTCGAGTGCTACAGACACTGATGGCTATTAATTAGAAGGGTTGGATGAAGATATTTCATTATTTCTTCTCCTCTTCCCACTGTTTTCACTACGAAATCTTTTTTTTTGTATTTTTTTTTTCAAGCGTTGTAAGGGTTAGTTGTGGTGTCTCTTAGGTTAAGTTTTAAATTGTGTAACGATTTTGGAAGCTTTTTATTAAGTACACAAATTTATTTTTCAAAGGTAACCGTTTTTAATAGTTGAATGATAACCATGTCAAGATCCTTTGCATATACTTATGTCCAAATTCAGTAAGTAATGTTCATTTCGTATGGTTTTCTGTTTATTTGTACCTAGATAAAGCTTTACAAATAGTCAAAAGATTGCGTCCACCGAGATTCAAAGCTCTATTTGTCTCAAAAAAAAAATACAAGTATTTGTCAGCGAAACAACAGTAAAACAAGGGCACGCACTTATCAACGGATCTCGTAATCAAACACTGCACTTTGTAAACAAGGTGCTAACTCCAGAATTTATGTAAACTGTTCTACTCTCCACTTATCTGAGATTAAAATCTCGCTCGTGCCCGAGGTAGGCGCGCAATCACTCCTCAGGGAACCAGCTTTATTTGCGGCCTTATCATCACTTAACATATCTGCATATTCATTAAGAGATCAATCAAATTATTGTCTTCACAATTTTACGTATGCATACTCACGAGGTTAACTTTCCTCGTTTCAGTAATGGCCGCTTTAAATGCAATTTATTTCGGCTGAGCATTCTTCGCTTTGACTCTGTTTGTGGGAATATTAAGTTAATATGCAAGTGATTTAGATATAATGAAAGTCTTTAGCTAAGCCTGTTACACTGGAAGAATGATAGACAATAGAGAAGTTACATAAGATGCGTTGTACAATTAGTACATAGACGACACGATTTAAGTTTGAATGAGTTTACGTCAAGAAGACACAAAGACTCCCATTGAGACAGAATTGCCAATAAACCATCGAACATCCTGACCACCTACACCATTGACTGAACAAAAGATATTGCTTCACATTCCATTCAGAAAAAGTCGATCATTGATTGTTTTAAACAGACGCTCCGTCGCCGGAGAGCGAGCGGCGAATCGGGCCCGTTTCGAATGGCTAAAACTGCATATTTGTGCTATTGTACGAAAATCGCGGGACCTCTATCAATCAGTAGACCCCCTGGGCCCGTTTCCGACCAGGTGTTCTTTGGAATTTGCGCCGAAAAACTGCGCTTTAAGGATTTTAGTTGAAAAAAATGACGTGCATTGTTCGCTTCTGCGTAGTCTCGCGCTCGCCCGATGCGGCAGGTAGGCGGTACTGACGACTATGTACTCGATTTATGAGTAGAGTCATAAAATAACGCCAATTTACCAATGTTTCACCTATTACGATTTAGTACATGGGAGAAGAGAAACCTAGCCTTATGTATTTTTAAACACAACAAGGCGACAATCTTACCTGTCAAGTAGAATGAGAAGGTAAACCAAGCTAATGATACTCAAAAAGCAAGAGAGTAGACAATCATAATAAAATGTGTACTTAACGATTAATAGATTGATTAGTCAGGCCAGCAATTCACATACACTTTTATGTGCCTTACATAACTCATCAGGTGAATCCTGGACGTGACAAAGTTAATAGTAAAAGTTAATTTGTCTTCCAAAATTAAAGTTGAACCGAACACTGACGGACACAATACTAATGAATTACGACTCGTCGTAAAAATCAATGATATACAACCTGACAATCGAACATCAATTCAGAATAACACTGCACGACTTCTGGATTTTACTGACTTTTTATTTGCGGCCCAATCACCCCATAATTGACCTTATGACTTTGAAAATAAGGTCTATAACAGTGGCAGTAAAATGTGTGCGTTGTTATAAATCATTAAAGGTTGGTACAGTTTATTGTCAGGTAAGTAATGTACTGTCCTTGTGAGTGAACGTGATCTATGAATGGGTTTTGGGAATTATCGGGACGCGGATACTTTTCTAGTTTTGTGCAACGAATCGGTTTTAGTACGGTAAGGATCAGTGTTGGTAGACGTGTGGTCCTACACTCCTGTGGGTCGTCATGGTTCTTTGTATAATTGTGAGAGAAGACACTA
Organism: Helicoverpa zea x Helicoverpa armigera; assembly: GCA_033682625.1. NCBI lineage: Eukaryota > Metazoa > Arthropoda > Insecta > Lepidoptera > Noctuidae > Helicoverpa > Helicoverpa zea x Helicoverpa armigera. The sequence goes on from JAWIIS010000028.1 coordinate 9,619,190, forward strand.
ATTTCTTAAGAACAATGTATGAGGTAACATATTTACTAAAGCGTTTGAGGAAAAAAGCAATTTTTGCAAACAATAAAAAAACAGCGAATACCAACGATGTGCGAATTATTTCAGTAGAAACTCTAACAACAAAAACAAACGATAAATCATTTTCCGCCAAAACTGACAACGGTTCTACATAAAACCTACATGGATAATCAAGGCTACTTTACAGGCAGGTGTAACCTCATCCCTCGAACCTCCTTGCACCCTAACGTCACTTCAACAATGGCTTCATACCTTAAATCAAAGCCCAGAATGTCCCAACAATAGAATATTCGGACTTCTTTGAAGACGCCATTATCTCTGGCCACGTGGGACAGGTGATGCGCGCACGCGCACAGCTGCTCGCACAAAAACCGCGCTTGCGCAAGATTTTAATCGTATTTTTTTAATCGATGACAGTTCTCTAGGCATTTCGCGCCTATCTAACGGCCTCCCGCAGTCAGGCAGATGTGCCAGTGTTTTTACCAAAACTTCGTGTTCACACCGAATTAATTTGGGGTATCTTTGATCAGCGTTGAAAACTGAAAGGATGCGTTCAATATTAATACGTATCAAGTTTAAGACTTTTTCTTCATATAATTTCTGTAAAATCAATGTTTGCAATTAGTACAAAGTTTGCACCTAAGAGCACGAAATTTTTTATGATAAGTTTTTTTATGTTGCCAACCTACAAGAAAAGAAGTACAGTTTATTCTAGCATTGGTAGTTAACACACCAGATTCTTCAACCACGAATACCGTCCTATTTATAAAGTCATCATCATTACCCAATCACCAACAATCCCTCTCAAGAAACTCACATAAACGCCACTCTGCATACCAACAGAAATCTCCCTACACCTATTAGCTCCAAAGATATCCCATTCACATCACGATCTCAATAAAAATCGCATTTATAATAACCTCATAAGTAAGTTCCGCGAAGGTGCGATATGTTCCATAGAGCATGTCAGCATTAGAATGGGCACGAGACGGGAATACGCACGAGGCCGCGATTGCCTCGCATGGCGCTCACAATGGGGTACAAAACGCGACTCAACAAAACGATTACCCTCTCGCCCTGTGAGTAGGTACATGCTATGGTTCTGAATGTATGACCTGGGTTCTACTTGATACTTCAAGATGGAATTTTGGGGGTGAAATTGATTCGGATATCTACGATTTTGGTTTTAGTGTGAATGCGGTCCTAGTTGTCCAGATTGCAGGCCTCTCTGATATTTGTGTATAACCTAAAATAACAACATTGCAGCAAAACAGATGTACAAAACTTAAGATGCATGTGAAAAGGAAAAGTAAAGAAAAACGAGTGGAAAAGGTGCGTTAATAGCTTAATTGTTTCAAACTTACAGGAAGGTACCTATGTTAGTCGCTCAAGGCTCTTATGTCAAAATCTGAAACACTAGGCCAAATTCCTACCATCCCCAAATTAATATAAAACCACCGACAAACGATCAAAACTTCGCACACGATATCCGCAGCGTGTTTGCGAGGTGCGAATAAGTGGTTCCGTGGAAATATTTCAAATCAGAGCGGGCTTGGCTCTGCCATACAGGCAATAACGATTGACGTGACACGCATGCGGCCCGTGTGTAGACTGCCTAATACGGGGATGAAAGGACCACGAGCCTTTCACCCTATTTATTAGGTCTATGTTTTGGAAAAGGTAGGTTTCAAGTGTCGCATACGTAATGTATCGCACCTATCCGTCTTTGTTCGGGGGAATTTTCTTTCGGTTTTGTGTAGTTGTGAGGTGGTGTTTGAAATTCAGGCGAAAATATGATTTTCAATAAAAGTATTTTATAATCTTAATTTGTGTCAGGAATTGGTACAATTGATTTTCAAGCAAACACTTCCTTTTCTAATTAAAATCTTAAACTATACACGAACCCAATGTACCTGAACTCTGTTGAACCACCTTGAACTCTAGGAAATCTTATTAACTAATCTTGTAATGAATAACAAACGGAACACAAACAATGACGTGCTAACAACAAACTCGGAACTGAAAGCGGAATGTCATTGACCTCACGAGCGGTCACCATCATCCCAAATACGTGCTCATTTATTGTTGGAAAAACAATGAACAAACAAAAATCTAATTAGTTACGCCTCAAATAATATAACGTTTAGAATCTCATTAGTGGACGATTTTGGTATGCGCGCGGGCAATATTCGACGAATTCGGCCACCGCGAATATCCGAAAACGCCGAATCCCGAATGCCGAAAAGCCGAATGGTCGGACCCCGCTCGGTGACATATTGGAATGCGACTCCATTTATCCCCGCTTCCTATTGGAATCCGGAGTGACGCGGCAAATTGGAAATTGCGGTACCATTTTTGGCGTTATTGATAGATAATACTGCTTGTAACATGGGAAACTGGAAATGCAAATGTATCGGGGAAATGTAATTCATATTTCCAAATATCCGCTGGAAACCACATTTCAGAATTTACTATAGCGAAAAAATCCGAAATTCTATGGAAATCCGTATTTATTTTATTTATATAGACATTACAAAGTGCATGAGGTGAGTTCCCTTAACCGGATTGGTCGCGGGCCGTCGCACGCACTGCACGCATCGCACGTCAAAGCTCGGACTACCCCCGGACTATATTAAATCACATTTTGACAAGCGTACCGTGAAAAATTAATCGAGTGTCGTCGAGTGCGCGGGCGGCAGAAAAAATACTGACAAATATGAGTTTAAGTAATATGTTGAGGGTTCCGTAAGTATTTGCAAAAGTTGACAAACAGTAATTTCACGGAAAATTTTGCGGATAAGAAGGTTGTTTCAAAATTTATGGTTTTCTCATGACAGCTTGTCTTACACGCTACGTATGCATATGTTTTGTTATAACTTCAGCCAAAATAATCAGCCACTATTATAGTGGTGATGAAACTGAGTAAAGTGTTGAACGAGTTTATGCGTCAATAATTGAAACCTGATCATACCAAAAAGTAAGTCATATGATTTTCTTATCCTAACTTATGGGCTTTCCTATGAACCAATGACAAATATTCACCAATAACCAATAAAGAACCCTAAAAATAAAACATGATGGCATTTCAGTCCCTGGAGCTAGAAAGGTCAGCGGGCAGTCGCTCGTGAAATGCCTCGCCCTCCGGACACCGGCTGCCGGCGACTGCGCCACTGCGCCATTGGGAATAGCGTATGAAGCGTATGAACTAATGTAATTTCTTGTTGAAACAATTGATGATCATGCTGGACTTTGTATGCAAAAGCTGCTATTGATCAACTAACAAAAGTAAAAAAAAACACTTTCTGCCATCGTTCCTAAAATAATTTACATACATCCATTCTCACCCTTACCGCATAGGATACATTATGCGTTGTGCAATCGTAAATATTTATTATTGATGTACGGATTCACTTAAGTATTTAAGTTTGCATCTTCGCTTAACATAAAGAAATCTGTTGCAAATAAGTAGTATAACTAAGTATGTCCACCACCATCTATTTTTTTTTTAAGAAAATTGTTCCGGTGAAACGTATTTTTTTCTGACCGCTCTTGATTGATAAAATGGAAAAAAAAGAATTGACAAATAGGTATAAAAACTGGGTGGTTTATGCAGTTGTCTACTAGCGAAACATTTTTCGAAGCCACGGTAGTAACTATTAAGTAATCTGTAAATAAAGAAGATTCATATCCAGAAACAATACTAACATCCTCACATCCCCACATGATAACAGTAATTATAACAATAATTTACAAAACTTACACCTCGTGATGAACGAGACTCTATAATTAAACAGAAGGGTGATATCCCCCAGATAGTCGCCATTAATACTGATCTAACACGAAATAATGCAATTAATCTCGCACAAACTGTTTTATGAGATCTATCGTGAGAAGTTACCACTTGTTTTGGTTGGGGTAAAAAACAAGGAAAAATAATGCTGTGCGGTTGAACATTTTGGGCAGACGGGCGATAAGTTTTAAATATCAATTGTCAGAGACGTAGGTATTCAGTCCATGTTTTTAATATTGACATATTTTTCCAGTTCTACATAAGTAAATCTCTTAATAATTGAAACCAAATACTTATGTACAATGGTTTTACCTATGTGATACAAAAAGACAGACCGGCTTTTTCTTAGTCGGTCAACAATTTCCATTATCGCATAACAAACATAGGAAGACGGATTATTGTTATATTAATCACCAACTTATTTTAAAATTTAAGAATAAGATAAACTTATCATGTAAAACAACTTTTTAAAGTAATAAACTGAAAATTATCCAACGACTTTTCAGTCGCGCGACAATCGCACAATCGCACGTCTGCTCGCCCTCAGCATAACCGCGGTCGATCCATCACCCGCCTCAGATTAATGCTATGATGTATGCGATACATTATACATTGAATACGCGCTGATACGCAGACAGTCGCGATTCTTTCATGCGTAAATCGCACGTGTGTATAATTAGGTATCTATTTTTCTTTTGCTGTCTTGTCTTGTGTTTGAAAGTTGTGTGGGTAATGTATACAGTCTAATTGGTAAAGCTGATCATCTAAGTTTGGGTTACGTGGTTTAATAAGGGATAGGGAAGTTTATTAACTTTTTAAAGAGAAATAAACGTTCTGATTCAGATTCAGAAAATTCTGAAAGGAAGCCTTATAAAATAAGTCACAAAAATGGTTTACTCTATCTCATTAGGTGAGAAAAATAATGTTTTTAAATCTTTTAAACAAATCTAAATATATAAAACTCAAAGGTGACTGACTGACATAGTGATCTATCAACGCACAGCTGAAACCACTGGACGGATCGGGCTGAAATTTGGCATGCAGATAGATGTTATGACGTAGGCATCCGCTAAGAAAGGATTTTGATCAATTCTACCCCCAAGGGGATAAAATAGGGGATGAAAGTTTGTATGAAACTTTGTCAATTTTAAACCGATCGGACTGAGACTTTGCATGCATAAAGCTACTATGGCGTAGGCAATCCTTAAGAAAGGATTTTGATAAATTCCATCCCTAAGGGGATAAAATAGGGGATGAAAGTTTGTATACATCTTCTTAGATTTGTACACGCTAATCTTCCGAACTACTGAACGGATTTCAATGATTTTTTCTTTGTTGTATCAGTATTAAGCCTGGTCAACATATAGGCTATAATTTATCTTCGAAACTTGAAGACCTGATGCAGAACTCCTACAGACCAACAAAACTATTAGAGATACAAAAATGGTGCCATGGCAAAAATTGTTTTATGTGATGAGCATTTTCAGCTGAGATAATAAATTTTAAGATCTGGAACACCTGATGTGGAACCCCAAGAGCCCAGCTTCTCTATACCATATACAGGTATGACGTTTTAGCAAAAGTTGTTCAATTTGATAAGCACTTTCTATTGACTTACACAAATTGAAGATCTAAAACACCTGATGTGGAACTCCAGGGGCCCAGCTAGACTATAGCATATAGAGGTATGACGTTTTAGCAAAAGTTGTTCAATCTGATAAGCACTCTCTGTTGACTTATAAAAATTGAACCACACCTACACCTGATGTGGAACTCCAGGAGCCCAGCTAGACTATAGTATATGAAGATATGACGTTTTAGCAAAAGTGGTTCAATCTGATGCACTCTCTATTGACGTATAAACATCGAAAATCTGGAACACCTGATGTGGAACTTCAGGAGCAATACTACACTTGAAATGTATAGAAATGAATGTTATGAAATAGGTATGGTGAATCAAAAAAGTAATTAGTCCGTCTTTTAGACACGTATTTTTCTTTTCTCTCTCACACAAACAAATAATAACGAAGATACAACAACGCTTGAATTCACTGCTTAGTACAAATTTTACATACCTAGACGTGGCGTCACGAGCCCCCACTCTCCGACTTTGTTGCGTTATATCTCATTATTATATTGTATGTCTCTTCCAGACCTCGGGACTATAGAATGACAAGAATGTTCAATGACAGCCGGAACCTACAGTTTAACATCCCCTCCAAATGACGGTCATTGGTATCCAAAATATACGTAGAAAGTACATATGAACTTAGAAAAGTTGCATTGGCAGGCACTTGCCAGACCTGGAATCAAAGACGCACGCTCATACTTGAGAGATTGGTTCTCTACCCACTAAACCACCACGACTTCCACTAAGTCACCACGACTTTGTCATCTATTTAATGTTTTTTTACGTAATAATACTTGTGCAATATTTTTGCCACACACAAATGCGGACTAATTAGAATCACTACTTTTATCCCTATGGTCACGTCTATTGCGGTTCAGTTCTCAGCGTTTTGTTTAGTCTGCTGTGCTTTTGCTGTTAAAGTACAAAAATTAAGTATATAGAACGTTTCTCTTCGGTCCCTTAAAATTCAATATCAGACTATTTAGATCTTTGATTTTGCTGACCCCGTAGTCGCTGGCATAAGGGACAGGATCCGCGTACGAAGTCGCGGGCAACAGCTAGTTAAATATAATATGCTTTTCAATGTCATAATTAATATTCGTAGTAAGTAAATAGGAGGTACAATTTGTGAAGACAATGGGATCATGGTTTCAGTTTAGGACGTAATAACTATGGCAGTAAGTCTCAATCCAGGTAGAACTGGGTTTCGAAAATAGAATAAAATTCGAAAAATTATCGCCTCAAAAATCACGTAACGCTCCATCCACTATAGATCGACAACATCACCCGCGGCCCCCCTGACCGTACAATTTCCGCGCGAACGATCTCACAACAATATCCGACACTAATAAAGGCCTCAATCCATTCAGTACGCAATATTGTCTACTCTAATTGACATTAAAATTCGTCGAAAGAACTGAGGTAACCCCAAACAAGCGCTTATCACCACATCAGTGCACTAAAACCCTTCTGTCCCCCCCCCCTCCCTTGGTCCATACCCCTCCCCCCTCGGTCTGCGGCTAATGAATATAATAGACGGCCCCCAGGTATGTAAGTTTATCGGTTCAATGAGGACGCTCCGAACGTAAGATATTGATACGAGTATTTTTGGTAATGGGGGCTACTTTTGTGAGAGATCTCGTGTTTTGTCTGTGTTATATAGGTAGTGTTATTGTCAGAGTATTTTTTATAATAATGCATATTGTTTGTTGATTTTAAGTTACATAATGTTTCTCATAAATTCCTGTAAGAAAAATCTGCCCACTGTTGTAACTAACTCATTGTTATTAGAACCAATAATATGAAACGAGTCTTATAAGTAATACCGTCAGTTTTTGGACTGAGATTGGTTTAACCTCTATAAAAAATATTCAGCATTAAATTCACGAACCTCCATTTGAAGACACAGGTGCTATACATAACGTTGTCCAGTTACACCTATTGAACCATAGACACACGTGAACAGAATTGACGTAATCTTGATAATTGGCGTTTGCGGCGCGTGGGCAGCCACTAGCCACTTGTGCTAGGAGGGAGGGGGAAGATCATTAGAAGTGTGGTTTATAGAACTAGGAGCTAGTAAAGTTGCCCTATGTTTTCAGGATAGAAAAGAAATAGAAAGCTAAACTCATCATTAGCATCTCCCGAGCCTTTTCCCAACTGAGTTGGAACTAAACTATTTGGCAATAATTCGTGTATTCGTATTGATTTAATATTATTGAAAACTTTAAACGTCTAAATTGACATAGTTATCTATTTTGGACGCGTCCTTCCAAGAATAATTTCTAAATTGACGTCAACATTTCGTATTGAAAATCCAACGAAATCAATGTCCACCGAGCATCACAAAGCCGCAGGGTGAAAGCCCTCAAGGGACGCACATATTATATTATAACCGCGCATAATATCTGCGTCGTCACTCAAGCGCAATAAATACCCAAATAAAGCGCAAATAATACCCAAATCGCTCATCAGCGCAACCCAACCTCCCCCAACTATAATTATCTATAATCAGAATATACCCCATGTATAATCAGTGCGAACGCATTGCAATTATTACTATTAGCGTGTTTTGCATGTGGGCACCGTGATTACCCCTTGCGCCCGCCCGTGCGCCGGCTACGTTTGTCCAATCAAATCACATTTGAATTTCCAAAAAGGAACGTAAACACGTAAACATTTTTCCCGCGATATATTTTGCGACAGGACAGTTTTGGCACGTCGCCATAAATTATTCGCAACAGAGGCCCGGCTGACCCCGACCTCCAGTCGATTAACCATCACTAGGTCTTCCTTCAATTTCATATTTATAAACGGGGATTACGCAAAAATGCCAGTGTAATGGATCACCTACAGGACTTAGGTTGGGGCGGGCCGTTGTCGGACAGAGGGGAGGTGGGGAAGGCAAATTTGAGAGGGACGGGGGTAGCGGCAAGGGTCTGATCGTCGGACTCATCCATCACGCGGCTCACGCATGTGAATTGGGGCGTTTTATCTGGAGATAGCCGCGGATGGATACCTATTTAAATATTTGGTCGTTTAGCGAGGCGGCCGAGGTATTAGGTAGCGACATGACGCGCCAGCTAATGGTGTCGCCGTACACAAACACAATGTACGTACTGTACGCGCCACGGATATTCGCATTAACAGTTTGCGTGGATACTCTTTCTGCGACACCAGTTACCGAGGTGCTACTAGTTTTCAATCCTGGATTCGGAGTTGTGCTTATCCACAATGGTTTTATCTCGTCATATATCTTTATCCAGCTTTCTTTCTGTAGGTATAGGTACGGCCTTTGACCGCTATTCAAAAAGAGAACATTCCAAAATCAAATTCTCTGACTCTCTCACTTAAAAACAAAACACAGTCTACCACAGAACAAAGAATATAAAAGCCCCGTTACACCGAACGAAAAAGTCGTTCACGTCAGAACGTCGACGTCGCGTCGCGTCGTGTCGCAGTCAATCGCGTTCATTTAGCTGTCGCGTCGTGCAGTCGTCGTTGACACGTCGACACTGATCGACGTCTAAACGTGTCGTGTAAATGACACGTGCTATAAAAATGACGGCTGTGATTCGATATTGTACGCTCGTCTTTACATTACAACCGTAGACATCATGTACCTATGTCAAGTGATGATTATGGCAAATAAATGGTACCTTACCAATATCTGAAAATTGGAATCTAGGAGCTTGCATGACCTTAGAACTTTTCAATGATTAAATCACTTCCTAAGCGATCACTTTTTCGCTGTTGCAACAAACTTCCCAGTAACACATTTAGTAGAAAGATAGCTATTTATTTACTGGGTAATTAGATTTATAATGTGTGTACCTATATTTTATCTATACTAATCTATACTAATATTATAAAGCTGAAGAGTTTGTTTGTTTGTTTGTTTGAACGCGCTAATCTCAGGAACTACTGGTCCGATTTGACAATTTCTTTCAGTATTAGATAGCCCATTTATCGAGGAAGGCTATAGGCTACTTTTTATCCCGGTACGGGAAGTAGTTCCCACGGGATGTGGGTGAAATCGCTGGCAGAAGCTAGCCTGTTGTACCTATGATTTATCTGATATTATTTAGGTAGGTATCCGCCAAGCGTTTTCCTACACTTATTGGTTTCCATCCATTGGTCTAACCACGTGCAACCGAGTATCAGAAAGAAAATTGTACCTACTAAACTGAGCTTACAATTACCGGTTTAAATTCTGTCAGCCTACTAAAAGAAAAAAAAATAAGACATGTAGGTATCCAAAGTTAGATAAAATCTAACTCAAGTAAGTAGGTAACAATAGTACTATAATATTCATACATAATTTGTTGTACATCATAGACGGCTAGTAGCTGAACTACTGACAGACAAGCTAGCTATAATATAGATAGTACACACATAGGATAGTAGCGGAGCGAGAAGCGATTTTGCTAGTGCACAAATAGTGATCAAGGTTTATTACAGAGGGTCATCATAACGATATTATGAGTATATTTTGTATAATCAATTATTTCATTAACTGAAATATAGAAATTAAAACATTTTATGAAACAATAAGAACATCACAAACTTGAGTTTACATTAATCTAAAATTATAATATTCGGCCAGATCTATATTGTAAAAGACAAAACAAACATTATGTGATAAGATATTTAATATTAACTGAATGGACATAGATACTAATTTAAAATGGAATTTAAGATAACACTATTTCCTTTAAATCAAACGCAATGCTGAAAAACTTAGCTTCTTATTTATGTTTTTATATTCTTTCTTTACAACTCATTATCTACAGAAACCCGCTACCGCTACATCTTATCACCATGCCACCACCCGCCACACAAACCAATAACCTGAAGGTTAGCTCTAACTGTACAAATGAGTCGAGCCTACATTAACTTACACACTCACTCATACACTCATACAACCTCACTACTTAATGTATGAGTATTTTTTTACTCTAGCTATTGTTATATTTTCATGTTTGTTTAAATAACGGGCTGAAGACGGCTTTTGATTGATAATTCCGGGCTAAGTATTGGAAGATAAATTGATTTTTCACAATCTCTGAAGTAAGTACCTATAAAATGTATTAAACTGATTTTATGTTCTAGTATCACTATTATGTTACCTAGGTCTAGGGTCTGTATTACGGCAATATGCCTAATCGTTTATCTATTACTGTTCCTAGTCTTCTAGGCAGCCGTGGAAGCAATTCTCAGACAAAGAAAATGTTCGCCGAGAAAAACAGACAAAATTCCTGCTATTATTATAAATGCGAAAGTAACTCTGTCTGTATGTCTGTTACGCTTTCAAGTCTAAACTACTGAACTAATTTTAATAAAATTAGGTAGGTAAAGAGATAGAGTTGACCTTGAAAAAGAACATAGGATAGTTTTTATTCCGGACTTTTGAAGAATTCTCTTGGAAACGCGATATAACCGAACTCTACGCGGGCGAAGCCACGAGCGGTAGTAGTGTATAGATAAAACCTACCTATGCTTAGATAAAAATTATAATAGGTACTAAGAAAAACAATGACATTTCCTATGTGTATGTATGACGGATGTTTATTATGAACCATTTAATAAAGCTTAACCTGTTTCAAGATTTGGTCATAAGGAAAATGAAACTACAAAATAAAATCTTTAACTTCCAATTTTCCTTATTTTCTCAATATAAATAAATTGGTTTTATTTAATAAAGTTGTTGATCGCCACTCGCTGTTGCATGATAATAATTAATCTATCTTTCTCTTTAAGTTAATTATTCATTTCATTTTGTTATGCTTATTACAGATCAGACGTGATTTTCCACGTTTTCTTGAACATACCTACATAGCTGGATACCTAAGAAATACTGCTGACTCTACATAGACAAGGCCAGACACAAGACATTTCAATTAATTATGCTAAAGCAAAAAAGGTCAAAAGTAACAATGAAACAAGTCTTTAGGAACCCATAGAGCGAGTGCAAGCGTGCCAGCTGTCCGTCCGTGGTCAGGACTGAGCTTTTTATTAAGTTTATAAATAGCCGGGAACCCAAACAAATCGGCGTGCGTCGCGGCAACCGCCCTTGAACTGAGTCGGAGGCTTTAGCGCTAGCGAGGCTCTCGCGGGGGCGGGGCCCGGCCGGCCAATCAGCGCCCCTTCACATTTTTCAGCCCCCGCCCGCATCGCCGGACGCTGCCCAAAAACAAAAGGATCAAAGTCGGCGAAACCTATCTCTTTCTTTGTGAGGCCAGCGAACGGGCATCGATGAGAGGATAGATACAGTGTGTCGCACGGCGCGAATCGATACCGCGCGGCCCCGCCGTGGCCACGCGCCGCGCCCGCCCGCCGCCCGCTCGCCGCCCGCACGGCCATTTGCACTCATGTTTACTATTATATTTATTGAACGGACGCTCCTAAGTGCCGATATAAGAATATTTACAAATCATAAGCACCCGATTTGGAGCAATTAGGCGCGTATCGCGCTCGCCGCGGATCCAAGTGGCCGCTCAATAGCGATCCGTACGCCTTGCTCTCTCGATATAATGACACTTGTACATCGGCTTACACCAATTAGCCTGAGAAATTCTAAGGCTCATTTGAGAGTGATCTTTTAAACCTATCAATTGAAATAAGAGGCTGATATTGATTTTCTATTTCGTCAACATAAATAAAGTGATGGAAAGCGCCCACGAAAATTATTTATTACAAAAGGAATTTAGAGATAAGTATGTATGGAGGAGGTTTGCAAACCTGAGGATTAAATGGCCTAATAAATACGTTTTTACTGAGGAAAATTTACTGCTTTCAGGATATTTTACCTGCGTGATAAAATAAAGGAAACGGATGAAATAAAAAAGTGCCGTGTAATTTTATGTGCCGCATCAAAATTTTATTCAATAGAGTTTGAGTTCCTACTTAATTGTAAATGACCTGAAAATTTGTTTACCTATGCATGTCTATAAAGTAAATGCAACCATTAAGTAAGAAGGTTATAAACGTGTATTATAAATTATAAACCTTGCTGAGTAAATAAAATGAACTGAAATATTAGTTTTTAGTTTTAATACCTTATGTACTTTCCAATATCCCTGCTATGGATATATCCTGCCTATGAATTGCATGATACTTAGAATAGGTAAGTGTAACTCTTTTTTCAGGAATTTTACGTTCTGATTCAAGAAAATTAACTTTTTACTTTTTGCTTTTATTAGGTCAACTTGTAGGTATGTATTTCTGATGATAATACAATAACTGATTTAAAAAGCCTGTCGAACTGATCTGATGATGGAGCCGGAATATATGAACTGGAATTTCATGATGGAACATCGTATCATAGCTGTGTTTGGATTTTTTCAAAAAGTTATATAGACCTTTTTATGTGCATTTATATAAAAGCGTGTTTTTTATAACACAAGAATGGCTGAACCATTTAAGCTGTAAATTAGAGGGGAGGTAGCTTACACCCGGGAGAAGGATATAGGATAGTTTTTGTCACTATCTGGAACGCGGGTGAAACCGCGGGCAAAAGCTAGTGACTTATAAAAAAATATCATTCACTTAAGCTTGGGTTTCCTAAGAAAGCGGTACCGTCATATAGCGGCCGTCATATTACGGTCGCAAATAGACGGTCGTCTTTACGGTGATGACATGTGGAAAGTTCCACGGCCGCTTTAACACACCGTCATAAACTTTTTGTTAGTTGTATTATACTTACTAACCTGTTTTATTTAATATTTCTCAAATTTCACGACACCAATTCTGTTTTAGTTGGGTTTTTCTATAATCTTTACTTTTTATATTATATATTGCTTCGTGATTACGAACGAAATCTATTAAACTTTCGTCGTCCTCGCTGCTCCAAGAGTTGTAACTAATTTTTGACGTTGTTCCGAAAAAAAAAAAAATTACGTATTAAAAAAGCTTCACCGCTTTCAATAAAACGTTCACCAAACTATCTGACACCGTCAAGACGGCCGTCATGCAAATGGCGGCACCGCTTTTTGAAGTTACGGTGTCAGTTACCGCTCTCTAGGAAACCGCCCCATTTTGTTTACATAGACAACGTTCTGGTGACGTCTTTCACCGCTGTATTACGACCGCTATATGACGGCACCGCTTTCCTAGGAAACCAAAGCTTTACTTACTTAGGTACTTCTTGAAAACAGTTAAGTATTTTGGAGCACATAAAATTGGTTATCTTTTCAAGTTTGAGTTGGGTTAAAAAATGCTATAGTTTCATACATTTAAGTATTAAGTATGAAACTATAGTATTTTTTAACCCCCGAAGTAAAAAGGATCTCTTAAATGGATTGCCCGAATTTTCTTTAGGATAGTCCATACTCTTCAACTGCCGTCATTAACGTTATCAACTATAAGCCATCTCTTCACGAATACTTAAAAAAAAGCTATGTCCTACCGGTATTTATATTCATTTTTGTTTAATGTATGGATCATGTCTGGTCATGTCCCATTAAGGGCTGATTTTTCAATCATCAGTTAACTTCTATCTGAGGAATAAATATGGCGGTTTGACATATTTTCCATACAAAAGCTGTCAAGACGTCAAAAATATTCCTCAGATAGAAGTTATCCGGCGATTGAAAAATCAGCCCTAAAGCATATAGAAACAATTAGTAGTCAATTAGACTAAAGGATTGTAATTGCGGTAAAATGGTGCAGAACTACTATCTACAATACAATTACTCTTTTGCAGCCTGTAAAAATTTCCGACCTGAAGATAAGATATGATACAATTTGTTACAAAATCTTAATGTTTGGTATTTAGCATTATTAGTAGGTAATATCTACTTCGCATTCAATTAATTCGGATTAATAACAACACGGATTAATAATAAAAACAAAATAACATAATTTATTTTACTACTAGATTCTGCCAGCGGTTTCACCCGCATCCCGTGGAAACCTCTGCACGAACCCGGATAAAAAATAGCCTATAAGTAGCCTTCCTCGATAAATCAGTAGTTCCTGAGATTAGCGCGTTCAAACTCTTCAGCTTTATAATATTAGTATAGGTAAGCTAGTTGTAATATGTGTAAACATTTGCAGGCCTTATTTGGGTCACGTACATAAAATATATTTCTGTCAGTTTGCTTAGTTTAATCATAACCACTTGTTTTTTCAGAAGTTATTGGTAACTAAGTCCACATTGTTTGTTTGTTTTTTGTTTGTTGTTACTCCAACACTCAATCTTACCTAATTAACTGAAACTTGATGTGTATTTCAGACTATAAAAATAATGGACTTAACATAAGTAAGTATATCACTTAGGTAGTAATACAAAAAAATAATAAGTTGTTTTCAAGATTAAATAGAATTCCTTTTTGAAAAACTATTTTACTAGTAGCTGTATATAGGTAAGTACGTACATACATACATACATAGCCAATTTATCGAGGAAAGCTTATACTTAATTATTAAGCTTTAGGTACATCTGAGTAAGTACCTACTGTGATATTGTAGATCGTGCTGGTCCACAAACGTTCTCCAGAAGGGGCAGAAGGGGATAGCTATAAAATCAATTTTTGTACGTAGGTTATTATGTTTTATATCAAAATCTGCTACATAGGTAATATGGTGAATCCTACACATAGTAAGAAAATTTTTTTTTGACAAAAAGTAACTATACATTGTGGTAGTTGACGTTATTAGATAGACAGTAAGGTAGTTGATAAGTATGTAATCTTTGTACCTACCTATTTAACTACATCATCATCTCTCGAGGCTATTTCCTATGTTGGGATCGGCTTCCCTACTGGATTCAGCTGAGTATCAGCGTTTGTATGTAACTTCATAAAATTATCAAAACCAAATGATACCTATTAGGTTTATTTTTTTCTGACTTCCAAAAAGGAGGTTCTCATTGCGGATGTTCTCCTTTTTTTCCAAAACTGAAACAAGCCCCAGCATTGCAACATGTGTATGCCAAAGCGCCACCTGTGAGCAAAACCCGGACCTAGCTAAAACGCGTCAAACCAAAGCATACGTGCTGCCACCTAGCGGTGAGTAAATTCACAACGTCAGTTTTGTACTGTGCACAGACTTCCTCATAGTATCACAGATGGCGCTGTCGTCAATAAAACGTATTCTTACTTTTAAAGTAAACTATAGAAAGTTTTGTTTATTTTAAGAAAAATATTGATTCGACAATCACCAAAAAATAATTAATCAACTTTAAGTTTATTCAATACTTCAATAAATGCTTATCAAAAGATTTTATTGCTGCGTAGTAAACTACTTTACCGACAGAGCTATTTCCGGTTCGCGCTCGACGACATCACGCACACGCAAACTCGCGATTGCAGCTAACTTCACTTCATAAATGTTCGATCTTTTTCAACTACATCGAGGCTTGAGCTTTTTGGGATTACGCTTTTCGGTAATTATTGTTTTACTCGTTGCATAAAGTGTGATTTTGAGATTATTTATTATAATTCTGGTCAAAGGTGAGTGGTGAGTTATTTCTCGTGTTGTGTGATCATAACACCGTAACAGTTTGGCGCGTTGGTTAGATTCTGTCAACATAGCTAATAGTGTTCACACGCAGTTGAGTTTATGCACGTGTAATTACAATACAAACGTGATTTTCCGTTCCAGACATGGCTTTGAGCGTTGCACTACCTCTGGCAGGCCTGGAGACAGAAAATTTTAACTCGTTTAGTTCGTTCGGGCATATCATAGACATAGCGGGCCTATCTCAGTCGCAGTCGAGCCCGAGTCCGTCAGTCTCCAGTGAATCTAGCGGTATCGGGTCGCTGGGGTCGCTCAAATCAGAATCTGTAAACAGCGACTCCCTGCCGTCTAGTCCTCAAACAACTGAGAAGGTGAGTGAATATTTTCGCACTATTTTGTTTGCATTCGTCCTGGCCTTGACCTCTCTATTTTCATAATATTCCGTAATGGCGAATGTCTCTGTTACGCTATCAATGTTGTGTACATTATCGACCTGTGATAATGGAAAGATTTTAAAGGCATAGGTTACATGATTTACATTTTTGTGTGAACAAGTGCGATTTGTTTATATTCTACAAGAATAGTTAGAACTAAATGTCTACTGCCGTTATATTCTTGCCAACGATTTTGCAACTTAGCTGTGTGCAACGGGAGTTAACTCCGCCTGCAGACAAAGCGCGGCTATAGAATAGAGTGATATTGTTATGTCAATGTGTACTCTATTTCCAGAAAATATTCGAGCCCGTGGTGCAGCCGCAGCCTCGTCCTAAGGAGAAGAAAGCCGATGATGTCAAAATCTCGTATGGAGGACGCGACATCTTAAACTTGATGGGTAATCTTACGGACCAGCGGTGGAACTATCGGCCCACTGTGCTGCCGCCTAACAACCCGGCGCTGTTCTTCGCCAACCGCTCCCAGTATCACCGGTTGGGCCCGTACGGAACCCGCACACAGTACGTAAAGGACTCTTGCCGCCTCTGTGGCTTCTCATGGGTCGTAGCCGCCACGGAGTGACGTGACTATGAGTCAGCATAAATCCTGAACAAACGAAGTAAAGTGGGTACGACTGGAACACATCAGGGTGCATATCAACTTCTCCTAACTCTAACTGTCACTTGGTGGTGCTCGGAACCATTAATTGCTGAACCATGACTTTATTTCATGAGTTTCATGGAATTCATTTTTGTGACAACTTGATATTTTACATAGAAATGACAAGAGATGAAGTTTTATTTTGCTCATGTTATCTTTTTGACTTAAGTTTTTACATTCTATTTTAATAATTTGTTATCAGATAAGCATCAAATGTTTTGCCATGACTGACAAAAAATTCAAAGTTCCTTTACTTGAAGTAAAGCCATTGGTTCTGTGACACTTTCCTATAATATAGTTTGTTTATATGCTTGCCTGTTGTGGTCCAGTTCTACGGATGACTGTGGAATATGTATGTGGCTATCGTTGCGCGCATTCGTAGAGTTACATTTTAAAACGTGACTTAATACTGTGATCTTAATTTAAACAAGACAATTTTTGACAAATTCTGTGAATGGAATGCGTAACGATACATGACTTCGTTTTTTGTTTTTAACTTATTTAATTGTGTGATAAAGTTAGGCTTAATTAATACTACGGACTTGCAATGCCATAAATATTTCCAGATTTATTCCAAAAAACAGCATTTCTAGGTCCCAGTCAATGGAAAAGACAAAATTGGATCAAAACTTAAATCTATATTCCATCAACAAATTAAACTCTATCATTATAGTAATATATTATGCTACACTTAGTTCCTCTTAGAAATGTTAATGATTTGTTATCCAAAGAATATTATATTAACTATAAATTGTTGAGCATACAATTTATATTGATTAGTATAAAATACAAAGGGTGTAACTCAACCCCAGGATTTTGTGTCCAATTACTCTTAAAGCAATATTTAAATTATAGACATTTACACTTATGATACCATAATGAGTTATTTCCCACCATTACATGTAATAGTTATTATTTAAATATTGTTTTATAATATTCTTTAGTCTCTAGGAGATAATTTAGATATATTCCACAGTCATTTATCAATAGGATCGTCATTGTTTAAACCAAAAGGCTGCTTCTCGGATGTTATTTAAATTTACGATTTTGACGAGATAGGCACGAATTTAAAGCCAAGCTGTAGATTAATTTTAAGATGTAATTATGATGATTGTTGGATTTACCGTCCGAGCATTACATAATAATAGTGATGACATATAATCTAGAGGATACGATCTTGACACATTACCCTAAAATCAACTTCTTATCAACTCAACTATAAAGCTTTGAACAACTCATTTGTAATTATTATAATGATGAGCCCATGTGGAACATAGTCAAAATGGGTTATCAGTGCATATCATCACAAATTAATGCAGTGATTAGATATTCTAAGGTATTAGTAGTTGTTACAGACCGTTTTAAAACGTTTGAGTCATTGATATGCCCAGATGCTGGGCTACTAGTGAAATTATAGTAAGTGTCGTTAACAGACTGGCAATATCTCTATGTACGTGCATATATAAATGTAATATTCGTGGTCTCTTAATTTAGTCAAGATATTTAATAGTGTGAGTCTCTTCAATTACATGTAAGTAATGTATAACATACTAACTATAACGTATAATTGATACTGTCCTTTTGTGCAACTTTAGTTCTGCTATGTTGTGATCAGCTTTAAATTGGAACTGGAGTATTTGTACACAATAATGTTGACATATTTCCCACAAAGTTATTTTTATAAAAAAATGTTGATATGAGACAATACAGTATGTAGTTTTCAAAATTTTCTTTACATCTTATGAAGTTTGCTTAAAGGTTTGCAAATATTTTGGAAGGGACCAACATGCGCGCATTGATTTCTCCAAACAAATAGTTTAGCAGCATAGAAGTTCACCTCCCAAACAGTTTAAGCTCACATTGCATTTCAAATGTCTACTTAACGTCGATAGAAGTCCACAAGCTTTCATTTCTGTTTTGTCTGTAATCAATTAACTGGGCTATGAACACAAAACTTAAGCAAGTAGTTGATGTTTTACAAATATTTATTTACGTATTTATGATTCAGTGGGTAATGACTGAACATATAGCATGGATCTCAGAATGCAGCTAACAGTGATACACATTCTTTATTGCCTTTGTAGGAAGCCGCCCCTTAACGTACTGTTGGCGAATAAATAAATATATCAATGTTCAGGGGTGGCTTCATTTGCCTAGTGTGCTATATCCTCAGTCACACGGACTCACAAAATGGTTGTTATTGGTTATTTTAAAATCAAATGTTGCATTCAGATTATTTTTAGTTGTAACGTATAATATGACAAAGCTGCAATCGAATGTAGTTCAAAGGAAAGTATTTGGAGCGATACGCACAGTTTAATAGACTAGCTCTTGTTGTGAATGTCTCCTTAAGTTTAGTAGTCCCTGGGCCGGCCGAGTGGCTCCCGCGCGGCGCGACAACAAGAGAGGCCGAGGTGCGATGCAATATTTGCATTCCAGTTTTGTTTAAGTTAGCAGCCGAGGGTAGTAGTTGTTAATGTTTATTTAATCCACATTGCCAAATATTTTGGTTGTTGTGCTATTTATTTAACAAAATTTTCTAAAATATCAATTTAGTACCTTCCATTACTATGTGTCTTCAAATGATTTTACAATGTTTTAATCATTTCAATTTTATGCATTTTATTTTGTTTTAGTCAAATCATTATACATGATATTATACATAATATTACCTATATGTTGTATTATATCTATTGTTCATTCATATGATAAATATTTTTTTCTCATTGAACTGTAGTCAAATGGCAGTATTTTTATAATGAAAATTGTATAAGGATGAAGGGTTTTTTGCCTGACGCGCGCTGCCAAAGCCCGGGGGCCTGTCCGCGGGCGCCTGGGCGGCGGCGGTGCGCGTCGTGTGGGTATTACGTATATCTGATAAGCATTATGTAGGTTTAGCGAAATAGATTAACTCGGAGATGAACTCCAAGTACCAAAACTTATTGGTTCAATGTTGTTCTCGTATTATGGTGATATAGCGCGTCGCGCGCGGCGCAGAGCTCAATATTTTTAGTAACCCTTAAGAAAATTAATACCTCTTTTGAAAAAATATAATATATATGATATAGTATATCCAATCGATAATCACATATTATGTATTTCCCTGTTTATTTTGATGTGATATCATAAATGACTGATCTGAATTTAGTTTTTAAGTTGGTTATTGATATGCAGTGCTATTTCGAGAGTGTAATTAAGATTTAATATTGAAAGTGCCAATGCTCGTAATTTAATCTTTATGACTGTTCCTTTATCGTAGCTGTTTGTAAGGGCTCAGCCCGCTACTCCTTTGTCAACTTCAGTATAAGCAATCTTCCTTTCTTACACTAAGTTTTCAATTACTGTTACTTTAGTGAAATCACGTAACGTGCACAATCTCAGTAATGCTTGCAATATTATGTGTAACATGTTTTATTCCTCACTTATAATTTATAATCCAGCGTAATGTTAAGAGTACAATATGAGATGATGTTATATCATTCTAGTATCAAAATTAGCCGAAGATGTTAATATTATTAGTTAGGTAAAATTTTAACATAGCTTTGTATAATTGGGATGTTTTAGTATTTAGTAGTGTATAATTACGGCGTAGTGGCAAGCAAATGTCTCGTGAATGAAGTGAATAATGTTAGTGGCAATAATACTCGATGTAAGTCCCTGCCAAGAGACTTGTACAGGGTCGCGCGCCGCCGCCCGCGCCCGCCCGCGGTCACCGGCGGGACGGCGCGGCGCATACACAACTGAACGTTACAATCTAGGCGTTTATTTGTTGTAATTATAATAATAGACGTAGGTATTTTATCGTACTTAAATAATTATTCTTGCGATGCCTTAATTCTGGTTGTCAATTAGACATGTCTCTGCCTAGAGTGTTATCATTGTTTTTATTTATTTTAGTTTTTGCTGTTCCGGCTTCCTCCGTGAACTTCCAGTCCAGGCTGTTCTTTTGAAATGATTTTGAGGTCGATTTATTTTTACCTAAGTGTTCTTATTAAATGTTACCAAAATGTTTTTAATAAAATATTTTTATATGTAACTTGTTGTTTTACTTTGAAATCTGTAGAACAAAGTAAAATCTCCCGAATATTCCTCAAGTGTTTATCATCACAAACGCCTACGTTCAGCTACAAATAGCACTTTGTGTAATGACTGTACAAAATGAAAATAACTGTGTTATTTTTTATTCCTGCATGTGATATAATTTTGCCAGAGACAAGCTACCCAGCTACTAATAAAGTTGGTCACGTTTCTTGACGTAAACATGTATTTTCAGGCGTATAGCCAACAAGCAGAAATTAGAGACACAATGACGACGAAATCATGTTTACGAATTGGTTTACATAAATTAAAATGCTTGAACATTTTTCCTACTTATGTATTACATGTTATTGTTTGCCAGCGAGTAAAGATAATGTGGTTTGTTTACATTTTATTAGAGCTTACGTCATTCGTTCCATGATTGCTTTGCTACACCATTTTTGTGAAATATGGCCCTGAAAGTGTGATGTTGGAATATTCCGCTGCAATCAGTGTTTTATTGCATTGGTTAATAATTATTCTAAATGAGGTGCAATGTCTAGGTGTCTACATATAGGTAGGTATATGTTAGTGTTTGCGTATTTCGTTTTTATTGATTGATCTCTGCGTACGTAATCCGTAATCTGTCCGCGATAACCCCAATGTATGTATTTAACTACCTACTGGTACTAGAGTGGCAAAAACAGCCAGATATCACCAGATTCTTGAGTAGGTAATAAAAAGTATATGGAGATGATTATAATATCTAATCTGTATATTTTTTCGGCATTCCGCAAATAGAAACGAAGTCCAAATAAAGAAAAAAGCGGTCGCATCAAGGTTGTATGCTAGTAAAATGTTAATGACCCCACTAACTTACCTACCTACCTATATTTTTAGCACAAAGGATGATGCTTAAATGACTAAGATCTAGGCTCTAGTTGATCTTAGTCACCATCATTTAAAGCATCATAATGAAAAGTAGAATTTGTACCTATTTTCTGTGCCGAAAAAAGCCGCGCCTTTAAGCATCATCTCCCGAGCCTTTTTCCTAACTATGTTGGGGTCGACTTCCAGTCTAACCGGATTCAGCTTAGTAGGTACCAGTGTTTTACAAGTAGCGACTTCCCGTCTGACCTCCTCAACCCAGTTACCCGGGCAACCCGATACGCCATGGTTAGACTGGCGTTAGACTTACTGGCTTCCGACTACCAAGGATGTTCAATGACAGCCGGGACCATACAGTTTAACGTGCCATCCGAAACAAAGTCATTGATGTCCAAGATATACTCAGAAAGTACATACAAACATAAAAAAGTTGTATTGGTACTTGCCTGACCTGGAATCGAACCCACTCCCTCATACACGAGAGGTTGGCTCTTTACCCACTAGGCCACCACGACTAACATTTTAACCAACTAAGAAAAAGGAGATTCTTAGTTTGACCTGTAAAATATGCATGTAGGTACGTGCGCCATTATCTCACGTTTACCTGAAGTTTTGATGCGATTTTCAGCATAGTATTTGTTTGACTTTGGTTTTATGTAAATTACTGAAGTCGGTTTATTTTTTTGTGAAAAGTTTTTGTTTTGTCTTTCTTTAGTTCCTGTTCCGACTAGATTACAGCCTCCAACTGAGAACCTTCGGACCATGACATTACTACCGATATCTCTTTGTTCCCGTTCGTGAATCGAACATAGATAATCTGGAACTGCGTTTGAACTCAGAACCACTGCGTCAATAGTGCCGTGGAAGGCTGGAAGATTGTGTTGCTTGGAAGCAAAGCAGGCGTATGAAAATATATTATATAGATAAGTGCACCATAGTTATTAAAAAAAAAAGTAAGTAGGTAGGTACCTACATTATTTCGAAAGGTATTAAAAACGGAAATAAGCGATTACCTATAAACAATTAGCTGTTGGTACCTACAGACCTACAGCGTGCTACAGCTGCTCTTTTATTTTTTTCAGGGTTTTAGAAGACTATCAAAATCCATAAAAAATATTTTGGTAAGTACCAAGAAAGACGAAAAGTAGTTTTCTTTTCCCTATTTTTAATTTACTGCAGGTCCAAAAAAATTACAAAAACAAGAAACAGAAAAGGTCCCAAGTGTGGAATGATTATTTTCTATTTCAAGAAATATTTTGGTAAAAAGGGAAGTCAAATAATATGCAAAAAAATATGACCTCGACTTCTTGTGTTAAAAAAAAAACTAATAAAGTCATTAATTTGAATTGTTTTTATGTTAATCATTGATTGATACATAGGTACTTATTTTAAGTATGACACACGATGACCGTGTAATAAACGTTATCACACTGATAATAAAAACTGATACTGCATTAAAATAATAACATAATAAAACGTATGAATCCTTTTGGTACTTTCTTGCTTACTAATAAAAAGGGAAAACGTTATCAACAAAGGAAAATTAAATGATAAATGGGATGGATAAATGTATTGAACTTGATAAAAGTAATATAATATTAGCATGCTGTTCTTAGACGGTTCGCACTCGCTATCTAGATTAGCGGTAAACAATGTCTATTTACAAAATGGACGCCCGCCTCAGTTTAAACGCCATCTTTCAAGCAGAGTGAACATCGTGAATTCCGCTGCCGAGCGTAGAAAGAAAAAGGCGGCGTTTCATATTCCCAAGATTCAACGCAGCGCCATCTGCTTATTCAGTGAGTAAGCTTTACTTCCGATGAACATTGCAACTGCTCAACAGATGGCGCTGACATCGAAAGCTCTGCTATTGTTTTTTAAAACTGCCGCTAGATGGCGCTACTAGTTCTTTTCTGGAGTCGGTTTTCAGTTATATTTTGGACCGTGCATAGCCGGAACGATATTTTAATATTTATAACGCTACTTGCTACTTCCATGTGCCATTACATCCATGCAATTTCCACATTCCCTTCTCACCGGGGCCCCCTATCACTGATGGAATATTTGAGACTAACTTACCAAATTATAACAGCCAGTAAAACACTTATGGCCTTACTACAAAAACTTTAACAACTGTTTTACACTTGTCTAAAAAAAAATGTGGCTCCAAAAATGCTCCAAAATGAACCATATGTCAACGTCATAATTTGACATTTTTTTAGACAAGTCTTAAACTGACGTTAAAAAGTTTTTGTGGTAAGACGGCTAAGGTACAGTTACACATGCTAGTTAGTAGCACGAAAGCATGCTACTTTTGAGCAATTGCTACTTAGTGGTACGTGTGTCGAAACATTGCTAATAATGAGCATGCTAGTTTCAAGTTTGCTCGAAAATCGACGGTCGTGCGATTATTGGGCAAGCTACCTGCAGCGCGGGTGGAAGGGAGCGTGCTTATACCGTGTGTGAACAGATTTGCTTATTGAGCATGCTAGTATCGATCAGTCGTCAAAATTCTTCGTCAAAGTTCGCGCTAAAAATGTCTCGCTGGGGCGATGAAAAAACGTTGAATCCCTTACCACCACATCTATAATCTACCCACCCGGGACGCTCACTCCTCTTGTCCTCAGACCTTCCACCAGGAGTTCCTCATCATGGGCGGCTGATGAGGGTGATTTTATATCGGAACAATGAATGCCTATGGAATCCGCGCATACCAGAATACAAAAACAATATAGATAGACATATTAGATGATACAATTCAATAATCTATTTACCTCAAAAAATTTTGTATAATAATTATTGCATTTGCATGCCAACAAGGCAGAATGTACACGGATTCTATTGTATTATTTACCATCCTATTTTATATGTACCTACATTCTAAGCAAATAAAGACCTATTCTATTCTATTCTATTCTAATATTGCAAGAAAGAATGCATATCAAGATATATAAACCAACATGGACGATCCTGCTTCGACTTTGAATTGAATTTAATGACTTTGAATTATCACAAAAATCCATACGAATGGCTGTTTGATTGTCCATGGTTTTGAAAGCACGCTATAAAATGTCATGTGTGCCGGAGTGTTTGCTTTGAGCATACTCTTTCAGAAGCATACCTACTTAAAACTAGCATGCTTATATCTAGCAAATGTAGACAAGTGCAGAGCATGCTCGAAACAAGTATGCTAATGAGCATACTAAAAAGCATGCTATTAACTAGCATGTGTAACTGTACCTTTAGAACTCAGTAGGTAGGTACCCATTTAGTTACAAGTTTTTTACTCACAAATCATGACTGCTGCAAGACAGTCAAGTACGGATTATCTGATGATTTCCCATCCCAATAATGCCTTCTTAATATCATCATCTACCGAACCTTTTCGTTACTATACATATATGGGGATATCAGTATTTAACATAGAGCTATTGCCAATCTGCACTTCTTAATCCAGTTTATAGGCAACTCAATACTCTTTGTGAGACTGGTTATCAAACTTTTTGACTGGCAGTAGTGACGATCGATCTTATAAAGATTCCGGTACGACCACGGGGTACGGTAAATAGTTCCAAGTTAAATATAACAAAACATTGTAGTTATTTACAATTAATTAGCCATTCAAATTAGGGACTTATACAGTGTGTTAATTTTAATGAAAGACATTTAATCCTACAATAGCAGAATCCTTCAATATGTTCGTCGTTTGCCCTAATACATTGTTGGTGTAACATTTCGGAGTTAGGCATACCTAGTTAAGGTATCTATAGATAGATCGGTAGTTAGTTATTTTGAAAACCACGTTATGTTACTAGAACTCGAGAGGGAGAGGCTGGGATATAAACATGATTATAAATCCTAACAACTTTTATGGCCAGTTTAATTTTCAGGTCACTGGTAACTGGTAAAGTCTCTGATAGCCTATTAGAATCTTATCTTACACATAAACTATAAACTTTTGGTTTTCAGATCTAGGATAGCAATATCTGGCAGATATCAGTAGGTTATTGTCAGGTAACTAATTTACACGTATTTCGGTAACCACTTAAACTTGGCCATAATTACTCAGCTTTAATAAAAATATCATAATAATCACTCAAGATGATGTCAAGTACTTTATGTACTCAAACATCACAAGAGCTTTTCTATTCATATATTTCATTATTGTTAAGTTTACGTATGTTATGGTGATATAATTATTAATACCTAGGTACGCAAATTGTAGAAGCAAGTTTGCCTAACTGTCTACTGTAGATATGCCCTTCTCCTTCTCGTCAATCCATCCTATGGCTATCTGGAAGAGATCGCTCATAGCGCTAAGACGAAAAAAGTTCTGAGATAGAAAAAATAAAAACTGGTGTACTAATAAAGTACGTCTATCTATCTACTTAAACTTTTTGTTCATTACGATTACCTTTAACTACTTGTTGTTTCCCGCAGTTTTAATTTTTGATCATCTAACACTTATGACTGAGATAACTTAAGACGTACCTACTCCGTTTTTCCTGAGATGAGAATGATCAGCTTACCAAACAAACCGAATAAAAATAAATAGAAATATATCGTAAATATGTAAATATCTTTCTAAGTTTAATTAAATCTCTATACGAAAAGGAATAAATAGCAATTCTTAGCACCAAAAACATAAATAAAATGCTATTTCAGCCGCTGCATCTCCGATTCAGGTGTGACATCACCCTTAGACACCGTTTCTCATTCTGAGATCCCAAACCCAGCTTTTCAGGATTCCAGGAAACAAATAGGGAGAACAATAAATAAACTGAAATAAATCATTACGTCACGATCCACCAATCTCTTTTATAAAAAATATAGAATAAATTTTAACAGCGACAATAAATCCTGGCGCCTCGTCGATCCAACATTATTCGCGACAAAATACAATTTTACCAACTACATTGTTCGAAATCATAATGGAATATAGTCTGAATTGTTTTTTACGCGCCGTAATAACCGCGGCAATGATGTTTTTGTTTGGAATATCCACTTTTGTGTAGCCATAATGGGTGTATTCATTCAGACGGGAGCAACTGAAAAGTGTCTCTTTTATCAGTCGCACAATAGGCGGGAATCAAAGAAATTACGAATTCCACGGACCGATGTTCTACAGTGTAAAATAAAGACGGGATTGTGGCGCCTTTGTTGCTTTATAATATTTTCATTGTTGAATAGGTGGGCCGATACAGCCACTGATATTTATGATAGATATGCATCTGCAAAACAATAGGGTGTTATGTACACTTTAATAAATAGCTTTTGCTTGGCATAAATTTGCGTAACTCGTTAAGGGTGATGCTATTCAATTATATACTTGAAATGCCTAGCAGAACCAGTTTAAGTGAATTATAAAAGAATAATAACTTAAAATTGAACTAGAAGTTAGCGTAAGAGACGGTACCTACCCGACTTTTTAAAGCAATTCCTGTAGGTAACTGTTAATAAACACTTAAAAGTCCCATTTAAATTATCGTTCTCTGAATAAGGAACTCATGTAGTTTTTAGAGCCTTCATCAATTCAAATGTGCTATCCCAAATTTTCACCAACTTCCTAGTACAACCTTTATTGAATTAACCCTACTGAACCAAAATCAACGTGTACAGTACAGTACAGTGTACAGTGAGCAAAATATGTGAATAGAGTGAAATTGAAAACCGCGGGGCGCTGATTGCCAGCCACATCTTCATCCTATTGACATTCATGAGCCGGTTATTTTTTGACGCAGTCATTAGGGCATAGTCACTCATTTGACTCAAAATATGCTCTTCACACGAGCGTGAGGTGAATTCGTAGAGAAGTGAATGATAGGATCGTTCAAAATTTTCTTGATTTAATACATTATATATTATATCAGATAAATATATAAGTCGTGGTGGCCTAGTGGGTAAAGAACCAAGCTCTGAAGTATGAGTCCAGTCGATTCCAGGTCAGGCAAGTACCAATGCAACTTTTCTAAGTTTGTATGTAGGTACTTTCTTAGTATATCTTGGACACCAATGGCTGATAGAAAGGTAAAGGAAAACATATTGAGGAAACCTGGACTATTAACGTTCAATCCTTCTCCATGTGAGAGGAGGCCTGCGCCCAGCAGTGGGACGATAAAAAGGCTGTAACGTAACACATTATAACGAAAAGTAATACACGAAATAAAGTGACAAGAACATATTTTTATTGTATAATAATGACAAAGAAATAAGTTGATAAACATCTGTTTATATAAATTATCTTATTGCACAGAAATTATATTATAAATTGTATAAAGTCAAATTAGGACAGTACAGTTTATCGCCCGAAGTCCCATATTTCCAGAAGTAGAAAAGTAAAAAGCTTACTTGAATAACTATGATTACAATGAAGAATGTTGCTTTAAGCCACCATCTTGAACGCAGTTCTCTGGCCTCATACGATGGTACAACTGAAGGAGCACTGCTAGCTAGCTTCTTTAAAGTAAATGTCATAGTTGACCAATGTTTTCAAGAATTCCTATCTTGTAAAGAGTATAAAACATTCTCATTTCTACAAAAAATGCTGTTTGCTGTTTGGTTTACGTTTTCATTCAGATATTATGCCATAGATTTAAATGAACATTTCACTAATTATTGATTTTGTAAATAGTAATTTACAGTGTTACATCTAGATGATGACAATGACATGCCTGACGTATAGAGCACAGACCAAAAAATCCAACAACACGCATTAAAAACTCTTTATTATATTTTTTTCAATAAACAACCTCTTTCAACTTAGACTCTTTGACAGTTGAATAGCATCTGAACAGGCTATTTTCTTTCCAGCCAGGACTATTGTTCTGAACTTCTTTTTAATGTAAGTAAGACTTCACTTTGAAATAGAAGAACAAAACCGAGTTTCTTGGCGAGTGAAGATGTTTAAAAGTTCCCTATTGCCTTTTTACGTGAGAGTACCTGTTTTTACAAGGAGTCTCTCGTATATTTTGAATAGAAATCAGAAAATAGGTATCGCTCAATGAGTAATGTTAAACAGTGGTCCATTGAAAACGGCTGAAGCCTTTAGAAAATCACCCTCCTTTCGAGTCGCTTTTTGCAGCCTCTATTTATATTTCCACATTTTCCATATAGAATTTCGTGCTTGTGATGTCGACCGAATCTTCCATTGAAATCTCACACTCGGGAGTTGGCAATTCAGTAGTAAATTAACACCATTCAGTGGCGGTCTGGAAGATGGCTGAAAGGTCTGTTTGTGACTTTTATTAATATATTATGGTGGAATGATAGGAAGCTCTTTCATATACTGTTTTAGTTCATTAATGCATGATATGAAGTAGCGCTGTCGTGCTTTGAGATCGATTTTAAGATTTATGTTTTCACGATTGATTGTATTAGGCGGTTGTGTATTTTCTTTTTCTTGTCTTTCATGTGCGATGAATTGAAGATAGTATATAGACTGATAATTAACTAAATATATTTCGCCAGTTTTTACCCCACAACAGAAAGCTAGGGAAGACAAATTACCATTGAGGATTTACCGAAAGTACCAGTCATCCACAGAACAACTCTGTTCACATAATTACCCCGTAAAAAGTTTCCCTAAATAGTTTCCACGTACCTCCACAGTATAAAAATATTAAACAACTAAAGTAAAACCAGTTTCCAAAGAATTTCCCATTCAACTCATTTTCCTATTTGGCGGGACACAAAAAGCGGGTGGCTGGTAACACAATTGGACCAGCTTTTGTTCCACGCCGCTCCACCGAGCATTCTTTTACCAGCGCCTGGAACAACTGTTTCTAGTACGATAGCCTCACAATGCGAACTATTGTCGCCAACGTAATTGTTCCTTGCCTCATCTACTAGAGGGCTAGCTAATAGCGCCGTAATTTAACTCATAATTGCTTCACAACATAAAAAACAAACGACAACAAACGTCGAAATTATTCTCGGATAGCATATTCTTGTATAAAACGTTTCATAAATCTATTCATCGAGCTAGCTAAGGAGTGAATCTTTATGAATGCGACCAAATTGTATGAGAGTAGTCCTCTTTCAAAACTTCCCATGAATAGTGTTAATTCGCTATAGCGAGTTTGCTCGCAGCTCGTCAATGGACTATATTTGGAGACTTGAGAAGCGCGCCGCCTCACAAAGTCGTAATATTGTGTATGGAAAACGCGGGAAATATGAATGGTGTTTCGAGGCGACACACGAGTGTAGGCGATTTTGTAAAGAACTCACAATGTTAGAGAATATTTCAACGGTGTCTATTCATACGCCGCTGTGTTGTACGGATGTCGGATACCAAATCCAAAGGATTCATAGAAGGGATTATGTTTTGTGGCGTGCGTGTAAAGTAGGTATTGTTGTGGTCAGCCTTTGAATGGGCAGGCTGTGAAAGTACACTTTAATGAAAATTTTACTGCCCTCTTCTCGGAGATAGAAAATAGGCAACCGAAACTAAGAAAAACGGTCAACAATCACTATAACGTCATTAAAAAGCAACAAGATTTAGCAGTGCTGAATAACCTGGGAAAATAAATTTTAATTCACAACACCAAAAGAACAAACACAACCCACATTTTATTGCAACCTCCTTAACGTAAGACAAAACCCTGATAATGTAAACACAGAGCTACACCTCAACCCTTGTAGTCCGGCCCTTAGTTTTTCAGCGCCGTTTCGAAGGCGAAAAGGAAAAAACGGAGCGTGCCTGAACAAAGCGAGTCGCACAATGGAGCCGCGAACAATGCTAACTAGAGGAGCTTGAGCTTGTATCATTTGCAGATAAACACGGCTGGATATCGATATGATCAATATACATGCCTCTCTCTATTATAGAAATATAATCGAGGTAAAAGAATGTCATCAAAGTTTCAGCGGTTTAGATGCCAACGCGTAAGGTATAAACGGAACGGCTTGCAACGGAAAATGAAAACCGGTGTCGACGAATTAATTCTTCATTTATTTCGACCAGTAGGTATCTCTATTTTGATATTTGTTTCAGGTATCTTACATTATATTCTATTAAATAATCAAGATCACGTTTTAGTAGGTTTCGGTCAGTTTGATGTTTCATGAGACTATTCGTTTCCCAGCAATGCTTTAAAGTTCCTATCTACAATACATTTTCATTGAACTTATTTTGTACAAGTAATATCTGTGGAATAAATTATATTTTTTGTATTGTTCACAGTAGCTGTGACATTATTTCAGCGGCAGATGCATCGGAAATTGGAAAACGCCGTTTCTGCATCATGAACATTTTGTATTTATTCCTGAAATGCATTTCGCACTGTAGTATTTCGAAAGTTCTCTTATAATGTTTGTTTAATATGTGTTCGATAGTTAATAAATATGTTAGTAAGTAAGTTTTACCAATCTGTAGCATCTCCATTCAGCATAAACTTAGGCCTATGAGATTATTTCTTATTGAGTTCCTAATGGGTGCTCGCTGTATTTGACCGAACAACAGCCTGATCTTGTAGATGTTCTAATTTGTGTTAATTCTACTGGTCCTGAAAATACTCTTCTTTTCAATTACGTTGATGGCTTGAACATTGATAATACCTACGTGTGAAAAGCATATTGAGCAAACAGGAACTAGCTTCCGAAAACAATACTGGATACCTCCACGTACAAACCACATGAAAGAGAGCACGGCCACCGTGTCAATGAACGAGACAAGACACTATCACAAAGCGAGCTCCCAACCTACCACACTTTCCGTCGTATTAAAATTCAAACGACACTTAGAACATTGCACATCCGCCAACTCAGCACTAACGACGGAGTCCACAACAATGTGCCCTCTGAAGAGGCCCGAACAATCGAATGAAGACAATAAGCAGCGATACTCCGAGACAAAAAGAGGCGAAATAAAGGCTCACTTGTTTCCTGGCCGCATTGTGAGGAACGGGAGAGGGCAGAGACAAAAGCGTAATGTGCCACGGGCCCAAACAATGGGGGCCGAGCCATTATTGTTACAGTAGCGCCGCTTTGCGCTGTACGAGGTGGCTCCGAACTTGACATGGAGCCGGCCTTGTCGGCCGCTGCGCCGCGTGCCTTCACTCTATTAATCTCATACACTTATGTATGTATTCATTAGCTGATAAGAGTTTCGAAAGCCGTTTACCAAAATTTATTGCCCGTGTTTTAACATCACTAAATTGTTGACAAGATATAACGACCAAAAATAACCGAAATGAAAATTCTGTCATCCATAGCAACTTGGACGATCGAGGACCCTGTTCTCAATTTCTTTAACAATATAAACCAATTTGTACATGAAATGTAACACCATCTCAAAGATCTACACATGAAATCAGACAATACTTGCTAATTCGGCAGACGAGGTCCTCGTGAGTCCGCCCGGTGGAGAGTATCATTTCGTTATCGGGGTCAAAAAGACCGGCCGTCGTTTGATCTCTCGCCTTTATGATTTCTGCAAAGCCGGTGGTGAATCGCATAGTGTGTTGGACTGTTACTGTTGGGACAATATTACAGTTCAATAATGTATGAAATCATTATTTCTAGTTATACTGTTTCCAAGATATTTTGGAGTATTTTATATAATCACCGTGATATTATAATACAAACTACGTCACAGGAAATATGGATGTGCTACTATACCTGATATATTAAAGGTATAAGACACCACAATAATTTCAATGATGGACCTATTTAAATTAGATAGAATTGCTAAAACTTATTTTTGTCCTCTTATCTCCTATCAAAAATTACAGTGGGAAAATCACCTTCACTAAAAACTTACAGTGCACAGACATACTTCATACTAAGTAACAGTACCAAGTTAAAAATTCCTAGTACACTTTTTCAGAAACCTTGTTCACAATAGCACCTCACCTAACGAAACCTCCAACTGTAATACACCTCAAAAAAAAAAAAACAAAAAAAAGGAAAAATACTACATATAAAACATTTTTGCACAGTACGTATCTGTATCGTTGCAATGTGCAGTACGCCCGGGCGACGCTCAATGGCGGCCGCAGGGGCGAATCTCTTCGACGCATACGAGACGTATCAAAATTCAATCTCTCACTAGATACGATGCAATATTAAAATTGAATTTTACTGGTCATGTTTCCTTACTTCGTTTTGAATAATATATGCTGCATCTGCATGAATCGGTGCGGAGTTCCGCACAAAGGTGGGTTGATGAAAATGTTGTTTGTTGGGCTGATATTTTGGTTAAAGGAAAAGGATTTAAATGACTACTCGTTTAATATCCTTGGGATGTTCTACGGTTTATAAAATTGCACGATTTCCTCAATCGAGGGCGTTATGGTTAGCCTGTCATTTACGATACCGATACAGACTACATTCTGTATCTATGTAATCTATGATTCAAGTTGTGCCATACTTAAGTCAATCTCCGTAAAATTGGTCACTCTCACCCCATTTTTAATGATGAGTTTTGTTGATAAACACAGCGCATACAAAAACGATTGTCCATCCATATGACTATTTCATTAACGATTTCTGATGAAAATTCAGCCCGAGCGCGCACAGCCCTATCACAAAGCACAATTAATAAAATTTCGCTATGGACAGAAGGGGTCTTTTGTCCACTTTATTCATATGCTAACTCCAGCCGACTCCTATTTTATCTGAGTACTTCATTGTACTTCAAAAACAATAGAGAAATTGCGACGCGACAATCGCTGTGACTGACTGTACATTGTAAAATATGTAAAAGTTGATGTGTTTCGGAAATATTGGTGCCTACATCTCTTTAAAGCAGCTGTGCTGTATAGAGTGTATATAGACCAATCAGAATACTTTGATAATTTACTCGTATACCATAAAAAATCCTCGTATTTTGCAACTGACAAAATAAACATTGAAAAGTTTTCAGGTTATTACAGTCAATACTTATTTCACGCGATATCTAAATGTTTAATTTTACCAATTACCATTAAATATTACCATTAAATATTTAATTTTACCAATGCGAATTCGAGATAATTAAGGAAAAGTATGTTACTATGGATGACCTGGCTCGTCTAAAAACATCATCTTGTAACAATCGTCAGCATAATAAAAGCAAAAATACGGATTGTAATCGCGGAGCATATCTACATAATAACGGTATCGAGTTTGAAAATGTATCAGATGGCATAATGAGTCATATGATGACGCAGGAGTTAACGAGCAATGCGAATGACAGGTGCGCAGCAGTGAGTGAGAAGCTCGATGAGATGGACACTGATATTGGTATTGCTGTTTCGCCATTGAGGGAGCGAGAAACCGGTTGTGGTAGCTCGGACAATGTGCAACAAAGGACACCAGACCGCATGAAGGAAAGAGACAGAGCACAGCGATTGTCTGTGGAATCAAACGTCGAGTCGTCGGAGCCAATAGCGCGCGTTGAATGCACACAGATATTGCCTGCGAGTGGTGTGGATAGTCAGCGTAAACAACTCATGTCAGATGTTTTAAAGAAAGGCGGTGAATGGAAAAAAGATTTGCCTAATGATGGATGGATTAAAGTTCAAAGAAAAAGGTTGCAAAATCGTTTTGTTGGTTTGAAGGGCATAGCGGAGACGTCACCTCAGTGTTCGTTTAAAGCAGCAGATGTCAGTGTTCCTTTTTATATCTATAATGTTGATATTGAAGCGAAGTCGGAGGATATTGTTTCGTACATTAAGAAAAAAACAAATGTGGATGTTTCGTTAACAAAAATGGATATGAAGAGGAACAAAGGCTATGCGGCTTATAAGTTTATGATACCAAAAAGAAGCCTAGTTGTTTTTATGGATGAGAATATGTGGCCTGCGGGTGTTTCATTTCGTAGGTTTGTATATTATAATGGAAATCAGGAGAAGATACATAGTGATCTATTATCGAGTAATAGTATAAGCATAGGTTAATGGATAAATTACAATGTAATCTTTCTGCGAATTTTGTGACTTATAATTGTAGATCATTGAAAAGGTCAACAGTGTGTATAAAAGAATTGTGTAAAAATATGGATGTTATTGCTTTGCAAGAAACATGGCTGTTGCCGTATGAAATTTGTTTACTTGGTAACTTAGATATGAATTTTGATTATGTTGGGAAATCGGCCGTTGATACATCGGCAGGAATATTTAGAGGTAGACCATACGGTGGTGTAGCACTATTGTGGAGAAAATCTATATTTACAACCGTAACTGTTTTGGATTGTATTAGTGATCGTATAGTAGCTGTAAAAGCGATTTGCGCTGGCCGCACCTTATTATTGTTTAGTGTGTATATGCCGACGGACTCTTTAGATAATTTAAACGAATTTTCTGAATGCTTAGGCGAAATAGCTGCTGTTGTAGAAAGTGAGAACGTAGAATATGTGTACATTTTAGGAGATTATAATGCTCATCCCGGTGAATTATTTAATAAAGAATTGTTGAGTTTTTGTGGTGAACAAAATTGGTTTTGTGCAGACTATTCATTATTGGGTATTGATTCTGGCACTTATACTTTTGTAAGCGAGGCTTGTGGAAGTAGACGGTGGCTTGACCATTGCCTGGTTTCTGGGGCTGCTTTGAGGTCACTTGAGAAGGTGGAAGTTAAACATGATGTTTATTGGTCGGACCACTATCCTCTTGTGTGCCAGGTAAACTTAGGAGTGGTCAGGTCGACGGATGCCACCGCGCAGATAGGGGCTAGGAAGATAGATAAGGCTGTGTGGGGGGACAGAGATGCTTCACAAATAGGGCATTATTACAGACTTTGTATGGAGAAGCTTAGGGAAATAGATTTTCCATCTGTTTTGAGTAACTGCTGTGATAATTCGTGTTCTGATGAAAGTCATAAAAAGGTGATAGATGATATGTATGATAGGTTAGTTTCATCCCTACGGGAAGCAGCAGAGGGCAGCTCTGCCCTTGTTGAAGGGGGTAGTAGGAGGCGTCGGGTTGTCGGTTGGAATAGGTTTGTAAAAGACGCTCACGAAAAAGCCAGGAGTGCTTTTTTGAACTGGGTGTGGCATAATAAACCTCGAGCTGGGGCAATATTTTCAGTAATGAATGAGACCCGGAAGATCTTTAAGCAAAGATTGAAATATTGTCAGGACAATGAGCATAGAATTAAAATGGACATGCTTGCCACGGAACATAATAGTAAGCGTTTTCAGAACTTTTGGAAAATGACCCAAAGGTTAAAACCAAGAGCGCCGGTTCCAGTGGCGGTGGATGGCTGTACGGATCCTGGTGAAATCGCGGACAACTTTAGGAGGCATTTCACTGTAACCTCGCGACAAGTTGATGAGCAGCGTATTGGTGCTGGGGGCATCATGTCCGGAGAACCAATAAACATTTCGGCCAAGGAGATCACTAGCATTATTAAAGGCATGAGCAGAGGCAAATCTCCGGGACATGATGGTCTAAGCATTGAACACTTTCAGTATGCTGGTCCGCATTTACCCAGGATCTTATCAATGCTGTATAATTTTTGCCTGAGACACTCCTACCTACCTAAGGACTTAATGAGGACAATAGTAGTGCCTATTGTCAAAAATAAGACTGGGGATGCGTCGGATAAGGACAATTATAGGCCTATCTCACTGGCCACTATAGCAGCTAAAGTGCTTGACAGTGTGCTTGAGCGCAGAGTGACTGGACAGCTCATTCCTCATGATTCCCAATTTGGGTTTAGATCTGGACTTTCCACGGAGACAGCTATATTGACGCTCAAAAATACTGTAAGGTATTATGTGGATAGGAGGACTCCAGTGTATGCCGCGTTCCTGGACCTCTCCAAGGCTTTTGACCTGGTTAATTATAGGATCTTATGGACTAAATTACGGGAAAAAGCAGTAGCTCATGAGATGGTTAATCTCCTGGAGTATTGGTACAACAACCAGGTTAATCAGGTCAAATGGTCTGGGGCGTTATCTGGTGAGTATGGACTGGAGTGTGGTGTAAGGCAGGGAGGTTCGACATCACCGGCACTCTTCAGTTTATACATAAATCAGTTAGTTGAGGATCTTGCCAGTACTGGTCTTGGATGTTCTATTGATGGTAGGACTATCAATAGTATAAGCTATGCTGATGACATGGTGCTGCTGAGTCCCTCGATTGATGCTCTTAGACAGTTACTTGGGTTGTGTGAAGGATACGCGGTGGCACATGGCCTACTGTACAATGTTAGAAAAAGTGAGTTTATGGTGTTTCGGGCAGGCTCAAAAAAACCAGCGACAGTGCCTCCAGTTTATTTATATGGGGTGGCGCTAAAGAGAGTTTCTCGGTTTAAATACCTTGGGCACATTCTGACCGACAATCTGAACGATGATGAGGATATTGAGAGGGAACGTAGGGCGTTGTCGGTTCGATGTAATATGCTGGCTCGCAGGTTTGCAAGGTGTACAAGAAGTGTAAAAATTACGCTATTTAGGGCGTATTGCCAAACATTCTACACATGTAGCCTGTGGGTCAGATATACGCAGAAGGCCGACAACTCCCTTCGTATTCAATACAATAACGCGTTTCGGATGCTGCTGGGGCTTCCTCGGTTCTGTAGCGCGTCAAACATGTTTGCTCAGGCTGGTGTAGATAGTTTTGAGGCTATTATGCGCAAAAGAACGGCATCTCTGATGTGTAGGATACGTGGTAGCTCCAATAGCATCCTGAGGGCTATTGCTGAGAGGCCGGACTGCCCTTTTCTAATGCACTGGTCACATAGACATTGCCGCGGGCTAGGGGCTGAGGACAGGTATTTAAATTAAATTTATTTGAATTGAATATAATTTTGATTATTTTTATGATATTTATATTATTGTTCAATGAAGTTATAATTTTAATGTAATTTATTCCAATTCTAATCAATTTCTATGAAGTGTTAATTTAATATATTTATTTTAGAGTTTTAATTGTACTAACGTAGCTGTAAGTCTTTTGTAACACTAACACTATATGGATGAAATCCGAAATAAATGATTATTATTATTATTATTAATGCCATACGTAGAGTAGTTAGACAAGTAGGTAGGATAACTTATTGAGCTTTACATTAAAAAAAAAATTATCTGCTTAGCAAATCAGTCGACCAGCACCCCACATCACATTACAAGTATAACCACGAAAATCAACTACAACAATCAGTCCATCGTATCCTGAGGCGGCATAAGGTCAACCTGCTGAATCACTATCACCAAACAATAGATAGTGGTCCGAAACTCAGGTTCTATTGTAATGAATTAATTAATAAAATCAGTGGGACGGGCGCGGGTGGCCATTGTCCAGCGGGGATGGATCTGATCTCATTAACAAGTCATTGTGGTGGTGGAACAATGGTGGTGGCTGGTCAGCGCTGGGTGACGGGATCCATACTTTGTAATGACGGGTTATTGTTTAGCTTTTCATGTTAAAGTTTTGCTAGTGAGCGGTTATTGGTTGTTCGGGGTAGCTACTGGCAAATTGCAGCTTTTCTTTTGTTTTATTTGATGCTACTGAATTAAAATTGCTGCTGATAAGCCGATGACCGATGCTGATGACCCTTATGTTTATCTTATCTTACGAGTACTTAGTCTACTACCTATAAAAATGCTTACGTTTATCTCTTGTTAGAATCCGAAAGGAATGAATATAAGAGCTAAAGTTAAACGAACGGCAATGAAAAAGTCACAAAAGTTCTACGATCGAAAAGTTACAAATATTGATTAGGCTTGATTCATAAAGTTTGCAAACCATAAAGAAAGCTTAGAGTAATCGAAAAATATTAACTTTATGTGAACAAAAATTGTGAAACGTCAATTATTTATCAAAGAAATTGTTTGCGAAAAACTTCGTAGCGTTACGTAGACGAGTGCTACGCAGTGCTACGAGAACGCTGATTTTCCACAACGTAGGCCAGAAAACAAATATGTAGGCCGATCAGAGCAAGTTTTAAGTAAGTTAAAAGCATTACTTATTACGTGGTTAGAGGGTTTTATGATATATTAAAAATAATAGGTGAGGAGTGAGTTATTTCAATCATGGTTTGCAAGACGTCTTTTAGGATACATCTTAAAATCTTTATGTGACATTTCATCTTCTTGATATTCTCAATACCCTTCAATCTACAAGGTGTATAATTTTCTAACTGCTATCTAGACCTTTTGCCGCTGTAAATATGCAGTGATCTTTAATCAATTCTTAAGCATAGGATTCCAATATTATTCGGAGTGTTTGTGGTTCAATTAACATAACACATCGCCTTTATTATTCGCCAGCTCAAGGTCGATAAACCGTAACAAAACTATCCGACCAAACGGTGAAAAGGAAAGAAAATTCTTACACAAAAGTCTCCGCGACGGACAATAGATGGCGCTTGATCTAGATAACGATATGTTAACATTGTCACAATGGCGGCGGTAATGGTGCGATTGTACTGCTTGGCACAATGCTTTTAGATGTCACCTCCAACAATGGACTCGTTCGATATCTACTACTGTTGTGCCCGCTCACTCAAACGGCCAAATCGAATGAAAATCGCTTTTACTAACAGTTGCTACTGATGTTGAAGTCGGAGCGATGGCCGAGACGCGGACTGAATGTTGCGAGACACGCAAGTGCTCTTACTTTTCAGGGGAACCTCTGAACTAAAAACTGAGAGTCCGTAAAGTAAACATGATCCTAAACCAAGATATATGGTAGAGTTCGGACTTTTTGAACTGCTCCAATAGACATGGAAGGTATAACTTCCATCTCTAATAAATCAAAAGATCATTTACTTACATACTTGTTGTTTATTTAAGATTTTAAATTATTTACAAATAAAAAAAATATCAGAAAATTAGCTCACCAACGAAATCCTTAAAAATAAATTTAAAACACGCGGAACAAGAGACAAAATAACGATGCCCCACCGACACGCGTGCTCCACGGAATATGAAAAAGCTCATCAATTCATCGCAGTCGGGAAATCACATGAGAGCTTCACGCTACACTGATCGCTGAGCCGTACTACCACTCATTAGCGATCCGATTATACTTCTAATAATAATAAAGAAAAATCTTGTATACGCAGGATTTCTTTCAATTAAATTGCAAAAGCACCGCATTTTTTTTGTATCTGACCAAAAATTTTTTGAGTATCCTCTGCTGAAAAGCTTAAACATTGGCACTATTTTCGTGATATTTTAATCAGTGTTTAGTTTCGTTACCGTTACATGCAGTCAACGCTTAGTCCATGAGCCGCCTAATAAGCCATACTTACAAACACATACCGACTTATTTTGAAAATATTATAATTTATTCGATTTTTATGCGCCTAAACGTTAGCTTAACTTGAAAAGTTGTCTTGGTACAAGTTGATGATTACTGTTTGTGAAATAAGTAAGATTGGAACACAAAGCAACATTGTATTCAACAATTACTCAAACATCAAAATCACATCAACGACATATTGCAAAACTATTCCAACATTCTGGCGCCACATTCACAAATGAGTCATCATCCATTTGTTAGGAGTTGAATAATAAGCGATTGATAAAATCGTCCGACTGCCTGTGACAATTCGCACTCGAATCCGACGCACCAACAATGGTTTGGTACTACCAGTTAACCCTGCACCCCTTCCCCCTTTCGCACAAAACAATATGCGGTATCGGAGGGGTGCTAAGGGGTGTTCGGAGGGGTCTTCGAAAGCTGGCCGCGAGTCATAAGCCGCCCACCAACTATTCAGTGTGATGTTATTCAACTCTTGATGGATCACAATTTCAGACAACATTGTATGGAAACAAATGAAGTAGCACAATGGAATGGATGTGATTTGTTTTAGTTTTGCTGTCTTTTTTAATTGTTTTATTGGGCGTAAAAGTTACATTGTACCGACTATAGTAATAATCAGTAGGTACGACCACAATTAGGTAGGTACATTTAAAACTTATGAACATCAAGTCTTAGTTCAGCTATAATTTTATGAAGTTGTGAATGGTCTTAATATCACCTCATTCAATATGGCTATATATAGAGTATATAACTACTCCTGCAGCTACTGTCCCAATGTAAAGAATGGATCGAAACGAGATAAACATAATATGGCTACATTTATAAGCGGAAAACCGGCGAATAAATTAAAGTAAAATCAAACCTGCGTAGGTTTTATTTATTTACTTTATTATTTATTTACTTTTTAAAAACGAATCTGTATATTTTAGAAAACCTTTTACAGTATTGGTGATTTGACGATACAATAAAGTAGTTAGGGATTAATTCAATTAGCAAAACCCATGTGGACTTTCAGCGTTTTTGCCAATATCACAAAGACATGAAAAAATATCAACACACACCAACATAGCCAACATCACATGACCAACCAACACCTATATATAGGGCGTAGATTAATGTATTCCGGAAACAAATATAGGGTGTTATACAAGGGTATCTGTCGATTGGCCGTGAGGGATGCGATACCGGAGATATGGGTTATCGTGTATGTGACCTGTGAAATTGTTGGCCGGCTAAATAATGGTGGTATTGGCTGGAATTGGCCGTTAGATTGTTTGGTTGGTAAAAAGTTTGAAATGGTTGGTGAAGCGTTATGTACTGGTTGACAATGTTAGTTCTATTAATAATATGCTATTAACTATAGTAGATCGCTCACTCAAAAACGACAAAATGGACTTTGGAAACTTGGCAGTAGATAGCTTAAACATACGAGTACTCCTGAGGGTACTTTTTAAACCCTTTTTTGGTTTCGGACGTGGGGAACCGCAAGCGAAAGCTAGGAGAGGAAATAAGAGTAGGGGTATGTAGTTAGAATAGAGGAATTTACCTTGCTACGCTCATGATAGTTGACGACTGTTCTAAAAACAGTGAGAAATAGCTAATACCTTACCTCATTAATACAATTCAATTATCTCATTACACTAGATGCAATAATTTAACCCCACCCAACCAAGTTAAACAACAACATAACCCAACAATGTCCGTTTCTCAATATTTCAATTATTCGTGTACTACAAGTGGGTATATTGTTCATGCTGATAATAGGAAAATCTGTCAACACGGGAACAATACAGGAAGTTACATGGATCAGGAATTAGCAGACATTGTGCTGGGACAATGGCGGGTGGCGCGCCGGAGACGTAGCGATATAATTAGATAACATTACTACATTTAATACATATTTCGTGTTAGGTTTTGATAGTTGAAATGAAATTGTTATTTATAGGTTGGTTTTAAAAAGAAAATCTTAACCAATTAAGGACAAAATCTTCATGGTTTTAAAAAGAAAATCTTAACCAATTAAGGACAAAATCTTCATCCATGTCTTGTATATTGCGAGTAGGTAAGTAGGTACTGAGTATCGCAATGGAAAAAAAATTGTCTTACTTTATGGGCAGCGAGTTAATAGCACTAGAACCCAGGAGACCATTTGGGCGGATTATTAGAAATAAATAACAAAATTTAAACATTACCTACATAAAATCACCAATTGATATTCTACTTCTTGATGGTAAATTGTTATCTTATACTCCTTAGTAAAAGATAATTTTCTCGGGCGGAAAACCTGATAACTTGGACATCCGTTCGCAAAGATTCCTTTGAAAGAACTAAACTTTTCAAGTTATTACATCAAATTGAAAATCAAACCACAATCCAACTATATCGATATACTTCTAAAGTAGCATTGAATAACTTACATCCACAAATTGAAATGACAACATGTGAAGTGATATGATGACGACATTTTACTGCCCTCCGAAAGATCGCAAATTGAGTGTTTGCTTTGCACTTCATTTTGAAAGCATCTTGCATTTCTTACCATTATTTAAGTTATGCCTACATATGTCATAGACCGAATGTGTAACTTAATCATAGACATAATATTAGTAAACAGGACTGCGCATATAAACCCAAAAAACGAGCCGAGTGAAACAGTTAGTACGGAGGCTGTCTGTCCCTTTCTAATAGGGTGACTATGAGATTAAGCTATGTGTGACAAATCCGAATTTGCTAAGATTATTAAACACAGATTGGTATTGAAGTTTTAACTTACGCAGTTTGTGACCTTAAGATACTAATAAAGGCTTTTAATAATTAGCGGGAATTAGCCGTATAAAAGCAGGAAGATTCGAAGTGAAGACTGTTTTTTTTGTATTTCTACTTCATATATAGACTGCTGAGCCATTTATGTCGCCTTTTTTCTTTTTTTGGGAAGCTACAACAATAGTACAACAGTTTTAAAATCCATCACCCATATTTTGACTCGTTACAAGAATTCATGGGCACCCTAGTTGTTTGGTTTACGAAAATATTATTATTAGCTTACCTGTGGAACGATATATTGCAACCACCATAGGATTCACTTTTACAAGTATAAACGCAACACTTTTTCACCATTTAAATAGTTTAAATTGATTTAATACAAAAAATATAAACAACATTTTAAATGCTGATTACGCGCCAAGAATGTTCAGGGTTACCGCTAGAAAAAAAAAAAAAACAAAATAAAAATTTATGTTGTTCATGTTTTAATAATAAATACGAATAAATTAATGCGATTGTTTATAATTTTTTGACTTACAATTGTTAAAATAATATAAAAATTTTATGTGATTCAATTGTTTTTTGGGAAGACAAAACTTTTGATCACAACATTTTTTTATGCTGGCAAGGTGTTAGAAAGAGACAAACAGCCTCCGTTCGAACTATCCCTCTCGGCTCGGATTTGCCTCTGTGTATTATGCAACCAATTTAGTACCTTATTGCGTTAGAATAGAGTTCATTTTCGTAAATATATATTTTGAGCGTGCGCAATCTTGTTTAGTAATATTATATCTATGAACTTAATAGCGTGAGGGAGACAAATGACAATCCACTCGATATAATGCTACTGGCATAATGTTTTTGACAAGATTCTGTGGAGTACTGTGTGCCTATTGTTAAAGTTTTGCTTGCGAAGTTATATAGGAATGGGAAAGCAGTTTTTTAAGTAAATGAAATCTTAAATCGTAAGTAGCTTAAAAGTATCTTTGTACTAAACTATCTGTTAGTTTTAATCTTTCTTAGATACTAATTTTAAGAGCACTCAAATGATTGGTTAATTCGCGCAATAACCTTCTTTTCTAAACTGTTAACCTTCGGTTTTATTTCCTGACACAGTTTATCTCTATCTAAAAATCCAAAAGGAAATAATACACCCTGAATTTACTTGTCAAACAAAAATAAACATGAACTATCCCTACTACATTGGCCCCGAATTCAACCTCACGACACATCACAACACACATATTAACATTACGAAATTACAACACAAGTCTATTGAGATCTTAACAATGCCGTAACTGGCTGGGTTGACGTGAATATAAATTGTATAATCGCCGGCTTACGGACCGTGCTTCGTATAGCGTCACGAGACGTGGCGTATGCTAAGTCTGCTCAACTAATGGAGAACTCTGGAGAAGTGATCAAAGATTGTGACGTTACGAAAATGTAAACACGAAGTCCTAATTTTAGATTGTTTTTCTTATTCTTGAATGTAAAATGTTATATTAGACTCCTCTGGAAGAAGATTTGCATTTCTCCGAATTCAACCCCACACATCACAATATGCGTATTAACATTATGAAATTACAACACAAGTCTATTGAGATCTTAACAATGCCGTAACTGGCTGGGTTGACGTGAATATAAATTGTATAATCGCCGGCTTACGGACCGTGCTTCGTACTACGTCACGAGACGTGGCGTATGCTAAGTCTGCTCAACTAATGGAGAACTATGGAGAAGTGATCAAATATTGTGACGTTACGAAAATAAAACATTAAAATATAACCATTGAGTCCTAATATTAAAATGATATATTAGACTTCTCTAGCAGAAGATTCTGATGGCCCCGAATTCAACCTCTCAACATACGTATTAACATTATGAAATTACAACACAAGTCTATTGAGATCTTAACAATGCCGTAACTGGCTGGGTTGACGTGAATATAAATTGTAATCGCCGGCTTACGGACCGTGCTTCG
Source organism: Helicoverpa zea x Helicoverpa armigera (assembly GCA_033682625.1). Classification (NCBI taxonomy): domain Eukaryota; kingdom Metazoa; phylum Arthropoda; class Insecta; order Lepidoptera; family Noctuidae; genus Helicoverpa; species Helicoverpa zea x Helicoverpa armigera. Next base: position 9,664,036 of record JAWIIS010000028.1, read on the forward strand.
TACTCCGTCACGAGACGTGGCGTATGCTAAGTCTGCTCAACTAATGGAGAACTCTGGAGAAGTGATCAAAAATTGGGACGTTACTATGAAGAATTGACTATGGTATATTTAGATTTAAGCAAAAATTGCCTTGTTGAAAATTGAATGACAGTAATTTTGAGATTTTTAGGCTACCATTCGGTCTGATTATGTTCTATCGAATACAATCAGTTTAAAAATCCCTCACGATGTAATTGTATAATTAATACAAATATTCAAGAGATCCCTAATTTTTTGTAAGTTTTAAAGAAACTGGTCGTATTTATAACAAGATACCTTCATCGTGAAAAGCATCAAGTTTGATACCACAGATATACGTGTTTCTTTTTAAAACATACAAACTCATCAAATAATTACTCAGCCTATTCAATTAACAACACATCTAATTGACACAAACTTTCATAAGCAATCTGACATTTCACTTACATGCCCCAAAACTTTACCGTATCGGAAGCCACGCGTAATACGTATGATCGTGACAATGCAACCCTGTGTCTGCTCGGTCACTTGAACTATTATAAACGCTAATGTGCGGGCCCTCTATGTTTGAAGGCCACAACTTTGTGCTAGCTCTTTGTAGTCTTTGTACAGTACAATACTGATATAAATTCACTGAGAATTGTCTGTTATCGGGCTCGTTATGTGTAGTCATGTGTTTGTAAGTTCTATTGTTGCGGGTATAAGAAAGATGGTGTCTTGAAATCGATGTCTATAAAAGTATTTAGGTACGTTCAGAGGAGAATTGAATAAATCTTATTGCACACTATAAAATATTAAAACAAAGAAAAACAACAATACATACACAATAACTTCTCAATCATAACAAAAGTTTATACTTCTCAAAAATATTAAGTATGTTCAGCTAACGGGGCTTACACCGCTGAAATCATTATCATCAGCATCATAGCAGCCAATTGCCATCCCCCACTGAAATGTCTGAGTGTAAAAGAAAAACTGTATTCAAACTGAACTGGCGCAGGAGCGAATGTTTCTCCGTTCCGGCCTTAAATGTTTAAATAATATTTTTTGTCGACATACCAAGCAATGTTATTAATTGGTCATCCTAATTCAAAATGAAAAGGCAAGCTAGGAACTTGCACAAATGAATTAATTTCTTGACCTTTGCATAGTCATTTTAATTATGTATTATGTTCACCGTAATATTAAGGTACCAAATCCATTCCAAACAGAATCATCAAAACACAGACTACACATCGACGAACCACATCAAAAATCGAATCCCTCCACATTAAACAGCGACATAATAAACCCTAACAAATAAATACACGTCGGGAGATAAGTTATCCGTTCAGACGATATGAATAGAGCGTGGTACCGCATGCGTCGACTGGCGACAATCGCAATAGAATATAGGTAGAGTCCGCACAAAGTTCTTTTGTCACGATTATCGTGGAAAATCCGATCGGGGGAAGTGTGGCGGTTGCTTTCAACATCGGCAAACTGCATTATGAGCTATCTGAGCCATTGTTGAGCGGCGCAACTCTATAATCTAGTGTTCTGGTGGGACGGTGCGGCAGCGTAACTTTGCGTCGTCCGAGCCTGCTCGATTGTGAATCGATTCGACGATTATCGTGCTTTAAGTTTCTCGATTTTTAAAGTTTCGGTCGCAAATTGTGTCGATTGCGCTGCTAGTATTTTCTTTCATGAAGGTTTTGTAAAAACAAAGATTCAATCGTTTTAAGTCAAAACATTAATGATTTGCTATAAAACTTATTTAATTTTAATTTTCTCAGCAGACATAAAAGATCCTTTTCATACATTACGTCACCACCACATTGTTGGCATGTAAAGAAAATCTACTTTCCAAAAAGCCATAAGCGATAATGGGCAAGAGTTCGCAACTTCATTCACCAGATTATAGGCGATCCATTGAAAATATCCATAAAAGTCGAACATTACCCGAAACAATGGAGGGGTGGGCTGGGTATTAGGTGCTTGCGCTATTGAACAACTTTTGTCCCATTGTGTTGTCCACTAGAGGAGGCAGGGTGGGCCGAACAAAGACACCGCGCAGACATAGACCGAAATTCATCAGCAACACGATTGTTTGCTACATAAAGGACGCCATTGTCGACAAATATGATATCGTAACACAATGTAGATGTAATAATTAGAGCACTAAGACGCTTTTAGATCGTCCCACTCGCAAATCTGTGGATAGATTTAAGATTATCTCTATAGTTGTTGTTTTCAGAGATAAATTATTTTAGAAGCAGTTTCTCTTATTATTAGGACTTTAAAAGACACGTAATTTCATAATTTGTAACGCTTTTATTTCATATTCGTAAAATAGTCGTCTGACATATACCTAGTTAGTTTGATGCATTCTGTCATCTGTTTTTCTTATCGACTTTAAAAGACACGTAATTAACCATTTTTAACGCTATTATTCCTGTTAAAATAGTCGTCTAACATACCTATAGTAAGTATGATGCATTCTGTCATCTCCAAAACTTGAACATGAGCTTTTCTCTATGATCGCCAATTTCTCATGACGGTGACTTCACTAATGAAGAGATTCAATGTTTGTAAAAAAGAAATAAAACCTATAACCTTCTTCGACAAGGTAGGACTAGCCAGTTTACACGAAAAAAATATTGAGTAGCCATTAACTTAAAAAAAAGAAAAAGAAAATTCTTTTAATTAAACTTATGGCATCACTTTATTTTTTTGTGAAATTCAAGCCAGTTCATGTACCAGCACTTGTCAAAAAGGTTGTATAACCAAAATTATATTGTAAAATAATATTATGCGTACTTATTTCATGCTACATAGTTTTGTTAATTTTTACAGATTTCATACGCGGGTGAAAAATTAAAAAAAGTCACTATTTTAAATTGATACGTAACTAAAGCCAAAATACAGATTAAAAAAGTCTAAATAAACTTCATAGTAATTGCATTTACCCGCCGACTCTTCCAGTAGCCTCCCCCGGCGTGGGCCAAAGTGATTCCGAACGACAATAGAAAGCCAACACTTTCCCTTTTTTCATATTTGAACTCACTTAAACCTTGCGATTTGCGGTTTGCTACTTTTGTTGGTTCGTTTGTTTGTCGTCGGATTTCCTTACGTTTTTGTACATGCTAAGTGGTGGTGTCGTATCTTGTTACTGAATGTGGTTTTTGTTAAGGATATACGGATTTCTGTTTCGACATCTGTGTGAGTAAAAGATGATAGTACTTAAGTTTCACCAAAAGTAATAATTGCAATTAATAGTTTTGTAAGACTCTGTTCTATAGCCATATGCAGACGCTATAAAGAAAATTGCGTAAGTATTATCGCCTTAAAAAGCGTATTTAGGCTGGCAGATAACATCCAAGGCTCGGCTTAATCCGTCAAGAGCGAACCCCTGCCTAATCTACATCGCTTGCCATTCACAACTATTGTGTGACGGCCCGTCCATTGTTTAGTGCAATCGATAAAAATGACACTTTGGCCCTTCTCCAACTGTGGACGTAGATGGTAAATGCAGTTTAGATTTTCTAAAAATATTGGTCGTTAAAAATGTTTCGGTTATTCGTGTACGAATAACATACATCTATTGCTGCTCGGTTTTGACAATGGCTTCGATATCCATACTCTTTCGGGACAATAAAAAGTTTTTTTAGAAAAAAGAATCAGTGATGTAGACACATTGTTTGTGGCATTATTTGAAAATAGAACAGATACGCTTTCATTGACAGTTTTAGAGATGCTATAATTTACATTATGGCTTCCACATTTTCTTGTACTTTCACATTCTTTACAAGAGTTTTCTATAGGTACCCTAATTTCATGATAAAAGTAAAAAAGCCCCACATAACCGCGCCACCCCACATTACGGCGTGAATGGCTATTATTGAATCGCATTAAGTTAATACATCCATGAATAATAGGAGCGCTTTATTACAATTGTTGTCTCCTGGTTTAACCGTGATTTTCCGAGGGTTGAATTAGGGGTAGAAAGTGTCTGGACATTTTTATTTAGGTACTAATGAAACACGGCATCGATCAATTAGGTGAATAGTGAAAAATGCCATTTTTATTGTTGATTTTATGATTTCATTTTGTCGATTCATTGGAAAATATCCAAGGAATAAAAATGCATTTTCCCGGCTTATGCAATGCCAAACCTAACATAACTTTTCGTGTCACCAAAATTGGCCAAAAAGTTTCCATCAGCACCTTATCTTTTAATCATAAAAAAGTACACGCAATTCTACGGAATAATAGAAAATTCTTAATTCGAATTTAGAAATGACGTTCCGACCTACCATCATTGGATACCATTAGCACTCTTTTCAAGCGTAGGTACTTGTTTTTTTTCCAGCACTTAATTTATTTTCTTTTCACTTATAGGAAAAACACGCTTATTGTATCATCAATAAGATTATCCCATGGCGACCTTATTTTGTAAATAATATCAAAGGCATCATCGAGTGGTTTCGGACCTTCAATTATAAATTACGTTCAAAGCAGCTGAATAGCGAGTAATTTTGTGTCTTTCAGGGAAAATATGGTCTTGGAGCAAGTGAAAGGCGGAAGCGGCCAGTTTATACCTATTTACTTTGTATGTTTTTTTAATATCACATAGTACGTAGGACAGCATGTTTATGCTTAAGCTTCATAAAAGATATTTATATAACAATTCTTTTTACTTCAATATTTTTTTTATTGTTTTGAGATTTAAAATTGCTACCTTACCATATTTTTGTATTTGATATAATTATTATGTACATTGTACAATTATTAAAAGATACTCTTTAAAACCACATCAGTGCTTTCCTGTATGAAATATAAATAATCGCAAGTACATATTCTTAAAGATCTGAATCTCCATCCGCCTCCAAGTTGTACCAAATCACTTGCGTTTGAGGATAGCTCATTGTGACCAATACAAAAAGGAGCGCCGGCCCCGCTTTCAGAATATCTTCATGAATACTTTTAACTCTGAAAGCCGGACACCAGCTTGCTCTCAGAAGCAGGTTAGGAACCGTTAGATTTCACAATAGTATTTCTCTAGCTGAGATAGTAATGAAGTTTATGGAAAATATACCCATGTGTTAGATCGATTGTATATTTAAACATTCAGTTCTTAATTGCACATTTTTATAGCAATTTAGAGGGCAAATTTTCAAAGGTAGTGTACAAAAAATGTAATGCTGTATTTTCGTAACCCCATTGCTGGTAAGCTTTTCATGCCCATATTATCACATAGTGGGAAAAACTATCCATAAACGCTAATTTAACTAAAGTATTAAACACTACACCCATACTTAATTAAAATACGAATTAATGAGATAGCAACCCTAAGCCAAAGCCTAAACGTAGAAAAATTCAAAATAATTCACCGCAAGAAAAGTGCAACCATCAAAAGATATATTATAAGTGCGGCCGCAAACCATGGCCCCCATGATTTCTATGGATGTTATATGAATAGTAAGATTTGTAAAGCCTGTAGGAGTAGGTTACCCATTTTTCTACCCCTTTGTGTGTCGCCCTCGTTCTCCGACGCTTTGCCGAGATGTGGCGAGATTCCGACGTAAAGTGTCGCTGCTTTTACGAAACTTCTGTAATGCCTCTGTGATTATCCCTTACGCTTTAGTTTTCAGTTAGATTTTAAGTAAGTATGTCGGTTTTGAAAGGTTTGATTGGATCTTTGCAGAATTCAGAAGGATGGAGGTCGTATGATTTATGTAGCATTGACAAGCATCATCATTATAATCACTCGTGAAAAAATATAGTTGGAACTGTGATAGGTGTTAAGATATGTATTTTCAGTCATAGAAGCTTATTTTAAGTTTACAAATATGGATGTATTCTTTATTTAATTTAAGTAAGCAGTGTAAGAAACGCTTACTTAACTTACTTACGAAAGATTTGATTTGAGACAACATTTTCTTTTTAGGCGAGCTTTTCCGCGGTCACATGATCATACAACTAAATAGGTACTTCTTATTTGACTGATAATTCATACAACTCAATTCATACTCAATTATCTTTTGATCCTATTTTATTCGCTGTTCAACTTGCAATATCTAGTCATACCCGTTACTCATTGCAACACAACCTACATTACCACAGACAAACCATATATCTACATTGATAGCTTTGATAACAGAAGCTGGAACAATGATTGCCAGTCGGATCTCATTCAATTACAATGCACTTGATTGTATAGAAGTAATGACGCGAAGATAATGTTCGTACAAAGAGCTCAGTGCTCCTTACATAATCAAGATATCAGATGATCGGGTGACAGCTTTCAAAGTAGCTGTTGTTGCCGTCAACTGGTTCAGTTGGTTATTGCATAATTAGGTTATTTTATAGAAAATTAGCAAACCCGGCCAACTTCGTTTCGCCACCAAATGGCTTCGTTTTATGTACTTAACATTTTGTCTGTTGATTTTTTTTCCTGAATATTCTTTGCTTTATAGCACATTATACCTCACGGAGCCCGAGACCTTTCCAACGAATGCAAAACCGTGGAAATCGGTTCGTGCGTTCTGGAGTTATAGCGTCAGGAAGGAAAACCCGACTTATTTTTATAATAGAGCAAATTGTTATTAATTAGACGGAGGTGGGTTTTGAGACAAGATTTTCTATCATGGTTATGGATATTATAGCATGGTTTTCTACGATCGAATGATGATATTACCATTGTGAAGATGGACATCAACTGTGATAGTGCTCAAGTATAGACAAGATATCAGCTGATCGGGTGACAGCTTTCAAAGTAGATGTTGTTGCTGTCGATCAGTACAGTTATAATTTAATTATTGTATATAAATTCTAAGCTATGTAGAGAGTTTCTTTATGTACTGCTGCAAGTAAACTGAGACCATCATGTTTCTTGTTTAGACAAAAAAGCAGATGTCATGCTTATCTGTTGATTTGCTCACCAGAGATGGGACTTTGGCATTATTTGAAGGAGCTTATGTCCAAATGCTATCCCTAGTAAGTATATCAACAGATAGGTTATAGAAATCCACCCTGTCTCGAAGAAAGTTTTCAGCAAAGATTATTGCCGCAATTGCTGCAATGAGCATCTATTCAGAGATTATTGCTGTGCTCATCTATGTCTTTATTAAATATGAAAGTTAAGGCTGATTTAGCTTTTTATGCTGTACTTATATCTCGTAGGTGTAATGCTGCTTAACTTTGGGAAAATGGGCTGCAGTGCCGATGTGCGATGTTCCTGAATCTGCCTTATCTTGTCATTTGAGGGAGAACTATATCTACTGGGTCAACCGGTAAGAATAATAAATTAAGGAGACCCAATTTTATGACAGGCCCTTTAAAGCTTTCCCATTCCGTTGAAGACATTCAAACAACAACATTCGTACATCTAAACAAAACGATATACTTAATCCAAAAACCAACGAAAATACATACAAATCTAGCTGCAAACACCATTAAGAAACGAACAATCGGCGCTCTGATGAATTTCGGTTTATGTTCCACGCCGTAGAGTCTTTGTGGCTCTACTTTCAGCTACACAATAGGGACAAAAGTTATTCAACGACAATGCGAGCACCAAATACCGATCGCCCAACCCCCTACACCCTCTGGTACCCTAGTACCTAACCATTGTTTACTTTAATACTCTACTTTTATGTATATTATCGATAGACAGAATAGCGATTGTCAAATTAGAAAATGTTGAAGACAATTTTCGGGTGTAGATGTTTCAGCTTGATTAGTCTTTCAGACAATGTTTTCTCTGCTCATGATGGTTGGCGTTCTTTGGGGAAGACATACGTTCAGCAGTGGACGGCAATTGCCTAATATGACGATGATGACGACTCTTTCAAATGGATGTACATTCTTAAGGGTTGTTTAAAAGTAATATAATAATTATAGCAAATCAAAATCTCAGACTATCATAATTTCAAGACTTAACGCTGGTTGACTAATAATCAGGTTAGTACGATTATCTATGATCATGATCGCCATACTCAATTTTCTTTAAATATTGATAAAAGATTGTATTAAGAGCGTGTACGTCAACCGCGCGCCATTTGGCCTAAAATGGTACTTTTCAAACCACTGTTTCTCAGTAACTACTTATCCTATAACTATGTTATTTTTTAATAACGCAAGGTAATTTCACTGTCTATATAGTTAATTGAACATAAATTTCAATTTGTGTAGTTTAAATACTTAAAACCCCTATAACGTAACAGATGTTTTATAAAATTCCCGTTCAGCGTCTATTTCGAAGCTTAAATTCATGTGAAAACAGTGGCAAATCTAATCATATTTATTTTTTTACTCATAGACGAAATCCCCATGCCTATAGTTAGTTGAAAACATTTTTTGATTTAGGTCTCTATCTTTCAGAAAAAAATATTTTAACAATGTGAAAAATTGAGAATTTCAAATGCTTTTTTTACCTATCTATCTTACATATATTATTTAATATAACAATTATTTACTATAGTAATATAACTCTTTCTTTAAAACATAAACTTTATATTATAATTTAATCTCTCGTTTTAATTTTTTTATAAATTATTTAAAAACTACTATAAAACGCTGCACGCGAGTCAACTCAAACCAGACCGCCGCAAGGCTTCACAGAGAGAGGACGTGTCGCTCCGTCACATCGCGTAGGGTGAATAACCTCTGCCGTGGATACCGAGAATAGAGTACATTTCAAGCGCGACCAACAAATCTTGATACATTACTATTTTATTTAAAGCTCAATTTTGAAGCATATTTTTTTTATCGATTGAGTTGAAATTTTGTTTGAATGTTCAGTTTTAATGACAATGTATGATTCCATATTGGATATATGGCGGTATACCCAAGGTGGAGAAAAAAATGTTTTTAATGCATTCCTACGATATGGGTATCAAATGAAAGGGCTTACTATGAATAACTCGAAAAAAAATGTGTCGCGAGTCTGAATCCAATATGGCGGACTCCTTAGGCTAGAAATCACTTATTGCAGATGTCTGTTACCAATCGAGCTATAATTTTTTTTTTTTTCATTTTGGATGTACCCAAATTTTGACTTTTGATCTCGAATAACTTTTGAAGCATATAGGATAGATAACTTAAAACTTTATTTGCACTGGTAAACCCAAGCTCTTCACCAATATTTGGCTTTCCGGCAATTGTTGTTATTTGACCACAATTTTTCGGTCTGGATGGACTGGACCATTCATATAAACAATCAATTTTTCAAATCGGTCCAGGCGTCCTTGAGAAATCGAGAACAATCACAAAACAATCTAATTGAAACCTCCTCCTTTCTTTTTTTGAAATCGGTTAAAATACAGAAACTCTTAACATTGTCATTAATCATCAGTCGACTATTTAGTACTGTTGAACATTGTATGTAATATACAGAAAGTCCTCAAAACCAAGGTTTTCATAGGTGCCCGATTTTTTTGCAAAAGAGTGTAAGTATTAACGACTTATTTTCATGCTTTTATATTTTAGACATCCATAGACTTACACTATTTTCCCGCTATTAACTATTTACTAAATAATATATTTTTTGTTCTACCAATTTCACTCGAAAGGATCAAAATGGTTTGTGTGACTATACGTGAAGTATGATAGGCACGCACACAGCCGCGACGCTAGTCTGCGCGGTTTTTTGCGTTGAATTACCTAAAGTTGACATCGCGCGCTGAGCGTACACGCTCTTAACTTCAAAAATAAAATATATTTTTTTGTCTGGGACTCCGCGTAATGAAGCACTCGTACAAATTGATTTTGTATTTAAAAAGATAATTTTCTATGAGTATAGTTCAATCAGATTTATAACACAAACGCCCGCGGCCCCAACGGGCCCGAACATTATACTCGCGTGCACGCACCGTGCTGCCAGTTTTCTGCTATATCACTTAAGTTCCACCATATTGGGATATCTTAAAACTGACAAACTAATTACCACCATCGTCTTCCTCAATGCCATCAAAATAACCCGCCGTCTGCAAGATGACATCATGCTTAACAATATTTCGACAGTTTCTATTCACATCGCCAGCATTGTTACAAAAAGACTGAGCGCTCCTACAAAAGCTGTAAAGAATGAATGGGAGTGGGCGAAGGGGGGAGTCAATTCAATAGGAGAAAGGAGGGATGTGTAGTTATGTAAGTATGTTTTGTGGTGCGTGCCGGGATCCGAGAGGAAGCAGATTTTTTAAATTTTAAACGAAGAACATTGTATTCGATATGCTGTCACTATTTTACAATTCGTCTTTTTTTTTCTTTATTGGATTCTGTAATTTGCAACTTTTGCAATGTCCGAGTGTGGTCCAAACAGTCTATCGCTAATCTCTCTTTCAAATAAAAACTGTGTACGTCATGTTTCAATTTATTGTCCGTATTTTAGCAAACAAAATAAGAATAGGTAATTAAGCGGGCCTATACACAATTTAGTTTCAAAAGATATATTCATGATATTACATTTACAAAAGTATTTATTTAGAAACCCATACCCACCAAATAATAATTCAATTGACAGCTGAATTGTATAGCTCTAGAGAGCCTACACATATTTTGAAAAGTTACCAAGTGACGATTCTATTCCATTTTCAAATAAGCATGACTAATGATTTCTTAACAAGCAGGTTTTTCTTTGAGTAGTCCCTCAGTGCTTACTAAACAAAAGTCGTAGCCTCACTGGCGGTTTCACGAACAACTTTAGTGTGACCCCACAAAGCTGTGGAACGTCATTTAAATGCACACGTTTCATTGGCTCTCAATGCTTCAGGGAAGTAGAAAAATAACGGGCCAATTACGACGCTTTTGTGACTATACTCTTTGGGGTCTCGAGTGTAACTTTATGTGTGGGGATCTCTGAGGTTTTTTATTCGGTTTCGTCTGTATCCGCGTTTTATCCATAACGGCGTCTTTTATAAGCAAAACGTGGCCAAGTGCGTGTTGTACTAGATTTATTGTAGGTTTTATTTCATAGTTGGTTGCGCACTAGTTATCTTTCTTCTGGGGCAATTGTTTCTATTTCGAATCTTATAAGAAACATTTATTTTTATATGTATTATATTTTTCCAAAATATGTCTTAAAATAAAAATAATATCGCTTACAATATTATCAATCATCTAATTAAATTGCTCAGTTCGATATTTACCTCATCTATCTACAAACATATTTTTAATCGTCTTACTACAACCCCTAAACCTTAAAAAATCTATCAAGTAAGTACGGAACGAATCCTGTAAAGGCCAGCAGCAATGAGTAACCCAAGGAGCAACCGGTGCGCCGCAAAGACCACCTTATCTTTCCTTTGCCTTTCAAAAAACATTCAGCAAATAAAAACTGACCCTTTCGTCTGGAAAACATAGTTATTTCTAAGTGCGCTGAGAGTAAACACGAGAATAATTATGGAAAAATATTAAATTCTTGTCAAGTAATCATTGTTTGTTTGCAAGTACAAAAGTAGAAGTTACCAATTTTTTCATTAGTTCAGCTTTGTTTTGTAATTTAGTAGAAAATTACTGAAACATCAGGTTAGTTTATCTTAAATCTTTAAAGGCGGTTCCCAATATTCTACCTATCTCTTATTTTGCTTACTCGGGATAGGAATTTGATTTTGGGCAGTCGCTTCTTGTAAAACGTTGGTACTCAGCTACATCCGGTTAGACTGGAAGCCGGCCCCAACATAGTAGCGAAAAAAGGCTCGGAGGATGATGGATAGGAATTTGACATTGCTTGTAATTTGACATTACTATCTCTAATGAGCAAATCAATAGATAGCTAGAGTGATTGGGAACGGCCGTACCTGAGTATATTAATATAGTTATGAGCATTAAATAATTGAACACAAAGATTATGCAATAAACAAATAGGACCATCTTTTGAAATACCCACCTACCTCACCACTGTTTTTAAACAGCATTTCTATAATTTTCTGCAATAATCACATCAAAACTGTTTATTTTCCAAATGGACACAACTCTATTTTTGCGTACGTGCTCCTTTCGAAAGCAACCTTATAAGGAGAGATCTATAAACCTACTCAAACACACTAAGGGTCTTACTACAAAAAAGTTTAAAGTATTTAGAACCTAGGAATAAGTGGCAAATATATTTTTTAGGATTGTGCGAACTGCGCTAAATATTTACTGTGGTTAATACAGTACCTATTTATTAATTTATCTCATTAACTGATAATTGCCTAGATTGAGAACTAGGTTTGAATAGTTGCTACGTGATCAGCTGATCAAGTCTTGAATGTTGACTTGCTTCTATATGTGGGCCATACCTGGCCCTCTATTAAAGGATAAATTCCACCGAGATAAGGAACAAAAAAGGCCATTTAATAAGCTGAAACTTTTTGATTAACTTACCACATAATAAAATGACACATAAAATAAGTAGTTACATAAGCACGAAGCCCCGTCTAGATGAAAGCCACATAATCTGTGTTCCGATCAAAATGCATTTATGGTGTTGGTCGTTCGTTAGCCAGCCGTCAATACGGCTCTCAGTCCACCGGCTATAAATTTAGTATTGAGCGGACACAACAACAAAGCGCGTTTTGTCTTGCAAATGAAAACGCGCACATTTCGCGGTATTGTGCGCGGCTGTTTCGGTGCCCGCCATTATTAACGGCGAACATGAAAGACAAAAGGTTCGTCTGCAGCACTGAGGCTGGCCTAGATAGCGGATTATTGTACTAACACAATAGGAGCGTTAATTCTGCGACTCGTACCATTATTTTGTTGTTTGCAACTTTATCGCGTTTATTGATGTGACGCGCGATTGGTTTTTTGATGGTTCGTTTGGTTTGCTTTTATCATATTGTGATGTAGTAATGATGGTTAATATTTTCGAACATAATGGCGTTCTTTGCTGGGAATAAATTATTTTTGAGCAAGTAGCCTCTTCATGAAAAGTTTCAACCATTGGACCTTTTTTGTGATTTCTTCAGCTACCGGATTTATGATAGAGCAAAAATTAAGCTATTCTACGTAAAGCACATAAAACTTTTTAAAAAATCTGGTTCAAAACTTGACCAAAAAGTAATGGCCTGTAGCAGTGATAAGGTTGTAGCAGAGATACGGGTTGTAGAACCGACGAGCTAATGCCGGCAGCGTGCCCTTAAACTTGAAAGAAGATGTGTATCCTCTTGAAAACAAACACGAAGAAAAATTACATAGGTACTCAGCTGAAAAATCAAATTAAATTCTAATTAGTTTCTTATAGATCTCATGCAAAAACTTACCGCGAAATCATAAGGGAGGCTCAGCTATTCCAATAAATTCCCAATAACCGCACAACACATCACGCATCCACAGATAATTCACACAAAAAATAATTCTGGCACACAAAAATCACGAACACACCGGAATTTTGAAAAGAGAACACCATTAAAAGCTTGGCGGGAAATTGTGTTTACGAAAAAGTTCGCTAGGCTATGGCTGCGTTCTGTTGGAACGAACGCGCGTAATGGGAGGCGGGCACAGACTGTGCCGGCCGGCGTGAGTGCCAGCCCGTCAGAGCCCGCGCATGGTCCTCGCGCATCCACAGCTATCGTGGTCAAACTTCACCCTTTCGCATACCCTTGCATAATGCACTTCCCTCTTACGATGTAATTAAATGTTTACAATACATTAACTTTGGCTCATTCATTGTTCGGCGACGGGGAAGTAGCGTTGGCGCTTGTTTAGATTTTAGTTACATATTTTATTCATTAATTTGAGCTTCTCAGCAAAATATGAAGAAATAATTAAAAAACGTATTAGGTATTCTATTCTCATAGGTGTACCTATAATATTGTATAGCTATGCTACAAAATAGCAAATATTTAGGAACTTGTGTGAGGAGGAAAAGTTACATGGGTAGATTAGCTTGCCTGGATGGTCGCGCAAAGTCAAAATTTACAAAAATACTTATATTTAAGTAAAAAAAAAGTCTTTGCAAAACTGTTTCTTTCATAATAACCATTAAAGGAACTCAATTGGTAGGTACTACTGATATATCTCCCTCAACGCCTACGTCAAACTCCGACGCCAATTGTTGTCTTATAAGAATCGTCACACAAAAAACACGAACAGTAACTGTGTAACACAATAGTGCGTACGACAAATAAGATATGTCCCATCAAAGGAAGAAGCCACAGACAGCAGGAGCAGATACAATGTGGAAACGTTGGGTAATATGTCCGAGCACAATGGCGCGAACACGAGACACAAAGCCGCGCCGCGTATTGTGTGAACCTGCACAATACACCTTGCATACACACACGCCACCACTAATCGTACACCCAATAAATAATTGCCAAATCATAAACAACCTTATTACAAACCAAAAAGATTCAATCACGCGAATTGCGGCCGCATCAACAACGTGGTCGCTGGTATTGCGTGTCAAAATAACTGATATTAATGGAAACAGTAGTTTTGTGTATGAATTGATCTTTCATTTTATGCATGGCCTTGTTTATTGTTAAAAGGTTGTTTGAACTTGTTTTTATTGGATTGTGTATATGGAGGTATGCTATGATTTAGCCATTGTTGTTGCTTCATTATGAAACTGAAAAATAAAATAAAAAACATTTTAATTTATTTATTTAATTTCAGATTTCTAATATTGTTGACGGTTTGCTACAGACTTAGACATACAAAGAAAAGTAAACGACTACACTGCCCGTGGTGCTACGCGTAGTCGCTGCGTAGCGTTTCGTAGCACGGCGTAGACTTCAAATGTTAACAGAGTATAATTTTGATCAGTATTCAAATACTAATTTTGTACTCTATTTAAATATCATTGTTATTCCCTTTTTTGGCAAAAGAGTTTATTTCGTAATGTAGGCGTTGTCAATGCAGGTAAGTATTACAAAACATAAAACTCAAAGACATCCTATTTCTGAAACTATACAAGAGCACTGCTGAGTATAGAATCTATTATATTCCTGATACATCCATTAAGAAGACACGGAATATCAAGCAACATACATATCTAGACACACGGCAGTGTGTCCGCCAAGTTCGAGCAAAAAGGCGACACACCGGCCGTGGGTTATATTACACGAACCATTTCGGGCCAAATTCGACCCCCCTGTAACTCAAAATCTATTTTATTTACGCATATCAAATTTCTAGTATCTGTTGAGACCCCCTCACTTATCTAAAATACAAAATTTCATTAATATACCTATTGTAGGTCTTGAGATATTGACGTCAGAAAATCGCTATTTTTACTATACACTCACTGACTGATTCACTGATTCACTGACTCACTCATCAAAAACCTAGACCACTTCCAATGGTCGTATTGACTTGGGCATGGAGGTAGGTCTTTATGTCAAGGTAAAGGGAAAAATCTGAAAATGGCCAAGTGTGAGTCGGTTTCAAAATAATTAAGGTGTTTTATACCCGGTGTAAATTTATACCCCTAAGGAACTAAAACGAACTAAATTTATCTATATTTATATAATATATCTTCGAATGGTACAAAGGTTTGTTTTTAAGTCAAAGTAAAGTAAAAATCTGAAAAGGGAAAATCTGAAAATGGCCAAGTGTGAGTAGGTTTCAAAATAATGAAGGTGTTTTATACCCGGTGTAAATTTATACCCCTAAGGAACTAAAACGAACTAAATTTATCTATATTTATATAATATATCTTCGAATGGTACAAAGGTTTGTTTTTAAGTCAAAGTAAAGTAAAAATCTGAAAACGGCCAAGTGTGAATCACTTTCGAAAATAACGAATGTGTAACTTTGATCCACGAACATAATATATGATAACATGTCATGTCAGTCAGTTGGTAAATCTAGTTCATTTTTTTGTAAGAAACATAGTGCATATTAAAAAATCTAAAAGATAGTATAAATGAGACATTTCTTTAACTAACTTCATCATAAGAAAAAAATAAAATAAACAACCTTACAAAAATAAATGAAATCCCACCCAAAACAAAAATGTGAAAGACTGCCAAGTTCGATAATATGGGAATGCTTCGCCTATAAAAGAAGTGAGATCTGAATAAGTACCAAGTTCCATACACATACCTCAGTTAAAAATAGTTACTTTTTAATGATGATTACTTGGCAAGTTTTAATAGAAAATTAAATACTTGATTCATTGCGTTTAGTAGGTTTATAACAAGGTGTATGAAAACTTGCCAAGTAACATCATTAAAAAACCGGCCAAGTGCGAGTCGGACTCGTGCACGAAGGGTTCCGTAAATTACAGTTAAATCAACCTATCTCAAAAACTATAAGAGATACTTTGATCAAACCAAAAATCGTTGAAAGAGTTAATTAGCATGCATCACCTCTATTTTTTTTAGAATTTTATACCCCGTAGTTATAAAAATAGAGGGGGGGGGACATACTTTTTACGACTTTGAGAGCTGATATCTCAAAAACCGTTCACTTTAAGAAAAATGTTTTTTAGAAAACTTTATATCATTTTAAAAGACCTTTCCATTGATACCCCACACGGGTATGTACATCGAAAAAAAAAATTTCATCCCTCAGTTACATGTATGGGGGGCCCCACCCCCAATTCTTTTTTTTACTATTTAGTGTCATATTTTTGTAGCGGTTCATACAACACATATTCCCATCAAATTTCATCACTGTAGTACTTATAGTTTCCGAGTAAATCGGCTGTGACAGACGGACAGACGGACAGACGGACAGACGGACAGACGGACATGACGAAACTATAAGGGTTCCGTTTTTGCCATTTTGGCTACGGAACCCTAAAAAGTAACTATTTTTAACTGAGGTATGTGTATGGAACTTGGTACTTATTCAGATCTCACTTCTTTTATAGGCGAAGCATTCCCATATTATCGAACTTGGCAGTCTTTCACATTTTTGTTTTGGGTGGGATAAGAGTTTACCCTAAAAGTGCTTCTAAAGGCCTAAATGAAATAAATTATTTGACTTTGGAATATAAGCAAGAAGGCTAGTGTCGTAAGTATTATTGTTAATGGAGATGAATGTAAAAATAATATTTAAAAACTTCGGCCTGTTAAAATTACGGTCGAAGCAGGTCTCATCCAGCACTTTATCCAGCACACTTTATCCAGCACTTTATCCAGCACTTTATCCTATTAATAAACCTATAGAAATAGCGAACCATTTCAATAACTATTTCATTAAATTAACTAATAAGGAGTTTGATAGTAAAATCAACAATTACAAAATTAATCAAACTGACTCAAGTATATTTTTACGGCCCGCCACTAGTTATGAAATACTTCGAATAATAAAATCACTCAATGATAGTAACGCAACCGGATATGATCAGATAAACACACAGATCATTAAGTTAGCTGCGCCAATAATAACCCCGATACTAACTCATTTAATAAATCAATCTATATCAGATGGTGTATTTCCTGATAGACTAAAAATATCCGTAATCAAGCCAATATATAAGAAAGGTGATAAAAGGAATGCCTCTAACTATAGACCGGTCGCTTTGATACAACGGCGGATCCAGGGGGTAGGTCACAAGGTCATGACCCCCCCCTGGGCCAGGTTCAGGACCTAAGAGGACCAATAATTGAAATGGTTTAACACGATGTTTTATGTTTTTGTTATAAGTATAAGATAATTTTTATTCCGAGTGCACAGGCTAGGCTCAAAAAATTTCGTGCTCGCTTCGCTCGCGCAATATTATATATACCTTGCCTTCATAACTTCATAAGTCAAATATAGCAAAAAAAAAAATATTATGGAGTCCTCAAAAACAAAACAGTTTGCGCTTCCGACTGCTTGTTACTTTACAGCGCTTTTTAGAACTTATGAACTTTTTGTGTCCCAAAATTAAAAAATTTGCGCGCTCGCTTCGCTGGCGCTAATTTTTACACTTTTTTCCGTTGTCCTGTCTCGACTTTCATAACTTAAATCTGGCCAACAGTTTGAGCCTACAATGATTTGGAAACATTTTTGAAGTCTTTTGCCTACCAAAAAAGTGACTTTCGTTCGAACGTTCTTATTTATATTCCTTGTAAAGTACTTCGATCAATATGTACTACTCAAAATCTTTCAATAGATACATAGGTGGCGCTTGGGTGATGATTGCACCCAGGCGCTACATGAGCTAGAGACGGCCCTGATCTCATGAACCCTTACCTATAGTAAGACAATTGAAGTTTTCACAGAAAATGTTTTACTGTTGCTGCAATAAAATACTAATTACAATACTTTTCAAACGTTTAGTCTTCAACAATAGAAAAAATTCTCGCGCTTGCTATGATCGCGCTTTCTTGTATTTGTGCTGTATATTTGTTATACAGCAAGAAAGCGTTTTCATCTACTTTTAGTCCTCAAACTGAATACAAATTTTCGCGCTCGCTTCGCTCGCGCTTTTTTCAATTCCGCACCTGTGGCTATGTCCAAGAAATCGCGTTCGCTCAGCTCGGACCATTTTCTACATAAAAACCCTCTTTTAACCTTAGTCCTCAACCTGAACAAAAATTTTCTGTTTGCGCTTTTTTGTTTGGCACGTGTGTGTAGTATAAATACGAGAAATTGCGGTCACTCTGCTCGGGCCATTTTCTACATGAAAACACTTTTCTTAACATTCGTAAAAATATCGAGCTACGATCGCGCTTTTTGTACCTTTTTATACTACTACTTTTAATATTAAAAGAAGTATACGCTACAATATAATATTTTTTGTGACTTGACCACGACTGTGTGACCCCCCCCTGGCGCCGAAGCTGGATCCGCCCTTGCTTTGATACCTATTATCTCCAAAGTTTATGAGAAAGTTATGCATTCAAGAATACTACAATTCATAAATAAATTTCAAATACTAAAAAAAGAACAGAATGGTTTTCAGAAAGGTAAATCTACTACCCTCGCCGCATTTTCATTAATCAGCAAAGTTATCAAATATATAGATGACAAAATACCAACCACCGTAGTATTCTTTGATATGTCAAAAGCTTTTGACTTCGTATCACATGACCTACTATTAAAAAAGTGTGATAAATATGGCTTACGTGGTAACGCCAACAATTGGATTAAAAGCTATCTCACAAACAGATCACAATTTGTTGAAATAGAAAGTAAGGGCCACGATATAAATTGGTCGACGTGCCAAAGCACGCAAATCGAAAATAAATTCGGGGTTCCGCAGGGTAGCATTTTAGGACCATTGCTTTTTCTTATTTATATAAATGATCTCCCAGACGTAACCAACTATACCTGCACACTTTTTGCTGACGATGTATCGGTAACTATACCTAAATTAGAGAAAATTTATGAGGAGGAAATCAACTGTACAATAAATGAAATAGCCAAGTGGATGGAAAATAATAATTTAAAACCTAATGTAGACAAAACAAATTACATACAATTTTACAATAAAGATGAAACTAAAACGAGGTTAAACTTAAAATTAAATAACAAACCATTAAATAAAACGGACAAAGCCACCTTTCTAGGAATAGTTCTCGATGAACGATGTTCGTGGAGCGGTCATGTGGAAAAAGTGTGCGGAAAAATCGACAGATTTGCATATGCTTTGTGGCGATTAGGTAATGTCTCCACAAAACAGGCGACTATGCAAGCCTACCATGCATATGTCGCATCAGTAATAAGATATGGTATTTTAATATGGGGAAACTCGGTGCATGTTGGCAGAGTCTTTATCTCACAAAAACGGTGTATTAGAGCTATTTGTAATGTGGATAATTTGACATCATGCAAACCACTTTTCAAACAGCTAAAAATTCTAACACTTGCATGCATTTATATAGAGGAAGTTTGCAAATTCACAAAATTATATGAAGATGTTATGTTTAAGAAACTTGGTGACGATTGCACATTTAACTGTCGATTCCCAAAGAAATTAAATTTACCATTTATGAGAACCGAATTGTACCGTAGAAATTGTTACCCAATGTGCATTCGAATATATAATAAGCTACCATCCCGCATTAAAGACCTACCAATGAGGAAATTTAAGAGGTCCCTCAGAAATTGGCTTATTGATAAATGTTTTTATACAGTCAAAGAGTACCTAGAAGAGAAATAGTTATAATTATAATGCAAAATGATTGTAGGTACTTTCTTAGCTATTAGATAATAGAACTTAAGATAAATATTTGCATGACTAAATTGTAAGTCGAATATAGTGAGACCATATTTTTTATTGTATCGACCATCATATTGTACCTATATTCTGGCAAATAAATAAATTTCATTTCATTTCATTTCATTTCACTTAAATTCTTGGCAAATCGAGATAGCAGCGTGGCGAGGAAAGTCCAATATACTCAAAAAACGTGTTAAAGAATATTGCGAAGACTTACGTTTGTTTGCCTACACTGTATGTTTTGAACAGTCAGATTAATTCGCTTTTAAGTACCTACTTATAGATAGTTCAACTCAGATTTGCGCGCGGCCCTATGTGTGCGTCGGCTTGTAAATATACAACTTCATTCGTGTGACAGTGACGTCGTCCGAGCATGACGTGTTCTTATCGCTTTTTGTTATGGGTACAGTCGTTTACGAAAATACTAGTTATTCACGACTCAAAGCTTTTTATTATTAAATATAGTTTTTCATTATTTTCTCATACGTCTTTTCAAATTGACATTGACAGTATCTAAGAAATAAATAAGGTGAAATATCTAAGATGAATTAAATACTCCTTACATATTTTCAGGCTGGGGGTACGCGGACAATAAATAAAAGTGTGGACTAAGAATGTAAAAAGAGGTATAATCTAGTATAATAATGTAAACAAAATGTGTGGGGAATTAAAATAAATTAAATTGCTTCGCATAATGTCGACCAAAATAAGACGGAAATAATGAAACTCATAAATGAACGTTTAAGTCAAGTTGATGAAGGAATGTGAGGTAATACTTGTCGACATGTACAAAAGAAAAAAGAAGAATACTATAGACATTTGAACATGGAGTCAGAATTTATAATTCACCTTGGAGAGTAGCGAATCCGAAAATTCATCATTTGATTTTTCAAGTAGCGATTCATAATCATTATAAATAAATAAACATTAAATTACGTAATAACTGTTTTTCTTTAAACACCACACACTCCCATATAACCCCTAAATAACTGTATTGTACCCGACTGTACCTCTTGTCACGCACACAAAGTCACTGTATATGTACAAGGGTTACCCACACATAAGGCCGCGCGCACGACTGAGTTGAACTTACTATACTTATTTGTACTAATTTGCTTCATTCATTCTCAAGTCTTTAGAATCTTTGAGCAATTAATATTTTGTTACGATTGTAGCATGCTTTTAACAAATTGTAGAAGTTCACCACACAAGCAGCTAAGTAGGTAAAAAACGACTTCAAGATTTTTCTCATCCCACATTTTCCGAATGAAAATTAAAGTTGGTAATACGGCGTACCACATATTTCTTCAAAGGATATAACACAATGTAGCCTCCTAATATTTTAGAATAATGTAGATATACCGGCCATATCTTGCATACTTCAAAGCGGCCATAAAGCGTCATTGGGAAGGTCTCACTTCTATAGAGAGGCGAATACAAAAGACGAAAAGAGGGCTAGGTAATAGCAGACACAATGGAAATACTGTTTGGACTAGGAGGCGGGCCGCCCTCACTAACTCCGTACAATGGTCCACCGCGAAACTTATTTTATTCCTCCACACTTATTTATTTTTTGTACCTATCTACTTTCAAGTTTTACACGTGAACGCATTCGATTGTGTGAGATCTATTGTTGGGAATATAGATTTTAAATGGATAATTTTCATGTTATGTTGGAAAAAGATTGTTTTTCTATCTCGTATTTTGATTTAATTATATTTCGCCTAATTTCTCTATTATCTAGGTACTAGCTTCTGCCAGCGGTTTCACCCGCATCCCGTGGAAACCTCAGCACGGACTCGGATAAAGAGTAGCCTTTAGCCTTACTCGATAAATGGGCTTTCTACCTAACACTGAAATAATTTTACAAATCGGACCAGTATTTTCTGAGATTAGCGCGTTCAACACCTTATCATATAGTATAGATAAGTGCAGATACTTATGTGTACAGTGTACTTGTTACATATTTTAATACTGACCGTGGCAGTGGTAATCCGTAATTTTAGAAAGTCTTTATCAATATAAATAAAATATGCCCAAAAGGTACCTACCTCCTATCAACCGTTTAGGAGTTCCCCGAAATGCACATTGTCTCATACATCATACATAGTAGTCATAAAATACTATTTTGTTGTAAAGATCTCGTCAATACGAATGAAATAAGCATAAACACGTGGTAGTTGCTATATACTGTTATCGAGTTCCCTTGATGTCGTCGCCATCATCAGGTAAGGTCCATACCTTCACAGTCTTATAGGCTCCCATGATATACACACAAATATCAAGATTTCATCCAATGCGTGCCAACAATTTTCAAGCGTTGTCCAAGATTTCTCGGGGTTCATCATCAGATCCTGAATTCCTGACCTGGGGACATTGAGACCCAACTGCGAGTGTTCTCATTCATGAAACGAAATAAAGAAATCGAGTAAAAGTAAAAAAAAATCGGCCAAGTGCGAGTCGAACTCGCGCACGAAGGGTTCCGTACCATCTATACTTATAATAAATCTGTAGATCGATACTGATGCCAAAAATGCAATCTGTATGTATGTTCGTTATGGAAATCAAAACTACTTAACGGACTTCAACGAAACTTGGTACAATGAGTTTTCGTACTCCTGGGCAGGTTATAGGATACTTTCCATCACGCTACGATCAATAGGAGCAGAGCAGTGAAGGTAAATGTTGGGAAAACGGGAGAAATTACTCCATTTTTTATGGTTCCGTCGCGTGTGCAGCCTTAATGGTTAAAGCTACACAGAAACAATGTATCACGGAAATGTTCTCCTTAATATTATGTAAAAAATATACCATGACAGTATATGTCTATCTTTTTTGGTTGGCTCGCAATAACACGTTTAACTCTCGATAGCCTCTCTTTGCACAAAGTCCTAATCTAACGCAGACGAAGTCGCTGGCAGAAGCTAGTTATTAATAAAACAAAATAAATAAATCACGTTTGTTGTATGGGAGCACCCCAAAATATTTATTAAATTCTATTTTTCAGTATTTGTTGTTATAGCGGCAACAAAAATACATCATCTATGAAAATTTCAGCTCTCTAACTATCACGGTTCATGAGATACAGCCTGGTGACAGACGGACGGGTGGGAGGACGGACGGACAGAGGAGCGAAAACAATAGGATCCCATTTTACCCTTTGGGTACGGAACCCTAAAAATAATAAATAAACAAATCCAAATTGAGGACCTCCTTTTTTTAAGTCGGTTGAACGTTAATCAAAACCCCTGATCAATCCGAGTTGGTTCTATTAATCATGGGTGTCTAAGATTAACTTAGGAATATTGCCTGACCTGCATGGAATCGAACCAACGCACTTATGCTCAAGAGGTTGGTGCTCCGTTCACTAGGCCACCACGACTTCTTTCAATAATTAAAAAAGAAAACTGAAAAGCCATGAAGTCAAACCTTCAATTATCGTTCCAAATCATTCAAAAATTGAACTTTCGTTTGTCATCTGTTCACCATTCATTCAATATAACATTCATTGTTCATTCGTCTCCATTTTCCTGTTGAAGTGTGGTGGTCTGTGAATGTGTTTTTAGCTAGGAGAAAATAATTCATTGTGGCATTGAATTGAAATATACTAAAACATAGTGCTTGTAGGGGTAAGTGTTTATTAAGGAGAATATTAATTCATAACAGACAGTAAAATCATCATTTCTTCAGTTTGATCCTCCGGGTGTAAATTACCAAAATGGCGTCGGCATTTTGTACTCTCACTTTTATTTAATTTATTTATTCAGCATCGGAGCTAAATTAATCTAACCTTGTTTTTCTTATAGAACTGAAGTATGGACCCTTCTTTGGATGCGTCCTTAGTGACGCAATCCATTAACTACCATGGTCAGCAACTTCAAAAAACGTGGGAAGCAGAGAGAGGGGAAGACGATTTGACAAAAATTGGCGTGGGTGCATTGGATTTCGCTGTATACCAGTCGAGGCACAAGCACCTGACGTTTCAAGATCGTGGCAAGCGGCTGAAGCTTCACCAGTTCATTGCTAAGGAGGCAAATGCGTTGTTCGACACTTCAATTATGGAGGAAACACCATCGTCGTCTAGCCTTGGAGCAGACGCGCCTACACCGGAAGACAGTATGTTTATTCGGCTTTTTTATCACCTTGTTGAGTTACTATGACACTGCCTGCCATAGCAACAAACTGTTTTTCTATCCTCCTAAACATTGTTCCTCAAAAAAATTTAAATCTATTTGTATCTGATGAATTCTGGTCATAAACATTAGACATAGCCTTGTATATAATCAGAAAAACTACATTTTTTTTATACAATAATCTGTTGCTAAGTACTTTTACCCCGTGTTTGTATTCACTGAAGGGTTGCCTAGTTATAACAATTCCAGTACTAATAATTGATCCCTCACTAACAACACAAACTACCTACGACTCATTTCTTGGACATATAAATGCTTAATGAATGATATTGAATTTTGTAATCTCAAAATAACATTTATTTTGACCGTTCTCCAATATTCTAGTTCAGAGTTTTTCTCAAAGTCAAATCATTTATTTCATTTAGGCCTTTACAAGCACTTATGAATGTTAAGAATTATAAATAGGTTTGATTTTTCTCTATATCTGTATAAACTTTCATTTAAATCAATGCAGCTTTTTGCGAGTTTTGTGCTTAAAGTTCCTGTGTATCGTTGTTTCAGATCTGTATGCTTTGATGCCACCTTTCGAAACATTCTTGAATGTTGACAAATCTGCGAGATTAAGGCATTTCTTTGATGTAAGTATAAAACACATTCTACTATACCAATAATACCTTTGAAAATAATTACTTTCAACTAGAAACTTGTTTGGTAATGCCACATACCTGCATTATCTATGAATTTTTATAGCCATTGTTATCTTCATGGTTAAAATGACATAGTAATCAGCTATTTCTACATACTTTAACCTTGAACATAATAGAATAATTATAAAACTTTTTAAAAATGAAATTACGGACTTGCAAGGTCATCTACTACTTAATTAAAATTATTTTCCAATTATTGGCATTTCTAAAAGAATCATGTCTATTTCAGAATGTGAAGACAGGAGAACTAATAATAGGAGCGGTCATCAACAGGACGGCTTCGGGTATGATGCTTAAGGTGCTTTGCACCGCCGGCCCGACATCCAGATATGTAGCTGACATCAATGTGAAGGTATTGCACAACATTGTGAAACATAAACATTCTATTCCGAGCTGGTTTTATTAAGACTGGCCATATAAGCACATACTTGAGTTGAAAGTTACCGCCTACGCAGATAGCCATAGCATAAATTACTGTTCCCAAATAAAGCACTATTTAAAAATCATAATTTATACTTTTGACGTGTTTTGTTGGCCAGCTAATGTAACTATTGTTTGCTTTGTATACGTTAATAGTGATTAAATAATTACTTTAAAATCATTAATAGTCAATTGTATGAGCTGACCTTTTCAGCTGAATCAATATGTGCATAATAACAATAAGCTTTATGTTGCCATTGTTGTAGTTCTTATGAGGTCAATTATTGAATTTCTTGAATTAACCTTAGCATAAAATAATTAAAAAATAATATTCATAAATGCAAAACAATAAAAAACTTAACATATTTCAACTTCAGTATGCCCATTATTCATAAGGACACACAGATTGTGAGTGTGGAATAATAACAGTAAGTTTCTTCTCCAGGCATTTTTACCAGTTACAAATATCATACCAGCTGTGGACAAGAAAAACGTGTCAAGAAACTACCTGATGAATGACACTGTATGCTGTGAAGTGATAGAAGTTATCCCTGACACTGACAAAATGGTGTGCGGCATGAAAGGAATCACCCGCGGGCCCGATGACGCTCCGCCTAAGCCGCCGCTAGGCCTTCTCAGCACCGACGACTTCCCTCTCGTCTACAAGTATGTACTCACTCAATAACAACCGCTTCTGAGTAATCACATTGTCCCTACACTATTTACAGGTTTTACTGTTTTGCTTTACACAAAAACATAGTGTTTTTTCATGTATTTATTTGTAGTACAATCTTATTTCGAGCCTACAAAAACAGTGGTATTTTTTTATTGTTTGAAAACAAGAATACGGAAGATATTATTATGAGAATGTGGAAGAATGTCATGGACTACTTGAAGATATGTAATGCTTAGAAAACTGGGAAGGAGTAGATAATAATGGAATATATAATTGCACTTATGCCTGGGACTTCAAGAACATTGGAACAAAGTCACATATTATTTGACCTGACTATGTATGGAAGAGCATACAAGAATACCTCTGGTTTTTAGATACTCATTCAGATTAACTACATGTGGTTGGTTTCACACAGCTATATAAGTATAATGTGAGCACACTTGGTAGGTATATGTGTAAGTGTAACATCAGAAGGAGTATTGGATGTATGTTTTCACTGGTTTATGATCACTTTTCAGTACAAATCACACTGTTCACCAACTTGTGAAATGATTGCATGACATTGTTCAAAGTTTGATTTGATGTGAACAAACCTTGGGATTCTTGAAGGATGTTTTTATAATATCTATATTTCAACGAGACTCCTGTTGAGGATTTTATCAGATATTCAAATTATTTACACATCTTTTATTTTTTAACATAAAATGGAAAAGGTCAGTACAAATATTATTTTAGGGTCTCTTCAATCTTGATATGTGTAACAGGAAACATGTTATTCTGTATTAAAGCTAATGTTTAACATTCCAGCATTATCTGAGACGTATTGATTGGACTTTTATAATGAGCATTTATTGGATGTTGGAGTTATTTATTATTATAATAAAAGGACTTGCTCCCGGCGATAATCAATTTAGCTGATGTGAGGCTCTCCGAGATGACTCAATAGTTACAAGATAGCGCGGCAGTTACATCGTTGTATTCAACGTATCGTCCGCAACAGTGGACATACACTCCCTCAATTATTTTAGGGTGTTCTTTTCTAGGTATAGCGAGGATTTTCAAGACCCGTGTCACACCTACTGAATTATGTTGTGACCTTTGCGAATGTCCCGGTAATATTAATGTCACATTGTCGAGGCGGCATCACCTAATCTATGATGTTATACTTTATGTGTGAAAGAAATAAAATTCAAGTAACATAACATTTTTTGAACAGCTCCATTGGAACAGGTGAGGATAATCGTATGTGTGACACTAAGCAAACACTTTAGGAATTAAATGCTTGAAACTAAATAAATACCTTCTTTGAAGATGTTACTCTCATCTCAGTGAAAATACTCCATTATAAGAGGACTATTAAATACTTTGACAACTCTTCACATTATTTATTTATGTATATTTCCTCCAGGAAAACTGTGGATATGAAGGGTGAGAGCTATGAGGCCATACTGGAGAAGAGTCCAGGCTTCAATAACCCCAACTGCGTCCAATATCTTTCTGAACTCCTCGGCATCTCCAACATGCACTGCACCAACTTTACGTCATTGAGGTAAATCATCTTATATCACAATTTACTATGCCTGTTTTATATTTATTGTTATTGTATTTTAAACTTTATTGTTTTTTCACCAGGGGAGGATTTACACCTGCGGAATATGCAGATGAACTTCGTCAAGCACAAGCAAGCAAGTGGGCGTTCCGTTCCGTCGCTGAAGGAATTGAACATTTCAAAGCCGGCCGACACTCTGAGGCATTCCAATGCCTCAATAAGGCGTTAAGTATCGACCCCAGGAACGTCGAAGGATTAGTTGCAAGAGGAGCACTATACGCCAATAGCGGAACTTTCAAAAAAGCGATAGAAGACTTTGAAACATCTTTAAAATTGAATCCAAACCATGCCAATGCTAGGAAGTATTTAGGAGAAACATTAGTAGCATTGGGTCGAAGTTACGAGGATGAAAATAAGATCACTGAAGCACAGAAAGCGTATGAAGACTGTTTGGCGATCATTCCTTTCCATGAAGAGGCACAGAACTCCCTGGACTTCTTGAAGAGTAAGACGTCAGCTACAAAGCCGTTGATTGAACCAGCTGAGTTGCTTCTGCCTGGTTTGACGGGAGCCAAGTCTTATGAGATGAAGGAGACATTGAAGCAATTGTTGAATTTGACGGAGAAGAAGGATAAAAAGAAGAAGAAGAAGCGCGGCAAGGGTAAGAAGAAGCGGTCGAGCAGCTCGTCGTCATCGTCAAGTGATTCGTCGAGCTCCAGTTCATCATCAGAGTCTTCGTCGTCATCGTCCGATAGCAGTGGTAATACCTATTCATTTTATTAACCTAACTTATACTATAATAACGCAATTATTTTGAAAATATTTTGTAATTGCTGAGCATGGTAGTATATAATGAGTATTACATACTACCATGGGGTTATTATTGGGGACTTCGATATGATAATATAAGGATACAGCACTATTTTCTTTACAAAAAATGCACCAACCATTTTCACAGGTAGACTTGTGGCAGTTAAACTAAAATAAATCTAAGTATATTTATAGGAATAACAATAAAAACATTACCAATTTACCATCAACAGATTCCGAAGGCCCTAACCGTAAGAAAAAGCGTCGTTCTCAACCCAACAACAAGAGGCAACGCTCCCTGTCGCCTCTCAGCAAGCGTATGGAGATGCTCGGAGCTCCCGAAGCCGGGTCACGTACGCACAACTCGCAGTTTAACCACCCGTATGGGTACCAGCCGCCGCCGCCGCCTGTTGAAGAAGTCAACCCTGAGCCGCAGAGGTCGCAGGCTGATATTGATTATGAATTGAAGGTAAGGAATACTGACAAAAACTTGCCTATGCACAGCCCATGAGCCTAAAAACATAGGTATCCCCAGGCTGGGGAGATTAATTGGCCATAGTCATTGGACTGGGCATGCATTATGTATTATTATTTTTAGGCTCGGAAATACTGCTGCCCATCTCCAAGCTAGGAATTTAACCACCACCAGGAATTTTAGAGAGCACCAAGTGATATACACTTGGTGCTCTCTGGTAGTTACCACTGACAGTGGTTATGACACTTGATTTAAAAGTAGCTGGTGGAAAAAACACCTTATCGTTTAATTTATTATTACAAAAAGGTTTTATCTTTTTTCGCCCCTAACATTTAATTTATTTTTACCAGGTACGCAAGTTCCTCGAAATGACCAAAGAGGATTCGGACTACGAAGATAAAGTGCGGAACTTCTTAGAAGAGACGGCTCAGTACAAACGCAACCGCAAGATGCAGGAGTTGGGCCAGCAACCGCAGCCCGGTGCCGATAGGGACAAGAAGAAAAAGAAGAAGAAAGATAAGTCAGTACCTTTCACTGAACTTTTCGATTTGACTGGGTGAGCACGGATTATGGAGCATGAGTGGACAAAATTTTGATATTGTAGTGTGATAATGGTATATTTATGACGTGCTCCTTCTCTATCTAACAACTGGCTGTTTATCTTTTTCCCCTGCGTCCTAGTACGCGGCTAAGATATAGCAGGAACTTGGGGACAGTGTAGCTTCCTAACAGTGAAAGAATTTTTAAATCGGTTCATTAGTTTCAGAGCAATACAAACAAAAGTATATTTCTTCTTATATATTAGAGATTCTGCTCTAGGTAATTGCTTTGTCAAACCATATTTATGAAATTGTATATAAAAACAAATTAATTAAATAATAATTTGTTTTAATAGGAAAAAGAAGAAAGAATCTAAAAGGAAGCGCAAGGAGCAAGAACGCGAAGAGAAGAGAAAGGCTAAGATAGCTCGCGCTGCCGCCAACAACGATTACAGTTTACGTGACCTGGAGAACATTGGGGACAAGAAACTCAGAGATGCCATCAGGTATATTTATTGTATATTTGTTTAAGGTTAGATCTACCGTGCATTGCAAAGGTTTTTTATTTGAATACGTTGGCGTTGTGAGATCGTAAAATGAAGCACTGGTTTAGGATCCCATTGACATTTTACAGTACACAATTTCATTCACAAATTGCGGGCGCACGAGTTTTACATTGTAAACAATGTTCATAAAATCAAATTCATTTGTGTGCATAGTTAAATTAACTCCAGAAAATAATTACACACCATGCCAAGAATAAATGAAATGTAAGTTTGAGTCCAGGAGGTCAAAAAAAAAATAATTGTACATTAATATTAAAACTGTGTGGCTAACACTAAGTGCATTTTATGTACATACTAACACATTTTACAAAATATTCTACAATAACGCATGGCCTTAAATGCTTTAACTGTATTCAATCTTTCTATAGTTTAAATATGTGCTCCTCCTCCTTGCGTCGTAATTCCTCAATGCTGAGGGTCGTGACCTCCCTGTGTCATTTGATTCTGTCTCTGTTTGATTTAAATATGTGCTAATTGCTGATTAAAATATATGTTATTATTACAGAAAAGAGTTGAAAGGCAAGAAGCGCGATCTCAGCTCGGACGGCGAATATGACAGGAAACATGACAAGAGGTAAGATTTTCACAATATATCTTACAAACACTTGTAAATAGGACATGAACACACTTATGTTAATTGTCTGAGTACCGCCGCTAATTGTATAAGTCAAATAAAGGATGCGTGTTTATACTTTTATTATAATAAGCTATGTAGACTGAAACCTGGATCTTTTACGTCAAAAAAGACTATGGTTGTCCATACTACATATTAATGTCATTGCTATATGATAAACCACGCTTTCTGTGTGCTAACCTTGAATGCGTTACTTCATCGAAAGTAGTTATCACATTATTGCTTTTTATGTATAGTACACAATAACCTACGTTAGGCTAACTTGAAATTCTATGCCTGTTTCTAGCTAGCGTCAAATAATTTTACCTCTCTGAAGACATTCATATAAAGCTTCATGCTAAGCGATCGTGTTTTGTTTTGACTGGTAGCTTAATTCAGAGGGTCAAAGTTATTTGACGCGAGCTGTGCTAACTCCGAAAATTAATAATGACTACATCTTCCTACTACTGTGTATATAAGAGCCTGTAATCGTCTATTTGTTAAAAAAAATGTTTGTCCACGCATTAACTTAATAAAATGTGTACGTATCACCAGGATGCTAGACGATATGCACGGTCTCGAGGAGCTGGAGTCGAAGCTGAGCGCGTACCACGTAATGGTGGAGAAGGAAGTGCTGCACAAGCGCGACGGCCGCTCCTCGCTCAGCCCCGACCAGGCGCCGCCGCCGCCGCTCGAGAAACCCAAGTGGAAGATGTCCATGAGCGCGGTCAAAGACACGTTAGTTACACCGCATCATTTAACTATTACATACATACATTATCTCTATGAACACACCTATTTTGGTAGCTATAAAATGTTCTACTTCGTTTTCTGTTGGACTCAAATCCTTTTAATTTGACTCATACAATTAGCGCGTAATTTTTAACAGTAACTTTTTTGTACACTAAGCAAAAATAATATGTTATCTGCAGTCAATAAAGAATATGCTGCAATGATTTTTTGAATGAAGCAAAGTAATAATTGACATAAATATATTTTATTCTTCTAACGAAACTTCTACTAATTTCTAAAAAATTTCTACTAATATTTATATATTTTCTTTGACAGGGTCAAGAAGAAGGAAACTCCTGTGCCCAAAGGTTACAAAGAACATTATGCATTTGAAGACAGCTCAGATGATTCACAGGAGAATCCTAAGGTAAGAATATAACGTCAACTTTGTAACATATTTATAAAAATTTACTTATATCAGCGGTTTCACACGCTTCCTTAAGGATCTATTTCTCGCAACTGGATAAAAAGTAGCCCATGTTATTCCAAAAAAATAAAGCTTTTTACAACCGAGTTTCATCAAAATCTATGGAGTACCTACTTTTAGCCTGTATGTGTTACAAACCTCCCGACCATAAAATCAACATGTCATAAAAATGATTAAACCTTTTTTCTCTAACCAGCCATCGCCATCAAGCGGCGATAAGAACGTGTCGGTACGTCGTGCGATGGCCATGAAGGAGCCGCCGCCGCTACCGTCAGCGCCGCCGCCGAACAAGCGGGAGCCTGATCCGCCGGGGACCGAACCTTCGCATCCTGTAAGTACTGCCATACTTTGATAGTATATAGCCCAGTATCCATTATACTGGCTAGTACTAATGATGACATGAATCGACGCCACTCTCGATTCGTTCCTAAATACATATACAGCCCAGTCAGCAGATCACACTTAGATGTCCGATTCATGACGTTATAAGCATAATCTAGTGTACTGAGTTGCATACATCATGTATCGTGTACAACTTACTGCTTAGTATGGGTACGCAGTTACCCACAGTAAATAAATAAAAAGTTTCTGTTTCCCGCGATTTCACCTACTTTAGGAGAATGTCTGTCATAACATATCTTTCTAACAGGTTCGCAAAGGCAACATAGTCTTAGACAAATTTGGTTCATTCCGTCTGGCTCAAGAGGGAGAGACTCCGGTGTCGGTGGGCGACGGCCGGCCCGAGCAGTTCGTGACGCGCATCAAGCCGCCCTCGCCGTCCGGCCGCCGCCCGCGCTCGCCTCCGTCACCCCGACGACACTCTTCCAACTCCTCGGATGATGAGAGGAGATCTAAGCGCTCTAGGAGCAGGTTAGTACACTATTACACATTAGTCAGCAGGATCTATTGCTTAGCTTTATCTAGTAGTGCTAACTTGTCTGTGTGTTTGTGAGGCAACACTCTTCAGATGATTAAAGTCACTGATGTATGTTGAAGGACAATAGGGACGCAAGTATTTGGTGCCCAAGACACAGGCTTTTAAAACTTCTTGTAAATATGTATTGACTAAACCAAAATTATGCGATTTTCTGGTATATTTGCGCAAACAAATTATCAAAGTTGTAAGGTAAAGTCGATTGTTTATTTTCAATTTACAATTCCCATCAGGTCACGGCCCCGCAAGTACCGCTCACGCTCCCGATCTCGCTCTCGCTCAGCGTCTAGCGCGAGCGGCTCGGTAGCGTCGCGCCGCCGCCGCTCCGCGTCGCCGCGCTCCCGCTCGCGCTCCGACGCCAGCCGCTCCTACTACTCACGCAGCAGATCACGATCACGGTCGGGCTCAAGGTATTCTTGGCTTGTGTGTTTATTTTAACCCCTCCCTGTAGATTTTTAGCATGTTAAAACTCATAGATGCTATTGTAAATGCAATTGGAAAATAGACTGCAGCTCACGTAAAAGAACTCCATCCCATCGAAGTTAGTAGTTGCCACAGTACGAATAAAATGCGAGAGTCATCAAATAGCTAACTTCAAGTCATAGTTGTTTCACGTGAGTTGCAGCATACTGTAGATTTTAACCTTTTTATTTTTTGTTAACCCCCCCAACCCTGCACGGAGACAAAATGGCTACAATATTTATTAATTTCAAATCTAACAAGTAGTGCACATTAAAAACTCCTGAATTTAGGTTCCGTCGTTTCGTTCGTCGCGGCAACTGGCGGGGTCGTGGTGGTTTCGAGCGCGGCACGTACTACAGGCCTCGCTTCCACACGTACAACGGGGGCGGAGGCCGGGGCCGCGGCCGCGGGGGCGGAGACTTCCGCAGAGACGACGGACGACGCTTCCAGCAGGAGTGGCGCGATAACCGCTCGAGAGGAGGCAGGCCATTCAGACCGAGGCGCGGCGGTGGCGGACGTGGCAGGCCGTTCAGGTAAATTATATGATTATACGTTATATACCGATCGAACGTTGTTGGTGATTATTCAAATTACGCTTCAGGATTATTACTGTATATAAGTGGGTGTACATTAATAAATTTATTGAATTTAAATACATGAAAATCACAATATGTACTTTTAATAATATCAATTTGAAATCGTACAATGTTGACTTTTATGTCTACAGAGGTGGTTTCCGGGACTTCAGAGATCGTAGAGGCGGCCGCTACTCAAGATCGCGAAGCCCTGAAAGAACGCGCAGATCTAGATCGTACAGCCCTGAAAGACGCGACAAGGATAGAGACAGGTTTGTACAATATACTATAATTAACTTCACATATGAGCATTTTGTAAGCACAGTAATAGTTTCAACACACACTAGTAATCATTGTACAGTCAACTTCAGGTCAGTGGTAACAGTTTTATAGGAAAATCGTACTTATTACTATTGAGTTAAGGTGCATGACAGTTACCACTGATGTGCGGTCTACCGTACGCCCATATTTTCAATGTTTATTGCTTTCCACAGTTACTCCCGTTACTCTGAGCGTGATAGCCACCGTAGCGAGGGTGAATATGAAGAAGAAAGATACGTGGACAGAAAGGAATACGACGGCAAGTGGGCTGATGGCAACGAACCCGAGAGAAACTCCCATCCGGAAGAGAAACAGCCCGCCGAACAAGCCCCCAAAGAATAAATCACAAACGTTTGGTTTTGCCACTGAGTGCTAGGTTTACAGTTAGCTAAGTTTTGTTTAGGTGCTACACACCATTATCTACATATACATACATATATTGACTGTGAATCATCTGATCAAACGATAATTTATCACTTATAGTCAAAAGGTAAATAATCTTACTATTTATAATAGTCATCAGTTATCCACGGTCGATTTTTGTATTAAGAAATGTATTCAAGTTATTATTAGATGTAAATATAGAATAGAGTACAATATGAAAGGATTTTCTGTTTGCATTATTGTGAATATAATAATGGTTTTAAGTAGCTTAGAATACCAATTTCGCATTTAAATTTTCCTTCGTAAGATATTTCATGGTAAATGTTTGCTGTAATAGTACAACAGCTTAACGTTTGATTGTATTTCCAAATAACAAATCCCCGCGTGAACACATTCCAATTATACTGGGATAGTGTATGTTAGTCACTACGATTTGTTCCATTAATTGTGATTGGTGAAATTATTCAATAAAGTGACTTATAATGTAAATGTTGTTTCTTTTCCGTGCATCAAGAAAAACAGCATTCCCATACAGTATTTTAACTCTCTCCTTATCAATCTCCTATGTAAATATAAATATATGTATGAACCCATTTACATAACTTATGTATGACCTATCTACTCGTATGGATTGCAATGCTAGAGGAAGGCTACACAGATGAATAGTCATTTACAACATCTGGAACATCTGAATCACCTATGTCTGAAAATCTTCAGCCTATTGCAATTTTAAGTGTAGCTGTTTTAAGTGAAAGTATACAAGATATAAATACTTCCTAATTAATTTTCGCATTTATAAGTAGGATTTACTATGCTTATCTACTATATTTTGATATTTAGATCTCAATGATATATAAAGGATAAATAGATTATCAGATAAAAACAACAAAATTATGAGGTAAAAATGTTTTAATAACATTATGTAATAAATTATGCTTGTTTCTTTTTTTTCTTGTTCTTATTCTTATTTTGGGTTCCTTTTTCGACATTCCAGTACCAAAGTAGTTGAGCTACAATGGCACCGTTGGCCACAGTAGACACGCAGTAGGTCACGATGATGATGAAGTCTCCAGTTTCAACAAGTGATGTGAATATTCTGGCTATACTGCCTCCAAACAGCAGCAAACATGTTATTGCTGATAGCTGGCCAGTACTGCCGTTCTTGTAGTTTGTGAATACTTGAATTGACTGGAAACAAAAGTATAAGCATTTCATCATTGTTTGTACAATTTTTTATGTAAATAACTAAAAATCCTTTTTTATGCAAAGTACTTTAAAAATCCTATTAGCTGTTGACATTCATCTTTTACGTTCATTACAATTTATAATTTTTTTTTTTTTGTATATAACCAACTAAATTTTGCTTTAAAAAAGGAAGAGTATTTTTCAGTTTGCTCTTGAGGTTGAATTGCGTGGAAAATCTTATAAATAATTACCTATAATGATTTGTTATAGAGATAAGTGATAAATCAAATGTTTGTTACCTTAGCTACAACAATGATAGGCACATTAACAGCTTGCATGGTCCAAAGTACTTTAGTAGGTGTGACCCCACTGACTAATGCGGACACAATGCCTGCATACGCTGCTATGAATATACCGGCTTTCCCTGTTCCGCCTCCATAGTGCAGTACGAGAGCGGCTATAGCTGCTGTTTGTATTGCGAGGAATGTTCCTTCTCCCCATGCACTGGAAATTTAGATATAGTTTGATTATTGGAAGGTCTAGCATTATATTAAAAATAAAGAAAATCAAATTATTTCTCATTTTCACATGACAAGGAAATTGGTATAACATAATGGCATCAACTAAATATTGAAACTTCTAGATCAGTAGACATTACAAAACCATTGATAACAAAATTACAAGGATGTTCAAATACTAATTGATAAAACTCACCTAAATGGAAAACCCATAACATAACTGTACGCAAAGTTTGCTGTAATTGCAAATAACTCTAAATAGACTCCATAAATATTGATCCCCTCGGCACTCTTGCTGTTCAGGATCTTCAATATCTGAGGTACTTTCACTAGGATGGAGCCGGCGATGATACCGATTCCTAAGCCCTTGCTTAGCGTCGCGGTCAAGCAAGGCCCTGAAACACAACACAATAATATGCATTCAAACTAATAAAGAAATTTACCGCACACAAAAAAGCCATAACACGGAATCTAGCGTGAACAACTACAAATTAAATAAATATCTAGAACAGAATTACCATCAAGAAAGTTGAATTTCACGAAATACTCTTCGTAACACTTTTCTGATAAAACCGATAACAATAAACCCTTCAAAAATTCTGCCATTATGCTTAAATATTGTACCCTATTTATAAATAGATTTGTAGTTTGTTCAATACATTTAAAACAATTATTGATCTAACTATTGCCTTATCGACTAATACAACAACAGCGACGAGCAAAGTTCACAAATAAACTGGGCCGGATGGAAAGAAATTCAATTGGATTGACATTGATGACCGGTCGGTGACACGACACGGCGTATACAAATGACAGTGACAAACATTGACATAACTAGTGATTTCAATTAGTTTTTGATTAGTCGATTTATTATTAGTTGTATACATGCATTCGTATCGGTATTATTCACCCATCATCATCACCCATCGTTAGGGAAATAGTCTTTAATAACAGTGTTTTTACCTGTTTTTTACCGTAGATATAGGATCCCACTAATAGTTTTTACAGAGTCCTGTAGAATATTTTCGCGCGAGACAAACAGAACAGTGAATGCTGCACTGTTGGCGTCTGTTCGCTTGTGTTCACTGCACAGACGGACAATGACCTTGACCAATCTTTTAAAAGCAGAACTGGACTCCAAAATGAGCTGGGTAACCAGGGTAACAATAATCCAGATAAGGATGTCTGAACCATGCGAGTTTTCAATTATTTTTTTCCGCTTTCCACATTTAACGAATTGGGTTAAAAAAAATATTAGTAAACCTGCCACTGTTCCTCTAATTGTTGCCTGATGACGGAGTCATTTAGTAGGCATGCTGCTGATGAAGACATGCTTTGTTTTGCAGCAACAACACACTTTTCTCATTTATTGCGATAAAGTCTCAAGAGTAGGTCCCAAGCCTCATCTCACAGCTCCTCACATTGGCTAAAAAATAGGAATGCCACTACAAGGAAAACAACTAAGATTATGTGAAGGGCTTTATTTAATTAAATGAATAATGAATTATTACACTTCGAATGTTGCGGAGATAAATGTACTGTATTGCAATTAATTGATAACAAAAATTTTTACATCACATCGCTCGATTTATTTGTTCAAAATATGCATAAACAAGGACGGTCGAAATTTTAAATGCCATAATTTAACAATAATCTTAAGGAAAAGGGAAATATTCCTTTCATGCATATGATTTTCACGATCTATTTATCAAGTGAGGCCTTTATGTTAAGGCTCCAGAAGCCGATCGGTATAAATATCCAATTTTGTGCAAAATACATAGCTCCTAATTTACAATTACTAAAGTAATGCCATATAAAAACAAAAATTGGGATTATAGTGGAAATATAATGGCATGCATGAAGAAAGGAAATGTGTAATGAAGAATACAATGGATGGAAAGATTCTTACTGAATAAAGCAAACATTTGTTGTGAATTATATCATAAAGAAACACAAGTACTATTATAATATCAGTGTAAAATTGGTTACACATTCAATATTCACATCATAATTGA
Organism: Helicoverpa zea x Helicoverpa armigera; assembly: GCA_033682625.1. Taxonomy (NCBI): domain Eukaryota; kingdom Metazoa; phylum Arthropoda; class Insecta; order Lepidoptera; family Noctuidae; genus Helicoverpa; species Helicoverpa zea x Helicoverpa armigera. Next base: position 9,702,223 of record JAWIIS010000028.1, read on the forward strand.
CTCGGAAACAACAGAGACAAAAATAATGATTTGGGAAATTATTAATCCGTAAATCAAATCCTTGATGTGAAGTTAGTAATCAAAATGCTAAAGCGAATAAGGGATGGTGCAAAATCATCTATCATTCTTGCTTGAGGCTCAAGTCAACGTGTCCTTAGGCCTTTAGGGAGTGAGGTTTATAAATTTTATAATACCTTCTCTGTCCACATGAGTAATATGCAACCAGCTTTACAAAGTTTGTTTCATGTATAAAATATACTATAACTGAAATGTTTTATTCTAAACTGCTTAAAATAAACCTACGATCTTAACCTTAAATTTACAAACGTATGTACATTTACAAAAGCCTATCTTAGTTTTGTTTCATGGAAAAACATAATTTGGCCCTAACTAAACCCGACCCTATGTAGACAACTGTATATAATGTATTAATGTTATTTCACTATGGCGATAACTAGCACTGCAAAAAGGTTTTGACACAAAGCTTTCGTTATCTATTACAAAACAATAACCTTGCAATGGCAGTCGATTGATTTTATTACATAACATTACTATGTATAATGCACTTAAAACATTAATGTTTATAAGGCTCCTTTGTGAACGGTAATCTAAATGTAATATCGGCAGCACTTAGATAGGATTAATTCTTACAGCTATTCAATAAATTGTAGTTCTATAATTCAATAGGTCACTTGTGTTGGACTGGACAAATAATCTAATTTCGTCGTTAATGTGTAGGTACCCACACGACATTGCTGACGATTTTGCGAGATTTATTATTGACGTGTCAAAACATACTCAGATGTTTTTTTTTTTGCAATTCACACAATCCTAGATTTTTCGCAGTTTCGATGTTTTTTTTTTGTTTATTAACCAGATTTAATAACAGTGTTAATGATTGAAATCGGTACCACTTAAAAGAACACAGTTTTTTAATGGTTACAATTAAGTTATTTGAAAAAAATGTTACAAGAAAAAAATATCATTTTTCAATTGCTCTTCAACAAAATGTTATTTAACTTTTTTTTACAAGAAAAGATAGTTTTGGTACTTCTTGACAATCCAGTTATGTATAAAAAATGGTAAAGTGCTTTTCTGAGGACAATAGTTTGAAAAAAAAAATGTATGGAATTCTTATCCAATTGTTTAGGGCAACGTCGCACATCACACGTCTTGTTTATATATTTACAAGGCCCTATGAGGTCTATCTACCTTCTATAGATTTTAATTCCAGGAATACTGTCAACCGTGCCAAGACCTTATCTTGGTGAGTTTGACCGCCGAATTTCCACGCCAAATCTTATTTATCCTCATGCCATTTGAACAGAAGAAAATAAACATGTACACATATCTAAGCTAATGAAAATGTCTCTTAGGTAAAACCTGTAAATGATTCTATTAAATAATGATGATCTTCATTATTTAGAGTCACCCTTAAGTGTTGGTCACCACTCATGATAGAGGATTCAACGAGAATGACAGTTTAGGTCTTGAATTATTTTTGCCTAATATTTTTCTCTGTTCCTCTTTAACTCTCTTTTCTTGTTCTTTTTTCAATTTCTGACGTTCTTCGTCCATTTTCCTTTGTTCTTCAATCATGGCTAGCCGCTCCTCAGCCTGGAAACAATTGTAAAATAGTATCAATTCAAGTAACAAACAGCGGAAGACGTCAAATAATCTAAATGCAATTATATTGACATGATGACTTTTAAAGTAGACACAGATAAACTTTTACATCAATCAATAACACAATATAATTTAAAAAAAAAATACATATAAGATCAGCCATTCAAACAAAACTTACCAGCTTGCGCTGAGCTTCTTCAATCTTTTTATTATTTTCAGCCATAATTTCCTCCAGCTCTTTCCTTTTACGAGCTTCTTCCTCCTGTATAACAGAAATAACATGTTAATATTGATCTCTACTGACAAAACTAGCACTATGCATTAAAACAGAGTTTGCGTAAACATAGCCTTTCTAATAAATGGCTGTTCGCGAAAACCTCATTTTTCAGTTCTTGAATGACATAAGATGCTGATCACACATAATCAGGTTCATATTTTTATATTTCCTCCTAAGATACAGTTTTAAGTAAAAAAACATAATTATGTAATGCCATAAAACATGAAGAAACATCAGATAAATGTGTAATTCCTTCATTTGAAACAGTTATGTGGTTATACAAAAAATAGATTCAAAAAATACCTTCAGCGCGCACGTCTGGATCCTCAAGCTGCGTCTCCATAAAATTCTTAGGGCTTCTTGCTCTTGATCAGTCTTCCGACCTGACTTATAGACTACGTGACTGCCAGGGACAGTCAAGCGAACAATTTTAAAATGCTAGCCGGATGCCTTCATGGCAAACTTACAATATGGCAGGATATAGAATAACCTCTGCCTTGTAGGTGCGTATGAATTATGTGGTTATAAAAATGGACATGTAGGTATATAATTATTAATTACAGAGACAGCCAGCCTCGGTGAGTGACAATTAAAAATTCAAGAAACTAATTCTTGTATGCACTCGAACTACACCTGACTGGACCTTTAACAGATATGATCGAAATAATACTTTTATTAGTTCCTCTATTTGTTATGATGCTGGTATTAAATATTGCATTTACACTTGTGTGTAGCTGGGAGAGCAACATTACGTTGCTATCACAGAGTATGTGCTGTCATGTGTATATGCAACATTGTGTTGTGTTGCCAGTACACATGACTGGTATGTACAGTTGTCAGTTACCTGTCTAGCCAGCTCCTCGCGGCGCTGTTGTTCTCTTTGTCGCTCAAGTTCTTCCATCATTTCTTTCTCCATCTTCCGTTTCGCTTCTTCTACCCTTTTAGCCACTTCTTGTTCAATTTCATCTTTTCTTTTTTCTAATTCCTCTTCAACTCTCTTCTTCACTAGAAGTTCTATTCTTTTTGCTGCTTCTTCTTCCACCACCTGGAAAACAACATTTTATTGTTATGTACAACTATATACAGACATAATTTTGCCACTGTTTGGGCTGCAAACCGTATTATTGTTTTATTTGATCTATGTAGATGTTGATCCCAAATGCACCCAAATACGATTTCCACACAATCAAGGGAAGTTTTTATCTCAAAACAATTTGTTATTTACTTTCTGTTCAGCTTCTCTCACACGTCTCTGTCTTTCCATTTCAGCTAGTCTGTCGACTTCATCCATCTTGCTGCGCCCCTTGGACTTCTTCCTGTGGCTTCTACTTCCTTCGTACGAAGCTTCACTACTGCTTGAAGACGACATGGAATGCGATCTTTTTCTGAAAATATACCACGGATACGTCAATCAAAACTGTACAAACCCCATAACAGAGCACAGATAGATATGTGTCAAATTATTTTGTATAATACCTAACCTAGAATTTCAGCAAACTGACCTGGATTTTGAACTTCGTTCCCTAGATTTTTCTACAAGTTTAGAACTTCTACTCCTAGATGATGAACGATCCTTGGAGCGACTCTTCTTCCTAGAATGTTTGCTACTTTTATGGTGTCGCCGCGGTGACTTACTCCGTGATCTTGACCGACCCATCGTATTTCAATTGTGCGGATATTACTCCGCAAAGCAACGACAAAAATGTAGTAAGTTAAAGTCAACTTTTCCTACTAGCATTCACATGAACTCACGCATTGCTATGTTTGACAAGCGACTAACCGACGCCATTTTTTTTTGCACATCGCTGTATTGAGTGATGTGAAACGGCTTAGAATCGACTAAAATGTGAAACGGTTTAGAATCGACTAACTAAAAACATTTCGGGTTTATGCAAAATAAATGGTGTAACGGTGTAACATGACATGATGGCAAGCACGGCAGTAAGTTACGTATGAAGGATCTTAACCAGCTTTCAACATTTCTTTTGTCCCCATCCCAAGAAGTAAATAGTGAAATACCAAATAAATATAGGTATTGCATATTCGTCAACTGCCGCGTCGAGAACTTGCTTTTTGGAGAAGCCTGGGGCCCGATTCTCCTAATATTGTCAAAATTGAATCACAATCTGATCGCAATAGCAGTTTTAACCTTATCGGGCATTCTGCTACTAATATAAGACCAATCGCATTCCAACCAATGACATTCGATTGGTTTGCGATTGGTCTCCTACTTTGGTGATTTTGGTCTATACGGTAGTTCGCTGTACAATCATTTTGCAATCGTAAATCATATGCAGACAAAATGATTCATTATTGAATGACAGAAAATAATAAAAGAATAAAGAAAAAATAGCGGAATGCCACATACGTTTTAGTCGTAATCGAGTCGGGATTGGTTCTCAGTCGAACCGAGTCGAACGTGAATCGTATGTCACTTAAGTAAAATTAGGAGAATCGGGCCCCTGTAGGATTTTGGGTGGATCTATCATAGTGGGTTGGGCACTGTGGGCATGCCCAGAACCCTTAATTACAGGGAAGATACTCTCCTGTACGGGTAGAACCGCACCTCATATATACACAAACCATAACCAGCCGTATAATATGTAGGTACTTGCTGCCTATTGGTCAAATCACCGATTTCACAACTGGAAATGGTTCGGTTCATCTTCTAATAAAATGCTGCAACTCACCGTCATCTCAGTGAATTTTAAAGTAAAGAAAACGTTATGTTGGAAGAATCTTGCGATTCTTAAAAACATATTTTGTTTGGTTTTGGCTTCTAAGTCTCAGTGGTAGGTAAAAAAAAACAGTATCTATTTAGAAAAGACTTGTATTAACGATTGATCTATCTGTGTTTTCTAAAAGTATAATTATTTACAGATTAGCTTGAAGATGTTTGATTATGGTTTTAATCATAGCCGTCATCGTCATGAAGATTACCTAAGTTTATTTTCATATTTCTGCAAATTATGTTATTCATTTATGTGTGTACAATGCTGTGTTCCATGAAATATTCCCTTTCTTTCTTACTGATGAAATTAATCAGTTTCGTTGTAGCTTCCAGCATGATTTCTGTTGAAGGTGATGTAGACTGGGCGCTTTCTTTACTAGTTTGCCCAAACAGTCTTAACACATCCAGTTGCTTGTAATCATTGATTATCTTTTTAGGTGTATCTTCTTCATAAGCACTTTCATTACCTACGGGTTCATCGTCAAGCTGGCTAAAATCGAATGCTTCGTGATGCTGTACATTTTCGAAAGAGACAAATCGGTTCATAGATTTGGTTATCATAGCTTTGAAGTCTGTAACACTTTTAACCATGTGGGCAGAGGCAAATGATTTAATTGAACCTGTGGCACATAGAGCTTCTTGTCTTGTTTTCATATTGGAACTGTGTTTTGAAACAATTCTGTCCATTAGCTCTTCCAACTGTTCTGTTACCACGGTTGCTGCAACGTTTAACTCGTAGTCAGATCGCGAATGATGGGTTGTTGTTTCTTGTTCTTTCTTCACACACGCGTGACTATCATCTTCAGGTTCTATCATGATCGTGTCGGTATCATACGCCTGTTTTATTTTGTCTAATATAGTTTCAATATTGTGTCCTTTGTCTATATCTACGTCATCGTCGTAATTCTCTCTTAGATCAATATTGCCTTTGTAGAAGTAATCACTGGGTAAAGAGCAGCCTCGAACAACCAGGTCTAAAGCTCCTCCATACCTCGGTATGGTCATAGGCTGTCGGTAAATGCATTCAAATTTTCCCGTTGGTGCTGATGGATTTTTCACGCGATCTATTACAACTGAAAATATGTCCAAAGTGTTAATGCCTAATTTATTTTCATTTGAACTTAATATAAAATAGTAAAAACATCTTGAATGTTGTTTACCTTTTACTATATCTGTTAAAACAGCCGGACAAATTTTTGCGGTTACGGGGGTGGTGTGGTTTAGATCTGGACATGAATTGATCTCAATAAGCCACGGTTTATATTCTTTGTCTAGAATAAAATCACAGCCATATAGCTCGAAGCGATTTTTGCAAACTGACAAAGAATCCTGGCAACTTAACATGATGCCAATAATAGATTTCTTCATTCCGGGGTAGATGATTTTATCCCATACTTTGCCCTTGTCGATCCTGTTCAAATAATCTTTATATTTATCAGAATCCCACATGTTTGCATGAGGGAGTTCCTCATGTCTTCCGGCGCAGTTGGTGTATTTCCTTTGAACAGCATTGTTAGTCAAATGTATGGATTCATGATAGCTCCTGAGATTGTACTTCTGTGAGCTGAACTTTAAATAACAATCTTTATACATCCATACAACTAGTGGGTAGGTGCTTGTAACTAAACAATATTGTCTTATGTCGAATTTGGTTTCGTGAATCAATAACGGCTCTTCTGCAAATAAGATACAAAATAAAAAAAATAGAAATAAAAGCTAGAAATAAATTACCTAAATGTTGATAATAATTCTACAATTCATCATTAATTACATACCTATCATCATGCTGCCCTTATAATAATATTATTTGGATTAGTAGTAGGGATTCAGATATATCAATTTAGGGAGAAGGAGATACAACTTACCAATGTATTTTTGAATTACGTATTTAGCGTTAGCTTTATTGAGCAGGTTCGTGATAACTGCTAGTCTAGAAGCCATTCTTATGCCTCTACCTCTAGAATTATGCGCCGGCTTGATGATCCAGATATTATGGCACCCTTCACAACTCAACTGGGGCCTGTACTTGTGCATTTCTTTGAGTAAAAATTTTGCATATGCCATATACAGAGGTAACTTGTTTTCTGTGTCCAATTGGAAGACGTCGTCTTTTGCTATTATACGGTAATATTTTTTTAAGAAAGCATTCCACTGACCGGGAGATACGCTGCTAACGGATTTGTCAATATCCTTGTTTTCTTTTCTGTATAGATACTCCTTGCATCGACTTAACGCAAATAACACCACATTTAATGAAATCTTTCCTGTCTCCATAAACACTGGCCTTTCGTTTGCTTCCATTGAAAGGACCCACTTTAATAGGCTAGTACAAGCTGTTATTTTGTAATCTTTGACGAAGCCCTCTATATCTCCTGGATCACAGGTGTTATAACTGCGCGGCCCAATAACTTCTGCGACGTCTTCTATGTAAAACCAGTAATTCCTCTTCATTGATGAACATAGACCCTGCTTTGACGTCCACATAGCGTCCGTCTTCAGCTTGTTGACAATAGTGGGATATTCTTTCGTCATATCAATGACGGTATCGCGGAGTTCTTCTCTTGTGCGCCAAATGAAATTAGGAGGGTATTTCTCAACGAAGTTGGATAGGAGCAATCTCTCCAATTCGTTGTGTATCTCGTTAGGTTTATTGGAAAAAGAGCCATTTTTTATTTTGGATAGATTCATTTTGTTTGCTGGTAGTTTTTCTACCCATCCCCGTTCAAGCAGAGCTGCGCGTACAGCATTGCAACTGCCATAAACGGAAAAGATTTTACTGTTACGTATGGCTTCTGCAGCTTGATTTTTCAAAGTTTTGTATCTATTAGATTTGGCCTGACAACTGCAGATGAGGTAACTTTTTTCCTTCGGTGAGAGTCCTTCGGGACGGTTTGTGCTCCTGTATTCCATGGTCTTCTTCTTTTTAGTCAAATCAATTTTTAACATGTTATCGATGGCAAATTTCACTGGGGATTTTATTGGTTTTATTGGTTTTATATCATCACCCTTGTCTATATCATCCGAGGTCTGCAATAATAAACAAGCGGTCGAGTTTTTTATTGCGTTTAATTATTTTCATACTATTTAAGTATTAAAAAACCTTACTATAGGTGGACTTTTCTTAAAAATACCGGATGCACGGCTCTTTCGTCCATGCTTTACTGGACTTAAATCTTTTTTAGATTTAGTTTCTGTTGCTTTCTGTGGACATAAAAGATCGTTATTAACTACGTTTTTCTATGAAGCACAAAATACATTTTAAATAGAAGTTCATAGTTACCTTTTTACGTTTTATAATTTTCTTTTTTCGGCCCGGCATTTTTAAGCGGATTCATTTTTAGTCAAGGGCAAACCTGTGTGTTCTGTATTTATCATAAAAAAAATAGGATGAAAAATAAGCATAACATAAAACTTGAAAGAAAGGTACGTCTAGTTGCCCATAATCAACAATCTTCTGTGGGTTTCCACTTTGTTATAAGTATTTACTGTGAAACTTAATTTTGAATCATGTTCCTAATATCATAATGTGGGCAACGGGACTTATAGTGCAGTCAAAAATAGCCCCTGAATTTCTCTGTATGTCGCCGCTGCTTACATGCCTTTAAATTGACTGATAAGGTTCAATATTGTAAGAGCAGCATCACTGTAGCTTCTAGGTTAATCAATAATTTCTTTATTTTAGGCCAAAATTTATTATTTACTCACTGGATAAAATAAAACAATTACCTTTTCACTTATTGGCGACATTTTTCTGTAATTATTATTAACATTATTGGCCGCAGTTTATAATTTTTATATTATTTTTTTTACATTTTACCGCATAATTTCAACAAAAAATTTGATGGAACACACTGACGTTGACGACTTAACATGAGATTTTGACAATGATATACTTATCTATTTTGTTACTGAACAGTATTTATTACTTGGAGTCACATAAGGAATGAGGCTTAAACGGAAAAGGTTCCATGGAAATCGGGAGTGTCTGTAAATAAAATATTAATGCATCATAAACTTTCATATTTTATTTTATATTTATAGAATTTGAACATGCCAACAGTCGATAGGGAAAAATAATATTATCATAACAATTTCAAATGTGAAAATTCGACATAACATTCCAGAGTCTTATAAGTCTTTTATAAACTACATAATCAATTAGCAAATATCAAACTTTGAACAATTTCGAACGTGAATATTATGACTTCATATTTGAACACATTTTAATAAACTATTTCTTTCTTTTCAAGAAAGAGCTAGAAGATTCGTCATTTAGGGGCGAAGCAACTACCCTGTAAGGTGCATATATCGAGGTGCAACTCTTTGAGAATGATATAGATTTGTTTTTGTTCCTGTCATCACCCTGTAATTTACAGATACTTGTGCCTATTGCGCTAAGATTTTTAATTGGATTGGAATCATCCAGGCTTTTTCGTCGGTTAATAGGATCTAGCGTTTTTCGATTTGAACTAACTACTTGGCTGGATTTAGCGGTGCGCGCTGGTCCGGTAGGTTCGGGTCTGCTAACTACTTTATTCTGTACTGATATTGTGGACCGGAGAATACTAGCAGTTTCCCGTTCCCACTCAATAGGATCTATATAACAGCGTTTATTACCGACCGACCTGTCAACCTTGGTCTTCTCGGCTTTGCTCGCTGATTCAGTCCGGTATTTACCAGTCTGATTAGCGAATTGACCTTCATCTGGTCGACAGCACGAATGAGGCACGATTCGTCGTTTACAGTCCGTATTTCTTTCTCGTCTTCCTCGATGGGTCCTAAAAGAAAGTGACGATTTACGCTTTTTCGGTCCGCTCTTTAGCGAGATGCTGGATTTGACAACAGTGATAGCCTGGCGTACCGTGAGGGATTCTTTGGGCCCTAATACAATTCCGTCTCTATTTGTCGGTAAAGCGTCGTACGGGTTCAACCAAGTGAGGAAGTCTGTTATGATTGGACCACTGTACTCAGCTGGGACAGGCTGGTCTTGATCTGCGATGATAGCGTCTCCAGAGGGAACGCGGAGTGGTGATGGATTAACTATAATTTTTGGCTCATGTTTACGCTCTTTCAACTTCCTTACAACCCGCTTGCCGTTAATACATAAGGATAAACCCAGATACGCCGGAGCTTTTGGTATGGTTTGTTTATAAGCTAATTCAAAAGTTCCCGTGTCTGCTTCCAGATTGTAGCGCCGGTCCAGAACAACTGAAAAGTAACAATCGATATTAGTTTAGGATGCGATGAGGGTACCAACCTCTCAGTGAGATTTTAATCACCTTTTATAACGTCCTCTAGACATTGAGGACATAATCGAGCAGTAACTGATGTAGTGGGCGCTAGATCTGGACTAGAGTTTATCTCAATTAGCCATGGTGTGAAATCTTCAGTCAGCATAAAATCAGCTCCATATAGTTCGAAGCTATTTTGTCTTTTATCCATGCTCTCCTGGGATGCTAACATGGCGCCAATCAAGCATTGTTTGATCCCAGGATATATTTTCTCCTCCCACAGTTCATATTTTCCTATCTGTCTTCAAAACGTCAATAAAATTGTGAGTTAGTTAAATATTTCGTCAAAAATGAAGATGACATTTTGATTCTTACCTGAGATAGGCTTTGAAAGTATGACAGTCCCACATGTTCTCATCTGGTAATGCTTTGTCGCGCTCACTCACGTTCTTATATTTCGTCTGCACGGCGTTATTCGTGAGATGTACGGACTCGTGGTAGTTCGACAAACTGAATATTTGTGAGCTAAATCTTAGGTAACTGTCCCTGTAAGTAATAAAATACTGCAGTATATAATAACTTCACGATACATTTTAAACTTTTTATTGCTCTTACTTGTACACCCAAATGGTTAATGGCTGACAATTCGTAATAAGAAACCACTGGCGTATATCGAATTTAGTGTTGTAGATCACGAGAGGATTTTCTGCAAGCAAAAATGTGCATACAGTACAAGTAACCACAGTCATACATTGAACAAAGAGTGCAGTATAACAATACCAATATATTTCTGTACGACGTATCTAGTTTTCTGAGCGGGTATGTTTATAAGGCCTATTATGTCTTTGATGTTATTCATGAGCTGAATGCCCCGGCCGCGGCACTTGTTTCCAGGCTTCACGATCCATATGTTTAGTACGCCATCGATGTCTATTTGGGGCCAGTACTTTGTCATTGTTGCTAAGATCTTCAAACCCTTCCTTTCCAGTTGCCTGTAAAGTAAATATTAAAAACATTATTGCAATGGGTTCGTAATCTAATTTTATAAAAGTGACATCAATGAATCACATTACTCGTCATTGTTACCATTCAACTGGTACTAAAATAATAAATATTGATGAATTGTTTTCAACGATTCTATTGATAAACAGTGATCTAATTACTGAAATGTTGACATAAAAATGTTTACACACAAATAGCGACAAACGCATTGATTACGAAATAGCTGCGTACCGAATGTTGAAACTTTTGTCTTCCATAAACTTGGCTTTCTCGTGGACCAAGAGATAGTGGTGCGTCAAGAACTGATCCCATTCATGTTCCCAGACATGCGCTTGGTCTTCTGTATCATCGATGTCCTTATGAGTGAGAAACACGATATACTCGTTCAATCTACTGATGGCAAATTCTATTGCGGTGAATGGAACTTTTCCGTTAGCCGTAACAAGATCTTGCTCGTTGCTCGCTTGTAATGCATTTGATAGCCATTTAAGGACACTGATGCAGGCTGTTATTCTAAAATCGTCGATAAATTCCTCGAGGCTGTCCGAGTTGTGGATGTTGTAACAGCGTGGGAACTTAGTTAACGCCACTCCCGGTTCGGTGTGCCAGTGCATTTGTGTCAAAGATGTAGTTAGGCCCTCTTTTGTTGTGAAAATAGATCTGCAAAATCTATCAGAGCGAATTTTTACTCATGTAGTTAATATCATACATACACGACTTATAAGCATTGGACCCAATTAAAATACATATCCTTATAGTTACCTGCTTATTATGACATCCTTGTTACTAAGCAACCAATCATATTTGTCTCTCTTGGTTGTCCAGAGAAAGTCCACAGAATGGTGTTCCATGAATTTATATAAAATCATTCTTTCAACTTTGGAGAGTTCTTTGCCATGCAATTTTTTGGGATCCACGTTCGTCGGAGGATGGCGGACCTTGAATTTTTTTTATAGAAACAAGCAACAGGTATATAAAATGTTTTTAATTGACTCATTGACTCCTGTGACCCATGTATAAACTAAATATATACAAATAAGACTAAGAAGGTAACTAATTAAACAGTATTTAAAAAAGTACAAATAAGTTAACATGTAACTTACCCCCGGCGGTAAGCTATGGAATACCTTATGGGACTCATATTTCTCAATCCACCCTCTCTCAAGGAGTGCTCGGCGCACCGCTGGAAATCCTCCTCCTTTTATCATAAACACTTTATGTTCCCTCATGGCGCTATCAGCGATCTTTTTCAGCTCATTCCATCGCTCGCTGCTCACCCAACTTTTGTATTGCTTTAATTGTTCGCTCGATGTAGAAGATTCTGAATTCAAATAATTTAGAATAAGATTACCACCTACATGGACATGAGGTTTTGCCATACGAGACTTAGAGGAGTACGACAAACCTGGGCCATGTTCGGACTTGGAGAACGAGACAGCACTCGACGGCCGCAGATCCCTCTTCCCCGTGCTATCTCGATGTAACTTCGAGTCTGACGCGCTCTCCTCAAGCTCCATCGTTACAGCCATGAGCCTCGCTTGCAACTCACTAGAATTCTGCAACAGACCACTCTGTCACATGTGACCAACATTTTGCTTCCTATTCTGTAAGTTCATGTAGACGTGTACACAGTTCGACAGTTTAACTTGGACTGGCCGACTAAAAATAACCCGGTAGTGCAATAACCTACTTTATTTTAACCTACATCGGGGGTCCTTGGCTATCAGTAGCATCCGTGCACATCCCCGCCTGGCACCTGTGCGAATGACGTCATAAAGTACCTACCTCCTTGGGAAATCGTGCATAATGTAGTTACACGGAAATTAATAAACCCAAATTACTCTTACCTTCTATTATCAGGCCAGTGCTTAGAGAACTAGGTTAAAAACGAACGCAATAGCATTCATAAAATAAAAAGTTGATGTTGTTTAAGTTATCAAGATTAAACTGTAAATTTATAAATGTAACATTTCCAATTTCGTTAGATATATTTTATCATGATCTAATATTAAATATCGTCAATTTGCTGATGGCAGTTCAGGTATTATAGGTACAATGACGTTAGTTACAGATAGAAAATACTCGTCTGAAAAAAGGTTTTATACCTTTATAGGTTTGCCTACTTATCTTTGTAAACTTTTCGATTTACCAAAAAATAAGTATAAGTTTGATAAAGCTTACTGACCGAGTGAGTCAATTCGCTAACGACATTGCCTTGAGTCATAGAGCCCTAGGCTTTAGCCTGGTCATATCATGAATAAGCTAGGTCAGCTTGCCATCTCATTTCATAAACTTTTGCCGCATATCCCATGAGTCATTTAATTATGAATCGTAGTTTTTCAAGCTTCACGTGTTGGGAAAAACACTGGCTCTTGAAAATCTTTGATATATCCGCTTCGAACCACGTTGCGGGTGTCCTACCTAACAGTCAATACTGATGGTTGCCAATCATGGAACGGGAGGATACAACCAAGATTCATCATCATCATCAGCCTATCGCAGACCACTGCTGGACATAGGCCTCTCCAAGTGCACGCCACTGAGATCGATTTTCGGCTTCTGGCATCCAGCTCCTGCTAGCCGTTTCGCGCAAGTCATCACTCCACCGTGCCTGAGGACAACCAAGATTCAGGGCACCGAAATTCCAGTTGGCTTCTAATTTCAAAAGGAGTCTGGATTAAGTCTAACTAGGCTCCTTTAGGTAAACAAACATAAATACATATTATGTTACTGGGAACTAATCCAGATTCCAGCCTGCTCCAAGGATATTTGTAAAAAGGTACATTATTACTCCGTAAGTAGATAGGTAAATAATGAGTGCTGTTGTCAGGTTATTAATGACCCTTCGTGCATATTTCAAACATCACTAAAGACAGCGTAACGCAAGCCATGCCGATTGAGTTGCAAGTAATTATCAGTTGCGTGATCAACAGTTGTAAATGAGTGGCCACATTTTATTGTATAGTGCAAATGAACGCATTAGCGTCGCTATTCTATAGGCGGTTATATTAATTTGTTCCGGTAATTTAATTGATATTTTTGATTTAGTTACCTACCATTTTATATTTATTGCTTATATTTGTTGCTTATGATCATGACCGTATTAGCTGAAAGATGTCTAGGTTTATGTTGTACTGGTTGGATCCCAGTGCCAGATCTACCGTAGGGCACTGTTGGCATGCTCTAATTAAATCTACTTGTGACGTCACACTTCTTTCTTTTCCGTACTCTGAACTCCCTTATGCGCTACCTTATGTACTACCCCTATGTACTTCCCTATGTAAATTCTCATGTAATAGCACTACTTATATGATTCTGCTATGTACATTCCTTATGAACTTCGTTATCTCTTATGTATGTACTTTCTCTAAATATTCACTTATGTACTCCCCAGCACAACCTGGCTAATCCCCTATTATGTACAACCACAGATTACTATAATAGTAACTACGTGTACCTACTACCCCTACGTGCTGCCTCATGTACTCTCCATATTATGTAGGTCCCTGAATTTAATGAATGTGAAGTTTCAATCATATCCGATGGATGGGCCCACAACCGTTTTGAGCGCTGGACTAACCCCAGTATCAGCCTATTGCTACCTACCTGTTTTATAAGTTGTAAGTATTTCTATCTATGTCAGATGTTATTGTTCTCATAAGTTTATTGCTACCTACCTACTTACACTGCCCTAATTCTGGTACTCAACGGTAATTTCCGCTGCTTGAAAAGGGTGTTAAGAGGGTGAAATTAAATTTGACTTCTCACTTTTATTTAGAAATTGTGGAATAATTTGAATAAGGGCGGGAAGGAGGTTTTCACCAAACGTAAGTTGCGATCTCAATGAACAAAACGCTTTGAGTAGTACGATTGTTTTATACAAGGTGGCAGCACGGAACCATTTGTGTACTATTCAAAATATTTTATAGTAAAGAAAATAAGGCTTATAAAGTTTATGAGACAAGACACAAAAATAATTCATTATTTATGTAAGTACAAATACGTTTCTTCAATAAATAATTCCCTTTTTATAAATTGCACCTAACTTCATTCGTATACTTCATGTTGGCCAACATACAGTGACGGTACACAACGGTATCGATTCTGAAGTTTGGCACCACTGATTATGACATGAAAGCAAGATGGCGAGTTCATCTCCGTTTGATGGTTCTCTGTGATAATTCACACATTAGATGTCATTTTTCGAACTTATTTCGTAATGGTCTGGCAAATTAAACATTAGTGAAAAATTCTTTAAGTAGTGTTAAAGTGTTTAAGAACTGTAAAGTGTTCGTATTTTAGTTAGATGTGCATCTAACCCACCTGAGGAATGTTGGTTTTTTCAGTGATTTGTGATTCGGTCAGGTGTTTTCGTTTTAGTCAAAATTAAAATTTTGTTCTTGCGCAGTGAGTGAAGTTACATAGTTCAGATGTATTTGTGCTGTGGGGATGCTAGATGTCGGGACTGTTTCCAATGTTGGGAAACAAAAGCGTGAACTATTTGTTTTGATAGGCCGTAATAGAATAAATTGAGAAGGTCGGACGGAGAAAGAGCTCCGGCCGGAGTTATGGCCTTCAGTGAGGTGAGTGTCTTTTTAATTGTATTTATCTAACTGGCTACACAATTTCTTTGTTATTTGTAACAAAGCTAAAGAAAACAAGAAATCTGTTATTACCTACTTTGTGCAGAAAAGTTTTTGATTCAAATCAAAAAAGCAAAGTGTCTCCTTGTAATAAAAATAGATAAATTGAATATTCAAATCAGCTATTCTGGTAGCTATAAAAATATTTGCCATTGATAATTCTGTGTAAGTCCCTTATCCATATCTGGGAATTAATTATAACTTTAGATTTAGATTAGAAAGGAAATGATAATAACTTGTAATAATCCTCTATGATGCATGCATAATGTAGGTAACTTGTTTTACCTGTGTTGGCTGTTACTTATCTCAAGTAATTGTTACTTAAAGATTGTGAGTCATATTGGGTTAAAACAAACTAGTTTTATCACACCACATTTTGATGACATCACAAGTTTGTTGTAGAAAAACAAACTAACTAATAATTCATAGCCAGGTTTTACATGTTGCAATGCATATGATCTTTGACCTCCATAAACCTGTAAGAATGGGCATTGCATTTATGTGTGTAAAATTACTTAGTAATACCTACCATTGCATTCTAAATTCAAATCATAATTCAAACATCAGAAAAACACAGTTTTTGATTCAATGACTTCATCAATTAATTCAGAGAATAAAAATTGTAAAATAAACAAATGAAAGAGCAGAGTCAGGGAGGTTATCTTAAAATAATGAAATAGGCAATTTAACTAAAATAGTTTGTAAGCACTAACTCATTCTAACTTGCAGTACCATAAAGCAGGTAGAATAAGTACAAAACTCATTAGATGTAACCTATTTATTTCCAATAAGAGTCTTTATTTATTTCCCACTTACTCAGCTAACATGTTCTCATCAGCAACTAGAAGTAAATGTGGGTATTTATTTCTAAGAATGGTACCTAATTGCTTTCTTCCTAGAATGATTGCACTGCAGAAGCCAAGTTGCATATATCCATGTAGTAAAGTATTGCTAGGAAAGGCTTACAAAAACAATTACTTACTTGGGATATCCATATAAATTTTGCATATTGAAAAAAATATCGTAACATACCTTACATATTCTCAATACTTTTATTATGTATTTAATTTCTTTAAGTTATAAATGCAGAGTGCTCTCAAAATTCTGCATTAAACACATGACTTAATTGTAATTGTAGAAATTTCTTGTTGCCCTGGGAAATATAATCTCTCCATGCAGTTTATTCTTGGGAATAATTTTGAAGATGTCAATCTGTTTTTCAATTACTTTTAAGCATGCCTTCCATTTGCTTGGTTACTGAATTTATGGAGTGTTTGTTTAAGGGAACCATTTAAGGCAAGGGAGCATTTAAGTAAGTATGATATAAAGGTATACTATGGCTTTAACAGTACTGTCTGGAAGGACTTTAATTTGGAAGGAATTATGTTCCCTGCATAGGTGACATGAGGCAATATTTTATCTGGGTATGGGAAGTAGTTTCCGGAGTAACTGGAAAACAGCTAGTGTCATATACAAAATAATATTATTTGTTGTATAAGATCCAACATAATCATTCTAATATTAAACAAAATTATTCTTGATATTACAACGAGTTACCAATCATTTGTTACAATATCAAATTAAAATATTTTTGACTCATTATTAGTTGCCATTTTGAAATATACCTGTTGTTAATGATTTAAAGTATAGGTTTTGACCTATTATTAAGTGACTAATCACATTTTAATTGAATTGTGCATTTACATTGACACATCCTCAGTTAACCAGAGAACCTATCTAACAGCATACCGCTGTATCAATGATCTTTGCCTAGAATTGAAGCTTGATAAACTGTAATGTAACTCAGAATACTAGCTATTACCAAATAAAATATCAAGGCCACCAGGGTTGCACTGGTTCTGCTCTAAAGTTGATTGCGCACAAATATTTATAAGACCCAGTTCTTATGTTCTTCATTATGTTTTATGAGACCTCATTGCTTATTCGTTCCTGGTGCATTAGTCTGAATACTGCCATTGTGCTAAAAATTATACATTCACAACTTAGGGTCATTTCGCCTGTTCGCGACCATCCCCCAGTTCGCGTCCATTTTGCCGATCTCCTTTAAAAAAACTTCGAAAACAAGATAATTAACACACCAATCAAACGAAAGATCATTACCGCTAATACGTTAATGTATAAGAGGCACGCACAGATAGACAAAAGTTCTGTGCGTCCAACCAATCCTTTTAGAAAAAATAATTAGTCTAGGCTCTTCAACAAGAAAGCGCAAACACGTTGAATTTTAGATAAAAATTAGTGTGCAGCGGTGTGTTTGATGGTAAGTTTTATATTGTTTTATGTGAATTTTAGGATAGATAGTTATTTCTACAGTTTAATGATGAATAAAGGTATAATGTTTTTTATGAATTTGGTAATGTTTTTTATATTTAACGAATAAAATAAGGTGGACGCGAATTACTACATCGAATTTTACAAAACTTCCACTTTGCGTCCACAATGGACGCGAACTAAAACTATCCTCTATACTAATAAACCAAATTGCGTCCACTGTTTTCGTTAAATACTTGCTTATAAAAAATAATTAAAACATGGGTACTGTTTAATATATTAAGATTAAACAGTATTTTTTTTATTTTTTTTTGTTATTTTAAATTAAAAATCAACATTATCATCATTTAAAATTCACTTTAAAAAAATAAAAATAATTTTTCTCAACATTGGTTTAAGTAACTTAAAATTAGGCAATTAATTTTGCAACTTGAAAAATAAACAGTAATCAGTTCTGTTAATTTTACCCTAAAATCACAGGGAAAGACCCGCGTTGATTATAGTAAGTTTTTGGCCATATTAAATTAACAAAACAATATAACAATTTTGTCTAAACATACAACTAAAAGAATTGTTGAGTCAATAAATTATCAGACAAGGCATATTCTTTGAATATTTTTTTTTATCGATTTATTCTTCTCTCGAATATCATTTAATGCTTTCTTTAAGTCTTCTTCTGTGTATGTTGTCTTTTCCTTCTTTTTTCCTGTACCTATCCGAAGAACTTATCTTAAATGAAATTACTTAATATATTTAGATTAAACAGTACATTTTTTTATTAAGATATATACGTGGTTATAATTAAATTATAATTAAATATTTAAATTATAATTATAATTTAATTATAACCACGTATATATCTTAATAAAAAAAGTTACTGTTTAATCTTATTTTAAGTTACTTAAACCAATGTTGAGAAGAATTATTTTTATTTTTTAAAGTGAATTTAAATGATGATAATGTTGACTTTTAATAATTAAGTTTATTGTTAAATAAAGAAATTGATCTAATACAATCTTTCTTTATTAATTCTTAAAAAAATCACCCCTATATTCCTTTTCTAAGCTACTGGACGCGAACTGGACCATGGGTGGACGCGAATTGGATTTTGTGGACGCAAACTGGGTAAAACGCCTAATTTTGAGGTTTATCGATTTAAATAGAAAACGTAAGATATTTCTAATACAACTGAAAGTTAATCTTAAAATAGACTATATAAGGAATACATTGCACAAATTTGACATGGAAATGAGTGCTGGAGCATTTTTATTATCGCCGTCAAACTTGCCAACTGCACTAAATGGTCGCCAACAGGCGAAATGACCCTACACAATAGTTACATCTCTAATTTGAGAGCTCCAAAATGTCAGCGTCGGGCGAATCGGCCGCGGCGTTCTGACGCAACAACCGTTACCAATTCACACGACGGGTTTGTTATTCCTCGGGGGCTAGAAGTTAGTGAAGTCATTTGACTTTGGATGAAACATCCTCAGTTGGATTGGTTGTAGGCGTTTCATAATTGTGGCGTTTAGCGGCAGTTTCCCACGGTTCGATTGTTATTCTGTACTCGATGTGAGTCGCGTCGTGCGTAGCCGTCGAGGTGACTGATATCGCTGCGTGAGACTTCACTGTTACCTTTTCGGAAACGGAGCCACAAGAACTAGGCCCCGTCTTCCTCATGCCATTGTTAAAATTGCCGTAGAATTTGGCGCTGGAAAAAAAAGACTATGACGTAAACCCACGGTGCCTAAATTATTTTATCGATAACTTATCACAACACGATAATAATATTATACATACACGGTATATTTTATCCGACATTATTTTAATATGAGTTGCAACAGGAAAGTGTTGCTTTAATTAGTTGGGCATGTGTGTGTGTATTTACGGAAGCTTCGGGGTGTTATGTATGTAGGTTTTCATAGTGTTTCTTCCTATGAACACGCCTATGTAAATACTTCCTTGGCTTACACGTGTAAGTAATGATGTCTTTGTATAAACCTGAACAGATTATCAGAAAGGCACGAACATCAGATTCTAGCGATACACTTGTAGCAGAAAAAGTGGCAGAAACGCATAATTGCCAAAATCAGATTGAAGATTCTGTTAGGGTAAAAATAGTCACAACTAAATTATACCCTGAGCGATTCTGATTCTTGTTATCCTTCGAAGTAGAGAATTACAAAGATAAACCAAAAATGGTTTTCTTTTATAATCGGAAAGATCAAAAGGCCTAGCAATATTACTTACATAATGTATTTCTGGGCCCTTATTTATAGCTTTAAAACTAAAAAAACAAATCATTTAAAAGTAGGAAGTCGCTTTCAGATTACATGTAACGACACCGATACTCATTAGTGTACGTAAATGTAAACTAGTAGTACCTACCTATTTTTCTATGAACTTTAACCGGAGGCAAGCTCCCTATTGTGTGCTACAAAGAAGCGATATGGTCTAGTTAGGTGGTAGGTAGGTAAATATTGTGGTGTTTGCCCAGTGTGGCCTTATCTATATGTGCCGCAGTTTCCTCCTCGGGCCCCTGATTGCACCCGAATATGAATAAAATCTTTCCCTCTATTATAATTTCCTCCGTTTTAGAATTAAATGCAAAGTTTGTATGATCAAGGAAAATTGGTTAGTCTAGCTGCGGCTAGGACGTGCTAGGTTGGTAGTTGCCAAACTTAAATACGTTTTGTGAATGTGGCCCAACCGCCTTGGATGTTTGTGTTGCGGCGTCACCGAGTTTAATGAAATTCCAAGTATTTAACTTGTCGTATTTGGGAATTCGTTAGGGAGACATTGTCTTGTAAGCTGGTAGTGTTAATTATGTGTAGTTATGTAGGTAGTCAATATTTGAAATACTTGGGAATTCATTTGTTTAATTATTTTCAATCATTGCATACCGGTTAAACCCAGAAACTTTTGTGTTAGAAAGACATTGACTAAAATGTGGTTTAATTGGCGTGATCCGCAACTAGTAAAAGTACCTATGACATTTTAATAATTTCAATTAGTTCAATTCTCATCACATGATCTTCTATCATCCAAATTCTATTTAACAATTTCGAAATAACCGCGATATCCAGCGAAACTCATCATGACGTGACGTCAAAACGAATCGGTCACATTTTTGGGCAGTCGTGCGCGCAGGTCGTCAACCCGAACTCTATCAAAATTTCAAAAGACCTCCGTCCTGGGTAAATTCTCTAACATCAACGAGTAAGTGTGTATTTGCATAGGAGCTCATGCCACCAAAAAAGGAGACAAAAAGTAAACGAGAAAATTCCATTTGGCGTAACGTACATTGTTTAGTTTTGAACTTAAATTCCCCCGAAGGACGATGCCACCCAGCTATGCATAGTGAACTTGGATAATTTCCAAGGCGACGAACAATTTAGTGGCGGGCATTGTAAACACCTGCTTTGCTCAGACATTCCCTTCTTTGTTTATCTTTTCTGGATGTCACAGTCATTTGTGTGGGAAACACACAACGATATTATAGCCAGAGGCATTAGTTAACAAGGGTTAAATGAGAGAAAAAAGAAAATTATACTTAATTACTTAAATTAACATTCACATGAACGTTTCTCACGAAAACTTGAGCTGATTCTCAATAACTGAAATGAGAACACAGGTGTAAACAATATTAAGGTACCTATTTGGTCTTATTACATTGCAGAAACTGTCTTACTTACTTAATAGTTTATAAATTGTCTGATAATATATTAATGTAATTCACCTTTGACCTCATTCGTGCTCTACGTGAACTATGGGGCTCAATAGGTGAAAGGAGCGTGATCGTACCACGAAGCACTGTTTACGGCTATACGTCTCCTTATAGTGCTAGTTATATGTCCTAGACACACCTTGCCGGTATTGTGTCACTTGATTGATTAGCAAGGAAGTGTTTCTAAAGAATTTGTTAGCAAAAAAATTTCAAACGTTATCTTATTTATTTATCTGAGTATAAAATCTTAAAATAATCTTTATTTTCATGACGGAAACATATCAATCTGATGCGTAAATATAATTTTCTCAATTCTCTGTAAACACGAACGACCATTATAATGTAAATAATCTGAATAACAAAGAATATAATGCGGCTATGCGGAACTAACTGTGCTTTTGATCTGATACGTTCACTTCTGTCGTGTCGTTGTTATATTCATAGAGATATTGTGATGAAACTCGAAATGCTGACCTAAATAAATGTTAAACATTGTATTTTTAAATGTTGCACTTTATTTTGATACCAGCGCGGAGCCAGTTGAAATAAAATAAACACGCGTGAAGGAATGTGGGGCGAAATTGGAAAGCAACGTGTTCTTGCCCACGTTAGGCCATTTGTAATATTTAACGAAGCAATAATTTTATAATAATATTTTTATTTATTCATAACTTGAAAACATTTTCCGCAAGGATTTTATTATTCACGGAAATATAATAATAAATCATACATAACACAGTTCGCATTTTTACACAACTATAAACATTGCGGAGCTCACTGATTGAGCAGTTATTTGTATGACGTAATTTTTTTTATTATGATTACAATCATTCAATTTTTAACGCACAAATGTTAAATCATCGTAATCATTTTCAATGTTCACGTCATGAGATATGACATAAAATATTACGTGATTTTCTCACAAGACGTAAGGTGTCTCGCAAGACATGCATAACTTAAGAAAATTGACACTCAAGCTTTTATGAAATGTTAATTATTGTGTGCCCTAGCTGAGGAACGTGTCTAAGGAACGTCGCCGAGGCATAATATCGACTTGGACGTTAAATATTCATACGAGGCAGCCAACGCTGGCCCATCAATATTAATAACTTACCGAGCCGGTGATAGAAAAGCGCTTCACCAATAAATTGTTCGGGAAACTGTTACTTAATTTTATTTTACCACTGAACTATAGATACATTTTAATCTATCTAACCATTTCCCCTTGAAGAGCTTGATGACTTTGGATACTTGTAATTATAGATGTCGGCTTCGGTACAGCTGAACACGTCTATACATAAGTAATTACATTTTTAATGGTACTGATATGATCAAAAGAAAGTCGACAGCTCCAATTAATTTCGAATTATTTTTATAAAACCAAATATTATGTTATTGAATTTCATTTCTAATCACACCGTTAGCTAGTGTGCCTCAGTGAGTGATTAACTTTGTTATTGTAAGAAAACCCGAAAAAGTTACATGTACTCATTACAGTAAGTAAACAACAAATAACTTAAAGAGATAAATTATCGTATAGTTATAAAATAGATAATTTGTTTGCTCTCCCAAACACCGTGCCAGTACGGAGTAAATTCAAGGTACCGCAAATTGGTAGTAGATTTAAATTAACAGGTTTGTGAAGGCGGTAGATAACATCGTATGTGACTAACCGCAGTTAATGAACTTACCTATCACATCCTAACTCATTTATCTTCTCATGATTGCAGTTTTTACATACCTTGTTTTACGTATTAGCCTTAGGGACAGGTTTTCTTCGATTAGTGTTTACTTCAGGTCATTAACTTGGATACCGTAAGGTTTTGCTATGAAATAATGTATTCGCGCAGCATGCTTGCTTGCCTTACATACAGAATACGAAACGCCTGAGGGTAGGAATGTTATTTTTTGTTATCCACGTATGATGATATCTGGCAAAAAACCTGCCGCTCTTACGTTTAAGGTTACGTTTAGTCTATTGAGTTTCCGGCTAAAATATAAAGTGGTTTTCAATAAGGTTAATTAAATCATCTATTGTGGTCTGAATCATGCCGTATTTAGTTTGAATGTGACTAATTAATATTTACGAAGTCAATTCGATTTTAAAACATACCAAATACAATTTTATAACTGATTTTATTATAAATGTAAAACAAATCTTGTAGCGTAAATTGGACATTGCTATTATTCGCATCATTAAACCTCAAAGGGAATTTTGTATATTGAATGATGCCACACATTCTAACCACAGTATACGGTATTCTCGCCGGTGGCTACATTAACAAGGTTACAAGTTGGGTACGATGACGGATCGCCGAGATCATTGATCGTCAATAATAATTGTGACTGCAAATGGCCGCCTCTAATCGAAATCGAATTCTAAACCCAAACAAAGGAGATGGCCAAATTTTCATAGAAAAAAAACCCAGAATCGACAGCAATGAAATGGTTACCAATAGGTTCTTTATGATAGACCTTTGATGGTGCCAAAAAATCCAGACTGAAATCCATGGGGTTTTGGAGCTATTTTATATTATCGCAAAAATAGGTTATGTTGAATATATGTTGATTTTAAAGATTATTAACATCAAAGGACATAAAAAAGCAAAGTAAACTATCATTAAACAAGCCACTAGTAATATCCCCATAGTTTCTGAGTTGGCCTGGTGATTAAAAGGTCTTGTATTTAACCACTCCAGATGCGATTAAGCACCGACCTTACCTACTTGGAGAGGTTTCACAGTTACATGCAACCTTCACAACTGGCTATGATATGTTTTTGGAGAAATTGTCTTTGAAAATCGCGCCATGTGACATTGTCAAATATAACAAATGACTTAGCAATGCAAAACGGTCCAATCACGAGTCTGCATTCAACTTCTAACGAACATCAAACAGTAAAAGTAAACTTTTGTGAACTAAAATCTTGATCGAAAAAACGTTATAAAAAGAGAACCCCATGGTTTTTAGATGATTTGAAATACTTTTTAAAATCCACAAATTATACTGAATCCAATTATACATATGAAGTTCCTGTCGACTCTGGGTGTTTTTTTGGCCATCTCCTTTAATATCGAACCTGAATTCTCTTAAATTGATTTAAACAAATGTGTATTCTCCCTTTATTAATCGCCCACAAAATATACAATTCGATGGCTTAATAGGATTGATTTAATTTGAAATGTAAGCAAAGTAGCACAATGATGTTCCGAGGTCGAGTCCGTTATAATAAGTCAGGTTTTGACTGACCTATACCTATACAGGTTTGCGTTGCATGTTATGTAGATGCTCAACGGTTTCATATGCCACATATTAAGCAATCACTTTTGGTATTTGAGATGAAGAATCTAATTAATGATTTGACTACCTAATTACATATGTAGTTGGACTTAAAGGTGTCTTTGAAATGCTCAAATGAGTTAATTTAAGAATTCCATTCCTATGGAAAGATATATGGTACATGAAAATGCAGCTTAAAGAAAGATTAACAGTAACTCATTCACATACGATACGATGTCTTACATGATTATTTTCTTTTAACAGGACAGTTAATTGCAAAATTACGTACAATGAAAACGTCCGGTTGTGTCTTAAGTAATAATTGATTTCCAGACATGGCAAGTGAGGTTTGCTGCATTAATTGGATTTGCGTGCACATCCGACCTTGGCCTTAGATATCATTAGTTTGGTGTCCCGCACGCAATGCAGTAATTGTACCTAGTAAGAAATAACAATTATGTATGCAAATATCATACATTTACTTGTCTCAAAGATGAGACTGTCATAGTATTAAAGTAGATCGATCAGGCTATCTATTTACTGTAGTAGTTATTACTACTGAAGTAATAAGTTTACTTCTTAGTAATTAAGTATGGTCTAAAAAAAATGCTGGCACGTATTAGTTATTCCTTGAAAGTACTTAAATTGTAACATTTCTGCTCCATAGATTTAGACCCAATAAGAATTATCACCTTTATGCAAGGCTGACAGTTATGCAAATTTGACTATTCCAGTGAAATCGAAATCATGGTAATTGCGCGTTTTAGAGCACGCACTGTTATGGGCATAGTTAGAAATTCCAAAATGGCCACTCAGTTTATCTTAGGAGGTTAGTTCACCGTTGTGCCTTATCAACGTTATCGCGGTCCAGATTATCATCAAACATATTCCAAAGTGAGACAATGACGTGTTACGTTAAAATCTCCGTTTGTTCAACGTAAAAATCTGATAAATTACTCTTTAATAAGAATTAGTTAAGATTAATTGACCCGAATTGTTTGTACTCTTTGTTAACGTTTAAAGATCGTTTTATTAATCTGACGGCTGTTTGCGTCACATATTAACGAGGATTTAGCTTCGAAGATTGATTTTGTTTTTGTGTAGTTCCCAGTATACAAATTGTCGCTGTCCATCAGAACAGTGGAATATTTCCCGGTAACCTGGCTATTTTCTAGATCAAGGTGTCTCCGGCTATTTTCAGCCTGAAGCCACGATGTGGTATCGATTTGCTGCATTCCACATAGATTTTGAACAGATTTATATTGAAGATAGGTAGTACTGCGATTTATGCACATTTCATGAATATGCATGTATTAACTATTTTTGATACTGATGATCATCTATCAACACCTTCATTTGCATACGAACAGTTTTAAGGACGCGTATGTGATCACCGTTATGTTAACGCTAAAGCTGGAAACTAGCAAAATTTACTTCATTTCTTTCGTACAAATGTTGAACAGAGATACCATACCTACATTTTCTTAGAACAGGGTTCTTGTCAGACGTCCCACGAGACTTAGCTCACTTTTGAATATCCGTTACATTGCTTTTAGACAGAAATGTTAAACATTTGAGTTACTTTAAGAATGAAGAAAAATATATTTAGCTATTGGTCATACTTGTTATTAACTTACGTGCAAATTGTCAAGTGACATTGAATGAAACATGCTGTGGCAATGTATAGGGCCCTACTGTTTATACTTATGTTAATTCTCTCTCGCTAGCGCTAAGTATTTCGTCACAGAGTTCAGTGTAGGCGTGTATCTGACACTACAGTATATTACGCATTAACCATTCACAATATGACTGTAAATTCATGCTAATTACGTTCTTAGTGAGGCGTACACAGTGTCAGTACGACCTTGGAGAAATTCATTATATTATACTTGCTTGTATAATTGATAATAATTCATGAAGAGTCTGTGTAAACGAAACATTTTACACAACACACTTTAATAGGATTTGGTTTACAAATGAATGAACGGTCTGTTTACCATTTGACGCTGCCTATTAAAATAAATATGCCGAAGTAAAAGTTTTGAAAGGTGTTACCATATTTAGTAATCGTTAACTCCGATTGAGCTCATTCTAATCGACGATTTAATGTTGCGTGACCATTCGCTCTAGTCGCTGTTCGTAGGCAGGCACTTTCCAAAATTACGTCCATTCAGCTGTATGTGGTACACAATATAGTGAACCTAGCGACAAACCGATGTAGCAATAGCAATAAGTATAAACAAGGCCTGAAGGCCATCAAATAAACTAACACGCCACTTTATGGACAGCTTACTTATAATGAGATTGTATTCTTTTACGTTCATTTTTAGTGAGTACACTGCTTTTGGCTGAAATAATAAACGCCAATGCTAACACTAATAGGCCATTTTCAAGTTTATTGAAACATAAAACGTTACATTTCGTCCCGTTTTAACACTGTCATAAAGTTCCAACAAATTTTTAATTCAGTGTTGTTTCATAGCTCACTATGTTCTAAAATAATGGATCTTTTATAGCTAGTCGACTGCAGACGCTTTCTTCGTTCGAATTCGTTTACCTTTACACGGGGTTTTAAGTTACCTTATCAGCAATCGAAGTCGGCCTATTGACCTGGTGTAAATGAACTATGAGCTTCGGTCAAATGAATACAGAGAGCGCCACAGTAGACCAATAACTTACCGTCGCATTAACAATAACTTACTCATGATAAGTTATTAGTTTCAGTCAAATAGCCCTTTATAGGAACAAGAATCCTTATTACGGTTTAATTATTCAATATTGATTGCTTCTCCATTAGTGAGCTTGTTTTAATCGCAATAGAGGCACGCTTAATTGGTGAGAGCTTAGACCGACTGACGTTTATTAAAGCTATCTATAATTGAAGCGATACTATATCGTAAAAGGAGGCCTCTTTTGCATAATCACAGTGGTTGCCGTTTCAGCGTAATTAAGTCGTTTACATAAACATTATCAAGTGAGACTGTTGTAAAATGTTTTTACAAATAAGAGACTACGAACTTAGTAATTATCTGCTTTATTATAGAGCACTTGTTAATTGTAAATGTATTGTGGAGCGAATAATTAAGTAATCATGGAAAATTGATGTTGCCATCTTTCTTGATTTAATAGTCGTACGACCAAATACATAACCAAATAAAGGTATGCATATGGAACTAGAACTACATTTAGCCTAGTTTTGTTAAATTAAAAAAAAAATATCGCTATAAAATTGTGAAGTTATTTGCTTACATCATTTATCTCTTCTTGATTACTTAAGTAACTAACATTCCTATCTAAAATTATCTATTACATAGTCTTTGACGCTGTGATGTAAACAAAGTGACATTATTGCAACTACAAACTTTTCTAACGGCACTTACTTGGAAGTGGAATTACGACTCTGCTAGGCTAGACACCACAATAAACACTATATACTTATATGCACTAAAATTCACACAATACACAGCACACAAACAAACGCATCGAACACGGCGTCGGGTTTCATTGCAAACGCATAATATTTTACTATGAAAACGTGATGTTTTCGCACCTCCTCTCCAGAGGAAATGGCCCGTTCTACGTTGTACATGAACTACGCAACTTATCCGGTAGCTAATTCATCTAAATCCCACAGGGTACCGTGATTGATATTCAACTTCAAAATTGGTAGATAGAACGCAATCAAATTATAGCAATGGTTTTTTTCTAGTCATAAAATATGATGCAAGTTTTACAAACGGCTTAGCATGCAGAAGTTAGCTAAGGCGAGCATACCAACTAGCATGAACTTTCAGTTCTTAAACATGTTGTACGTACATAAGTTAGCTACGCGAAAGTTTTCCGCGCTCTAAAATTGTTTTTAGCGTAACTTCTTTTAGTCTGTTGGAAACTATTCTAACATACAGCGTTGCCGGTGGCGCGGCACGTTGTTTTCTGCCGTCGATTTTTCTTTTTCCTCCGAGCGCCATGTGGAAATAGCTCTTTTCGGACGATTGCCGTCGTTGAATTCGCTCCACACACGGTTATACATTGAATAATCGATTGCTCTTGAGCTAGACGGCGTTGAATACCAAGAACTTTATTGGAATGCATTTTTCAACTACATAAGATTTTTATAGACGTTACATATACCTGAGTATTTCTATCTGCTCGGATGAAACATTGATCGGATTTTTATTTGTGGTCTACAAGGATGTTGTGGATTTATTATGCTATATTTCGAGATACTAGGCACCAAATTCGGAGTAACTGGGGCATTCTACGTGTCTGTCCATATAATTACTAGAACTGCAATCTTTGTGCAGATTTACAATTACATTAATACCGTTATTGAGAATGGAATATTTATCATATTTAGTTAGGGTCAGTCAATCAGGTTACAAATATATCTTGTTAATTGGAATTTTCACGGTCACTCAACTAAAGCGCCGTTAATGAACCAACAGCAAATTATAGCTAGTGCTCACTGGACTATAAAACACTAATAAACACTGCGACACTATTTTACCGTTAATGTACCTGCGGGGGACATAAAGCGGGACATCGCACATCGTTCACACGGCATTCAGCACTAATACAGAAAGCGTACACTATTTGTTTGGGACACAAAGGTCCCAATATAACTCCCCTCAACAGAATAAAAGCGTTAAACAAGTCGAAAATAGTGAATCCTCAGTTATTACCAACTACACAAACTCTCTATTTTCTGAGAACTGTGAGCGGTAGAGTAGCGTTTCAGTAAAATGGGATGAAAATATCAGATCTGTGCAAACATTGACGCAGGAAGAAAAATGAAAATTCTGTTCTCGCCTTTATTGAAGCAATGCTCGGTTGCTAACTGAAGTTCACTTCATTTATACTTTTTCCACATTTGTCTTTTACGGTCCTTCATTACAAAGTCTTATGAATTTTAACACTTGAATGTAAAAGGTTGTCCGTCTCAATTAGCAGCAATTCGAATACCTGGAAAGGCTTTAATTTGAATTATTTAATCAATTAGACTGCTTTGTAGCGAAAGCCGACCGTATCTGTGATTCAGAAGCTTTTACACTTTCTATTTTCATTTCAACTTCAAATTCCTTACTTGAAAAGATTTCTGTTTGTGTCCCATTTCTTTCATGTGCAGTTTTGAATAAAGTTAAAAATCCGGCTTGTATAACGACATTTAGTAGAGCCGATCTTGCAGTTGCAGTAATACCGGTATAGTGCTGGTGCCGGTCGGATATTGCGCTCTTATGGCGTCGTCGGTTCGCTTAATGTGTTTCCGATGTGACGCAAATGGGATGTTTTGTACCCCCGCAACAGCGCTCACGTCACTACCGCTACTGTTGTGCAGGTGTGAACCATCCGCCAACTGGGACACTTTACTGTTGCTGCATAGCAACCATTGTATTCAGTCTAGCCTTAACGTCACATTTCGATTGTATCACTATAATCAACCCGTATTTTTCTAGTACTAAACTTTCTGTTCCAAAATACACATTCGAATTTCCTCAAAATCGACTTCAGAGCTACAAGCTCAGGCATTGAACAGTAGTTTATCGTCGTGCAACCGAAATCGCTGCAATAAATTCTAAATCCAATGAATTTAGAAGATTTATGTACTGAATGTTTCCAAACTCTACTTCTGTTAAAACCACATAAACTAGACTAACGATTACACCTCTGTTTAACTTATCACGATTTTAGTCAGTGACGTTTTCTAATTGAAAATATTGACAAGGTGAACTGGTAAGTAACTAAATCAGAATTTTAATCTCACCGGTGATTCCGTCTTTGTTATGTTCTCCCTAGAGTTGTTATTTTTACAAGATCTCTTATCAAATATCTTCACAGTACATGGAGTGAGGAATGTATCACGATAACAGTTCTTATCGTTTACCTTGCTTCGTCTTAGAGATCAACTGATATACGGGAATTAAGATGATTCCATTCAAACAGTCCTCGTACTACTAACATTTGGGAGGCATATCACGTTCGTCTCCTACATTATTCGGATGGTTCGTGTCACTAGAGACTAACCATTTTAAAAGCTTCTTTTTTACATTGGCCCACGTTCACGTCTAAGGCTGTGTTCAAACCAAACTGACTGTCAGCCACCGAAAGTACGCGAACGTTACGCAGTTTATTGTATTTCCATGCATACCTATCACTTTTTTGTTCACGTCTAACTGACGACACGTTATTTCATATACATATTTTAGGATCACAGACAATCAGTTTGGTATGAACTCAGCCTAAGTTTTTGTTCTGAAAGTAATCATTGTTCCTAGATAGGTTGTCTCCATTCTTTATGGGAACTATATTTTTTGTCACCAAAATTTATATTTGTCATCAAGTTGTATCACCTAATAAATAGATCTATCGCCACGAAATATTTTCGTTCTCAGAAAACAAAGAGTGTTCCCAGGTATGAATTACCAAATTATTGTTAATATAATGTGTAAAATATGAGATGGATTACCAATAAAATTGTAGTGCATTACATGAATATAAACTTCGTTCTTATAATAATAGTTTTATTACTTAAATAATAGCTTGGTGCTCAAAATGGTAGATCTGTCACCAAATAAATCGATTAATCGATCCCTGACTGCGACTCCTTTTTATTCGTTATTTTGTCACCAATACAGTAGTTACATTTTATTTCGTTCAGTTATTAAAATAATGTATTCGTTACCAATTTAATACATCAGTTTATGATTTTAATGAAAATATGTTCAAAGGGAAGAGGAAGGAAAGGGAGACAAATTGGCGCGCTTTCGGGCCTCAACTAATGGGTTGTAGGTTGGTTGTAGGTACGATCATACGATGCGCGATGTGAAAAATTATATGTGCAAGCATATTATCGGATTAGCCATACGCTTAAAGCTGGCCAACCCCCCACCAGAGGCAAAAAATTTACTTATCGGCCAGAAAAGAAAAGAGGGCGCCCTTCAAAATCCTTCCAACCAGCGCTGATTATTTAGTGATTGTTGTTTTTAACAATAAATATTGATTATTTTGACTTTAATTAAATGTTTTATTTACTATTCCTATGGAAATTAAGACCCTTGGGGGAGGCACATGGCCAGTTAAGTAGTAGACTCTTTTGGTTGAAAGGATGATGACGACCACCCTACATTTTTAGACCTTCATGAAATTTTCTAGTGATATAATATATGATTTATTGGTAATCTCTTTAAATTAGTTTGCTTAAATACTATTAGGACAAACCTATTATAATACATACAAAACCATTTATTTGGTACTTGACCCCATATCTCCATGATTTTCGGTAATTTATTGTGGAATTGATTTTATATTGTTTGGTGATACATTTTGGTGACAAATCTACTATTTTGAGGGCAAACCGTATTATTTAAGAAACACAAAATGAATTAAATTGGTGACAGCTTAAATCATACCCATTCTTTATAATACATGTTGGTGTTGGTTCGTCGTTGATTTTAGTCACGCGTAGGCACCGCCGCGTGTCGGTTGGATTGCTTTTTCTGTTTTTTTTTTTCCAACTAATACGGTTTCTATTTTGTTACCCGTTGAAAAGTATAGTAAGAAAGAAAAAGTGTCAGTGGTTGTGATTAACTTATTTATGAGAGTTAACCAGCTTAACGCTGCTAATGATGAATATCCATTAGTCCCCAGATGATAAACATTTATTAACGACTGGGCTTTATTTTGTGGTTTATTATCCCTTTGGGTTCATCTCGAGTGTAAGTCCGCTCTCACTGTTGTGGTAATTATTGGTAACGATTGTCATTTCTTAAATATTCATATTTGACAACATGGAAACTATCTAGAGACTTGACCTTGTTGCATTCCTCTATGATACCCACGCCACGCCAGTTGGCACACCTGTTGACGACTTTGATGTACTTGGTCTGTAAGTCTGAATAATTAGGTACAACTTTGATTAACTAAATGAACATCTAAAAGTATATAATTATGTGCGTTTCATTACAAGTATGTACGCTAACAAAAAATACATTGTTATGAAAACCATGACAGGACCCACAAAAGGTTCTAACGGACCGTAAACCAAATAATGTAAATGTATGTGGGGCGCATTGCCTAATGTCGAACGAGTATGGCGATGCGTAGCACTGCCGTAAACGCATGGAATTCCTTCCAGTTCAGAAAGGACCGTATTCAATGCACGGCTGCGCGGGCGGTGACTCCTCGACTGTCCACCCGATGCCATGCTCGGCCGTCCTCACACTGAATACTAATGTTCCTCCTATTGTGAGTCCAAATTCAGACACTCGTTGTTGCGGCCCAACGAAAGTTCTGTAACGCCTTTGTCTTGCTGACTTTCGCGCTCGCTAACTGGAACGCTTGTTTGACGGATCGCCTTTGGCTATTTGAGTCATTTGCTGTTTGGCATATTTTGTCAGTTGATGATAAAGATAACGGTGTTGTTTATTAGCTGTCTAATTCTTAAGTTTTTACCTCTATCCAGGTTTTGTCGTCTCCTATTTCTTGACAAACGTTAAGGAAAAGATCTCAACATTTCTTTAAATGTTTAAAAGGTGTTGAGTTTCATTCATTAACAGTCTTCTTGCCGGTATGTGCAATGATAGTATCGCTGACTTCGACCGCATTTGCATAATTTGTAGATCGCCGGCGTGGAGCAAATGATATGGCAATAGCATTGGATAGCTGTGAATACTTATGCACTGCTGGGTACATGAAGTCTGCGCGCGAGTTTCGCTGCGTTGAGCCGCCGGAGCAGCCGCTGCTGCACGCTCCGCTGGCGCCGCTCACCGCCCGCGTGCTTGCCTCACCCCCGCGGTCCCTTGCGAAAAAATCATAATGCAATCGCCAGGACGGCCGGTGTGGAACGCTCGCCAACCAGTCGCAACACGCAACCAGTCTACATTCAAATGCGTTGAAACTCACACGCCATCCATCATGATGGATTTGTAGTGTCGGGAAACAGATTTCTCTAGCAGCCGGTGGTGTGGAAACTATCTGTGTAGCGGTGACCATAGTGACTCTAGAATCAAAGTTGCCACTGAATGTTGTTATTCAGTGATGTGAACTTTTACATTTTGGACTGTCCCTGTTTTCATTTTATTGACAGTCCCACTTCTTGTCCTTGCTGGTGCTGATTAAAATTCGATAAATGTCTTCGCTACACTAACGGCATAATCTTCGACGTGCCCTAAAACTTTGACGATTTTAACGAGCGATGAGGGATGACAGCGTTCATGGCAAACCCATATTCATTGTCATATTTACGTAATTGTGTTAGTGAGCAGTCATCAAGCTTTTGCACAGAAGTTGTGCAAAGCCTTTTTCAGATCATTAGAGACCTTTGTCGACAAACAATTGTCCATCAAACATAAATTAATTCTCTACGCGTCTCGGTTGCGTCCGGTGACGGTTGCTTTCGAGGCGTTCATGTTTTCAAGCTGTCTTTCCATCGCGAACAGTGGCCTGGATCACTCGCTACCGACTGGTAGCCGATAGAAAATGTGCGCGTTATCAAATGTTTATAAAA
The DNA here is from genome assembly GCA_033682625.1 of Helicoverpa zea x Helicoverpa armigera. Lineage (NCBI taxonomy): Eukaryota > Metazoa > Arthropoda > Insecta > Lepidoptera > Noctuidae > Helicoverpa > Helicoverpa zea x Helicoverpa armigera. The sequence continues at coordinate 9,736,533 of JAWIIS010000028.1, forward strand.
ATATACAGTGAAACGATTGGCTAATTGTTATTATCGTCGTTTTGATTGATAAGACGACAGGTGAAACTCACGAAATGTTATTGGATGTCAGTGCTTTACCCATGTCGATGTGATGAGGTGATATTTGGTTTGTGCAGTGTTTGTGAGTGACTCAAGACGTGAATTGTAATATGTGGGGGGCGGCAGTGTCGAATCCACCGCATTATCATTATGTTCAAGGACCTCCGGGTCCTATGCCACAAGTTGGACCTAATGGTCCCATATTGTCTGGCCCTACAACTAGACATTTACGACCCCAGTCGTCATATTCCCTGCCACACGGAAGTAATGGGCGCTGGAGTTGGTCTAGCAGTAATGTCTCGTCATTTGACCGACGACAGATGAAGGTGCCTCCACAGCCAGCACGCCCTGCCCCCGTCCGGCCTTCACAAAGTCGATACACTGGGAATAATGTAAGTTAAATATATAAAAAAAACAACAAACCGCGTAGTAATTCAATGCGCTTAGTGGGTACTTTCATGTCCTGGTATTATGTGCGTGAGTGGATCGGTTGTTTTATATAGCTGTAATTTATTTCCTCGTCTATCGCAATGCGTGTCGGATGTCGGCTGCGCACGCGTCATTCGACACGAACTGCCATTTCTCTCTATGGTAGGAACCAGGTAGGTACTGTACGTACTTACCTTGATTATTTGATTTATGGCATATCCTAGAAAATATTCCTATCCTAAAGATATTGTATCTAAAGAGTAATCGATTGATCAATGATAACTGTGAAGTGATTCATTTACGCAAATTAGTGTTGATAAACTGCGTCTAAGCTGTCCTAAATTATAATTTCCTCATTCATTTACCCACTTTCTCACGAGCGCCGTCCACACACGCAGTATGTTTAGGTTTACTTATTTACGTAACTCTTACGAAGGTCCAGCAAAAAATGTGTGTTCGCCGAACGCATGCCGTTAGCCCTTTTATAGAGTGCCGGTGTAAGACGATTTCCTATATAGGGTAGTATCTAATGAATAGCAAATGTAGTCGTAAGTGAGGTTGTTCTGTTTACGGTACGAGGACATCGGCGTTAAGGTGACTACCTCCAGCGAAATGTAACGGACGCGTGTCTAACGTTAGAGACGCTTTAGACTTTGTTTCGCAAGTACTGTTTTAATGCCCACTATAAATAGTTGTTTTCATTCGATAATAGAGTAAACTAAGTTCTTTCACTGCTGAGATTCTAAAGATTTGCTCATCGTTCAATATTTGTACACAGCGGTACGTTAATTAGAACAAATATATTTATTTTATGCTGCGTAACCAGGCTTTACTTTTGCAAGAAGGTCAATGTTGCGTTGTAATGGCAGCGAATATCGTGACTGGATTGCGACAGATATCATTATCATGAAAGCTTAATTACAACACCACTGTAACGCATATGCCACGAGAATGCTCACGATTTGACCATTACGATTTTTAATAACAACAGATTAAAATATTTGGGTAAAGTATGATAAGCAGGATCTTTTTGGCCTGGTTTCTCCCAACAACATCGTTGTTTCATAATTAGTTCCTCCTATCTTAGTTCAATGGTCTGGCATGTGAAGTAAAACGCATGAAAAAGGCACGTTAATTCTAATGTTAGCTTTACTTAAATAAGCCATTATACGAACACAAGTTAAATATACCTCAGGCTTAACTTTATGACATCAATAAAAATTAAAATGTGAGTGATCTACGCTTTCATGGATCCCTTAACCCTTTCCCTCCTTACGGTACTTAGAAGTACCTCCACATTTTTCGTCTAATACATTAAGTACGAAAATATTTTATGCAAACTAAAACTGACGATCCTTTAGAGTACCGTTTCCGTAAGCCAATCACAGCGCGTTATTTGAATTACCGCGTGAAGTAGCCACAGAATTTGAAGAGCAAGTTACGACTTGTCGAACATTTGGACACTACGCAGTACAGTGTAATTGGAATTTTTAAAAAAATAGAATATCATAGGTAAGTGCTACATGTTTTTTACTTTTTACGTTGTTTATATCACTGATAACATTTATAAAAGCTGTTATAATGTATTACTAGTTTATTATATTGAATATTTGCTAAAAATCGAAGCGGACTTAAAAGTACCGTCAGGTATCATATTATCATAAATGAATTTACTTTTCTGTATGTATTTTTATCATTGTTCTGATTTATATTCTTATTGTTTTAGCCATCGAGATGGATATTAAAAACAATTCTGCTCTTATTGAAGCCCTATTATTAGAAGATCTTCCCGAATGCGACGAAGAGTCTAATGCAGGAGTGTCCGATGACGAAGAGGAAAATCTTCAACTACCTTCACCAAGAGGCTTTGATGAGATTTTCGAACGAGCTCTAGACAGTGTGTTAGCCGAAGTTTCACCATCTTCGCCGTCAAATGAAGATATTTTAGAGGACCCTATAAATCAGGTACCCACATCTCCTATACCTGGACCTAGTGTTCAGCCTGAACTCTGTCAGTCTGCAAATACGTCTTCACACAGAACTAACCAGCGATTACCCGAACCAAACCGTAAATGGAAAAAGAGGGATCTAAATACAATTTTACCGGAATACTCTGCAGCTACACCGACTGATGTATTTTTAGTACTGATTGAAGATATTATTGACAATATCATATACCAAAGTAATCATTATGCTACTCAGAAAGGTAAGATATTGAACCTAAAAAGGGTGGAACTCCTAACATTCATAGGTATGAATTTTTTTATGGGTTATAATACTCGTCCGGCCTGGAGAGACCATTACTCTTCGCAACCTGATCTCAACAATGCACTTGTTTGCAAATCAATGGCAAGAGACAGATTTGCTATAATTTTATCTCATCTGCATTGCAATGATAACTCCCAAATGCCACGAGACTGTAAAGACAAGTTATATAAAATTAGACCAATGATTGATGGACTCAATAAAAAATTTCAAGAGGTTTATCATGGTACTCGCGAACTCAGTGTAGATGAATCAATGATTAAATTCAAGGGTAGGTAATGAAGACAATGAAGGATGTAGGTCAGAAAAGGAAGACTTCTTCTGATAATACTGCGCAAAGCGGTCCTTCCAAAAGGCGCAAATCTGACTATTCCACTATAAAAGACGTACGCCTGGGTAACAGAGGCATCCATTGGCCTACATTCGTAGAGAACAGGGGAAGGTGTGAAGTTTGTAGTTTGAAGAAGATTCAGTCGAAACCTCATAGTAAATGTTCACATTGCAACGTGTTTTTGTGTGTCAATGAGAAGAAAAATTGTTTTGTTGAATATCACGAGATTAATCTTTAATGAAAAAACCTATCAATTTAATTAATATGTTAGTAAAATAAGTCAATATTGGATCTCATTACTTTTGTAGTTTCTCTATCAAAGTTCCTAACATTGTGCTAACTCGAAGTTCCTGATGGTACTTATAAGTCTAGGTATTGGAATTAGTACTTCTAGGTACAATAAAAATCTGAAAAAAATCTGTGTGTTTCCTTTTACCTACCTTATTATGATAATAAAGTCTAAAAGCGGAATATCGTTAAAAAACACTACCCCGGGGGGAAAGGGTTAAGGCCGTACTCACCCGCACTTATCCAGGGTTTACCGACTTCATAACTAGATTAAATTCATCTCTAATAATAAAACACCTTGATATTTTCCTACCCGCGAATAATTCAGACTTTTGGCAATTTAAACGACGCTAAAGTAAGCCAAGACGGCCTTCACCTGAGTTCACCTTTTCGTGATAGGAGTTGGGAAGCGTTTCTATAAATACATGCTTGATAAATTGTGTTCAGAAACAGGTTTTAATTAAACACAACCTTTGTTAAATAGCCTTTCGTTTCAGAGACCAATTTTACTAAAATGTCAGAACTTTGCACATATTGTACTGGGTGTCCCATAAGTCCTTTGAAATCTAAATTTCGAATAAAATTTAAATGGCGCGCGGAAATAGCATGCGGGGTGCGGGGATAGCATCAACGGTCTTTGGGAATTCATTCACCATGGAAAGTTTTACGGGAGCGGACCGTGGTTTTTGTGTGCGGGAGTTTTATCACAACAATGATTCGGCCACCATTGCGTGGCGTATCTTTTAATTCCTGTATTATCTGAATTTTTTATGGATGGTAATTTCTTATCTTTCTTTAAAATGAACTGTAACGTCGATCTGGGTGTATTTAATGCATTGGAACGCTTACGAATGGATTGAGTAGGATTTTCACGAACTGACTCTTGCACTACGTCGATGTTGTCTTCCGTCCGTGATGTCCTTAGGCGGCCCGATCGTTGTTTATTCAACAAATTAAAATTGTAGATCCAGTCACCTCGAACTGTTGAACCCAATTTTTAACCGTTTGAACACTGGGACAGTCATTAAACGTGCGCAAATTGCAATACTCTCTAAATTTACGCCGCGCAATGGTGGCCGAATCATTGTTGTGATAAAACTCAAGCACACAAAAACCACGGTCTGCTCCGATAAAACTTTCCATGGTGAATGAATTCCGAAAGACCGTTGATGCTATCCCCGCACCCCGCATGCCATTCCCGCGCGCCATTTAAATTTTATTCGAAATTTAGATTTCAAAGGACTTATGGGACACCCAGTATAACAAAATGTGTAAACTTTCGCAAGAAAATTGCCCAACAATTTAGAAATTAAATACCAAAATAGTTTGGCTTAGTTTACGACACAACTCAATCACGGCCGTAACAATTTGTGGACGTGACTCTTATTAAGTGAGATTATCGCGGCAAAAAATTAACATCAGCTTTATCGCTTGGACCTTATCTCACAATGGACGACCATGGATAAAACGTATAAAGCATTATTAAAAATAACAGTCCATTAGGGCCTGTCCATGGCTGGGTGGTCTGACGTCGGTCTAGCTTACGTCACTCATATAAATACAGCCTGTGTGTGAACCTGCACACTAGTGTAATATATGTATTTATCATTAGGTCGTAAACAGCTTCAATGGCGACGACCCTACGCACTCCCTGGGCAGCCCCGTTATCGCCTTGCTTACGAATTTGACCTTATGAAGTTCTTTCCAATAACACTAAAGGAATGACAATTCAAGTTGAAAATACGTTGCACGTAGGTACACCTGTACATTTGTATGCATTGCGTGAAACGATATTCATTCTGAACAGCATAACGATTAAGCCTATTTTGTCCTACATATTTTGACCTACTCCAGAAAATGTCTTAATTACAGAAGAGTCACTGCCACTTCTTGCCACTGCCTTTAAGATAATATTTTAGTAGGTAAAAACCCGTTCTTCAAAAACTTTGCGCACTGTACAAAGCTTTTTAGGCCAAAGCTCTCTTTGAAGTAATGATAAAAGATATGTATTACTAAAAGTCTCTACATTCACACTTCAGGTAATCTTATCTAGTTCTATTTAAAACTGAAAATTAATGATGTGTTCTTGTTCTTGATGATATAGATAGGTTTATATCTACGACCTTTGTCATAAGTGTCTTTGATTCCCATTATCTTTCATCTGAAATGGAAATATGTTTCCAAGTAAAAGGTTTTTCGACTTTCCTCCCTCGTACTAATAAAACATCATTATTCATATTTTAACATCTCGTCAGCAAAATTGATCTCATACTTTACCAGCTCGTGTGAAATTGGCTTACCGAACACAATAAGCTTTTTTGTTCGTACAAAGATGAGCCTTTTACTTTATCATCCCCTTTTCCTGAGCCCCTTACGGGTAGCATTTTAACAGGAAATAATGATGTTACTTTCTACCTTATTGTTTGGGTACCTACCTGCTTTTAGCTGGTATGGTTTTTATGTACTCTTTCAGAGTGCCACGAACGTACACTACTCTTACTAAACATCAAAAATGTATGCACTGAGCTTGTAAACCTTTATTTTTATAGTTTTCTACTAGCATGTTTCTAAAATGTCAGTATTTGATGAAGTAAATAACTTTATCATATAAGTTGCGTAAACGTGTCAAATATCCCCAATTCCTCGCAAGGAATACTCAAATTCAGTCGTACTGTTCCAATTTATTTACCCTCTTATCTATCGCTTCGACATTATTGGAAGCTGGCGCGGATAAATGAAACTTCTCTCGCGATATAACCGAGCGGAATAGGTTTACTTAAACCTAAAAACGTTTATTTACTGCTCCGCTACTGGATTAAAATAAGAAAATTTACGTCTCAATATGCTCTCTGGTGCGGAGCTCATTGGTAGTCTAGTCACGTCCCCCGCGGACTATGTCTCGTGCCGTCTCAACTCGGATGAAACGATCCACGTGCTGTACTTATCGCAACATGGAACTAAACTATGATGCTTTCCTCGAGGTCTTATTCTATATTTTCCTTCCTATTTCATTAGCTTTTTGTGTGGTTTTCCTCTAACGTTCTGGTTCAAACATGGTGTAATTAAATCGAATTGAATGATATACTTACAACATTATTTTAAGTAGCAATGTAATAAATCTAAGCAGCAACATACTTCGCTGATAGATGCTCCTTCAATTTGTTTCGCGATATACGACATGTAGCGACGGCTTTTCTTCGCGTGTATATTCAGAGGAATGCGAGTTTCACTCCATAAATTAGCTATTCGATCGATAGCATCACCAGATTCTTCATTAACAAAGCAAACTCTTTTTATCATCGCACGATGCAGCGATACAGAACAAAGATGTAAATTTTAATGTTCTTTGGGTCTAGACCCCATAAACCGCCGGTTTCTATTGCGCTATAGTCGTTTTGTTTTCCTCTTAAACCGCAGTAGTTATTTGTTGTCACTTGCAGTTTCCTTATTAAGATTACAAAATGTTATCTGCTCTAATTTAGTGACTCAGTCAGTACTTAGTTACGTATATGATAATCACGAATGGAATTATTTTAAGTACATCGATAGTGCTGTAGTGTATTCACGTGGTTTCCAATCTGGGTAGATCGTTGCGTCATGCTCTGGCATGTTGAGTTCTCTTCGATTGCATCTGGCTGAGCGAGACCTTGACTCAGCATGCAATGTCAATTAAATGCCAAAAGGTTCATCACCGACCGCATCGTAAAATGATACGTCAGATTTTACACAAAAAAGTTCAGAGTTGCACTCGTGATGACTACTAAAACATTCCTAAGTTTAAGAACCTCTATAAAGTTACTGACAAAAGTCCATAAGTAAATACTATACCATGTAAGTGTATTTATAGGCAAATAACTACAGCCATACCTAAAATAATAACCCCTGTCTAGACTAAAAGGGAACAACATGAGCTTTAGTTAGCTCAAAGTTAGCCAGCCATATTCTGATTAGAGGTCGGTCCGCTTGACCAGACAATCAGACTGACTCACCCGCAAAGCATAATCGCGTGGTATGGATAACGTAGTCTAGCTATACTAACGTTCACATACAGATAACTGTTAAGCTTGCTGATGCGTTTTTGTTAGGTATTGAAAACCTTTGTTAGATTTAAGCTCACCTATTGACACAAATCTTCTAAAACCAGAAAGTTTCGAGACCAAAGCAATGTTTGCTATGTTTATTTATGCAAAACAATTCATTGTGCGAGTTTTAATAGACCCTTTGACATGACATTAGTGTCGGTTCGCTTATCAGTAATTTAAAACTTGTTTAACATGTTATCGCGTATCGTCAATTAATCGATCCTTATCAAATTCCATTCTCATTACTTACCTACTCATTGCGTCAAGCTTTAAAATACTTTGATAGATATGATATTTTGATAACTGAAAATAAGTACGTACTTTATTTACATCAATTTCCTGTAGGTTATTTACCAATCTGTTTTGAGTGATTATGGTTCTCATATTCATACCAAAGTAGAATAAAAAACAGAATTCAGAGCTCGTAGAAATGTAAAAATAATACAATTATATTCACAGCTCGTGTGTGTGAATATTTCATATCATGCTATGAATAATAATAAATCAATCATTGCTGGTGACTAACAATATTTGCCTATTAATGAGGCACCTAAATAACGCTCGACTTTGTAATTATGTGCCAGGCTAATTTATTTTCAAATAAAACATATTAAAGCAAATGTCCTCTTTTTGGAATGTTAATTTGAGACATATGTCGTCCATGCAAAAAAATAATTTCTTAAAAGACACTGATGTTTTTGCTGAAATCTATGAAGAACATTTAACGATTTCTTAAATGTTATTATCGACTTGAGTCACAAAATCCTATTAATTGAATAAACTTTTATGCACAAAAAAAAATTAAATGCGAAAACGTTCCGTTTTTTTGTATGTAATTGTATGTTCGTGTTTCTTGAATATTAACAATATGTTTTTCTTTGTTCTACAGAAGGTCGACCCCGAGCTGATCTTCACGAAACAGGAGAAGATCGGCAAAGGTTCCTTTGGTGAAGTGTTCAAAGGTGTCGATAATAGGACCCAGCAAGTGGTCGCCATTAAAATAATCGATTTAGAAGAAGCTGAAGATGAAATCGAGGACATCCAGCAGGAGATCATGGTGTTGTCACAATGTGACAGCCCCTACGTCACTAAATATTATGGATCATACTTGAAGGTGAGTGCCACAAAATTATTACATCTTTAAATGTTGATACAATGTGTTAAATTAGAACTATTCGAGCCACTCTAGGCATGCAGGTTGCTATTCACTTAATTTGCCTATAATTTGAATGCGTATTCATATTGAGCCGCGGAGTAAGATAAACCTCGTGGAATATATTACGTTTTATCTTGTCAGTCTGGGGGCACGAGGCATCAATCATTGTCTGCGAAGCTGTGCCTTCGTCTGCTTATCTGCTGCCGAGCCTTTATAAAAGACAAGGATCAGGCGTAATGGACTCCATTACGTAGTGTATTCTCTTGTTGATATTCCCGTGCGAATTCGTTTTCCTCGCTCCGTGAGCTGTGTTCTATGGGTCCGCAAAGTGCTTGCCATTCGAATGTTGTATTGCGTGACATTATCTGTTGTGTACAACAGCGTGACGCACCGAAATGCTTTGCAGTTTCGCAGTATTGTTGCCGCTTACCCACGTGGAATATCAGAAAGCGCTGCGGCGCACTGTCATGATATACTAGGATAGTTATTATTACCGACCGTTTTGCGGAGTAGCTGTTGTCTCTTTTGTAATTGTACACCCGTGGTATTATATCCAGGTCTAGGTAATAGGACATTGATAGTGTCGTGACTGTGCGAAATAAGATTTTGCCTAGTAATAGGCTTGCAATTTGACCCGAATGGCTTATTGCAATGGACTCTTGTAAGATTTTGTTTATTACATTTCAGTGATTGCGCAATGTTCGCGCTGAATGTCACGAAATTGTAACAAAGTTACTACGGAACGTTCACCCGATCGCGTAATTTGCTCGCGTGCTGTATCGTACTGTACGATGTCCGACACGAAAAGTTTGGGTCAGAACACGACATAAATACAACCGGTTGGCTATATTTAGTTCCACAAAGCGTTTATTTTCAGTCATTATATGCAACATGGTAGAAATGACTGCTTACCTTTCTTACCTTTGCTTTATTTTATTACGGCTATTTATTTTATTTTCCACGATCCACGCATGACGCATGAAGTTGAAAATGCTGTGCTAAATAAAACTAACCCAAGAATGGACAATGCTGTCCCCATTTCAATAAAATAATTTTAAAAGACTGATGTTTGTCAACATGTAGATAAAATCGAATAATGAAGTATTAAGAAAACACCAAAATAGATCAGCAATAAGACGATCATTAATCATTGTATTTATTGCTGTTGCCCTTCTTTGGTACACGATGAGTAAGTATGTGGGCGTTGCCGTAAACAGATTTGGAAACAATAGCTGGCTGATTATGTCTAATAGTAGATTTCAAAAACACTTCTATTCTATTCATATACAAACGATGAGACGTACGTCATCCTGTGAAAACGTGGCCTCTATTGAAATAGGCGTGAAATTTGGCTCTTTACATTTCTCTGTGCTAAAAACACTTGACATTTTCGGGACAATTTGCTTCCGTTCAGCGTTCGACTCCATCGTCGTCAACAACAGACGAATCGATATGAACATTTGGAACATCCTGTGTCATGAGCTCGTATACAGCCTGAATAGAATGGCAAGCATCCCGCCAGCACGGACATAATGTCTGGCTCGTTATGATCGATATTTGCATTTTTATTGTTCCACCCCTGAATTCAATTTTGTTTATGCGTCTGTGTAGATTAGTGAAATAGCTTTAATGAACATTCAGTTTAACGTAACTGTCCATAAAACGCCTACATATTATGCTTTTCATTTGGTTTGAATCCTTTCACTGTTAGGCTCTAGTCAGATACAACATTAGATCAAGTAAACGAATCTAAAAAGTATGCACGCTCGAAAAAAGCAAGTAATTCTAAGAGATAAGTAGCACAATTGTTTAGTCTAACTTTAATTTAAATCTGGTCGAGTACTTTCTTTGTTACAAATTGTACTGGTTTTACAATAATTTACTCGCATACACGAAATTCTTGCATTTCGCACCAGAAATATGGATCAATTTGAACGATTTGCTTACGCGGAAGGCCCACACATCGTTAGTAATGTTTACTATGTGTTGCGTTTCCCGCTTAGCGCATCGCGTCGACTCCACGTTGCTATTGCAATCTTGACACACTTTCGAATGTTGTTGTTATGCGTGCCTTGCAAAATACGATGCAATCGGTATGTAAGAACATAAATCTGCAACACACGTATGAAACTTATCTTTGATCTTAACAGTATGCATAATTAATAAATTGTGAAACGTCAAATTTTATTTTTTATCCGCCTAAAATGTTACCAGAATACGTTTCTGCGTTTATAATTCAAGCATCTGACACATGAACGGTGATGGTAGATCGTCGCACGAGTTATGAAAGGCCGGCCTGCTCAATTAGCAAATGAACTTGACGTTACGTGACAGCAGTCAGAGCTTTGTAGGGTACGTTCCACTTTCATCTTTATTATAATATAATATAATTTATGTTACGCTTGCTTAAAAATCTACAAAACAAATCGTAAATGAAACAACAGAATTCGTGCAGATCATTTCGGAATGTAAATATTTTTGCACCCTTTTATAGCCAGGATTTTGCAGCTATTTAAGTAATTAAAACAATTATTTTTAACGTTTAATTGCAACGCTTTGATGAGCAGATAAAATACGCACAGTGTAGCAACACTACCCGAAATGAATGTGCGGGACACACTATAATTCGTCGCGTGTCAACTTAATGACCGTGAATTTTACTATGTCACTAAATTGTATCAAGGACACAGTTAATATGTTGTTGTCAACAACACATGCTTACATATAACGTACATATAACGTTTAAGCTTGCCGAAGTGAGCACTAGCCTTTATAAACAATTTTCTTAGCTCGCAGCTAATTTCCTTTGCGACATTTACTATTTTGCGATTTGTTCTACGGAGAAAGTGTGGTAATGCTGTGGCAGTGTTGTAATCGCAACGATTCGCGTCACTATTTACTTGGGTAACGGCTGTTGTTTTCTTTCATCTCTCTCGTAATGTCTTTGTTGACCAATCAACCAACTGCATCATTTTATGTTACATTAGTTCTAACAATACTGCGTGCAAAGGAAAGCTATCCTATTGTCTACCGAGATTGTTTGTTAGTTCTATTCTCTGCAGAAAAGTCAAACATTTGAGTCATATCATTTAAGTATGCCTGCAGCGTGCTTAAAGGCTTTTGAAGAAGAGTCTTACGTTTACGTCAGACCTATGAATGAATTTAAATGTGACGTGAATAAGCTGTGCTCGAGAGAGGGTTTTAGTGGGTAAAATTGTGAATGCGGATGTCGAGCGGTACGGCCCGCCCGAGGTGAAGGACGTTGGTGACTCATCGCGGTAGCCTCGAGGAAAAATGTCAAGAATCTCTCACATTTACGAAGCCAAACATAGTTTATGTAAATATCAAATATTCCAATATATTGATAATGAATTATACATTTTTGACTGTTTTGGGTAATTCGTTCAAATGACTTCTTGTATCCACAAAAACGATCACACCAGGATGCTATTTCGTTATTTATCTATCTACTGCTCAGCAACAGTTATAGTTCCAGGTTTATCTATTTATGATGTTACATATTATGATATAAGGTTATAAGTACCTAGTGTTAAGTCAGTTGACCTTTTTGTAAATAAACCTAACAAAACTAAATGCCAACTCTTGATTCATATGACAGTTCTTATAATTTACGTACTGTAGGTGAATTCCCTAATATGAAACAATGTTATCATGTCAGACAATCTCACCCAGAGCTTCGAGGAAAATAAACTCCGAATCGGTTCGTCCATAAATTCCACATCAAAGCAAAATCTGGTCTATACGAGTGTTTTGTTCTACTTTTATTTTTAGGATTTAAGAAAAACGACCATTCAGGGCCAAGCGATGACTATAAAGTGCGCAAGGTTGAAAGCCGTAAACGCATTAGGACCACCTTGACCTCCGCTCGTATATCGGCTGGTGTCAAGGTTCTGCTAGCCCTACGGAGCTTTCCATAGCATTTTATTACGACTTTGCCCCTTGAGCCCTGACACCAAATAGCCAATTGTCTCTATTGTTGTTCAATTTAAACTAGTCATTGGCTCCCAAATGAGTTTGCAGTGTCTCGACAGCAATACAGCAAATGAAGAAATGTGCAGTTCAATACAGTACATAAGGAGGTCGTCGACTTTAGACCGACGCGTGAAGTCATATCGTTGAGTAGAATCAAAGGATTTAAGAGACTTGATACAGGTCTGGTTCTTATTTCGCATCGTCCTTCTGTTTCACTGCAATGCGGGTCGGGCGCGGCGGGGGAGGGGGCGGTTCGGAGGAGGGGTACAGTTCGCTTCTGAACTTGGAAGGTCAAGTTCTGAAAGTTTACAATTTGCCTTATTGAGCGACTGGTTTTGACGACTCCATTTGAACGCGATTATGATTATATTATTTGGGAGTTGTCATTTATTTGTTTTGTTTTATTGATGAAGTAATAATTATAGTTAAGAATAGACATTAATTTTATTTTGATGTAGCTGATTTACTTGTTTGAAATACTACTTAATATTACCTTACTATCTCATAGTGGAGTCTAAACTTTTTTTATTAATTTTCAGCACAACGCAATTAATATAGCTATTAACTGACCTCTTATTAATCTTTACTATAGAGGTAAAATATGTAACAGACAATCAAAGTTATCTCATTTGTTTGTCTTGTTTTCGTCGTCTAGTCTTAGTTTTAACTCTATCGAGGTTCGGCTGGTAATAGTTAGGATTTATATTTTGTACCTAATATCAATGGTCGGTCTCGACATCTATATCTCTCAACATCGCCTACGATTCTTTTATGGAAGCAAATGGATGTTATAAGTGAATTTTTGCACGTCAACCCACGGGGCGTCTATCGTTCTCTCCAAAATTAATTCCATTACCATTCCCTTCGTCTGTTATCCGCAAATTGTTGACGTCACTCCTTTTCGCAGCTTTTTACTAAATTACATTTTGATTCTTCCAAAATTCCCTCGACGTGAGATTTTCAATGACTAATTTTATACAATGTCATAACGAGATTATTTCGTCGCCTGTCATCGACAACCGCTTTCGTTATTTCCATTTAATGGATCTGATATTATGATTCATGAACAATAATGTAAGCGACTATAAAAGAGCGTCACTTGAGGATTGTAACCATATTTCTGAATAAATCGGTTGTTCCACGTATCAAAATGGGATTCCTTGAATAAACGGTATATTTTAAGGTCGTTTACTCGATTTGGGTATCTGATTATACCGGTTATTTTATCGTAGTGAATGTTAAGTATTAATTTATTGCGGTATGTTTTGTCATAAAATATTTATTTTGTATCTTGAGTGTTTTTTATTATTTGGCAACTGTGGTGTACTTCTTTTTCACCCACTTACCTAGGCAACCCGGTACCCCTAGTTAAGACCTTAACGACTTGCCAGAGATATTGAAATGACAGCCGGAGGGGGCTCACCAATTGACCGTGCCGAGACAAGGAAGAACTTGTGTCGAAGAAGACGGTCACCCATCCTCGGACTGACCGCGCCAGGCATTGCTGATCCTAATGATCGATCGACCCCCTTCACTGTTACTTTGCCACGAGCTCATTTTTGCTATCGGATGCTGTATAGGGGAATTGTTATCTTTTGTTCCTTACTCGCGTCGGATCATTCATCCACTTTGAATTTTAAGCTGAGGCTGAATTATATTTAGTTATATTGTTAAGATTTTCACAAGTCTTCCCCATTTACTTTGGTTTTTATCGTCTTCTTTCACATATTTTTGCTGTTTATATTATCTTGTTATCGGAATTCTGTTTTTGTTTACAGAATTTTAACCGTTTACTGGAATTGTTCTCATTATAGAATTTAAACAACAGGCATTATAACAGTCTCATTCTTTCTCGAAAATACGTCAAATATTATCGTATAAAAGACAAAATGACATGTATTTGTAAATTACATTAATGCTAGGCTAGGATGTTAGTTTTTACAATTTAGCTTGTTAGCTTCTTCCGTGTGTATCACAGCAAATGTTCCGAAAAAATGGGTTTAAAGCCTTACACAGAACATACAAGATTTTATAACAATGTTTGGTATTTCTATTATACCATAATAAGCTCGATAAATTGTTACGACATTCGTAAGTACGTGACAACTGTTTGAGTACGTGTGTGCGGAGGCGAGGACTATTGGGCTCACGTTTCGGTTATAATCTGCGTTGTTATAGCCGGAGATATACCGACGTAATCCTGGCTGAACCTAAATGAAGGACGGACTTAGAGCGCTGAATGCTAACGACCTGCAGCTCAGCCTAGTTCGTTACCGCACCGCATAAAACACTGTCCACTGCGTCCAAAGGATTCAATTACAAAAATAGGCCCGTTTTTTCATTCATTAAAAGAAAATGATTCCCATCTTGCAATTAAAAAGTTTATTCAGGTATCCGAACAAGAAAAGATATAATTCAATGATTGACAAAGGTATTATCGCGTTTGACGTTAGATTGAATTAAGTGAATTACTGAATTGTTTCATTATCCGTCTATCTTATCTCCAAAGGAATGTTTTAATTATAAAGCTGATGTTTACAACAACACATTAGTTTGAAAGAGTAATATGTATATTCAGTTGTGTTACGAAACATTATGAAGTTCTGCACTATATTACTAGGAAAGTGACGTTAGTTGTAGCAAAACAGACATAAATTCACTGCGTTCGATGCCGACAGGATAGGTAACGGAGGGGGGCAGGTGGCGACATACTGAACCGATAAACAAGATTACTGTGTACCATGTACCGAATCGTGGAAGTGGCTCGGACATGTTGGCTTGCTATGTGGAAACTGTATGTGACACGAGGAATAGATAGATCGAACAGTTCAATTGGTTTTCAGCAGCTTTCCAATATGCAGTAGCATTGGTGTTAAAAATTGTGTACAAAATTCATTATTGTATGTCATAGTGGTCATAAAATTTTAAAATTCTTATTTTTCTCAATAGTAAAGCTGTCCTCCTGAATATATTTTTTATGGACGATATGATGACAGATGGCATGTGCATTGCCATTTTTTTCTTAGCGCCAGGTGTTTCCATTGCACAAGTTATCCAGAATATTTTTTCCACATGTTAACCGGAAAATGTTCGAAGACCCGGCATCAACCGGTTTAACGTCGTTTCGTCCTAGCTCGTAGGTTAATCTTATTACGTGGCGTAACGTCGAGGCTTCCTTAATAACTTAAACACCGCACCAGTGCTCTGTTATCCCTCGGCCGACTCAACGCCATAAATTCAATAGTAAAATGGCATAAAACAAGCCCCCACGTGTATTTATTTTTGTTCTCCAAGCGAAATTCAGCACAAACAAGTTATTTGGCAATTTAATAACGCAGGAGTTTGTATTTCTATGGCCCCCATAAGAGTTTCGAAACCGTACTCATTAAAAAGTTAAGAGCGCTTTAAGAATGTGCAGACAAAAGGAAAGGTATTTTCAACGTTAATTTGTTTTCTAATTTGATTGTTTACAAAGTTCTCAAGTTTCAACTCCGAAAACTTTTAAGGACTCCTACAATCAAATCTTCGAATAAAATTGGAATTATTTTAACGATGTTATCTACTAATTTGCCTAACAGGTTTGAGGAAATAGAAATAAAAAAAGTTATCTGTTTTTATTCGTAACAAATACCTATTTCTTTATCGTTGATAGATAGGATTATCCGCTTTGTTCAATGGTAGGTATGAGTATTTAATATTGAAATAAAGATGCAACATTATGTATCAGACGTTAAATATTGCGTTTATTATCAGGAAAGCCAGGTTAACTTCCTTGTAATCAACAAGCAGACACGTGTTACGGAGATGACTACGTTAATTTCCTCTTTCTTTTTGCTCAGCCGTCATTCCTGCAGAAATGGAGTCGCACTGGCTCCGGGCGATTCAATTAATCCAACGTTAGATTACATACGACCGTATCCATCCTATTCGAACAAAACTTTTTTATTGCTCACTCGAGTTCAATCTGCGGGTTCAATTTACTATCCGGGTCACATGGCATAACGTGGTCATTCCGATTAATGAAGTATACTTCCAACGTGGAAATAACTTGACTTATCTATAGCGAAATCTACGCTCAATAACTCACTACGCGGACTTCCAGGTAAGCCTAATTACATCGTAATTATAACGTTTGTTGGTTCATTGAAGACCTGTTTCATAACACACCGCTGCGGGTCGGGTTCGTTATCCTTTGTCGACCTTGCAGCTGCTATAAATTCGTTTAAATTGACCGCAGGAGGCGGGCATGCGTCACCGAGGCCGATGCGCTCAGATTAGCAACGAAAGCATGATGTAATAAATATATCAACCTATCTGTGTAACCAATGAATTCTTGCCGTCAAAGGAGAGAACCGGATCGACATGCGCTCACGCAAAGGCACAATTCTACCAGCCAACCTGTAACGAAAAGGTGCTAGTTTTTATAGCATTTGTTACGTTAGCGTGCCTACTTATTCTGACGCATACCTTCTCTCCTGCCGTAACGTATTCAAAAACGTACGTGATACATCTCTCGAATCTGCGTCGGTCGCTTTGACCGTCCATCTGTAACATATTCCGCGTCAGATGTCTGGAATACAATGGATTTTCCCAACAATTCCTATTTCTCGGTTCTCGCTGTGCCAGGGGTGATTGAAAGGCGACGGGTGTCCGTTTCGAAGGCAAGAGATAAATTCCGGATTACCTGGACGCAGCTGACTGTCCGCCCGGAGAATTGAAATTTGCGCCTTCGACCTGCAGGTTTATTCACCATGATTGAAATGGTCGTTTGCATTTGTCAGTTTTGGTGTGCTGAAATAATTTCAACTGTGGATTTGATTTCGGATTAAGTTCACAGATAAGAAAACATTTCTGAACGTGGATTGTACAAGATATTGGAAAACGGTTAAAGGAAACTAAGTATTCTAATATCAAGGTTAAATCGTAGGCGCACTAACGTTAATGTGCCGTCAACGTTTCCAATATGAAAATTGATCGCTGAGCGTGTTCCTAACCTATCTAGGTCGTAGCAAACGTCGTTAATGCGGGACGGGAGGCAATTAGGGCGAGCCAATAAAACATCGCCATCAACCAACACCGGTCGTTTCTCCCCGCTTGCTGCACTAGCCTCGTAATACAAATATTCATTTATTTTGATAAAATTGAAGTTTAGTCATCGGATATGATTGGCGTTGAGAGCGGTAGTACTACTTGAGAATCAGTTCCTTCCCTCAAAATTCTGGTTATCGATGGATCCATTTCTGTGATGTTCTGTAATGGTCTCCACACAAGCCTAGCGGAAGACGAGCTCGGAGCGGTGTCCCGGGCGACAAGCCTATGTTGCCGTCACCGATGTCAGAGTTAAGTGCCGTCGCACTCGTCGTATCCGCACAAAGGCCGCTCTCTCCGCTTTGTTCCGCCTCTTTGTTTGACATGACGAAGGCACAGTAAAAAACTTCAACACGGCCCACGAAGCGACGGCCGGCCCCTCGGATCCCGCGAACTAAATGTACAGCTTTATTGAGCCTAACCTCCTCCAGTTTGAATATGAATATGGTTTGCATGATTAATGGGTTTTGCGAACATACGAAAAAGGTTATACTGAATATGGATTCAATCCTTTTGGGCAAAAGTTTGAGATTTCTTGGAATAAGGTTCATAGTTATGTAAATATACTTTGAAATATTCCGTTACCTCAAATTACACTAAAAGGCCCATCCTCTCAGATACATTATGAGGCGTCAACTTGCGGAAATGATCCATTGTGGTACTGTCCCTCTGCACATGGGGTCCGTAGCTATTTTCGTTATGATGATGTGTTGATGAAGTGTCCTCTTTATGAGGGGTTCTCAAATTACCCTGCTCTACAAACAAGACACTAGGTCGTTTTAATATCGTCAATCGGCTAGAACGATTTTTTTTTATCTTCAATATACAACTTTTCCTAAACTGGACTCTAGGACGTTGACTCACGAAGTCATTCACTTTTCTTGATTGTCTTCATTTGTACGGTTGTCACAACCGGCATTTAAATGTCAAAAAAATAGAACAGGTGCATTAACCACTACTGAACCTCATTACCCTTTTGAAATGAGCAGCTGTTTACGCTAGTTAATTACGTTTTATTTATAAAGCGAGTTCGCACTACTTCGTAAACGACTGTTATTCATATAAAGTTACTATTGTTATACGATACCGCGTGTATGTACAATGTTTTTGTGTTAAGTATCTATCTAATCAGTTCGATAGTGTAAAAATGTGAACATTTCGCAACCAGCGCTTGAAGTGGTATTTGCAACTGACTGAGGTAATCTAATCGATACTTTGTTATCGTCGCATTCTCTCGATTTCCGTACTCGTCTCCATAAATTGATGCAATTTATTATGCGATGATGATGGCGCATAAAACGGGATGTCCGAAGATTATTTTCAAATCATAACTCTTCAACAAACATTGTAACAGGCAGCGAACATTAGGAAAGTATAAAGTTTTGCGACGCAATTCATCTTGTTTTATTACATTATAAAGTTTCGAAAGCAATCCTCCACCTTTAGCACAATCTGGAATTCATTCTTGTCAGCTAAGTTTTGTTCTCGAGCGATGATATATAAAGTGATAGTTATAAATTTTTTAATTTAATACGTAATGATCCGCACAATGGTTCGAAAGACGCATAATTTTATGCAGGTAGAAGACAATCAAATTAGGTCAATCTTGCTCTATTGCTGCTATGACTTTTGCTTATTATGTAAAATAGTTCTCGAAGGTGTACAGTGTTCTACTTTATTTTTATTGAAATAAATTCTAGAGAACCTGTGTTGTGACGCAAGTTTGAATGATCTGGGTGGCCGGTTTATAACAATTTATTTAAGCATCCTTTCAATAAAATGCTTGCTTTTTACAATACTACACTTTTATTATCCTATTCCAAGTACGAAATCAAATTTTTCATTGAACAGTAAACGGTCAGCGAGAGTCCAGTGTCACCATCGTCGATGTCAACGACCGAATGACTGTACGGTTGACCGGTCCCGTCGCGATCTGATTGTCGCGCCAATAAACGATTTGCATGTGTTGGTGTTGTGGCAGTGTTGCGTTTGCGCACCCATGCCTCACATAATTGCTGTTATCAAGTTGGCCAAGCGTTGTTATGGTGTGATCATACTGTATCTTGGTTTATGTTTTGTTTTTGTGTACGCTAAATAAAATGTAGGTACATATAATGTGCATGATCTGTGCAAAGCTCTCAAATCAGCCCAAATCTTCATGTAATAATCCACATCAGAACATTTGATGTACGTAATGGATTGTAGCAAATGGGATTCAATTTCCTCTCCCTCAATCCTTCCGTACCAACTATTTGGTAAACGCTATTATGAACAACTGCTAGGCATAGTGAGATCGTTGCGAGTCATGTAACGTTTTGTTAACGTGCTGCCAGTTTTAGTGCCGGTGTTGATTTACTGAAGCCGATGGTTTCATTTGGTGCGCACTAAAAGCTTTTGTGCGTAATGGATATCAGTGATCGATCGCCATTTGCGAAGACTTGGCGAGTGCACTTCTTGATGTTGGCAAGCATTACCAACAATTTTCACGCTTTATTCCTTTCAATATCAAAGATTTATTTCTAAATCTAGCCCTGGATATCATTTGAAATAACTTCGAATATCCTTGAACACTCGAATGATATTGAGACGATTGTTTTCCAAACATTTCTATTCAATTTGTTCTGAAACTAAAACAACCCCAGCGTGGTTTGTTTTTCGTAGAAATGAACACCGATTTTTGTAGAGCTTCTTTGATTTAGCTGTGGTATACCTACATATGACAAACATGTATTGTTTTTACTAATTGGATGGTTAGCTTGCGACTTATTACAAATGCAAACCATTTGATGGGTTTCAATTTATTTTTGGTGACACACTGCTCAATATTTGCAACAGTTCAGTAGCTGCGTTTATGCGTCACCGTTTGTGCTTTAAAATAGGTGACCAGTATTTAGTTAATAAAAACAACTGCTCTATGCAAAGCGTATACCATAAACATAATGGTTATGGTTTCCTAATTTATTATAATGCAATTTACCATGAATATATTGTTTTTGCATAAAGTTGATGCTACACGTTTAGTTCGTGTTCGGGTTACTTTTAGCGATAATCGTCCAAATTCTTCACTACGCTTCACTAACACGGCGCGATTTCTAGTGAGATATTGCACAAAGCGCGAGATTTTGGAGGAAGGTGTTATACACTCGATCATTCATGTGAACGGATCAGAGAAGGCACGCACTATGTAAATTAATCTCGATCAATTTCGATATTCCGTTATGTTGCCCACATACACCTGAACCAGACGTTCAATTCAACTAAAAAACTGCACAGCAATCGCTACGATTGCAAGTCCAGTCGTGGTCAGGTTTCCGATTACGTGCGCAAACGCTTTTTAATTGAATCCCCGTTGCGACCGTCTGTTTTTTGCGGCTCGTGCGTTAATTGTCGGGCCTTTGCTTTTTCGGCTAATTACACACAATATTTCGAGCGCGAGCAAAAATGTACACAAAACAGGACGCAACTGTCATAATAATCGCCTCCGAGCGGTATCCATATCCACGGACAAACCTGCGTGATTGTGTATACATTGTTTTAAGTTTGTATACAAACAGTTGCATTATCCCTCGTATGAATCATTGTGTATTGTTTACCGCCGACATCTCTTGGTGACATATTTGGATGCGAACATGTGTCTCGAATGTAAATTTGATTATCATTATTGAGTCATGTTTAAGTGTCACTTACGTTTCTATTAAAGTCCAAATCATGGAACACGACTGTCAGTTGCAGTAGACAACAATGATCTTAAAGAACAATTATTTATGCATTTGTCTCCACAAAATAAATATGACTTATAACAATGGCACGATTTATAACGATTGTCAATCACAACAAGAGCGATTATTTCATAACTCAAAAATAAACAGGCGTACCCAAGCCCACATGTCAACAGAGCAATTGGGAAGGATAACAAAAGTCGTTTGAATTGATGCGTGACAGTAATCGATCCTCAATCATTAATGCGGTATATGTTACGCCCGCATCGATTGACATCAATGTGCATCGAGTGTTAGTGGTGTTGCGACATCATTATCCAATACCCTAAATTCGACGCGGGTGGCCTTATAGTCAGATAATACCAGACTATGGGGCAACTGTTACCAAAAGAAGGATAGTACATTCATTTTTAATTTTCGCTGTCGTATCTCAGATACAAGGAGTGAAACGTATTGTGCGCTTGCGCTATGTGTTGCAAAACGCAATTTGTAACGTCGTGTTTGCTGTCAATTGTCGTGAAGGCCTTCGATCATGGATAAGGTTAAGCACGCACTGTGATTTGTCGCGCGTGAAATTATAAATGGTATCAGATATAAAAAGCCACTTTTTATTTCAAGTCATGCAAAGTTATTCGCGTTCTAGCCAACATGTCTAGCATTTGGAGAAATAAAAAGTACCTACATGAAAGAAAAATAAGATATATTATGTTATCAGTGTCCAGTGACCGTTATGACCGTGCTAATATCGGGTGACCGAGATAACTCAATATAAATAACACGTCATCTTCCCAAAAGGAGTGGTGGGTGTGTCGCACTCGCACAGTATTTAGTATCGTTCAGCTATCAAGGTTAGGTTTACGCAAACTACGCATAGGTCATTTCAAACACAACTTTTACTTTCGTGGGACGTCGTTGGAACTATTTCAGTGTTTTCAATGAGGGTATCGTAATCTTAATCGTAAGTTTATCTACAAATCACGTTAACTTTGGTTTGACTCATGCCGGATATATCGACACCTAATTAATGCTTACCTATATACACTTATAAAATATATATGCTTATAAGTTACACGGATACGAAATTACCTATGGAACATTAAAATGGCAGACACTTAGCTGACTCAAAAGAGTGACTCGTTCTGACCCTGGTTTATGAGACGGAGATTACGAAATATACTGAAATACTGATGAACTTTAACAAAAGTTGTTAAATTAAAATAAAATACTTATTGAATAAGTTCTTCAATAATATTTCTTCCAACCGCGTTACAATGAAACAGTCCTTTTATTGATCGGCAAGTATAAATAATTAATGTTGCATAATAATCGCGTCTTTATAACGCAACCGTTGAGAGATAACCTCACGGTTGGTGGTAGCCTCCCCTGAGAGACCGTGTCCTCAGAGTGTTTTGTGTGGGCTTAAAACAATGCTACCTTTCTATTCCCCGATACAGCGCGTCGCATACTTGATTGAATTACTCCTCGGATCGATACCAATGACGCATACTTTATAACCGATATCTGCATAACCTTAATACTGTACTCGTCTTATTTGTGCACTTTATTTATTTTGCTTTTATCGCTATCATCATTCTCGAGTGCACTTGTGATTGACAGCGATATGGTGCAAAAATAAAAGTCCGTTGACCAAGTTACAATATAAATACACTGCTAGTGAACCAGCACAAGGTATTGATTGAACAGACATTTCGATGCTGAATGATTTTACCGTTCGTAACAGTAAGCCTCATTGTAACTACAATAATGCTGCACGAATTGTTTGCTTCAATCAGCCCGTTTGGCAACGTCAGCGCCAGTTCCAATCCGAACGCACGCCGAAAGCTTGTAAATAAAATATGATTTTCGCTCGGAAACTGCAAAAAAGCTCCAGATGTCCTTGCCACGGGTTTTATCTGAGAGACAAAATTCATTTTACTTTGTCCGTGTAGTTTGAAATATAACAAAAACGTGTTCAATGAAAATCGATAAATATCCGGAACGGTTGCCAAGCTGTGTGCGATATTAAATCATCGCCACATTTAATCGTGTCAACAGCAGCAGGTACATCGCTATAAATATAGCGAACATAACCTTTTTCCGTAAGTCATAGGCAACGTTCACATCTATAAATAATTAGAGTGGAATATTTATGTATGAAGGGATACGAACGTCGCTCCTGGCACGGGGGCCTCATGACCCACATTATATGTGATCAAGTAATTTCAAAAAATTTTATATTTCGCGCAATCACATCGCATTTCAACAAATACCGCAATCAAGTGGTTTATTATGTGGTTTGTATCTTTTTTCGATCACATTCATATTTTATGTCGCTTCAAAATACGCGAGATGATATTGTATGTTCTATTGAGTATTTTTATATTTGCATTAGCTTAAAAGTTTCCTGGTCATTTGCAATTAGCCTTACCTCATCTGTTCTACGTTCATAAGTTTATCTATGTCACGATTTATCATCAAGATTTAAAGAAATATTAAATTGTTGTGAGAAGACGAAAAGTTGCGACAGTTTCTTTTAACCCTGCATATTTCTTATTTCATAGTCTCTTTAAGCTGTTCCATTTTTTTTTCGCAAATGCCCTAACGTTTCTCTGGTGCGTAATGAACGACATTTAATGCACGACTTTTAATGGTCGCGATGTTGGAACCTCATTCAGCGACCTCTTTAATAAGTAACGAGGCTGCGTTTGTTTATTTCCTGCATTTATATTTCGGTCACAGCGTGGTTTCGCGTTATGAAACACTGATTGAAACTGTAAATAAAATACTGTTCATATTTATCGCGTTTACATGTACTCAGAACTTGATGAAGTAATTGGGTAAGTAGGAGAATATTAAAACAATCAACCTAAAGCGAAAACTTCGTGAATCGTGGGTATCGTTTTAACGTGAATAATTTAATCTTCCCCAATTAAGTAAGGACTTGGAAGCTTATGATATTATTTATAACACTTTGAAATCGCTGTTAGTGAATGAGGTCAAAAAGAAAACTTAACATTTATCGTATGGAGCATCTAGCATAAACTAACAAATGATCATCAATTAACAAACTACTCCTGTTTCCTTGAAATTCACCATGAACAATGTTGTTCGTACATTTCGGACAACTAGCTGTATTTGCTGAACACTGGTAACAGATGCCAACTACCATTAATCACCGGGAGTTCTACAATATTAACGACTGGTTAAGTCACCTGTTATTAAAAAGCACTTTGCGGTCAACAACTCGTATTGTTTTTGCATGTACTTAACATACTTAATGAGGAATTTTTGCTATGTGACTTTGGAATCTTTTTATTGTTGCTTTATTCGTCATGGGTGGTGACTTGGTGTCAGCACGTCGATTAATCACCATGACACGTCCACCACAGTGATACGACCCCGATAATAACCTACGACGGAAACATCTCCATTGCTCTTCTAACCCCAATACACTCCCTCTCGACATTGACGTATTACTTGAAAAACTATTGATCCGTATCGTATACCCTTTAGGGTTAATAACTTATAGGGTTAATATACAAATCACTTCCCTTGGTTCTGTGCCAATGTTGTCTGAATTAATTATGTTAACATTTTCCTTGTGTCGAATTTCAAGCTGATTTAGTATCTTCAAGTAATCATGGTTTACGTTTCCTTAATTCGTAAGTCATTCGATATTCTCCCAGAGTATCGCGAAAATGTTTGTACAGTTATTGAGGGTAGATAATAAATATTGCAGGCTTTCAATGATAGCGATACGAAGCAATAGCGTTTCTCGTGTTTCGGTCGTTACGTTTTGTGTGCGGTTTTTGCTCGGCGGCGCGTGCCAGGCCCGACGGCAATCTAGGCAAATCCTATCTATTGTGCTCGGTGACAATAGTTCCGGTGCTAATTCAAGGACGGCCCATTGTCCCGCGGATGTCGATGCGCGCCGCTGCGCCACTCCCGCCCTATCTACCATTCTATACCAAAATCCACAAACGTTTATCGATTTGTATTGTCACGGTATAATAAATATTTGATACAAACATGTCTGTCGGTATGTATATGGCGGTCAATGACGTCACAACATTTAATTTATAATTTTTATTGGTTCTGAATGCGTCAACCGATCAAGGACTTGAAAGGTTGATCCCGGGCGTTATTTTTAAACAGCAGGTAAATTATTGGCACCTATTGATTAGGGTCTATTTTTAAATCTCTTAACACCATATTAAGAACTGGAAAAAGAGATAAATTAGGATGATTTATAACAAGTGAGCTGAGATAATCTGTTTTAATAATTTAAACCGTTCTTGCCTGCACTAAACTATAACAGTAGGACAGAGTAGGACATAATGTACAAGTTACATCATTTGCGCTAGATATACACCTACACCTCGAATCATACTTATAAGAAAACCTCGTAAGACCTGAAGATAATGAGATATTAATCACGAAACATTTAATGTCACGACACGCCCCATCTTTCTGAAGTTGTTCTTTCGCGTGTCCTTTTGTAACTTTTTCATATCTTGAATTTTCGCAAATGTCTTCGTTCCATGTGACAGGTTGTTACAAATTTCACCACGTCTTTGTAAACCTGACTTGATTTATGGCTATGATAATAATTTCCGTGTTGAGGTAGGGCTCGTCTCGCCCGCATTATATTGTAATGGGTCGCTATTTGCAGCGGTGGCATTTTGCGGACTTGGGCACAATCGCGGGTCACGTCATAACCTATAATGTTAGAGTTACGTGATCGCATTGTGGAACCATAATGGCAGTTATTGCTATATCTATTACTCATCCATTATTGTACTGCAAAACACGTATCATCACCAAATTATTAGCTTATTTGTTTGTATATTTGCAGTAGTCATACTTTATTCATAAATTCGAATAGTATTGCTTTCATATCCAACGCTATGAAACCTGTACTGTGATATTCGAACGACCAGTTTGGCTTGGCAACACTGTTGAAATCTATTTAAAGCAGTCATTAAAAACTCTTCAAAGAATTAATTACATATCTATCCGCCATTATTATGCAAACATAAGGAAGTGTTAATAATGAACAGTGCTTACAAAACAACCTTAAGTATCTCAGCTATCCAGCCATGCAAGATTTTTTATATAAGCGAAAGAAGCCAATCTAGCTGGCAATTCCGGTTCCTAGAATATTAAATGGCTCATTATTCCGTCTCGGCTGAATTCGGGAATAAGTTTTATTGAGCGGATGGTAATTCCAGGCAGCGTCTAGTGTCGTTAACATTAAGACTTGGCAGTAATTGGTCCCTCTCGTTCGTTACCCACACACTGCAGTGATTGGCTCGATTACTGCTTACAGCGTTCGACGCTCACAGACTACAAAGTACAAATGCTGTCTAGACGGCAGGGTCTTTGAATTTGTTTAATAAAGACCTTTGTGTCTATATATTGCATTCTTAGAAAGGGTAGTATACTTTAAGTCTGAGGTTTAGAAGAATAACTACATATTTCGTTGGAAAAATATTTCTTGATACAACTAAAGGGTATCTCATTTTAGCAAAGTGAAAAGCAAGTCTCACTTAAAGCAAAACTTTCTGTAAATGCAATTGGAACGTAGTACAAGAAGTATAGTGACGTAAGTTAACAGTTACGTGTGTTAGCGACATTTTATTACGCCCCCTGTTTCGGCTGCCCAGCAACGCTACCGTAATGGGAAAACTTTCGGGATCTTGAGAGCGCTTGGCGCCGGCTGCACGACTCAATGCCAAGATATTGTTTTTCTAATCATTATGTTATAGGCTACAATGTAATCATCGCTTCTTATGGCAAGATGATTTTCTCTTTAAGATCTATATATCCAGTCAACATTTGTCTTATAATAGGTTAAATAATAGGTAGAATTTTGAAAAATATTAATTTTTGTTACAATCACTAACGCAATCATTCTTTCTTTTACAGGTAATTAGACGAAACACATACTACGAACAAAATGAACGTTAAAGTTAACCATGTTCAAGGTTTGTTGAAACTGTTATTTTTCGTGATCACTTGATTAAATGTTTACTCAGGCATATTTAACGATATTACCGAGTGTTGATTTTTTGATAATAATCACACTTTTAAAGAACTACAGCATAACACAGATTTAACGATGGGCACCATTAAAATTTTCATAATGTACCAACAAATAATAATTAAAGCTTTATTACATTGCAGTATAAATAACTTAATAAAAGCTGTCACATAAATCCTGGTGGAGCACAGTTGTTGGCTTTTTGGTCCTTACTAAAATAAACTCTTAAATAATTAAACCATAAAACACAACAAATACTCATACGAGAGTTGTTTACGTTTCATATGAACTGTTTCTCGTTTGGTAAACAAACTAAAAGTGCACCGCTCTCACAGAGATAACACGTGATCCCAATTAAATTGCATTAAATGTCGAACTGAAAAGCAACAAAAACAAAAGCGACGGGCGCACTCGCTGGTGCCAGCGAATTTAAGAGCAAACAACAATTAAACTTATTTCTATTATCTCGCTAACCTCATTAATTCTAGAGGTCCTTTGAGCGCCGTTGGAAAAAACGTCGTTAAGATAAATGTTCTACAAATTGAAGCACCGCGGGAAATTTGCAGAGCGTCCAATTTATATAGTCCGGTTTTTACAGCTGGGCACAGGGCCGTCTCTAGTCTCCCGTGTTTACCCGGCTAGTAGCCGACGCGTTTATTCGCCTGGTTGCTTCAGCTGAAGTGCAGCGGCCACTCTTAAATTGTTAACGTCTCCCTGGTTCGTTACTCCCAGGGCGGTGTCTGTTCCGCTGAGAGATGTCTTACTTTCTTGTTTCTTTTTCGCTTTCCAGCTCATCGAGCAAAATTACTTAGATACATTTTGCTGATGAAAATGCTTTACGTTACCATACTTGGTTCTTGGCAAAAACTGCTATTATGGCTCAAGAATTTTGCAGATTGATATTATTAACGATCCTTCGCATCGCTATAAGCATTAGCAACTTTATAAATATGATTGAATATCTTTGAAACCGGCCCTTGGTCGGCCGCGAGCGGTTTTGTGTCCATTACGCAAATCGTGACGCCACAAGGCGAAGTTATGGCGAAGGCTGTTTTATACGAGCTATCAAACTTGTTTAGATGCCAACCTATAACAAGCCACAGTAATGTTCACATTATTTTGTTACAACGCTGAAAATGAAGCAAACAGATGCCTATAAGCGGAACTTGCGGTCCTGCGATAGACAATGACTTTTCCGAGATATTTAAAGATTGGTTTAGATTTGTGAAAAATTCGGCTGAAAACAAACATTCTTTCAGACAAGAATAACAAACAATCCTGAAAATAAAGGATCATATTCCTTTAATAAAAAAGTAGTTTGGTCATGTTGACCTTGTCGTAACTAGCCGCAAATACAAATCTTATAATATTACGTTGTCAAAAAGTATTTTACTTACTTTATTATCCGACTTCTATCTTGTACCTATCTTGTAATCATTTATGCTATCTAGTCATTTTTGTTGAGACTAGAATACATATTCAAAATTAAAGCAATACTGACTGTACTTAACGGATAATTTAGCACTGAGTTACAGAGCTTCGTATGCAGCTTTTCGTAGAAAGCTTGATCAAATATTAAAGAGACGTGTGTGTTTTAAGGGCCGAAACGACAGACGAGGGAGACATTTTCTAAAGAAAGGTGAACTTAGGTGCGTTTAACATATGCAAAAGTAAATAATGTGCTCTTTCTTTGAAACTCTCTTGATGGGGGTACGCTTATAAATGGGTACCAAGTGAATTGACAAACACGCTCCCCGAAAGCGAAAACTCATACAAAGTCCCCAAACAACGTAACATAACAAAGGAAAATAAGGCCGCCTTATGATGCAATTACGTGTCACTCCAAAATAACAGGCGGTAATCCCCAGATTTTCTATTACCTTTTTTTATCTCTTCCAGTTTTTGATATTTTGTTACAATATTTTCCCCGTTAAATTCGCCCGTGGCGACACCACTGGCTCGGGTTACGAACATCCCGCGAGGTTTCAATAAAATTCTCCCATTTTCCCCGAGCACGTAGATTTAATTTTCGCGTTGCGCTTGGATGTTTTTCATCACCAACATGCTAACATTAAATTATCAGAATTCCCTCATATTCCAATAATTTAATGAGTGTCACAACAAATCAAATTAATGTAAAATGTTTGTGTGTTGACATATGCGTAATTGCACATTATGGTGTTAAGATACTTATGATAGTAACTTTATTGTCAGTTGAATGATGAATGCAGTGTCCAAGTGTCTACGAATGATGGAGTACGCCAATCTTGTTAGACTAGTACAATAATCCAGTTTACACTTGCGTATTATAAGACTTGTCGTACGAGTATTGTGACCCTGAAATTGTGGTGATACGCCTTGACGTACATATTGATTGACATTGGTATTTTTATTTATCAACTGCTACTGCTACCGTTTAATCAGTGCTTACATTAAACTCTAGTGTTCTGTTACTAATCATCCACCACCCATGTGCAATCAACCGTTAAAATCTCATCACGATCTATATTATTGTCGGGATGTTTATCCGTAAACATCCTATCGATATTTTTATTTTATTACGTGCGTTACGGCAATACGCAAGACGTGCGGGTGTTATTTCCATATTGCAACTTCGCACCAAACCGCCAAACGTGATGAAACATATCTAACACAATATGGCAACAACTGTATTTATTCTTGTACCATAAATTACATTTTCATTGTTTAGCTTCGCGTATTATAATTAGGAAGTAATAAACGATAGAATAAACGTGACGAATACGCAAAAAAGGTGGTACCATTGTTCTGCGAAAGCAATGCGGCAGTCGATTGTCACAAGTAATAACATTACATGCATGAAGCGATACTAAGGTCCGTTATATCGCGAACACACGCGATATTCGCGCGAACCGCCAACGGGATTTATGTGAACACCAAGCTTTTTGTACGCAGAGGGAAAATTGTCCAAACGTTCGTTGAAATATAAATAGGACGTGAGAAATGCAAAGGATCCCATTATTAAATACATAAATATATCAACTTTCGTTGTTTACACGTATCTTATTAACCTTTGACTGTATGAGAAAGGGGACGCACGCAGTGTAACTTACGCATGGACCATTTGTTGTGTCTTTTCACTATAAGTTATTACGCATTTCACTAGAATCTTCCACAATAATTGCCTCGGGTCGTTTGGTATATTCAGTACTGTTTCGGGTCACTTTCCTTCTATAGGATTGATTTATTGATATCATACCAGGGACACGCAAGCTAGAAACCAGGTTTTGTTTCACTTTGATTTGAATATCTGTGCCCTGCTAATAAATAATCCGTATTTGGTCTTGCAGCTCTTAATTTCGCTGCTATAAAGTGCCTTAGGCGTAATATTTATGGACGCTGTGCTGCTGACCGCGAGTGCTTTTTCCAAATT
This sequence comes from Helicoverpa zea x Helicoverpa armigera, assembly GCA_033682625.1. NCBI lineage: Eukaryota > Metazoa > Arthropoda > Insecta > Lepidoptera > Noctuidae > Helicoverpa > Helicoverpa zea x Helicoverpa armigera. The sequence goes on from JAWIIS010000028.1 coordinate 9,767,399, forward strand.
TTCTAAAGGTTTTTATAAATTGGAATAGTTGACATCGTGTCCACTGTAAGACCTGTTTTTCTGGTAAATTCTTATTAGTATGGGAAAGAACTAGTAGTTCCACTCTTCGCCATCGAGTTTATGAGACAGGCTTTAGATGCTGATCCACGTGCGATACATCATCGTGTTAAACCTATCTGTTACACTGTAAGTAAACTTGTATTGCCAAGAATGTAGTTGGTAAGCTACGCACGTAACTGATGCAGTTATATGCAATGCAACAATAGCATTTGATGTAGCTATTGATTAAAGCCGTCTCTTGCCAATTGGAAAAATGTTCATGTCAAGGCCCATTACAATAGCATCCGCAGTGCTCATAGTCTAGCCTAGAATATTGGCTATACAACTAAAACGGACGAACCAGTAGAAATGTCCAATATCCGAATTGTACTGGGGATTGGGGAACGCGAAACTTTCAAAATGCGCCGCCCTCGACTCTAGTGCAATTGATTTTAGTTTTGATGAAAACTTGAATTAGGATATACACTAAAACCGAGTTTTGAAACTTATTTAATTTATATGGTATTGAAAGAGCTTCCTACCTATTCAGCTAATTGGATTCCAAATGTCCAGTATCCTATTAATCACAGTGTAATGGTAAATGGTACAGCATTAATATCGTAAAAACTACCAACACCACCATAAAACCGGCTATGTCATTACAAAACAAGGCAAATAAAATGACAGACCATTGCAGTAACATTAGAAAGTAAGTTTCGTCATACAAGTAGCTATTCATCGGAATAATGGGTAGTAAAGCGACATCCACCGTTGCTCTTGAGAGCAATAATGAACTGGTAATGCGGCTACGCATAATGCTTGTTGACGTGTGGGAGTCATGCCATTGTGCCTATTGTGATGTGTGCTCGCCGTGATGAGCCAGCAGATATCGTAGGACCGGGAAAGTCTGCCTACCTGGGAACTTGGCCGCACAAAATAATGAAAAAGATAACACTGATAAGATTAGCCGTTTTAATTAAATACGTTTTAACTGCGTGTCTTGCCTTGTTCTTACGTTTTGTAGCTGTTTTACAAAGGTTAACTGTAAACTTTACTATTATTGCTGACAGTAAGGAAGATTTCATTTGTTTTATTTTATTTATGGCTCAATGTAATTTATTGAATTCAGAAGTAATATGCTGAATTTTAACATGACCTTACCTCATTTTATCAAAATAAAATAAGCTTAACATCAATATGTGTGCGCTTATGTCACTGACACCGTTTACTAGATGATATATTAGGCCCCAAACACTATTAAATCAGCTGTTGAATTGAATGGGCCAGACTTCGTAATAGTAAAAGTATGTTGGCGGGCCAGCACTTATTGGCCAAGGACTATGCTGCTTTGTTCTCTGAGATACAGTCCCATTGTCGATTTAACTATTATTTATCTATCGACGATAAACATTATCTCCTATTTAATTCAAGTAGGTGACTAAACTTGTTTATGATCACATTCGGAACTGAGGGTCTTTGTCATTCATTGTTCTATAGATATGATATATTTTTTTATTGTTTTATTACTGTCATGATAATAGAAGTATTCACTGCGTTACGTAACAATTTCCTTAAGATTAAATCTTAAGGAAATTGTTAAAAATATGATAAGTAAGTAGCATAGTTTTCGTGTGTTAAAGCTGTAAAAATACCAGTCTTATTTTCGTGTAGATTTCAAACGAAATTCAGACAAACAAGGAGTTTTCGACTACATAATAGCCGAGTAGATAATTGTTTAACTAACTTAGCTTTCAGTTACTACGGTTAAAGTTTAATGACGGTGTTCGCGAACGCCATGTGATAGCCGTAGACTTGCTGCGACTGAGTTTGTTAACTGACGAATAAAACTTTACACTTGCTAAAAGCTTTTGAACTAGTTTTATACGATGAAAGATTGTCTTTTTGTTTTCAGGACAAGTCTCATCTTTCTAGGTATTTTTATTCGCTGTTTGTGAAGATTGTTGTGACCTTAGACTCGAACAAATCGAAACATTGGTATTCGGGGCCACATACAATAGCAATTTGGCCAATAAATTCCGGCTAAACCAATTCGATCTAAACTAAATAACCCTTACAACGTTACGTTCTAACATAGAAACGTGTATACTTAGTTGCACGTGCCTCTCGGATATGAGACTCCATTGTGCGGTGTGCCCTATGTGACTCAGGCCCGGTCCTACCAATGGCGTACACTCGACCTCAAAACTAGATTACCTACACCGTTGTTTCGGGAGCCCGCTGTCTATTGTCTTACCTCCAACCGTGGCTAACTTCACAGAACAACGCCTAGTTACCAACCTTCCGAGATTAAAATTAATTAGGAAAACATTTCCCGTTTAGTCTAAACTAAATGTTTTATTTAGGAAGCGTATTATTCGCTTGAGTTTATTATGGTCGTGCGTTGTGGCGTGTGACAATGGGTTTTTGTGGTCGTCACGGTTACGTCAACTGCTTCTCAAATTACAACAAAGCCGTTAGTTAGAAATTGTTTAACTATTACTGTGACCAAAATCTACTTGGGAGTAACTACGCGTTCATTAAGCACAATTTTATTTTTTGTATTCAGTTAGTTGTGAGTAGGGCTGCCATTTCGAATTTCGCCAAACCCGGACAAATATTTAATAAAACCCGGACATTTGGCGTAAATCGCATTTTTTTCCCCGGACGAGTCCGATTTTTTTTGTTTAACAAAACAAGACCTAATTTTTAATATTATCATATTACTTAAATTCAATGAGGTCCTTCCTTACATGAAAAGTCAGGGCCGTCTCTAGCTCATGTAGTACCTAGTATTGAAAAATTGTGACTTAATGTATTTCGAAGGTCATAATTAAGAAAGCTCATATGGAAACTAGGAGTTACCTTCTTGATAGGTTAGACAAAAAAATGTTGAAAAATACAAACAACTGTAAAGTGAAGTCGCCGCGAGCGCAGCGAGCGCGAAAATTTTTGAGTTTTGGGTCACTAAAGCACCTAAACTTGTATAATAAAAAAATCCGCAAAGTGAAGAAGCCGCAAGCGAAGCGAGCGCAAAATTTTTTGAATATTGGGATATTAAAGTAGCTAAACGTAAAAAAAAAATGTGTTAAGAAAAGAAGCCGCGAGCGAAGCGAGCGCGAAAATTTTGGAGTTTTGGGACACTTCGACTTCTGCATTATTAGGCGCCCGGGTAATTCGCATACCCAGGCACCATAGGTTAAGATGGCCCTATGAAAAATGTCCGGGTTTTCCCCGGACACTAAACCCCGCCCGGACGGTCCCCGGACGGCCTCCAAACGAGGACAAATCCGGGGAAACCCGGACGGATGGCAGCCCTAGTTGTGAGTAATTTTCCACTTATTGTAAAGGAAAAGTTTCGTATACTGATGTGGTCGTGACTTTCAAATGCGTCCGTCACGTCGATTAAAGAGATTCATATTCTCAAAAAATTACACGGGAGTATTATTTTGTCGACAAAGTACCAATCTCCAGCTCTTTGGGTCCCCAGAAGTAATGCTGAATATCAGGATATTCAACGTTCCAAGAATAGAACCTCACGTTTCTACTTCCAATTTTCTACATGAAGTTGAATAAGATTACTAACATTTGCATGCCGTCAATATCCGAAACCGTAAGCGTAGGGAGCGTGCTCACTGTCCCGTTACAACGCGATTACCATTACGCTATTACCACAGGGAAATGTCTTCGGGGGTTTATCAAATGTCTTATACCAACTTTGGTACGTAAGCCAAACCTTTTCCCTAAACATTTTAAATGGAAAACCCAGTGTTCAAATTCCTCGTAATACCAACATTACATTTAGTTAATACATTGGAGTACAATTCTCTTTGCAACGAGATAACGGCGTAAATAAAAAATAAGTGCGTTAAGGGAAGAGAGTTCAGGAACTGCTTATGCGCAAGCGTCTCTAAGGGCTTAACCACAATAATGACTCGATAAATTCGGTGTTGTTATTACCGGAGCTATAAAACGAGAGTTATAGTCGGGGGTGAAACGCCTTGCCGATAAAAAATTTGATTCTTCGTGTAATTTTTGCTTCACTTCAATGCATTATGGGACCAGTAAAATTAGATTTTAGTTACGTCTTCTATCGATACCAAAAGGGCTGTAGGAGTATTTATTACAACATCAAGATCTAATCGTTTATATTCGTGCTCGTAGTGAAACGAAACGTTCTTAAACCCGATGGCGCCGTGCCGATTCCAATTATTGCAATCGATAGAGTCATATCGATTAGAATATCGATCGTGCATCTGAGATGTGTGGGTTACAACACAATACAGCAGGCGATGACACGGCACGCATAATGGTTTGCGCTCACTCATCTCACAGTTAGCCGATATTGTGTCATGTATTATTATTATAATAACATACTTTCGCTGTTGTGCTGAACAATTAGGGGAGTGTGCGATCCCAACTCATAATTATCACCCACATTCTTTACAATTAAGAGACATTGATTTCTACCTTATGGAAAAACCAAGTTCATTGCCGCTCTTGAATGAAACTGTGAACTTATTCTTGTCCCATTGTGGTATATCGACATTGCGTACAAGAATAATAATTTAGTTAACACCAATTTAAAGTCTGGACAAATACTGCAGTTTGCACCCACAAACTAGTTTTATATTTAGACCAGTTTTTTGTGCGTCATTAGGTCATTCGCGGTATCTATTACACATTCTAGTCGTCTAACTGATTTAGTAACAATATTGTGTATGCCTTAATGACTATTTTTCCGGACTGCTCACACAATTCGGATGCAGGTTGTGTGATAGAGTAAATGAGTCGGTATCACAAACATACCAGAAAAATTACGTAGGACTCAAATAACTTTCCGCAAATTACATATCACACGTGCCTACATACAATAGTGTTCGAACGGTCAAATCCTCACATAAATATGTAAGACTGTTCCTTATCTGAACGCCTGGTTGCGGCCGAAACTTTTATCACCGTTATTTTGGGAATCCACAATTCCACAATCTTTATGGCAAATTTTATTCGGGTAGCTTCCTCGTAAAACCGGGATCTCCCGGCAATAGTCATCTGATTGTTTTACGTTTAATTTAAAAATGGTTGCACGGCATGAATCTGCAATTTTTATAACCATTCCAGTGTTCAGTGTCGATGGTCCTCTCAAAGTTCTCGCCGGTCACCTTGAAGAATCCTCAAGGGGAGGTTTTATTAGGTGGTGGCAGTGACGGGTTTATGACCGGTAGGACGATGTCGAATAAGGGTTCTTCAAATGTTACTGCGAACATTACCCCCAGCCGTCACTTTCCGCTTTTCTTATTACTAATGAAATAGAGCTCCGTTTATAAATCGATACCGAATAAGGAAATGTTGCGAATTCCGTACCTCACGAAATCCATTTCATGTTATCAAATCTTTCGACACGAATACGATGTGCTTGGACGTTGTATGAATAATTTATTTTGTTATTATCGCGTCATTCTTCTATTCCCTTGTTACGAGAAGAAAGAGGATGTATCTCGGAGAGCTGCAGCATAGCTGGCGGCTATACGGCCGACGATGCGCAAAATGTTTGCTAGCAAACAGCCGGCTATCGCTACAATGACCCTTATCTCTTGGCAACGGGACACCATCCTACAGAAAGCCAGTACACTTTGTATGTAGCTATTTCAAAGCCAAAACTATATTCTATTATGAAATATTCTGTTGACCTTCCCTTACCCTTCCTTCTGATCTCGTGTGGTAACTTGGAGACATTCGGTCCTTCGGGATAATTCCCAGTAATATGGGGATTACTTGGCGTCTCGCTCACGGTCGCGCTGCAGCTTATGACAAATGGGAAAATGTCGCTGGGTCTTAACTTTTGCCGTAATACGACTAAACTTTTAGGGACCCGTCAAAACTTTTCTAAGTACAAATTACTGGGTTTATGCTTTTGTGTGTTGTTATTTTCACTTTGTTCTTCAGAAGTTACTATATAATTAATATAATTAGATTTTTATTTAATGCATTTGTTGTCTATATGCCTGTGTCATTCATATATGCATCTACGATACAAATATGCGTACCCGAAAACAATCTTGGAAATTATACGAATCGTCCGAATAGCCACAAAATCTTATATCCCTGCGGTAATAAAATCCGACAGCATGTTGCTGTCCCGAGCAATACGGGAATTCTTTATCACTTTTCTGATAAAGGGAGGAGTGGGAATGTGATTTCTACTAATACCGGCTTTTAGGAGGCTTCCCTGCGGACCGTGTTGGGGAACTGTCCTACGGGGCGTTATCTCTCCTATTCTTTGTGATCCCCTGGCTATACCGGTGCGCTCGGTTTCAAATGGAATTGATTCGAGTCTCCTGTAAATGGAAGTGCACTGAATTAATTCCAACAGTGATTGAAAAGTTCTCTCCAAGTTTGGTGGTCGAAATTGAAATTCTGAACTTTCGTTATTTGCATACTAACAGTTTGAAAATAAAAATGACTTTAAGGATGGTATACACTAAGCAAAGATGTATTTAAATGTACCTTTTTTGCAAATTTTAATTAAGCAAAAAATGCAAATACTACTGCAACTCGAAACCATTCCAAATAAAAAAAATCACGCTAAACAATGCGAAACTTTTTGTTTGTAGACGGCGAACACATAAAACGTCGCTGACTCAGCAGGTGTCCAGCTATCTTTACTGTGCAGCAAAAACTAAATAACATTTAAAAGTTTCTCCTTAGAAAACTTAAATTGGCCTCACAGTCGTTGTTTACAGGCAACTAGCGGCATCCAAGCGTCCGGGAAATTATTAAGGCGGGCGGAAGTTGGGCGGCGCCCGCCCTCGACGCGTTGCCATGGCAACTCTGGAGCCTTGAATTAGTTAAACGAATGATGAACTCCACCCTTGCTCGTTCATGATTGTTGGCGTGCCAGCCTGCACTAGCGTTTGTTTCTAGCTTTTATTGTTACTGTATAGAAAATGTTATAGCTACGTTAATAGACCGTGAATTCAATGGCATGTTGCCCCATTGAAGATTGACTTGATATTTATACTTACCTGTTATGATTTAAGTGCAGTTTTATCTTTGAGACGTAGGCATATAAAGACGGTATTTATAATTAAAATCCCATTACGGAAACTATGTTAATAATATTAATGAATTGAAAAAAAAAAAAAATGGTCTCTTATAATTTGTCATTCTAATTCAGACCTACCATTTTACTTTGCTTGGATAATTCTGTTGCACAATTTTATATTCATAATTATTATATTAGCGTTAATAATAACCCTGAGTTCGGAACGCGTTTACAAGATCAGTTATTAATAACCTTAGTTAAGTGCGTTAAATTAGCAGTTTATTAACCTAACTCAAATTAACGGCTTCTAGGATGTGCCATTTCCTTATTATCGAATTATGGTTCTGCGATCAGAAAAGCAAATGGGATGTTAATATGCCTACATCATTTTCTTCTACTTAACTATTTGAAAAGCTACCCAGAAAATTACGACTTTTAGGAATTTTCAGCATTAAGTATTCCTAATTACAGTCAGGCTTGTAATACAGCAGAATTTATAAGAGTTTACCTACTTTTATTTTACGTGGAATCGCGTGCATTATTTCCTGCCAAGAATTTCTTCGTGAAAATGCTTTATTACTCTACGCCCATAAAAATAAAATAAATAATCCGTTTTATACCGAACGTGTTTGAAACTAATTAAAATGTTGCAAGTTCACTCAACTCTAAAATAAAGCTACAACATAATGAATGAACTTGTAATGAATTAACAACTTCGAAGTCTGGTTAACTTTCATAATTAAACGACTTGTAGTCTTTTTAATCCGTCTTTGTTGAAATCTGTCGGGAAAGTCCCTATCTTCGTCGCATATAAATTATCCGGTATTAACAGGTCTTTTGTTAATCCCTTTTTCGTAAATGAAAGCAGCCTTGATTTTATCGTTGATTCAGGGGAGTTATCAGTGCGATTAAACTATTCATAAATGATATTCATGTGGGTTACTGAAATTGAGATATTGGACTTGTAAGTACTATTTTAGGCGTTTTGACAGATAATGAAAAAAGTTCGTGACGCATGCTATTGACACTGTCAAAGTAAGCTTAGAAACCCCTATTTATACATAGTATACTACCCTTGTAAAAGGTTCCCCAGGATTAATAGTGCGCTTTCTTGTTTTACTTTAGTGGATGTCGCGACGCCGAGGTCAATGACCGACGCCATCGGGTTGCCATGCCAACGAATACCTACATGATGGCTACATGCAACCAGCCTTTGGTTACTGCTTTGAAAAAGCTTATTATGAATACAGCCTTTTGAGTTTTTATTTCTCGTTAAAATTTTCTTTTATGTATGCGAGTATCCAGTACTGGTAGGCATGGAGCTGCTTTGGTATATAGGTGTTCTTTTGTTCATAAAAAATTACGTTGAAAAATCTTTTCCGATTTTACTTTATTTTCAAAGAAAATATTTCCTAGAATGTACAGGATAATAGAAACATTAAATCATAGTTTTCAGAACAACACTTGTTATTGTTAGTACGGTAAGCTTCTCTTGTTTTACATAATATTATTCTCTAGCACTGCGCCGGATCTACAGCTAAGGCACAAATAACTCGGAATGGTATTATTTATCTTTCCATTTCCAATGGAACTCGTGTTCATCTTGTATTATATTGGACGAGCGGTGTCTGTATTATCGCTTGTTACCAGTTATAGCTTCCGATATGTAGCGAATTTTGTTAGGGCTGTCTAAACCGGAGTTAGGGGCTCCGAACTTGTGTGAAAAGGGTCTGGAACATTCAGTTACAGTTCCCCGTACTTTATTTGTAAAAATATCCGGTGGAACATCGTGAGGCACTGCATTGACGGATGCTTATATCCGTCTGTTTACCTGCGCCGGGAATTTCACTTGTTTTTCTTTTTTACTTCTTTTGTTTGATGTTTTGTCGAATTTATGTCTTTATAGTCGTCGAGACTGTTATGTTGATGCCTGGCATAGTCTGAAGAATAGACTCGGATGAAAAATCGACATTCTTTTGATATACCGTCAAACATTTTTTTGATCCTTTGAGAATTTCTCCGAAATAGTGAGCTATAAAGAATGTCTTCTTACCCAACATTATCTGAATAACATCATAAAAATGGAAAGCCAAAAATAAATCTCGGTATGTTTGATTCAATTTCTCAAATCCCACATCATTGCAGACTGGCCTTTTCCATTTATTTCGCGGCTTTGCGCCGTCAAAACAATCTATATTATTTATTCTGGGGTTCAGGCGTTGTTTGTTTTTACGTGCGGATACATACATTACATTTACAGTAACGTGCACATGTAGAGTGTAACCCTGACACGTGTGTGCATGTTAGCTGATGGAGCGTGAATGGGTCGCGCCGGATCCCTGCTCCGGTGCGCCCATTGTCGTCTTCCGCGTTGCATTAGGTACTGCATACAGTGCCACTGGCGCACTGTCTAGTTGTACGTGTACGAATGTGCATTATCCGTATATTAGATTACTATGAACAAAGGAGCCCCACTCGTGTTAGGCCAAGTAGAAACTGAAAGCGGTGAGGGTTTTAATTTGAGCGCCTGAAAGAATAAATTCCTGGTGTTCGCTGAAAAACAAATATAAACAATAAAGAAGTTTTTCTCTTTAAACAGCCCTTTACGTAGTTTCATATCAGCGTATATTTTGGATCTTAAACTTCGGCTGAGTCAGCTCTGGTTAAGTTATTGCACGGGTTATCCGCAGAATTTATGCTTTTTGCTTGCCAGCTCGGGATCCTAATACGAAATTTCTGTACCTACATAATGTGATGAATGAGTCAGCAGGTTTCCCAGCCACGCGAAATTTGTTCTCCAACCATTATCACTTATACCACGTACCTACGTAAAGTTGATTAATTTAAGGAAACCCGTTTACCTACGTTTGGGAGCTTTGTAAGGAAAATTTTACATACAAATAGGCCGATAACGAGAGTTCCGCTTTGGTATTAACAAAGTTTCTCTATTATTAATATTAACTGTACGTAATTAAATAATTTCATATTACCTTATCGGGTTTCAGTTTATCATACTTACGCAAAAATGATTTTTGATAATTAGATGTAATGAGCTTAAAGAATATTTGTAGAGGATAATCCTGTAAACTATTTTCGGTAGTAGATTATCCCTAGCTAATCCGACTTAAAAAGAATCTTTCTTATAAGTTAATAGAAATATAACTGACAAATATAGCTCATTATATTTGAAACCAATCCTTCACAACATTGCACGTATTGAGCCCTGCCAGACAAAACAAAGGAACATAAATACTAACATATTATATACCACGTCAAAGCTCTCAACATTTGTACAATCGATAAATGTCAGAACTCAAATTACTTACATCAATTCTAGCTATGTCTCGTACGAAACTTATTCCCGTTGGTGTAAACTTTCACGATAAATTACATTTTGTCCCTTTATGAAAACTTGGCGGTTTGTGTTCTTATTTAAACTTATTGTTCGGAATGTTTGGATTTTTCATCGCAATGTTGGCTTTAAATAAAGACTTTTGGAACGTAACTTGATTTGTTGTTTTTATTTGAAAAAAAAAAAAAAAAAACAGTGTGTTGTTTCTTCTTAATACGGTGCCTGCTTTTCTGCAAATTGAATTATGCTGTAAGAACAATTCTTCCGTTAAAATACTTAAAAACAGTGAATTCTACGAATATTCCTCCCTACTTCTGCTCTCACAGGCATATTATTGATGTACTTAATTAGTGACGTAATTGAAACTTGTATACCGTTATGATGACCTCTACATTGAAGAAAATGTTTTCACAAACAACGTGAGAATGAAAACAAACAAATAAACAATGTGTATATTTCAACACAAGACGTGTCTAACTGGAAGAAATGGAGTATTATGTAAATTGTCGACAGCTGTAGCTTTGTTAATATCCCGTCAAGGAAAATCTGGAAAAACGGCGTGACTCATCATTATGTACATAGAATATTTACTTTGTTCTATAAACTCACTTTTCCATTTTTGAGATTCAATTGTTACATCTGTCTTTTTCTATTTACCCCAATTTAGTTTTTCTTACGTTTCCTAACAGATTTATTTTCCAAAAGTCCGTTATAGCAACTGTCAGGTATAAAAAAAACTAGTTCATAAATAAAACAGGTGGACATTACGGTGCTATACATGCACGTTATCATTTTTGCACGATATCATTCACGGCCGTGGCAGAGAGATAACATTCTATACCTCGGGGAAACACAAACAAACTTTAATACCCAAGAAGTTTAGAACTAACAACTACATACAATAATAATGACGCATATGAATATCTAGCTTCCTCTGACAACATCTGCCTACGTAACATGTACCTATGCTTAAATATGCTAATACATTTTCCGAGCTGAATGTTGAATGTATATTAATGAAGATTTAACAGTTTGCCTAGAGGCCTAGAGTGATTCGCTCTGATAGGCGGACCAGCCTTAAATATCACAGGTTTTCCACGAAAATATCCCATTTCGTAACAAAAGCTTTTACAAGATCACTCCAATATTTTTTTAAAGGAAGGTTGAGTGAAATCCTGTGTTTGTGGATGCGAAAATATTCATCTTACATTTTAGATGAACTTCGTGATTTGACATTGCTTTGTATTGGACAAAGAGAAGCCTGATGAACGACGTGCCATCTATGTATTTGGGGCCTCTGTTTACCTTGAAATAAATAAATTGTTATTAAAACTCTTCTCTAGATTTACGTGTATCTACACATCGGAAATAAAATCCTAGAATCCAATATGCCAAAGTGCTCTTTGATTTTTATCCTGGGAACTGGCTGGGGTATTATCATCAATGAAATAGTTGATCGACGGTTCTCTAATTGATCGTTTTCTCTATTCCAGGGAACAAAACTATGGATAATAATGGAATATTTGGGCGGGGGGTCGGCGCTGGACCTGATGAAAGCGGGCAGCTTCGAGGAGATGCACATAGCAGTCATACTGCGCGAGGTGCTGCGGGGTCTAGACTACCTGCATTCAGAGAGGAAGCTGCACAGAGACATCAAGGCCGCTAATGTACTGCTCAGCGAGATGGGCGACGTTAAACTGGCTGATTTTGGTAAGTTGAACTATTTCACAAAGTGTTCGGAGTTTCGGAGTTAGATACTCCCAAATGGTAGAAGGATACCTTAGATCAATTTGGCGTATGCTAAACTTAAAACTGGTCCGTAAGATGAGTAGACATGGAAGAAAATCTTATCATATTTTAGCTTCTACTATAATAAACTCGCATAGAACAAACCTTCCCTTTATAACGAGGGTCGCTAAATGGTTTTGGGTTCTGCCGTTTCACCAACATTTTAAAAGGGTAAAAATTTCGTAGATAAGAAACGGCGCCGCTTGCACTTTATACTTCCATCCTTGACCGCCTTTCGCCTTTGAATAAGACGTCCCTGACGCAAAGATATTCACAAAGAAAGACGAGAAATACGTTTCGAATATTATTTCGCTTTCATTGTATATTTTCAACGCAGAATTTTGTATATTTGCATTAGCCATGCTTCAGTTCTCAAGGCCTGTATTTGTATAAGGTTTCCGATTAGACGTAGCCATCTTCTTATTTATGCATGAGTTGTAAAAGATGACCTACTAATACTGAGCAGGCTACAACGTATACATCATGACCGAGCTGTAATGTAATTAACATAATAGCGACAGTGACAGCCATCAACGCTAAGTGTCGAGACCAATGATTACAGCATTATAAACTCAAGATTAAGTATCACTCGAAGCAGTCTTAAGAGCACATTCTTATTCATCATCACAGGCCGTTATGTATGTAAATAATACACGAGCATAAATAATAACTTTCTTTAGCTCTGTTCTTATACATCTCTGTCAAGGTTTTTCTGCCATTAACATGATTCAGAACGCTATGCAACAGTGATACGAGTTTCGAATATAATCGCAACGGATGGACGGCTGCTCCTGCGCACATAAAACGAACGATGCATGCAGTTTAAACACGAAAACCATTCACATCGAACGCTTATCTCAGGAATATATTGGTAATGGAGAATTTAGAGCAATTGTATGTAGAGCTGAGTATTTTGAGCACGTTTGAATTCGACCATCAATTGTTATAAATGGTGTTCGAATGACATTGATATCCTTGTGATTGTAGTGACTGGCTTCCAACATTAGGTACACTTTAGGCCTCTGAAGATGAATAAGTAAAACATAGTTTGATGTTGCGGCCTCTGAACGTAATGGTGTCAACTTTTACGACACCGAAGGGACGAGTTTACCAACTGCTAACACTGACTGACTATGCATAATTGACGATAATTTAATCAACAACAAAGATTCTGTGTTCTGGGTTCATGAATAGTGTCGTAACCTACTTACTCGTGACGAATTAAGTGTAAATTGACTATTTAATCAATAATGTCATTACGCAGTCGTTAATGGACAGCATCTGCGTTTTATAGGTATAATTTAGAGCGCTAAAGTTGTATATTAATCTTGCTGTCTCAACTTAATTAAATTAACCGCATCTATTAAAGAAGATATTTTATAAGAGTTTTTGGGACACCAGCGAAGACCTATTTATCAACGCTTTAATCTCTTAATAAGTTTCTAAAGTGTCATCTCGGGAAATATGGCAAGGGCGAGCAAAAATAAGTTTCAGAATTTTCGACAAGCTGGAGATTTTATCTTTTGGTAATTAAATCGAGATATTATCGTGCTGAGGCGAAGGTCTAACAGCGAAGCCTTATAAGGACCGGTAGTAAACAGAATCTAAGAAGCTCTACTCATTCATTCAACCAAAACTAATTGTGTAAAGGTGTTATAGAGATTTCTGCTATTGACGTCAATACAAAAACTTACAAAATTATATGAAGTATTGGCATACAATGTAGATATTGTTAAAAAAGATGTCAAACCACAATGTGGAAGCAACATTATAAGTTAAGCGCGCATTATGGCCATGAATTTTGGCTTTAGGCCAATGTTTGAACCGTATTCGAAGCAAATGTGAGCCGTGCCAACGCAAAGTGAACGCCCTTTTGCTTCGGCAAGAGCCGGGTGAAGACTTTCAGGCTCTTCAAACATACCATGTTTGTTGGAGCCACCTTCTTTTGTTTGAACACTTCATAGTATTACAAAGAAGGTATCTAATCCGCCCAGTCTCGTTCCTTTGAAACTTTTATAGCTATGCTCTAACTCGTGAGTAAGACATATTTGAGTGTATTTGAAGTAGGTTAATAGTCAAGTGCCGCTGAATTTTAACTCTTACGTTTATGGGCACTCAACGCCTTAACCTTTGGGTTTATGTCGCTACGATTTCGTTCGACACGTCATTTCGAGGAGTTTTATGAGTATATAGCACTTTATCGATGTGTGTTGTGTCAATTGGTACCAATGCATTTCTAGTCCCAGACCTTGAAACGACAATTTTGAACAAAATGCACAATGTAGAGATGTTATGACTGCTGGACTACCAAATAGGCATCATATTTTTTATGCGAACGTTCCCAAATAAATTAAAGTTAAGGAAATAATATGTAGGTATTGCCTTTTTGAGGAATTTTAGTGCCCGTTAGGGAAAAGGAACACAAAACTAGTGACTCACTAAAAAGCCCACATGACTCGCGGGCTTTTCGAACGATTCTGATAAGGAGTAAGGGCTGTGTTTTACAAAGGAAACGTGATAATGTTTACTGTTAGTTATTTTTATGTCAGCACTGACATATGCAAAATAGAGGTACTAATAGTAGACTTCCTTTACTTGCGCTGTTGCAAATTGTTCCATAATTGTATTTGCAAGTGCAAGACGGTATTAAAAACAGGCTTCATACAACAAAGGCTTCAAACAGGCTAAAATTAATCTTGTTTGAATTCATGAAATAAATAATATTTCGGAAAACAATAAATAATATTTTTTAAAGTATCCAAGTTACCTCATTACGCGGTTTTCCTTGACACGCAGCTGATGACCAACTATTGATAATGCGGTTTAAGAAGGTCTCGCATTTATCAATTTTAATGTATAAGTTACCTGACATTTTGCACAGGACACTTAATGACCCGTTTTAAGACCTCTGGGTATCGTGAGCGCACATAACGCTGAGACAATACATGTTTAACTATGCAACTTTAATGTCCTGAATTTCCATCACATAATTGTATCTACTTATAGCCAAATGTTTATTCAATTTAATTTAAACATTAAACTTTCCTATACACCGTTTTATTACTTCCTGAAAGTCAGCCATCGTGATATATCGGTTTTTCATGTACCAATCGTCGTCAATCAAATCCAATAGATGTCGACATTTACCTATAAATAGCCGTGACTGCTAAAACAAATTAGGAATGTTCCATCAATACACCAAAACAAATTAATTAATGTTTCATTTGTTTACCTTTCTTGTTTACTCGTATTTTACCGTTAGCCATTTTGTGGTATTGTAATACGTACTTACAATGTTAGTCAAAACAAGGACCTGAGGGAAAATTTAGTTACAATAACATTACTTTATAACCACAAGGTTTTCACCACTTACGTATACATTCTATGTTATTCTTAGAAATGCAGCAGATGCTGTTAATAAGAAGTTTGTTCCTCACAGTAAAACTCGATAGTTTTTCGGAAATCCTGAACAATTAAAACTAAAATAAATGTTCTCAATTTCAGGTGTCGCGGGCCAACTAACGAACACGACAAGCAAACGCAACACATTCGTCGGCACACCGTTCTGGATGGCGCCCGAGGTCATCAAGCAGTCCTGCTACGACAGCAAAGCTGACATCTGGTCTCTCGGCATCACCGCCATCGAACTGGCCAAGGGCGAACCTCCCAACTCAGAGCTACACCCCATGAGGGTGCTCTTCCTCATACCCAAGAACAACCCTCCGCAACTGACGGGCAGCTACTCGAAACCCTTCAAAGAGTTCGTCGAAGCGTGCCTGAATAAGGACCCAGAAAATGTAAGTCACATACATACGGTAATACGGATTAATATCCCCGTCCGTCGGATTTCGTCTAGTGTTTTTGTTGGAACCCTCCCGAGTGTTTCGGATTACGTTCAGATCCCTTAATCTGGCAGATATGAACGTGTACTTCGTTGCACTAAATAGATTGTTTTAGTAATTCTCTAGTGTTTACTCTAGTTATCTTTAGAGAGTTAAGATCCATTTTTAATTCCGTACTTGTATTACAATATTGGTTTTGTACATTTCAGAGGCCAACAGCAAAGGAATTACTAAAGTTCCAGTTTATCAGGAAGGCTAAGAAGAATTCGTATCTAATGGATCTTATAGATAGGTATAAGAAGTGGAAGGCGCAGCGGAGCGAGGAGAGTGAAACCGAGTCGGAGAATTCAGATTCGTGAGTATATCTCGTAAAAGCAGAAAAATATCGATATTAGAAATCTTCGTAGAATCACTATAAATTAACTAAATTCATATGGTAATCACATTACATAATATTGGTTTCTAAGTAAATTAATGTTTTGGAAGTAAACATTAAACCATGTTAGGATAATTTCGACTTGAAACTCGTGGGTGGCTACCGTTACACGTGCCGTGCGGGACTAAGGGTATTAAGGTTATGAGATGCTTAATTTTATGTTAAACATGAGAGATTATTTTGGGTTTAGAGCATGAAATACAATTTAAGTGATTGTATCGCATCCATCACTGACACTGCCGAAAGGAATAAGAGGAGGATGTGATGTGAACTAATTCGAAGAATCATTTTGCAGTTGAAACTATATTTGAGATGCTGTTTTCAACTGTTATAAAGCATATATGCCTCTCGTATCCCAATTTATAAAAAAAAGGTTCTCGATTGATCTCATACAACCAGAAAGTCCTGGTGCATTACCTTTTAATAAATACTGAATTCATCTCCCTAACTGAATTTATTTATCGTTCACCGCTGTTCCAACGACCATCAGCCCTTGGAGTGCACTACTTCCAGCGCCTAGCTAAAACATAATAAAGTCAGGATTTCCTAACATTTAATGGTTATGTTTCCAGTGAGGAGTGTCGGAGTGGTGACAGCGAGGCAGACGAGCCGTGGATCATGACCGTCCGCGGCGGAGCGCTGCAGCCGCCCGCTGAACGCGACAACAAGCGGCGCAACAACCATCTCGATGATAATGGTAGGATAATGTGTCTTATGTAGACGGTAGTAAGGTTGTAATTGAAATGACTGCTGGGTATAAATAGATGGCGAAGATAATGGTATGGGATATTGTGTCTTATGTGTGCGGTGTAAGGTTGTAAATTGCAATGATTGCTGGGTACAAGTATACGACGATAATAGAATACAGAAATTATGACGATGCATATTGTGTCATATTTTGATTGTCTATAAAGGTTCTAATTGCAATGGATGGTGATGTACAAAAAAGGAGAGATGAAGGAATGATTGATGATTACAAAAATAGTTGGTAAGACTTAAACGGTGATCTGTATGTGAGCAAACAGATCTCTATTTTTCTGTCATCAGTAAAATACCACGAAATTATATCAGTCTTAACCATGTTTTAATCCATTCCAGTGTCCCCTCGCGACGCAGTAACAGTATCAGGTTCCGGCAAGCAGAACGGCGCGTTGAACCCGCGCAGCTCGTCGCCGACGCCCGAGCCTGCGCCCGCGCCGCCGCCGCATGCGCCGCACGTGCCGCATACACCGCCGCACAACAACAATACTACTGATAAACATACCGTATGTATCCTGATATTATGGTAAAGTTCTTTTAGTAAAGGATGATCTGAAAGATAGACCATATTTCATAGTCACCAGTATAAAGTAGCGCATGTTGATATGATGCAAAATGTATTAAAAATCCTTTATTAAAAGTAACTCCCACTCCATCTATGTGTAGCTGAAACACTTATACATATTTGGGGTTAATTATACTCACTTGGAGTTAGTTTACTTATAATAACACACTGATACAATTTTTACTGGCCACAGCGGCTGTTCTTATTTGTATGAAGTGCATGATCAGTCAGTGATCAGCCAGTTGCAGAAGTGCATTCCCTCCTATTCCTTCATTCTCAAAGCCCAATGAAATGGAAATTCCTTACGACCGGGGAGAGATCAGAAAATTTTAAAAAGTATTCATATCAAAAGTTTTCATGTAAAAAATAAATAAATTATTATTGATACAAATGAACATCTATATAAAAATAATGTACATGGAAAGATAATTAAGCAAGAATATAACTAACAAGATTGAACCCCTTCCAGCCGCGGCAGTCGTCGAACGTGCAGGTGGTGGCGGAGCCGCGCGGCAAGGAGCGCGGCGACCGCCCCGACCGCGACGAGCGCAAGCCCGAACACAACCAGCCCAGGGACACCAACCTGTATAATAAAAACGTTAGTACACGCACACAATATACCTACTCAAAATCCATCCATCACAGCCCCTAGGTTGTCCGTCTTCGGACGCAGTCCTCCTCCAAATCTTTCCATTTCTGTAGTCAAAATCAAAAATCATTTAAAATTATCGGCATGGATATTGAGCCCTGACCTTCACCCGCGCAGAAGCGATTTATTGGTTTATTGCCTTATGTATACAGTGCGCAAAGCGATCCCCACTCTTCCGCCGAGAGCACAATATCCGTGCCGGTAACTTTATCCAAACTTGACTTGAAAACAGCACTTTTAGAACGTCAAAAAATACAAAAGACAACTGCCAAAACGCCCACCCTTCACCACTTCCTATTCCTAGTTTTGGGCATACCACCTTACTTAAAAATATCTATACTATACTATACTTTAAAGATATTTATTTTTGTGTCTTTAGGACATTATTACATTAAGTGATGCTTGATGAATAAATGGTTCCGTTGGTGATTTCGTTGTTATATAGTCACATACATAACTTTTTAGAAATAATACCCAAAATAGGTAATCAAGCTTCATGGAATTCTAATGTCTTCTTCATACTACGAAAATATTTTACTTCTTATGAGAAGGGGCTTACTAAACTTGCAAGTTTTAATAGTTTTCTAATTGCAATTTTTTATTTGTTTCCAGGCTACGCCTTTAGACCACAGAGGAACAAATAGTGAAGAGAACAAAGTGAAGAGGCACCCTTATCTGCAGCAACTAATATATCCACTACTCAACGAGGTAAATAATCGTTTTTTTATTTACTCATAGTAATGTGAAAATTTTAAATAAAATTCCTCTACCATTCTTTGAGCAAACGCTGTTAGTTTGTATGTTACGAAGTTTAGATTTGCTTGTTTGACTTTATGGTGACAAGTTATCAGTTAAGTCAGTTATCTTGTTAAGTCTTGTCAAATTTAGGTAATTCAACGCAAAAAATCACGCAGACTAGAATCGTGGTTATGTGTGTGCCTATCTTCACTTATAGTCATACAAACCATTTTGATCCTTTCTAGTGAAATTGGCACAACAATAGCGAGAAACTAGTGTAAATCTATGGATGACTAAAATATGAAAGCATGAAAAAGTTGTTAATACGCTGTTGCGGCGGCGCACTGGGTAATGGCAGCATGTGCCCTCGCCTCTCCGCCCCACCGGTCACTTACCTAAGGCGCGGCCAACCAGTTCCGCGCGGACTATACCACTTGTATATTGTTGTCTCCTTATTTCGCAATTGTGTTGCATTGTTGGGCTATATTTATTATTGAATATAAAGCTTATGTTCTCCATAGGATTACTTTAATTGAGCATATATAACAAAGTGTGTTGTGGTCCGTGCAGTTGTCCCGCAAGCACGGCGGCGGCAGCGCGGCGGCGATGGAGGAGCTGCGGCGCGCCTTCGAGCACGCGGAGAGAGCCGCGCCGCACCTCACGCGCGCATTCGTGCAGCAGGTACCTGCACTACATACTTATTGTACCATCACCTTCAACAAGACGGAAACACCGTCAAAGGACAAGGACCACACCCGTGTCTTTGGCGCGCGCTCTTCAAAGAGATGCCCAACAGGGCCAAGGCCTGCCGGAGCTGCGGGATTGTTTGAAAGAGTTACCGGGGCCCTGGTATATAAAATCTGTAAAAAAAAACAGGGAACTGTTTTAAAATAAATTTGTCGTTAACTCATATGTCTTCAACATTAGCAAATAAAGAATTTTCCCAATTAAAACTAAGTAACCTAATACCTCTAGCTTTTTCCTTGAACATTTTTTTTACTGACTCATATATTTACAAAACAGACCCTAATATTCAAATGATGTTTACAGGTGGTGCAAAGGGTGGCAACGCAGTCCCACCAGCCGTCGCCGCCCGCTCACGCGCCGCCGCAGCAGTGGATGAGGTAGGTACTGTACCATCGATACTTATATCCAACATTATATGCACTGCAACGCATATCATATGCACTGGTGTTGGGTATTCGGTATGGAAATATGCGCATGTCTTCTATAATGCTTTGGATTATTTTTCTAATTAATACGTACCTATTTAAGTTGGCAGGAGTGGTGGGTAAAACTTAATGTATACTTCTATAGTATAGTAACATAATGAAGAAGAGGAGAGGTTTATTTTGTTTGTATGCTTGAGACTCCAAAACTACTGGACCAATATTATTATATTTTTACTGTTGGGAAGCTACATTATTTCCGAGTACCATAGGCATTATCTGGGTACGGAAAGTACTTTCCACGGGACGCGATTGAAACTGCGGCAAAGCGGCGGTATTTTTTTTCTGTTAATTTGCATCATTGAGGCTCCGAAACTGCAAAACCGATTTGAAAAAGTTTCACTGTTGATAACCGACACGTTGATAATCTCCTGGTGACATAGGCTAGATTTTATCCAGGTATGGGAAGAAGTTTCCCGGAACGCCGGTCAAACCGTGAGAAACAGCTAATAAATTGTATTTTGTTATTTCGGATAAGTACGAAAAGTTACATAAACTAATTTACATGTATTTGTGTACACAGGGACCTATAATAGCCACAGGCTGGCGCCACTCGCCGCCCTCGGGGATGAGACTTCACCGGTCACGAGATCAGCACGAACTATTGACTCCTCACTGTTACCTTCACTCGCAACTGTCGGCTAGTTGACGCCATCGATCAATACACATTTACTTTACAAACCAACTGCCACATACAACATAATTTTCCTATGCTGTGGCTCTTTAAAACAAGTTGTGCCTTGAAACTTATTGGTCATAGGAGTCAACTACCCAATCCTATTTATATTGTTATCATTTGCCAGCAAATCGGGAGTCAACCTCGTCATCTGAACTCAGAACACCTACTCACATCAATTGCCATTTTATAAAACGTTCTATTGTCACCTATCAAATCTTCGATGATTTAACTTAATCACTTAATTGTTAGATCTATTTCTATACAGTGCATGTTAAAATACGTTTTATTCTCATTTCCTTGGTCTGCGCATTGTCTGTTCTAAGTGAGGAAATATTTCGACGGTCCACAGTTACAGTTCTCGTGTTAATAAAGCTGATATTTATAAGATTTTCGTTATCTCAAGATTTGACATTGAGCCGTTGTGTTCTTATCAAGTCACTGAACGCTATCTTTTATTAAATGTTTTTCATTTATTAAATGTTTCCGCATTGCGAACATTTACTGTCCAATAAGATTATATTTTCCTGCTGTGATCATCATATTATGTATATTGTGAACTGAACCCTGTCGAAAAGATTCTTGCTTCCTACCACGATATTGACAAGGCATTCAAGTATTAATAAAGCCTTTTGTTCTGCTAAACAAAATTATGTTATTGTAACGACGGTCGACGTGTAGCCGCAACCGAGTCACAAAGTTGCAATGCCATAGTGTAATCAAATAATTAAAAACTATAACGTAATAAATACTTAAGATGGTTATGTCTTATAATATTTTATATTATGTGCATTATTTGTGTAAATATCAATTTAGTTGTCATGTCATAACCCTTGGTAAGTATGTCGTGTTAACCTGTAACAGTGGCTTGATACTGTAGGTAACTAACTGTATGGTAACGTATACGGATGTGTGTGTGACACACGCGTGTGTGTGTGACGCTTGTTTGTGTTCACTGTCACTTGTTTTAGTATAATTTCCCCGCGGCTGTTTGTTGAGTGCTTGGGTTTGTTTACAACGGTATTGGATCTTTTTAACTTAAATATTCGTGGAGAGCTCATTCGCTACACTTCGCCAATATTTTGCCATAATTATTTTTTTCTAAAATTATTTTTTACTAACACGATCGTTTTGTATAGTGAAGTCTGATTAGTATTGTGATCAGTCGTCTAAATTCTAACATATTTATATGCTTTAGAAATCGATGTTTGAAAACTTTAGAAAGTGTTAAGTGTCATTCCAAACAAAAGACAATATTGTCAGCATTTATAGATTATTTGTTTGAAATAATTTGCGTTGATTATTGTGAAGTTGCAACATCTGTGAACTGTGTCCGTTTATGAAAATTGTTATAAATTCCCGTAGTTTAGTTATTTGAAGCTTAGTTTTAGTTGTGTATTCGGCTACTTACTATTTGGAATTAATTAGTGACTAATACAAGTTCTAAAAGATTAATAGTCCGATCACTGTTTCATAGTTTTGTTCATAATTAGGAGAGAATAATGGTAGAGTGATTCGAAGAAGGATTTAAAGTATTTTGTTAATATAAAATGATGCTGGCACCAATGACCATGCGGTGTCGTTATAAATATAAAAACATGCTTAATATGCGACAATATTTAGCAATTGGGAGTATATAGAGTATATTATAATGAAAACTACAAACATTATTATTGCTGTGTAAAAATGTAAACCTAATATAAATGTAAATTATGTAGTATAATATAAAGCTGTTTTATGAAGTGTTCTTATAAGCATATGGAGAGTAGATATTGTCTTTCCAATTTACCTATGTGGCGCAGGCGAGAGTGCCTCCCGCGTTGTTCATAACGTCTAGTTTGTAGTGTCACGTACCTTGCTACACCACGTAGGAAGGAACATTATATTGCCTCTGACGCGTAGTCTGTAAGTGTGGCGGGAAGCGCTCTCGCACTGCGAACTATTTTGCCTTGAATTTTTGTTTTGCCATGTGAAAATATCATGGAAGATGTTAGTTTGATTTCGATGGAAGATCAAAAATTATTTTTCCACTTGATCGTATAAATAAAGCGTGTAGTGTTAGAGGTGGGCGATAATTGTTGATTATTGATTAAAATTAGGTGTTTGTGGCATTGGATAGTAGTTGAGACGCGTTGACATGGTAGTGTGCGCGAGCGGCGGCCGTCGTGACGTCACCATCGTGACGTCACACCGCCGCTCGCCACACTCACTAGTGGAGTGTAGTTATTGTTATCTTCGGATGTTGCAGATATGTTTCGGGATCGCGTCGTTTGGTTCATGGGTATTTGTGATCATATTTGCATAGTTATTAAAAAAAAATAAAAAAATCTATATTATTATAATATAAAAGTCTGTATTGAAACCGACAGTAGTTATCAGTAGTAGTGTTATTGCGCGCACCACGTTTGGATGGCTTGAATTGATCGTTCGGATGCAACTCCTGAGACGTTTGCCGTTCTGTCGGGTTATAAATACCCGTGCAGTCATATTTGCGGCTAATTAAAGGAATAAGAGTTGCGGGTAGTGCATATGCGTGAAGCACGTGTGTGTCAGTGTGACGCGCGCACTAACACGTCATAAAGGAATAAACTCACGCCCTCCACTCGTGCACCAAGTAACAGCTAACGGCGCGTACCATTAGTGTAATGGTCAATTAATGTTACAGCGTCATCATTCTAACACGTTTATGTAGGAAACAAATTTGACTCTGAAATAAAAGAAGTTATTTAATTTTGGAAATGTTTGTTTTATTTTATTTAACCCTGATCATGCCGATTTTTTTACTAAGAAATTTAGAATCCCAGTAATTGATGACAAAGTGGCAAATTATCACCATTTTTTCGAAATATATCTACCTTGCCAAATAGAGAGGATATAGCCTACTAGCCTACCCATCCAAATAAAAACCCTGCCGAACTGTAACTTAACTCTAACTTTAGGAGGTTAAATATCCAGTACCTACACAGGAATGATGATAAGTATCTAGTTCTTCCGGGGGAGTACGGCACTACAAGCCGGCGATTCTCCCTAATCTGAAGATGAAAGTTCACAAATTAGCTACTAAGGATAGTCAAGACGCGAGACATGGTGCGCCATAGCCAGCATACATCTTTGCTGTAGCCATAGATTTAGGATCCCACTACCTTCTGGTAGAACGGCAATGCGTGACGGATGGCAATACGTGGTATAAGTCCCACAAAAAGGACATTAGAGGCAGGCCTCTGATATAAAGGTACGGGGCCGCTACAGATAAATGCAAATTTTAACAACAAAACCCGCGGTAGTTTTCAAATCAAAGTCAAAAAATTGAGGAAAGCAGCACATAGGTAGTCAGACATGTAAAAGTCACTCAACTGATGTATTAAATTTTTTGGCTTCACTAAAAATCACTCGATTGCCAACCTGTATACGGATGCCCACAGCTGTTATCCGTTTTGAATATTCGTTAGAATTAGGAGCCAGCCTCTCAGTCCTGAAAGCGTGAATACAAACAAAATACCCAAAGACTAAAATCTTCCATAAATAAATAACTATTACGACTAGGTACAGAGCAAAATATCATAATAAGGGCACCAATTTTAGTATTCACGTTTAATGAGGGTTTTTTTTTGTTTTCTTAGCTGATGGATGACTAGATGGCGTATGGCGTTGACCTACCACGTGAATGCAAGCACAGATTACTAACAGATACTTTACTCAGTAGAAAATTTCCAATACCTATTACGATAATTGAGTACTCCTTCGCGTCAACAACCACTGTATGCTAAAATGCGCCTAAATGCTCAAGCGTACAGCAGTGATTGCTTCGCACCGCGCGATTCCACAGTAATCGCAGGGCTGCCTCTTCGGTAAAATTAAATTAACATATGTAACTTTTTATCTATGTTGTTGAGAACTGTGTTTCATCGGGCGTAAGAAAAAGAACTCTCGCTACACAGACTTAAAGCGCATTTTGATTCGTTACGAGCGCGTCAAGGACTTGTAGGCACATTTTTTTAAGGTTACGTCCGTGCTTTGCAGTGTTTTATGAACATTATTGCAGTTGTTAGTTTAGCAGTTTATATTCGAATGTTTTCTTTCGAAGAGTGCATCTTCTGTACCTTGTAGGTAATTAATTATTCTGTGGTATAACGTTTCTATGTAACAAAATTATGTAAATCTGTGTCTGAAAGGCAAGCTAACGCTTAGTATATACCTATTAAACTGTCAAATTCTAAGTAGATATACCGGTGTCCGCACACCTACTGTCTTTTAATTAGGTAATGACGGTACGTGAATGGAAAAAAATTTAAACGACAAAAACTAGTAATCATTTATCACTTACCTTTCTTCGTTGACAGGTAAATGGAAAAATGTTAGGTGTTTATCCCTTCTTTTGCTCGATTTACACCCATCTACAGCACATAAGGCACCACACGGCATCGTAATACGCGTACGAACGAACAGCACTATTAGAAGTCGGTTAAAAATTGAACGGCGTGCGCGCGCTTCGCTTGCGAAAACCGAACTAAACTTGATCCGCCGGCGGACCGAGACCGCTCGGCTGGGCGGTAGGCACTTATAGCGCGCAAGGAGGGTTTCGTAAAATGGCGTCCACGAGGTGGCAGCACCGAGTCGTCAGGTCCAGATAACTGTCAAAGTGCTTATCTTTACTATGAATAGTGAACGATTTTAGTGTTTTTTTTATTTTATAATTAAAGCACTGCATTATTGTTTTACTATTGCGGTTGAGTAAATAAAAAAAACTAAATCATATTGTGTTAAAAATTTTTTCAACAAGCTTTTCCTTAGTACCAGTGACTTTTGCACCCTCTCTCTTAGCTCAATTTTTAGTTCGGAAACCTTATTCTGACCGTAGTCCATAATAAAATCAATAACACTTCCAATATAACAGAATTTCAATAAACAATAAGTTCGGCACCTACAATTCCATACTATTTGACAGCTGTTTGGACCAGACGCATACGTGGCGCCACCCGGTGGCAGAAAAAATTTCAAAAACCCTCAGTACATGGAGTGACGGAGGCCTGATGCAAGGAACTCTTATCAACGTCATTCATTTTCATTTCTTACAAGATTTCGCCCGCGGTTTCACCCGCGTCCCTTAGCAGGACAACAACTATCCTAAAACCTTCTCCCGGGTCTAAGTTACCTCCCCTCTAATTTTCAGCAAATCGGTCAAGCCGTTTTCATGTTATGTCGTGACAACGGAAAGCGGGTTTCATTTTTAAATATATAGATATAGATAACGAAACGTCGTTTTCAACATTTAAAAGCACCAAGAAAACCTTTTTCCCGTTAGCAAAAAGCTTTTCACGTGTTTCGATAGAATCACAAGAATGCAATAACGGTTGGCAATTTGGCGGTAAAGTATGACAGATAACCCTCTTTTGACATTTTGACAGAAATTGGGAGGATATTCTCGATTTCTATACAGACATGACAGATACTCTCGATATTTTCAAAGAATCGTAGGACTGCTTCTTCACATCATTGTCGCTTTTCAAAGACATATAATAACCCTTTACTAGTCTACAATATGTCTCGTTATGTATTCTATTCCTGGTATTCGCAAAGCTGTGAGTGCAACACATGTCGGTGGCGCTAGTGACTCGTCAACGCGGATGCCGGAAGTTTAATGGAGTCCTGAATTCCTAATTCGCTGCGTGTCCCAGCTACTTCGATTGGCTCCAGATTGAAACAAATAGTATTTGTGTGGTCTAGTTAAGTTCTTGCCTTATTTCATGTGCCGTGAACTTTCTTAGTGGGATAGAGGTAGAACCTACCTATAAGAATAGTCTCGGCTACAGATTGGCCTGCTTAATATTATGCAGTCACTCTTAGCATTTCAATTTGTGGATTTATTTTAATGTACCTAAGGCTCCACATTTCTTTCACTATGACATTGCCCAGCAATAGGATGCATTCTAGTAGTACCTACTTTTTCCAAAGCACTAAATGGATTATCTTAAAAAAGCCAACAGATCAAAAATAGGTTCTTTGCACTTAAATCATTCGGTTGTTAAATCAAGCTTCGTTTACTAACGTTTCGTTGCTTAAGGCTCTCTTGCTAACTTACAGTGGGTAGCACTTGACAAAACGGCGTTGTTCCAAACACCGCGACATCGAAGGTTCCCATGATTGATTAGAATGAAAGTAGCGAGTCCACGGCTTTAGGCACGCGTATCAACACTTTCGTAACGAAACGACAGCATTATCTATTAATTATTCTTGTTATGCAACCAGGTACGCAGATTAGACATGCTAATGATGAGACCCTGTCCCACTGCGGTGTCGTAGGAAAATGAAACAAACAGATACTTTCGTTTTTTTTACTGACTAGCTTAACAACTGATACAAATGTACAAAAATACAAAATGCGCTATAAAATAGACAATATAATCATGGTATGCAGACTTTCAGCAAGATTCAGCGCAGATCATTCGATAACACTTAAAATAATGAGAAATAACTAAATAATAATGTCTAGTGTATGTGATGTTAATAATTTAATTCTACAAGCTATAAGTAAGTATGAGATTACAGTTAGTCGTTATTTACAGTTTATCTTAATGTTACAGATCTAGGGTCTTACTACAAAAACTTTAAACCCTGTTTTACACTTGTCTAATAAAATTTTGGCTGCAAAATGAGCCATATGTCAACGTCATAATTTGACATTTTTTTAGACAAGGCATAAACTGACGTTTAAAAGTTTTTGTGGTAAGACGGCTAGTGTTTACATTGGACTACAGTATTTACATAGATATAACTAACGGAAGTACAATGCACTTTGATAGCGACATATGCTATACTTTACATACTAAATTGTAGTACACATTATTGTTCACGAGTTTACTGGTTACTTTAGTAAGTCTTGAAATTCAATGTTCCTATTTGGTTAACTGAAGATGTTTTAATACTTTTGAACAAGATTTATTTTAATACGAAAATTGTGGTTATCGAATTATCTAATTTAAGGCGAAGCGTAAGCGTTGATTTTAGTTTCAATATAAAAATAACGAAATACTGTTTTATTCATAACTTTGGTTGATTTGTGGCCAAAAATTAAAATAACAAATCAATAATTTAAAACGTTAAGTATCTAATATTTTCTAAATAAATCAATCTTTCGTAGGAACTTATTTATAAACTTACGCACAATAGCGGATTTTTATTATAATAGACATGAAGTCATAATTCTAATGAATAACAATAATACGGTACAGGAACATCGCCATTAGGCGACGACCTTTATTCGATTCGGGCTAAACCCGTTAGTCACCGTGTGGTCCATTCGATCACAGAATCTGCCCACTTGGTATTGTAGCACACCTACATAAAAAATCACTAAAGCATCCTACTTTCGAGTTGCTTTCTACTCAACAAATCATTCATCAGGTCACTCACTAATGTTTCTGAAGTACAAAACTGTCTATTCATGTCAGTCAGTCTACTTTTCGTTGTAACTCGTGCTCCACTAATACGTTACTCGACACGACATTACAATAGAATACTTAAAGTTATTCTTTTACATCCACAATTTAAATTAATTACATCTACAGAGATGGTAATTATGCAGATCTAAAGAATATTAAATACATCTCGATATTTTCTACGTACTACTAAACTTTTTCGTGTAATTCGTTGGCCGTGAGTCACCCCGTAACTTGTTTACCAATCAGAATTAACCTTGCGTACACAATACAAGAAGACAACTCGTATGAATACGTTTTGTTATTATGCGTCAACCAACGTAGTTCAATACAGCGCGTGTTTACTGTTAGATTACAAATCAAACAGCGGCCGCGGTGACTCATCCACCATCTCTTATTTAATCATCTTAAATATCACAGAGGCATTAATTACGTAATTCAAAATGGCGGTACACAGATCACCGTGCGGATACTTACCCTTTCCGATGGGAAAGCCACATGTAGAAAATAACCGTATCAAAATAATACGCGCAAAGTTAAAGCTGTTATTTTCTAAACGTGACGTCAGATATAAGCGTTGCAGAGTCTGACAGTGAAGAGAAAATATCCAGTGCGATAGCAACTAATGGGCGAGGCGCAGATCGTATGCAAAACGTATGCGACGATATTTTAATCCCGTTCGTGTCAGGACGCGTTGGCGGCGGGCGTGGTGATGTGTGAACCGGCCTTTATACTTACAACTACGGTATAAAATGTATTCTAGTTACACATTGCGACGTAGACACCGGACGAATGTAATTTCTCCATCATGGTGTCGATCACAGGCAGTGTTGGAATGGAAGATTGGACTGGAGGGGGCCGACCGCGATATATTGCAACCGCTTGCAATTAATCGTGCAACGTCCAATAATTTAAGCGGTCTTGTTCATGTTCTTTTGCAATACGGGTAGTCATATCCAAAAGCCCCCATGTCCGCTTGACCCTGATCTTCAGTCCTCGATGATTCAGCCAGCAGGTAACACCTATGGAAAAAAAATACTTTTAATATGTGAGAGGAGCGCGAGCCTCCGTGACTCAGAAGTTATGTGACGCGCGGAGTGACTCAATCTTGTTAGCCACGAATAATGGACTTACTATTAGGTATGTGCCTCCATGACAAACGCATAGCGTTAATGGGGAAGGGGTGTGATAATATGTGGTTAGCGGAAAACACTTTCACGGCTACCGACCGACTCATTCATATTCACCGCAGTTCATGTTATAGAATCTAATCTTTCGTTTTTCAACAGCCCTCGTTTTTTAAATACAAATGCGTTAGAATATGTAGTAAATTATCGAACTTGTGCTGTGAACGCACAGTGTTCTAGTTCTAGTGTCAGTTCTCGATTATATTCGGGTCTAGATTAATGTGCATTTAATCGCAAATTGTTAGGTATATGTATCCACTTAATTGAAAACATGGGAGTAGAGTTTATATTACTCTTTAATTTCGAATGCCTTTCTTTGTCCATGGAGTAATACGTTTTAGCTCCGTAAATAAGGTTTATCACTGTTTCTTTGTGACATAGAGTTAAAAGAACAATATACTGTGAAGTTTCCCAAGCTACAAAGCCATTGGAACTGTTAAAAACATGTCTATTGACAACAATAACGCATTGATTTCATATGTTTTATACGCACAAAACAAAGGCTATAAAAGCACCGCCAAGGATTGTGTTATGCAAGCCCTATAAAACAATAAGTATGACAAATTGTGGTTCTTATTAATTCTATAAACCACGCCATGAATAATGCTTGGAGAATCAATATTTACACAGTAATATTACCCATGGTATTGACGTTGCAAGAGATATCTTTAAGGAAGGAAACAGTTACTGGAAAAACATATGCGTTTTCATTCATAAAGTGGCAAAACAATTTTTTAACTAACCACAAACTTTTAAGCTGGTATTTCCATTCAAGCTTAACAACGAATCCAGTTCAGAGTTAACTGATCGTTTATTATAACCAGAAACGCTATAATAATAAACCGGTAAATAAAGTAAAATAAATAAAGTATCTCGACTTAGCGCACGAGGTTGTCGCCATGTGGAGTGTCGACACGGCTGTTGTTGTGCCGATTGTCGTTACGGCCAATGGTTTAATAGCCAAGAGCCTCGACGAACACCTCAGGAGGCTCTCGTTGGGCGGCTGGATCAAGGGACTGATTCAGAAGGCAGTACTCCTTGATACGGCACGTATTGTGAGGAGGTTTCTGTCTCTGGGACCCTAACCACCGGTACCTTGGACCCTGTGCCCGATATCGGTGGCAACCTATTTTTTATATTTTTAAATGTTTTTTATTTTTATATTTAATATTTAAAAATGTAAATAATATGTTAGAAAATAAATAAAGGAAAAAAAACCGGTAAAATGGCTGGGAGCGATATAAAAATGATGTCGTACTTGTGTCAAAGGATCGCTGTTCGGCATAATACTTTGTCAGTAATATAGTTTGTGATACAAACATGTTCTGTTATTAGACGAGGCATCCTGCTCACGGGTCCTGACCTTTTATCGTTCGTGTATCAAGTGGCCAGTGGGCTGTGGACGCATAAAATGCCGCATTCATTCTCAAGGTACAGTCTCGTCGCAGATATCGGCCGTGCGCCTTCGAATTGACTTACTGCGGGTTTAGTTAGTTTAATTATCCTACACATCTGTTGATTTTCTTACTAGAGATAGGTAGTAGTTAATATTAACCCCATAAAAGTCATGTCAAATTCATGTCTAGAGTAGGTAAGCAAATTAACAGATATGAGTATGAATGCCGTTAGTGTTTTTAGGAGTTCGGAGTTGCAAACCTTAGTTACGATGTTTTAGGAGACTCTATGTAATTTTCTTTTCAGAAGTTATCTACTAGAAATGATTATGAAGCTTAAACAAAATATTGACGACAAATTGCAGGTTTTTACGAAAATATATGTGTATTTGTGACGTGCGAGATAGACCCACTTAACTCTAAAACAAACCGTTAACATATCTGTAAGTAGGAAAGTATGAACAAACAATTTATTTCAGTAACTGTTCAATATTTGTTGGTCAATTTTTTGTCGGTCAAACGGCACTGTACTTATTGCCCATCAATTGACAGTAACGAGGACTGATCAACCGAGAGATTAGCAAACTGCTTGGGGATAATTTAAACTCAGACGCATGTACAATTGAAGAAAAATTAAATAATTATATTGCTATGTATTTAATATTGTAAGGCACATACTACAGTTAAACATGAATGAATGAACTTCACCTATAAGAATAATGAATGAAATACAGGAAAATGTTGTATGTAGTAGGAAGATAAATAATGTTAAGTGTTACCTACTCTAAGTGCGTCAGAAATGAAATAACAATTATTTACTGCACATAAAATGCGCATAGCCATCTATGGAAGCTGTTCTTAGCTTCACAAACATAGCATTACCATTTATATAAAACCTAGAAGTGATGTTTTTGCTACTAAAGTTGTATATTTATACATAGTGTTGCTTTTTAATTAGACTAAAAATGGTTTTGTACACTTAAAGTAAAAATGGATTGTTGTAGTTTAAATGTCCGAGTGTTTTATTAGATAAAGTTATCCGTACATTAAGATAAGGTTCTGCTTAACTGCCTCGTTGCTCTAATAGCCACAAGGGACTAATAGTCATGGCTCGCCAACCAGCCATTTACCCGCGTGTTGGCTTAAACATTTACCTATACTTATTATAAAGAGAAAAATAACAGTATTATGTAGAATTATTTAACATTACCTGATTCACATTTTGGAGGTAACAATTTCCCCTTAAAGGGTCATTTCAAATAAATAAATAATCACGATTAAGTACAGAAATAAATATAATTGTGAATCACGGCGTGTAAATATATTTGTATTGCATTAGGTGTTATCGAGTACCTGTGATTGGTGATTCATTGCAGGTACACTTCGCGCGAATTGTTAAGATAAATATCACGCTTTATATGTAAGTGAATTTGTATAATTAATTGAATTGTTGCTGGTCTTGTGTGGCCAGCTTTATATCTATGTATGTATGTGTAGCTTATATGCGCCGTAGACGTATAACATGGTGAACATATTTTGCAAAGGTAACTAAAGTAGACGGAGTTGATATATCATTCCATAATTAACTGTATTTTTTGTGAAAATGCGAACAAAACATATAGTCGAGTAAACAACCCTCACCTTTACACTTCACCAATAAGACAAGACCAAAAAGTCAAGCATAATTTACACTGTCTTTCCTTATTTCCATCACCGCCTACCTTCCTAGAATACTACTACCTTTGCAAATACCTAGGCCATTAAATTTGTAGTATGTTATCTAAACTCCGTAGTTACGTGGGTGGCGACTCAACTATAGTTTTGCAACTAACAGTTATTGCTAAATTAATATCTTAAACGACTCTCGGCGTGAATTTCAAAGAACCTCGGTACAATTTTCACGCTCGATTAAATTTCCTGGACTAACTGGTTCTGTTGATACGGTAGGTAATGTTTGTAATGTAACTTGTAGTCGTTTTGTACTGTTTTAGAATTTGCCTTGTTTGATGATTCTAAAATATTTTCAGTGTTCAACTTTAAGGAAACCTTATTAAATGTTGAGAAAGGCTCATTTAGTCCTCTATCACAATGTAAGTAAATATTGTGTAAAAATATGTTATTTAGGGTTAAAACCCGACGATGTTATACATTATTTATCGTAAAAAAAAAATATTTTTGTCTACGTGGTAGAGAAATGTGAAAACACAAATAATAAATGACTATCTTCTAATGACTGAAGATAAACGATGTTAACACAGAATTATACGACAATTTAAGTGGAAACAATTAATCTTGTGTGTCTCATGACCGGTGAACGAACGATAAAAATCAGGTTGTAACAGATTTTCCGTGAAGTAGGTGACTAATCTATGACCGATCAATGAATACGGAATTGGAGGCTAAGGTTACTCTAAAATGAATCACGATTGGAATACTGTTATAGGCAATGATTATTAATTTTTATTGCTGAATTATTTGCTGTCTGGTTTGTAGTTGTAAGCACTAGTATAACGGAAAAGTTTACGGTTAGAAACATTATCGAGTTTGGACAGTAGGTTTGTAATTTTCGTAGTTAAGTAACTGTGACAGTTAAACTGTTTATAACATATTGTTGTCTGGAAATATTAAATAATCAAGGTACCTATCTACAAGTGGGTTAACTTTGAGCATTGTCAGAGCTGTTTCTGAAAATGAAGAAATAGGCATTGTTATTTTTGATGGTGTGACAGGGAGGAATGGAAGCGGAAAAAACTATTGGCCGACAGAAATTGGAAACATAGCAGGAGGTAGAAGATATTACATTATCGAGTTAAGAAAAAGACATTAGTCAGGCCTTCATGAGGTACCGGTAAAAAATACTTTGAATAGTAAAAATCAGATCAAATATTGCTTATTTATTTTGAACTCATACCTAGTTATATATTACTTAAGTTTAATAACTATGTGTACTTGTAAGTAGCACAATGCAATTGTGTCAAGGCGTTATACCAAAATTATGATAGCAACGATCAATACGGTCATTATATCAAAGATTTACTATATATTTATACTTTAAATTAGGATAATTACTTAGTTTAGAACATACGTTCTTGGCTTGTGTGTATAATTGAAACTTTGATATTTTATCCGGAACCGACTGAAGTTTTGACCTTCTTACGTTTAAATTCTCGTACCTCATAGGATATTTTAAGAAATAGAGAAGGAAGGACAGTCGTAATAATGTAATAGTTAATAAATATATTTTTACTACAATACTACACAGAATGTTAACTTCATCCAAAACAATTTCCTTGAAAATCGATTAGCTCTACAAAAAATAAAAATGAAAGTCCGTGGGTGTTCCATGACAATATAACTTAGCCTCACCCATCGACCGTACATAGCTTATAAAGTCTGTCTATGTTGTCCGTCTGTCTATACTATTCTATACCAAGGGCTTTGAACTACCAACATCTCTATTTACGTAAAGTATTTCGCATAATTACGTACGGAAGTCCTCATTAGAGGTATAGTGAGTAAATTAGATGAGTATTAGGCGTCTGACGACGACCCACGTAACTGTGTTAGCTGGGATGACCTCGACATCTCATTTGTACTACGACTATTCGCCGTAAGTGGTTGAAGGTAGTTTTAAAGAGGATTTATGGAATAAACCTTTATGTCACTTTCTATTTGAAATATATCAAGTTTTTTTATATAGGTAATTCAATTATTTATGGCACTTTCTATTAGAAATATACCAAGTTCCTTTTTTAATCTAAACTTCTATCGGAATAAAGAATTATAGTACCTATTTTTATTGCAAACTTATATTAAGTTTCTAGAACAGTATGCAGGAATTCATAGTTAAAAATTAATTGAATTAACGTCATTTGTTTCCTGTTGTTCAAAATTGACAGCAGTTAAAATATTAATAATTGAGGTTTTCCGTAATATTGCTTCGTCGGTACTAAGAATTTTGCTTTTTAAATTACATTATATTTTTTTAAAGGAAAATGTAGTATCTATTTGCATGTCATGTTTGATGTACAAAAACAAACGTCATAGCTTATTTGTATTTGATATCGGTTTTGGGGTCAAACCATAAACTTTACCTAATGTAGGTTTTTAGAGAAAGACACAAATTATTTTCAAATTGCATTTTTCTAATATTAGGTATAGAGCTAAGTGAAAATACTTTCTAAACCAAATCAGAAATATTTTCCTAGAACAGTTTTACACTTTTGAGGATCAAGGATTTAATATTATGAATTTGACATAACTAAGTAAGTTCTACTTGATCGTTAATCCAAAGCACTTTTTCAGTGATATTATCATTACTACTACTACTGCATATTAATTCGTTGTACCAATTTGTTAAGACGCACATTTTAGTTTGAACATGTTTTGCATGCAGATGAGGATTTATTTTGAAACCTGATACTTAACTTATTACACACGTTACTACTGTTAACATTTTAAATGAGAATTTACTACAATGTTCTAATTGTCGAGACATTGTTTATCTGTTATTTGATTAAGTTTGAGGGCACAGACCTCTGTAGTAACTTTGTTGTTCTTGATAGATTACAAGGACCAAAAATCATTCATACCTCTATGTATACATTGCTTTTAACGTCATTAGGAACCGGCCCCTTTCCGTGTAAAAAGTAACGATCAATTATTAAGTTATTTTTTATAAGGTAAGACAAATTAATAAAAAGCACAGGTGCGCCTTTTTAATATTGAAAAACCATGTTTACATTCTAAAGCTCGTCTTTTTTGCCACACCTAAGTTTTTGCGACAGATAAACCGGCCGTCACTTAATAGATTAACGGCCGATCCCTATATTGTGTCTATCTGCTGTTTGGTTTACTGTAGATAGGAAATTGATGTTACTTGTATGGGGTCAATGTCAAAATTCTATCTCCGGTAAAAGATGGATAGGATATAGGAACAGCCGTTAATTGTACTCCCACTAGAACATATACATATCTTTATATCTATGTCAAATACAAGTCTTGAGTACAGGTTGGGCAAACGATTTGTTTTTTGTGTCTGCATTAATAAATCAAACGCTAGACGACGGGGTCTTTGACCTTTAGCTTTTACATCCTTTTACTTGACGCTTTTTCGGGCGGTGTAAGTGCAGTTCTATCATAAGTAGGTATCGCCGTTTAATTACTTGAATATTTTGAAAAATTACAATAAGGAAAATACCGATTATGGAAATACGAAATTCAATGGAATAAAACTAGTTTATAAATAACAACGATCGTACCTAAGTTTGACAATCATCCGATGACTTCATATTTTTGCCATTAGCAGTATCTGACACTATTGAAATTCAGTTAGTAGGTACCTACCTATCTACTAAGGCAATATTTGGAGTCTTAGGTCTACCAAAACTAAAATATGACATTTATGTTCGGACATTGGCATGGCATAGATTTTATACAGAATTGGAATATCTACTTGGCAGAGAACAAAGAAATATGTGTTCAGACATTTTCTGCATTTCCTCGACTGCATTATTTCGCGTAATCTCCTTTTACGATGGCAGATAGTCGTATATCCCGCTGGGGTGCCAACTCGACGCGCCGAAGTGCGAGGGTCACAGTTTTAAAGTGCCTGCGTTCACTGAACTCGATGGAAGGTCAGATCACACATACGACTTTATACCATTCACGTTAATAAATAATATAAGAACGTGAGTTACGACTGTTTGGTATGTGCTTAAGCTTTTTTGTGTAGAAGCACTTAAGTGTGTGTAAGATGATTTTTTAGCATGATTTTTACTTGTTTTTAACGAATTTAAAAAGGAGGAAGTTTTCAGTTTCATTGGGTGTCTGTTTCCTTTCCATTGTTTTGTAAACTTTATGATATAATTTTTGTAGGTTTTCCTGATATTGTATAATTTCCAGGAAGGGTAAGTAGGTAAGTACACCTATTTAAAAATTGATATCCTCTACCTCAACAATTTAAATAAATATTATTATATACTCAGTACCTACTTTAAAAAAAAATTATTGGTGATTTGGACCAAATATAAAACAGATACTGAGAAAGATGGAATACAAAGAAGCAGTCAACTTGACTACATAAGTATTGGTACTTGATATCACTATAATTTATAGCATATTATAAATCTATTAACGCATAGCGTGGCCTCGCTTCACTGATAAGCTTTTAATGTCACTGCCTTATACTGAATGCAGAACGGTGTTGCATCAATTCTACCAATTAGGTAAGGAGTAAAAACAATGTTTAATACATGTGCTTATTCATTGAGCATTATGACTAATTGCTTGAGAATGTCCATCTATATTTATCACCGTGCCTTTTTGCGTTTTAATTCGATTCAATATAGGCATACATAATAATGAGTCTGACTGTGACTCTGAAAGATCATCTAAAGCTACATATTTAGGACGATATATAATCCTGAACATTGAACCTGGCCGTACCTCTTGCGAACATCAGACAAAAGTTACATACAATTTTGCTAGCTCTAGGTCACAGCTACCTAGCTTTATTTATTTGCCAACCTAGTAGTTATTTCACTTAGAGATTTCATCAAAATTGGTTCATTAGTCGAATTGCGAAAAGCTGCTAGAGATACCATCGCATTATAAATAACTTTGCATTATAATCTTACACAATAGCAACATAAAATAAAGTTTCCATTGAAAGCCGGGTGACGTCTCGTTATAAATAATTGGAAGAATAAACTGGCAACCCCATACAATACAGAAAATTTTAAATATATCTGATGAAGTACAAAAGAATGCAGCCATATACCATACGATCGTTCAGTTACAAAGGAGATTAACGTAATTACAGAGATTGGATCGTGATACTGCAGATAAAAGATGTTTGGCATAGATAACGTGAAATATCCCAGTTAAAAACTTGTTTTGAAGACTGGAGGCCAAACTTAACTGTATATTTTTTATAGCTCTTCAACTCATTGTGAATTAAATTTGATTTTAGTACCGCATTAATTAATGGGACGTAAAAATCAAATGATTAGTTGCTCGCTCGTGCCGTTTGTGCGATGAGTGTCAATCGATGTGATTGTGTTCATATATTACGAAATTGGACGTTTGATAACCAATTTAAGACGATAAAAGTGCGGTATATACATACATAGATGTAGTGTAATGTCGACCTTTGTCCATAGTTAGCATTTTCATCCATCATAGGTTGAAAATGTGGAATAAAGAACCGCAGACATTAAGTATAATAACAAGGAAACACAAAACGAATAAATTAAACGAATGAAGTAATCAATTTCTAAGGAATTTAAATTGGGTTACTGTTGCTAAATTTCATAGCGTTATAACATAAATCCCATGGTACCGAGAACATCATTTCTCAACCACGCCATAAAACGAGTGTAAAGGAAATGCATGCCATTACTGCACCTTACGATGTTAAGCGAGAACATTCCAGAATTACTTTCGATGGGGATAAGATTATGAAGACTAACAGTTTTAGTACCACATCTTAGAAATGACAACGATTTGATTTGAACTTATCTACAAGATCATTGAATGCAATTGATGAGAATAATACATATAACAAAAGTATAAATGAATTCGGGAGATCTACATCATTTAATGTAAACGTTAGAATTATTATTTAATTTGGGAGACATATTCAGAAGTAGTACATTACATCAGCTCTTAATACATACTATATAAAATGTTAAGACAGTTTTTTCTTAATTGTGTTCTAAAAACACATTGAGGCTGCCTCCACAAAGGCAAAATAAAGCCACTATTAGGGAGCATTAGCTAAGCTGTACATTGTTTGGCAGCAAATATTGATTATAGACCACCATTCATAAATCTGTAGCTCAATGTTAAGAGGGATACTCTTTGAGAAAAAACCAAGCAGAAATATTAATGTACCTAGTAGGTATTCATGAAGCAATATTACTTTGTAAATTAAGTCCATCAAAATGTAATTAAGAAGTAGTTTAGTCTAGAGTATAGAGCGTGGTGAATGGTCCTAGTTGCAGTTTGCAGGCATATCAAGAACATCAAGGTTGTTTGAGAGAGAGTTCAATAATAGAGAGGTCCAGTGATTGTAGGTTGTAGGTATATAACAAATGTTGATGTTTAAGACCTTGGTAGATTACGCTTTTGATATTATCTTTATTAGGTATCAGTTTTAAATTGAATTTTGCTTTTTATCTCACCTTTTTAGAACCAGACTTTATTTATTATTACTAAGTACAAGGAACATTTTAAGTACCAATTAATTTTATTTACAGAAATGTACGTAGGTAAATGTGAAATACATATTTAATAAAGCATACCTAATTGGTTTTGCTAAGTTGTTTTGCTTAAGGATTTGTCCTTCAAAAGAAAAACCGCGATAAGAGCTAAGCTATGACGCAATTTTATATAAAAACAATAGTTACAATTAATAACAAGGTTCTTATACATAGAAGTGATGTCATACATATGTTTGTCATTTCTCAATAATGGCAGGTAAACTTGGAGTTAGAACAAAGCTTTCAATGACACATTTAATACTGGGCGCTTATGAGGTAAATGATGTACCCTTATAGGTACTCAGTAGGTAGGTAGGTATGGCACCTATGTACTTAGTAAGATTTATTCAATAGCACTTACCTATATGTGGCATGATCATACTTTTTGGGATAATAGATTTTAAAATTAAGTTATTGACTGTAAACCTTTCTTAGGAATGTTTGATCTATTTGGTAATAAATAGGTAGGTACTTTCATATTCTGGTCAATCCTTTCTTAACTTACTATTCAAATATTTGGAGAAGTTATTTGAATATGGTAAGCTAAACAAAGTTTATAGCAGCAATTATAGTTTTATGGCAACATATTTTCTTTTACTGTATTTGTATAATATCTTACTGATTACGAAAA
Organism: Helicoverpa zea x Helicoverpa armigera; assembly: GCA_033682625.1. NCBI lineage: Eukaryota > Metazoa > Arthropoda > Insecta > Lepidoptera > Noctuidae > Helicoverpa > Helicoverpa zea x Helicoverpa armigera. Next base: position 9,807,426 of record JAWIIS010000028.1, read on the forward strand.
TGAGGGCAATGTGTGATTAATTATGAATGCAACGATACATAAATAACGATAATAAGAAAAATATTTAGAGCATCAACTTGACACTCAATGAACATTTTTTCTCTATACCGTCTTATTTCATTAGAGGCACACATCTAATTCCAAAAAGTCACTATAGAGTCGCGTTTTTTTATATTCGGAATTGTCCGAAAAAGGATTCCATAAAAAATATAGGGTGTTTTAAATCAAGCAAGCAAATTGTCATGTTATCCTCACATATAACACTACTCTAGTAGTAAAGAAAAACAAAAGAAAGCTCTGCTTCTATTTACATCAAGAATGAACAATGTAGCAAAAGAATGCTCTATTTCTTTGTTCACTTGATTTAAAGTCACCTAAAAAAAGTTCAAAGTGTACTCACCATAACTACCACTTTCCATACGTAGGGTTCTTAAACGATGACGTAGGCGGCTTATACAAGGGGTTCTCTCCCGTGCAGTCTTCTGCATCAATGTTCTGATACTGAGGGTCGTTGAGAGGCACCGGGGGTACCGCGTTGAGGTGCTTCCAGAGCATCACGCCCCCGACTGCAGCTACCGCCGCTACGATGCCTAGGACGCCCAGGATTATTGGGACTGGAGAAAGAAAAAAAGTAAATTAATGATGGAAACCTTTTGATAAGGAGTTACTTATCAATACTGTTACTGAAAAACTGAGGTTTTATTTCTTTTCCTATACTATTATTAAAAACCTAAATAGTTTCATCGTCTCTGGAACTGGTAATATTTTAGTGTATGATTGAATTTAGCAAGGAAGGTTTAAAGTTACTTTTTCACAAATTGAGGAGACTCCATGGGAGGCAGACGAAATCTCTTTCGGCAGTTAGTTATTCATACCGAAGGGTTTGGAGAAGAATAATTTACATACAAAGCTTAAATACTTCCTAATACCTCAATATTTAAATTCGTCAAGTTACCAGTAATTTTACATTCAAAAACAATTGACAAACGTGACCCGGATTCAAACCTACCAGGTATTCCTATCGAGTCATTGCTGACTCAGATTTAAGAAATCGAAGCCTGATTTTTAGCAAATATGAAAATTAGCACTTAGCATCGCCCTTACTTAAATGGAACTAGTCAGTGGCGTAGCGTGGGGGGGGCAGGGGGGGCAAATTCCCCGGGCGGCAGCTTTTAGGGGGCGGCAAAATTTAACCAATTAAAAAAAAAATTGTTCGCAACTAGTATCTGCGCCGCTACATAAAACTTTAAAACTTTTGAAACTTGAAACTTTTTAAACTTAAAATTAATTACCTATTGTTAAAATTTGGTACTTAAAACACACGTGACGCTACATTTTACGTAATTTTGGTTTTGAGTCTTAAATAAAAAATAATTAAAATTTCGCGCTCGCTTCGCTCGCGTATTCAGAGACTATATGCGCTTAATTTGGCATTTGTCAACAAACAAAAAGTTACGTACGTTTGGGCTAAAGTGAGGTTTAAGTCCGATAAAAATTTCGCGCTCGCTTCGCTCGCGTATTCAGAAACTATATTATGGCCCTTATTTTTGCATTTGTCAACAAATAAAACGTTAAGTACGTTTGGGCTAAATTTTACGTGATATTTGGTTGAAGTCCGATACAAATTTCGCGCTCGCTTCGCTCGCGTATTCAAAAACGATATGCCCTAATTTTTGCATCTGTCAACAAATGAAAAGTTAAGTACGTTTGGGCTAAATTTTACGTAATATTCGGTTTAAGTTCGATAAAAATTTCGCGCTCGCTTCGCTCGCGCATTTGGAATTTTAAAACCTTCAAGAAATCAAGTAACAAAGATATACAAGAAAAGTCTACTTGAGAACCTCCGCCTTCTGCCGGGGCTGCGGGTTGTTCGAAAGAGTTACCGCGGCTCTGGAACATAAAAGGCCTTCGACGGTTTTTAGTCAGTAACTCCCTCACCGCTGCTGACCCACAGCGGGAAGGGTCATTTGATGATTTTTAACGTCTATAAAAAAAACCTTTATTTTGAAGTCGGTTAAAAATGACAAACGGCCAGTAACACTTGTTAAAAAAAATACACGGGAAGGGGCGGCAAAATCGACAACTGCCCCGGGCGGCAGATACCCACGCTACGCCACTGGAACTAGTAAATATTAATGTTGTTTACCTGTAGGCAAATCCTTCAGTAATGTAAGTAATGACAATATAGTAGGTACCTAACAATGCAAACAGTATGGATACCTAATTATTTCACAAAAACAAATGAGTCCACTAAATATGAATCCCAAAGGTAACAATACCTAAGCAAAAACAATTAACTTTCCTTATATTTAAGTACAAATAAACATCGTATAATGACATGCAAATGTGGTTCATTGTAGTATTTGAGTTCTACCTACGTACGAACACTTTTCCTTTTACTCTGGCTAAACAATGCTTGTGTAGGCGGTAACCGTTTTATGTGGACAAATGAACTGCAGAATACTACGAAGTATGTATTAGGTTAATTGAAATGTATAAGCCCTTATCTTTTGCATATTGTGTAGGTATTAACTTATTAAGGAGCTGATTGGTTAAAACAATGTTAAAGGGAATAGGTCATCATCATACTCCGAGCCTTTTTCCCAACCATGTTGGATTCGGTTAAAGGGAATAGGTACGACTGCTTATATGCTTTGATTTTGATAGTCACGGGTCTGTTCCAATCGGGATAAATTCGGCAATTTAAGAGCTTTTTAAAGGACAGGATACTTCAGGATAGTGAACATTCATATTTAGGGGTGAGGTTAGTTCAACCCACAAATGTAGTCTCAAGATTATTTTGCTTTACTGCAACCACAGCTAACAATGTTGTGATGTATCACAAATGGTTTTACCCTTCTGTAGTATTATTTAGAAAGGACCAAGCAAATGTTTGTTTTCCTTATCCTAAATAATATTTGAAGGGACCAAAAATGGGTGGTAAGGAAGATTCAGTAAGCAGTTTATAACGACTGTCTGTCTGTCCATTATCTCCAAATGTTGTCACTGTTTATCAGTTGTGAGTAAATATTGTAACAATGCGATACAACTTTCTAGGTCAGTGACAATAGGACGATAAATTGTTATCAAACAAACGTTTGGATTTTTGACCCTTGTCTGAAATGCTTTGACATTATACGCCATCACAAGAGTAAGGGGATGAAAAAAATAGAAGCCACTATACGACTTTTGGAAAGTGTGAAAACAGTAGAAGGACATTTTTTAACCAAAACAAATTGTAAAAGAGCGTAAGTGGCTATTAACGCCTGAATTATGTAAGTGAATATGTATCTGATATTTATATTTTTAGAGACTGTTATGTTGTTCGGAGGAGAGGTTCCATAGGTAGCGTGCTCATAAAAGGCAAATTAAAAAAATTAATGATAATAGTAAACTATTAATTCGTAGTAAGTTTCCTGCCATATGGGACTTTGAGCATCAAAGTGTAACCTATAGCAACAAACAAACGATGCAAGTGGACATGATTGTTTTAATAACAATGATAGAACAGGAGCATAATGTGATAAATATAATTATGTTGTTCTTAGAAAGCGACTGATATGCAGCTGGTGTCAGGGAGCATGTATAAGTATTTGTTTTGTCATGTCATAAAGCTGGAATTATTGAACACATCTGTGTAAATTTAAAAGAACGAAACATTCTGAAAAGGACTCTAGAGCCCTGTGTTAAAGTTCATAATTGTGAACAGTGGGGTATTTATGAAATTAAAATTTACTTTACATTCATTCATAAAAAGGTTATTGTTCAAAGTAAGCCAAATGAGATACGAAGTAACATGGAATTCGCTGTGTGGCAATTTCGTTATAAATGTGTTGCTCTTTATTCAGCATGTCGATTCTATAAAATATCACAACTCACTTCGACATCACTCTCACTTCGACTTCGATCTAAAGGTAGAATTCCGTGGACGCGACAATAGTCAACCTATGAAAATGTATGGCACCGTTGCCGAGGCCCGTGACAGTCGCGCGCGGCCGACGAATTTCGTAAGCTGCTCGCGGCATTGTCAACAATTTAATTCTGGTTTTACTAAAATTCTATAGATGTTATTAAGCGCTAGACCATGTTGAGAAGCGTACGGCCGCCGAAACGGTCGAACGGTCGCGAAATTCGTCGTCCGCGCGCGACTGTCGCGGCCCTCGACAGCGGTGCCATACATTTTCATAGGTTGACTTTTGTCGCGCGCGGCTGCGACAATCGCGACCCACGGAATTCTACCTTAAAGTTTCGTGATTGACATTGTCAAACTACACTAGCGCTACACTATCGAGCGTGTTGACAAGTTGAACTAAATTAAAGTCGAGATTTTGACAGATCTGCCAAAATCTGTCTATCTATAGGGGAGGTAGGGGAGAGATGGGCAGTTGGGAGACATGATCAAATCAGATTAAAAGGGGGGGGGGGGTCCTTTTATTCTGATTTGATCATAGTTTTTTTTTTTATTGGGTAGTTTACGTTACCGACTGGTAACGGTGTTCATCCATAGACTATCTGTCATTTCTGTGAGTTGTCAAGAACAAACACTCGTAAAAGTACTTAAATATTTAATATAATAGAGAAAACTAATGAAAGGTATGTGTATTTTCTATTATTAATGATTGATTGTCAAAATCTCCAGTTACGATTATAGTAAGTCGATGCAATCCACACCTATTATACCTCTAGAAGAGGTACTACAGCAATAGTTTATGGGCCCCACGTTTTTATTTTAGTCTAATATGACCGGGACTAACCACCTACGTAGGTTGACAGGTAAGTAACTATTTTTTATTTTCTAGTTTTCAGTGCACATAAGATAAAACCGTTTTACTTAAGTTTTTTTACCGATTTTTTTTTTATAAACTAAGTCAAAAGTGTCCAATGCTCCCTATGGTAGGGAGGCTTGGACATACCATGTAATGTATAATTTGTAAATTTTTGTTCTTCTTCTTCAGGGAAAATTTGTGAGGTTATAAATCTGCGCTAAAAATCCTTTATAGAATCTTGTTTCAGGTACCGTTGCCAACTTGATCTAGGGACTCCATATTTATCAGCTGTTAATTTTATTTTTTAACCTTTTGATACCTCTTGAATTGCTCGTTATATTAAATCTTTAGGAATTTCCCGTCGCAAACCATTCTTTTTAACCCCCGACGCAAAAACGACGGGGTGTTATAAGTTTGACGTGTCTGTGTGTGTGTGTGTGTATGTGGCATCGTAGCTCCCAAACGGATGATCCGATTGTAATGCGGTTTTTTTTGTTTAAAAGGAATGTCATTCGGGAGTGTTCTTAGCTATGTTTGGTGGAAATCGGTTCAGGTCTTCAAGGTCATCAGCTCGTTTGTTAGGTGTGATAGGAATGTTACACGCTCAGTTTACTTGCAAGCATATGTGGGATCTAAAATTTGAAATACTAATGTCTTCTGGAACCACTGAGCTGGTCTGCTGTTAGGACACGAAGATAGGTAACCCTGAACTGCCTTTTAGTAAACCCATCGAGTTTGGGCTCGTTTAATTTGTCTTGACTAGTTTTCTTCATGTTTCTAATTGACGAGAACCTAATTCTGGAAATGGGATGTGGCGGATGAAACCCTAGAATGATATATAACCCTGGATCAACAAAGGTCCATCTTTATTGTTTCTCAATCTGTGCAATTCTCCCAGAGCCAGTTTGTCATGAGGATTGTTAAACAGCTTCCTTTGGCTGAGATCGCATTAGCAAACCCATCATAAAAAGAAGGAAACATTAAGGAGCTCCTTTAAAAAACCATGAAATAAAATAAAATTATAAATTAAAAAAAACCCCCGACCCAAAAAAGTACGCAATTATTATGACAAAATGATATAAACGATAAACCCTATAAAAAGCAAAAAGTAACTTTAAACACTACGTAAGTACCACTAAAGCATGTCAGACTAAACAAAATTTTGACGTGTCGACGTTTTTATTTAAACCGTTTAAATATCTCGTAATGTTGAAACTGATTGTAATTTTTAGGATAGCTCTTTGATTTTATCTAGCCAAACATAAGAAATGGCAATAAAAGTTGATTATCTGTAAAATCTGATTTTTTATGCAATAAATGTGAAAAAGTGCCCATCGCTCCCCTACCTCCCCTAAAGTATGAAATGACATTACGAATCGAAGTGAAATGCGAGTTGTTGATCGAGTTTTATAGAATCCCAATACAGTTCGTCACGTTTGTGCGGCACAATCTGGCAATTGTTGAGTAATTTAAGTTTTTGCAATATTTCGTCGAAGTTGAAAATATTCAGTCTAAGTACTCTCTAAACTAGAGAGAAGTTTCAGGCCCAGTACCTTTTTAAACCATATGACAAAAAATAAGACTCACCTTTAGTTTCGCTAGGCACCAAAGCCTCAGAAATAATTTCATTACAATGCTTGACCATCATAACATATTTCTGTTTGCTCTCATCTTGTCTGGCATAGTACTCAATAGGGCCACAGTCATCAAGATCAGCTTTGCAGGACACCCAGACCTTTCTATTCTTAAAATCCCTTTCATCAGTTAGGGATCGATTTAATTTTTCGATGGTGATTTCTGAGCATTTGTTGCATTCTCCCAAGGTGTCGGTGACGAGGCAGTCTTCACAATCGCCGTTAGTGATGGACATGCAGAGGTCCTCACAGTTGTTCTCTTGGTCGAAGTACTGGGACCCCTCCCGGTCGGTGTAGCAGATGCAAGTCTCGCATTCACTGCAGTAACCGTTGCCAGAGCATTCATCCTAGAAATGATTGGTGGTGAGACGAATGAAGAAAGTTTTAAGATTGCGAAATGAGGAAATGTAATTGAACTGAGGAGACAAATTATGGTCGGGATTTCAACTGAAGGTAATTTTAAAATTGAACGACATGCATGACTTAGTATGTACGTATTGGCAGGCCTCTGTCACTCGACGTACTTGCGCGCGATAAATGCCTACCGCTCGCTGGGTTACCGGTAGCCCCACGCGGCTCAGGGCTTTCAATAGTCGCACGCGCCGCGCGCGTTCCAATATTATTATTTTTATTTCGTGGCATGTTATGCTGTTGGTTTTTATTAGTTTTTTTAAGCTACCTAACAAACTGATGGATTATTTTGAGTTGTGTTGGTTTATATGCGACTATTGTAAGATTTAGAAACATTTTATATTTATGACCTTATCTAGTAATTCTATTTTTTTTTTAATAAATTAATACTTATCTACTTTATGATTTGAACGACGGAGATCATTAGGTACTTATTTTACTTTAGATACCTACTTAGTTATATGAACTGTATTGTGAGTTTTGTAGCTCAAAACACATCTCGAGTGTAAGTAGGTATAGTTCTGGTCCAACTTAATGACGACTCGGAACATTATGCGTGTCGCTACGCAGAAACCAATTTTAGGTATGTATCAACACTCGACGGAGTTGTACCATATGGGGTATGGCACTTGTGCTCGAAAAGTAGTTGGAAACCGCCTTTGATTTTGACGAAAGCTTTACTTAAGTAATTATAATACCTATGCTTACGTATTAGGTAATATTTAGTAATATGTACTCATACTCCATTTTAGTAGGCAATACAATAGTTAACTAGAGAAAAATATTCTTGATATTACTTTTTATTTAAAAACTCAGTTTTAAAAAAGGCTGTCTTAAAATAAGCGTAACTTTGTTTGCCTACTTAAATATTAATAAATTGTAAGAAGCAACCCTAAGCACGGCCACGGCACGGTTGCGGTCACTGAAATGTGCGCTATCGCATTGGAATAACAATCAAGCGCTCGAGCTTTTAAGGTTCATTTTATAACGCAGCTAGGAATTTGTAGGTAGTTGGGGAACTTGTAGGTGCTTATAACAGCAGGTATGGACTGTTTTGTATGGAGTGATTTATCTGTTACGTAGTAACTATTATATAATCTGTGGTATTGGTATAAAATAAAGGAAAAAGGAACAATTATTCAGAAATACATTTAAAGGAAATGAAGTACAGTGGTTAGAATACTTACAGGTTTTCTTGGGTTGAGAGAACATTGGACAACATCACCACGTTTCGAACAAATGTTGATTTCGCAAAATTCGCCGGTCCTGTACAATAAAACGACACGGTAAGTAATGATGTCTCCATCAAAATGACATTACAGTTACTGAGTGCCACTTTAGAGCTTTTTTGTTCAATGTATTTAGAATGGCTGACTGAAGTTATCTTAGGTATTTCGTTGAGAAAGATTACTTTGTCCTTGAAAGATTTCGACTAGAATACATACCTGAAAGATAAGTCTATTTTTAGTGATTAATGTTACTTAGTTAATTTAGTGTTTTAATCTAATACGTTGACGATATCAAAAAATATTCAAAAGATAATTAAACCACTGCCAAAATATCTAGAATTTTGCACTACAGCAATACAGTCGCTATAAGTATATTATGCTAAGTATTGTTAAAGCTAGACTACACTGAGCATTCTTTAACGGTAAACGGGGTTATCGATAATAATCGTCAGCTAATCGAGTATCGGTCCATTAGTGACGGACATCCTGGTGCCATATCAGAACGTTGTTAAAGACATAATGCCCGTTATAGGGTAAATACGCCAAATGTCGGCCTCCCCCCAAACTTCGGCCGTCTGTACATTTTCAGCTTGCATTCATTCAAAAGGTAATTAAGTGTCAGTTTTGCTCCTCGAATTGCAACCTTGATTTATACTCTATACGTACAAATCGTTACTATCCGATTCTGTCACTTACTCTTCTCATACTGAGCGTCAGTAGCGATTGCGCCGTTGAAACATCAAATTCACATGTAAAGTAGCTTACTCGAAGTGAAAACTCACATTTTGGGGATTGATATTAGAACGATAAAACATTTATTTATTTTTGTTTTAAGCTTGATTATCATTAATGGGTTATTTTTACTATATTTTAAGATAGTTTTTTCAGCGTTTTGCGTATATTTTTCAAGGAAAAATAGGAGGCCGCCATTAGGACAACAGTTTTGACTTAAAACCGGATTCTCGGCCGTGGCCGACTTAAAGTAAATGCAGTCTATTTAATAAATTCCTATTGTACTTATTCCGTTGGCTTAACAAGAGAATTTGCAAAGCTTATAGGCAAATAGATCTATTTTACGTTTAATAGCCAAATAACGGCCGGGGTGATATTAGTCGAATCTCGAGAAATAAGGTACAAGAAATAGGGACCGACATTAGAAATATTAAAGATCGTAATGTCGACCAGCCTCAAACTCGAGCGCCACTATACAGGCTGATGAAAAAATACTTTTATATTTTTTTCATTTTCTCAAAATGAAATTATTAATTTATTATATTGTAAAGAAGTTAAGTTTAATGGTTTGGGACTTGCTATCTATTAAACCGATCTTATTAGCTTAAAAAATATAAATGGTTGGTCGTGAATACGACTTTTTTTGTTTAGGGGAAACAAAAATATATTTTACTATTAAACAATTACAAATGTATACTTATATTAGAATTCTGCCAAAATAAATCATGTTAATAATATTTGTCACTGCCTTAATTTGAAACACCCTATACCCGGCCGACATTTGGAAAAAACGCGACCGACCTTAGGCCGTGAATGGCCGACTTTAGGGTTTTTCTGTTCTCGACGCATCTAAGCCTTATTACTTTTTTCTGTTCGTAGAAATATCAATCTTATGCCCTTAAACATGAAATACATTAATCAAACTATCCAAAACCGCATCAGAAACTATCTTTCGTTGGAAACTGACGGTGCTATAGCAAACCGCAGCCAGAAAATCGCTAAAGGGGCCGACATTTGGCGTATTTACCCTAATATACACTTTAGCTCTAAATAGATATGCGAAATTGCAAGGTTTGCATTATAATGTTATAGGTAAGTAGAAAGACTGAATAAGGTGATGTTTAAAAAAATAATATGTGTTTGTTTTGTGCGTTTGGATCGAAAGACAGACACACAGATTGACAATTTTTAAAGCACTATATAATTATCGGCAGGGATATTGAGCCCTGATCTTCACTTGCGCAGAAGCGATTTATTGATTTATTGCCTTATATATGCGCATAGCGATCCGCACTCTTCCGCCGAGAGCTCAATATTCGTGCCGATAACTAGGTATATCATCATTTTAAATCACATTTAGAGCTTTAAATAAATAAAAGCTCTTAACAACAAATTACTCCTACAACGATTTCTCTTAATTAGAATATTCGCTGCAATATCATCGAAAAATTTGCATTAGAATAATTAGTTTTTGAGATGCAGCTGTTCATACGAATGTAGTGTATAAATGGAGCATTTTTAATAACCCAGCTGTAAGGAGCTAAAGCGGCGCTCTTATGCCACAATTAACTCCACATCGATGTTCGAACAAAGATGTTTTTGTTGGGGTCAAGTTAAATATTTTGATGCTGATACTAGCCTTGCTAAATTCAACCTTATTGCCTTGGATTAAAAGTTATTAATTAATTATTTAAGTTAAGTAATTTCGGTTATTTAGTTCACCTTTGTGAACTTTACATGGAATACCGTTAAGTATCAGACATTTTTTTTTGTATTTTTTGGTCTGTTAGTACTTTATCTCGTGAAAATGATTTAGTATTATTTTGTAGTGTAAGTTAACTGTTTACGAGAGTACGTCAAGTTTATTATATGTTTACGTACAAGCTGTGATTTTACGACTGTTAGTGTAGTTAGGCTTGAGACTACAGTTTCACTCATTTGCTTTCTAGTACTTGCACTTTGTAATACAGTAGAGGTCTATTACGTTAAATCACATTAGATTTTTGAGTTTTATGTCATCGTAAATTGGTGACAAAAATTCTATTGTTTAACGTGTGGTACAGAACCTCATCTTTCTTTTCCTCGTGCACCTACCCACTTACAGCATCTGTATTATCTATGTCTATACAAATGTTTGAACTCTGTAAGTCAATTAATTCCGCGTTTGCTTAAATACCGTAAGTACAAACACGACGTGTTTTCCTTGGATTTGCAAAGTAAAGTGTTATTTCAATGTCGTTTTTTCCAGTAAGTATAAGTAAATTACCAAAAGGTTAAATTTGACTTTTGCTGAATAAGGCTGTTTTTGCGTTTGAGTGTGATTAATAAACTTGACGACATTGTTCCTATTTAATAAAAATATTCTTATTAAAATTGAACTTTAACTGCAAAATTGCCCTAATTCCTACCGATAAAAAGACCTACTATGATGTGTATCTTGTTTGATATCCCAAAAAAAGTGTCTGTACCTATCTACGAAATTATGGAATATTGGGCAAAATATTATAAAAATACGATAGCACTTACCATCCAGAATTACAGGTGCAGGCTCCACAAGAGAAATCACCATTTTTGCTACAGTAAACCGAAGCTGTTTCGACTTCCCCACTGCACGGGCAGGCGCAAGGCACGTTATACTTAATCCTGGCCTTCTCACTCAATCCCACGTCGAAAGTCACTTCGATATACTCAGAAATGCCTCCAGTGACGTTACAGAAGTTCGTAGCAGCTTTAGCCTGGATAGTGGAGGTACAGGTGTCACCAGAACACTCAGTAGCGTACTCCATTAACTCGACATTGTAGGTCTGCGTTGAGTATACCATCTTCAACTCTGGCTGCAAGAATATAAATATAAAACTAGTTAGATATTATAAAGGTGAAGAGTTTGTTTGAACGCGCTAATCTCAGGAACTACTGGTCCGATTTAAAAAATTCTTGCAGTGTTAGATAACCCATTTATCGAGGAAGGCTACTAAAAAGTAGTAAGTAGTTAGAAAAAAGACCAACGGGATGCGGGTGAAACCAGTGGCAGAAGCTTGTTTTGAATAATAATAATGAGGGAATTTCAACAGAGGATGTTGATTTAGTACAAGTGTATTGATTGTGAGTCATAGTTTGGTTTCGAATAAATATGTTCGATGTGATGTTGTTTGATATTACTTTTTGAAGAGTTATTTAATGTAGGAGAATAAAGTCCTTATAATGTTGATGTACATTACAATGACACATTATTGCAACAGTTTTACAACATATTTTGTTAATTGTAGTAAGTACCTATAGGGAAATAACATAATAAATTTTAAGTGTTAGGTATGTACTTAACGTAATTTGTAAATAAATATTTATATGGTGAATTATTAAACCCCACAAATAGCGTTCAATTTATATATTTTTTAACAAAATCTTTTTCAGGCTGAACAGAGTATATTTAATAATTACTGCATTAAGTAAGTCTGCAGTTCAGTTTGATAAAAGGTTTCGAAACTTAGCCACCGCATTGATGCCTGTGGTACCCTTAACCGACTTTCAAGCTACCATCCCATGACTACTATGATAATCATAAGGAGAACACGTCTATTAAAGTGTAATGATAATTATACTATCATTATAAAATAGTCAGTAATTATAATAATTGTTGTAATTATTTGAAAGGGAAGAGTAGACGTTAATTCTGATATTACTGTGACATGATAGGTACTGTTAGAATGATATTTTATTTGCTTCCTCATGTTTGCTACCGTTATGGGAAAAAGGCTAAAGAAACTGGAGAATATTTGCTTTAAAGTTTTTTTTCATAAATGTGATGTTTGCGCTGGAAAGTTAGCAGTCAGTTTGAGTCAGCGCGGGATTTTTTAAGTTAGGTTTTCGAATGATTCATGCATTTGATTGCGCAATGTACCTAACTGTTCTATTTCGTATTTACCTAACTAACGCCAAGGGAATTACAATTTCTTTATCGTGTATTACATACAATTGAATTACATGGAATTACAATTTCTTTATAAAAGTAGGTACATAATTTAAATATTTACCTCCGATTTTATTAACAGAGGTAAGTAAAAATATGTCATTAAGGAGAAAAATAAAATTATCAATTATCCTCATGCATACAGCAATAGGTAATTGAAAACAATTCATTAAACCGTGTTTATGTTAGTAACTTAAGTCCTTCGACACGGTCTACTAATAAGATAATCATGCAATAATTTATTTATTCATTTTTATATAAAAATGACTATCAATCTCAATGAATATATATATTGCAGAAACACGTGCATATTTAATTAAATCATTAGCTGAAACTATCGTGTGGTCACGTACGGTAGACTGCACATCAGTGGTAACTGTCATGCACCTTAACTCAATAGTAATAAGTTCGATTTTCCTATAAAACTGTTACCACTGACCTAATTTTTTTAATTAATTAATTAATTTTAATTTTTAATTTAATTAATATTTTATTTAATTAATTTTTTTTTAATTTTTTTTTTTATTTCACATAGGCCTTTGCAGGCACCTATGAAACGTCACATTAGTTGCACGGTTCCAAAAAGTTGGTCTCATGGAGAAGAACCGGCAAGAAACTCCATAGACACTCTTTTTAAAAAGTAATATAGTCACAGTACAAACAGTCTATTACATAACAATAGTAAGCTCACAGAATTATACAATGCAAGAAAGTTAAACTGTAAATCTATACAATGCAAAGGGAGAAGAAAAAGTCGTTTAATTGAAGTTGATTGTACGACTATACTTAACAATTTTAGTCACTCGTACATCTGTGCCCTTACGATAATATGCTGTGAAATTAAAATTAGCTTCAACTACCATATCATATTTGTAAGCAAGAAACAATTTAGGTTAATTGTCAGAATTTGTTCGTTAAATCTTATAATGGACAAAAGCTATTCTGAACTTCATCATTATCATCATCATCTCAGCCATAGGACGTCTACTGCTGAACATAGGCCTCCCCCTTAGATCTCCACAGATACCTATTCTGAACTTATTACGTTATGTTCTAAAGCTGGCTTGTCTTCATCAAGTTTATTATATTATACGGCTCTAGTGTCGATTATCACAATAGTATCAGTATTCTCTATAAATATCTTCTATTCTTAGTTCTACTTGACCTTTTCTGATGCCGAGCGGAACTTCTTGGGGGTTCCGATATTCATTCTGTGCTTACGTTACTATCTATTTACTCCACATTTAATAGTTCCTAATACCTAACTACGGACGTATTATTGTAATTTCCCGTCCCTATTCTTGATTAAAAGATATTTTTTTTTCGTTTTTAATAACCCTCAGAATTCTCATTACATCCAAGTTCGTATAGTTCAGGTGTAGTTGGGAAAAGGCTCTGTAAGTAGTTGATGAGATAATAAGATTTAATTAATAAGAAATCCTTACCGCCATTTTAGCACTGGCATTGTACGTGATATCAATCTTGGTTGGCTTGTTGATCAGCAGCGTTCTCTCAGCATAGACCGGCTGGATGGCTACTCCGGGCTTCGTCACTTCCTTCTCAATGTGTGGCTTCTCGAGAGCGCTGGGACACGTACCGTCTTCAGTGGCTGTCGTTAAGTAGCAGTGCTTTGACTGTAACAAAAGGAATTAGGTAATTAGTAAAAGGAAATTTTGATAAAAACACTGGTATTCAGCCGCATCCGGCTAGACTAGACCCTAACATATTTATGAAAAGGCTCGGGAGATGATGATGAGTAAGTTTGTCTGTAACCGCTTTTACGCCCAAACTATTGAACCGATTTTTGTACAATTAGGGCAGAGATAAAAGTAGACAATAGTGAAAAGGACACATGCTTTTTGTCTGGGAGTCGGGAGTACCTAACTACTCAAGGAAACTCCCTTGGAACGCGGTGAAGGAACCGGGAGAAATAGCTACTAAAGTATAATTTTAAGGCAAAATTCTGCATGGCGAATTTTGACTAGCGTGAGTTCACTAATGCACAAACCTACTCGGCGAAACCTGCAGGTATGATGACCAATAGAACTAAGAGAGCAGAAATGGTATAACCTATCTCTATATTCCTACTGTTTCCCATAGAAACAATGTGTCCAGTGTCCAGTTCTCCACTAATCGAAAGTACAAATCAAATACAAAGTACTGGTGCTCGGTGTCCCGTTTTCTACTATGTTTAATGTAAGAGGCAGGTGCGTTTGAAAGCGCTTTAAGTCCTGGGACACTTTGAATAAGATTTGGCACTTTGCCTTTTTGCATACCAATTAAGCTTTTTTTTCTTTTTCTTTTACTTGCATGCCAGGTGCTGCTTATGTCAAATTGTCGCCAAAAAATGTTAGGCAGATGATTTCGAATTTGGTCTCGTATTTATTGATAAAATATGGAGTTATTTTAAGTGCTGTAAAAATGTAAATTATAGTCCTTTCAAATAACATTAATTAATTATCCTTTGTCTTTAATAAACTTGATGTCACTTTACCACCTTATAAGTCTTGCTTGCCTACTAATTTATTTATTTACACGGCATAAATCTAATATCGTATCCAATTATAACCATATATTATGAACAAAGGAATGTGATGCAAGTTTACTATGTAATATATAATTCTGCTATATATGGTGTGTTGTTCCTAGACACGTAATTATACAAATTGCAAAGTTAAATGATGCCGTTCAGATTGAAACTGGTTAAAATGACAACGGTAACGTGTTAACTAGATGTGACAAGGGCGTGAAATTCGTTGCAAGTAGAGCGTGCCCTGTAAGACTGATTTTATCCTTGTTTAAGCGCGAAGGTTGTGCTTTTTTTGTTTTTTGCAGACGTTTGACAGAAGTTAGTATTCTACATATTTGACTGTAGTTTTCGTCATTGGTGCATATTTTATGATTGTTTTAGTACCTACATTTTAAGTTGAAATAATTTCATAATCATTAGTCAAAGATACCAAATTACGTTATTTTCATTGTTGTCTTGCCTATTAGTTACTTAAAACTCAGTCTTGTTAAACAAGTTCTTGGCATACTGCCACTGTTGCTAATGACATTAATTAGTAACATAAATAAATGAGACACAATTTTCGGTTAATAGCCTAAATGCTTTTAGGTTAGGTGTAAGTTTTAAAGAGGAAAATAATATTAATTTCTTAGGTTGTTACTGGGATAATTGACACAGAAATTCACATTCAACCACAAAAATATTAAAACCACAAATGTAATTATTTTCACTGGATTCAACAAGCTTTTACATAATACCACAAGAATCATGACAGATTTTTGTAATGATGGAAATCCACTAGCATTTTTAATTCTTTATCGATACATAAAAGGCATATCCGGACAGCATATTTCCATGTTTAATGGGCAGGCTGGCGCCAACTATCGACTGGTACAGTCAACTTCTGGTCAGTGGTAACAGTTTATAGGAAAATCGTACTTATTACTATTGAGTTGAGGTGCATGACAGTTACCACTGATGTGCAGTCTACTGTACAAGTGTACAAGTAATGACCAAGTTGGCAGCTTACTTGCAAGTAGGTAGGTACTGCGTTCATTAAACACATTGTTACTAGAGATGGTGTATGAAGGACGCATGAATAATTCTATGGAAAAGTCACTACTTAGTAACTGTGGCTTGCGATAACCGATCCATCCGCTGTTTTGGGATTGGAGATTGAGTTTTGACATAAGCTTCATATACATTTCTGGCCGTATTCCCGCGGTTTAACCTGCGTCCCGTAGGACCGACTGCCCATAAAGGGTTAAAATATAGCCTATGTTACTCGTAGATAATGTAGCTTTCTAATGATGAAATAATTTTACGAATAGGTTCAGTAGTTTCGGAGCCTTTAGGGTACAAATAAAAAAACGTTTCTTCATTATTGTACCCCTATTAGAAACATTAGAATAGATTACAAACAATCTCTAAAAAGAACGGATGGTTCGGTTATTGCAATCCGCAGTAAATATACTCAGTAATTGTAGAGTTGTAAACAGATACATCGATATTGCTACCTGGTTTCGCGAGATGATAAATTATCGACGGTCGTTATAGGCTGTTTTGCAAGATCGATTTGCGTTCTGCATTTTCCGATTATGTAAGGTGTTTGCGATTTTGCCCCCGGGTATTATATTCTCGATTCTTGATGTAAAGTCGTAAACTTTGAGCTTGTTGCGCAAGTGTTAGCTGCAGGATATTTTGTAGACAAGTAAAGGGTTGTAGAACTATGGTCCATACATACATGTCTTCAGTTAAAACTAGAAATAAGTTGTTGTCTACATTTTCTCGTAGACTAAAATTAAAGGCTTCAATGACTTGTAAACTTACGTCGTTGGTCGAGGCCTCCAGAACGAAGAATCAGCCATATAAATAAGGTAATTTTAAGTACCCGTCGCCGCCCGAGGTAACTAACGTATAAATAAATGTAGAGTTAATTTATGGGAGTAACTTACAAATTGACATAAACTATAGTCTGGGTTTGTTCGTTCCAGATAATTATAATGCAAGAAACGATGGGTGTGGGGTTCGACACCCACGCGAAAACGTACACAAGGAATGCGGTTCACAACAGGAGAGCTAAAGATCATTATTATAATAATATTCTTATACGGGGAGATTTTATAGAAACTGGTTTAATTTATTTAAAATTTATCTGTTACTTTAATGAATATGGTCCCATATTACTGATAGGATTCATAACATAAATATGTATCGACTCTGGGTCAATCTTCTATGAATTCAACTGAATTATAATAACTTCGAAATTAACCTATGTGGTTGCCACAGCTAGAACGTAACTCAACCTTCCATAGTCTATGTTTAGGTTACCATAGATACGCGTAAACGGATTGAGGAAACCTGTTTGATAACCGAGTACTGGGTTAAATTATTAACCACTTGAAAACACAAACATGGGCATAATTGGCTAGCCTCAAAGCCATATCTTAACCAGGTAAATGCATTTTGTTCTGAAGAATGTAGGGCAGAAAAAATGATAATCTCTGTGAACTGCAGTCACGGAGTATTGCAGCTCTGAGCTCATTATTTTATTGTGAGAGAGCAATAAACCCTTAATAGCTGTTAGGGCGTACAAAGCGCTCCGTGGGTGTCAGATCTTCAAGATTGCTCTCAGCCTCAGCTGATCAGAACTGCATCACACCTCTCCTATATGCACGACTGAGAGAGCGATACCATAAAATACGGAAGTAGGTTTCGAGTTTTCGACTAGGGCTGTGCTCAACTGTCAAAAAAATCGACTAATTCAAATGACGTCTGTAATTTAGTGGCGACTAAATGAGAGATGGGTTTCTCGGTATTTATTTGTACATTAATTACAAAATAAATTAAAGTTAATAGCTCTAAGGCCGTGATAAAATTCTTGGCTCGCCCTTATCGCAGTGGTTTGCGTTGGGCCAGTGTTGACGAACACTACGGAAATAGACTATCAGTTGCATGGTTGTTTATTGAGTACTTGATTTGTGGTTTTGCGTAAGAATTTACATTTAGGTTGAGTTCGTCTTAAAGCTTATGACAAAACATCGATGACTAGTATTTGTAAAATTCCATTAGGAAGCAATTCAAATTAAATTAGTTTACACTCTTGTCTTCAAAGGTCTATTAAACAGTAACATACGTAGTGAAACCAATTTTTTTTGAAAGATACAGCTACGAATTTTTCTTATCTATCTATATGCAAGTTCTTCTATTACAAACAGAGACATTAAAGATCGAGATTTATGAAATTATCGATAGTTTTAACGAACCCTTTGATAGCAGACACATCTCTAGCGATCGCGTGTGGGCGGTAGGCGATATGACTGCTTATAGAAAGGTTGTCTCCCTGTTGCGACATCACCAGCCACGCCAACCAGTTTAACGTAAATAAAAATAATAAACATATAAGTGTAGAATCTGATTATGTTGTTCTCGTGTGGAGTTTTTGCTGCGAGATCAATAGTCGCTTGATTGAGATAATACTCCAATCAAATGCAAGCGTTTGAATTTGGAGATATTCTTGACTCGCTTTTGTTATTTGCCTTTTCCAAATAAGCAACCTCAATGTACTTATGTATATTAATTGTGGTTAGAAGTTCGGTAGAAACTAAAGTTTCATAAAACGGTAGAAACTAAGTTTAGGTTTTGGATTGTTGTTTTTAACCATTTAGTTTTAATTGTAGGTATAAGTTCATAGCTAACTTATTGAAGCGAACCTAATTTTCATATTTGTAGACTATTGTTTCCATCATTTTTTCTTAGTTTCAGACTTATCGATGAAATCATGTGTCATATTGTAATAGGTATTTAGATGAAAACAATGCGATTCATCTGTCGATGACATTATTATTTTTATAGATATATTGTAAATACTGAATGGAACACAAAAGTCAGCTCATAGGACGAACTAGAACAATGGTTGCTTTAACCCTTATTATTTTAGAAGACAAAAGTTATTGTTAGTACACCAATAGGTAATGAGATCACCCGCATCATACTTTTCTCGGTAATTCCATACTATAGTCATTTTCTGTGGTTTTATTTCTATAACATTATATTCTAAGAATGTATTTTTGCACTCTTTACGTAGTCCTGGTGTTTTATCTGTAACCAGAAGTTGTTTTTCTGTTCTAAATAAAATAATTAGTGTTTTAATTATTTACAATACAATTTCCTGTTAAAATGTAAGTTACCTACGTGTTTTCAACGTGATTTCTGACTTAATTTCACGTGAAGTTTGTTGACTGAAAACTTGTACTGATTTTCCGCATTCCAATAACGACTGATGAACTGTGGTTGAAAACACTCTGCCGTTCCAAAATTGAAATCCTACAAACATTTTGGCACATCACATGTGTCACGCACAAACTAAAAGAAAAAAAAAAGACAAACGCCGACATACTTTTGTTATTAAAAATAAATAAAATATTACAGGTCATTTTCCTCCTACATTCTATGACAGGTCAATGGCCTTTGTGTGAAATTCAAGAGAATTGCAAAGGAACTCCCAGACTAGTAAACAAGTTTGTAGAAAAATCAATGAGTCGCTGGCTGAAATCCAAATATTTGTACATCACTCTAAATGTTGTCTCTTTGTACAATATCCGAAGTTTGAGTCAACGTGGAAAAGAATTGCGGAATTGTACCAATATTCTACGAAAAAATTTTTGAAGTTGAGGTGTAGGTAGTAACTAGCCCTACGGCCCTTACCAATATCCTATCTATCTTTTGATTTGCTAACTAGAGATAGAAGTCTGACACTGTTACAGTTACTGTTATACTGTTACTGTTACAGCCCTTTTTTCATCGTCCTACTGCTGGGCACAGGCCTCCTCTCACACGGAGAAGGATTGAGCATTAATCTCCACGCTTGCTGTGCTCAATGCGGGTTGGTGATTTCAGACTTTATAGTCCAGGTTTCCTCAAGATATAGGTACTTAGAAAGTACATACAAAATCTTAGAAAAGTTGCATTGGTACTTGCCTGACCTGGAATCGAACCCACACCCTCACACACTCGAGATGTTGGTTGTTCACTCACTAGGCCACCACGACTTTATAGCCCCATATACATATGTTCAATTTAATAAAAGTATATAAGCAGTTAAATATAAGTTCCATACAAGTCAAATTCTTATCTCTAATAAGCATAGTAATTTTGGGAACGGCCCTTGGAGTGTAATGGAAGGCGATTAAAATTATGTTTTGGTCAATTAATGAAGTATCAATATCAATGAATAATACACATATAAGCAAACATGAAATTATCACAAGACAATGCCAAGAAACTTAGTAAGAAGTTATTTTCAAGTATTAAAATAAAACAGAAACTTTAAGAGTAAACCACTGTGGCGATGCGAGAATGCCAAAAAGAGGACGAACGTACGAATGCAGGGATTAAGTATCATCAAGATATTTCAAGGGACTTTTATTAAACTAGAATGTCTGCCGTCAGGGGTACGTACCTACTTGTGGACTGATTTATTTAGTTTCTGAGGCCTAAGATAAAAGTGTTCTCTTTTAAGAGAATTTTAACCAGATTTTTTGAGAGAAAAGGTGGCTCCTGTTAAAGTTATACTAATATTATGAAACGGTAGATTTTTTTGTTGGTTTGAACACGCAAATCAGGTATTAAAAACACAGTGTTAGATAGCCTATTTATCGAGGATGGCTATAGGCTACTTCTTACCCGGATGTGAGGAGTGGCTACCACGAGACGAGGGAGAAATTGCTGGTGGAAGTTAGTTATCCTCTACTTATTATAGATCTTATCAAAAAATTTATTACTGTCAAATGGTGAGGGCACAGGTAAGCGTCTTGAAAAGCCACAAATTATGGAATGGAGATGGTGGTTAATAAGGTATTTTTACTTTAATTGGTTTCTACATCCGTTATGACTGAGTCAATGATACCGGTTATTCCCTGAGTATCCCGTTTTAGAAAAACCCAAATACGATAAATGAGATTAGATTTTAGACGACGAATGATAAGTATACTCACCTACTTACTTGATTTTATATGTTAACGGGGTCTTAGAGAACGACGTACGGACGTACAGATTAGCTAAAAAATACTAACGTCTATGTGTAATAGTACTATCCTGGGATTCACCAACTGATGTACTATAGATGCAATGATAGATATACTGTATGCCTACTTGAAATGAAAGATAAAATGACACAACGCTACGGTATTCCCCTAGGAGAACACAAGTATTATTTTTCTCTCCTTTTTTTCAATATATATATACCTATTAGAAGTCACTCACTACACCTCCACGCATAATGTACCTACATAGTGTATAAAACAAAGGAAAAATCATTCATTTAATACCCTACCGTAACTACCGTTTATTTGGATCAAATGAAATAACAGATGTAAATAGACAGCGTTGGTCTTCTCATTATATAAGTACTCTACGAATCAGCAATTACTATACCAAGCCTTAAGGGCATGATAGAATCCAATTATCTGTTTGAACTATGAGTAAACTAATTCATTAATTAATGACATAATCCTCTCTTTGTAAAATATTAGGTATAAGGAGATAAAGGGAAAACTTTTGGCCCAGAGTAAAAAGAAACTATGTGCATTCAGCCATTCAGAAAGTCAGAAAATTAAAACTGGATCCATAAAATTTATTTTATTGTAAGAACAACACAGTGTTGAGAGATCCACGGTAGGCAATAAACACCAGTGTTGCCAGACACTCAATTATACCTAGACAGCTGTAAGTTGATTGCGTTATCTTATTAACTGGCCGAGCAACATGAAATAACATGCCCTTTGTAATACCAATTTTAAAGGTAAATCTTGCGCAACATGGCAACATAAAACTGAGATGTTTTACGCGTTCAGTGTTAAAAAATGTTTAAAACATGTTAATAGGTAAGTGGAGCGCACACTAATTGCATTGATTGATATGCAATGGGATGTTTTAATTTTTCACACCAACCGTTTTTGGGTGTTCCCGTTTTTATTCTTATCGGTGTAATTAGCAGCGCGAGTCATCGATCTGTACTCTCTTTATTTACTGAACAGCTGTTTTGAGCTCTGTTAATTGTTTAATTAATATTATTTACCTACATGTTTTTCGGTGAATTCATTACGGCACCTTTCATTAAGAGCGTCAACATTTTAAAATGTTTTGCGAAAGTTATTCTTCGACTATCTACGTTAAGGATTCTGTAAAACAGGACATAGTCGTACCTACTTAATTTTATGACCAAAGCAAAACGGCTCATTTGATTTTCTAGAAGACTTACCTAAGTTAAATACAAACGTAACTGTCAGGCTGACCGTTTTGAGGTGTTTTTTACGAGGTACTAAGTCTTAGCACTATTTTGTAAAACGTAACTTAATACGTAAGATCTCTTAATAAATAAACTAAGATGCTGGATAGTGGTTATATGTCGTAAGTAGCAATGGAAACCAGTTACTCTAGGTTTGTTTGTAGGCGACGAAATTGCGGGCTCTGATAGCATTGTAGTACTTTGTACTTTACGCCTACAATTTCCCTTATATTCCTTACTATCTTAGTTACTGTGTATCTGGCATATACGTAGGTAAGATTGCTACGGACTCTTATTGTTTAGAAAGTTTTTAGTACCAATTTTATTGTTTGCCACGCCTTTTATCAACAAGTGTACTTTAAGCGGATAACTAGCTAAATATACAAGGTGTTTATAGAAATGCGAAAACAACAGATTTTATTTATTTTGGTATTTATTTCCTTTTGAAGTCATGTCTAAGTATGTTTTATGTAAACATGACATTTTCCAGACTTTTGGCTAAGGTAAAATAACGTCGACAGCAATGCGTGACGAACACGCAATAAGTCTGAAACATCCTTTCTCCGTAGTCTTAAGTAACCACACAATATTTTATTGTTTACCTGTTTTATATGATTTTAAGTGTTAAACTCATATAAAATAATTTCTCAAGCTCTCAGTTCAATTAATTTAATAGTTGTTCGCAAGAATCTTAGTTGTGTAAAGCGATTTCGTAATTAGTTACTTAGTGCATTTCATGTCATGGTCAAGCGGCGACTGCAACTCTATCGCTAAAAAAGTGCGTTCGATGCAGTTTTTAATCGATTATTTTGGTCTGATAACGATACTAATAGGTTTTTTGTAGGGTTATTTATAGTCACTCAAAAGTCTCGGTTCATCTGTACAAATGACTAAATTGAGCCTTGGTAATCTGCTGGACAACTGAAACAGTACAAGATTTCCTCAAAACTGCCTGGACTGATTTCAAATAAATAAGATTTAATCATTTACCCCCTTACTTATAAAATCACTAATCACCTTCTAAGCAACATTTTAACTAATCACTACTTAAAGTATTAAGTAGTGATTAAATGTTAGTTAAGACATGTATAAGCAACGTTTATAAGTAAGAATTTTCTTAAATAGCCCTTAAGTATTACTTATATTTAATTCACGTTTATAAGTAAGGGGGTTAATTTATATTTTTTATGCACACCTAAGCGTTATAAATAACGAATTCAGATTAGTGACAATACTTTTCATCTGATTAAATTTTTTGAACTTATTTACGCTCACTAAGTGATCATGTTGACAAGACCAACGAAGGCGCGTGAAGCCACGGGCCGAGCTAGTATATTACCGTCATAGGTATCAATAACGAAGGGCTTATAACGTTAAATACATTATGTGTATAATCCCGAGTGAAAGCCCGAAGCCAACAAAATAAAAGTGTCAGATTACGTCAAACACAGCTTTGTTTTCTAGGTGATTGATCTGGTTTTAGCGTACGAAGACAAGAATCAATGTTTGTGCACTATGATGTTTGGGCTATGAATAGTAAAATGATGTCCCGGGTTAGTTGCTCCAATTGTTGTTTGCTAACGTCTAATACGATTCTGTAATAGATAGTATAAAACAGAAGTCATAGAAAGTTGTAAAAGTGTAATACATTTCTTGCTACATGTGTATTGAGCAATATCATCAAGGTACTACTCATGTACTGATGCAATCAGTTGTTGATAAACAGAAGCAAGTGCAGCGTTAATTTGTTTCAAGAAATCATCAGAAAAAACTGGGCTGCGGTCCATTAAAATATGGTGTCAATAAATTGAGAAATAGATAACGAAATGTCAGCTTACTTAAGCATTAACTGATAAATGAGCGTAATTTACAAACAAATTGTTCCGATAATTTCTATAGACATTTAAGATATTGGACCCCTGACTGGAAATTTGACTCAGACCTGACCTTTTTATGTGAACTGTGTCATTCTTGTGGGTCATAGGTATACAGGGGCCATATGTGCGGGTCCAAATGTCAGGTGTCGTGGTTCAACCATTCAGAATACCAACATTACCCAACCATCAGTAACACCATCAATCAATCACGCGGAGGTTATGATTATCCTCAATTTAAAGTATAAGTAACAAAAGGGTAACTGGGATCGAATGACATGTCGAAAGCGTGTAAAGTTCATGCAAATAATTTGTAAAAACATATTTTTAAAGTGGTAAAAAGTAATTGAGGATTGCGCAGTTTGTGTTCACAAGTTATTACTTATAGCAATGATTGATGACAGTGGCGTGGGTTTCATCAAGTGCAGTTTAACGGCTCCCTCGATTACATTGACGTGCATGAAAATTGTGTAACGTTTTGATGTATAAAACATGCCCAGATATAGGTCAACGGGTTGTATTTATAATTTCTCAGAATGTGTGATTGCGCGGATGTTTGGTGGTCGGTAGGGCACTTCAATTCGCCTCAAATGTACTTATAAACTGGAAGTTTATTCCAGATGAATTACAATGTATTGTATCGATAATAGTAGATTTGTTTACACTTAACCGGTTTAGAAGTCTAGGAACTTTTATTTTCGTTTGCAATATTTTCTAAAGCAACGGATGTAGTGGCGATGTTTTGTTTTCCTTACAAATAATACGGTTATGCGGTGTGTACATGGAAGCTTGTTTGTATGTTTTCGATACGTAAGTCTGTCTTGCTTGTTATTTGTCATAAGTAAATCGTCGGCGACCGGGAAGTCCATTTATTCGCGTCTTGTGCCTACGTGATAGGGTGCAGGTATACTGAATTTATATGATATCTTTATTTCATATTATGGCATTTAACTGCCTCGTTGGTCTAGCTGTCGCAAGTGCGGCTGCTGAGCACGAGGTCTCGGGTTCGATTCCCGGGTCGGGCCGAAATCGCTTTGTGGGTTTTAGAAGACTTTCACAAAGCAGCCCGGAGCCTGGAAATTGGTGATTGATACACCCGTGCATCGGAGAGCACGCAAATGTCGGTCCTGCGCCTGATCTCTCTCCGGTCGTGTCGGATTGCCGTCCCATCGGGTTATGAGAGTGAAGGAATAGGGAGTGCACCTGTGTCTGCGCAAATGCTTGTGCACTATAATATGTCCTGTGCAATTGGCTGATCTCCTTAAATGAGAACAGCCGCCGTAGCCGATGATCGGCTAGGAGGACATCATCATCATCATTATGGCATTTTACTCTCAACTAGGACTGGAAAGATACGTATGGACCTTATTTTCTGTTAGCTGCTTGTTTTCTTAAACCTGAAGCAATTTTGAAACCTAAGGACCATAGTAATATAATTGTTATATCTTTGGCAGAAACAGTACATTTTGCCACATCTTCCTAGACATTTCGCTATCGTATCCTCAAAAGCAATTCATTTCAGTTATCTCAAACTGAACCGCCACAGCGTCTGCAACGGACAAATCCGTACAATTATCTTCCGTTATATATTATCTGGCTTTAAATTTAAAGCCGTTATTCTACCGCACTTGGACAAAAGGATATGAATGGCACGGAGCCAAGCGGTTTAGAGGCAGGGGCATTTAAGGCAAAAATAACAATGATTGAATATGAGCACATGATTCACCGAGTATTACATTCATATGTATTCAACTGTGGTTTTTCGTGTCATAAGACTTCGTCCTGTTTCTTACAGACCAGAAGAGAAGTCAGGAGGAGAGAGAGGAGGTATTTGCTGACTTTCATCCATCCTTGTTTTATTCTCAATCCTTTTTCGATGTGATACTTCCTTAGAACAATCTCACAGGCAAATATTGATTGGAAAGACAGAATCTAGACAGTACCTATATAAGATGGGTTCAGACTAGACTTGTTCCCGGGAACAGTGACGTCATCCTTGTCTCAGCCTCATCGGCGACGGATTTGCAGTTAAACCCTTTTATAGCTGCACTTGCAATTGATGTTGCAAGTTTGAAAGTTCTTGTTTTATTGCACTCGTATTTGGATGAAATAAGAGTTATTTTTGGAAGTATGCTAATTAGGTACGTGAATAGATTTATTGTGGCTAGAGTATTTCTTAAGATTTGTGAGAGTATAGGGGACAAATAAAATAGGACTGTGTAGAATATTTACAGTCTGATTTTCTAGCCAAGAATAGGTTCATAATGTTATGCATATTTTAGTTTATTTTGAAAACAAATAATAGCTAACTACCGCACCGTTACACAGGTTGCATTTTTTACATTGTGTTGGTACATACCTAGTTATTAGATTTGCAAAATATTGTAAGTGCAAAAAAGCTACATTCACTTTCTTTATGTCGTGTTTTTATGAACTCCTGTATGTTTAATAAGGCAAATAGATCATAATATAACGACGTCGGTTCCACTATAATGTTATTAGCCGTTAGTTTTTATTTGCTGAGTAGTTTGTTCTGAAGAACGGATATTGGAAAATGGGGTTGCCCAGGAAATTTGTGTATCGATCGCCATTCTACGGCACTTCACTTGATTGGCTATTGTCTGGTTAATGAAGATTTTATACTTGTAGAAATTGAATGTTAGGAATATTTACTTACTCCTGGGATTTACAATGACTCTATTTTAGGTAAAATAAAACTAGTAGTACATATTTTGATCATGTTAGTTACTTCGTCGGATTTTAACTAGATTGTAGAAGATCTCATGTGGCTGGCTGTTGATAAGACTTTATGCTCTTATGTACACACTCAGAGACGTAACGACGACTTAAGCTGTTCCATTGTGCAGAATTTCTATGAGAATCTGTCACTAAGGAGTGACTCTGAGTGCGGGGGTTAGATTTGCAAGCCGTCAGTTAAGGAATGCTTGTAGATAATTTCACTTATTTATTAAAAGTTCTAGCTATACAATATCAAAGAAAAACATGACTATATTTCTGCCGCAGTCAGGTAAAAAATAAAAATGTTGTAAAATCAACAATTTGGTTGCAGCGATTTAGTTGCTAAAGACATATTAATGACTTTAACGATTAAAGTCATGACGTTGACGATGATTTAACAATTTAGATAAACTCAAGTATTTTGTAGAAGTGTCGAGCATTTAGGTTTTCAAAGAAAAAGCTGATAAAAAGTTTTTGTTGTACCCTTTATCTTGCAATGGCGATATAAGCTTTTGGAAACTTAAAGTGATTAGAAAGAAACGTAAAAAATATCTATGAAGTTGGTACAATCGTTTTGTTGTAACCTAAACAAACAAGAACCCACATAATAATTTACACGAAAGTACAATATGAACGTGTTCTTGTAAATTCTTTAACAAAACTGTTGGATGAACAATTAGCTTGATTAGCGTAGGGACAAATTAGTTTTCCGGTCAGGGTTCATTCATGCTGCGAGTTCATTTGTTTTCCTATACGATCCAAAATAAACTTGAATAGATGATGAAATCGTTACGACAGTAAAATTCGTCATATTTTAGAGATGAGATGAGTCATCAAAGTTGATCGAATAAAAAATCGAAAAATTAACTTAAAACTAGATGGTAGGTATTTACTTAAGGAAGTGAGGACATCCCTACTAATATTATAAATGCGAATATAATATTATAGGTAAGTAATTATGAGTAACTCTGTCTGTCTGTCTGTTACGCTTTCACGTTGAAACCACTGAACTGATTTTAATAAAATTTGATACAGAGATAGAGTTGACCTTGAGAAAGAACATAGGATAGTTTTTATCCCGGACTTTTAAAGAGTTCTCTTGGACACGCGATATAACCGAACTTGACGCGGGCGAAGCCGAGGGCGGAAGCTATAGTTAAGTTTTATAATGTTTGAAATTGAGTTCAGAATAACATGAGTAATATAAACATAATTCGTGAGTTTTTAAACTCAATGAGTCATCGCAGTCGTTTTGTTATTGCAGAGTTAAATATTTCGCCTGTGACATTGACTGTAACAATTATGATAAATTAACACAATATGAAAGCTAATTGCTGACGTATTTTCAGGTATACTGTATCAAATACATTTTTCACGAATGCATTACCTGTTGTTTAGTATATTCTTAAAGTATAAAAGGTACACAAAATTAGGAAGGTTTGTTTGCGAGATTTGGGAGAGTTAGAGCCGTGTTGAAAAGATTATTAACAAAATCTGAACGATATATTAATTACGGCCTGATGAAGTATAGTACAGCAGTTAGTGTAAATTGTTAGGTATGTAGGTATTACTGAGTACTACTGGTGAGTCCCTGTTTCCTACTCAATCGTTGTCACCCACTTACACGACGGGAGGCAGAGGAAGTTATCTATTCGCGGTGTAGCTGACAATTATTCCGGTCCAATAAGATTCACGCGTTTTATGCCCTTTTACGCAATCTATCTCTTTACATATATTTGTTTGCTTGAACATAATTGGAACTACTGGTCCAATTTATAAAATATTTCAACGTTAGATAGGCCATTTATCGATAGCGACTGTTTATCCAGGTGCGGGGATTAGTAATAACTACCCTCCTCCTACGCTGGCAGAAGTTAGAATGTTTCATCTTTTGTTCAGGTCTTTCAGAACTTCATCGACGATCCGCTATCGAGTCATAAATTCCACGTAATTCTGAAATTCCCTAACTCTTACGTATATTGGATAATAGTAAGTATAATGGATATTTTGAAAATAAACCTAACTTCGGTAAACCTATTGACGCAGTACGCAGATATTTACATAACACCTATTCTGTCTACGTACAATCCATATGCATAAGTTGGAGAATTACTGCACATATTTGCATTCTGATGGTTGCTTCGAAGAGTCTGCGAACTGACATTAAGTGCTAGCTAAGAGATTTATACGTACCTATGGCACGCTTAGAAATTGTGACAAACAACTTGTTCGTATTAATTGGTGAATTTAGTACACTGAATGAGTACCTGGGGTTTTTCTAGTTGCAAAAAAGCCAATGTATGTGTCATTGTTACAACTTAAGGAAATATACTGTACCCTCATTATTTGTAGGAATACTACCAACACATAATGTTTTAGAGTTTGAGATAAAACTGTTAGTCGTTGACAATTCAAGATATATAGGTATCAATATTACGTAGTTATAGAGTGTTAAGGTCATTGACAGCTGGTAAATGAGTATCGATCGACTACAAAATCACAGCTTCCTCTGTATCTCCACATTTCTCACGTTACTATATTTTATAAGGTACCCACGTTTTATTAAAACGATGTACCTACAAAATCTCACGGTTAGGATTTCCAAATCTCAGTTGTCGTTCCGTATAATATGAACCATATTGGTTAACAAACGGGAATGCCCTTATCGTGAGACATTATTAAATTATCATCATCAGTGATTTCTTGAATGTGAGGGAATTTGAGTATATCACACTATTTGATATTATAGGGAATTTGTGTGAAAGTCGCAAAGATAAGCAGTAGCTCCTTGTAAAACATTGCTACTCACTCACTTGCATCCGCTTAGACTCGAAGCCAACCCCAACATAATGGGGAAAAAGCTAGGCAGATGACGAGATACAGTACAGACGAAAATACAGTAAAGGGTTATTGAATTAAAGTCGATTGTACCATTCTTGGAAGCCAGTAAGTCTGACACCAGTCTAACTAAGGGCTATCGGGTTGCCCGGGTAACTGGGTTGAGGAGGTCAGATAGGCAGTCGCTTCTTGTACTCACTGAATCCGGTTACTGGTACTCAGCTGAATCCGGTTAGACTGGAAGCCGACCCCAACATAGTTGGGAAAAGGCTCGGAGGATAATGATGATGTACCATTCTTTGAAGACAAAGAGTCCTGTTTACAACTTTTAATAGAGTAGTAAATTACGTATTCAGGTACGGCGTATTGACGATCAAAAATAGATGTTCTTAGTGGTCACTCAGTAAGTAAGTTTATTGAATCAATTGTTTCCTTCCGTTCGGCCTGACTTCTGACATCTTCGTTTTTCTTTGATCAATTTATTGCTCTCTTCAATGTCGTGTCGTTGGCCATTTAAAAGATCCCCTTTTGAAATAATTTGTCGTTGAAATTACAAGTAATTTTGTTATTTCAAAGATACTGTACCAACTTCATTCGGTAGATTTTGTTCTGAATGTTTTTTTTTTATTATTTTTTTTTACTGGAGGACGGATAAATGTGCCACAGAGTTTTCATCTCTTATAATGAATTATGTAAATCTGTACGATATTTATTAATAGGGTTCTGTAATCGAATACCATTTAATGTTCCATTACGTTAAAGTTAACTGCTGTCTCTAAACTCGACGTATTGATATCAGTAGGCACACATATCGAAGAAAATAATTAATTCGAATCTTACCAACTTTATCGTAATTTGAAGTACCTAATTTCGTTTACCTATAAATGTGGCATTAATGTAGCGTAATTCAGATGCAAACCAGTCATTAAGTTAACACTTTACTTGAACTGCCTTTTATAAAACGGATAAGACACCATTTAGAATCCAATGACTATCCCGCCTTCTTACTTTAAATTATTAACTAAACGATTTTCACAGAAGTTATTAAGTTCATAATTAAGTAATTAGTGTGCCGAAATAACAATGAAATCAATTTGTTTGTATTAACTAAGTAATCGTGATGATTGATAGATAAAGGTGAAGGAACCAGCTAGTCCTGAATTTCCAATGAGAAACCTTGACTACCAATCATACATGTGAATCATAGTGGAATATAAAAATAAGTACCATGGTAGGTACATAATACATGAATTGTTCTAAATTGACCTAAGCTTATTTTGTTGTTTGTCACAACAATTTAATTACGCGTGTTCTTTTGTTTTATGACTTGTACGTGTATCTTGCATAGATGTCGTTACACAATTAAATTAAATAGGAAATATTGATATTAATTTTGGAACTGAACTAAACTTGGAATGAAATAAAATTGGTTATTGCGATTGTAAATATGAATTAAATGTTGAGTCGGTAAACTCGAGTCGTACAATCGTGTAAGTTTAAAGTCGCTCTTGACCGGTTTATCGAAATTAATATTCATAAAAAAATAACACTTACCCCACGTGCCGTGCACCAATCGCCATTACACCTCATGCATTCATTGCAGGTCAACTCTGTTTCATCCTTCAGGCAAACATCTCCGAAAACTTTTTGTACTGAAATTAGCACTACCATCAAAAACCACACACTAGCCATAGTTCTCATATTTAGAAAATTTACTTTTTATTAAAAGTCACAGCTACAAAATAAAAACTTCGTAAAAAATGGCGTCTTTTATTTCTTTTTTTGAATTCGACCGCGAAGGCGCGATGATTCGTTCGAAATCCAAACTCGCGCGCGCTCGGCTGCACGAATGGCGACAGACTGAAGTTGGATTGTCAGACTATTCAACCCGCGGACGGACGAGATGAATCATCGTCGGGTCGCGGGCGTATGAAGAAAATTCGCGGAAATTACTCTTTACGTGAGCGTCACGACAGTCGAGATGTATTCTGTCGTAATAAATTCTTTCGATTTTTTTCTGTTATGTAGGTAGCTACGCCACGTCTGCTTAAGTTGTCTCTGGATTTGTATAGTTTGGAGTTTGAGATGGTTTTACTTAAATGATTCTAATTTCAAAACTAATTCATTAATTTTCTTAGGATTGGAAAAAGACGCGGAATCTCACACAGTTAAGCTTCCCCACGAAAGCCAGCTAAAAAACTTGAAAACTACCTTCAAGAAGAGCAATGCTAACAGGGCAATAAGACATTTTTTTATTTCCTAACACCCTGGCACTGGCTGTAAATCACAAAAGTGCCCGAAAATGATTTATAAATAAACCATTGTTTTATTATATAGATGTATTGTTTTGATTTAGGAATCTTAATCGAGTCCTATTTATCGCATTTTTTCAAACTTCAAAACAGAAGTCAAATTTTCTACATCAGTGTGTGTGAGGGCATGCCCTCTATCGATTCATAGAATCTTGTCAAGCGGCAGTTAAGCGCGAACGTGACTGGTGCAAGACGAGGATCGCTCGACGTGCTGGCACATCACAGAGTCACACGCCTTTGTGAAGAGGCCTCACAAAGGCGTGCGAACAGGCCTTCAAGAAGTTCGTTCTAGAAGGCCTGTAACGGCGGGCCTTGGACAGGCCTGCAGCCTTCGCCATCTTTCGACGACGGAACCACACAATACCGCGGCCATATTGTGCATCAAGGTGGGGAGAGTTATGGTAGCTCTACCCCGGTACTACTTTACTGTGTAGAAACGGACTTCCTATTTTGTAATCAATGCGCCTGCATCTATGCAACGCGGTAGGAAAACTCTGATATCGCGATTCAGACTTAGAACAGTATCTATTAATGTTAACTTCCATATAATGTACAATGCATCTTTAAAGTGCTTTCAAATGTAAGGTCTTTGCAATATTAATATGTGGAGTTGCTCTATTTTGCAGAACAAACTATTTTCATTAATGTCGTATGCAACAGAAACATATAACATTTTCAGGAAAGACAAGAATAGCAAAACAGTTGTAATTTTTCGTGCACCAGTACTGCCATCTAGTACCGATATGTGTTAATATTTATGTTTTAATTAGACATGTTATTGATTTTTACTATTGGTGTATTGGGTATGAAAAGCTATGTGATAGGAAACGATTTTGGATATTGATAAGTTTATATAAAACAATAAAGTTGAACAGGTATATGATTTCGTAATCGGATAATTAATTATGTTGTACTTATGCCCGTAACATTTGCAATGTTGGTTGAGCGTTGAAGAGCTAATTGCTCAAAAAATATTAGTAGGCGTTATACAGGGTGTGTCGTTCACAATCACATTTAATGAAATGCGTTATATTCCGTAGGTCAAATTGTTTGATTTGATCCAAACTTCGAAGGAACCCTTGTTTATTAGAGCAGCATTCAATTTAATTTTATCACTTATTCATAGTAAATACTGGAAACTTCGTAATTTTTAAACATCTAGTAGAGTGGGTCGCCTTATCCTATTGAGGTGTCACATCAGTTGGTTAAGTTGGGTAAGTAACAAATGAAAATTACCTTCTAAAAAATATTTTTACTTCCCCTTACATTTAATGTAAACATAACTTAAATCAAAATCAAACATAAGACATTTTAAAAACAATCAAACACTACAAACAGAACTTGAAAAAAGTTTTAAAAATCTTAACGTACGTCTACAGATCTCTTTCTAAAACCGGGGTTGTTAAACGTTGTAGTAGGAGGTTCATATAACGGGTTGGTGCAAGGCCCATAGCCATCTATTTGGTTCTGTTGGAGGAATTGAAGGTACTCGCGTCGGTCTCGGGCTTCCGTCAGCAGTTTCCAGGCTATCAGGGTACCAGCTCCAACTAGAAGGAGTGTCAGCAGAAATATCCCACCGTATACTGGAAATAGAGGTTTGTGATCATGTTCTACATGAAGAACATAAAGGAAAATAACCACTTATACATATACCTCCCCACTCAGAGACATTTAATGGTTACTTAAGCCATTCCTTAGTGAAGGATTTGTATGACATTCCGTCACTAAGGAGTGACTTAAGTAATCATTCATAAAAGGAGTACATAAGAGGAGTACATAAGTGAGTACATAAGAGGAGTACATAAGAGAGTACATAAGTGAGTACATAAGAGGAGTACCTAAGAGAGTACATAAGAGGAGTACATAAGAGGAGCATAAGAGAGTTCATAAAAGGAGTACACAAGATATAATGTTAGTGTACCTTGTTTTAAAAATAATCCTTATAATTATCATAAATTCAACATAACCTATTTTTGTGATAATATGATATACACGTAGCTTCTATGCCCCAAGGATTTTCAGGCCGGTCTTTTTCACACCATCAAAGGTCAATCATAATGAACACATTGGCAAACATTTCATTGTGTTTTTTTTATATGATTTAGCCATCTTCTTTATGAGTCCAAACTCTCAGTCTTGCGAAAAGTGAAAGATCAATTACGAGACAAAAGGAGGACGACAAAAGCAGTTTATGAAATGTATACTCACAATAATAAGTAGGAGCGCAATCAATTTTCTTCTCTACGACCAAATCAACTCCATAGTTTTCATCGTCATATCGATATGCGAAGCTCGTGTAACACCCAACGTCTACGTTTATATTCTTGCAAACATTCCACAAAGTATCGTTCGAATAATCGTCAGGTAATGTGTCCACTACTTCAACTTTGATAAGTTCGTAGCAGTGTGGGCATTGGTCTTCACCACTTTGCCGACATTTAGCGCATTTTTCCAATTTCCTGCATTGCAGTTCATCACATTCAGTGCAGTCGGTTTCGCTGTACATTTTACAATACACGTCATGGTTGGTCCGAGCGTCCCATTCGGCTATTTCGTCACATTGGCAGGAACCGCATGAGCATTTTCCGCGATTGTGGCACACCTGTAGCATAAGATATTTTTTAAGTTAGCCGGTAAAGGCGGGATATAACTATCAAGGAATTTGAGATGCAGATAAGTGAGGGAACCAATCTTGTTGTCAGCAATGAAGAAAATGACATTGATGACGATGAAAGCTAATTTTGCTCAAACTTTGCACGTGATGAACAAACGTTCTAAAAATCTCAATACTCACACTGCCATCGTGTCCTTTACATGTTTCGACAGTATTGGAACAGTCGCATGCGATGCCTGACCAATCGGGCTTACACTTACACTTCCCACAGTTGCATTTACCATGCTCCTTGCCATTACAAACCTCCCCACTCTCCGCGCTACGGGGACAGTTGTCCACGTTACATTGGCAAAATTTACCTTCGTACCTGTGTAATTAAGTTCAATTTTAATGACCTCCGTTAATCCGTCAGTTCAGTCGTGAGATTAAATATCAAATCTTGAGTTGCTACTGCTATAAATTATATTAATAATATCGAAATTAATTTGTGCTTACCTCTCCCTGCATTGGCAAGTACCACAGATACAGAATCCATGACTGCTGCAGACATCCTCGCCAGGTGCAGCTATACATGATGAGTTGTCTTTGTACACGTTCTTCTCACTCTTGACACAAGCGCAGTTTTCACCGTACCTTTGAAAATAATAAATGATAATGTATTTATTTTATCTTATAATTTGGACCTCAGAGAGCAGAATAAGATATGGATAACTCTTGTCACTTACGTGGTATCATCACAACTGCATATGCCACAAATCCGCTTCTGGTCGTGGCAAAATTTGGAATTGTTCTCTACATTTTTCTCACATTCACAGTTTTTGATAACATCTATATCGAGAGTGAGTTTCTCCCCGATGCCTTCAACTACAATTTCGACGAGAGCAGGTTCAGCGCCAGTATATTGCACAGTTGCGACTATCGGCAGTTCCTTACCAACCTCTATGTCACATTCCTGATTACTATTCTCAGAAGTGCAGTCTGGATTAAACGAAATTTTAAAGTTTTTCCTATTTCCCGTCTTCACTTTTGCTTTCAATTTAATTTTCTTCGATATTTTCTGAAATAAATAATCTTATAGATATTGAAGGTTCATTTCATTCATATTCATTCAATTGCTTATACATATTACGTTTATTAGGTTACTTAGGATTATAAATCATACTATTATATACTTACCGAATAAATGTCTTTGAGTAGAGTCACTATTTCTTCGTTACCGTTAGTTTCAGTACTCTCTTTTTTATTGCGTGAATCGAAATGATAAACCGTTAATTTTGAACCACTCACGGCTTTGCTCAATCCTTGGTAGGCATATTTAGTTCTGGTATCTATCAAGAAAATGATTATGAAGTCGCGTTCCAACGCCAGTTTATTTATCATGCCAACTGATGGGTAATCCATTTCTAATTCTTTGGTGTATGTGCCATTTTTAGTATAACATTTGCCGTCGTATGGTTCAAACAAGCCAGCTGATTTTCCGTCACCAGCCACGTGATATTCTCCGTCAGTTAAGAAAATTATTATTTTCCTGGATTCGGTTCTCCATCCAATTGTTTCATTGCAAGCCATTACTTGAGCGAGAGCATCGAGCCCGCCTTCTTGAGGGTCACGGTTCAGTCCACTGGGGGTGTTTAAAACTACCTTTTTGAATTCTCTCGTGTCATTACCCAGTTTTAAATGATGGCGAAATGAGTAAGTTTTATCTGTATCTTTGGTACTGAAAGGAAAATCAGGATTAAGTGAACATGTCCAAAATGGCCACAAAAATAAAATACAAATGTAAAAGGGTGGGTACTTACTCGCTTGTGAATGGAAAGACTCGTTTGTCTATAAATGTACCAAATCCTAAATACACGTTATCAGTCATATTTTTGATAGCCAAATATATATTTTGGCTTTGCTGGGCGGTTTCATTTTTTATACCTTCCATTGTGGTGGAAGCGTCTAGGAGAAAATACAAATCTACTGGAAAATCCCGAGCCCCTTGAAAAGAGAAATTAAATGTTTCTGATTTTCCTGAGCGAAGATTTAATTTGTACCGTTGTGGTTTAATCTGGACGATGTTGTCTTGATCGGAGCTAAATGCTTTAGTACTTGATGCTTCGACCAGGCTTGCAGGATTTTGCAGGGATTTTGGGCACCAGCTGCTATTATCTTCGGAACTCTGTGCTCTGCATCTTGGTCCACTGAAGTCGTTCTGAAAATATTTGTGGTGGGTTTCTCAGTGATTTTATGATCTCTTTGAGAAAAATACTCATCAGTTAGGCACAAAAAAAATTGCTATGAATTATTGTGCATTCATATACATACAATCTCTACAAGTACGAGGAAAATTAACATGTAATTATTATTTTATGTATTAAATAATCGGGCGTGCCCAGTCTAAGGACAGAATTTATGTATTAAATGGCTTATGATATCCACTCTACTCTTCCATATTTCTCTTTTCGTGTTCAGGTATTTAAATAATATTTAGAAACAGATTATCTCTTCATATTAATTATCTACTCCTACAAATAACTACGTTTACAAATGGGCCAAAACCTGTAGAAACACCAATATAACAGTACTTACCTGGGCACACCAAACGCAGATGCTGGAATCTTGTATACATTCTTGACACGTGCCTCTTGTGTGACAAGAATCAATCGCAGAAATTAGATAACACTGAAAACTTATTCCCAGAATAAATAATACATATTTAAAGAACATTGCGTCGATAGAAACAAACGTACAAATAATATGACTTCATAAACACCTATGTCGCTATAAGGATAATGGGGAATAATACTGTTAGAGGCATAATATACTGTTGTTTTATAAAATACAGACCAACCTTTACAAATAGAACAAGGAATATGCAAATTAATGATTTTTTTATATCTTTTACACAGGTTATCGTGATACTAAATATTTGTGAAAGAACACCAAAATAATCATGCTTGTAAAATAATTGTTTTTTTTTTTTTAATCTCTATACGACGAAAGCAGTAAGGGAACGATTTGAAAAAATACATAAATATACAGAGAATCTTTACATGTTTAGCGACATTAAAAGCGCTCCAGAAATAGCAACCAGTCTGCATATCGCTTTACTATTATTTTTCCTCCATTACGTTTTCCCTCACCCATCAACAACTTGATGTCAATTTTAGACCTACTGCCAGTCTATCAGTATTCAATTATTTGTCGTCTATTAAGTTCACATTATTAAAGTACCTAGTTGATAATTATTATTTTATTAGGTCTTCGGACCAAAATTCACCATGAACTTCTTAAAGACAAAAATGTCTTACCTAGTCCTTGTTTGGTTCATTTTTTGTATTGTGAGTGTAATTTCTGAAGGAGATGACTGTAACTTCGGCACGTGCGGTGAATGCATTAGTTTTGCGAACGAGAATGATGGCTGCGTTTGGTGTAATCAGGTGAGCAGACATATTGGTTTTGTCTGTATGCTGGATACGTAGCCCTTTTTATCATTATAACAATTGAAAGTGTATTCATTTTAGTCAGAGGATCAGTAATCGTTTAATAAAATATACTCATTCATAGCAGAACATAACCTTCTGTACAATTTTGGAGAACTAACATTTTTGTTTCAGTATCCGTTCGAAAATCGCAGATGTCGCTCCTCAAGCTACATCAAATCAAATCCATCATGGTGCAAAGACAAGTTGTACAGTCCAAAACCATGGAAGAACACAACACAGAACGACTATTTCGGAGAAGTGAGAAATGGCTCTACTGTCCAGTTTAGGCCCCAAGAAATCAAAATGAAAGTGCGTCCCGGAGTTACGATGCAATTCAATATGACTTTCAAACCAGCTAAGGACTATCCTCTAGATGTCTACTACCTTATGGATACATCTGATACTATGAAGGATAGAATAAAGGAACTGAAGGATCAGGCACTTTTGATCCATACAGAACTATCGCGATATACTAACAACGTTAAGCTAGGCATCGGCAGCTTTGTCGAGAAGCCTGGTTTTCCGTATTACGACCCCAACAAGTAAGTTTATAAGCAATTAGACGACGTAGTATATCTTTCAACGAGTTTTTCAGAGTAAAGTAATGTAGGTAATACTATTACCTCTACAAGCTTAAAAACTAATTTCGCAATTATTAATGCTAAATTTTGAATATTTTAGGCACAACAGCCATGCCTTCAGAAATCTTGTATCACTAACGGAAAATATGAAAATCTTCACGTCAAAAGTGAATGAAATAAGAACTGGTTCCAATTTCGATGACCCAGAAGCTAGTTTGGATGGCCTGATGCAAGCTATGAAATGTGAGAAAGAAATAGGATGGAGGAAGGGTGCCAGGCGTATCATAATATTATGTACTGATTCCACCTACCACAGTGCGGGAGATGGCAAAATTGTTGGCGCCATCAAACCTAACGATATGCAATGCCATTTGGAAGATAACGAATACAAGAAAGCGTTGGAATTCGACTACCCATCCGTTAGCCAGATCAATAAAGTAGCAAGAGATGAAAATTTTAGATTGATATTTGCTATAACAAACAACAACAAAACTTTTGTAAGATTTGTTATTGCCTGATAAAATAAGATTACTTACTATGATTTATCTCATTTTCTTACGTTTGACCCATTTTATTTTTTCCTTGTGCAGAAATTATCAGAAACTGCGTACAAGGCTTTGGCTAAAGAGATTTATGGAGCTAGATTTGCTGAATTGAAGGCCACTAATGTTTTAAAAATTATCAAAGAAGCTTACGAGGTAAGAAACATTCATTAAAAATATACGATAAATAACCATTTCGATAGGGGTGATTACAACAATGTTGTTTTCAGGAGCTTGCAAACAGCATTCTAATGAAATTCGAAGCGCCGTCCAATATAGAGGTTAAAATAGACCAGGATTGCGCTTCAAAGCCAACGAGATTCTGTGAAGTAGGACATAAAGAAAGTCTTACTATTAATGGGACCGTGAAAGTTAAATCATGTCCAGACGACCCCAATCAAAAGCAGCAAGTGGTAATTAATCCTTACGGGCTGCCTGATCGCCTAACAATTAATTTGGATGTCGACTGCCAATGTGATTGCGAAAGGATTAAAACTGGTACAAAAGCTAGCGAATGTAACAATGCGGGTTTCATACAATGTGGTATTTGCAAATGTTTTCCGGGAAGGTAAATAAATTAAATGTAATAATATATTCTAGCTACAATAATACTTGCAGTAAAATTTTTAAGTCCTATAAAAATAAAAAATAAAAACTTGTTTCATTAAGACTTCGTATAGTTTATAGACAAAGCTATAATGCACGTGTATATTTTCAGCCACGGTGCAAATTGTCGATGCAACGGTACATCCACAGATCAGACGGACAAGGAGAAATGTAAATTGAACAAAAGTGATGCTAAACCATGCAGCGGCAGAGGACATTGCAGGTAAAGTCATACGTATCTTAAGTTACGTACACAAGTCACCCTCAAATAGACAAAAGACCGGTCTCTCCTTGCCTGGTTAGCGGTGTCGGTATCTTGTGCATCATCGTTGAACGGTGACTTCTGACGCTATGCATCGTTGCTCATTGCAATGATTTTTTATTTAAGGTTTTCTACAAGCTCAAATTTATTTGAAAACATCCCATACCATAATTAATTTACCATCATCATATAACAAACTATAAATTGTCGTGAAATCTTAACGGTACAATTTTTTTTCTATAGCTGCGGTATTTGCACAAATTGTCAGACAGGATATTCTGGCGACTTTTGTGAATTTGACGATACTTCATGCCCAAGGCAGTGCTCCGGCAATGGACGCTGCACTCGGGGACGATGCCATTGTAACTCCTACTGGTCGGGGATAGACTGCAGCTGCTACGAGAAAACAGATGTCTGTATTGCGCCATATTCCAAAGAGGTATGTACTCTATATTCTTGTTATTATACAGAAAGAAAGAGAGATGGAGGAACGTGGCTAAGGAGCTCTTCATATTAATTGTGATTATCAACAAGACCAATAAGCTCAGACTCTATGTATAACAACGCTCTTACCTTAACAAATCCGATAGATGTTTTTTATCATTTTTTTTAGATTTGTTCAGGCAGAGGCGAATGTAAATGTGGAGCCTGTATTTGTAAAGAAGTGGAGGGAAAGAATGAAACGTATTCTGGAGCATTCTGTGACAGTTGCGAAGCCTGTGCTGAAGGAAGATGCAAAGAGCTTGAAGACTATGCTTACTGCAACTTCATGCACATGAATGACAAGGCATATTGTGACAAAAAAAATAATGATACAAGCCATATAAGTGTTGCCTTTATGAGTAAAGCTGATATTAGTGGACCCAAAATGTTAATTGCCAAATGGTGTAAGAAAGAACTAGACAGTAATAATGGCAGTTACATGGTATTTAGGTACGAATACGATAATCATGATTTAAAGATTACGATTCAAAAGGAAACAGAAATCCCACCTGAAGCAGATATCTGGGGTAAGATATATAGTTTCTTTCGTAAACAATTAGAAGGTAAAGGCGCTTCTCCCGGGCAGGGTGAGGAAACTGGTATAATTCTTATCTTCTTTTTCGTCTATTTTATGAGGAAATCTTTCGTAACAATCGAGGAGCCTTGACAATTTCGGTTATTGTATTATTAACCGTAGTTGACACTCTTTACAATAGCCAATAATATGAGCAATTTGTGTTGATCAAATAAATAATGAAGCTTTGTATGATCCTGTATTTTGAAAGACTTATTGAATTTATTTTTTTGCAGTTGCTGTTGGATCAGCAATAGGATTGGTTCTCTTGATTGGTATACTAACGGTTATTATCTGGAAGATTCTGGTAGATTTACATGACAAAAGAGAATTCAAGAAATTCGAGGATGAAGCGCTAGCCGCTGGGTATGATGTTTCACAAAATCCTTTATATCAAGACCCGTCTATTAATTTCTCAAATCCTGTGTATAACAATCAATGTAATTAAAGTTGCTAACGAGGACAAGTTATGTTAAAATCATTGTTATTTATAGTATTTAAGGAAAATAAACAGGACGAATCAATCCTGCCCACTAAATATAATAATGTCGCATTGGACACAAAACGATGTATTTTTATAAAACTTCTGTAAAACGTTCGAGGCTTAGAGAAAATATAATAGAATAAAATAACATTTAATTTACATTTTATTTCAAAAAAATGTACCATCTCCCTGTGTAATTTGAAATAAATATGTTATAAAATAAATAAAAATATATAAAAACTGAGTTAAATATCTTTTACAAATTTTGTTACAAAACATTCACAGCAGCACACCGACGCCGTGTATGTAAAACACAAATTTCGTTGTTCAATAGAACCATCCGATTATGAAGTTTCGTCGTTATCCAATGTTCCAGTGTCTTTTCAATAAATCGCGACGGATCCTTCCGAAGGAAAAATCTGTTGTCAAGTCCTGGTGTTTGATCAGAATTCGACATTCTGCTGGCAAAAGCGGAGTGCAGAATGCCTAATTCCGTTTATGCGTTACGCTTTATTTTTTAGTCGACCGAAGCGTCGGCCGATCGTGCGACCGACGCAGCCGAGTCGGGGGTTCGTCATTGTAGATTCTCTTCTCCTTACGTTCTTCAACATCCAATCTTGCAAGGACCGCCTAAGAAAGAAATTAAACGTGCTACACATTCTTTGTTAGGTGTAGACATAGAATTGAGGGTATCTAAAACTATAACGACAAAAAATGTTTTTGAATAGTAGGAAAATGGATCGCTCTTACCCTGTTGCTTTCAAGTCTATTGCGGCGGACACGAATGCCTATTGCAGGCGCTTCTGGGACCAGGTCGCCTGCAGACCGCCGACCGCCAACCTCAATCGCCACGGCATGAGGATTGCAACTAGGACTGAAATTATTAGATTTTTGATAGGCACAAGTCTCATCATCATCACATAGTATTTGAGGTGTCAAGGTTTTAAGTTGAACACGAATACTGGTCAACCATACAACTGAAATTATTGTGACTAACATAGCTACATGATCGTTATTATTATATACAATTATTGGTTCTGTGGACCTTTGGTTTTGGTTATTGGTGATGGAGCCAATCATAGCACTAAAAATGTGAAGAAAGATACCGCTAGAAAGGAGGTTACTTTTGTGATGAAATCAGAGGGATCGAGCGATGCCAATTAGGCCGGCAATACACTCATCGGAATCAGTTGCAACAGCTGGAGTGGTTCGTGTATGTGCGTCCATAGAACTCTGCAGTTCACTGTGCAGTCGCAGTTTAAAGTCGCCCCTGACTGCTTCAAGCGGTCCGTGTATTGCCGGC
The DNA here is from genome assembly GCA_033682625.1 of Helicoverpa zea x Helicoverpa armigera. Taxonomy (NCBI): domain Eukaryota; kingdom Metazoa; phylum Arthropoda; class Insecta; order Lepidoptera; family Noctuidae; genus Helicoverpa; species Helicoverpa zea x Helicoverpa armigera. The sequence continues at coordinate 9,850,644 of JAWIIS010000028.1, forward strand.
CTTTAATGAAAAGGCAAGTGATTACATACGGGGGGTCTTTCTCAACAGTAGCAGGCGAGGTCAGTGGGGGCCGGTAGTGGTGAGCCGTATCGGGGCTGCAACACCTTGACACTACGGGGCTGGTGCGGCAAACCGCCTCGCGGACCTCTTGCAAACGGCGCCGTTCCTCAGCAACTTTGCGATCTAGCTCCGCTACTGTTGAGGACAGGAGCACAGGAGTCATTTAACGTTTCCATAATTTACAACATTATGTGTAAAGCAGAGATAAAGTTAGGAGTATTGAATGTTTTGACCAGTTGATAGCTGAGAAGGGAGAATTTCAGTTGTTTGTAATTACTGACTCTGGTTTTCTAATTCTCGCACATTTTAATTTTATTTACTTTGTTTAAAAAATCATTTATTTTTCCGTATTTTATTTTTTTCTTTGTGCTAATCAACATTATATTAACGTATTTAATTTAATGTGATTAGGTACGACACCCGATATGGGCTGGCCAACGTCAATATTTTAGTGATGTTCAGCGCCCGAGTCACAATTTTCTGTTAATACCGTGTCTCATACTACGTCTAGCAATAGAAAAACCGGGATTTCGTTTATGTTTACCCATACTGTTCTCGATATCATGTCGTTACAAAACCATCATATTTAAAATTTGAGAGTGGATACTATCTGAACTAATCCCTTACTTAAAACTGTAACTTAGTAGTGCCTGGGTACATTTTTGAAAGCCAATATAAACCAGATAACAGGAAAACCAACTACAGTCCAACAGACAGGAAAAAATCAAATAGTGTGTCACATAACATTAAATTAGTTTCGAATAATAGCGTTGATTTGTGATAAGCTATAAACAATAAGAGGAAATAAAAATAAATATCCAACTTACTGTGTTGTTGTGCATTCCGTTGCTTACTCATTAGTTCGTTTTCCAAAGAGTCTATCCTTTTTTGTAGAGCTTCCTCCTTAGACAATTTAGTTTTCCAGGTACGACATACTTTTAGGTGAAGGAACGATAACTCTTGAGCGTCCAAAGTTTGAAGGCCATCGGACTTGAAACCATCCTAAAATTCAAATTTATACACTGCTACAAAAATACTAAACATGAGAAATAGGTACATAGAATTTGGTAATCGACTTTATAAAGTAATGAATGGTATGAACGTTGAAGATAAATACAATTCAGTTAGATTATCGGAGTGATATACAAAAATTGCCAAAACGCATCAAATATCAAGATAAGTCTTACATCTAAACTGCCATTCAGTATCTTGTTGGCAATGTATTTCAAATAAGTGTGCTCAGCCATTTTCCTTTGTTCAACATCGACCTGTTCGAATATGTTGCGTATTGTGTCGGATACGTTGACATCTAAAGAACACGTGCAAGGTCCGTTGGAACGCGTTTTTGGCTTCACGTTAAATGCTTCCACCGTCGTCTTTGTCAACAATCTCGTATCACGGCTCCTCTTACGCTTTTTGGTTTCGACAGGTGCGATTTTTACTGGTTCCTTCAAATATAAAATGTTTACTGTTTCGAAGTCTTATTTTATAGGCAAGTCTGGATGAAATAGGTAAATTAATAAGTATGGTATAAGACTCGTGTACATTAGAAGATAGCCCGAAAAAGGGTCGCCTTTGCGTTCATTGCCAGAACGCATACTGGTATGATTAAAATGATTGAATTAATGCAAGGTACGATGTCTATTTTCATTGAGCTGTCTTGGAGTATTATGTAGTAGTTACTTAGAAATGTATAATAATGAAATAAGAAAAAAACCCTTTTACCTCGTCTAAAGAATATGTCGTCCCACAATCTTGAACTTTTGTCTTCAAAGCTCTATTCTCTTTTTCTAATTTATCCGCCTTTCTCATAGCTTCTATACTCATTGATCTTAAGTTTTCTACTTCATTCTCATGTAATTTAATTATGTCTTGTAATGTTTCTTCATGCAAACTCTGTATGCTTTGTACCCCTTGATTATGTTCATTAATTATACTTTTTATGTTGCTATCATATTGCATTTTAATGGCTTCTATTTTTTTCTTATAATCCTTTTCTATATTTTCGAGAGCTTTTGTAAGCGAACTGATCTTAACTTCATAATCCTCATTAATATCTAATTTAGCCATAATACTACGTTCGACAAAAGATTTAGGCTGACTAGATTTACTATTAGTCGACATAGTTTTATATTCAGTAGACGATATTTTAAATTCACTAAGTCTTGATGGACTGGAATCAGTTTTTTCACGTATTTTTACCAAATTAAATCTCTCATCACTTCTTGTTTTCCGTGCTTCTTTACCAGCATAGTATTTTCCTTCAGGGTCGACTTCGGCTTGCATAGTATCCATAATATATTCTAATCCGAAATTGCCGACTTTAGAATATTTTTTCTCTTTTTCGGCTTTGAGTAAAAGAACGTCGGCCCCAACTCTCGAAAGCTTATGATGAGATTCACTATCAAAATGAGGAGTAACTGTAACCTTTTTTCTAGCAAGTTTTGAATTTTTGTGTTTTGACGTACCGCTGTCTGTTTCTAAAGCTTTTGACTTCATAGGTCTGACGACATCCTCATCAGAACCTACTCCTAAAGAGTTATATGATCCCAAGTTGTCTTCATTAGATATCGTTGGCATTGAAGGAGTGTCTTGCTTTATTTTTTTACTGTCTAAGTTTTCGTTAATTTTAGTATCTGAATCAGAAAGTCGTTTCTGAGATGAGTCAATTGCTAGTGTATATGAATCTAATGACTTTTTATCAATATCGGAGGCAGTTATTAAAGAAGGACTTTCTATCTCAACCCTTGGCAACTTAATTTTCAATTTATGCTTTACGCTGTCATCTTCACCATTTTCATCATTTTCCTGAAAAATGAATGTTTCTTTCCCATAATTCTTAGGATGATCACCAGCTATGCCTTTCTTCGTAGGATGAACTGTTACCGCCTCGACTACTATTTCGGAATGCCCTTTGCCCGACCATGTCCCTTTGGTTTCTTTGTTATTATTCTTATTGTTGTTATAACTGCTTTCACTATCTTTGTAAATAACAAATAAATCCTTGTCTGTCGATTTATCTGAGGTTGATTCAACATAAGTTTTACTATCTTTGTATTTACTAACTAAATTACTGTCAGTTTCATAACTTTCCCTCGTTGGATATCCAGTAGATTTTCCTTGACTTTGTGATACCATCTTACTACTGACAATATTGTCAGACTCATCAATGGCTTTCGAAGAATTTGTTTGCATAGACCGTCTATTGTAAATATCGATTAAGTTATTACTCTGAGTGTTTGCATTTTCAGTACGCTTTGCTGATTTTTGAGTTTTTTTAGTTGCTCGTTCAACCGTGTTTGTGGTTGCTTTATTTTCATTTTTTTCTTTATCTGTGAAACAAGTTATCGAATATTGTTCAAATCTTCCTGGACTTAATCTTTTCATTTTGTAATCTATATAGCTGTTTTTAAGGGCTTCGAAAGTTGGCTGATCCACAGCTGCAGAAAGTATATTGACTTCGTTTAAGAGTGGGCTTCCCAATTTCATTTCTATCTGGGTATGCCTTTTATCAAGAGGTGGTTTATTAAGTTCCATCATGTCTATGCTATCAACAAAGTCAAAATCTTTTGTTTTTGGAATATCCTTCGATGCGTTTATGTCTGACCCGTAGAAAATATTGGGTTCCAAAGTGTCCGTTTGACATCCCACATTTTGATATAGATCCTTTCTTTGTATCTGAGTTTCCATGTTGCGATAAGTTTTATTCTTTAGGACTTCTAATTGCTTTTGCAATTCTGATACTTCATTAGATTTTTTCCCTAAATCCGTTTTTATTTCTTCCATCATGTCCTTTAACTTGGTTTTATCTTCAGTCATACCGTGCAACTTCTCCTGCAATTCGCTTATCTTCTCAACAGAGTCCTGGTAAAGATTTTTGAGGGTCTGGAGTTCATCTTTTAATTTAGCAATATAGTCTTGTGTTGATTTTTTTAATCTATCGGTAATCAATGTCTGATTTGCTATTGTAGCTTCTAAATCTACAATTATAGCCTTATCATCGGCAACTTGTTTTTCAAGCATAGCCCTTAGATCGAAAAGTTGTGTCTCCATATTTTGCCGGTCTCTGATTGCTTCTTCTTTTTCAAAAATAATTTTCTGCTTTTCCCTCTCCACAATTTTCTTAGCCTCATCGGCTTTGCTTAAGAGTAATTGTGAAGACGTTTGTACTTTTAATAGTGTTCGTTCTAACGTAGAACTCTTATTTGTTCTTGCATCAAAAGATTTTCTGATCCTGTCTAGTGATGATAATATTTCTTCAATTTCGCAATTATTTGGTGCTAAGACGCTATCACCGACACTCTTGAGCTCAAGCTGTTTTATATCAGTCACAATTATCTCTCTTTCATTTTGTAAATGTTTTATTTGTGATACATATTTGAACATATCTCGCGATGACTCTTCAGACTGTACTTTTGTTACGGATAATTGTTCTGATAGCATGGAGTTTTCTTGCTGGAGTTTTGCTATCTCCATCTTCATGTTATGGGTTGCTTTCGAGTCTAAAACCAAACAAAGATACTGACTTAATAAGACTTACTAGCAAAAACGGAAATTAAGCGAGCTGGCATATGACTTACGATGAGCTTCCATATTTCTAATGGAATTGATGTTGCGAAGACCAAAGTCTTTGATTTCTTCTCCAGTATTAATAACTTCAGCTAAATTACCATGAAGTCGTCTTACTTCTTCTTCCAGTTCATTGATGTGATTTTGTAAAGTTGCTATTTTATCATCTCGAGCACAAACATCCTCACTTAAACTGGATATAATATTTTCCTGAAAATGACGTTAAAACATTTCTGCCTTTGTTGCTCCCAAGGTAACGAGATCAACTGGTCTGAGTACGGAGGCAGCGCGTCTGCAGCGCTGCGGTCGCACTGCCTCGTAAAATCAAACAGATAAAAAACAGCGTGATTGCAGCAGTCACTGTAATCATTCAGACTTGAATTACAGGTAGAAAATGATGGCAACGTTTTCCTAGGCTTCTTTTTTGTTTTTAGCTCAAAATCGTGAAACTGAATATGTAAAATATACAAAAAGTAACCATTCTCAGACCTAGCGCGGCATTTAGGGGCAAATGTGAAGGCGCCTTTAGACGTGAAAGTGTTACATTAATTATGTCTATCCCCAGTAAAAGTTCCAAAATGGATATTAAATGATGCCTACGACGACAAGCAGATTCCTGCATGAGTGTGAGTTTATATCAATAGAACAGGATCATAATACCGATTCTTCTAGTTTGTCGAGAAGTTCTCTCATCTTCTTTTGGTTAAGGAGTTTTTCTTGCCGCAAGATTTCAATTTCTCCAATAATTTCTTTGTGCGATACCGGAGAACTGCTGCCTTTTTTTATAAGCTGTCAAAAATAAAATCAACTATAAGGCGTATTTAACAGAATCGTTTCTTACCGTAGTACTACTTGTAGCCGAGAAAGATGGCAAGAGTATTATTTTATCTTAATGGAAAGGTAATTCGTGTTAAAAATAGCTCACCTCAGTTCTTGCTCCTATTAGAGCATGTTCTAGATCCTCGCTATGTGATAATAAATTTTGGCTGTGGCTGTGCAATTCTGAATTTTCTTGCTCCATTCTTTTCAAATCAGCCATTTGTGTATTAAGTTCAATTTGTAGATTTTCTTTATCAATTTTCATTTGATCATGTGCTGCTTTTAATTTGTCAAATTCTGTTTCCAAATTTTGATATTGTTTAATTTTTTCGAGCAATTCAGCACTTTCCTTTTTCATTATATTGAGTTTAGCTTCAGTCATAATTTTTTCGTCTTCTAAGGCCATAACTTGATTTATCTCCAAAGTTTTGATTTGTTCGGTTAGTTCCCTATTTTCTTCAATTTTATTCTCTAAGGTATTATACAGATTATTAATTTCCTCAGTTTTGTTTTCAAAGTCATACATCAATTCAGCATATTTTTTCTTCATTTCTGTTAACTCTTGCTCTATGTCTTCAAATTGATTGCATTTTTGTATTAACTGTTGATTATCGGCTTTCATATTGTTCAATGTTTGTACCAAGTTGTCCATATCTCTTCTTTTCTCTATGAGATCTTTTTGAACGGCATATTTTTCACTAGATAACTTTTGATAGGCTTCGCTGATTCTAGATAATTCGTTATCTTTTGAACCTTCAGCTTGCTGCAGCCTATCAATTAATTCAGCACTTTCCCTTTTGGTTAATTGAATAGTGTGTATTGCGTTTTCAAGTTCATATGATTTTTCAAGCAAAGCACCTTCAAGACGTGATTTTTCCTCAATAAGTTTTTCATGCGATTCTTGTAAATTATGTAATTGAAGCATTAAGTTTTCGTAATGCATTATTTTATCTTTCAGTTCAGTACTTTCTTTTTGTGTGAAATCCAAAGACATCCTATATTTATTTTTCTCATCTTGTAAATTATTTATGCTATCAACAGCATATTCATTAACATCACGTAATCTTTGGATTTCTTGAAGTAAAATTGAGTTATTGTTTTCCCTGCTTGCCAAATCTGCTTTTAAATTTCTGTTTTCCTCAATAGCATTCATTAATAAGTTATGTAATTCTTCTTTTTCTTGTAACTGTATTTCTAGAGATTTTGTTACATCTGCTTCAATGTGGAGGGCTTGATCGTAATTTTTCACTTTTTCTAATAATTCTTGACTTTCTTGTCTAGCTACTTGTAGAGATTGTAGGGCTTGCATTTTTTCTTGTTGTAGGTTCGAAAGGCTGCTATCAAACCTGTTTCGTAACTCGTTAAGTTGTCTAAGCAAATCTTTATTTTCGTCTTTTTTCTTTTCTATGTCCTGCATTAACTTATTGATTTCTTGCGACTTATTATGAATAATGCTCATTAAGTTATCATTCGCAGTCATTTTGTCATCAATATCTTGGCGCAAACTCTCTGAGTACTTTTCTAATTCATCTTTGTGTTGCACAGTTCTCTCATAAGAGCCTGAAAATATATTGTTACGATTACTTAATTAAATGTACATACATAAATAGAGGGTTACACTATGTAATATAAGGAAACGACCGAAGGAACGACGGACTCCTGAAATATTGTTGGATTACCTCTTATACGAAAAACTCGAGGCCCTCTAACCGGCATTGTCCAACTTATTTCTGTCATTTCAGATTATTGAGTTTTTTGATGCAGAGTTCAAGCTTTTCTTATATATTTGTGGACAATGGCGAGGGTTATATGTTTACCTATTTATATTGTGCCTCATAGTATTGAAATTTTACCAAGTAGGTAACTGTTTTTTGACCCAAATAAAATATTTTACGGCTATAGCTAGGTGTAGGGACAAAACTCAAAAAACTCTAAACTTTTATTCAAATTAGGCTGATAAATGAGCACTTTTCGAACGATAAAAAACAAAAGACAGCCCCCAAATCGCCCGCGCTACATGAGGCTAGACCTAGTTGTACGTAGTTGGAATAGTCCTGGGTGTACCTACGTTTATTATTATTATTTGTTATGTGAACTGCCGTTTGATGGTGGGAGCACTCTAAAAATCGAGAGGTGTGGAGACGTGATGGGAGGCCTTTGCCCAGAAGTAGGACAATAAAGACTAAGAAAAAAGAATAACTGCCTTATGCACTTCATTATGGACTACCATTATGTGCTACTACTAGTTTGTACGACTCCTATGTACCTACTGTCTTATGTACCGCGCTAAGAAAGCGTGTTGGTGAGCGCAATGTGGAATATTTTTAGAGTGAGTCCCGTCTGATAATGATCAGGTATTTTTGTGTGGTGGTTATACCGCCACCCTACAGTCGCCAGAGCCTCGTCCTATTTGGCGTGCTGCTTACTGCACGGGCAGGTGAGGTAGGCAATTGGGGCAGAACGATATTTGAATTCCCCCATACTTCCTGCCGACTTCCGATTCCCCGGCAGCAGCAGTAAAAAATATTTATAGTAAGCATAAAAGAAAAAAATCCTACTACATAACTATTCATGGTTAAAAAATATGTAAAGTTTTCGCTATAGATATTTTGTGCTGATGACGTATATAAACCAAGCAATAGTATTATTATAAGAAACATTACTTCTCCAATTTTCTATTTCTGACTTGAGAACATTTATTATTTCTAGTTGATCTTGATAGTGCTTTTGTAGTTCCTGTTTTTCTTCATCGTTACAAAATAGGGCTTCTTTTAAGTTTTTAATTTGTTCTTTTGAAGATTCAATTTCATCCATTAGTACTAATGAACGTGTTTCTGAATCTCGAGGGAGGAGCTGAAATCATAATATTACGCTAGTCAGCCATTAAACAACAATTGTCATCAAATGCGTAACGACTACCTGATATGTTAAAAATGGCTTAAACTACATTAATAACAAAGTATCATTTGATAAAATTTACCTTTTCATGGTTATGTTCAAGTAATTTATCAACTTGAGTGGTCAAACTTTTAATTTGCTGTCCTTGGCACATAACTCGGCAATCGGCTTCTTTTAACTTGCACAATAAAATATTTTTCTCTTTTTCAAAAGCAATTGATGCTTCGTTAATTTTTTTCTCTAAAATTATATTTTCATTTCGTAAACCTTCTAATGCTTTACATTTTATGTTATTAATTTCTGATTCAGCTTTTAATTGAGTTTCTAAGTTGGTAGTTTCATCGGTAAGTATAAGGTATTGTTCTTTTAAAGTGTCAAGATCGGCAGAACGTTTACGATAATGCTCTTTTTCGTTCCATAATGAATTATACTCTCTCATTTGTGTTTTTAGACTTTCCAATTCGTGTTCCAATTCTTCATATTTGTTACACCGTTTTTCTAAACTTTCTTTTTCATGTTTTAATGTTTCATAACATGTCATTAAATCATCAAAATTTTCTTGTAGACTTTTTAAACGTTTAAGGTTCTCTGTTTCAATGTTGTAACTATCTAAAGCGAAAACGTCTTCATTGACTTCTTCATCTGGTTTAACACCTTCTTTATTGAGAATTTCTTTCATTTCATCATTTTCTATAATGTCAGCAACGAGATGTGCTCGTTTGTTATCAAAATTTGGTTGTTTGGCTTCTGAAGATGTTAATGCAAAAGCAGGTTCAGTTCGCGGGATGACATCGACACGATAGCAAGCACAATCCTCGGCGGCAACTCGTGGAGGTGAATGAGAAACAAAGTCTTGGGTGCAGGGAGCTATTAATGCGCAGCAAAATTTTTCTAATACCTTTAGTTTAAAGAGTATTTTTCCTTTTACATCGATGCAACGGGTATCTTTACCGGCCGTCTAAAATGAAGTTCAACATTTTTAATGCTGTTTAACTTAATGTAGCTTCACTAATAAACTTATACGAGATATATAACATACCAACAACTTCAAATACTGCCTATACTTATCATTTTGGCAAAGAATACCAAATATTTTTTCCAGTGCCGTGTAAATATGAGCATAAATACAATAAGGTTCGCAAACATCGTTTTCCATGACCTGTAAGATCCATTTGAAATATTAACTATCTGTCTTTACGAATAAATATTACTAATTAAAAAAAAATAAGTTACGGTTACGTACAGCTATTGTATTTTTCATAGCGTTTAATTTTGCGTCTTTTGTAATTATGGTATCTTGCATTTCATCAATTCTCGAATCTTTGGCAACTGTTAAATAAAATGATGGATATGAATAAAGGACGATGCTAAGTTATAAATTAATAATGAAATGAAATCCGAGCTGAAAAAATCTTACAGGTAGCAACATCGCGAGTACCCGGTAAGTCATTTTGAACGCCTCTAGTGTCCTTCTTGAGAGAGTACTCCTGCTGTTTTTAAAAATGTGTAAAAATATTATACATGTTTTTTAAATCAGGTATTACTATTAACAAATAAGTTTCTTACCAACATATCCAACGCTTCGTTTGTTTTTGGTGATACCTCGTTTGTTCTTGGTGTTACCTCGTATGTTCTTGGTGTTGCCTCATCTCCTCTCGATTTGCCGGTCTGCAATATAAAAAACATACCTATCAGTCAGTATTAGTAGTACCTGGGTGTATTATATTATTGGAAATAAATTCAATATAATTACCGCAAAGCCTTCTGAATCGATGCCCTGAAATAAAGCCATGTATGAATTCATTGAGTATATAATTTAATCAGATAAATAAGTAGCATTGTTATTATACTGACCTCTGTGAAACCGGATAAGTCCAAATCTAAGCACTGAAATTAGTCAAGAAAGTTATTAAATATTTATAATAGCAGAAAAGAAAGAAAGGGAGAAAGAAAACCCATTAAGTATTGTTCGCAAAGGTCATGACGCATACAGATACAAAAGTAAGTAGAGTAAAACAGCCCCATTCATGAAGGGGAGAAATATAGGTATGAGTCACAATCACATGAAAGTGATTGACCCTCGCTCAGCATATAATGCAGGAACCCTAAGCGAGATACATAGTGTCGCAGCGGAGATTTGCAGCGAAAGCTCAAACTACCATGAAAAAACATTTTGCAGTCTTCATTATTTTTAGACCATTTTCAGGGATATCAGAATGCAAAAAATTTGCTGTTACACACAAATGCACAATGCACAATGTATTGTAAATCGAAGAATCCTACTATGTAATGTACCTATAAAAATACAATAAACGGTTCTCTGGCACATTCGGGTAATTATTTACTGCCCGTAACGGGATAACCTGATTGGTGGGAGGTCTCAAAAGATCGAGAGGTGTGGAGGCAAAATGGGGAGCCCTTTGCCCAGCAGTGGGACAGTACGGGCTAAGAAAAAAAAAACGGTATAAATTAAATAAGTCTAGGAACAAAGTGACAAATAAAGGACTCTTCTTACCAGATCATCAAGCTCTTTATTGGCTGCTTTGATTGCTGCATGCTGAAAAAAAATATTAATATTTAATATTATATTATTAAATATATTTGCATACATCTTCTCATACGGAAAAAAACCATATCATGCGTCAGCGTAGCAAAAATAAAATACTTATTTGTATTGTTTCATTTATTTTTCCTTAATTTTAAACAAATCTTCCTATATTTCTTATGATTTAAAAATAATATTCATAAGTATATCACTCGGGAATTGTTTAACTTAAGTACCTGAACACATTTAAAGAATGGAACTATCTGTAAGGATTTTAGACTTTTCACTTTAAAAATGGGTTCCCAAGTCACTCCAAAAGTTGATTAGTTTTGTTAAAACGTGTATGATATAAAGGAAGACTCACGGCATGCGCAATTTCGCACTTCTGATCGCACGACAATTCGAGTTGATCGTAGGCAGCCAGCATTTGCTCGAACTCTTCGATCTTGTGCTTCAGGCGCGCTATCTCAGCATTCTTAGCTACCATCAGTGTGTCAACGATCACGTCCGTCGGGAAGTACTTCGGCCGGACCGTCTCGTTGTTCCTCTTTATTATCTCCACCAGGTGCTCGCTCTTATCCGAACAGAAGTGGGACCAGGCCCTGGCGTCCGTGCATGACGCATAGGCCTTCAGCTTTCCTTCGTTCCTCGCCGGCAAATCGAATAGGTCGTGTTCGTTGAACACACGCTCCCTTTTTGTTATGAAAGACATCGCGATGCCAACTATTTAGTCTACTTAGGATAATGTACGATTTTTCTAAACATATACATGTATATAAATATATGCTACTTTTCTCCGCCATCCATTTTACGCATAACGATACGATTTGAAATACCTATTTTGTTTTGCAATAAACTTTCGGCAAAATGTGTATAAACGAAAATTATCAAATATTTTGAACTGTCAAAAGAAATCGAGGCGGAATTGTGACTTGAAATAGAATGTCATATTTGAATTTTTTTTTCTTCCATTTGCAGTGCCTGCAATTAAACATCAACGAGGTTTTATTAAGTATACGAGTTTAATGTCTGATGCGTAATTAGGTTCTTTGTTTATATTCAATATTTGAACATAAACATGCTAACAATAATTGAGAACGTAGGTACGATAAAAACGGAATTTCAGTTTAATTTTCGATGTTGCTTTGGCTTGTGTGAGAACCTATACTTTCTCAGAAAACTTTATAAAAAAAGTAGCTTGACGTATGTACTTACATACTTGACACCATTGACACTCAATTGGCACCATCGTTTTGGATCTCAAAATTTTATGTCAACATGGAGATAAGATCGGCAAATAGTTTATCGAATGTATGAATTCAATGAATTACATAGGTCAGAGTAACTTACGACTGTGCTCACGCAACGAGGGTAAGATCAAATCATACGAGTCTTGCCGCGACGTCAGAGCATGGAGTCATGACGTGCGGGCGCGCGATCGTTACCTCAGGGAATGGATAAAGTGCGATATGCCTATTTGCGTTTTACCCACGAGCACTTTAGCCAGCTTCATGAGAACCATGACATGCAGAAGCCGAGGCAGGGTAAGAAAAATTATGAAATTTTTTTTCTAAGAACTACCAAAAAAAAGTCGTGGTGGCCTAGTGGGCAAAGAACCAACCTCTCGAGTATGAGGGCGCGGGTTCGATTCCAGGTCGGGCAAGTACCAATGCAACTGTTCTAAGTTTGTATATACTTTCTAAGTATATCTTAGACACCAATGACTGTGTTTCGGATGGCACGTTAAACTGTAGGTCCCGGCTGTCATTGAACATCCTTGGCAGTCGTTACGGGTAGTCAGAAGCCAGTAAGTCTGACACCAGTCTAACCAAGGGGTATCGGGTTGCCCGGGTAACTGGGTTGAGGAGGTCAGATAGGCAGTCGCTTCTTGTAAAGCAGTGGTACTCAGCTACATCCGGTTAGACTGGAAGCCGACCCCAACATAGTTTGGGAAAAAGGCTCGGAGGATGATTTTCTAAGAACTACCTAAACCTAAAATTGAAACCTCTGATTTTCAACTTTCCAGGCCACGCCCCGTTGTCATCCCGATTGTAAATCAAAAGTTGTGCTAGATAGCATTTGTGATTCATGTAATGCTATAAAGGAATGTTTAAAAAATGAAGAGGGTTTCGATAAGTACTTTGACGATGTAAGTAATTTTTGTGTCGCTTCTAAGTATTTTCATCTAAATCATTGTGTAGGATTGCTTAATTTATATTATTTACCTATATACCCAGTGATATGATAATACAACCGACATTCAAATGATTCCAGGAGGAATTTGAAACTAGCCATTGGCCTTGTGACCGATGCCTGGAGGCCCTCAAAAGCATTAAAATGCTTTGGAAAATCATTATCGAAAAGATCTTTCATGTAAATATTCCAAAAGATGAGGATCTCGCTCAGAATGAGTGTTGTCGCACAGATAGTGTGCGGTCTGTTGCAAAAGTTTGGCAAACTGAAATGGTGCAACAGGCCATGTTTGTGAGGAATATCTCACCGTACTTAACTCGTGCTATTTTCCCAATTCCCTGTTGTTGGAAAGGAAAAAAAAGCAAAAGAGAACCTCTCACATGTCCTTTTAAACCGCAAGGATATCCAGATGGTTTCCCTGAATGTAAGAAAAAATGTTCTCTGACAGATTGTAGAAAACCATGTTGCAAGAATAATAGATCAACAGACACTGATTTCATATCGAATCCTTCGGTATGCAGATCGAATAAATCGTGTTCGACGTCACAAAGTCAAAGAGTGTGCAGTAAGCACTGCGCTGCAAAAGTCAGACTGGTTGATAAGCAATGTCATTGTAATGAAATTAGCGAAGAAATTAATGCTTATAAAATAAACCTAGAGAAGTTACAAGATAAATGTAATTGCCAGAAGACTGAAATAGACAAACTGAAAAAAGAAAACAGTTCCTTAAAAATTGAACTTCAAAATGTGTACAAAAATTCTTCATGGAAATCAACATTCTTTAGTCCTTTCAAAAGTGCAAGTAAGCACGATAGTGTTGCTATATTGCCTAAACCATTTGAATGTTGTACAGACGATATTCCGAATGTAAGCGAAGTCAAAGGAATTGACTCAGAAATGATAATAACAATGAAGAATTGTAAGAATGAGGTACTGAAAAATACTATCGATAAAACTACTTATAATCTTTTATGGAATCATGTATTTATACAAAGTTTTAATTTTCAGACGTACAGACACATTTCATTGTTACAAGTTTTACATAAAACTAACGACCCAGATAAAGGAGTACGACTTAGTCGAGACAGCGATTGCTGTAGTAGGAAAGAAGATCCTATTGTGCTGTTAACTAAAGGTAGTCTAAATATCTAACAAAGTGTTTTAATGACATCTTAAATTATTGTTTGGTTTGCAGCTGACAAACTTGTAAAGTGCCTATATACTTGCTAGCGGTTCCTAAGCAGTGATTTAGAAACCTGAGGGAACTTACCTAGATACTTTGCTTAATTCAGTAGCATCTTTGTTACTCTAATCATTCTTACTCCATCCGTACTTCCAGCGTACTTCAGTGTAGCCCTTTTCACGTTGAAATATTTTATTAATCATTTCAGTGCAAAACACTTTTGGAGCTATCGTGAAACGAGAAATGGGTATAGCTTATGAGAGAAAGTTGCGTGAAAAAAAGTCTGTAATCAATGCTTCATTCCATAAAGTGAATTCTAGCAAGTCTGCGCCCTCGTGTTCCACAATCACAGATACCAGTACTGATTCACGTTGCGTAAGATTTTGATTATTTATCTTTAAACACACCTGTAGATAGTAATCATGAATTAATTTAAAATATTATAGGATTTTCAAACCTTATCGTCTACTGACCTAGACTAGGTTATTTATTATCATTATGACAAGTGATTCCACAGTACGGTCTTGGTCTGACGAAAAAATATTTTTAGTAACAGTCCTTACAATTTTCGTATAAAAACAGAATTAATACTGTGCATTATATTGCAGGACTTTCGTTTAATACATGAATCATAATTCGAGTGTACATGTAAGTACTTAACATTATATGTGCGTTACTTGACTAATTTGAATCTTTGCGACGAAATTTATAAAGAATCGGTATTTTGTTTTCGCAGGTTTAAACAGGTGAAGATGAAAACATACATCGTTGTCAAGATAAAATTGTATTTGTATGTGTTAAGTGGCGTGAAATATAATGTGTTAGTTCATACTTCGTCTTTGAATTGTGCCATTATGTTCAATAAGCGGTTGTATATGAACTCTGTCGCATTTATGGCGAAGACGAAATCTAAATGATTGAATTTAGATAAAGGTACTCTAAAAAGACCAATTGCTGTAGGTATTTCTTTTGCAAGTTTTTTAACATCTTTGGGTGTTGATAACCAATCGTTGTCAGCATAATGGAGGAAAACAGGAGTCCTGATATTTTGCAGATCGTACGCCGGAGGTTTGTAGGTTCCATATTTTCGTTTGTTTGTAAGCCAACCGTGGTCAAATTGTACGAATTTCCCTGACTTATACAATTGACCGAAGTGTATGAGTTGTCTCGTTGAAGCCCCTGCTGGAGTATGACCCATAACAACTGGCAGCATTGTCTAGAATCAAGAAATAAAAAATCTATATTTTTTTTACCTTAAATACGTCTTCATAATCTTTTTGTTGTTGAGAAATACTTACCGTATTAAGTTGTTCTGAATTAAATCCACAAATAAGGAACAAAAGGTTTGTACAAAGTGGTTGGGTGATGGCTTCTTCAATACACAAGCTCTGTCCTGCAAGTTCATTTATTTTGCCATTGGGGAGAATTTCGTTAGTCCCTAATAGTTTAAATACAATCTGGAATCACATAACAACTTGTCAGTATCATTCCAGATCTTAAGATAAGAGCGTGAAGATTCCTGATTGATACTTACTTCAAGAGAGTTAGTGAACGGAGCTATAGCTTTTATCAGAGGACTCTTAATATTCCCCACGTATGCTACAGGTGCTAAAGCTTGCATAGCAAGAATTTTCTCGTTATATTCAGGCCTAGTTGACATCAAAACCCAGAAAGCTGTAGTCCCTTGAGAGAAACCGATGTACTGGATCCTAGGAAGTCCAGTTTCTTTAATGACGTAATCGATCATGGCAGGAAGGTCGTAGTAACCTATTTCATGCCAGCTGAACTTCCAGAAAGAGGAAGATGTAGGTTTCAGAGAGGCATGGTTTCGGGAGTAAGTGTTCCCTCGTGCGTTGCCCATCCAGACATCGTATCCAGCGTCTGCTAAGATGTATGCTGGAATCAATGCAAGTTAGTATCAAGTCAGTCTACTTTAAATCTAGAAATTAAAGATCTTACAGAAGGTTTCCTAACCATTAGGCGCTATTTTCGCAAAGGCAAAGCTTCGCTAATACATTTGAAAATGAAAAAATCCATGGGATTATTACGAGACAGTATAAAAAAAAGTTCGTACCAAGTCCTCGACCAGGGGTCATAAGCACCCATTCAGCGGAAGACGACAACAGGCCGTGTTGGAGAAAGACCACCGGCGCATTGGGTGTCTTGCCAGGTATCCTGTGCACCTCTAAAATATACTTATCTTCAGTGTACACGCGATGTATTTCGCATGGATATCCATATTTTTTTATCAACGAAAACTGTGGATAAAATGATGAAGATTATTTGTAAGAGAAGATAAGTCAAAGATCAAATTTTTGTTTAATTCATTAATTACTTAACAGTTATTTTAGGTGATGATTTTAGGTCACGTCATTATAATAAATAACTTACCGTGTCCAAGCGCGCGTCATCCAGTATATCCGAAGCAGTATATTTAGAATACGGAGGCAAAGAATAATTAACTAATGCTAGAACAATTTGAGGAAAACACACTAACGCGAGGCAACACAACACGAATATCGATGAACAAACCATTTTATTTGATGATGAAGAATTTATTTTTAATTGCGAACAGTACTATCAAATTAGTTTTATAGTAAGTGAAGAGCCATCAAATGTTTTTGATAGACTGTTGACTAAAGTTAAGACAATAGTTTCATAAGGGCTGGATTATTTGATTAGCGCCGATAAGGCCACTTTCAGGGCGATGCTCGGATATTATTTGCTGACCCACTTATTACATTTCCTTAGATTCTAAGGGATTCCAAGTAGCTTTGATAGATTTCTTTTACAAATATTAGGTTTGCACTTTTGATGATAGCTACTGTTTTTCTAAGCACTTTTGTAGATACGCAGGAAATCATAGTAGAGATTAATAGCTGTTCACGCGGTTTCACCAGCGTCTCGAGGAAACTTTTTCCTTTTCCCGGATAAAACATACAAACAAGCCCATGTTCAACGTTGATAGTGTAGCTTCCTGCTATAGGGTAGCTCCAGTGAAATAATTCAGTTCTGGAGCCTATTCGATTAAAACAAACAAACAAATCTTTCCTCTTTATACATTTGTACATAAAGAGATAGATATAGATTAGAGATGCCTCCAGAAATTATGGCACCTACCTATACCTACAATAGAGGGAGAAATATACCCATAATATTTTTTTAACACCAAATTAGAATCATCGGCACGAATCTTGAGCGCTGACAGCAAAGAACCAATCCCGAGTGACGGCTATGACGCGATGCGCTGCTGGCCAATCACCGCTTTAGCCCGCCCCCGCGCCTCACTTCATACCACAAAAGGGACCCAATAAATTACTTCTGCGCAGGTGAAAGTCAGCGCTCAAGATTCGTGCCGATGATTATACCTTTAGATCTGCATAATATCCTAAAGTAAATAGGTAGTAAGTTCATTCAAAACATGATAGGCTCAATATTTCGATACTCGCCTATTTATAGTTCATGGTCACTGAATTTATACATATAAAAAATTAAAAGATAAAAATAGATACTTATTATGATTAATCTTTGATGTATTCTTATCTAGAAGTATGTACATAGCAGTTTGTTTATCACGATATTAGCTTATTCAAATAAGACATTGACTAGCCGGCCGGCTGAAACGAAATCAATAAATAAATAAAATAAATTCAACAATTTGCCATTAATTCTCTGTTTAATGAATATTTAGGGGATATAATGTTAAAATTACTAAAAAAACAGACATTATTTTGTAGGTAAAAAGAGTAGGTATAAAAATACTTCGAGCTCTTTCTTATCATTTATTTATTATCATTTGCCAGTGGTGATCTTCATATTTAATAAATATTATTTATTATAACTACATACTTAGTTATTAATACACATAGTTAAGAATTAATTGATAAGATAGAATATTTCGAAATGCAGTTATAAGTAATTATATAGCTACATCAGTTAATATCAGATTGAGGATCAGGGTCAAAAGATAAAGATAAACATGATTTGTGGACGACCATGCTTGCGACATAAAACAACATACACGACATAAAACCTACTTAAGAAGCTACTAGCCGTTGTCGCGATTTCACCCGCGTTCCGTGGGAACTGCTACCCATATCGGGATAAAATATATCCTATTTCACTTTTGGAAAGCTACACTCTTCCATATGAGTAGTTTCGGAGTCTTTAGAGTAGGTACAAATAAACAAAAAATCCACTTTACTATCCCTACTAATATTATAAATGCGAAAGTAACTCTGTCTGTCTGTCTGTTACCTAAGCTTTCACGTCTAAACCACTGAACTGATTTTAATAAAATTTGGTACAGAGATTTATTTATTTAAGGAAAACCAACTAGAGAGATACAGTTGACCTTGAGAAAGAACAAGGATAGTTTTTATCCTGGACTTTTGAAGAGTTCTTTTGAGAACGCGATAAGACCGAACTCGACGCGGGCGAAGCCGCAGGCGGAAGCTAGTATTAGTATAAAAGTTATAAACTAACATAATACAGTTACTGTCAGACACACGAATAAGTAGTTCGTGCGTTTACTTAGGTATACGCGGTGTAGTATACGTACATCAACAAGAAGCATTCAACTTACATTTTTTTATTAAACGGTTTTATTTAGCTCACCCCGTTTGTTTTATTATTTATTCATTCTTGGGTCAAATTTAGAAATTGAAATTTCAGTGCCTTCCTGTTGTCAGATTGATCTGAAATTTGGTACACACCTTTATTTCCGATGACAATACAATATAGTAATATCAATAATATTGCAAATCCAAGATGGCCGCCGGTACAAAATGGCGGATAACGTAGGTTTTATCAATCCCGTCAATGTGGGTATCAAATGAAAGTGCTCAACCAGTAGAATACAATGTACTATATAAAATTCAAATCCAAGATGGCGGCCTCTACAAAATGGCGGATAACTTAGGTTTTATCAATCCCATCAACATGGGTATCAAATGAAAGGTCTCAACAAGTAGAATACAATTTACTATGCAAAATTGAAATCTAAGATGGCCGCCGCTACCAAATGGCTGATAACAATTTTTAAACGGTTTTATTCAGCTCATCCCGTTTGTTTTATTCTTGGGTCCAATTTAGTAATTCAAACACCCTCTTCCTGTCAACCGATTAATCTGAAATTTTGTATACACCTTTTATTCCGATGACAATACAATATAGTAATATCAATAACATTGTAAATCTAATATGGCCGCCGGCACAAAATGGCGGATTACATATTTTTCCACAACCCCCTCAATATGGGTATCAAATGAAAGGGCTACACAAGTAGAATACTGTCAGCAACCCCAGCAGGGCCCAACAGGGTGCTAGGCGTGCCTGGGCTGCGGGATTGTTCGAAAGAGTCACCGTGGCCCTGGTACATAAAAGGCCTACGACGAAACATAACTATTTTTGTCAGTAAGAGTCTGGCACTCCCTTACCACTGCTGACCCAGGGAGGGGTCACTTGATGATTTTTGGTGTCGTTAAAAAAATGACTTTTTTTAAAATTAGATTGTAATAAATTATCAGGTAAGAGACCGTGTAATAATGATGCACTAAATGAATAAGGGCCTACGCAGACCGGGACGTCATGGCAAGGGATTTTGCCGTGAGTCAGCGCACACCGGCTGCTTAGATACCGCGGCATACCAGCATTTTACCACGGCATGCCACGGCGTGCCGCGGCATTCCAGCACTTTGCCACGGCATGCCCCGGCATGCCCCGGGGTGCCGCGGCATGACAAAGCACGCCTCAGCGACTCCTGCTGCCTGCAGTATATTAATACCCCGCAGTATATTACTACGAGCGCTGGAGTCCGTGTCATGCCGTTGCCTACCGCAGTATGCCGCGGCATCCCGCCACGGGAGCCTGTGACGAGCGCCGGAGTCCGTGTCATGCCGTTGCCTACCGCAGTATGCCGCGGCATCCCGCCACGGGAGCCTGTGGCGTGTCTTTTCGATTAAATCCCTTTCAATGCCACGGCATCATTTTAAAGCATAGCAATTTATGTCGTATTTCTGTAACAGTACGGATGAATGTCCATTAGTAAAAATTAAAATCCCTTGCCATTCCGTCCCGGTCTGCGTAGGCCTTTAGATAGAATGAGGAATATTCGGTAGGCATTTTCATTAAATACTAAAAACTAGAAAATAAAAAATCGGTAAAAAAACTTTTAAGTCAAACGGTTTTATCTGATGTGCACTGAAAACTAGAAAATAAAAAAATAGTTACTTACCTGTCAACCTACGTAGGGTGTCTTGGTCATATTAGACTAAAATAAAAACGTGGGGCCCCTCTGAAATCCTACCTATGGCAAAGCATATCTTTATACTTTGGTAGATCATGAGCTCAGCGTTCGCTGGTGAAGCCGCTACGGCTGATTATTGATTGTCAAAATCTCCAGTTACGATTATAGTAAGTCGATGCAATCCACACCTATTATAGAAGAAGAAGAAAGTACTACAGCAACAGTTATGGGCCCCACGTTTTTATTTTAGTCTAATATGACCAAGACACCCTACGTAGGTTGACAGGTAAGTAACTATTTTTTTATTTTCTAGTTTTCAGTGCACATCAGATAAAACCGTTTGACTTAAAAGTTTTTTTACCGATTTTTTATTGGGTCAGTAGGTACCAAACTACGTAAGTTCTACTTACCTCGGATCAACTGATGGAATATTAATTATATTTGTACAGGAAATATACCTGTAGCCGTATATAACTATCGTTAGCTGTTACTCTATCTATAGCTTCGATTTTTTGGCGATAGGCAAAATATAACATTTCCCTCCATTTTCGAACGGGCCGCCAGTCTCCATTTTTTTTTTCGACGCTGTTTGGAATATGGTCTTTTAATCAAGATTTTATTAAGTCTATGAGATTTAAACACGTAGTTTGGAGGTATCGCCAAATCAAATAAAGCTGGTTAAAAATGTATGCAGTACATAGCTTTTATATGTTGAGTTTTTGATTCTTATGCTTTTTTTATTTTTTAATTAGGTAAAAGAGAAGAACAACAATATAAGAAAAGTAATAGACGCGGCTCAAAAAATGGTAACTTTGAGAGATTCACCTTATAAATAGCTAAATAATTATAATGATACCTAAGTACAAAACTTGAATTTGATGCTATAAACATAAACCACTCATATTCATATTCAAAATAATTCAAAAAGTGAATAGGTAGTTTTATGGACGTTTTTTATTGTACTGGTAACATGGCTCAATTAGAATTATTTATCTGTGGCATTGTTTTCTTTCAATTTCAATCAAAGCAATTTTGCGTCGTTTCGTTGATATAATTTTCTATTATTTATTTTGCTTTGTTAGATTTAACTAAGAAAATTTGCCTATGGTAACGTAGCGAGACATAATGGCGAATCAGGAAATCAGTTTGAAATGGAATGGTTATCAGAGCAACATTCTGTTCAATGTAAAAGAGTTGTACAAAGACGAAGGCTTGTCGGACGTGACTCTGGTGTCTGAGGGCCACAGTTTTAAGGCTCATAAAGTGATACTGTCGGCAAATAGTTCAGTTTTCAGGACCATATTTCAGGTAACAGAGTATACATGTGTCAAATTGCCTTTATATGGTTTCCCTACGCAAAGTTTTTGGTCTAACGCCCACACGTTTTTTTCGTAGCAAAACCCCCACAAGGATCCAATTATAGTGCTTCATGACATCAGTACGGCCTCTCTGCGGACGCTGCTGACGTTCATGTACAACGGGGAGGTAAATGTGACTGAAGAATTTCTACCAATACTGTTAAAAACTGCAGAAACGTTAAGGATTTGCGGTTTATCTACAGGCAGTGAGGTTTCACGTGAAGATGAGGTAAGATTCATATTGTTTTATTTACAAATATATTAATAACTGTTCCATTTTAATCAAGTGGTCAGATTGTCGTCTTAGGGGTGGTCAAGTCTCATGATTGCACTTGGTAGAAATATACTATTCTCAGTACATTAGTAACAAGTTTAACAATAATCAAATATTTTTTTCAAGAAAACATCAGCAAGCTCTTTACCTAAAAAGCGTAAAAAAAGTGAACATGAAGATAGCAACAGTAAATGCAAGAAATGTGTATCTGTACAAGGCCGACAAGATGTTGCTCAAAATGTAAGATTTATTTGAATCTAATGTAAATGAAAATTTTCAAAAATGGATATTATAAGAACAGTTCTCATTAAAAAATCTTATTGTTTGAATATTTCAGAATCTAGTGCCAAAGTTAGAGCCAGCCGAATCACCACTTACGGACTATTCCGGAGATAATACAAATGATACGGATATAGCATTGCTTGACGATGTTGCTGAGAAGAAGCAAAATGTAAGATCTTTTCTCCATGTTAAAGATATACTGAGACCCAGTTGCACATGTAATTGGGACGATAACCAATCCATAACCAGTTGTATGCAGTTGATGCGTGACAACTGAAAATGGTCCAGTTATTGTTAAAATTAAAAGGTGCAACTCACCGTGAGGGTAATAACAATCCATCCTGCTAAGTTCATTACATATTACCTTTTTTGTACATTGTAGGTATCCCAGAAGATACTTAACATAGTTTTGGAAATTCAAATTGAAAAAAAAATCTTTTAATACAAGCTTTCATGTTTGTCCTAGGTTCTACCTGTATTCTGAGTCTACTTGTCTTCCCGCATCCAAATTAAAAGTGGCTTTTACTGTATTTAGGCTCTAGACAAACTCACAAAATTTCATTTATCAGTTTTGGCATTAAAACCTGACATTACTGTTGCAGTACTTATTACTATAATTTTATTCTTCAACAGACTTCTTTATTAGTTCCTAGTTCAGATATGTCTCATGATGTAGCTATGTAGGTAATATAAAATTTATATCTTTACTTTTCAGAAAGGTTCAGGAGCAACCAAGAAGAGGAAAAGAGCAGAACAAGACAACAACAATAAATGCAAGAAGTGCTTGCCAACGGTTGATTCAGAAACTGTTCACAAAATTAGCTCTGACAACGGAAAGCAATCTGTAAGTACAAAATTTTTATTATTTTTAAGTGCTTAATGATCTGTTATTTAAGTATTGATCTGAATTAGCAACAACAAATTTCGTCACAGTTTACTTGCATTCCAAGGGAACTTCCCATACCTAGACAAAATATAGCATCGTCCCACTGCTGAGACAGGCCTCCTCTCACGCAAAGAAGGATTGAGCATTAATCACCATGTTTGCTCAATGCTGGTTGGTGATTTCAGACTATATAGTCTAGGTTTCCTCAAGTTGTTTTCCTTCACCTTTTCATCAGCCATTGGTGTCCAAGATATACTTAGAAATTACATACAAACTTAGAAAAGTTGACTCTGGGATATTGTAGCTTCTTAACAGTGAAAGAACCAGAGAAATAAAGAAATTTTACCTCTGCAGTATATTAGTACAAGAATGTGGTACCTATAATACATTTTAGGTATGATTTCTAATTTCAGAATGTTGTCCTCAAAATTGAGCCCATAGAATCACCCCTTACTGATTATTCAGGAGAAAACACAAATGACACCGATATTGCTTTACTGGAAGACACTTCTGATAAGAAACAGATTAGTGCTGAAAATTGTCTCAACAAGAAGGCGTACATGCTTAGTGATAGAATTGATAAGAGCGAAGTAAGCAGTACTCAGCCTTGTTTGAATGAAAAGATTAACAGCAGTGATGCATCCGATGAAATTATTGAAATAGACAAGGAAGTAGAAAATGTACTGCAGAGTGGAACCAGAATTGAATCGCTGAGTATAAAAACTGAGAATCTAAATTTGGTGAATACTGATGCTAAAGGTAATACATAAAATATACATAATACATAATATATTTAGAATAGATGCTGTTTGTTTTCCTGTTTAAATCAAATAGGGGACTGATTTTCCTGAGACAGGTAACGGATTGAATGTGATTTTATATGTGTATCAAAGACACAAAATTGCAGTCAATGAATTAGTCTCAAAAATAAGATCAGTTATCTCTTTCTTCTTGTGTATTTTTTTATTGTTTGAGACTATATCATGTAACATGTATTCCTGTTTTTGCAGATCCATCATTTCCCTGTCCGTTTTGTCCACGCGTGTACAACAGTTGGGGGTACAGACGGAGACATGTGAAATCTAGACATGTTACTAACAGGTAATTTTATTGATTTCTCAAGTTTTGGGTTGGGAATAAGATTTTTTGACTTATCAATCATACTACTTATCGGAAAAGGTAAAATAAAACTACATATATGAAAAGTATCATATTATGCCTCTCAGATGCCTATAACACCTCTAGAACATCCACACACAACGAAGTATATAAAGGGCACATAGGAGTATTACATAAGGGATTATTTAACGGAGTACATAAGGAGGAATGCAAGTTATGTTACACTAGTTGTTTTACCATGGTTACACTCCCGTCCTGGAGATATGTAGTTATGTATGTTACTCGAAAAATAGTGTAGCTTTTAAATAGTGAATGAATTTTTCAAATTGTTTCTGTAGAGCCTTTTGGACGAACAAAAATACAAATGTTTTCTTTTTATATTATTGTTAATAAATTAGTACATATTCAAACGACTCGTTGCCTCGTTGCTATCTACTCGACTGCTATGACTGAGGTCTCGGTTTCGGGTCGGGCCGAAATAGCGTTCTGGGTTTTATAAATCCTTCAGAAAGCAGCCCGTGGTCTGTAGGTTGGTGATTAATTCATCCGTATCGGAGAGCATCTCTCTCCGGTCTTGTCGGATTGCCGTCTCATCGGGTTATGAGAGTGAAGGAATAGTGAGTGCACTTGTGTCTGTGCGAATGCTTGTGCACTATAATGTCTTGCGCAGCTGGCTGATCTCTTTATAAGAGGACAGCCGCTGTGGCCGAAATCGGCCTTGGTATTATTATAGAATAGCTTTTGCCTGCGACATCGTTCGCGTGGAATAGTGACTACCGGCAGATTTTGGGTTTGACCATTAGATGGCGCTGAACGTCCGGAATAAATTTTATTTTTGGTAATAAAAACTATCCTATGTCCTTTCTCAAGTTCCAAACGATGTCCGTGCCAAATTTCACACAAATTGGTTCTGTAGTTTAGGCGTGAAGAAAAGACAGGCGGACAGCCAGAGCTACTTTCGCATTTATATTGTTAGTTTGGATTTAAAATCCTGAATCCGCTTATTTCCTGACTTAATCCCCAGGCTATCATGCAAGTGGTGCGTGTCCGTCCTGCCGTCGACGGGCGCGTGGTACACGCACGCGACGCGCGCGCACGGCGTGGCGCACGAGGAGGCGCGCAACTCGCTCGTCGTCATGGTGGAGGCGCACGCCGTGCTCACGCTCGCCGAGCCCAACGTCACGCAGCTGCTCGTATGAACACAGGTATGGTATATCTAGCTAGCTAGACCATCCCCACACACAGTCACGGATTGTCAAAGAAATACTTCAAGAGTGACTTAAGTAATCATTAACCTCCTTATTATAAAACGTGGTTTTAAGAAGTACCCGCTTTAGTAATAGCTTTAGTCCAATGATTTTGTTCGGGACGGTGGTTTAACGGTGGTACTAAAGCTGGCACTTTTTTAAAACCACGTTTTATAATAAGGTGCCTAATGTCTAAGTACGGGGGTAAGTGTGTCTGTGGTCGCATTCTTAAAATCAGTCAGAGTGCCTAGTGCGAGTTTTGCAAGTTAACTTTCTCGATGCAAAGATTATTATCATACAATTGAATCACGTACACGTAGTACTATACTTTTGCAACTCTACAAAATCAATCCTCTGTAATATGTTTGGATTTAAGGGTGCTTCGTTTTACCTGTTCACAAGATTCTTGTTTGTTATTTTGAGCATTAATGCATCTAGCCACAGACTTAGATAGATAAAGAGACGGCAAGGTAATGTGTGTTAATTTCTTATCTTCATTGTCACACCACAGTCAGTCATGTGTCAACCATGCTTGATTTTTGTATTGATATGAGTTTTCATTTATTTCCAATAGTTTTTCTACTATGTTAATGTAAAAATGTCACATTCTAGCACTGTAACTTATTGTAAGTTTTTTTTATTGCACAGTGAGATAACTTCTGGTCTTCTTTTTGTCATAAAGTAGCATAATATAAGTACCTTACGGCCAGTCCAAGCATTGTTTGACAGTTACATGGTCAGTATACACTTGTTTTATTTCTGCACTAATTTTAAGGTATGGTAACTTTTTGTCTCTGGTTTTTCCATAGTGAGTGGGGTTGTTTTTTAATTTACTGTATAATATGGAAATGGAATGTTGAGGTACTTCAGAAACAATAATGTAGTTGCGATTTTAATTCGCCTTTCCGTCACTGACATTGGATTATTTGTTAATCTGGGTGATCACAGACTTATAAATGCTTAGACAGCAATTTTGAATTTTCTTTTGTATGTGCTGTGTCACTCAGTATAAAAAAAATGGAAAGGCATATTAAAATATTGAGGATAACCTTTCTAATTATCTATATTGTGTTTGTATTTATTGTTTAAATTATTATAATAGGTATGTGATGATCTCAAAGTTATGAAGTCACGGTTTTCTAGTATCGTAAGCGCCATAATAAATTGCTTAAAAATATTTTACGTACATTTTTGTATTCTAAGTCACTATTTGCACCGGATTTAGTACTAAATTATAATATTTGGAGTAAAATATTAAATTAGGTCTAGTATAACTTTAATCTTCGACATTGCTAGCTTATGATACAAGCCAGTCAATGATTCTTAATCAAAACTATTTAGCTAAACCCTAACGAAAGGTTTGAAGCAGTATAATTAGGAATACCCATTAAATGGAAATATAATGTAAAGTCCCGATACCGCAAAATCGATATAGTTTCTGAGAATTAAGTTCTCATTGCTAAGAAAGGTTCCGTAGCATCTTCCTGCTGCAATTTAAGCAATTCTAAAAACTTGATGACGTACTTATTTGGCTCATATTTTTTTTTGAAATACTCCGAATATCATAACGTCGGGGGTTTTTGTACGGTCAAGTTATTTTCCAACGCAACTGGGATAGATGGATCGGGAAATATTTAAGCATAAAATGGTTTTTAAGCGGTATCGGCACAAAATAAAAAAAAGTTTTTTCACACTTGAACTATCTATTACATTTATAACACATTGACTGAATTCATAGAGCTTAAGGTTTAATATAGAACGTAATAAATACTTGATATTTTTATAACCCTTTTAATGTATTTCACTAATTTAATAACTAGCTTTAAGTCAATTAATATTCGGCAATAACTATAGGATGTGATTTCAAGAGATTAGCGAGAGAATTTCGGAAATTAAATATTCGATTAGAAATTATGTGTGGCCTAAATTTAAAAAGAAAATATATATGGAAATGAGATTAAAAATAAAAAAAGTAGAAGTATATTTTGGTACTTTATTGTATTAACTATATTTGTTCCAAGTGATTTTATAATGTAAGGCAGTTGTATGTGGTCGGAAAAAAATAAATATTTTGTGGTGGGTACTGTCTAGAAATTCATTGTCTCGCACTAAAATGAAGCGATTTCACGAGCGACTGGTAAACAATTTTCTTTGTCATTGTACAACTTATAACGGCCTAGGTTTTATTTTTAGTCGTAACAACGACTCTTTTATTCAAAACTTATTAATAATGCCCACATTAAAAATCAAATATAATCATTTAAAAAAATGCTACAGTGTAGTTGCAAAATTAAGGATGGTTCCAGAAGTAAGGAACAATTACATATTTGATTAAATATAAATAAAAGTTTAAATAAACATATCACACTGTACAAATTATTCGATCGAGCTTTTAAAGTAATAACAGTGAGCTTATAAGCATAATGAAACATACCTACTGTATCTATTTATTTGTTAGTTCTTATAATTATGTATATGAGCGATACATTTAATCACTTATCTAATTTTAAACCTTCTTTCTTACATTTACTACTTAATTTACTCACTTTTTATTTTTTAATTTCAAGCATAATACGTTTAATGTTTTACTGTAGTAATAACGTGATATTTAATAAATCGTCGATGTATCGCTCATCAATAAATGCTATCAAACCTTCATGGACCATTCAACTTGTCTGTGGTAGTAATCATGTCACCACAATCTAGTTTATAAGCAAATATAATAAGTTACCAAAGCAATTTCGGATAAGGTTATTCTAAGATTAATATAAAACTTGATATATTTTTTTACGATGTGATGAAACCTAAAAAATGTGTTAAATGAACACAAAGTTTCGCCATAATTCGCTTTAAGATCATCTTTTGTATTTAATATACTTAACTCTATTGAGATATAAATTATATTATTTAGAAATTAACAAAAATCTTATGACTTACGTAAAATTATGGCTTTAAAAACTTAACTGTCAAAAACAATACTAATATTGTATGCCATAATAAAAATAATAAATGTATGCGGACTTCCAATGCAATGGAGATTAAATATATTTTTTACGAAATTCTCGTTGTTTTCTTATAAATCTGTAACGGTACCCTCCACTGTGATTCCGGGCGCTAACTCCACTTTTTCATTTTCAACTTTATTATCGTCTTGACAAATCATGTCAGTTTGTGAGTCCCTCTTCTTCAATGCAGCAATGATGAGGTCCTTTGAGTTCTGTCGAATCATTTCTCTGCTCACAGACCGGGGTAGAGGCGAATTGTCTCTGTATGGTGGAGGCGTCTCTGTCGCCATTCTGGTTGGAGGCGGCGTTGGCGCAGGACGCTTACCCGGAGGAGTAGGAGGCGGCTTACCAGGAGGAGGCGTGGGCGCCGGATATTTAGGAGCAGCCGGTGGCTTAGCCTTGCTCGGCGATATAATATGCTTCGACACCGTCTGCCTCTCCTCTAAATCATTATTTAACTCATTAGACCTCTTCATCGAAGCTCTATTGCGAGGAGTTTTCTTCAACATTGCTTGGAAATTGAACGGAGGATCGTCCTCGTTCATATCGTTGGTAGATTTAGCCATTGCTTGCAGTTCCATTATCGGATCTTGGGCTTCGTTGTCAATAGCGTAAAGACTTCTGCTGTAACTCGACTTTCGTAGTTTGGGCGCTGCGTCTTCAAGAATGTCCGTGTCATCTCGCACTCCGGCCCAGGGTTCTGGTGGTTGGTAGTAGCTATGTGGAGCTTGGCTGGGTTTCTTCTTGTATACTGCAGGTCTATTGGCTGGTCCGTCCTTTCGCGTAGATTTTGCTGTGGATGGTTTGTCTGGCTCGTCGGGCGGGAGGACGGGGACCGGTTGAGTAGGGTCTCTGCAGAATGGCACTGTGATGAGCGTCTGTGTGCTCGCCGAAGTTTTACTGGCGTCGGTTTGTGCTGAACTAAATCGACGTTTCAACGGTTCGTCCCACTGCTCGTGGTCGGAATCGTATTGACTGGCAAATGTGTCGCTACAAGAAGAAATTGGATATGTTAAACATTTAATATTGCAAGTTCACTATCTCATTGAGAATGGATATGTTTTATAGAGACGGCTAAATTCAGAAGTCTTAGTAGGTTTGCTGTTCTTGGTATTTATGCAAGGAAAGATCTAAAATACTCACTTGCTCTTAGCAGAAGGATCGCACATATACGAAGTATCGTAATACTGAAGTTGGTCGATTCTGAATGGAAGTTTCCAGACGGTAGGAGGCCCGGAGCCGAGGAAGTCGCTTTCTTTAGAATGTGGGTCTACCCGGTCAAGCAGGACCGAAGTGCTCGTATTTAGCAGTGCCTCCAAAACTGCTTGGTTGTAGATATGCACCTGGAAAAAGATGAAAGAACATAATAATGTCCTTTCTTTTTGAAGAAATACCTAGGTGTGCTTATAGCACCCTTATTACAATATGGCCGTGTTATGGAGCAATTTTGGAAAAAAACTGCGCGACCCCATGATCATACCAACATTCGAGTTAGCGCCCTAAATTTTAACGAGGTAAACTACAAAAATGCTTCCAGCCTTTTGTAATAGAAGTAGTATTTGATGAACATGAGATAAATGACTCAACAACTGAAAAAGAGTTCTCGTTTTATTCGAGTGACTTACCCGGTTGTATCAGTGTGAATAAAATAAAAAGGTTATTAATAAGCAACTTGGGAAGCGGTGTCTGTTTATTGCTATTTAAATTGATGACAATAATTAGGTAGTACCTATGCCCTTATAAATTCATGTTGCCTAGCTAAAAATACTATTTTAAAACCAAAAACAGATCCTAGCTCCTCTATTCTTAGAAAACTTTATAATCTTGGTTTATTAACAAGATGTAAAGATTATAGTCTCGAATACCACCCGTGCTTTTTACGTGAACCCATAGCCGACAGTCTAGAAAAAACGTAGTTGACTCCACACTTGTCAACAGCCTTTATCATAGAACTACCACCATTTAATTCTTCATACTTGACAGTGTGTTCTGACATCTCAGTCACACTTCGCACAATCTTTCTCAGGCATTTTCTAGGCATCTACAAAGTCAGACAAATATGAACTCATGTTACAACCATACTACTGAAATTCTGGTACGACTGTACCCATCCTCCCCTTCTCACGAAAATAATCTACACTACTGCCATCTACACTACAGGGGGTATGAACCAGTACATTTTAATAAAAGATAAGGTCTGTTACCTGCTGAGAAAAATGCACTAGATCCTGGTATCGTACTGCACGATATTGTAACAATACTTGGAATATGGAACGGCTTTTCCATCTCATGGCGAATCTCTTTAGGAATGATGCCGTTTCTTCATCAATTTGTCCCGTGCTTTTGTTAATGAGGGGTCCATATGCTTTGCGGACTATGTAACCACGGTAAGCTGTAAGAATGAAATTAGAAGCTGTATTTGTTTTGCATTAATTGAGTTTTACAATACAGTTTTTCAGAAGGTTGTATTGAAGACGCTGATGAAAATATGGATAGATTTGATGATCCATACCTATTACAATTGATTGTGAGTAGGGCTGCCATCCGTCCGGGTTTCCCCGGATTTGTCCTCGTTTTGACCCCGTCCGGGGGACGTCCGGGCGGGTTTTCAAGAGGCGTCCGGGGAAAACCCGGACACTTTTCATGTAAAAAAGCACCTTACTGTATTTACGTATTTATCGGCATTATTATACAAAACGCTAACTTCATTCGGTGTAAGAGTAACACGATAAAATAACAACAGACTGCCCTTCGTCGCCACACCCTCGCGAGTTCAACCACTTCGATTGGATGATGTTGGAACACATTTCAGTAGATTCATCGTGGCCTGAAGTAGAAAAAACTCTTCTATTTCTGACAGAAAGAAACATTAATATAGACGACTCGGAATTATTTGACGAGTGGGTCAATTTGAAAGAATTTAGCCTAAATCTTTCAGACGAAGAGGAAAAATTGATCGCTAACCAGCTTTGGCTGAATTTTTTTAAAACAAAGAATGCACATCTGTACACTGAATTAAGTAGGATTGCGCAATATTTTTTCTGCATACCTACATAATGCGAATGAAGAGCGAATATTTTCATTAATTAATCAGCAATGGACGAAAGACAGAAAGTCGTTAGACACAGATATAATATTTTTATGTAAAAAAAAGATTTGTTTTTGTAATTGTTTATGGCTAAAATTACACATTGAGTGAAATTAAAAAAAAAAAGAAAATTAAAGGTCTTTTTTTAAATATTATTTTCGGACCCGTCCGGGGAAAAAATGCGATTTACGTCAAATGCCCGGGTTTTTTTAAATCTTTGTCCGGGTTTGGCGAAATTCGAGATGGCAGCCCTAATTGTGAGCAATGCAGTTCTACTGAATATGGCTACGTTTGCCTTTGACTATGCAACTCAACGCAATTCAACAGTTGAAGGTAAGAATAATTTCCTAAATATTGTATTTAGTTACCTTTCTGTATCAATAACGCAGCTTCGTCTTCTGTTACGTTCATTGATTGTTGCTTTTTGAGTTCCTTTACTGAAAGCAGAAATTGGATCACACGTCACTACCATACCTGGGCACCTTCCAAAAATTTTCGGTATCTAGACTGATTTGTACTTACTGTGACGCATTTTAGACTTATCCTTGTTAGCTTTTCTTCTCGCCAAGAATGCTCGCATCATGCATTGAACTTTTATTATTTTCTTTACTTGCGTTTCGTAGAGCCTGAAACAAGTATAACAGTAGCCTTACAATTGTCCTTTTATCAGATATACAGATATTTATCTATCTTCAGTGCCTTTATTTACCTTGATAAGAATTCTTCGTTGTAATACTTCAAAAATACTTTAGATTTTCCCAGCACCCAACCTTCCATCTTTAGACGAATCATTAGCAACCTGCAGTTTTCTTTTGTCACTTCTACGTTTTCATCAAAATCGAATGCCAGGAAACGGTACCTAAATGAAAAATAAATTATATTTACTTCCACACATTGCTCTCTTTAAAATCAGTTTTTTTAAAGCTTTGAAGACTTACCTTCGAATGAATTCTGCAAATGGTATACGACTAGAAAACCCGCTCTGTCTTGCTTTTGCCGTGTCCAAAATCGCCAAGGCTCTCAGTTGCTGCCTCACTACTTCAGTTTGGAATCCTCTAGGATTGTCATTTAAATCAGCTCTGATACATCGAACGTAGTTGGTGCCCCCACTGCCAGGACCTATGGAAAGTTGCTTCAGGATCTCTAAGCTGGTGGCTCTGTATGTTGCAGCAGCAGTCCTCATTCGGTGTACTTGAGAATATTGGCCTTTGGAGACTGTATTGTATTTCTGAAAGTAATAGATATTTCACTTTATTGTCTACTTCAAATGATAAAGTATTTAAGGCAACAGAATATTTCATTTTACCACTTACCCTGGCTTTCAGATTTTCCATTTCTTTTTCAGATTTAGACCTTGCCACAGTAACTTTTGGCTGGCCAGATGACACGGTCAAGTTCCCAGTTTTGGTCAGTTTATTCCTGAATAGCTGTTGAACAGTAACATTTGTCGAAGCCCGCATGGTTTCTATCATTTCTGGAGGTAGGAAATCTTTGTTTTTATCCGCCATTTCTCTGCAGTCGTAGTTTACTTTTCCTGTATAATGGGCCACACTGAATTCATGGCTGCCTGACAGTTTGATGTATGGTCCCTTGCAAGTCGTTCTTATTGTGCCTGAAGAGAATATTTCAAGATTTTTGTTTTTAATCTCGCTTCAATATATTTTTCATCAAATATTTTTTAAGTTTACTTACTCATAATAAATTCCTGGCCACTACCCGTGCGGCTGGCCTCATCTAAAATATAAAACAGTCCAAGTGGTCTTCCCATTAGTTGATCTACTGAATTCTTGTTATCATAGAAATGTAATGATACCACTGGAACCTCTTCCTCTGCTGTCTCCTGCATTTCCCACGCAAACATCCTCTGGTTGTACAGAAACTGTATTTGTTCGTTCGTTGTGTTAACAATCAGTTGTTCCAGTTTATTCCTATGGTAGCATTCAAACCCAAACATGTCGAGCAAGCTCACTGAATATTTGTCGCCGCTGGAACATGATTCGATCATTACAATGTGTAGCAGAACTTAAAATAGGTATAAAATTCAATTTAATGCTAACCAAGTACTTACAATACAGATCTCATAAATGAAAGTTTCGAATTTATCAAATTAATCATCCAGTCTATTAGTCTCTTGTACAATGCACTTGCTAAAGTATCCCTTGCATCCCTCGCTTCATCAGTAGAATGTCTCCTTTTCACAGCTGTTCCACTTTCTATTAGACAATAATTAAGCAATGCCCATAGGAATTTCACTTCTTCTAAAGATAACAGTTTAGCAACTTTCTTTGCTTCATCAGGATTTTCTATTTCTGCTATACCGCTTTTACCATCTTTGAACCTAACATTGCCTAATACGAGAATAGCTGCTAACACTGTTTCAAAGAAAGTAATGTCTTCCACTTCCCAGTCCAGACTTTTGAGATTTTCAATAAATTCTTTGTATAATGCGACGTTGTTCTCTGAATTCTCTCTTACTCCCTTTGTGCCCTTTGTTGGCTCATCAAGAATCCTCAAATACCGATGTTTCCTGTTCTTCTCTAGACAAAGTTCTTCAGTGCGATCAGCAGCTTCCATAGCGTCGTAGAAGTAGTACAACAGATCAAAGTTGGCTTGAGACCTGAAACACTTATTTAACTTTTATTTCCATCAGATAAATGTTATACCAAAATACATTATCTACTTACATGTCAGTTGATGAGACGCGCCATTTCTCTAGTTGATAAAGCCAGAATATAGCGCCGCTTAGTTTACCAGAACTGCCGTAAGTTACTTGAATTTGGAAGATTCCTCTGGTAGAATGTGCATTTAGCGGTGTTGCTCCAGTGATAGCTGCTTGTATGACTTTAGTGGCCTTCTGTATCCTCTCAGCTGTATTATTTTTCATCGCACCTAAGTAAGTGAGATGAGATAGTGCATGCAGCATGTTTGTGGTCTTCCCAGATTTACATTCACCAGAAAATACGACGTGTTGGGGCTCATTGTGATGTAGGGCGTCTTGATAAGCGCTGTCTGCTACCGCAAAAATGTGAGGTTCGTTATCTGATCTTGACTTACATTCATATTTTTTGTGGTACTGAAAATGTTAATGTAAATTATATACAATCAAACAACTAATTGGATTGATTGAATTACTTCAATTAGTTATCTACATTAACTCACAGATTCGTTATAAATGTCGTCAGTGACATTCGGATTGAGAATAAGAAGAACATCTCCGATAAATGATGTAAATGACCCTTTTACTAATTTAGTTTGCAACTCAGCAAGAATATTGTCCTCTGTTAATTTTTCCAATGCAGCCAAGTCTTCTACTTGCATGGTTTCTGGGTCACTAACACCTTGTATTGTAAGAAGGCCATCCTTGATCATTCTTTCGGGAACTTTATCTTCCAAAACTTTATTTTTCATGTCAGCTGCGAGTACTTTTAATTCTGTGGTTAGCTGTCGAAAAAAACATTACATTAGTTTTTCGATACTATGTACTCAAGAATAACGAGGTAACTTAGAATAAACTTACATGGAAATCATTTTCTGGAACCGATTGTATGAAAGGATGCTCTTCTAACTCCATCATATAGGGTCGATGTTCAGGATTTTTCTCAAGACATCTGTAAAATAAATCAATATGTAAGGTTTTGAATTGAAGAATGAGTTGAGCAGAGTTAGTAATTAATACTCACTCAGTGATGAAATCATTAATATCATTGGACCACATAGCTGGTTTCATTAGACCCGGTGGCGGGTTCCGAACAATTTGAAAAAGCGCCCTTGTTGGATGCATGTCTTGAAACGGTGCTTTTCCATCAGCCATTTCTATAGTAGTTATCCCTAAAGCCCATACATCAATTCTATTCCCGTAACCTTCTTCCCCACACGTCACTACTTCAGGAGCCATCCAGCTTGGCGATCCAATATTCGTCTTACTCGTGTCCAAAGTGCCATTCAATTTGCAAGACAATCCGAAATCGGACAGTTTCACTTCGCCGTCCTTCGTAATCAGAATGTTGCTGCATCTTATATTGCGGTGGATCACTTTGTTCTCGTGCAAGTAAACGAGCGCCTAGAATACAAATGAGTGAGGTAGAATTGATTGCACCAATCGAGGCAGTCAACACGGTAGTTTGACAGGGAGTGATGGAGTGACCGCCCCTAACGCGGAGGACTCGTGGATTGTTAAGACGGCTGGGCGATACTAACGTCAGCGTCAATCAAGTCCCCACGCCCCGGAGATTCATTGGGGCCTATTTGCATACGTATCGGGGCTCCAGTGCTGTCGCAGGCGGGCTGTCCGCGCTCTCTGCTGTCTGATATATCAGCTTGTTTAATGCGTTCATTACGATCGTTTAGTTGTTAGGGATGTAGGGATGGGGCATCGATACTTTTTGGTAGCGATTATTTTGCGTTATGTAGTTACTCAAATGCGTGGTGATTCACTAAGTCCTAGTAAACGATTACGCTACTTGCATAATGTAATTTGCGTAGATATTTCAATTTCAGAAAATATTGCTTTTCACGTCAAGCTTTACAAATTGGTAACACTTGTTATTTATATTTTTTTACACTGCTTAACAGTGAGAGAAATAATTGCTAAGGTCTTAAAACCTAATTCGCGTTCTTGTTAAAGTATGCTATGAGGTTGACTAATCAAATGTTTTATAGCGTAGTATTGCAGTTTTAAAAGAATCGATGTTTAATTTATCATAATATCGACAAAGATGACATCACAAGTTCGACTTTGATCGTACTTTACGAGATGTAACATCGATAGATATGCGTGGAAGATCTGCCTTACGAAGAGGACAGAGCACCGGTATTGTGAACCAAGTGGCTTGCATAAAGATAATACGCATTTAACCCTCTCCGATAACTTGAGAGCCCGAAGGACGAACCTGAACTGTTTTTATTGAACCTTACAAGAAAGGTGTAAGGTGGGTTTTTCTTTAACTGATCCACGTTAGAGAGATCATCGGCTACTGCGCCAGAGATCCGTATATCTTGTGTGCGCGAGCATTATTTACGATAATTGAGCGATGCGCCGCGATGGGGGGCCATCACGGTGTTGTCGGGCGCGCTCCGACATTCGCATCGACAAGTTCGACTGTTCCGTCGCGAATCACATCAAATAAAGCGGCGTGCATTTTAAGTAATGGCTCTAGATTGTATTTCAACGTACGTGGACATTCGCCTGGCAATATTTTATTCGACGTCACGCGAGCAACAGAAATAGCCGGGACACAGATCCGAGAACAATTGAGTTTGCATTCAAAGTACCTACCAATTGATTCAGCCGTTGAAAGGTAGACTGGCAGGCCCTTTGTTTTATAAACAGCCATCTCGAGTCGTATGTGACGAGCGACATGTTTATAGTCAGTCGAATATGGTCTTACCTTGATCGTATATTTGAGGATGTAAGCGATGTGTTCCTCGGACATTTTTCTGTCCACTGCTTTCAGTTTTCTGACAATATCGATGACAGATCCACATTCGCACAACTGGAAAATGGATGATTCATTGTGTTATTTGAATAATGACGACTTTTGCTAAAGAAACTGGCAAGTCCCAAAGCACAAATCCTTATGCTGTCTAAGGACTACAGTTGCTTTATAGACCTTCTTTGGTTTCTCTGTCATGTTTATTGTTTTTATCGTCCAAGTTACACGATACATATCAAATCATCTTACCTCAAGCACGAACCAAATTTTCTTGACGCCTTCAGACTTCTCACAGAAGACTCCGTAGAAATCAATCAAATTAGCATGTTTAGTGAAGTCCCTTAGTATCTTATATTCTTCTTGTATGTGATCTTCATTTTCGTCAATATACGTTTGTATCTTGACTGCGACATTTTTGCCGGCTGCTTGTGAGTCAGAGGCCCTGTATACTTCGCCGAAGATGCCTGCACCTAGTTTACCCTCAAGCTTGTAACGGTCGAAGGGGCATGGCAGGGACGAAACGTTAAGTCCGTCCTTCATGGTGGACGGATCATGTATCTAGCTTGGATGAGAACTCCTGTGGAATACCGTAGTTCGATTGTTGGTATATTTCTTTAATATTTAAAATAATTCATTATACGTTATGTTCACAGCCAATCAAATCAATTCACTGAGTAGGTAATCCCTAGTATCGATATGTAACATTTCTATTATACCACTAATAGTATTATGTAACGCCTATTTTTCCAAAAGGCAATTAAGTGGGATCAATTCTATAATATTTAGAATTAATTATTATTATATCAACTTAGTCAACAAGACAAGAGAATTAAAAACTTTATCAAATAAAAAATAAAATGTTATCCAACTCACCCCGTTTCCCGCCAGTCAGTAGCCACGACTCAGCGTCGAGGAGGGCACAGGGCCGACTGTACCTCGAACAGTGGAGAGCTCACAAGTGCCAGGGCTTCTCGTATTAAGAACACTGCTAATCCCCTTAATAGTATTAGGTCATAATGCCCGACGACCTTCCTCCATGCCTTGGATACAATTTAATTGGGGACGCGTTTAATTGTACTTGTTTGTTTTGGTTTTATTATCTAATGCTGTGGATGAGATTAGTGGAATGTTCTAGACTTCAGTATAGTTAAAGGAAAAGTAAAATAAATAGAATTAGAGAAGGACGATGATGAAGAGGATATTATTTTTCATTTCCATTACCACCAGTTTCCATTGTCTTTTTTGAGGGTTACTTATTGGACTTTTTTGTGCCTATAAAATGAGTATGTACTTATTGAATTTTATAGCTTAAATCACGCTTGCACTTTCTGCATTTATCGGTACAGACGTACTATAGTAACACAATCCTGCGAATTATCAATCAGTTTTTTATGAACAAAAATGAATCACTCCTAAATCAATCAAGTTCTTCGTATCTTCAACATTGCCAAAACTCATCATTCCACCGTTTCCAAAATGACGACTGTAAAATCCTTGTTTAGGTAACAATTTACGAAATTAATTCGCAACACCCACTCCATTATGTGATGTATCTATTTTTTCAAAAAAATCGATCCGTCATGCCAACAAGTATTCGATCAAGCACACTTAATACTAAAAGCGGAACATCAATGAATACAAAGATGGTTATTCAAAGTTGAATACCGTAAACCTGTCAGGAGTATTCGGATCTTCAAATAAGCCTGTCAATATACAGTTAGAAAGATGTATGAATGAAGAATGCGTATTTTTGGGGTATGTTTGAAAGAAAGAAGGGTGGAAGTAATTTCTTATAGTGCTTTTTGGGGCCTTTGATTTGGTAGCTCCGATACAAATGTTGATAAGATTTTTTTCGTTTATTTAACTTGTAGATACAGATACATATATTGGTTTTTTAAAGTAGATGGATACAATTTGTTAAATATCTTTTGATCAAGTTTTGATTTTACAAATGTGGGCCCCTAACAGGCTCCACAATTGTACTGTAGCTTTAAGCCTTGTATCCTGTAACACACATTATGGGATGCAAATAAATGAATAAAGTCATGCTTATGTTGAAAGGGTAGATAGATATTACCATAATATTAGAGACATAGCCGTACCTATATTATACAACCAAGGGAGGCTCTTAGCCGACACTGATATTATTATTTATCCAAATATAAGCACTTTTCAGTTCATTCAACATCGCCCAAAAATTTTTCATGCAGCTTTCGTCAGTTCGTCTTCCTTCTTATTTCTTTCTTTAAACGAGACGTAACATTTTTGTATCTTTTCAAGACCCCTTTTTACCTTGTAAGGTATGATACTCCTTAACAAAGCGTTGATGCACGAGGGCCCTTGAGTCAAGGGACCCACTTCAAGTATCGCTTCTAAAGAGCACCTACTTGAGATGTCAGTTTGTTGAGAAGAATAACAATTTTATTTGTTTGGATAAACATTTTATTTGAGTCTTGTGCTTTTTGTTTTGTCACTAGCTGTTCCCCATTTAGGATGAAAATGTGATAAGATAATCTTATGTTCTTTCTCAGACTATATGTGTAGGTATGAAATTTCTTTTAAATCTATATAATTAAATAGTTTTATCG
Source organism: Helicoverpa zea x Helicoverpa armigera (assembly GCA_033682625.1). NCBI lineage: Eukaryota > Metazoa > Arthropoda > Insecta > Lepidoptera > Noctuidae > Helicoverpa > Helicoverpa zea x Helicoverpa armigera. Next base: position 9,890,437 of record JAWIIS010000028.1, read on the forward strand.
TAAAGCGTGACAAGCAGATAGACAAAAATGTTGCTTTCGCATTTAAATGATAAATGTAAGGATAGGCAGAAAGTGGTTTTAAGTTATGTTTTTTTGTAAGTATGTATCTGCGTAATTTCTAATGTAGATAACTATTTACGTATAGGTAAACTAAAATATTGAATACTGACTTTATGATTTATAATACGTTAATAAAATTCAACACCAATAAAAACCAATTATTCCTCCAGAAGTTTTATTTAATTCAATAAAAACTGTCGGTACAAAGTCTTAGATCTACAATAAATAGTTAATTCAATAAATATCACTGAACAGGAATGTTTAAGTACATTATTTAAGTATGTAAGTAGATATTTACAGGAATTAATTGGTATTTACTACTTCTCAAGTAAATACATAAGTACATAATTACATTATTCATTAAGGTTAATACTGATTTTATTAACAATTTATTCTAAGAATTAATTTTCAAGAAGTAGTTATTAAACTAGGTATATTGATTACAAATATACATTATGAACATGAGACGGGATAATTATACAAAGTTATTTTAAAAAGCCGTATTTTATGAAATCCATCTGTCTTCGCTTTTGAATTATACTCATTGAAATTCAATGTCTGTAACAAAGGCAATTGATGGCCTCCATCCAATGTATTAAAAGCTTAACTAACAAAATAAAACACATTATTTGGTTATTCTTATTTGCAGAGATACTTATAAAATAAACCTATTTATTAACTATAAAATCATGGAATGTACACGGGAATGTTAAATTCATTGAGTCATTAATAAAATGCATTACCTATTTAAAAACATGCCTTTTTACAAGTATTTTAGCTGTGTCCTGTGGGCCGGGCAAAAATAAAAAAATGCAGAAATCTTGTCATGCCTTATAAGATATTTGTATTTTTTTTAAATACCATATTACTTGATCATATTATTGTGTCATGGATTTGATAGCTATATATTTCAGTAACGATGTTATCTGCAGCACAAAACCTAAAATACCAACTGAGTAGGCTTCTCTACATACTTCTACTATAGTTTATAATGGTAGAAAGACTGCCGCCGCTGAAACTAAATTCCTCTACCGCAGAACAACTGAAGCTTCTAAAATTACTTACAAATAGCGACCCACTTATCATCGCGACATCTCTCACAGTCGACCCGACAGCACCAATGGAAGGTGCAGTTGCAAGGTTTGATGCTGGACTTCCTGATGAGGGCGTGTCCTCGACCACAGCAGAGGAGGTCGCAGGAACCCGTCCGTGTCGTCCGACCGATGCGACAGACACGGCCTGATGTGCCGGCGGAGTCTGTTCGAGGGTCTATCTCGCAGAAACTTGGGGATCTGGAAGATAGATGTGTATATTAGGTTATATAAATATGGGAGACTGGTTTTTATGGAAATCATTTAAAACTGGACTGCTCATTAAGCTTGATGGTTTCAAGGGTTTGAAAAAAAATAGGGTTTTTTGATTTACATTTTTACCTCAATAAGCCTAAAACATGTCTTGCAAAGGTTATGGTTAATAATTTTAAATAGTCAGTTTTTGCGACTACATTTGTGGCGTTAAACAGGCTAGTCAAGAATATAAATCGAACAGTTTTGATAAACTTACCTCTCGAAGAACAGTAGGCTACTCCTCGGAGCCGGTCGCGCTTTCCCTCGCCTCCTGCCTCTGGGTCGGCCTCTCAGAACAGAGGGGCTGTTATTCAGCTCCTCTTGAGCAACCAATAGAGCCTGCAAAAGAATACAAAAACATAAGAACATAAACAATAGCTTCTGCAGCCGGTTACACCCGCTTGTCCAAGGAAAAATTTACTCGTAAGTTGTATAAGCTTTTTTTATTTACAAGCTACATAGTTTTTGCGTGAAAGGTACAAACTCTCGCGCTAAATATAACTCTGAAATATTAGGGGGATACGTGCAGTCAGCTGTGCAGAATATATAAAAATATAAAAGAAACCCTTTCACAAGCGAAAACTAAAAAGGATTAACGCTAGTGAAAAGACGAGAAATCCAAGTCTCAAGGCTGATGTGCACAATCAAAGTTCTTAGGTCTCATCAGGTCAATTATTTAGTCCAATTAATTAGTTACCTTTCTATACTGTCGTTTGATGGTAGACGCAACAGCTCTGAAGTCCGGTGTGGCCCTCCAGCAGGTCCTCAGTTGACAGCTGCCTGACAATCCATGGCATTTGCACCTTACTTCCATGTGGGACGACAGGATCTATGGAAAATAGAAAAAAATGGTACTTAAATCCCATCAGTCTGATAACTACGGATATGTAGCATCTAATGAGGTTTACTTAGAAGCCCGTATATTTAGCCTTATGTATTGCATTACCTCTATTAAAAATATAGGTAGGTATTAACATACCTACGTAAGGTATGTAGCTATACATAGGGAGCTATGCAATTTGCATGACAAGTAGCATTCCGACATGTCTATAATCATTATACATAAGTATGCGCACTAAGCCCCTAAGCTACAATCACGCAAAACAAAAACCCTAAATATCAAACCAGAATTCAAACCTACAGAACCTGTTCACAAAAAGGGATACAACATCAAGGTAAAAATCAATCCACATATCTCGAACAAAATTACCCTCACACAATCAGCAGAACAACAGACTATGCGCAACCGAACGCAAAAAAGTTAAACAATAATATAACACGCGCTCGCCGCATCGCGTCGAATCGTAAATCTGTTGTCTCTATACGTGACCGCATCGACACTCCGCACTGATTGTGCCACCCACCACTAGCTTAACATTTACATAATTAAACGCCTTGCTGCAATCAAACTGACGTCTTAATTTCGCCAGAGCCGCCGGCCGCACAATTTCCCAAATTGAGTCGGAGCAAAAATTCAAATAAATCGGCATCCTCCACGCCCCTTCGAGCCTCGAACCTTAATAGCGTAGTATTAAGAGCGTTCGCGATAGAATTCGCCACCCAAGACGTTTGTAATACGTTGTAATGAAGCCGGAATATTAAAAATGGTTCCAAACCGCTTATTATGTTCTCACCTCGGCGGGGCGGCGGACTCGTGAAATACGGCCGGCTAATACGGAGCCCCAGGGCTCCCCGGCCTCCGCCACTACCAATAGTTCCTAATTGTGGCGCTATACGCAACACGGCTCAATTCACTTTTATAGCACTTGATACGTGATGGGGAATCTTAATGTTTGATTCTTTGGAACCTGTTCCTTGCCGCCTAATACAGATATTATCTCGCAGGAATCTTAATACGATATTGCTCTTAAATATACATTTCCCTGCAGAGAAAACGGTTTGATTGAAATAAACTTGGACTGTATTAACTGTACTACAAGACGCATTAAGTAGGCTTTTTAAATATAATTTAGCTTAATCGCAGAGTAATCATGTGGATGCCTTTAATCATGTATTTAAACCACTTACGTGTATTAATAACTCTATAAATCATTTAGTTTATGTGCTAAATATAAACAGCGGTTCTGAGAACTTGACTGTTAATTAAACACCAGGAGCTTCGAAGGACTCAATCATCGCGTACCTATCATCAATCTAAATTACCTTTAAGCACTATAGTTGATTTATTTACTTAATGACGTCTGCGGCCCTTAAGTGCAGACTAAACATGTTATCATTAAAGTGCTGTTAAAATATTATAGTTTATTTATGTGCTGCTTACGTTCTGCTGAGAAATGGCTCATTAACGTTCGCTTTGATATTGTAGGAATTGCTGGAAAGAATTATTGAAACCGCAAAAACAAATAAGAAAACATACGACAGCAATTATACCGGCTTCTTGTTTTTGGGGACTGTGATAAAGTTTTGGATGACAAATTCACGAACTACTTACTAGATTTGGCAGTAAAAAAATTACAGTACGTAGACGTACTTAATTTCATCTAGTGACTTGAGACATGACGCACAATTACCCCTCCAATGGGTAAGGAAGCATATCCACAGACACACAAACAAATAGACAGACATTTCGTTAACATTGTGAAATGTGAATCACAACATAATCTCGCTGACGATTAACAGACTAACGCTAATAGGTTTGAGATGACCGTGGTTAATCTGACGGGCAAATTAACCATTAGTTAAACCGCACACGGAGAAGGCGCTGCTTCTAACTTTGATAGGGTTGTCGACTACATGAAAGGCTAATTTAAATATTATGAAAAACACTAAAACCCCCCGCTTAGGCTAGGCCTTTTTTCAGCATATTTTTTAGGAGGAAAGGGCGAGAAATTTGAATGCATTTGGTGCTTTTGCAAGCAGAGTGAAACAACACACCGTTGACGAAGTGTATTTTTTTTAGATTACGCCATTGATGTATCTTTAAAACTTGAATTTCAGGGTTAAGTTAATGATGGAATTGGGACACCAGCTGGCTAGAAAAATGCCATTAGACATTGAAATATAATAGAAGAAGACGACTAGGGCTAAAGGTTGCCTTATATTTGCTACTAACTTACATTGTGAATCGTACATTTTGACATTTTGACAACCCTCACAAAAACAAAGTTGGAATTTGGTTACGGAATGACGTAAACTCGTTTCAAAGCGAGACTGTATTTATTTGGTTGTTCACTAGTCTGGAGTAAACGCATTTATAATGTTACCAATTCGGATGTAGGTGATTTTGACTTGTTTAACAGTTAAAATTATGTTTTAACATTAACTTTATTAAACCGGGTTTTCTCACTTAGTGAACATTGACTAGTTTTTCTGTGAAATATGAGTATTTTACCGTACCTACACGAATCAATATGAACATTCATTGACTTACCAACTACTTGAATGAACATTTCCGAAAACCCTTTATAGGTACGTACAAAGCTACAAAATGAACGAAACAATCTTCGAATCAATATCAAAGTCATCGAAACAACGAAATATTAACTCATCGTATAGATTTTTTATAACATAATTATCACCTTGGCTCTCTAATGTGGTACCTAATTTCTTGCGTGGGTCGAGTGAGATCTTTTATAGTTCCCGCTGAGGGGAACTAAAGACTGCCTATTACACCGTTGTGTATCTATTGATGGAATATTCAAATGCTTTCCTAGGAATATGTGTAAGTTTTTATATTTTTAGACGTAGGAATAGTAGATTAAATGCACACTATAGGTCTTAAACAAGTTAAGGAAAATGCTATTGAAATCCTACAAGTTCTACTTAATCTAAATTTTTAGAACATATTACCTTCTACGGTTTATCAATAAATGATACAAAGCCCGCAAAGATTGACTGCGATGTATAAATTATGCTAATATCCTATAGACAATACACCTTGTAAGTCAATGTTTTATGTTCAACAAGCAGCATATAAATTGGTTTATAGAATTAAATCTTTACGTTTATAAGTTGCTGTTACAGGTGGGTTGAAACCGCAGCTGGGCTGAACATCTGTTACGAAACGGTGTGATGAGTGCCGACTTTATTTTGACATTAATAAAAATATCATCGCTGGGGTTATTATAAGCGAGCGTGTCTAACAGATCTCTGGGAGGCTGTTAATTATGTGGCCAGAAAACAAAATGTTGGTTCTCTCCGGAACAATGGTTAAGTGTGGTCCGGACCACCGTGTTCGCTCTCACATTAATGGGTCAATTTACCTTCACGGCTTGATGCGTAATATGTAATATTAAATATTTGATGTATATGGATAAAAAGTAGGTGAGCTGTAGTTGCTATTGATAGTTGTTTTCTGATTGTGATTGGGGTGTTAGGGTGAAAGAGTGACGTATGCAGATTGATGAGATAAATTAGCGCTGAAAACGCTGTGGAATTTACAATTGTAACTCAAATTAGTGTAGCTGATTCAGCTTATAAAAACGACAGACATACCAATAATAGACTCGGTGAATTAGCCCTCACCCACCAAATCTTTTTGTTCTCTAAATTATAATCATATTTATGAAATTACATTAAAACTAGTAGGAAACAATGAAATATTAATAAGACAAAAATACAGTGCGTCAATAAAAATCCTATACATCATTTAATTTTTTTACGACATGTTATGGTTAATTTTCGTAATGGCAACATTGTAAGATTAACATCGTTAATGTCACGAAATTATGTGTGTAGTTATAAATTATCTTTAATTAGTCTATAGGTAATCATTGAGCCTCCTGGTTTTCATTGGAACCCTAGACACCAAAAATTGCTTCTACATTTGTTCGTTTTGAAAATATTAATGTTTGTTGGAAAATATCTGTTTCATGTTTGAAAATTTATGATTAAAACTTGGGTATGCATAAGAAGTAATGGAAAAAATATTTCAAAATAAATTATCATAAGGTATATATTTTTAAACTCGTAGTTGTCAATAACTAATAATACTGTAATAGTTTTTACACCTAAATAATCTACAAGTTAAACCAACTATCAAAGACGTAAAAAGCCGAATGCGCATAAACCACCGTCCTTTGATGTAGGTTAATGAAAAACATTATTTTTGCTTTAATTAATATATATTAATACACTAAGTTTTTGCTCCCATGCTTAATATGTATTTATATACCAGTGACGACTACCATAATAGGCCACACTTTTTATAATTCATTGTCAATAAAGATCACATCTGATTAACAACACTATGGCTCCTTTGTAAGCGGGCATAAATTAACAACAGTGTAGATTCAGCCTTATTATCTCGCTATAAATGTCACTAGACACCGGTGGGTCCGAAATAAATTAAATGGCCGTCTCCCACTATAATTAACAACTATAAACGTATTACAAATTAAATAATTTGTACCTAAGCGTCTCGTGTTTGTATAAAAAAACGAATGTATGAACGTAAATTGTATTAAATCGTAAATCCCCTTAATAAGTAAGCACGGGACGCGGTATGCCGGTCTCATGTCAGATTTGGTTACGGACATTAATATAATATTAATAACCAACTTAATTGTGTAATCTAAAACGATCTAACGCCTATCTTATGTCTACAATCTTAAGGTGGACATTCGTGAAAATGATTAAAGTCGTAACTGCAAAACGGAGTTGGTGGAGCAGTATTTAACTTTGGTTTGACATGTTTATTATTAGACGGAAGGGGCCTATTAAATTATTTGTAGTAATCCTGTACGGTAGGTCCCGGTATTTTGGTCGGACTGTCGGGCACTCGTGTCAGAATGCTTGTAGCATTAGTTGGTGGCCACAAATCAGGGCTTACGGCATGTTTAGGTGTCAGTGAGGAAATTATAATGATACTCTATAAGGAGATACGACGAATTGAATTGCTAGATACGTCTGCGGCGCGGAATTCGCAGATGGTAGAAAAAATTGAGCGAGAACTGTTCTGTGCTGTATAAAGTTGCAAGTTTGAGTTGGCATTGGGGGATTTTACTGACCTTGCTGAAAAAAATGGCTGTTATAACCTTTTAACGAATTATTTTTTTATCATCAACTTACAATCTAATTTAATATCTAAGTATGACTTGCAGTTAACAGTGGCATATAAATTGTCATGCATTTTCAAAAGCCTATAATTTTTTGTAACTTCACCAAAAGCTTTTCACGATTCGCTGTTGTTGACAGATTCAACATAAAATTGTTGATTGTCGATACTCAAGTTTATTAACGATAATTATTTTGCCTTATAAGCAACCACAATGAACTTTCGATTGAAACACGCCGTCATAAAACAGGACACTGTTGACTATAAAATTAAAAACAAGAAAATTGCATCACACGACGACATGTGCATGTAAATATAATCGATTGAGAACATAATGCCGTATCCGACAATGTTTATGGCACATAAAACGGGGTGTGATCACACAAAACGATCGGCCAATGCAATATAATACCATATTTTATAGGCATGTATCGCCATAAGAGGCGACCACCCACATAGGTGATTTACCAAGCCACGCCCATCCAACGCTCTTCAATTTTGAAGGAATGATGGTGTTGTCTCGACGCTTCAGCTTACTAATTCGGACACCTATGATATTTTCGAGTAACACTTTGACCGATTTTTAAAGGGCAATCGATTTGTCATTGGTTTCGATTAATATGACATGTCGTGGTTTCAACACTGCGGTTAACAGTTGCTGACATGTCATAATTGTGTAAGATGTCATGTCTTGCGTAAGATTGCGTATCTTAAAGATTATCAGCTTCACAACCACACTTATAAAACTAAAAACAGACTTATCTAATACATAAAATTGGAATTATGATTAGCCTTCAATAAGCCTTCATAAATCGCTTTATCGAATATTAATACAATAGGTTTATCCGACTAATAAAAAAGTAGACACTTGAAGTGTTTTCATAAACGAAGGGACCACACACGAGGGTCATTAAATTATTAAAGCCTCACCCATTCAGACTCCAATTTGACATGAATAAATTGGGTGTTATTTTGACGTGTTTTCTTAATAATCTGTGCACCTACGTAGGTAATTACGTGGTCGAGTTGCCGATGATGAATCGAATAGACCATTGAAAACGAGACTTTTTTATTCGATTTATTCGATTGCAAAAAAGGAAACTAATCGATTAAAATAATTGATCAATTACTGATTATTATATAGCTACGACTGTATGTAGGGCATGACTAAGATTTGATTAAGCTAACTTGTCCTAATAGACCGTCACCAACCGATCGGTAAGTTGAAATAATCGATTATTCGAGTAATGACTTCATCGGTATTCCTATTCAAATCGAATCGAAAATTGAAGGTTGGTGCGGAGGCTAATTTTAGGTTGTCACGTGAGTAAATTACACGTCACATTCCCTGTGGTGTCATTAAGGCAGTTTTATTTCAATAATTGAGTCATTTGAGACCTTATGCGTCGTTTTATGATAAAAAGATTTTGTAAGAGGCTTGGAATTACATATTTTAATATAGGAACACTGTGATTTTTATACAAGGTAACCTTTACGGTACTTTGAATATTTTTTCCGAAAGACATGAAAAGTTCAGACATACATATGTATTAACAAATGCAGATTAAGTAATTTAAGAATAAATTGAGAAATAATTAAAGAATACATTTAACCATAGAAGTTAAACTATTGTTTAAGTAACAAGCCACCACTAATTTTCAAACACCCAAAACTTTCACCTTAAAACCATTGAAATTTCTTTGTCATCGTTAAAATCTGATTTGTAATTCACCCCACTATCAAGCCCACCGTAGGGTTAACTAACGAAGTAAATTGAAGTGTCATTAAACCCTAGCGGTGTCTTTTGAATCCTGTCATCTTACTCTTGAATATGACATCAAAGTTAATAGGGGGAAATATTTTGTCGCTCGCGTGTTTTGTTTTATGTCGGTGGGCTGTCTCAATTGTTATTGTTAATATTGCATACGATTAGCATTAATTGGGTAGTTTTGTGTTTGTTTAAGAGAAGAATATAATAATTACTATCATTGGATTGTATGTTGTCTTGTACCAATAAACACATTGTACAATTGGTCACTTTGTTTCATTCAGGGTTACAGGATTACAAAGTAGGTATGTTAATCTCATGATGTTTAACTTCTTTCTTTCGTGGCTAAGTTCTTATAAAATAAATGGATGAAAGACTAGCTCATGCATAACCTAAGCTTAAGAATGACTTATCACGTAGGGCAGAAATATGTTCAACTCACCGATCTCCCAGCATTATTATTATGCACATTAATCTTCGACTGCAAGTCATCCACCTGTTCCCTAACATCAAGAAACTTCTTCGAGAACTCGATCCCATAAGCCAGGTTATGTGAACAGCCACTCCACTCCCACTTGTTGACCTTCGCCCTTCCCCGGGGGTCGTGCGAGGCCCGGTACCCCAGGGGGTCGCAGCCACAGGAGAGGAGGCGGCCTTGGGCGCATGCGCGGGCCACGGAGTGCGCAACCCCAGCTGCCGTGAGGGCGTACAGGAATGATGATTCGCGGAAACCTGGGGGAGGAAATGGTGGTGAGAAATTAGGAAGGTAGTGTAAGTTTAGCAGAACTGTTACTTTTCTTGGAGTTAAATCGGTAAGCATTTTAGGTTTATATGTATAAAGAGTACTTTAAAACTTAAAGGAGCATATTATTAAGTGTATACTGCTTCTTAAATATCCTGGAAAAGTGGTAAAAATACCAAAAATACCAAGTTATGAAGTAATTTGAAAGGCAAAAACGGAGTCCCTTTAGCATCTTTTCAATACCACTTCATATTTCATATTAGTTTTTAACGATAGTCAATGAATTATTCACCATCTTCTAAAGAAACTAGTCCAAAACCTGGATGCTTAGTTAGCCAATAAATTAGCCAAGCTAAGAGGCCCACCCAGGCTAAAACCAAACCGATCTCATATATATTAGCGGGATAAACTAGACTAAGTTATCCTGTTAAGCGTATTGAAGATACTTGTTGTTCATGTAAATCGAGGAAAATGAATAAACAATTTGAATATTTTAAAGGAGTTCATCCGGAGATGTAAAAGTTATGCGATCTTGTTCGCTGGGTTAAAAACTGGTAGCGTGGATGTAGGAAACTCTGATAGGCTTTGGTTTTACATGAGTACATACGTATTTTACTGCAGATATTCGATTCTCTAATGTATGTCCGATGGCAGAATTAAATATTGACTTAAAATTTGGGGAATAAGAAAAGACCTACAAAAAAGTATGGAGCCTATAAAAAGACATGCTGTGCCAACCCTAAGCAAGAAATGGGAATGAGAGCAGAAGGAAAAATTAAAGCTGCATATCTACTTCTTTAAAAAAACAATATCTGGAAATGCAGCTATCATTTAATAACTCAGTCTATTTCAGCGAAGCATATAATTTGTAGATATGTTTTCTTTCATGTATAATTTAACGTAGAAACAAAATTGAAAACAAAATCACTTCAAAAACCTCACAAACTTAAACGAAAAACCACTGAATCCCACAAGCACATCTAGAGTCCCTATATCTTCGGCCGTCGATATATCTGGTTCTTTATTTCCCTTATTCGGAGTGTGTGGTCGCCTCGTCTCACGGAAGGCGCGCATTCCACACTATATGTACCACTACTTATCTAGAGGTACCTACTAGCTTGCAGAAACCGTTCAAAATCTACGCCGTGTTTGAAAAGAGGTTTTCATTAGTAGACACCTGATATTCTGCTTTATCATCCAGTCAAACATTTGAGAATTTGAATCATGATAATTGAATAATCTAGGCCAAATCTACGAATTTCTTCTGATGAGAATAATGTTACTGCTCGAGCAATGAAACCAACTCAAGTGAAGGTTTAAGCAAGGCATTGAATTTTAGGAATTTATTTTCTTTACTTTCGTCGTATCCATATCGTAACCATAAATATCCTAAAAGTCTCCTCAAACTAAACAAAAAAATCCCAGCGTTAATTTCATTCACCAAAAATGGTCAGATTTTACAATTCTATCTCAGTAATTTCCTCTCAAAATCATTCAAAATGCTGTCCATTACCGCTTTAGCTAGTTGCAGGACTTCCAATAAATCTGAAGTAACAACAGCATACGGCGCATTCCGATGATATCGCGATACGGTATTTATCATACATAAACTAGTGGCTTCCACTCCACATTCGATTTATGTAACGTGACCAGAATATTTGGTATTTAAGGACTGGTGGAGGAAATGTCCGAAGGTTCTAGATTTAAAAAAAAATATTATTCTTCAAAACTTTGAACAGATATTTTAATTAAGCCAGAGGACTCTAGGCTTATATTGTTTAGTCCTCTTGCAAATGAAAAAAAAAATCTTTTAGAATAAGCTGCAGGTTTCATCATTTAACAATTCCTAGTGTTTGAGTTATCTGTTACCTATCCTCTTCCTACCACTATGTATCGATTTACATATCGTCAGAAATACTTTATGTAGCCTGCCTCCATTTTCAATAATGTCATGTTAAGGCAATATTTTATACTATTTTCTTACAAAGTTATTTGCAATCAATCCTGTACATACGCAATGCGTAGTATGCTTTTGAACTGCACAAATGCGCATAGTTGGCAGTGCTGACTCTCCGGGTATGTTGTCTACTTAAGCAATCAGTTACAAAATAATATTTCACAACCTATTCAGAGCTTGCAAAGAATTATTAATAAAAAGAAAATATTGAAAATTATACATAATATTTGTGCCTATGCCGTGAACATCGAAAGTCATAAAAGGCTGTCTTTGTCCAAATGTGCCATCATGACGCGTGCATTATCCCGCCATTCCTAAGACTGACAAAGGGACTGTCCCGCTTAAACCTAACAGTCTGGCCCCACAGATTTATAGGAACGCGGAACGTTACAACCACCATTTATCTGTTTTATTCCAATAAATTAAATAGTGAATCCATTCGCGTGATGGCCAGATAAGCTGTTCGCCTCGCACAATGTAATCTTTTTACCATAAATAGTATGACGACCGATTTGCATTTGAGTTAGGTCTGTCTTGAAATTAATTGTGCTATTCTTGCTATTTCATTGTGTTAACCTGAATAGGCCTTCGGATTTTAAGTGCCATCTTTAATAGGCAATTATGGTGGTTCCACCTGCTTTTGTTTCTTGTTCTTTGGACTATATGAACCGGTAATTTGATGGTGCGTGCACTTTATGGCTTATCTCATGTTGGGGATGATTAGTTTGACTTTATTACGGTTTTAATTTCCATTTAATTGGGTATGACATGGAAGCTTTGTGGTTGTTTTCAATTGATTGTCCTCTTAAACGGTTTTTGATGTTTACTTGCTTTGTTTTATTTGTTTTTATATTGATGGTATGTAGGTTCGCGGGGCAAAATAAGAGCTTTTGCACTGCATTCCTTTATTTGAACCTTGGATTATTTATAGTTCAAATTATTTTTCTTTTCTCATGGCAGTAGTCTTATTCATGACCATTTTCCCCACTTAGACAAAAAAGACAAGTAACATTTTAGTGCTTGCATGATGTACCAATCCCTCAAGTATCCTTATCTCCGATCAGTTAAAATAATCGATTCATAATTACTAATTAAGTGTCCCCATAATTAGTAAGTTTTTTTATTTAGTCGTTCTTTTTCGTCGCTCCCACGAGTGCACCCGAATTTTTATCTCGATAAATTTGATCCGAATGAATCGAATAAATTAAAACGATTGTATCGAGTGATTAATTCGAGGATCCGAGTTATCTCTACGGATTAGTGGCTCCCTCTATAGAGTGAGCCTAATTGACACCCAGAGATATGGTTTATTAAAATAATGGGGGTTTTATTTTTGGATATTTAAAGGTATCGTTTCACATATCTATGGCATCTTGTTGGATGTTATTGCATGTGATTTAATGTAATATGGTCTTTTCTGCTATTAAAAATTATAGCTATTATGTAAAAGAAGACTTTAATTAGTGCTTTTATTATTTTAGATATATGGTTAAAGCTAGATATCTAAGTAAAGTAACCAATATATATTTTCTATTCTTTTCAATTTGTTTTAGTGACGTTATTAGGTAAGCAAAGTATTCCATTACTTCAATCATATTATTTTATATTACCGTTAACCGTACTCACAAAAAGAATATCTAAAATCAACACATCTTCCTCACAATGAAAATTTAAAGTTCTAGTCGGAGGCTGGTCGCAAAAACTACCAGACATGATTTAGGATGAATCGCGTTTAATATGATGATAATCATTATAAATCAGCCATTATCTTCGTCAAGTGATCGTTCGCTCGATGAATTAATACTGTATTTAGGGACTTTTAGACGCTACGATTTTCAAAAAGCTAAGAAAAGAGTTTTATTTTGAAGACAGCAGAGTCGATTTCGTTCATTAAAAAATATTGGTAAGTAACAGCCTTGTATTTTTTACCTTAATTTTAATAGGTATTAACAGGAGTGTAATGATTACAAATATAAATTGTGACAGCTTCACGCGCCAAAGATACATACATTTGGACATACGAAGAATTTTTAAATGAATGTAGACATTTTTGCTCTTAAGATGGAGTTGCAGGTTTTCTTTGAAAGTGTCTTATATTCAAATACGATAGCTTTAATAAGTGAAGTAAAAAATTGGTACGTAATCGATTCGACGAGCGATCGGAATCGTAACCTCTAAAAGCATTACCTTACTATGGTTATCACTCGAGATCGAATATAAACTGCTGATGTATGTTACGGTGTCCCATCCAAATAGGGCGATGTTATTGTTTATTTATAAACTGTACCCATCCAGGACGTGCTTTTTCCGAGTGGCCAGTGACAAATTTATATTTGTCGATCGTCCGAGTCGCGATAGATCGATGCGTCGCGATTTATACCACGCTCGAGTGATCGATTTTGATGATTCCGAGTTATGTATCGGATTGGGTGTACTGTTATCGACGAATTATTGTATGCTTGCCAAAGTTTGTTTGTATTGAAATGGGAACTCGGATCGTGGAGCGTTTCGTAACGGGTTAAAGGAAGCGGTGCCGCGGTGGTTCAAACCGAATAAGTTAAGCTTGATTCGATTTTGTAATAATTTGAAACGTAACAATGTATAAAAAAATGTTCTGTAAGATCTTCATTCTATTGTATTTCGTTGCTAAATGTGTTTATTTATAGTAGTTTTTTATAATAGTTTTAAATTATTCCTTTTTTTGGCAGGTATATAATAATATTAATATTATTATAGGTACAGGATGTACTGTTCAACTTTATTCATACGGTAAGTAAAGAAGACAACCTTTAGGTAAGTATACGTTGAACAATAAAAGTGAAACGTCTACTAAGTCCAAGCAAGTTTTTTAGTGGGCGCCATACTGTCCACACGAATGTTCTCACACTCCAACAAATAATTAAGCATGACTCGAAAATTAGTTTTATTGAATTCTAAGTAGACACAAACAATTATTAAGAAGAGTTGTTTAGAAATCAAACAGGAACATATCTATATAGAGAGTTAACTGAGCCGTATTATACCGCGGCAGTATTATAATTACCACCATCCCACGTTTTAGTGTCAATTTGCGCCAATTAGTCGGCCTTAAGGTCGTATATCGCTCGGACCGATACCCGTGCCGAATTCCTTAATCGACTTTAATGAATTCCGATTATTCGTATTCGACTTTTTCCAACGAAATGCTCTGAATTTCGAACTGGTGACAGATTTTAAATTCTTCCCTTACACTTGTACCAAAGCTTTTTGTACGTGTTTGTTTTAATAATGCATGATATGTAATTATTTTTGTTACGAGTCGACGCATAAAAAAACGTTCGGCGATTTACGACACTCGATCTACAACGAGTTCTGTCCTCATATAATTTGTTGCTGTATAATTAATATGGGACCGATATTTGCAATTTAAATATTAATTTATCTGTCCAATAGCGTACGCGTAGCCATAAGTAGGTATACAATGTTGAAACCGAAGCAGTTTTATTTACATTTGCGATTTAAAGTTGGTCGGTTGGTCAATGTGGCAAAAACAAGTAACGCTTCTGGTCCTAATTACTTATACCTGTCCATCAGTAGGACAGCTGGACAGAGCGTCGGCCGCGACCGCAGCGCCACCTCGATTCCGCGAACCAAGGATTAAATTGGTAAATCTACATCGATGCCATATACGGCGATGCGGCGCCGACTTGCAAAAAATCAACGGCCTAAGTAAATACAAATTTCAATTTTATCATTGAACGTTTTATTTAATTTCCGATTCTTAAGCGTATACGAACGCGGACGTTTTATTTAATCGAATGCGCATAATGATTGGTTTTTCCGAGCAGCGTCGGCGGTGGTCGTCTTTTTCCGTGTTGTGTAACATTGTTTCTGATGCGCTCGCGCACCGCGCCCGACGCGCATGCTCGCGCATCATGCGTGATTTACGATTGTGCACTTTGTGATTTTTAAAACAGTTTTTAGTGGAGGTTCTCGCTTCCAACTGGATAGCTTATAAATCTGGCGCCAAAATGAATGAACTCCATTGAGTTTTTCGGTTGTCAATTATTGGAAATACTCCGTATATATTCATACAATTACTGTTAATGATTACTTAGGTTTTTGTGTTCTTTATATGGATAACGGGGTGGTCGGATTGTATGGGGTAAATATCCTTAAAATTTAACTGGATGCTAATGAAATAACATGTGAATAATTCGCTTTATTGTGCAATTCAAATGGTCTCAGCCATATCACCGAGCTTTCTTTTTTACTGCGAAGTGTTCATGGAAATCAGCAAATAAAGGGAATAAATAAATTGTCTATGGCTACGTTTATGGATATAATTAAAACTTTTATTGTTACTTTGCATTATTGCAAGATTTTAAAGGATGCCATTATGTAAATGTGGTCTATTTATGTATTTTGCATTCACTATTATTGTACTTAGTTAAGCAACTATTTATGTTAAGGTATGTGCTTACTGTTTTGCCATCTAAATCGCTGAACCAAGTTGGGAGCATACTTTTTTAAAACACGTTGGTTTTGTTTCACAAAAACTGCGTGGATATTTAGAGTTATGTTCCCTTCTTGTTTTATTGATGTGAGTTAAAATAATTGTATGCATTGCGGCAATAACAGTTAGTGATTTAAGGAAGGGCAAGGAGAAGATGCGAGCTGCTCAAATCTAAGTGAGAATCTCCTCACTTTAGGCTAATTAACAGTTTGTTCCCTCATACAAAAGAACAACTTATCAACTGGATACCTGATCTTTCTAATGTGTGAAGTATCATTTATTTGCATACTGATTGATGAGACTGGATCAAACTATCGGTTGACTAAAAGTTTGCCGTGTCCGGGAACTAAAAGCCACTGGTAGGTATAAATATATCTATATAAGACCAATTAAGGCTCGTACCTTGGTCCTGTGTTGCGAATCTCTAATTACCGAAATAAGGCGATAAGTCCGTTGTGAAGTCACTCACTAATTTATGATGTTTAGGGTTCGCACGTGCGGAAATTAGATTTGGTTTAATAATTAATTGATAGGTAGGTACCTAAATAGCGGTATATATAGGTATGTGTTTCATTTAGTGAGATATCCCGCATTTAGGGTGAAAAAGTAACGAATGTCAGCTAACTTAGGATGAAGTTTTAATGCTCTTAAAATTCCGAACGCCAAGGATGGGTTCGTATGACATGATGCAATAAGTACCTAAATCCCTAGCTAAACGATGATTAAAGAAACGAATGATTAAGCATAAAACGATTTCGAGTATCGAATACAATCAAATCAAAATATTATTAAAAAAAAGAACGAGGACCTCAATCAATGTGTATCTTCAATCGATGTTAAATAAATTGAGGCTAATATGTACCCTTTTGGATGAATCATTATTATTCCAACACGATATTATCCTTTAAATTTCCGCAAGATCACTAATACTCTTCTTGACTTAATTAACCCTTAAAAGCGGGCTCATAATCTGACAGGGAACAAAAAGGCTAAACAAAAAAAGGCCACTCGATGTCACGTCTAAAACTGGGAACTTTGGACAAATTCATGTTTTTATGGGCCTTTTGTGTGTTTTTTCTCACAGTTGTGAGGCATCTGAAGGAGCACGATTCGGTAACGCACCGAGGAAGATGTTATCGCGACCATTAGAGGGTTGAGCTTCATCGCATTGAGACATTTCGACACGTTCTAAATCCTTTTAGGATTTGTTATTTTAGGTCAATGATGGCGCTTTATCGGTATTTGCCTTGACATTTAAGTCGTCACAACCATAAATTATAGCTAAGGAATTTTGACGTCTCATTTGAAGATCAATAACATCAATAACATGACACACATCTCATAAAATTCGTCCAATTCTCTTTTAATAAAGACGTCTCGTTTCGCCGACTAAGTTCCCACGACACGTCGTCAGATAAGAGGCAACAACGCATCATGTTTTTGCAACATCATAACCACATTGTCGTCGGCACTCCGTCACCTGACGACATGTTGTTGATATAAAACGCCAATAAATGTCACTTTTTTATGACACATTCGCGTCGTGAATTCACGTCACGTGCGCTCACGCCGTCAGATTTGTATCGACGCATGTTCGCCACCCTGTGAGCTCCGACGCGCGCCATTCTCTCACGCGAGAGTGCCGCCAGCCGACGCGCCGACCCACACATCTCACGCTAATCTCACCTACCATCCAACTATTAACGCCCGAGGCGAAAACTTTTCCGACAATAGACTCATTAGCCTCACAAAAGTCATTAAATCTTTGACAGTATATTGTAACATCGTCACGTACAAGAGCGCTAACAACGTGTGGAGGATCTCGGGGAAGCGGAACAAATCTCGTGATCTATCCAGAATGCCATCCGTCCACAGCGCTCTTTCATCGGTCCTACACGTTCGGACAAAAAAACCAACGGCCCGGAATCATTATTATCTTTCTTCTTCGATCATCGATCGCTATTATCCTATTTAAAAGCATCTCGATTTGTTCTTCAGTTTTTTTGGTTTCACTCTCCCGTCGGCGTTTCAATTCGGGACCCCAACAATGGACACGTTAAGAAAGATGTTTAAGTGTTTAGCTACGCTGCTTTTTTCACAATTTTTCAATTTAAACACAGTCGTGTCGCTGAAGGGCCGGAAGGTGTCGTTACGGGCATTACCAATACTAATAATGTCGACGACACAATGCCCTGAATAACATTCATAAGTTTGATCTCTCAATATTTGAATATGCAATTACGCGTTTTATGTATTTCTATTTAAGACCATGTATTATCCAATCCGGCTTTTTTAAAGCTTAATGAAGAATTTCAAACTGTTATTAAAATGCGCGCAGCAATAAAAGGGCGTGGAGAAAATTGAGTAACTCCGTTGGTACTCAAGTCCAGGCAATTCCAGTTAAGATATTAATTGGTTGAGCGGCTGTGGGACGCGGGATGGCGGGGTGGGGAGGGACGGGGCGCGGACCCACACGTAGCGTGAAATCGCGGGGCGCGGGTGCCAGCCCCACCTGGCCACCACCAGCTTATTATTTGTTGTCTCCCATCTTCCATGCTCGTAAATTTCCACGTCAACGTGTGCGATGATTGTGGAAAAAACGAGGTCGACAAAGCCTTTTCACACCCGAAGATAGACATAAAGACGGACGACTCAGTAAATACGTATATTAAGAACATAATACGCGGAGATGTCCGTTCACCGGTGGCCCCTTAATGTGCGTGAATAATTTTTCGTAGTAATAAATTCGGATTGTAATGGTTGATCGCGATTGGTTTGAAATTTTAGTTGCGTTTATTTTAATATGTGTAAAAAAAGTATTACATTCATGTAGGACTGGTTTTGGCAGTTATCGTCAATGATTGCTACCACCTACGTTTTTGGAAATAATCTTACGATGTTACTGGCCCTCTCTTACGTCAAAAGCTCAATAAGTAAACATGTTTATTAAGGCATTATTTCACTGTTGTATACTTTTAGAGACAGTAGCTTTTGTCTTTTGCTATTGTGACAAAGCAATGAAGACTCTCTGATGACTTTGTTTTATGTTTGTTTTATTTCAGCTAGTAACTATTATATGTTAAAGGTACAACCTCCACCATTTTGTTGAATGAAGCTCTTAATATTAAAGTAGGTACGTCAAAACTAACCTCTTTTCATAATAGAACTGGCATGAGGGTTGCTGCTCTTCACAAGTAGACTGGAACAGTTCCATCTATGCCAGCGGAACTGATGTTGGCACTCCTTGACGGCCAGCTGCAGACCTTCGAAGGCTATGGCCACGGTGTCTGGTGATTCGTGGCAGACTGTCCTCTGTTCCCTGGTGAGACCTCCCACTAGGCGACAGGTTAGGGATGAACTGAGTTTCACGTGGTTTGGCAGCATGTTGTCTCGGGAACTGGAAGAAGTTAAATAATTTTAAAATTGGTAGTAAGTAATTCATGTTTATGCAAAACATAAAATATAGTTGAAACAAGGATCAATTCGTTTTATACGTAATATTAAAAGCGATGGAAGAGCCACAAGCTATAACTGACATCATCATCATCATCCTCCTGCCTCTACCCCTTTTTTACCTATTTGGAGGTAAGGAAAACTTTAACTTATATATTTTTTTGAAATAATTTTGATAGCTTATTGCTACAATCATATTCGACAAAAAACAACGAGATAGCCTATTTTATTATTATTACTATAAGAGGTCCTACCTCCTGTCCTAACTTGTATAAAAAGACCACCGTGGCAACCGCTTTCTTACATATGATAACACTAATCTAGACACACGGCAGTGTGTCCGCCAAGTTCGAGCAAAAAAAGCGACACACCGGCCGTGGGTTATATTACACGAACCATTTCGGGCCAAATTCGACCCCCCTGTAACTCAAAATCTATTTTATTTACGCCTATCAAATTTCTAGTATCTGTTGAGACCCCCTCACTTATCTAAAATACAAAATTTCATTAATATACCTATTGTAGGTCTTGAGATATTGACGTCAGAAAATCGCTATTTTTACTATACACTCACTGACTGATTCACTGATTCACTGATTCACTGACTCACTCATCAAAAACCTAGACCACTTCCAATGGTCGTATTGACTTGAAATTTGGCATGGAGGTAGGTCTTTATGTCAAGGTAAAGGAAAAAATCTGAAAATGGCCAAGTGTGAGTCGGTTTCAAAATAATGAAGGTGTAAAATACCCAGTGTAAATTTATACCCCCTAAGGAACTAAAACGAACTAAATTTATCTATATTTATATAATATATCTTCGAATGGTCGTACCGATCTGAAATTCGTTACAAAGGTTTGTATTTAGTCAAAGTAAAAATCTGAAAACGGCCAAGTGTGAGTCACTTTCGAAAATAACGAATGTGTAACTTTGATCCACGAACATAATATATGATAACATGTCATGTCAGTCAGTTGGTAAATCTAGTCCATTTAGTTAATCTAGTTCATTTCTTTGTAAGAAGCATAGTGCATATTTAAAAATCTGAAAGATAGTATAAATGAGACATTTACTTAACTAACTTAATCATAAGAAAAAAATAAAATAAACAGCCTTACAAAAATAAATGAAATCCCACCCAAAACAAAAATGTGAAAGACTGCCAAGTTCGATAATATGGGAATGCTTCGCCTATAAAAGAAGTGAGATCTGAATAAGTACCAAGTTCCATACACATACCTCAGTTAAAAATAGTTACTTTTTAATGATGATTACTTGGCAAGTTTTAATAGAAAATTAAATACTTGATTCATTGCGTTTAGTAGGTTTATAACAAGGTGTATGAAAACTTGCCAAGTAACATCATTAAAAAGTAACTATTTTTAACTGAGGTATGTGTATGGAACTTGGTACTTATTCAGATCTCACTTCTTTTATAGGCGAAGCATTCCCATATTATCGAACTTGGCAGTCTTTCACATTTTTGTTTTGGGTGGGATATTAATGACATAATCTCACAGCACATCAATACCAAATAATTCACTCCTCATTTATTCATAACCGTAGCTCCTAAATGGCGACAGTTAAAATAACTAATAGCTAATTAACAATATAATTCCAATACAAACAAATAATATTTCGTCACACCACTATGTGGCTAATTGGGCTATTCTCATAATTAAAGTCACCAAAATAAATTAATTTATGGACGCGTTTGGTCGTATCGCGGTATTCAAATAGTTGTAGAATGAAACAATTTGTTCGTGTTGCTAGTAGCTAAGCCTTATTTCGGCTTGTTTCCACTTGGCCCACAAAATCCTTCCCAAAGGGTCCAAAGCTAAAACAATAATTCTTTAAAAGTAATAAAATCCTTCAGCCGAGTTTCAAAATACATATTTTAAGTAAAGTACGTAATTTTGATATTTTGCTGGCTATACACAACATTTTTTGGAGCCATGTGAAAGGAACTCGATTTTAATTTACTCAATCTGTTCTACATTTTGGAGCCAATTGGAAGAATTGTATTAAAACTTTACTAATGGAAAGCAATGGGTTTAGAGTAAATGGGAACAAGCCAATATTTCGTGTGGTATGTGAAAATATTCCGAGCGATTTTATAATTAAGTCCCGATTGAAAAGTTATGAGTTGGCGAGGATGCCAGTAGATTGTTTTTGTCGGGGAACTGGCCAGAGGAATTTTACTGACTACTGTTGTTTAATATGAAATTAAATATCGAATGCTTTGGAAGTTTGTGCTGTGAAGTTCTGTGGTTGTGTTCGTGTATGATGTTGTTGAAATTAAACTGTGATATGGCAACTTTTATGAATTAAAATTGCTAGCTATGTTGAAACTTTTGGTATGTTGTGTTTAATATAATTACCTAAGTACATAATATAATTTTATCTGATGTTAAGGCAACGAAGTACCTATGTCTCATGTAAGTTTTCCACGAAGGTATTATCAAAGGTGGCGGTGGTGGTGGTGGTCTCAGGCAATATTTTAAAATGAAGTTTTCACTGAACATACAATCTCAAACCACAAATCGCAGTAGTGAGTACTGAGTCACAGGTGAGTTAACATAAAATTCTGTTAGTAAAATTAAATAAAATTAAACCATAATATAACCTCAGCCTATTTAACATTAAAATAAAATTATAAAAAACAAAAAAAGATCGTGACAAAGCCACGTCGTAGAAAACCTAGATTAAAAAAATAACATAGAACTAGATGCGGCATGACAGGAAGTGTCAAAGATTAAATAAAAACTGTGACCGCACGTAGGTACTTGCGCCACATCAGATGTACGCGACTACGCTCGATGGACATAGATAACAAAAGCACGTGTGTCATATCGTGCCAACGTTTCGGATTTACCCGTCTTTTGGTATTTTCTTGATCTTTGGTCAGATTGATATTTTTAAAATAGAGCAGTTTTTTTTTGGGACAAGTCCAAATAAGGTTTTACGATTGTAATGTTCATAAGTTTCACACGTGACTTAAAAATTATCTGCGATCTTGATCAGATTTTGAAAGCTAGACAGGAGACAAAAACTGATGCTAGATTTATTATTTACTGCCAGTATTCATTCATTCATTCACATACTTATAATGAGAAAAGTTGTTAAAGATATACTTTACTGTTTAAACACCCTAAAGACTTTTCTTTCTTTCTTTCTAACGATTAATTTGTCAAAATATAACATCAAATTAATTTGAGATTAGCCCTGCAAATTATTTTACACTCTAACATTAGTTAAAAATCCTTTTCAAGTAATTAGTCTTAGATAAATATAGGCAACTATTACTCGAATTCCTTTCTTTGTTTGGTCGCTACACTAAGGGCGAGGCTCACTCGAGTATTTAACAGTGTACGGTAGACCGCACATCAGTGGTAACTGTCATGCACCTTAACGCAATAGTAATAAGTACTATTTTCCTATAAAACTGTTACCACTGACCTGAAGTTGACTGTACAAACACTTCTTATCACAAAGGCGTATGTTCTTAATTTAGAACGGCTAAGTGTGAGTAGGATTTTAGATAGAAAGTTCTGTACCTATATATTTTATTTGTTTGGTTTTCTTTCCTTTCTCCGCTCTCTTGAAATTTCATTCAAAATTCATAGCAAATGGTTGATCCTATTATTCTTTTCGAGGGCTCAATTTATTTTTATTTTAGCATCACGTCCCACTTTTAAAAACCAATACTTTTAACCTGTCTACCTATAAATGAAAACCGCGTGGAAAATCATCATACAGTTTTGAATTTATCGCGAGCAGACAGACAGACGAGATTAAATAAATATTATATAGAGATGAAATGGTAAGGACACAGTTATTTTTTATTTGAAAGTGAAACCATGAATTGTAAAAAAAACATTAATTTTAATAGCTTATAATAACGACATTGCAAGTACAAAAAAGAAAAAAAAAACAATCATTTAGTGCAGTGTCAGTTAATTTAATAATTCCTCATTTTTAAATGGAACAAGGAACACTAAAAACAATCGTAACTCAAGTTAAATACAGTTTTCCGTCTTTGCATAACTGTTGAGTTATCTGGTACCTTCCCACGGTGTGTGAGGTACTATTATATACACAGGGTGGGGTAAATGCGTATACCTACCTACTTACTACGTAGCTTTCAGTAATGACGATTAATACCTCTCACCTATAAGTGATTGTTACACTATTATTAAGTTAAATTACATGTTATCTTAGTCGTATCAGTGTAAATAATCGTTGGTGAACCAAAATAAATAAATAAATACTATGTAGAGCCGAATAGGGTTTAATATAGAATTGGTCTTAACATAACTGTTGAGTTATCTGGTGCCTTCCCACGGTGTGAGGTACTATTATATACACAGGGTGGGGTAAATGCGTATGCCTACCTACTGTTGTAACTTTGTATATGACTGTTCGTGTTTATAAGCTTTGAGTAATGACGATTAATACTATGTAAAACCGAATAGAGTTTAATATAGAATTGGTCTTTGCATAACTGTTGAGTTATCTGCTGGCTTATTCGCTAACTTTCGAATTCTCAGATGTCAACTGGCCTCAGTTGTCGTCGGAACTTTGATGTCAACCGATAAGTTCAAAACATTGGTATTCTGCATCGCATGAAGTGGATATCGGTGGATATCGTTACACGGTTGCTGACGCCAAAACTACGATGACAATTTGACAGCTCTATTTTTTTATCCATTATCCATTATGTCCTCTGGGCTTACGGAATCGCAATATAACGTTTATCGATACAGAAACAGCTGTCAAAATGAGTCATGGTGGATATCAGCCTGATGACGTCATCTCATTTGGTAACTGGCGTTAGCGAATAAGAAAATAGCTGTTTGACAATTTACTAATGTACACTTTACCAATTGATGATATCTGCGAGCTGTCAGTGGAGTTAGCGAATAAGGCTACTGGTGCCTTCCCACGGTGTGTGAGGTACTATTATATACACAGGGTGGGGTAAATGCGTATGCCTACCTACTGTTGTAACTTTGTATATGACTGTTCGTGTTTATAAGCTTTGAGTAATGACGATTAATACTATGTAAAACCGAATAGAGTTTAATATAGAATTGGTCTTTGCATAACTGTTGAGTTATCTGGTGCCTTCCCACGGTGTGTGAGGTACTATTATATACAAAGGGTGGGGTAAATGCGTATGCCTACCTACTGTTGTAACTTTGTATATGACTGTTCGTGTTTATAAGCTTTGAGTAATGACGATTAATACTATGTAAAACCGAATAGAGTTTAATATAGAATTGGTCTTTGCATAACTGTTGAGTTATCTGGTGCCTTCCCACGGTGTGTGAGGTACTATTATATACACAGGGTGGGGTAAATGCGTATGCCTACCTACTGTTGTAACTTTGTATATGACTGTTCGTGTTTATAAGCTTTGAGTAATGACGATTAATACTATGTAAAACCGAATAGAGTTTAATATAGAATTGGTCTTTGCATAACTGTTGAGTTATCTGGTACCTTCCCACGGTGTGAGGTACTATTATATACACAGGGTGGGGTGAATGCGTATACTGTTGTAACTTTGTATATGACTGTTCGTGTTTATAAGCTTTGAGTAATGACGATTAATACTATGTAAAACCGAATAGAGTTTAATATAGAATTGGTCTTTGCATAACTGTTGAGTTATCTGGTACCTTCCCACGGTGTGAGGTACTATTATATACACAGGGTGGGGTGAATGCGTATACTGTTGTAACTTTGTATATGACTGTTCGTGTTTTATTAAGGTAAGGTTTGATTGGTACTGAAAACTTTCAGAATCCTTAAAGCACAAACAACACCTGTTATGATAGATAGATAATATAAAAAATAAATCATGTTCTTTATTTCCAGAATACTAATAGGTATATCGAAAAAGCGCCATCATTCCCGGTATTTTTTTTTCGATCAGACTCCATAATTAAACACAATTACGTCGAATGCCAAACGCACGTAATAAAAGCATTTAAATCGTAATGTTTACATCCCAATAAACGTAAATGTTTGCAAAATAAGTTTCCTTCACCAAAAAACCAGCCACACATCGCCAAAGGATTTAGCAAAACTCCTAACAGCTCTCCCAAAGTCGTTAAACCCGACTGATCCAATTAAAACATGGCGCGATACTTAATAATTGCCTTAAAAATTCCACATGACGAGATAAAAACAATAATTTCGTACTTTAATACCGTCGACGGTAAAAAATAATAAATCCGTTGCCGTTGTCGGCCTGATGAAATGCTACGATACCCATTCAGAAAGGTTATTTCAATACAAATTACAGCTACTTGCATTGCTTCTCTCTGCGTGCCGACAATTCTGCAAATACTTTTATCCTCTCTAACACTGAGATTTAAAATGCCTTATCTTTAGAAAACCCACTGAATAATCTACTCTAAATGAAAATTTATAAGCATTAAAATTGCTTGCTCACTGACTCCAGTTACGACTTTTTGCTATTAAAACGCGCGAGTCTGATTGAAATTCCGTGTACTAACAATGTATATACCTTCTCTATACCTACAGTAGGATTTATATTCTTCTATGAGATACACTTAATTTGTGGTACGTTGAAAAATGTTGAAACAGAAGCAATTAGTCCGATAAGTGTTAATATGTGCATAAATCGGATAATATCGGCTTATCGCGACTCTCTGAGACTTCACCGGAGCGACTTGTATCGACAAATCAGTGCTATTTATTGTTATTTAAAATGCATTAATTTGTCCTGCGCTGCGTGCTAAGGATAAAATGTATTTTATGCATTTATATCGTTGTCTTTAGAAAGTGAAGTTTCGCTTTCTGATTGAAATGTCGAGTATTCGGACCACCAGCGGGTCACTTTTGACCATTTGACTTTTCCTTGAAAAAGCTTCGCGTGTGTTTTTGATAATTTGTGACAAGCAATATTGACAGAAATAGGCCCATTTCAGTGTTTATGGCATTTCGAAAGCCGGCCAGTACCTATCCATATGACTTTAATAAAAGGTGAAATGGCCAGTGACTATATGACCATATGACTATAATAAAAGGTGAAATTGAATAAAGGTAGGAAAATATTCACGAGAGAAACTACAATAAATGTATAAAACCATAGTATTCTGCGTTAGAATTTTCCTTTTGTTTTAAACAGACGATTTACGGGTATAGACATACTTGTATAAGAGCTCCTTATGGACAATTCAGTATTGAGCGTAAGGAAATACCCTAAATGCCTACCCTAAGTTTTCCAAAGCAACTATTTCATTCATTTATGCACATTAATGCAAAACGAACATAACTTCAGTTTAATTTCTGAAAAAGGAAGTGATAAAATACTCAATAAAACCAGCGATTAATAGGTCGATCCTTTGTTCCTATTTTCGTAATGTAAGGTAATAATTTTCTGAATAATGGCAACACTGAGATGACAAAATGCTTGCATGCATAAACCATAATTAGCCGGTATTAAAACCTTTGTGTTAAATAGTTATATTTAAATGTTAACTAATGTTTTAAATGTTCGGTCGACGTATAGATACTCTGAGCGATAACCTCGTTTATGAATAGTTATTATTTTACGAAGATTTAGGTTGTGTTTACTGGAAATGCCATGTTGTGATATTGGAACGCTAGATGGCAGCACTTGTCTACGAGAATTAAGTTTGGGTACTGTATTCAACTTTTGAATGCATCCATGTCGATTTTTATAAGTGAAGCATTAAAACAAACGTTAAAAGATAAAAGAAAATATTAAACAACATAAGAAAATATTTCATATTCAAGGCTGAAAGTTTAATGAGGAGTCGAGTAAGTCATACAATTAAACCAATTCGAATCTGTAAATGTGTAAGTGGTACCTACCTACTTATGGCGGTTATTTTTATAAGCTAATTGTAACGCTAGTTATTTTAATTTTCAGATATCCTAAAAAAAAGCTTGCAAATACGTAGGAGGTTACTCAGATAGAAGAAACGAAATAAATAAGATTTGCCTACTTTTCAATATTTAAAAGACCTACCTAGTAGTAAATACGGTATTCATTGCATACAAATAATGTATTAAAGTTAATTAGTAATCCATTACGGTACATTGTAATACGCCTCCGTATGCCATTGTCAGTGGGCCCGCAGTGTAGGTCGGACAAACAGTTCCGTGGGTAGAATTTGATATTAAATCTATTCTTCTAAGATTTGTTATTATTGTCTATACTTTGAAATCCAATTTGCCTATCCCTACTAATATTAATATTATAAATGCGAAAGTAACTCTGTCTGTCTGTCTGTCTGTTACGCTTCCACGTCTAAACCACTGAACTGATTTTAATAAAATTTGGTACAGAGATAGAGTTGACCTTGAGAAAGAACATAAGATAGTTTTTATCCCGGAATTTTGAAGAATTTTCTTGGAAACGCGATATAACCGAACTCTACGCGGGCGAAGCCGCGGGCGGAAGTTAGTAATACTGTAAAGAGGTATAGTTTGTGGGTAATCTTTTTGTCAACTAAACTCATTTTGTTAATCACAGTGATTTCTTCAATAGACTGTAGCATTGATTGTGAGAGTGAAATCTAGGAAAACAGCTAGTTTGAAAATAGGTTATTATTTTATTAAGGTTTTCTGTAGAGATCGCTTTTTAAGACCTACCATTGTGTCACCTAAACTCCTTTTAATGATTTTTTTTTATTATTATTTTGATTCTTAATTGGGTTAACGTTCTTAATGGACACTATTAGGTATGCGGTTTTCTACAATTCTCCATCTAATACTACTTTTTCTATGCTCTACTACTAAATACGGATCCTAGTATGTGGTTCTGGGCTCGATTCCCTGGTTTTTACACGACGTTGTAAAAAGCATCCCGTAAGGCAATGTGATTTTGAAAGCGAATTATTATTTATTTACCTCTAAAAACAGATTTTGACAAACCTTTGAATACTAATAAAAATATTACAAACTTCAAATACTGCCTGATTTGTATAATCAATCAATGTGAGATAATTATTCAAAATCTAAAAAGGTTATATAAGTAATTATTCAAAATCTAAAAATATTTAAAACAGAAAAAAATGTTTTTATTTTTGCAGAAATATTATTTCAATCATAAATTCATCGTCTTGCGTTGCAAACACTAATAAATATACACGAACAAATTTCACTGACGTCAACATAGCAATATTGCTATTGCATACTTTGATCTTTGACATTTGAAAACTTTTATTACCACTTTTATGGGGCAAAGGAATCTAAAAGCCATTGAAAATAAAGCTCGGATACGCCAATAATATTATTTAAAAAATACAAAAAAGGTATTCACAAGTTTCTCAAAAACCATGAAATTCAACCAACTATGCAAATGTAAGAAATCGGTTGAACCATTCGGAACCCAAACATATTTCTATTTACGATATTTGAACAGATAAAGCTGTACTAATTGCATGCTAGTAAGTTTTTCTCACCTTTTATAACCGCCTATAAAAACACATTTTGACGAAGTTTCATCTAAATTAGCATGTTTGAGTGTGTGAAACGATTTTCTGTGAATCGGATTGAACTAGAATGGATGGATCGAACATAAACGGGCGTGTAGCCATTAACATTTTCAATTCTGGCAATGAAACAAGAAATGTGTATATCTGTGTATCACCACCTGTTTGCCGTTTCATAGTCCGGCACTAATTGAACGTAATTGGTTGTTGACCTTTCAAACCAATTCGAAATTCGAACGGTATCCGGGTTTTTAAGTGATCTGTCTTAAAAAGCAATTAAAGAGAGGCAAAGGAAAGTAAAAATATTTGGTCTGTGACGTCAGATGCCAGTATCAAGTGGAATAATGTACTTGCATGAAGACAGTTTGTGATTAAACGTCCGGTAAAGGACACATTATAGGCTCAATTAAATGATTCTAATTAAAAACTTATAGGTATTAGTTACAAAAACAAAATTGAAAATGAACACTACATTTAAAAATAATTAGTTCTACCAAACCCGATACGAGAACCAGTTAACACCAATAAAAGGAGCTCATCCAGTCCCAACTAATTCCTCGGGCCTGAATATCAATCACGGAGCAAACAGCCCTACGATTATGCGACCGCGTGCAGTGGCATATCGACGCATTAACATACTACGTAAATCTCCGCAGTATTGGGTGGGCCGACAAAATGATTGTCACCTTTTAAATTTACATTCATTACCATACATTACGCGACTCAGATCATTATTCATTAGTCGCCCGTGTTGTCTACTTAGGACCGTTTTGCATGATTAGGTGTCGTGATGTTTTCGTTTGGTATTCATTGCACCCCTATTTGTTTGAAGCTCGTTGGCTTATTTTCTTTGTGCGTGTGTGTGGCTATTGTGCTGTTTTATTACCCCTTTTTAGGGTTCCGTAGCCAAAATGGCAAAAACGGAACCCTTATAGTTTCGTCATGTCCGTCTGTCCGTCTGTCCGTCTGTCCGTCTGTCCGTCTGTCACAGCCGATTTACTCGGAAACTATAAGTACTACAGTGATGAAATTTGATGGGAATATGTGTTGTATGAACCGCTACAAAAATATGACACTAAATAGTAAAAAAAAGAATTGGGGGTGGGGCCCCCCATACATGTAACTGAGGGATGAAATTTTTTTTTTCGATGTACATACCCGTGTGGGGTATCAATGGAAAGGTCTTTTAAAATGATATAAAGTTTTCTAAAAAAACATTTTTCTTAAAGTGAACGGTTTTTGAGATATCAGCTCTCAAAGTCGTAAAAAGTATGTCCCCCCCCCTCTATTTTTATAACTACGGGGTATAAAATTCTAAAAAAAATAGAGGTGATGCATGCTAATTAACTCTTTCAACGATTTTTGGTTTGATCAAAGTATCTCTTATAGTTTTTGAGATAGGTTGATTTAACTGTAATTTACGGAACCCTTCGTGCACGAGTCCGACTCGCACTTGGCCGGTTTTTATGTTTGTGTTCGTCTACGAATTTTGTAGGCTTAGCTAAAACATTATCTGCGCAATCGGTGTTATCATTCTCTATATTGATGATAGATTCTGGAAAAAAATAAAATATATTGAATAAACTTACCTCGCAATATTCAACAAAAATATTAATAAGAAAAGTATTGCCGCATGAACTGTCCTTTGCATTCTGTTATTTCCAATTAAAACACGCAGCTCTTTCATGTTGGCAACACTAGGTCCTCTTTTCGCGGGCTCATCGTTTCAACTTGTCACTTTTACCGCGAAAATTGACACAACGCACTGGTTTCTGTCACTGAACGTCAAAACAATTTTGGGGGCAAGTCCAAATGTTATTGTTCGCGCCAAACTTGAATTTAGAACGTTCTTTTTAGACCAATTTAAATGGCGATCGTGTTTTTTTATAGAGTTTCAACTAGCGGTTTTCGCGCCGTTTCTTGTATTTGGTGTAGGTTTGTCGCGTGTTTTTTATTCGCATTTGATTGTTTGTTTACGTTTTAGTCGGTGTACCGTCGGCGCGTTGCCGTCGGTTTGTATAGCGAGCGTGATCAGTCGCGCATGTCGGTGCGTTAGGCGCGTGGGACGTGAGGCGTTCTCTTCGCGCCGCCCAGACGTCGAGAAAAAAAAAGCTAGAGGGGCGTCTTCGGCACGGCCCCACCTACTCGCGTCATTATCCTCGTTTACACGATTATTTCCTATATTTCGGCACGGAACAGATGATTTTTATGTGTTATGGCCGGCCGTGTGAACACAGTGAGGTCTCGTTTGACAGTGGCCCACTGGACGCAATCCCTGCGTATAAAATGCCGCCCCACGCTGCTACCCGCCTGTGGGAAACAATATCCCAATGCTATTGGTTTAAGGGATTTTTTTAAATTGATTTTTTACTCCAAATCAGGCAGATGATGTGTTCGTCGCATTAGCCGATGTGACTTGCTACAATATAACAACATGTAGTTACGCCTACCTACTTGTACATATTGAAATGATTCATTTATTAATGAAATGCCTGTTCTTCAGGCTTAAAAATTAAGTCATACAGGTAAACTGTGTAACTCTTCTTTGTTAAAAATAAATATTCTTCGATTGCTCGAAGTGTGCTATCTAACTTATAATTTCATTAGCTCACTTAAACCTATTTCTAGCACATTTTATATTTTGAAAAGTCTTTAAATATTGATGTCACATCAACGAGACCAGCGTCCACCAGCATGAATGACAAATTGTTCAACAATCGAGAGGGTTGCGATAATCGTACGTCACAATAACCCTTAACTTGAGGGACGACAACCCCTTAGTTAGGGCGGTTTTGTCGCGTGCTCAATAACAATCAATCACCTAATACTTTAAAAATCACACTAAATATAACCCTTAATACAACTACATAAAGCTGCAATTACTTTAACACCAACACATAAAAATATGTAATGGGTAATTCAAACGACCACAGAGTAAAAAAATTGCACAACGTCTAGTTGTCAAACTGGAGTTTCGAATGAGGTTTAGTATGGGAACTTTTTGGTTTAGAACTCAATGGTCTTGATGGCATTTAATAGACTGCCTATGTCAATGCTGATGAAGGGTCATGTCATGTCATTATTATTTGTAAGGGTATCATGAATACAAAATATTTGATAATAGTATTTTGCTTTATTGTTGGCCGGTACCAATTGTGTGCAATATATTTTTTTATTTGAATGTCGGATGCATTTTTTTGCAAGTCCACTTATCTACGAAGGGTTAACATTATAAAACTCAGGGAATTATTTATATAAGGAATGTAAGTATCTACCTTATAGATATGCTAACACCAGTATCAGTTTCTTCGCAGGTCAGAGGACTGCACTCACTGAAAGCTTTCACAGAAAGTGCTGTCCTATGACAGTAGTAGCCTTTCACTACTTTCAACAACACAGAACTTATTAAACTTCTAGCAACATAGAACTGTTTTTTTTTTTAATTAAAAAAGACAACAAAGACGGTAGTATTATTTGCAAAATTAAGCGACAAACAAATATAAAAATAGCACACAGCAGAGAGTACTATTTCAAAAAGTCTACCTAATTCAAATCAAATCATCAAAGAGTTCCTACCTACCACAACCAACCATGTATAAAATCCACATCTTCCGACAGCAAAAAAAACTAAATAAACTACCAGAAACCTTCAGAATTTCCTAACAACCCATCTGGGTAACTATTTCGAGCTCACTTATGCGCAGTCAGGGTATATGGTAATGCTAGCTTTGATCTAGCATGCGTCACTCTCACCCAAACATTTGTTGTATTGCCGGGTTTTTTTATAATTAGATGATAGAAAAAATAATATGTGTGTTGGTAGGGATGTTTGTCTGTATGTAGAAATTTTTTGATGAAGTTGATTTTGTAAAAGATGATTCTGTAAAGTGAATTGACAGAGAAGGTGAAGATTAAGGGAGAAGACTAGACATACAATTATTTTTGAAATCTTATTTTCCCATGTAAAGAGGGAATAAAATATATAGCTGTAAGTTTGTCTGTAGGTAGGTTGAGACTACTATGTAAGATTAACTAAAAAGGACTCGAAAAACACTTATGTATTCTTCTATTTCTGAAAGAATTTGCTTATTTTTGCGTAATTACTTCTGAAAAGAAAAAAAACTTAAAATGATGAGTGAACTAGTGTGTTATTCAAGTATCAGAAGGCCAACACACGACGTAAATCTATATCTAGCCTATTTGTTAGTGTGAATTCAATCAAGAATAACAGTTTAGTCTAACAATTGCAACCTGGGATAACTCAAGTTTTATTAACAGAAGCTCGACTGTTATGCTCCATTATTTATCTTAATTTTCTTATAGTTATAAACTGACTTATCATTGTTTATGCAAAATTTAATACGTACCATTGAGGAAGGTTTACATAGTTGAACACTGGTATTCAGCTGCGTTGGACTGGGAGCCAATAATAACACATTTGGGACAAGGATTGGCCTAGGCAGATGTTGACGATTCAAGTTTAGTTTAACTGCTTTTTAAAGCTGTTCAGTGTGAAGTTTATCTATTAAGTAGTGTTTAAAGTTTAAATATCTAAACGAAAACTGTTGAATTGATTTGAAAAGTTCACTGTTGGAAAGCTACACACTTCCCCAGTAAAATAAGCTATATTTTATCCCGGCAGTAGTTCCTACGGGATGCAGGTAATCCCGCGGGAAAACAGCTAGTCCTTCATATCTTTATCTCTCCTAACAAATGGAGAAAGTCGAGAATAAAAAATAAAGTCATTACGTACCCTATGTTTGCAATAGCTATAGTTTACAGGAAAACTAAGAATCAAGGCACCGTTGCGAATATATTTAAACGTTGCACCTAAGGTAGTGTTTACACCTAGTACAACACCTAATTTTAACATCAAACCGTCAAGCGTTTAACCGGCACGTTTACCTTACGCAGAAGGTACGATGCAAGGAGTAAATATGTGACAGAGGTTGAATCATCATCATCGTCTCTCTGACCTTACGACAAGTTCTCCCAAAAGACTCGTCCTACAGCTTTGGTCTTCAGGAGTTAGCCATTTGATGCTTGGCACAGGGGCAGTAGTATTTTGCTTGTACGCGAGTCACTAGACAATTTCGTAGTGTTTTTTGACGAACCGAATTGTATTGAATCGTGCGATTATTAGCAGATCTTCTTCCATACAATTGTAATCATTAGAATTGCTAGAGACCAGAGTTCGCTTCAGATTTTTCTTTCTTTAATCAAAGTCTCAGTATAGTTATGATGATTCATGAACGCCACACATCAAATCATCTAAGATGAAGCAATTTCATTTCAAGAATCAACCGACACCCTTTTAATGCAGATTCTTGAAAGATCAAATATCAACTCTCTGTATTTTTATGAAGAATTTGATAGTGTACCCTATCTTTAAATTTTATTAAATCCTCTGTAACCTATCTAATCTTGTACACCAAACAGTGATTTCCACATGCGTAGGTATATCTAATAATGTATGAGGTGGCACGCCCCATCGTCGGCAATTGCTAGCTCTCGACCGCCATTAGAACGTAAACACTCATACTTAAATAAATATCCAGAGACGATTATGTAGGTAGGATACTATGTTGTGGGGTTGCCAGGATACATATAGCTGGGAATTTAATATAACAGAAATCTTTATTTTCTTCCATTTTTGTACGTGGTGGATTTATGGAGAGGTGATTGTTTTCAGTGATAGTTACTTTGAAAATAGTCAGAGTTATTCATTCTGACGAAAATTTTGTTAAGGCTCAAATTAGGACAAGCTTTGGAAGAAACATTTGGATCTACAAAATTCTCAGATAGAACTTATCAGTCCCTGTTTTGATCCCATCTTTTTGATACTAGCAACACAAATGAACACTTATAAGCGATTAAGTGTTACACACAACACATCGCTCGCAGCTACTGTCATGCATCATTTTCTGTCATTATCAATTACCCTGTGAACGATCACGTCACCGCAATATGGGCTGGGAAATGTTCGCGGCGTGTGGTGTTGCCAGCCGCGTTCTCAAATTACCCCGTTTTATGAGCAAAAATTATTTTAGATTTGCGGTTTTTGAGTTGGTATTTATGGATGTGGAGTGTTTTGAAGAAAGGGTTTTTCTCTTACTTATTTCAAATTCTTCTTTGTACTTTTTTAAAGGGACTGTAAAGAAATATTACAGAATATCGCGCCTTCTCTCACAAACAATTCCTAAAGAAAAAATAAACTAAGAGATTTCGAATTTTACGACAGGAAAACATTCCGCCTCCTTCGTAGCTGAACCATAATAAAAATAAACACTAATATTTTTAACTTTACACATGTATTCATCAAAGAATATTTTATAATAATAATAATAATAATAATAAATCATTTATTTCGGATTCATCCTAAAATTACATCCATATTTGTTAGTAAAATTACAAGCTTATAAACTAGTGTTAGTAACTACTAATACCTAAAACATTTAAATCACAATAAATAATGAACTGGCAGGTTCGGTTGGACAGCTAGACGATTGCATGCAACCGTATCCAGCGTGCCAGTATCGGAGAGTCCCACCGATCCACCAGCGCGCGCAGAATGCTGTTGGGACTGTCGCGCGTGCGGCGCATGATAGAAGCGCACCGCTTGCGCATAATGGCAGCAAAGCCGTCTGTGCCAGCCGCCGCAAACATCGCGGAGGCGCTGCAGTGGCGCGGCAGCCCCATCAGCACCCGGAACGCGTTATTGTATTGAACGCGCAGATCGCTGTACGTCCGCTGCGTATAGTTAACCCACAGGGTACAGGTGTAAAAGGACTGACAGTATGCTTTAAAAAGCGCAACTTTGACAGTCCCTGTGCACCGTGAAAACCTGCGGGCCAACATGTTACAACGGACGGACAGCGCTCTGCGCTCCCTTTCAATATCCTCACTGTCCTTAAGATCCTCGGTGACCCAGTGGCCCAAATACTTAAATTTTTCAACTTTATTTAGAGCTGTTCCACTTAGAGTGAACTTCGGAACGAATGTGTATCGCTTGTTGTCCGGTCTGAAAATCATTATTTCACTCTTTTTTGCGTTATATTTGAGCCCATGAGCCACCGCATAGGACTCACAAATTTTTAGGAGCTTTCGTAAGGCACCAATCGATGGACTCAGCAGCACCATATCGTCTGCGTAGCTGATGTTATTCACGCATACTCCATCTATATGACACCCTATGCCGGTGCTGCTGAGCTCATCGATCAGCCCATTGACGTACAGGCTGAACAACGTGGGAGAGGTCAGCCCCCCCTGCCTCACCCCGCAATCCAGCCTATATTCCTCCGAAAGAGAGCCTGCCCATCTTACACAATTCTTTTGCTTATTATACCAATACATAAATAATAGCACAAATTCCCTAGGTAAACAAGTTTCGTCCTTTAATTTATCCCATAGAATATCGTACGATACTAGATCGAATGCTTTCGATAAATCTAGGTAGCATGCATAGACTGGGGTCTTTCTACTCGTGTAGTATTGTACAGTCTGCTTGAGGCACAGGATAGCACTCTCGGTGGAAAGCCCAGGCCTGAATCCAAACTGCGCATCATTTAGCGAGACGTGTTTATCCAGGTGCTGACCAAGCAGACTGTCCAACACTTTGGCTATCACTGTGGCTAGTGAGATCGGTCTATAGTTGTTTACATCCGATGTATCACCAGTTTTATTTTTAATGACAGGTACAACTATAGTGCGCATTAGATTATCAGGCAGATGAGCGTGGCCTAAACACAGAGTAAAAAACATAGCAAGCACTCTGGGTAAGTGTACACCTGCGTGCTGCAGGTGCTCGATGCTGAGGCTGTCGTGACCCGGGGATTTACCCCTCACCATGCCTTTGATCACCGAACGCACTTCCTTCGCAGTAAAATAAACACTACGTTCACCACCTTCCTCAGCATCGGGCTCCTGCCGCGCTGGCCCCAGAGGCGAGACCACTCTGAAATGGTGGGAGAACATAGTGGCGATCTCACTAGGCTCGTGCATTCCCGCCACGCTGACGGGGAGGCCCGGCTTATGATTCATTTTATTGGTATTTTTCCAGAACTGACCGAATTTTTTATTTGAGTGAAGTTCGGCAATAATATCCATTTTTATCTGTTCTTGGTTCTTTTGACACCACTTTAATTTTGATTTAAAAGCGCGCCTTGTTGCACACATATCATCATAAAGACGTCCCGCCTCAGGCTTACCCCCATACAGCCAAGCCAGAAAACATATCCGAGCCCTCTCATGAGCGCCTCGGACATGCCTATTCCACCCAGTAATGTGTTTACCTCTACGCTTTTCAGTAACATTATAACTACTTAAAGCGGCCTCCGACATTATACAAATAATCTCGTCATACATGTTATCTAACAGGATTTTATGACTTTTGTTACAACACATATTATCTGAGCAACTTCTTAATTCTGAGGGAAAATCAATTTCACGAAGTCTAGAGTGACATACACTATTATATTTCGCTATTTGAGTCGAGTCACGTTCGCCCCAGACTATTCTATTTATACAAACAGTGGGTATACAAATCTTAGGCTTAATCAAATTAAAATTACAACGTATAGATATGGGGTAATGATCAGACCAATAAGTATTATATAACACGCAGGCTGCGGACACGGACTGCCGCGCATCACCTGTCACAAGACAGTGATCGAGCCAGCGCCGACAACCGTGCGCATCACTGACAAACGTATGACTGTCCGACGGCATAAGTTCTAGGTCTACACAGTACCACGATTGTTCTGCACAAAAAGATAAAAGTTCGGTAGCAAATGACTCACCGGGGTGCGCATTGTAGTCCCCTAACATGAACACTGACTGTACATTGTGACTGTCAATTATAGCTGTCATTTCACTAAGACACTCTGTGAATTCCACTAAGTTATCATTGGATTCGGTAGGCATATACACAGAAAATATTAAGAAGGAACGATCACTGAGCTCGATTTTTATCGCGGCGAGACGCACACTATCGCACTTTACTACGGTTACCGTCGGAAACGCAACCTTTCTCCACAGTAGGGCAACTCCGCCATAGGGCCTGCCGCGTAACACTCCTGCCGCTGTATCCACTGCAGAGGTACCCGTGCAGGCGAAGTCGTTGTCTATCGTGGCCAGGTATCCAAGGTCGTGCGGCATAAGCCACGTCTCCTGCAGCGCCACAACATCTGCCGAGCGACAAAGCTGCCGCACGCATTCCACTGACCTCGTCACATTTTTGCAGTTAAAACTTATCAAGTTGATATTATTCATAAATTATTCGATTTGCCTATATTCTCGCTAGTCACACGGACATTTTCCTTATCACGTTTGATAATGTTAACAAATCGACGATAGGCTACCCCCTTTGGCCAGAAGTCATCATTAAGGAAATTTATTAAGGAATGTTTTGGTACGAATATTTTGTATGATTCGTAATCCTTCGCTAACTTCATGTCCATTTTTTCAATTTTAACATCCATGTTAGTTTTTTTCTTTATGTAGGTATGGATATCACACACAGACACGCCCTTTGCCACATTATAAATGTACATGGGAACCTTAGTTTCCGCTGCCATAAAATTACATCCAGGCTCAGGCTCCGCTTTTCCTCGCTTCCCAACGAAACGGTTTCGAAACCTTTTGTTTTGAACACGAATCCACTGTTCACTCGGGGCCTGTGTCTTCCAATTCCCTTCTTTAACAATCTCCGCTAAGGATTTAGGCGCCATAGGGCTGGATCCATTTCTATCGACTGGTGGTGGTAGCGGCGCAGTACTGGTGGCCGGACTAGATAATGTCGGCAGCTGAGCGGGGGACAGGGGACCGCGGCCGCCGGTCGCCGCGGGGGACGGCGTCAGGGGCCATGCCCCAGCGACCGCCTCGCGCACCGGCGCGGGCGGTAGAACGGGCGCCGACTGCGCGTGCGGAGCCGCAAGCGACTCGATCAGCTGACCAGCGACATGCGTCATCGTAGCCGTTGCTCGTCGTTCGACGGTAGACTCGCCTTGATGACTTTGACTATTACCCTCCAATATTTTATTATCGATAATAACGGTTTTTAATGCTGATTCCAACGTAGATTGTTGTTGATAACATTCACTACTGCCTTCATTGCACTCTGGCGGCAACCCGATGGGACCACTATCGCACTCAAAGTTTGCAAGTCTTGCGACATTTGCACCTCTTTTGGTGTTTACATTGCGCCATCCTGATGAAAGATTTTGCACCTCAGTTCTCAACTGGTTCATCTGTTTAACTGTAGCATAATCTTCTTTCATCATGTCGAGATCCTGCCGCAGCTTAACAATATCTTTCAGTAGCCTCGTCACGTCAACATGATCGAACAGAACCGGGGGTAACTTCTCAAGATCGCGGGCCACGAAGACGGGGATATCCTCGGAGTCGGTATCGCGAATAACACAGATGATGTCGTCTATGTTTCGAACACTTTTACCGGCCTTCCTCCTCGTTATCTTACGTTTCTTTGTCGGCAACGATTCGAACAACAGATTCTTCGCCGCTACTATTTCACTCTCAGAGAAAGCGCTCACACAGATTCTGCTAATACTTTCATCGTCCATAACAGCAATCTTATTATGGACGAAGGCCAAAACTTCGTTGATCACTACATTGCAGTTTGCACATTTAACCACAGAGGACATTTTTAAATCCGTAATACCACACCGTCACGCACAATATCCAACCGTACGCATACGCGCGCGCGGCGTGACTGGACTGACTTTATAAACTACGCTAATTATTTTAACTGAAGATTGTAGAGACGCTTCACAGACTCAATTAGATAACTTTAGGGGGCTATATAAAAGGGCCATAAATCAGCAGAGGGTCGAACGCGATATTTTAGGCTGTTTGCATACACTACGATTGTATATTGCGACGACAGATGTTGCGACAGAAAAAACGCGGGTTATTTTAACATACACTGATGGTGTCGACAGCATAATCAGCAGAAACGTTTATTATACTGGAAACTGAATGTTTGTGAATCTAGTGAATTTACTCACCGATCAATTAAACATAGTCAATTAAAAAGAAGTATACGCAACTGTTTCTCAGAATACAAACGTTTAACAACAAATACCATCTAACAGCATACAAAAACATTAATACCTGCGACTAATTAAACCCAAAATCACAGCACGCCTATCTCCGATAGCCGGCAATCGGTCCAGCGTGCGTCCGGCGTGCGACTCGACGCGGGATCTCGTTAGCATGCGTATGCGACATTTCACATGAACTAATTGCGAGTATTTAGCCATCTTGATAAACTGCCCAGCCTGCCCTACACGCATCGCGATCGTATAGATAATTCTGTTCGTAATTTGTGCAGAGGCGTTGTTTGCCCACAAATAAATACAAATAAGTGTAAGGTTGAGCAAATGTAGTGGGAAAGGAATAATCTTGATTGTAGCTGTGTTCATTGCGCGGAAGTTTGCGTTTAAAATATTTTGATGCGACTTTAAAATATCGTGTGTGAGAAGTCTAATTTTATGTCCACACAGCATATTTTTTTAGCCTGAATTTGTTTTTTTTTGTTAGCCTGAATTTGTCCCACTGCTGGGCAAAGGCCTCCCCATTTCGT
This sequence comes from Helicoverpa zea x Helicoverpa armigera, assembly GCA_033682625.1. NCBI lineage: Eukaryota > Metazoa > Arthropoda > Insecta > Lepidoptera > Noctuidae > Helicoverpa > Helicoverpa zea x Helicoverpa armigera. The sequence goes on from JAWIIS010000028.1 coordinate 9,931,374, forward strand.
CTCTACACCTTTCGATCTTTAATGTTCCCAACAATCAGTTTTGTAGGCGTCCAGGTCGTCCTGCCATTTTTTCCGGGCCTTTACTCGTTTGCGGCTCTGCCAACAATTTCATTTATTAATAGAATATTAATTCAAAATTTCCTCTTCAAAAGAATATCTATAGATTCTTATCTCCTTGTGTGCTTTCTGCCTATCTAAACTTCTATAGGCACATAATCTCTGGCACCCAGTATCTCTACCATCGATTTCCTTCCATTAGCATTCTAAACACTCTCTCTAGGCAACTTGAATGATAATTGAAACACGGCACTAAAAATTCTTTTGCACGGAGCAGTATGCAAAATGGAGCAATCGTGGAAAATATTTTCATACCAGTACTGTGAATTGTTGCGGAATAAATAAAAGGTCGGTGGTGGTAAACGGCAGATGTATTTTTTGTAAATGAAGTAAAGTCTGGCCTCAGAGATGAGAGTAAGGATAAAAAAAAAGTTTAATGTTGTTAAGGTCACTATTGAAAAATAAGTTGTTGAAGTACCCTAAATACCAAGTACCATACACGCTAAAATTCAGGGAAAGTTATTTTTTTTTAATTAGCTAATCTTTTTAAGAGAAGTTTCTATATAGGTATGTGATTTCACAAAAGTTTAATTATCCCGGCCTTTTTTAAATAACTTTAATATGAACCTCAAATATTAGCGACAGCACGACAGATTTCCTTCAGTCTTTTTTTTGAGGTAATACTCCATTTATAGCATATTCCATGTTCAAAGTACTAGCCAAGTATACAAATATTTTTATTACGCTGTCTTCTTGCTGATTATACGTTAATTTATACGCGTTTCAGAATAAATTAATGATAGTAACATATCTTTGCTTTGAATTGTATTTGCATTCAATTATCTAAGTTAATTGTTGCGATAAACTTAGAAGTTTGAATTGTTTGGTTTATTAAATTATGTGTTTGTGGTCAATCTTTTAATTAGGTATAGCTTTTTGGTTTGCATTATAAACAAAAATGTGTATAATTTTTAAAAATCAACGAAAAAAAATACGAATTCTTCGCCACCCCCTACTCCATAGTAATATTAATCTTATATGTTTCAAGTTTAAACGATTTTTCAGTCTTTCACAAATTTATTACTTACAGATTTTCTCCGTTTTCAAAGAACCATATCTTATTAAAATCCTCATTAAATAAAAGTAAGTCACCAACATATTTTCAACTGTCCTAGTGAATTATTCGTGTTCTTTTGGAATTTTTATGGTATTTTTAATAACTCCGTTCCCACACAATTCTAGGCTGCAATTTTCCCATTCATACTAGGTTCATGCGGTATTTGTTAGCGAGGACAAAATGAGCTTTATATAGGTAAAATTAAATGTTTCATATGACTGAAGTTGAAAAAAAAATGATCTTACAGCTACTCCAAAAAAAGTAAAAGTAGGTATAAGGTGTCTAAAAATTATGACAAAATATGCACCGAAAAAATAGCCTTTTGAGTTTTAAAGTTTTTGTCTCCTAAATTATCGATTTCATAATCATTTAAAAACAATTATATCGAAAGGTAACCCAAAGCCGTAGAATACGTGTCAGTAAAAGTTTGTGTATCGATCAAATTTCGCTCTCTAAAACTCAAAAAATCCAAAACATCGAATATTTCGAACTACCATCGGTAATTTTAACCACCCGTAAGTAACAGAAACAGGTATTTAACCGAGTAAAAAATAATCAAATGTACGGCCTTCTTGGACTCAATTAGATAGTTATTCGTCAGTGGTCAGCACATACCTGCTGCTGATTCATTACCCAGAGCCACATAGCTGGAGTTCCACCGTGGTTATATGTAGGTAGATGGGAATTAAGTATATGGTGTTTTACTAAAACGGATTTTATAGGACTTTGGAAGAGTTGGACAGTATTTTGAGGATTACGGAAGTGTTTTTTGATCACGTAAAAGGTCATTGTTGTAAGTACCTATGTATATTCTTTAGTGAGGTAAGTGAGACAGCTGTTTGGCTATGAGAATTATAGGGACATGAAAGTATTGATAACTTGAGAGTCTCAATAAAAGAGACGCGTTTGAATGCTTACTCATTTTTCAGTCGAAGAAAATTAGGTATTTATTTCTCACACACGCAATTGAGTGTTCCGTCTATATGACATAATAGAACGAGCATTATTGTTACACCAAATTAATTAACCTTGATAAGACACACAAAAAAACTATATAACAACAAAAACAATTCTTGTAACGAAGAACAAAAACAGAAAACAAAACACTACCTACAAAATTAACTCAGATCAGCATCCGAACGCAGACAGGACACAGCGTAATTTGTCAGTCGCATATCGATTATATCGATTCTACAATCGATAGATTTATCATGTTAATCGATCTAATTTCATCAGTTCGCCGGTGAGCGATGGCGTACCTTGTGGGAACGCCAGCGCTGTGCCAGTCATGCCATAGAGTAGTATAACTTGTAGATGAGACAAATGTATGCAGTGATTTATTGGTAATTGGACAATGTGTGTAAGTGACTGATTTATTGGTTAGTATTGTGTGTGGTTTATTAAGTGCATGTAAGGATAATTAATGCAGTAGGTGCGATGTGCTAATTGTGGTGTCTGTAAATATTTACTTGGCTTTAGAATACCTACCATAATAAACAGCTCTTCTTAAAGTGTGATAAATAAAAGACTGTGACTATCGAATTAGATCCAAGTAATTAACAAAAAAAGAAAAATTATCGGTAATAGGCACCCTTACACTTTAGATCGTGTCACAGTCTTAGCATTTTGAATACAAACCACGTTATACCAACACGAAATTGTAATCTTTCCATGTCCAGGTTGCATCCAAGAGGCTTTCCCACCGTAGGCAGAAAACCCACCTCACTCACACTAACAACCTAGATTAATTTCACTACACCGACCACCAGCATTCGTTCTGCGTAGACACGAGATATTTGGACTGTGGTTTAATTACCACCCATTGTGGTTGAACCAATTCATTGGTCTATTGTGCTCAGGCATTGCAGTCTATTATTGTTTGATCAGTCTTCGACTAATGGTTAGATCATTAATTTGGGGTCAATGACTTTGGGTGTTAGATGACCTTCGGTGAAGCGGATTTGCGTGTGTAAAATAGAACGGTTATGGAACCTATTTTATGTACTTAGATGTATCAAAGTTATATTTATTTATGCACAATTTTTTCACAATGTGAAACCGCGGGCTCAACAAATCAAGGCGTTTTCTATTAATCTATTTTAGAGTGGTGGTGAAATAGAAGTGGTAGGTGCAACACAGTTTTTCTTAACGGGCCTGTTTGATACCCATCTTCAATGCAAATCCCTACTTAAGTATCTAAAAAGAAAATTATTCGCGCCAAATTTTTTTCTTTATTGTGAAGTCAAATGTAACAAGCTTCAACTAACAAAGCTTCTTAACAAGCTCTATCTATTCGTACATTTGGGAGTCAAATAGCTAACTTCAGATATGCATATTTATTTGACGTGCACTAGCCCCGGTCTTGATACTGGTCTACGGAAGATAATCTTTGAGAAAACTTCTACAACGTGCTGACGCTTGAGTGGCTAACGGGAGTGACCATTAGATAGATTTCAATTGAATAGTTGCACAGACTTTAATGGTCAAATGATTAATCAGTTCTTGAGCAATATTGCTTTCAGTAGAGGGTTTGTCTAGGTAGGTATATCTACGTTTAATTTACCTAGGTGTTTATTTATTGTTTTACTTACATTATAAGGACTTCGTATCATTGTTTCAACTTTTCTCCTCAATATAAGCAATAATGTGGGTGGCTTCAGTGGCTAAATTATTTTCAGCTATAGTGAAGATTTCTAAACTGCAGCAATCGAGAATGTGTTTCTCTCTGATCCTTTCAAAGAGACTAAAATGTTTTTGTCATTTCAGCCATCACAACAAAAACACAATAAAAAAGAAAAAATTAATTAAAAAATAAAAAAAAAATCTTTACCTATAAATAAAACAACAAAGTCGAGTCGCATTGTTTCGAAGTCTGGTTCCGCTCAGCGAATTGTTTAGCGGCGAGAAATTTCAAATTTCGAAACTATGGAATTCGAAATTGAAAAAGCTGGAAATGCGTGGGTGCGGGGTGCGGGGGGCGGTGGGCGTGGCCGGGGCGGGGCCGTCCCTAGCCGGCTGACGCATAGGTGCTATATTGCGTCGTGATAATACCTATCAGATATTTTTATACGTGCTAAATGATGTGATGGTACCTATAGCGAATATGAAAGTTGATAAAGCATGACAATGAAAGTCGTTAATATGACTTCATTTGTTTTAGCACAGTGAATTCATGACTTATAATATCTCACTTAAATTGTAATGTATTGAAGTATATCTTCTCGACTATAGTTTATATCCAGCTTTCACCTTTTTCTGATTATGGTGGTCAGCGATTATAATGCCTTCTGAAATTAGGTACCTCCTATGTTTAAATCGACGTCAATCTTCGAACAAATTATAATATTATAGCTATAAAGATAACCTACAGCTCACATATTGCAATATCAATATTGAATAAACTGGACATTATAAATTCTTTCATAACTCAAGGCTATTAGAGTAGCAAATTGCTTTAAAATTACCCACCACGTAATTACTATTGACGCATTACGTCAAAATTAATCAACACATCAGACCCCATTTTCGATTTTTTGTCGAGCTGAACCCTAAAATTGAAAATTATAGAGAATGATACGCAAATAATTACTTTACGATACGGCGCGTCAAAATCACTTTGTCTCAAACGTCAATGTTCAGACGACGAACATTTCTTATGGAGTGGTCTACTGATAACCATCGCTTAGGCTACACACAAACTTACCCCTTTCTTTCTCTTTAACCCTTACTCATATAGCAATAGGGATCATTTTCCCTCTTCCCAACTTTCTTCTACATTTGTGAACGGTATATTAACGTGTCAAATCTCCTCCTTCTGACTCGTTATTAATAATCATGTCAATTCGCTCTTCGTGAGAAATATTTTAAATCTATAGAGGTAACCAATAATTTAGACGATGAACATATCGATTATTTAGTAATATAGGTTTGTTGTATAATTAATTTCTTATGTAATTTTTATATTATTGTGGGAGTAAGCTGAGTCATGGCCCTTTTAGTGCACTTTTTTCTTGTTTTGGACATTTGGTGGCATTGTACACAGGGTGTGTCGTTCACAATCACATTAAATCCTGTCGCATATACTTTATGATATTCTATGGCGAATTGTAAAAAAAATAACATAATCCATTCAGTGGTTTAGCCACAGGACTCATTTTTCGTTTTTATAATTTACAACATTTGTAAAGAAGAGATAAAGTTAGGACTATCGAATGTTTTGATCAGTTGACAGCTGTTAGTTTTCAAGGGAGAATTTCAGTTGTTTGTTATGACTGACTTTTATATGGTGTTGTAATTTTCGCACATTTTTATTCTATTTACTTTGTTTGAAAAAAACATTTTTTATTTAATGTGATTGTGAACGAAACACCCGATATATGAAGATTGGATGCCTTGTTTATTTTATATTAGGTATGTATTGAAAATTTATATAATAACGGTGTATGTGTTGATTGTGTGAATTGTGTGTTAATTTGATGGGTTTCTTATACTTCAATTAACGCGGTTCCTAGTAACAAGGATGGGTAATTTATGGCATGTTTTTAATGAACAAGTTTCTGCTGTATGTGTTAGATTCGAGTTAGCGGTAGTTGGCCTTAATAATGGACGAGTTAGACGTCCTAATCCATTACATTTTTATAAAACTTTACTACTAACTTTACTGTTATAAGTACCTAAAGTCCTCCATTTTTTAGAGTTATTTGAACAAAAATAGCTCTATGTAAAGTATTTTTGTAAACGCTGGTTGACCAGTGATTGGTGATCGTGTAAATCCAAGTATAAGGTTTGTCATGAAAGCTATTGGTAAACTTTTCATATTCTCCTAAAAAAATAATAAGTACACATTCTTGGAAAAATAATGTATAAAGTGTTCTTAAAATCATCAGTTATTATTTATTTAAGTTAGAGACAGCTTTTAAGCATGATCAGGTTTGCTCAAATTCGATTCACTCCACTTCAAATTACGGAAATATTATAAAAAGTGCATTAATAAATACTTTGACTTTGAGTGTGATCTATTGATTAAAAATATACGTAGCAACTAACTCAATATTAACGCAGTGGATAATATCACGGATCAGTATGACTAATAATGTGATTTCACACTGAAAGTGTATACTCTTGATGCTTTAAAATGACGCTTTTTAGTACTGGTGCATTGTGAATCATTGCCTGACGAAATAATTTATTTTATGAAATAAGATCGAACTGTCTTTAAGGTGAGTACGAACTTTGCCATTTAATTCTATTTGAATTGGCATTGATCGAAGCTGTGATTAAAATATATGGAGGCTATGAAAACTTGCTTAATAGTAAGTCTGTCTTAGGTACATTATCTTATTTGGAAAAGTGGAACACTGGTAAAATGCTTTAAAAGTGATTAATTGTAAACATTATTTTCTAGAAATAAATGCAGTCACAAAGTTATAATTAGCTTGACCAATCCTTTTAATTGATATACATGATTGTGTTATCATCTGCCTAGCTTTTTCCCAACTATGTTAGCTCAGCTATGTTAGGTCAGCTTTCAGTATTACTCGTTACAGCTTTAAGTGCCAGTGTTTTACATGGGGACCCACTCCGTCAAGACTTGATGTCTGATTTTTAGCTTGTGACTACCCATAACGACTGCCAAACATGTTCAAATGACAGCTAACAAACACTTATGTATTCGTCAGTTTTAAAACATGCAGAGGCATCCACGACCAAAATCATTATAATATTTATTTACCACACAAAAATAACTTAATCTTCGCAAAAAACGGAGCGTTATTTTAGCTGCCTTTAAGTATAGGTTTGCTAATACACTTCCATTAGGCTGGGAACTGTATCGATGCTGCAGCGATCGCATTCCGATGAAATTGGTAATCAGATAACGATCGGGGTATACTTTGATGACAATAAGCTATTGTTCTGTGGAGAAGGCAGTTTGGATGTGCGAAGTGGTGGTTATTAAATTGAGGCGTCTTTTGTTTACTTTATGATGATGAGAATGACGGGTTTCGCGGATGGGTACGTCTTAATTTTTATTTGGGGTCAGCGCAGAAGGTAAAATATTTTCTTCCAAACATTTCCTCAGCAGAAGTAACATTCTTTTCGTCCATCCATTTTGTGTTTCACATAATCTAGCCATCCTGTCTTTGGTCATGACCTTCCTCTATATTCAGAGGTCTATATGGGTTAAGAACCAATTTAATATGAGGTTAATTCTGAGTGTCATGACCATATTATTTTGCCATGTTTTTCGTACAATATTTCCTTACTAGCTGGTGCCCGCGACTTCGTCTGCGCAGGTTAAACATCCATACATCCATACATACAAACTTTCGCGTTTATAATATTAGTAGGATTCTGAGCAAAAATTTTAGTTCAGTTGAAGCCAAACTAACATATCCAAAATTCTCTTAACTTCCAGTAAACCGTGGTCAGAAAATGACGCGGGCCGCTTGATTAAAGGCCAAGCCGAGTAATTTGCACCCAAAATTAATTTATTTAACATCATTCCGCGACGGGTGCGTTTCGATGCGCCTGCGATGTTCCGCTAGCTGACGAAGATTCGCGATCAATGAGGTCATGGATAAGGGAAGAGATTTCTGTCTGTGTTTCGGATGGCACATTAAACTGTAGGTCCCGGCTGTCATTGAACATCCTTGGCAGTTGTTACTGGTACTCAGAAGTCAGTAAGTCTGACACCAGTCTAACCAAGGCGTACTGGATTGTCCGGGTAAAACTGGGTTGAGGGGGTCAGAATGGCAGTAGCTCCTTGTTAAGCACTGGTGCTAAATCGGATCCGGTTAGACTGGAAGCGTAGTTGGGAAAAAAGGCACGTGAGATGATGATGGACAAGGAAAGAGTTTTCTCTTAAACTTAATGTTTTGTCCCTTCTTATTGGGGTACCTACTCAGAACTAAAAATTGACAATCATTAGGACTTCACTAATGGAGTAAGAAGGAAGTTTACGTTTCATTAAAAAAAGATTCGGTTTCTTATTTTTGAGGATTCAGCCTAACCAACGTACCTACTAGTAGTAATACAGTTGTGGTCATACATATAACACGGTACATAGTAATATACAGTGTATCATAATGTACTGGGTTAAGTACCTACGTAGGTAGATCATAGGCACCCCAATCAATTACTGAATAAAAGTTTCTGGCAGCTGACGTCACGTGTGCCTATGATATTCACATTGGAAGAGAAAACAGCTCAAAATCTAGTACGTATAGCGTATCTTGGAAATAAGCACTCCTGTCTAGATTCGGCATAGGCTCATCATGATGATGAGACTACTACAATAAAATGCCGTAATCATTAGTACAGATATTAGGTTCCGATAGACGAGCAGTGCAGACCATCTAGATACATTACGAATCAACAGATAAAAATTAAACTTTATTATTCGAACACAATCTGATTCAGACATCAAAGTGCTTCAATCTTGTTGAAACATCTGATCGTTCGTTTTATCATAGAGCAGCTATGTTATATATGTTATTAATTTCACAGGGAGCTTTAGTGTTCAGTTCTAGGTCCATTTATTAATTTTATCACTTGACACCTCGTTCCTGTGCTACTTATCAGGCACTAAACCTACACGATTTACTTTCAAAATCACATAAATGTCAGACAAGTGCGGGACTTCTGCTTTGTGTAAAATGCATTGATAATAATCCGAGCCATTCTCAGGTGCAGAGAGGGATGGATATAGTATTCTGAACGGGTGCGAGAGAGACGGGTAGTCTTGAATAGAAACATCAAAATTTTACAGCGTTTTTATTGCGCCCGCGCCGATCCAAGTGTTTACATGTCCGCGTCCGGTTTGTTTCGGCGTTCGGTTGTAGATGGCTTGCTCCGAATTTTGAGGTAAAACCAGGTTTTTTGAAACTATCAGTTTATGAGAATAATTCATCAAAATAACTCTGGTTACCACATGAAGGACGGTGATTGTCTTATTTGGAAAATATACGCGTTTGCAGTCTTGGAATCAAGGCAATATTAGTACGTAGGTATGAATGTATAACAATATGCATTTTGCATGTATTTTGTTATTTCTTTTTTTCATACACGTAGGGTGGTCTTAAATTCCCAACCTGAGCTAAATGAAATAATCAAAACGAACAACAAAAGAGCAGAAAAAATTAAAATCCAAATAAAGTTATGAATTTATCACGAAGCTGTCCTTTAATCCTATAAAAGAACGTTAGGGGCAGATAAATTAAAATGTTAATGCCACTAAAATATTGAACAAACACGATTTAGTCTTAGGGCGAGACGAATTCGGCATGCAGGCGATGACAGTGTGAGAAAGCGTGGTACCAACCCACAATGTCATTTTTTTTACTTTTATTTCATCATTTGAGCTGAAATATTTAGTTGAATATGTATTTTTCTGTACCATTTTTATGCCAAATGTAAGCACCTAGGTAGTAACAATAGGTGGACATAATTGTTTATTATTTATACTCAACATCAGACATTAGATTCAGGAAGACAAAATTGTTCTTAGAACTTCATGAATAAGCGTAGTAGGTACATGCGCGCGCATGAGTCCGCAACATTCAATAGCCTATTTCGCGTCTCAAGGCCAAGCACTGCTGGTGTAGTGGTATCATGCAAGATTCCCATTCTTGCGACCCGGGTTCGATTCCCGGGCAGTGCAGCAACTTTTTGTATTTTTTTTCGATACAGTTTTATGATTTTATAGTTTTCACAAGCTTCTTTTGTTTTATAATTAGAGCGAACATTTTATTACAAGCCCCATTTTTTTACATAAAATGTCAATATCAACATAATTTCAGCATAAAAATCCTCATAACTCAAAGACACAAAAAGCATTCAACATTAAATTTTATCAAAAAGAAATATCCAAAATACGTAACATTCCGCGCCACTCAGATGCGGTAGGTTGACATGGGAAAAATGGGAATCGCTATCGTTTCGAAGCGCTAAAATTCCCATACCAAAGTATGCCTGTAAGCATCTCATGGGAATGAACCGAATTAAGTAGGTATATCCCTTATAATATTTCGTCATGGCATTTCTGAGTCACCAAAGAAATCGGCAGACGGAAATGACTCAAAATGATTGACAGACTCGAATTGTGCTCCAATTTTGATTTCTTAGAATTTGTTTTTTGCACGTCTGTGTAGGTGTGAATATTTACACCTATATGTTACAAAATAATTGTTTCTTTGCTTGTCTGTCAGCGTCAAATCATTCTATAAATGTATAGTGTAGGCAGGTGTGTATCTAATGATTGTGACCAACCTTGATACAGCAAATTATTTATCTAAATTAAATTAGGTTAGGTAGATATGTACCTACCTAATTGTTTCTGGTTGCGATTATGTATGCATATGTATGCTACAAAAGTATAATAGCAATATTTGTTATTAAACTGTCAAAATCAAGAGTATAGTGATCTAAAACTACTGTAATTAGAGTGCTGAAACATAATAAGAACTTGAATAAACTCCAAATGAAATCACAGAATTGTATTGTCTTATGTAGTGTCCCTTACTCAACAGTGTTAAGGATTATTATTCCTACTTAGGAATTAGCATTTGTAGGAGTGATAATAAAATGCAACTGCTAAAGATATTAGGAGAAATACCCTAACGATGATAAGTTTGATTTAGACTGATGACTGATATTTACGGACTATCTATTTAACTTAATGTGCCTAAATTAAATTACAAAGCAGGCCATTCTGAATCACCCCCAACTTAAAACCAAAACGAATCGTAATCACTTTGGAAAATACCTAATATCGTTCCAAAAAATTCAGATCCGTATTTCTTTGAAAATACGTCATTTGCTCATAAACTATTATGGGAAGGCAATGATTCAGGCTATAATTGCTCATTATTGAAGTGAATCATGTATTTATAGTTAATGAATAGGCTTTACGTGAAAACCCGGGAACAGGTAAGTCTCTGGGTCCAAAGATCAAAGAGCAGAATGCATTGAGAGTTACGATATAGTTGTGAATTTATGCTTGGGAAGAAACTCGTTATAGTTTAGCCACGATCATCTGAATATTATAAAGTAGGTAACTCAGACTATTCAATTAAATAATATCTGTAAAAAACAAAGTTAATTAGGTACTATAAAGTAATGTAAAATACCTTCCTCTGAGTAGGGTTGTGCTAATTCGATATCAAGTCAATCAAGTACCATCTTACTGTATTTTGAACAGCATGAATGGTTAAAATTCTACTTACTTGAAAGGTTGGTACTGGTATCAATAGGCCACTACGTAAAGATAACTTGCTTCTTACTTACTTCAAAGCTTACAAAAATGCACAGTCTATATTGTTCAAGTATTAGGTAACCTACTATTTATAACTAACTCACAAGTAACACAAAAACACAAGGCGCGTATCAGCACTATTGTTTAAATAAAAGCTTGTAAATACGACTAATTAACTAACTCATTACACCGCGAAGTGGGGCTAATAAAATATTATGTTGTGTTATTAAGAAATTACTGTTAACGTTTGTTACTCCGCTATTAAAATGTGTGTTGTAGGCCCTGTTTGATTTGCGTGGATACGCCTTTTTTTCCGACGTCAAAAATCATCAAATGACCCCTCCCGCTGTGGGTTAGCAGCGGTGAGGGAGTGTCAGACTCTTACTGACTAAAAACAGTCGTGTTCCGTCATAGGCCTTTTATGTACCAGGGCCGCGGTATCTCTTTCGAACAACCCGCAGCCCCGGTAGGCCTTGGCCCTGCTGGGCCCCGCTGGGGTTGCTGACATCTCTTTGAGGAGTGCGTGGAACAACGCGCGCCGTCGACACGGGTCTGTCGTCTAAGTAGACAGAGGGACGATGAGCCACCCGAACTCACCGCCCACAGACCCACGCCTACGGTGGCCGGGAGTCATCTCGCGACACCCGGCGCCCATGGTGTCTACATGGTCCAGCGCGGCGGCCCCTCTGGATTATAGAAGTTATAGATTTTTTGGGCGTATAGTTGATGACTGAATAGGAAGGGAGTGAGTGTCAGTATGACGAGTGACGGGGAAAAATGGAAGAGAATGACATATTGCGCCTACCCTAAATAAAATTGGGAACAGTGCAGGAAGAATAAGAAGTTGAACATTGTAGTTGTGGTTAGAAGTTGTTAAAAAGATTTTAAAAGAAATGAGTCATAAATAAATATGTTAGAATTTTGGCATGAAAAGTCTCAAAGTAAAAAAGGCTGAGATTGGTTATATATTGGAACAGTAAATGTGTCACTGTATTAAACTCTAGAAAGATCTATGTAACGCATATGGCACAGTCTAGACGGCATTATACGAATTGTTTCTCTGTAGCCTCTATAGTACATACAGCCTCTATATTAAGAGTCTCTACTATACTATACTAAGGTTTATCTAAATCGTTTTTAAGAAAAGTTTACGTTGCAAATTGCACTTAGATCTAGGAAATGCTATAAGCGCATACTGTCGAAGCCCATACTATTCGCCCTTTAAGGCAAAATATTTCATTGAAAGCAAGTCAATAACATTCTTTCGCGCCATCAAAGAACAATAACTCGTAAATATTTATCACGCGTTGTAAATGAATATTTTTCAAGGGGCACTAATTATTACCACAATCTGAGTTGTAGAAACACAGCGAACAATTGATTTGACTCAGGTTTTCACTTTGAAATCTTAGAGCATTCAATCTACTGGAAAGGTCTTGACTTTCTCCCTGATGAAGGTACGAAAATGCCGCTCATATTTGTATATCGAGTGCGTGAAGTTTAAGACAGTTTTTGACAATTTTTTTATGTCTGTGCGTAGCTAGTTACGCAAACCAAAAATGCATAAGCTATCACTATATTTTGTTGCGGTGCCTTCTCCCGTGGCTAAATTAGCAGACTTTTCCCTACAAAGCCTTATGCTTATAGCGGTTCCGGTTGGTTAATTGGTCTAAGCATTGAAACCTTTACCATCTGACGTTGTTGGTCATTAGTTTGAAAAATGCTACTTCTTATTTTATTATAAAGGGATTTTTATGATTCTGTATAGGTGCGTTTGTGTGTTGTTTCTTTTTGTTGATGCTTTCACACGATTTTGACGAATGGTTTTTAATTTTATTGGCATGCTGTTAAAAGTGTGTTTTGTTTAAAATCAATCGGATTTTCGGTTGCAGAACCTTGGTGGAATTGACCTGGCTAAATATCATATCAAGCAGTAAACCAAAGACATTATAATTAGAGAATTCGCTTCCAGCAGTTCCAGTCATGCGAGCGAACAAAAGTTTGACATAACACAAAAAGTCAGTCACTGGTAGGTATAACATATTCCTACCAGCTTTAAACTATTGCACAATTCTAATATTAGCCACAAAGCTATCTTATCCACTCTCTATCCTTTACGCTATCAACACAACATCCTTTCCACATGCGTCATTATAAGTCACAATTCATTAAAATTATCGTCAAACTGACTTCAATAGGGATGTCGAGTGACTGCTATTGCAAGACATATCGACATTATAATCTCCGATCACTATCGACATTCCTGCACAGTCACTTGACTGGGGTGGCTACGTCGCTTTGTGTTACTAGTACCATATTAAGCGTCTAAGGTATGGAATTTAATTTCTAAAACTCATCCAATACTGTAAAGACAGTTTGTAGAATGTTCGTAATGGCGTTTAAGACGTTTCGTTTAGATCGTATCTTATGACATTGGTCGTAAGTTGAAAGCTAATCAAAATGTTTTAATCGATGACGCGATAACATTAGTGATGCGCTTGTCTTGTTTTTGTGAAGGTTTTTGCTATCGATGATTTATTTAGTTTTCTTTAGTGAATGATGTATTGGTTGTTAATATTTCATGAGGTTCATGAGAGGTATGATTTCATGTTTTTGTATGATGTAGTTTAGATCGCTAATAAAATTGTAAATGTTTAAAATGTTGTTTTCAAAGCTGGAAGATATTATTATATCTAATGATGGTTAAAGCGAATTATAAAAATGTCGAATGGACGCTAAGTTAAATATGGTACATAGTACATATGGTCTATCTTTTCTATTTTAATTTGAAATGTTGTATTTACGGTCAGAGAATTAATCTATACTTAAAAACTAAATGAAAAAACTGTACCAGCACGCAAAATTAATCAGCAGGACATCGATATCGATAAACCCGAAATTCAACCACAGCACTAAAGGTGAATGAATTCTTTGCATTACTTAATTGATTTGTTAGATATCTCTCGTTGAGTGAGCCGTATTTAATTGAGATTCTAAAACATTATATCGTTCTTTTGGCTGTGGCGAGACCACCTAAATTGATTTCAATTTGTAAAAAAAAACATGACCTGACCCGTCGGCCGAATTAATACCGAATATTAATCGACTTTTAAAATAAGTAGATGGAAACCATGTGATATATCCGCAAATTGATTTGGATATCCGGGATGAGAACAGACTAACCTTACGTACTATTAAAAAAATCCTAAGGTTAATTTATGAAAAGTTAATTTGGCATTTTGTGCCTTAGAGCGATTTGTCCGCTCTAGGTGGCTGATTGCCGATAGAATATGTTTTGCATTGCATTGTTCATTTTTATAGTAAGATCATCAGACGACAGCAACTGTCTGGGAAAACTCAGCCTAGGAAAGATGGAATTTCTCTCGTAGGAGTATTATTTGAGACTGTTACACATGTTTTAGATGTCCTTAGTACATACAAGTACCTTACAGATCCCGTTTCGAATCATAACTACGAAGTCACAAATCAACATTTTATAGTGTTTTCCATACATAAAAAAAAACATCACAGAGTCGTAATTTGTATAATATTTTCAATGAATTCCACAAATAGAAGTTTTATTGATATTTAAGACGTATTTTATTGGGCTGTTATGTCTATTAACTGTTGGACTAAGTAGGCAGTTAAACTTTGCAATTGCGGGTGCATTTTGCGGTAACGGGACGGTATCTTTTATTGAAATGTATTTTTTGTCAAATAAAGTAAGATGTATCAAGTTTATTGAAGCTGTGTGGTCTTTCTTTAGTTTTAATTTTTATGTCTTTTTAATTTTCATATAAATACCCATAATTATAAATATTTATTGCTGTAAACTTTTTAGAACAGCTTTTTTTCAGTGTGGGAAAGTAAAATTGCTTCAGTTATTTCTAGGCAAATTAAGTTGTTAAAATTTGAGGCCCCCAACGAACTGAAAATTTATAGTCGGCCGTAGTTTGATGGGGATTTTATCTGTATACAGGGTTACTGGTAAGTAGACCGCATCCTTTCAGGAGGTGATAGTACTGGTCAATACGGACAAATTTGATAACCCTGTATATTTATCGTATGGTAGTGCGCACATTACCTACAACAATCATATACTCCATGAGCTTCACGTTTGCGCAAATACGTACTTAAGCGTGTTTAATTTTATGTATGAAACATGATTTTTTTTATTGATTTTGTGTTTCCTTTCTTACACAACAGTAGGTAAATTGAAGAAGCTACGATTTCTTATTGACGCATTACCTCTACTGTTAACCAACATTTTTCCTCAATTTGGCTACCGCTAAATGACGCAAAGAAAACAAGAAGTTATTTGAATTGTCTTTCCTCAATAATCAAACATACCTTCGACATTCATGCCTATAACCGTGGGAGAACAATAAATCACTTGACCAAACCAAACAAGAGCTTAAGGGTACCTGCAAACTTTTAGTCGGCCGACAGTTAACCCGATCATCTCCATCATCTCCCGAGCCTTTTTCCTACTATGTTAGGGTCGGCTTCCAGTCTAACCAGATGCAGCTGAGTACCAGTGTTTTACAAGGAGCGACTGCCTACCTGACCTCCTCAACCCAGTTAGCCGGGCAACCCAACTCACCCAGGTAAGACTGGTTTTCAGACTTACTGGCTTCTGATTATCCGTAACGACTGCCAATGATATTTAATGATATGTAACCGATGGTTGTCAATTTTTTTAAAATTTCATTCCAATCAAAGATTTCAGTCGGTGTAATACCGGCTAAATACCCGATCCTTGTAATGTGAATACATACTATAAAATACTATCATTATCATACTGATTTATAAGCCCAAAACAATCGGCCGACTAAAAGTCTACAGTGTGGGGTACTCTAATTCTGTCACAGCAATTATACGTCTAGTTGGTCTACTGAAGTCGGGACATCGGAATCGTTTTAACTCGAGTACACACTCGATTTGTTTGTGTATCGAGAGGGCTAGTCGATGCCGTGACGAGTGGGCCCTGGTGTGTGAATACCGTAGCGGCGTAGTGTGTTTGTGGCTTTAGATAATATGGGGATTGGTATTTCTTCATTGCTTAGAGAATTTTCTATTTTTTAGATCCAAATAAGGTCTTATTTTCCAATCCTATTTGTGGTTGCTTGTTATTACCAATAAGGTTAACCTGTAGTTAGTATTTAAATTATGCTATTAATCTATTAGCCTTCCTTAAATTAAAATAAATCCTCATTACACTTGCATAACAATAAGGCAATGAGAATTATACATGGTATACCTACATATTGCTTGCAGATAATTTTGTTTACATGACATTACTTAATATTTCATCCAATCTTGAGTTTCCAGCACATTTGATGAAGCCGTCAACCTAAAGATATAGGTACATAAATTATTGCTCGAAAGCCAAGCTTATGCGCTGACACAATTCCTTCACTATCATAGTCCAATTGGACTGCAATCCGACACAAACAGAGAGAGATCAAGACCGACAGCTTAAGATCCCTACTCCCTACTACTTAATATTATAAATGCGATAGTAACTCTGTCTGTCTGTTACGCTTTCACGTCTAAACCACTGAACTGATTTTAATACAATTTGGTACAGAGATAGAGTTGACCTTGAGAAAGAACGTAGGATAGCTTTTATCCCAGACTTTTGAAGAGTTCTCTTGGAAACTCGATATAACCGAGCTTGACGCGGGCGAAGCTGGGGGGGAAGCTAGCTATAACACACAGAATCTAACATTCCCGAAGAATGTAGAAACTCACTTAACATTGTCAATTGCGCGCATTTTTTCGATAAAAATCTAGGAAACCTGTAATGAACCCCAGATTAAATCTTGAGGAATCAATAAAATGTCACAAGTGCCTTGTCAATGTATAAACTTGTATTTTGCAAGTATCTAATTGAAATGTACAGCGGTAGGTATGTAAAATTGCTGCGTTTAGTGGCTAATTGTAGGCCTACTTTAGACTGCGAGGCTTAGGGTTCCGTGTAGAGTTGGTTTATATAATAAATTATTAATAAATTATATATTTAATAAATTATTGTATGGTCATAGGCATTTCAACATAGGTAGCTAAAACCTCCGTAATAGAAGAAAAAAATAAAATTAATATTGGATTGTATGACACGTTCCTTTTATCTGGGGATTTTTAGACACAAACAAGAAAATGATATAGTTTTGTAATAGAGTAATAATTTCCTTAAGGCTAAAAAATATTTTAGTGTTAACAGTTTAACCGCATTTAGAAATGGGGTAATCTTAGTCATGGATCTCCTTAATTCTTTGAAACTAACAAAAAACATTTGTTGTCACATTTATTATTATCACATTACCTACATTATTTTGTATGTCTCTTCCAGACCTCGGACTCTGTAGTCCCGGATTTTGGAAGGCGAACGTGGGGCCGAAGCCAACACGCTGAAGCCCTTTTGAGACAACTTTCATGAAATGGTGAAACAAAACCGTCGATTATCCCTGAATACACTATACATTACATTACTTATTATAATTTGTATTCACTTTCGAACCACTTTGTCCCAACACTTTGAATTTTACCTAACATTTGTACCGTACACAGAAGAAATACGGAACCCAACCAAAAATCCAATCAAGTATGTATATCAGAGTTTTTTGCTCCACAGAGCTTGTTGCTGTTAAAATATTACGCGAATTAGCGAAACTCTTCTAACAACGGTAATTACTACAGCTATTAACGCGATAAGACAGCGGTGCTCAACATGTTAACAAGAACGGCCCGCTAAAAGAGAAAGTTCGAAAGGTCCGTTTATTTGCTCGACAGTGTAATGCATCACTTTAATGCACTTTAGCAATGTGCGGTGAAACTGCACTGGTTTATGGTTTTGTACTGATAAAGGATGATGGGCAATTTTGTATGAACCCTGGCCTGATAACCAATAAAGTTCTAATGTATATTAGATTATTGCTTATACCCTACAGTTACTGAAATAAAACAGTTCATGTCAAGAATCGACCGGAAATAAGTACAGTCGGGCACAAAGGAGTTATACTTTTTGCCCCATTTTTTTTTGTTAAAATGAAATCCATAGTAGAAAAATTCATTGTATGATGTGTTTTCGTCAACTTATTACTTATTTAAATAAGCGTAGGGTAGACTATCAATTAAAATCGGTCTTAACTAGGCATAATTGTTTTAATAGCAAAACAAAACATAAAAACTTTTACTTCTACCACCGTATATTATTTCCATTATTGGAGATAGCATTTACTCTTTCTGCGGCACCAGGATAGTCGGCCCTGGGTTGTCGAATTATTAGAAAAGTAGCGACCCACCCCAGCTTCGCACGGGAAAACAGTATTTCGTCACTGTTTAACGGATGCTATTACACATACAAACCTTCCTCGTCAATCACTCTATCTTTGAATATAATAAATATTAAAAAACCGCATCAAAATCCGTTGAGCACTTTGGAAGAGTTAAGTTTTCAAAGTGACATAGGGATAAAAGGACTGAAAAAGCAACTTTGTCTTATACTATCTATGTAGTGATGCACAAATAGTAACCAAACGGGTGGTCAAGTCCGCAAGGATACATGAGGGGTTTAATCAGTAGAATAAAGTTATTTAAGTTGTTTGTCAGCTTTTACAGAGTTCTCATCATATGGCACATCAGGCTTGTTAGCCGGGACAGTCGACAGTCATTTGTGATGATAGAGTGATGCCAGTACACCTCCAATTCCACAGGATTATATTTCAAAGCCATGGCCATTCATGGCCATTAGATGATGTCTGTGCAAGTACTCACGACAAGTATTTGCATTAAATGGGCTACGAACATGACTGAACTGATTTGAAAAATCTTTCAGTGGTGGAAAAGCTACGTTATTTATAATAAGAAGATAGGTTTTCCTTATATACCATACGTGCCAAAGTGGTTTAATTCCATAGGCTGTCCTACGCTATCAAGTGTCATATCTTCGTTCTCCGGTGGTTTACAAGGTTGTGCCCATAACAAAAAATGAAGCTTAGGGTATAAGCTATCATTTGATATGCGAATGGTTTTCATTGGTTATGCCGGTTAGAACCACCAGAACGGCGGAATACGTACACCATACGTTGTAAATACTACCTGCTAAATAATCTTTTTTTTTTCAATAAACTTGGAAAATATGGGCACAGACACCTTCTGTGACTCGTTCTGAAAATGATTGACAATAATAATGCACTTAAACATCCCTCCCATATGCAATGAAGTGGTTCAAGGCCATGGGCCGTCCAATGCTATCAAGTGTCATATCTTCGTTCTCCGGTGGTTTACAAGGTTGTGCCCATAACAAAAAATGAAGCTTAGGGTCTAAGCTATCATTTGATATGCGAATGGTTTTTATTGGATATACCGGTTAGACTCACCGGAATGGCGGAATACGTACACCATATGTCGTAAATACTACCTGTTAAATAATCTTTTTTTTTATAAGCTTGGAAAATATGGGCACAGAAACCTTGTGTGATATATCCTGACTAATATGGACAATAATATAATGCACTTAAACATCGCTCCCATACAGGATTAAGTGGTTCAAGTCCATAGGCTGTGCTACGCTATCAAGTGTCATATCTTCGTTCTCCGGTGGTTTACAAGGTTGTGCCCATAACAAAAAATGAAGCTTAGGGTATAAGCTATCATTTGATATGCGAATGGTTTTCATTGGTTATGCCGGTTAGAACCACCAGAACGGCGGAATACGTACACCATACGTTGTAAATACTACCTGCTAAATAATCTTTTTTTTTTCAATAAACTTGGAAAATATGGGCACAGACACCTTCTGTGACTCATTCTGAAAATGATTGACAATAATAATGCACTTAAACATCCCTCCCATATGCAATGAAGTGGTTCAAGGCCATGGGCTGTCCAATGCTATCAAGTGTCATATCTTCGTTCTCCGGTGGTTTACAAGGTTGTGCCCATAACAAAAAATGAAGCTTAGGGCCTAAGCTATCATTTGATATGCGAATGGTTTCTATTGGATATACCGGCCAATTTTACCCATCATCCTTTAATGTTGTAATTGGGTTTTAATTTTTGTGTACAGTCATATGCAACAGATTTACTTAAAACAAACCAGGCTTTACTTTTCTGTAAATTGGTTTACCAAATTTTTGCACAGGATCAACTGAAGTGATATCATCATCATCATCATCATCATCTGCCTAGTCTTTTCCACCGTAGTTGGAGTCGGCTTTCCAGCTAGTGGCGGCTACAACTGAGAACCTGCGTTTTACAGGGAGCGACTGCCTATCTGGCCTACTCAACCCAGTTACCCGGGCAACCCATACCTCTTGGTAAGAGTGGTTGTCAAACTTATTAAAAAGTGTTACCTATCTATAAATGTGTTAAGTTCAAACAGTTCAATCTGACTCAAAACAAACACAGACATCAAAATAATAATTTTAACAAACATATTCATCACTGCTACAGACGGCAAATATTTAAATAGAGTAAATAATTTCTAAAAAAGGTGTCAGTATAAAAACTTTGAGACACGATGATAGAGAGCATACGCCTACTGTACCACAAGTATGGTCGTGATAATTGACCGATATTTACATAATTGTCGTATTTGTAGTCGTAGGCGCAGGTATTAAGTTGCTAGACGAATATGACAGTTTGTGGTCTTGTAATATTTTTGTTGAGGTTAAGCCTTGATGTAGGTAAGCGAATTTGTGAGTGTACGTGGTTGCGACAAAACTGTGGCAATTCGGTTAAATATATCAACTTTAAAAAAAAGGTATTGCTTTAAACCAAAAGCACCCATTATCTACTCCAATAAAGACAGAATTAGCAGAAATTAGTTCCCTACAAGTGATATCAAATTCCTATCTCTAGTACACAAAACAGCAATAGATAGAATATTGGGAACCGCCATGAATCAAACGTAGGTATGTCGAGTCATATTATAAAATTCACTTAAAATAAAATTCTTAAAAAAAATGAAAACTACCTATAATCATTTCTTAAAAAAATGTAGGATGGTTATAAAATAATGATAATGCTGTAAAAAAATGCGTACCTATCCATAATAGGTATATTATTTCAAACTAAATGTAAATTTACCAAAAAAAATCACGTCTCATTACCATTCCACGCAGCAATGTACACAGGTTACCGCATTTTCAATTTCAACAAAACGAACTCCCAAAACTTGTGCAACGATTTCTGACAATGTCGAAAAACGGAAGCGATTATTATAAGCAATTAGCTAGCCAAACAAAGTCTATTAGAATACTGGATTTGTTTACTTTAAAACCAAACTTCAAAAGAATAATTCCTCAAAACGTCGGTGTATCTAAACTTCAAAGTCTAAGAAAACACACACTGGCCACTAAATAGTCGGCCGACTTTTGACAATGTTGTAGGAAAAAAATACCTGATCTTTGTAATGTGCCTACCTACTACCATTCAGTTCCATACTGATTAATACACCGTTACAGCCTATTTTGTCGTCCCACTGCTAGGCACAGGCCTCCTCTCACACGGAGAAGGGTTTAGCGTTAATCACCACACTTGCTCAATGCGGGTTGGTGATTTCAGACTTTATAGTCCAGGTTTCATCAAGATGTTTTCCTTCACCTTTTTATCATAGGTATATGATTTGTATAAAGGGCTTATTACACTTGACTAAATTCAGTCGTCTAAATGATTCAGTCACTAAATTCAGTCAAATGTAATCGCATTTAGGAAGGTAGTTTTCATTACATCATTTAGAAACCTAATTAGACAAACCTATTTAGACGACTGAATTTAGTCAAATGTAATAAGCCCTTAAGCCGGTACAAACTATCGGCCGACTAAAAGTTTGCAGTGTGCTACTCCTATAAACATAACTTCGGATTTTTGTTTGACACCGTTTCTAAAGAACATGTTCGTTTTGCATTTGAAATGATTACCGTGTTTTCATAGTCAGCAGCTTTGAAATTGGCTTTGTTTAATTTTCTTCGATGAAGATTTTCAGCCGGTTCTTAAAAACCGATAAAGTTTTTGATAAACTAGCGTTTTTAGAGCGTATTTGTGCACTTGGATAATAGCTTCCGCCCGCGTCTTCGCCCTTGTAGAGTTCGGTTATATCGCGTTTCCAAGAGAATTCTTCAAATGTCGGGGATAAAAGCTATCCTATGTTCTTTCTCAAGGTCAACTCTATATCTGTGCCAAATTTTATTAAAATAAGTTCAGTGGTTTGGACGTGAAAGCGTAACAGACAGACAGACAGACAGAGTTACTTTCGCATTTATAATATTAGTAGGGATTTTACTGTCAAGTTTAATTA
Organism: Helicoverpa zea x Helicoverpa armigera; assembly: GCA_033682625.1. Lineage (NCBI taxonomy): Eukaryota > Metazoa > Arthropoda > Insecta > Lepidoptera > Noctuidae > Helicoverpa > Helicoverpa zea x Helicoverpa armigera. The sequence continues at coordinate 9,954,102 of JAWIIS010000028.1, forward strand.
AAACGTGTTCAGTCGCGAAGTCGCGAAGTGATTGAGGAACAAATATACAAACCTACAAACTTTCACATACATAGTATTAATAGAATTCTATACTGTTGCAAATAAGGAATTGGTATCTCATATTCTTTACCGTAAAGTACAGTCGGGAACAATATGCAGTTAGCTATTCAAATTTACTTCAAATTAATTTTCCCGTTATGTTAGAAAACATTGAACATAGCTACTTAATAATACTTAATTTTATATTTCACTTTGTCGTATTCACAGTTATGAATTTAACTGTAGGTTTATTGATTTCAGAAAACATACAACTTTGCAAGTACCTACGCCTAGTAAGTACCTGGGTGACGATTATTTTTAAATAATTTGTTTATTTAAAATTCATGTACAAAAATGGAGCAATTTAGTCAAAAACTTTTTCATAACATTTTTTTATTTATACCTGTTGTTGCTTTCCCAATAAAATGAAACCAAATCACCACAAAAACGAAATTATCTTTATGATCCTTGTTAATAATAAAAAACAAAAAAAAAAACACCACAATTTTATAGCATTTTAATAATACAATCTGGTGAAAACACTTTAAAAATCTTAAAGTCAATAAAACTTCATGAGCACCGCAATAAATACACAATTGTTTATAATTAGTTGCGCTTCTTACTTTAATAGTGTAATAAAAGCGCAAATTACGCTCCGATTGTTTTTCTAGAGTAAACTTTTCGATGATCTACTACTTATGACGTAATTTACCAAGAACAAAGCTCGGCACGAATACAAACGCACAACATTATCCAGGAATGGGCATATAATTATATCATATTAGGCATTATAATAAGTCCAAGGACGATTTCGGCCATGGCGGCTGTTCTCATATAAGGAGATCAGTCAGCTGCGCAGGACATATTATAGTGCACAAGCATTTGCACAGACACAGGTGCACTCACTATTCCTTCACTCTCATAGCCCGATGGGGCTTTATATTATTATATCATCGTAGCACGGTCAAGACACAGCTTACATGCAATTTACCGTGTTACACAAAATGTATGTCACGTTAGTAAAATTAGTTACATTTTATTAATGTCATATGAAGTAGACGCTCAGTACGCCAGGTGTAGGTACACGAGATTGTTTGTTTAACACAATTAGAGTTTCGCACGTGTATTCTAATTATAGAATGTGTTCCGAACGCTTCTCACTGTCCATCAGTCGAAATCAGGCAATGTCTGGTTCGTATTAGAGCTGCCCTATGAAAAGAAACATCAATGCACCGCTTCGAAAAATATGCATTCACTTTCAAATTTTATTTATCCATCTACAAATGCAACTGTAAAATATTTACGAACCCATTAAACTAACATCGACTGCATTTATAGCCTCAAAACTGGATTATTAAGAGGTTCATAATTTAATTAATGCAGCAAAAGAGATAAATTAGCATCTCGCCCACACACATCGTTAATATAACAAATTCATATCCCCACCTTCATATCTCTAATCACGCGAAGCCTAATCTGCTAAAATCTTAGCCAAAATAGCGCGAAAATCGTTTGGCGGTGCGCGTGCGGCGGGGTGGGCTCAGGTGAGCGTCAGTCCGCGCCGCGATCTCCCACCGACAGGGATCCACGCACGCCACGCCGCGAAATTTCGGAACTGTTTAGAAAAATCGAACGCATTTCGTTCTCTACACAGAAAAATAACATAAAAACAAATCGACGCGTTTAGAGAATAGAAATGGGCGGAGTTTCGGAGTAGAGGGTTTTTTTGGGTGATTTTTCGGTTGAGGGGACATGGTTACAGCCGAGGTGTTGGGGCAGTGATGTCCGTCGAGAGATGCGACCTGTTGTCATCGCCGCCTGCTTGCTGCTGCTCGCGCCCATCACCGACTCTTGGTGGTGAGTACCTGGACACCTCTGTCAAAGTCAAATCGATCCATATAAAAATCGTTCAGGTAGTGTAAATACCGCCAGACTGACGGATCAACGGAATCTAATAAGAATCGTGAGCCTAAACAGCTGATTTGTGTTTATTAGAAGTTTTTGTCGATTCTCGGTTCGGTCTGCGGATCGTCTCCGTCGCGCACTTTTTGTTCGAGGAAACTTTTGATTTAAGCTCGACTTTTTTGTGTTTCGATTCTGTTTAGCTAATATAAAATGGATTAAATTTGATGTTTTATGATGATACTGTGTTTTATGATGACTTTTTTATTGTATCTGTTAACGCTGTGGTAAACAAAGAACTCATGCGGAGTCGATTTTAGTCCAATATTTTTTACTTAAGAAAAATACTTGCATAGCGCAAAGGGATCATGCAGTGTAATTAAAATAAATCATTTAAGACTGAAATATCTTATCGATTAGATTAATTAAATACAATTTACGACTTTGTTTTGTTTTTTATTTATTCATCTCTTGAGATAGTGAACTCATTTGACACAGGATTTTGTTTTGACAGTTTTGAGCGTACTCATACTTAAGCAAATGATTTTCGGAGCGGAAAGAAGCAAAATTTATTTCCATTAGTAGGTAAATGGATCGTATATATTCAGAGAAATAATATTCCTTGCCTAATGACTACCTGTTATTTCATTACATATCTAGTACATTAATGAGCATGTATGTGAAGCAATACACATAAATGTTATGGAGTATTAATGACTCCGAACATTATTAAAAAATAATTGTTGTCGGACACTTTTGTCGGCAACTGTACTTGTGGTCACAGAAATTAGGAAAATGTTATTTATATTATAAATGTAATAACTAAACTAACCAGCTGATAATGACTCAATTTATAAAATTATTAAAGTACCTACTTATATGTTAATAAGAACATATTAATTGATTTTTTTTAAATAAAGGGTGTCTTAGGATACCTACAATCATTTTCGTGATAATCCTTCTATCATTATCCTTACTAATAAATTTGTCATCTTATTTTTTATTCTTCTATTTCCCTTTTCAGAGTTTCAGTGTCAATTCTCTTCTTAAGCAGCCTATTCTGTCAGACAGCACAAAATTTTAGTCACTTAAAAAAAAATACATAAAAATTTGAATAAACTAGGGAGAGATCTACTTAAGGTAGCTCTAGTAAAGGGCGTATGCACCTTTAATTGGCTATTGAGATATTATTATAATCATTTTGAACAAATTAAAATTTTCAAGCAGATGCCATCGGGTACCTAGTTTCTTGAATTTATTTTCAAAAATGTCCATCATCTGCCTAGCCTTTCACCAACTATCTTGGGGTCGGTTTCCAGTCTAACCGCATGTGCAGAGTACCAATGGTGCACAAGGAGCGACTGCCTATCTGACCTCCTCAACCCAGTTACCTGGACAAAGCAACACTCCTAGGTAAGACTATTATGAAAAGTGCCTAATTATTTGAATTTAGAAAATATGTCGAAACAGCTGCATTGTTTAACATTTCCTTTTGTTTTAATCATAAATATTAAATGTTCAATAATATAGAGGTGATAAATGTCTTGCCATAGACAACTTTCTTAAGACTAACGTTTGTCATAATAATAAATAATAGCGACTATTAACGGGTTTTAAACGCACGTTTGAAACATTACCTACTTTAAGATCGATGGTGAATATAAGTTATTTAGAATAGAATGGATAGTTTATAACATAATAATTATGTTGTGGAACAAATAGCTATAAAGCATGGAAATCACACTAATATTATACAGGCGAAAGTTTGTGTGTGTGTGTGTGTGTGTATGTTACCCACTTCTTCAAACGGCAAACGGCCAAATGGATTTTGAGGGAAAATAGCAGTAATATTGTTACATATTAGAATAACACATAGGCTACTTCTTATCCGGGTATAGGAAGTAGTTAGTTCAGGATGCCGGTGAAACCGTAGGCAGTACTAGCTTCTGCCTACGGCAAATGAAAAGTTTCTGAAAAGTTGATGTCGAAGTTATGGTCTTTTTGTGCTGTAAGCCTTCCAAACCCTGAATTGAAGTTCATTTAAACGTTTGTCACTAAAAATGCATCATATGAAAAACGACTTTATGGAAAGTTTCTTTGAAACATACAAATATCTCCGTCTTCAGAAGCTCATTGAATATACAGTAACAACGAAATTGTTACAACTATGACGTTAAAGAACACAGACACATCTAAATACATAATATACCGAAAATTGGTTAATTAGGTGAACTTCATTAGAATAGAAAGTAAACAATAGTAACTGAATTGATAAAGACCTATCTTCTACAAATGAATTATAACACGGTTATCTGGGAGCACGGGAGTGCCACAGCCAAGGGAATTACTAGAAATTTAAAGAAGTCATAAATTTAAAGAAGCAGAGCGCTAGAACACTACCTATATTTTCTCAAAGCGCTTAATATTTTTTTTACCATACTTTTTCAGCTATTTATTTAAGTTATCGAGTTTCTTCTAGGGGTACTGAAAGTTTGTGTAGTTGACATCTGTCAAATTTTCAAGGGAAAATAGCATTTTTTGTACTGGCTGGCAGATCTACCAGCTGCATTAAAAAACGGTCTGACCATACGGCTATTGGCAACCTTATGTCAAATGAGAATATATCGATCAGTTACTAAGAAGTTCACGCCTTTTAATTTATCTTATTAATACCTATTCTACCTAGACATGGAAAACAAATGCCTATTCACGATTTTGTCAACGGCATAGAATAATAACATTATCAAATTTATAACAAGGAAGCGCAATAAAGATGATTTTCAACGGTCTAATACACGTCTACCTTTATGATTCAGTATCAAATAAATATTGTACGATGTTAATATGACTTATTATTATTTATGTTGTGATTGGTAGACATTATTAATTATAATACCTTTGAACATTGCCATTGAAAACCCGACCTTAACTTTGAAGCTATAAGATCCAAAATTGATTGTAGGTTTGTTGTGCGGATGACAACTTAAAAAATCGAATACTATTCAGGCTATCAATATGTAAAATGTAGTGATATAAAGATATAAAATGTAGGTGTCGTTAAGTTGCTAGCAAAGTGTTAATCAAGTTATATTTTAAGCTTGCCATTCATGTTCATAAATGTTTGGATCGCTATTTATAATTCTGTATTTTATTGTATAATCAGCTTATTTGATGGGCTAATGGATAGGCGTCTCCTAATGTGTGCTATATTGCCTTGGCTTGATGATATATATTTTACTTCACATTTATCACAAAGTAGGTATTGGGTCTTAAGGTACCTTAACTGTGGTTTCTTATGCCTTAAATTAAACGGTAGGAAATAGGGCTTTGAAAGCCAATCGAAGAGGCTTATGTTCAGTAGTGAATGTCATACAACTGAAGTGATGAAAAAGAGCTTTTTATGAAGAAACAACTATGTCTATTTTTGTAGCCAATCAGTACATTATTAAATTGTATGAAATATCAGACACTTGAGCCGTCTTAGGTTAGTCTCTAGTATGCATTTGTAATGCCTCCGATATTAAGATGTTAACGGGTGATGTGGATACAACCATCAGGTATGGTATCGCTTACTTATTTACGTAGCAAGTGAATTAAAATACCTCCTAATACTTTTACTTTCATGGAAAATCTATGAAGCGTTGGAGTGGAAAACCTTTAAGCAGTAAGTAGAAGGACTTAGGAAGATGAAAGACTTAATCAAAAACTATTTTTGTACAAATTTAAAAAATTGTAAACTGTACATAATATAAACTACTTACTGCATGTAGAACGCTGTCCGTTGAAACCGAAAGTTCTTTTTATAAGAAGGTCTCTTTTGATGTTTCATGGTAAAAACTCAACTTACGTTTAGTGTAATCTGTCATTTACCTACTACTGAAATGGTCGCAGTAATTTTCCGAGCATCTTAACAAGAAGTTTATTAAAATCACAATCAGAGGAATTCCTACCGGAAATTACTTAAATAACATTATTAAAATCCCGCATCCAATTAGTCACAGCTCATTCATTTAACTCGAAGGGAAAACTGTCCTATCGCAACCACAGACCACACGGCCGAACATTTTCAACAATAACACTAAATAACAAACCTTTAGTCATAATAATAATTTAGTTATTGGAACATAAATCACTTTGCCATGAAATTCAATAAAGTCATATTCGACAGGTACCACCACGCCGGAGACTTTAATTTGCAATTAATCAAGTGCAGACTTAAATTAGGAGCCCGTGCACGATCAACAAAAATGGATGCGCATACGCAACGCCGCGTCCATAATGTGCGCTGCATATTATTATTTGTTGGCATTATTCGTATAATAAATGTTCGAATAATAATTTATTTATTGGATGTAATAATATGTTCGGGGCTAATAAAGACATAGCCGGTGTGAAGATTGAGATTTATTGTTCGTGTCGTTTTTTTTCTAGGTCACTTTAGTTTTATGGGTTTAAAAGTGTTTTGTGGTATTATTAGGTACCTACTGCTTTTTATAACAAATTTTGCGTGCAATTATTTAGTGTAGATTTTCTTCGAAGATTATTTTATTTAAATTTGACCTTTTTGCGCAATCTAGACACTACTTTATAAAAGTTTATGGTAAGCAGTAAGTCAATGGGGTCCGATGGGATGTCCAGACCCCGATGGTCACTGAACGCGCCATAATTGAGAAGAATGACTCAATTTTAGCAATTTGAAAGTCCCCCCGGCAGATTGATGGATTGATGTTAATGTTACCATCGAAGAAAATATTGACTTCATAAATGATTTTTTGCTGGCACGAACATCGATTATTTTCAAATAAATTGGTAGGTAGCGTTAATTCAAGTTTCAAAGTTATAAATGGATTTTGCACGGGATTAACTTAATTATCGTAATTGAGTTCGGTTTGAGGTGTTTGTGCTAAGGCTGGGTGCAGTTGCTTGTGTAAAAACAAATCGAAGTTGAATGATTTTTCTACGGCTAAAGCGGTTTATTAATGGATTGATTGATTTTGTTTGTAAGCTGATTGGAATGTTGCAATAAGTTTTAGGAGTTCTTAATGTAGGTTAGTTTTTATTGAGTCAATGAATATGAGTTAAACTTTAAGATATTTTAAAGTTCAAATTATTTAAAAAGTATAAGTCCTATAGTTAAAAAGTATAAGTCCTATAGTTAAAAAGTGTAAGTCCTAGAGCCCCAGTTCCCCAGTAGAGTATAACCGAAGTACTTGTTTTTATGTTGTGTGTTAGTATGTACGGCTTTCTTAAAGAGGCAGCCGATTTTAAAGAAGGCTACTTTTCATCCGAGTGAGCGAAATAATTTCCAAGGAAAGCGAGAGAAACCACAAGTAACAGTGAGCCAAACATCTATAAGTTCAAGATAAGAAACCGATACACCAGATGTGGTTGAGATATCCATCTATTTAACGCTTAATAAAGTCCGAAAGCTTGTTTATTCTAACAATTTATCTCTGTAATAACTTAAGTTAGAACTAAGTGTATCTTACGGCAATAAAGTAGACTAAGTGCCCGCGAACTTTACACTGTGAAATATTAATACGTAATTATTATACAAATTACTATTAAGTGAATAATTAAGTATTTGATTGGTTTATGGAAAATATCTCTTTAATCTTATGTCTTCAACCTTTTAAGTCCGAAATAACTTCACAGGTTGACTTTTCTTCGCTGTTAGACAATGGTATCCACGATACACTTACAAAGTAGTAAAAATTTTCCAAAGTTACTTCATTACTTAGCTGGATTCGAACTTGCACTCTTATACTTCATGTGTAGTTGCCCTAAATCTACTTCTTCTTACCGAGCGAGCTGCAGGTTAAATCACCTAACAAGCACTGGCGCCAGAGCTCATCATCAGCCTTTTCCCAACTATGTTCGAGTCGGTTTCCAGTATAACCGGATACAGCTGGGTACCAGTGTTTTACAAGGAACGACTGCCTATCTGCCCTCCTCAACCCAGTTACAAGGGCATCATAATACCCCTTGGTAAGACTGGTTGTTAGACTTTCTGGCTTCCGACTTCCCACCCATAAGGGTAGTCAAATGCCAACTGCCAAGGATCTTCAATGTCAGAGTTAAGAGTGCCATAAATATAAAGCCGCTACGATTTTTTTATACTAGAAGTTAACAGTAAAAATAAATAAATAACCCTTTCTTATCTATTGGAACTTCGGACGTCATGTCCAAAAGTCCGGAAGGCGAGAAAAGCCGTGGGCTAAACCTAGTTTCGAAACGTTACAATTTACTAAATGATGCGTTAAATTAAACTTAAAAAGTCGATATCTATTAGTGTTGTAAGTAGGTGTTCGACTTTTGTCGCCCACGGTTTTGTACTAAACTGGCTTCTGCCGTTAATTGTAGTTTTTTAAAGTGTTAATGTATGCTACGATAGAAATAGGTGCTATTAGGTGTAGATACTTAGTGCTTATTTATTAATGGTTCCATATATTGTGATGTTATGAATTGTTAAACCATACTTTTATTAATTTCATTTTACCAGTAAGGGAAAAAGTCTATGAACTTTATATCGCTCTCTATCAATAATCACGAAGTACTTTTGTCAAATTGTTGGTCCTTTAACAAACTTTCATAACACTTGCATAGAACACCCAGGAGCATAATTACATCACCAGTTCCTTCTAGAAATTGAACCTGCTACACCCAGAGCAGCAGCTAACGCCACATCTCCATTTCTGAATTGACAAATTCAATGTGTTCCTAGTAAAATTTCCATCAAGATAAGCTAAGCCTTACCAGAGTTACTTCGGCCCTGGTACATAAAGGGCTTAAGAAGGAACATGGTGGATTTTGTAAGTAAGAGTCTGACACTTCCTCACGCTGCACCCACAGCGGGATGATCATTTGATGACTTCCCACCAAAAAAAGCCTTTCTGATTTCCTCTGCCTACAAAACGAAAATGTACCTACATGTCTAATTGGGAAATTATACTTAGGTATACGTACCAACTATTCATATCTAACTGTTGGTTATCTATCAAGTTTTATTGTCGTTAGGTAACCGGTATCCGAATGTTTTGACCGCCGCGGTTACAAAAGCGGATATTACCGTGTTTATTATATTACTTAAGGGTTAGTGTGTTTGGTTTTGATTCCTTTGTTTTTGTGAGAATAAATTGGTGTAGATTTTTGTTTGAGTTGTTAATTTCTGTAGGCTGTTTTGTTGTTTTAATTTGTGCATGTCAAGAAAATTTCACAATGTATGAAAGAGTTCCTTCTTACGAGATGTAGCGGTATGTTACACAATGTTTTGCAATAAGTCAATTGTCAATAATCCAAACCCTACGTCAGAAATCTTAAAGTTACCTTGCAGTAAGTTCATTTTGCATTCCAAGAATTAAAATCAGGAAAATATATACGCAGCTGTCAAATTTGCGATCACCCATCGGATGACATGGCCCAAATATGAAATAGAGTAACAATGGTTTCAGGAACGAATTTGATAAACATTTTGTCGGCTGTCAAAATTTTCGAGCATAGCACTTATGTGTCTAACGGGTCCTTTCCATTGTCCTTTTAAAATCAGCTGTTTATATTGTTCAAAGAAACTGCCCCTTAACAGTTGATAGTATCCAGTTTAATACGAAGTAAATAAATTAATTACGTTATAAATCTAGTCGCGATGTCGGATAAAACCACCTGTCAGTTGAACCGTTCACTGTTACTATAATCATAACAAAACTGTATTAGTTTAATGTATTAATTCGATTTTATTGTTTATTTACGACTTTCGGTAAACGATACACGATAAATGTATTTGCTGTCAATTCGATTGAGCAAACTTTACTATTGCTTAGTATTTTTATTTTAATGCCTACCCCGCTCTTTGTATCACTCAGCTGCATCTGGTTAGACTGGAAGCCGACTCCAACATAGTTGGAAAAGGCTAGGCAGATAATGATGCTTATTTTACTAGCAGTCATTTGTTAAGTGGCCCAAACAGCGTATGGCAGTTCTAAGTTTAAGAACTGTTCGAAAAAGTCACCGCAGATATAGAACGTGAAGGTCTGGATTTCTGTCATAGAGAGACGCAAAGTTTACCTGACTGAGTAAAATGACCTATTATATTATGATTGCCTTATATATCGAGCTACTCTCGATCTTTGAGTGCGGAAACTCCTTTCAGCGTCCATTATCGCGGACGCTCGTACTAAAACCGATCAAACATTTAAGCACAACCACGCCCACGAAATAAATATACATAGCTAATCGATCATCATTCCAAGAAAATTATAACCCACCAAACAATAGTTTTCAATACATTTCCTATACCCAACGTTCATCAGAATTCGTCTGACGTAACTGCACAGTGGAGTGTTGCGAACAATTTGTGATACAAAACAGATTTACTCATACATGCATGAAGCTAGTTTTAATTGGCGTTATGTTTATTTTCTTACTTTCAATCAAATATTGCGGGACCTAGTCCGATGAGAGGGAAGAGACTGCTGCATTATTTTAGGCTGAATCTCTTTTTGTCTGGATAAACTAGTGTTGCATGTTTCTTAAAAATGAATGTTTATTCTTAGACTTGTAGCTAGTAATGTACTATTTCAAAAATACTCAATACTCAATACTTTGAATACATATCATTTCTAAAAAAATGTATATACATATTTTTTATTTCAGTTGTAATTCATTAAATTGAAAATACCTCGTGAAAGTGTACCTTTTTAGCGAAAGTGCATTTTCTGATTAAAAAAATATAGGATTGGTAAATCATGATAGGTCTCATGATCCCTGATATGTACCTTCCTAAATGGACATAAAATTAATAGATCAAAAAAATCACCAAAAAAGACACGACAACCCATTCAAGTCAAAAATGATCGCCTAATTTTACCTACACGTTAAAAAAACGCCGCGGCATACCGGTGCGTATGGAACTAGTTCATTTAGCACTCAGTGCGATGCCCTGTCGTACCGCCACCCGCACAAGTTTGCAGTCCGCTTAGCGGCCCATCGCTAACTATCTGTGGCTCGTGTAGGTTAAGTAAGGTGTGCAGATGGGGAGGTAGGCAGAATTGGTGTTGTTCAGAGGGTGAGAGTGATTTCATGAAACGATTTTTTTGTGGTTTTGTTTTGTTGAGTGCTTTTCGTTTTGCTGAGTGGTCATAAAAGTGCCTTGCCTGTTACATGACGACTTTTTGAACTGTCTCATCAAAATTCTTTCCGCAGTGCATAGGTATTTATCAGAAATGGTGTTTTTATGGTACAAATTAATATTCTTAACATTAGCTTGAAAAACGTTCAGGTATAAAAATTTGTAAATAGATACTGAAATATTTTTATACTATAATTATCTACAAAGAATCACATTCGAATCACTACGTCTAAACCCACGCTTCTACCGACGAGTATGACCCACTCACAACCTTATCAAAAGTGCGCATAGGCATAATCATATACTCACATTAACGTCGCATCTGCGCGCTACTTAGTCTATGCCGCTGAACATTGAGAGGACGGCGTGCGTCATTGTGCGTAGTATTTCACCAATTATCGCGGACGGCCATTATGGATTGACACAAACTACTGCGGCGCTAAACCCACATGGATGACGAATGTTCACCGTGATGGAAACCCGTTTGGAGTAAAATGGAGTAAGCTTGAGAAGCCTGTAACTGAAATAGTTGAGCAAAGCACTTTTTTTTAGCTTTTTTCTTGCTACCAGGTGTGTCCATTCGCTAATCTTTTGGTTTTGATTTTTGGGAATGATGTAAGGAAATGAGTTTTTATATGCTTTAGTATTTATATGCTTTTCGAGACCCAGACGGTTCATTAATTTTTTAAAAAGTTGTTTCAAACACCAATAAAGTCTAAATAGAAATCAACTACACTTTCCACAAGACATGTAATGTGCGTAAACTTATTTTTCCCCGAAAAAAGAAAAGTTTGGATTTTCACGGAACAGTTTTCATACTAAACTAAATCAATTTCCAAGAAAAATCATTTCACAAAACAGCTCCCAATTACGACATTCAATCTTAAACTCCGAAAAGACGTTTAAAATGTATAAAATATCGAAAGCTAACACACTGTACACTTTCGAAAGCGTCAAATGACCTAACAATGCGTACGGGACGATGTGAGACCCAATTTTAACGACATCACAAACACTGTTACATGCCTTACTCGCCATGAGAGTTCATGATGCGGCCGCTAAAATCTTACGACAACATTGCTCATAGCACATAAGCTTTTAAAAGTGTTTACTCTCATACAGTGACATAGCACAGCATGACGATTGCGGATTGTTGACAGTTGACAGTTCACTGTCATGGACACTCTTATTCCTTAGAACATAAAGTCCAAATTATTTTCGAAGTTTTTCTAAATATATTTGTGTGTAGTAATGGTAATAATGTTTACAGTTAAGTCGTCATATAGCCGCTAAACGCGTCGGAGTCGCGCGTTAGCGCCTCGCCCGGTGTTCGCAAACATTGTCATTCATTGTCACCCTAGTTGAATAGCTTTTCCTGATGGATGGTTAAAAGGCTTTCAGTTTTGTGATTGATGTTACATATAAGGATGTCTTAAAAAATATTAAATAGTATGTTGCCCTTGTTTATACATTAGGTACTTACACAGTTTTTGATGCTTTCATGTGTAACGTTTCGTTGTATGCAAGGTTCGATTTAATTTTGACTACAAGATGAGTTTGTGAAAGTCAAAATATAAAAAGAATGATCAGGTAGTTTTTAATGTTTAATTTATTTGACCATATTACCTATATGGAACATTTCGATAACATCATCATATTAATTTAAACAATGGACCTTCTCTTCAAATGACAAATCTGTTACAAAGTAGAGGTACAATTTTAATTACCCTACCTTTCTAATCAATCTACACATCTATATTTCTATCAGCTAGTCAGTCTAGTAAACAATTAGATAGGTATAAATCTGGGGCCAGTTAGCCGCAAATATCTTTCGCTCTAAACGACAGGACTGCGTGCCAACTCCATTGTTGTCATAGGTCAGGGTTAAACTGATGCTCTGTCTCGTCATCACCTGATTTTCGTGACAATTGACGGATGGGACGTTGAGTCGTCGAATAGATCTATCTTGTTCCCTTTAACTGTACCTAACATAAGTTTTGAGATGTTTACAAGACCACAAACGGAGCTTTTGAAATCGAAATGTTCACATTCTAAGGAGCTCAAAGCTCATGGTTCTTTCTAAATCGCTATCGGTCATATGTTTCATTCAAAACCAGTCAGCTTTTTTGACGAAGCTGCTGTAAGGCTACGATAGCATGCATGCATCTGAAAGTATTGAGCACTGAAAGTATGGCTACCATCCAGCCCAGAAGAGCTTATATTTTTTTACGAGGTGCCTGCAGAATATGGTTACTAGTTACTAATCAAAATATAGTGAGTAAATAAAGAAGTCGATAACATCAGATGCGCACATTGATAACAACCTGATATCTACGAATTAACACTTTCAATTTTGTTACTCCGATGACGCAGAATATTACCAAAACGGACGCCTGAACCAAAATTACGAAAAAAAAACTGCAAAACATATTTACTTTAAGCTCAGGATATTGGTACATATTGAAAGATAAATTGGTACATACTGAGAGTTTGTTATGTAATCGAACATTTAAATTAGTCAAAGATTATCAGCTTAGATTCTAAAATCCCTTCCTCATTAATGAAATCAAAGGCCCAGACATTCCCCCTTTGATGGCATCATAATCCATTAAATCTTGCCGTCAAACGGCTTGAGTTGATTGTTTATTAATTTCTCTTCTCAATCTAGCCAGTACTAAGTATTGGTGTCATTATATCTAACCACTTCCTCGCCTTCACACGTACCAGATGGGCTTTGAAGAATAATTAATTGACATACAACTTATCACAGCTAATTTATTCGTCTGAGTATAAGGTGTGTCGCCATTTTGGCAACAATCCATTTCGAAACACCCCATTCGATTATCAACTTTAATTTGTTATAGACAAAGTTCATTTTTAGTTTGTTGGTTTTCAAGTTTAGTAGATAAAATCTTAGTGTTAGAAACAGCGAAATTTTAGCCAAAATAAATTGAGAACTGTTCAGTGACGTAATCGTAACTGTAACAGTAGTTTGACACAAATTGTATAGTAAATATTGATGCAACTAAAATTGGATTTCTTTGTACCTGCTTGCTAAATGCACCTAATTTTTCAATTCGGTGTTTGAACTTCAGATCCATACTTTAGTTCGACAGAGATCACCAACCAGTCTTATCAAGGAGTATTGTGTTACCCAGGTTATCCTGTGTTGACGAGCTCAGATAGCCAGTTTCTCCATGTAAAACTCTGGTACTCTGCTGTTTTCAGTTCTGTAGTCGTAGTAGTAATTTATGAATAGATTTTATCCATAACTCTTATATTTCGTCACTCTCTGCTAACCGGTCTAAATGGGATTATAAATGAAATCACACACAATAACACCAAATTGACACCATATAAATATTGATAGCAAATTATAATTTACACTTAAGGTTAAGCAGTGAATAAATATTATATTATAACAAAATATAATTCAAAACTTCGCATAGAACTGCTAATTTTATTAGCTTTATTGAAAAGTTGTAAATCAATTTGATATTTTATTGGCACTCAAAGTGAAGGATTATTCGCCCACATTAAAGTGATTTTTTAAAGTAGATGAAGATAATTTGTTTTCCATTTTTATTGCTAGACCTTGCCTGAGATTTACCTAAATTAACTGTGAAACAAAAAGGTATTAGATGTCTCGGAATCTATGCCAAATTGTATCAAAATTGGGTCAACGGTTTAAACCTATAAACGTAGGAAACTAAAAATGTATATGCTTGCTTATATTGATCTTTTACACTTATTAATATCATTCTAATCTTAGTTCTATATTTGAATGTTGGTTCAATAATCACGCTTTAACAATTGAAGAGATACACTCGGCAATGTTTTCAGAATAACACATGGGCTACTTTTTAACCGGGAACGGGAAGTGGCTATTTCAGGAAGCAAATATTACTTTGACTATTATACAGTATGCCTTTTAATTTTGCCTAAACAGCTACACCATCTACTTAATTCTCTGCCCATCCCATAAGACATAAACCGCGTTTCCCACTGGACATACATCGCCAAGTGTCTGCGCGCTCGCATTGAGTTGTCACTCCAAGCACCGATTGATTCAGCTAATATAAGCATTCGTAATGATGATTTTCTAACTCGAAATGCTTACTTGGTTAACTTGGTTTTCAGACAAAGGAGCTTTTGTTAGTCTTGATTCGGAATTTGTAACTTTACATCATATTAGATGACAGTGGATTTCATTGATACGAGTAGTAGATAGGTACATATAATCGGAAAGGCGTTTAAACGTTGTCATTAGCCAATTCCTAGTTTCCTTGAGACTCTGTCAAGAACTCTGTGGTCAAAATAATATAATCTACTAGCTGGTGCCCGCGAATTCGTCTGCGCAGGTTTAGTATTTCGAACAATATGTTTACAAATTGTAGCCTATGTGTTATTCTGATGTATAAGCTATATTATTGTAAAGTTTCATTAAAATCCATTCAGTAGTTTTTGCGTGAAAGAGTAATAAACATCCATACATCCATACATCCATACATACAAACTTTCGCGTTTATAATATTAGTAGGATACTAATATTATCCTGAAGAGTTTTTCGTATGTTTGCTTGGACGCACTAATCCCAAGAACCGTTTTGGGATTCGGAAATTCTTTATCTGGGTGTACGATGAAGTTCCTGAACGTAGTAAAGCACTTTATCGAGATGTGTGATATAGGACGTGGGTGAAGCCGCTGGTGGAAGCTTTAATTTATAATTTTGCGTATCACAAACAGTGACGTCACAAAAGAGGGCATACCTAACGCTCTCGTGGTTAGCAGTAACTACTCTAGTTTGACGTAACTACTGAAATCGTCTTCCTCACCTCATCTCATCATCATATCTCATATCCGCTAGCGTAGGACGTTCTTAGAAAACAATCACGTAACTAACGTAACGTTAATGATATTAAGACAAACAAATGACGCAAAACATATTTTATACCAACATTTTTGTGATGAACTACTGGTATGTAAGTATTTTACTGACAGAATAACTTCCTTAGTAAGTTCCTACGTATGTAACGGGTTGTCTTCACCGGCAGTGGTCGGAAGAGCAACTGCCGTGTTCGGGATCCCGGCTTCAATTCTTGTGTCAGACTCATATTTGTTTGCCCTTAGAAACTTCCACAAAGCAGCCCGGAGTTTGCAAGTTAGAGGTTTAACCCCATGAGTAGGCAGGCACGCAAAGCCACCGTCCCCAAACGCAACTTCTGGCTTAGATTTCTAGCTTGATTAAAACCATATTTAAAATCTTATATAGGTTCAATAAAAAAGAATACTTGTCCCCAACAACTGGCGTCATGTTAATAAGCTACATAATCCCAGTGATCATACAACATATTCAACATAATCTTCTCGTTACTGACAAGAAGCGAAAGTGCTTGCTAATCGGCGCCTGCGCATCCCCGTTAGATGCAATACCTGAGCTTATGTCGTTCTGCTCACCGTTAACCGCTTAATGATAACCTGGTAATGCTATCAGTCCAGTCTGTTAACTGTGTGGTACTTGAACCGTGTTTCTGCAGTTGTGAGTAGGTTTTTAATACGTGAGCGCAAAATTGCGAAGGCCTAAGCTTCAATATGAGAAGTAAGGTCAATTTGGAAGTTATTTTAAGTTTTTGGACCTATTTCCTGAACATAAAGATACCTAAATAAAGTACATAATATATTGTTAAAATACAATTCTAGTTTTCATCAAGTCTTAGACGCTAGAAATTAATTGGCAAAAATACGAAATTAATTTCGTATTTTTGTTAAAATTTTAACAAAAAGTAAGTAACCACAAACTTATAAAAAAAGAATACAGCTGAAACACCACACCAAAATAATAAATCCACCAAAAAAAATAGTCATCTGGCGCGAAGAGCACCCAAAACAAGCGAATTCCAACCAGCATTGCGTACCGCTATCATCGTTCTATGAAGTATTATGAAACACCAGTTCGACAAATGTAAACACTACTAATCCGGGGGGGTTAATAAAATCATTATGTAAACTAACCTGAAGTCCAGTGATGTGTTGTAGCCATAATTTACGCAGCTCTTGACTTTTACTGTTGTACTTTACATTTTTACTGTAGTTGTAACAAGGCCGTCTAGTATACCATGAAATCGGTACAGAATTATTTCTGTTAATCTCGAATGTTCTGTTGAATAGAAGTTACGAGCGAACTTCAGTATTTTTTTAAATGAATCTTTAAAACACGTGGTTCGACGTAAAAGTTGTAGAGGATGATGCTAATAACATTAAATCACATGAAGAAACGCTTTTGTTTGTGCAGAGTGCATTCTGAAGCTTAAAACTACAACGAAAATATTTCTTATTTAAACATAGTTGTTTTACATAAAAATACACGAAGTTTTGTTATTGATTTGCATTTTTAATTCAAACTAAAAAAGATTCTCCATCCAAATATTTTCTTTCAAGGAAACCTGAATGAAATGAAAAAATGGAGACGCCAAATATTTGCATCGCATTAAACTATTTAACGTAAAACATTCGAGACCATTTGAAAAATGTGCTGTATAAACACTTCCAGTTTGAAATAATGAAGACCGATAGCCATCAAATCTGGTTGATTGAATAGTGTCAGATAGACGGATGATATTGTGAGTAGCTTATCGACTTTTAACGGGATCGACTTTCTTCGAGAATCGGTTCCGGGAAGCAGACAAGTCTAAATTTATTCGAACTAGCTTCGCACTGGATACTCTGACAATGAACTCTAATCGAGTAAACAATGGATCTGTCAGCATGACCTGGCGCTCGCCTGTCGACGCCGCGTGGCGGATCGTAAATCGATACAGACTTAAGAACAACATAAGTCCTATTGAGTGAGTCGAGTTTTATGACTTATTTTTGTAATTATGTAACATTTTTGTTAGAATACGTATCGTAAATTAATTTCATAAGGTTAATAGGTCTTCGCTGTCATCATCTGGCGTACCTACACGTGATAAACTATACATTTAAAAGTTTTAAGCATAGAAGTGATTCAGTGTTTTACGTACTACCGCTCCTAGACACGAAAATCACTTTCTCGTAATTAGAAAATGTAAACAAATGTTGGATGTTTCATCAGTAGACTAAAACTGTGCTCTATTTTAGTTATAAGCGTTGGCAGAATTTTGGAAAAAAATAAAATAAACAGACACGCGTAACTTTTTGGTCAATAATGTCATCATAAAATAGCCTTATTACCTACTTTAACACCTATTTAAAGAGACCTACCAGAATCTAGCTATCCCAACGACCAATCAAGAAAAGCTCAGCCATTAAGACGGCAGCTTAATAAACGGGCTCCCTAAAGTCAAGTGCCTGTCATTGAAGGTGGTTCTAGAACGCAAAGGGATGGCCAAACTGGAGAAACAAATAAAATAATTTGAATATTGAACTCCTATTGTTTTGTTCCAGGGCGTCTGGCAGCGCAGTAATCCTAGACCCTCGCATGATCTGCAAGAAGAACCGACGCACGCGGGGCCGGCTGGCGCAGATCTGCAGGAACGAGACGGGGCTGCTGAAGGAGATCACCAGGGGCGTGACCCTGGGCGCCACGGAGTGTGCCCACCAGTTCAGGAACAGGCGGTGGAATTGTACCACGCAGAGGAGGAGCATGAGGAAGATACTTATGAGAGGTAAGATGATGGAAACCAGCAAGTTTAGGAATCAGTGGTTTTGGATATTTTAGGCAGGTAAGGCTTGTCAGGACTCGTTGTAGGGACCCAAATGCGAGACAAAACTAAGATAGTTGCATTAAATTGCAGCAGTAATTTCTTTCACTGGAATCTGGATAACTATAATGGAATATAGTAGTCCACCTATATTGAAAACTCCTTAACGACTAGTATGATCTTTTCTGAGTTAGATTAGTTTTAGCAAAAAGGTGAGATACTAATTTGTAAGATTTGGCAACACACAAGACATTCGTGCAAATGGCTTTTACTCTCCGAGTCCTCCAAGGAACACCTACGGAGAAACACGTAATCCACATCTTACAAAATTGAAATATACACAGCAAAGTAAAACAGATATAAATGATAAAACGTGAATGCTAAAGTTGTTGAATATTATAACAGTTGCGAAAGGGAACATCTACTTTCACATCACAAAGGTTAAGGCTTAGAGTAGCCGCACACTGAAGACTAAACAGTCGGCCGACAGTTGCCCCGAAGACAATTTTTTTAAAGATGATCTTGATTCCAATCTACCACGGCTGACATTTAACATCCTTGGCAGTCGTTACGGGTAGTCAGGAGCCAGTAAGTCTGACACCAGCTTAACCAATGGGTATTGGGTTGCCCGAGTAACTGGGATAAGGAGGTCAGATAAGGCAGTCGCTCCTTGTTAAACATTAGTACCTACTGAGCTGCATCCCGTTAGACTGGAAGCCGCTCCAACATAGTTGGGAAAAGGCTGGTGAGATCTTGATTCCAATCAAAGTTTTCAGTCGGTCTGATACCGGCTAAAGACCTGATCTTTGTAATGTGCGTACTACCATTCATCTTCGTACTGATTTATAAGCCCAAACAAATTATCGGCCGACTAAAAGTTTGCAGTCTGCGCTTACTCTTATGGTGAATCTATAAAATGTCACTCTGTTCCTCACGTTTTGCTAATAAATATCTTTAGTTACTTACTGGTTGCACGACCAGCCAATTGAAAAATTAAGGCATTCATTTCTAAGTCGTGGTTTGTTTGTGTTTCTTAATATTCTTGTCATGTAGCTTAAGAATATTGTCGTCTATGATGTTTTATGTAAATATAGGTACATACCTATTCATTAGATTAATGCTTAGTACTTCTCCGTGTGAGAGGAGGCCTGTGCCTAGCAGTGGAACGATAAAAAGGCTGTACCATAACATAAACTTTTCATTCGATATTTTTTTCTCATCTCGCTAATATATAATATTGTAGAACCTGCAGTTATAAAACTTGAACAAAAGCCTGCAAGAAGCATTTTAAAATTGATTCACCCAAAATTATAGTTCCATAAACAATACCAAACAAAACGCTGCAAATCGATTCAGAATCATCGCCAAGCAATATATTATCGATATCTCAGTCGATGAGTTCATCAGCATTCGAGATATTGCTCCATATAGTCAGGATTGCTACCTGCTACCTTTATTAGCTCTCGGACAAAGAATGCAAAACGTGTTAAATCGTACTGATGAATATCGGAACCTAATTCGATTAGGCCAAAAGAGTTGATTTTTATGCGAACGCTCGTTTATCTATACGGATGGGTTAGGGATGTGGAGTGATATCGATATTTCGGTTTTAGTTTTTTGAGGGCTTAGTTTTTGCCATGTTGTCGGTAGTATCTACGATTTTAATATGTAAAGGACAAATGGTTTTAATACGTACATATTTAGAAAAATTATACATTAAAAAGCTATTACTTTGTTACACTTTAGAATTGATCGGTAGTTGAAGACGAGCACTTCATTTCATATGATCAAATTCTTTAACGTTATAAAAATGTATCGATCCATAATTTAGTAATTAATTCAAGTCAGCAGTCGATTTTGTAGAAAAACAGCTCGATAGGTTATCGGAAACATTAATTCCACACCTACACAATATCGATAGAGTGACAACACTACGGACGGACCATTCGTCGACAACATGCATTCATTTCGGATTCATTAGCGTAAATTAAGTGGTATTTGTCAAAAATTTGGGTGCACACAAAATATTTATAAAATATACTACCCCAGGGCTTTTATAAGATTCCTCAATAACTTATCTGCGATTGTACCCACACCTTTTTTGGTCGGATTAACCAAAAAAATGTATACTCCTAAATTGTTTATTGCATATAGGTGCCTATAAAATATAAAATACGCGTGGTTATTAAAAGTCAACGCTTGTTTTTACGACTTTGTTGGGTATCGACAGCCATTTTGCTAATGTAAAATACATTAATTAGATACTTTATTGCTGGGCATGATAGCTTAATTTGGTGCTTTTGTTTCTCATAAAAGCTCATCTTTTTTTAGCGAAACGGGATCATCGTTATCTTATTAATTGAATTCTTGAGCTTCTAAATCCAGGATTAAAATTTATTTTGAAGATAAGAGGGGAAACGTCATCGATACTAAATTAATTATTAAAAAAGTAAAACAAAGATGGAGGTCGCGTGGGCGGTGGGTCTCGGGCGGGAGTGAGGGGGTGGGGCGGAGGGGTGTACGGTCAACAAATTAGGTTAAAAGCCTATAAATTGATGCGAACAGCGATGGGTGGCGCAGGCGCAGCGGCCTACAGAGCGGAATTAGTCCCGGATTTTTTATCACTTGGTGACAAGAAAAAATAGTGCGTACAGGTTGATGTATTTCAGGGTTATAATTGCCCCACATTGATAGAAATGAATCGAAATATGTTTTTTATATTAATTTTTTACAAAAAGAGGCTATGGTAGCTATTTTGTCCTTACTTCACAAATAAACCATAAATTAATTAATGACTAAAAACAACACATTACTAAGACACATAACCAAAGTCACACACTCACACATCACCTACACAATAACCAAGATCTTTGTTATATTATATACCTTGACCAGCAGACATACGTAGCAAAAACATTAACAGGACCTTCAAAGCATAGATATGCACGTATATGCATTATATATTGAACCCTCATCAAGTCAGGATCCTAGGGTCAAAAATTCTACGCAAAAATCGAACCAGAGGCTTTGATATTTTAAAGAGTTTCAATATCCATTTCCAAATCCCCCTGTATAAAGCACCAGTACTCATGAGAAAAAAATAATCATCGTTAATTGGTTCCTTTCATTAGTAAGTCCGTGGTCGTTGCATTCCTCGTTCACTTCTTTTTTCAGTGTCAAATCTTTATCAATGAAAAAAGGATTTCATTCTTATTTAAATTTCTTTATCAGCTGTCTGATGACCGCGGAACGTTTAAATAATGTTTCACTTACCCACTTAATATTGGTACCGTTATTATTAATTATTTTTTTAATTGTTAATTAAGGCTGAGTACATATGAGCGTTCATACCTATGGTTAAGGTAATAAGATATGTGTCTCGCTGTCATGTACTAAAGTACGTAAGACTCAGGTGTATTACTAAAATCTTGCTTTGTTACTTAAAAGCTCCATCTCAAGTAATCATAGGTACCACATTTTAAGATAAGGCACTTTTATACCCACAACAAGAGAGCCAATCAAAACAACGTGCACTATAAAACGGCAGCACGATATCAAATCGTAAATACCGCGACACCTTATCTCGCTAGAGCGACGCCGCAGCCGATTCCCACTCAAACAAAATAGCCTAATTAAGTTATAAACAAAGCCACAAACACGGCCCCGAATATATCCAAGTCGAAGCCGTACGGACTAATCTCATGCGACCATTAACTGTCGACAGCTCCCAGCAAGCAGTCCCGGAGGCTCGTAAAGATTACACACGATAACCTGACTACTGAACCCTTAGGACCTCACACATGCCCCGAGAACCCAACATAAATACCCAAGAATGACTTCATATCGACAAAAAAAAGCCAGCGATAAATTTGGCGCCCTCTAACACGTAAATGTTCTTAATTATAGTGTAATATCCGGACTGCATTTCGTATCTAATCTCAACTCTTATGCGCATACGATGAGGGCGGCTGTCGTTAGTTTTATCGATATCGATTATTGGCTTAAGCGCAGCACTTACGCGATCATAAACCGTCTTATTTATAAAAATGTTTTGCCTTATTTTGTGTTAAAGATGCAATTTATGCAATCGTTGTTGTTGCTGATGGACTTGACAATGAAAATTCTAACAAATAAATAAAAACATTAAAAGTTAAAAAGTGAAATATTGTGCATAATCGAATGTAAGGCCATTCTTCACAAAACTTTAGCTATTTAAATTCCAAACATCGGGCTTGAATAAGGCAACAAGAATTTCACTTTCAAAACCCTATAAACTAAAACTGTCCATTTTATTAGAATCCTCAACGTGTCTGACAAACGATAGCAGATCTCCAAATAAAGCTCGACTAAATATTTATAAGTGGTCGATACAGCGGATGTCAGCCAGTGCCTCTTGGTGAAATAAACAATAGCCTCACAGAGCTATTTGAAAGTCAAACATCGCCTCGCGACCAGTAATCGACGTCTCAAGCACGAAATTGTCGGTAGACGCAACCCCATCACTACTGACCAGGGAACTCACAGGAATCGAGCCTTTTGACATTCCAGCCTCTCTCTCTGACTTTAGCAACAGAGAATACGGCTATCTCTCTCACAACTTAATGCTGGGCAGCACTTTATTTTTTCTGGCACAACGTGGACCTGTCCGTCAGTGTGACAGGGCGCACTTGTCACCATCGCCCCTTGCCAAATTAAACGAAATACCCAACTACGACATAGGCGCTGGAAACCGAGGCGATAACTTACTTTTTTCAAAACGTTACCTTTAAGGAATTATAATACCGTTTCCGAGATAACTTTGTGTTAAAGTGTTCTTTCGCTCGATTTTAATGAGGGGAAAATGAGGGAAGTCGTTTGTTGCGCCGGTATTCAGGTTCGTCGATGTCCACCCGTCAACGTGAGAAATGCGTTTACGGCCCGCTATGACGCGTAACAAGTTGACTGATTGCGAAGTGTCGCCGCCTGCGCTTATTACACGATACGGCGCGGCGAGCGTGCCCTCGCATATCACCCACAATAGTAATGCTGGTTCAATGTGACGCAACGCCGGCTAGAGCATCCACTGCGTTAATTAAGCGTTAACTGGTAAAACAAAAGTTAACAGCACGAAGTACACACACGATCTAACAGAGATATTCCGCCGGAGCGACCGGCGCGCGCATTAACAGAGCTAATTATTCCCATTAAACGGGCACAATCCATTCAAATTAGCCATCGGACGTCGTTGAATAAAGTATTCGCGTTTTGTGCGCGGCTGAATGACGTTCGGCCCCTTCCGGTGGGTGGTTGCTGTCACAACACGCAATGCGCGTCGCGGACGCACCGCACCGCATAATGAGACGCTTACTCGCATTAGCTAAAGAAATTGACAAGTGAACAATAGCGGCTCGAGGGAAAAAACGAACGCGAAAACTGCAGAAAGAGCCGGACAGTGTCGTATCGTATTACCCGACGTAAAATATCTGGGGGAAAGGAATGAGAAACGATCGTTCCATTTAAATACGGGGTACGAGACGGGTGAGTTCGCGTGCGTTCAGTAGCGTGAGAATGCGCTTTATTCGGCGGCGACAGCGCGTCCCCGGCCGGGCCAGCGCGGGACGTCGATAAATCAGGTGCGCGGCCGCAGCGGGCGCGCCACGCTCGTATATCGGCCACAGCGGCCACAATGGCCCGCCGGTGACACGCTGACACTGACGCAATTGCTCGCATGCGCCTGCGCCGTCACGCCGACAGCCGCGGACGTCACAGCCGCCCGCAACCCCTCGCCACACCCCCCCACACCCGTATTTATTGCGCTAAATATTTGAATTAATCAGATGAGATAAAATGGTCGCGTTCGTTTAAACATTCCGATGCGGTCGCGGTGACAACTCGATGTATTGTCTTCGCATTAAGCTGATCCGCGCTTAAACAAGCTATCGGGCTCTTTTTATGCGGACGATTTACTTTGTCTGCTCATGTCTCTGTGAATTTATAGAAAGTGAAATCACCGAGAATCTCGGCTAATCAATTTGCAGCATTAATCTGTGTTTTCCATCTGGAAGGTACTAAATGGTAATAAAGGTTGTTATGATCGTTTTACGAGCGAGCCGTGGTTGGTGCACGTAGGTAGTGAGTATGACATACATGTTTACGACACCAGTGTTTGCCCGACACACGATACTTGACATCTCGGCAAGGAAACATCGCGCCGCGCGACGCATGTTTCACTCGAGCCTGTAAGAAATGGGGATGAAGATATTACGTGTAGGAATTTCGCAAGGAACGGCCCTGTGGTAAATCATAGTAAATTATTAACCAAACCTAGTGAAGCGATTTTATCTAAAGTGTAAGCCGATAAGGGTAGTCAACACGTTATGAATGACATGAACGCGGACAGACAGACTGTTAGAAGATCCAAAAGAGCTTTGCGTTTTAAACCTAAGACAACAAGACCAAGCCACTACAAAAAAGAAATGTAGTTAAGAAAACAGACACTTAATAAATTCCATACAGAACAGTTGGCATATGCCAAAGATTGATAAGCCTCTCTGGGGGTGGAGAGGAAAATCTAACAAAATGTCGAATCGATAGAAACTATTACAAATAAAGGTAAACAATATACTATAGCATAAAAACTGATATACTAAGAACAAAAAATAAAAAGGAAACCACGATGCTGTTTAAATATAATTCATAAAGCTGATTACTCCATACAATATAGATTTTATGAGATATAACGTAGACTGTTGATGTATGTACAAAAAATAAACCGCAAATAAATTATTCACATAGCGTCTGCCGTAATATAATCAGCTGTTTATTAACCCTTGGATGCGAGCAACAAGTGTCCCGATCTCCGCTTGCATCCATCTCAAATCTAAAATTCCTGAACGGGAGTGCGTGAACGGTTAATTTAAAGTGGCCTGTGAGCGAATGCGACTGCGATCTGTATCGGGGAGCGAGTTTCAGTTTATCAGTTTCTAGCGGGAACGTCCGGCCGATTTGTGCCACGGTATAAAGTGTGAGATGCAGCGGGTAAAGGGTTGGGTAGTGTGAATCGTGTGTCAACTGTCCCAATATCTGGTCCTTATCCTAAATGTGATGGTTGCCTTAGCATATAATCTTGTGGTTTCATGTTTTTTTTGCATGTTATTTATCGCCTTATTTCCTGTTTATACCATTTGTAACACCTAACATAATGTAAACCTATCACATACATACCTAGACCACCGATCCAAATATAAGTGATTTTCTGCTAAACAAGAAATGATCCTGATTTAATTGGAAGAAAATGTTATATATAGAATGCCATATATGCCTATAGAATGCCATAGTGACAAACCAGCCACCTGTTTCACACTCCAAACTATAGTTTTAGTTTCTGATTTAAAACTTCGGTCCCCTTCGCCAAATTTAGAAATATAGCTTGAAGCGTACCTATCATAATACGCAAAGTTAATAAGTACATTATCTTTACCTTTTAATCAACGCCACGCTTCCAGCTTATGGCTTAAACACTCTCGTTATAAATAAAATTAAAATTGCAAAATTCTCAGCAATTTCACATATGGGCTGAGTTCGAGATCATCTTGAGACGTCTTTCCTCGCGTTATCTGCTCAATTTGACGTTACCCCAAGGCATTCAATGTTCTATATCAACATAATTTATGTTGTTATTAACAGTGATTAATGTTGTAATTTGCGATTTATTATATACAGAAGATTATATGTTAGGTCTGTAATTATCCGTTTAAACAAAACTTGGTAAAGTTGCTTTTTGTGAACCACCAAATGTCAAAGTTTGGGTAGGTAGGTGTATAATGGGCTGCTTGATTACAGGTTCTGCTTCAAGCTATTAAGAGATTAAAACAACAAATGCTTACATTAGATCTTTTATTTGTCGTGTATCGAAATATATGTAATATTATAAATCTTCTCTTTCCTTGTCTTCACTTCTTTTATCATGTTCTTCATTCTTCCTAGTATCTGCCTCTGTCTGAACGTACAAAGTTGCGTACACGATAATTGCAAACGTTATGTAATGAACCAGCAGAGGTATGTCCATTACTGACTAATGGATACATTGCACTTTGCAGTAATTAATTCTTCTATAATGTTATTGAAATTTAGTCAGTGAAGATATCAAACGTCATATAGCGTTGACAGTCCTGACAGCCATTAGTGATCTATGGACTCTAACTAGCAAAAAGGTCCTATGTTACAGCTAAAACAAGTTCCAGCTCATATTAATTACACATTTCCTATTAGAACCGGTCGTGGACATGTATTAATAGTTAGACTTGTGCTTCTACAAAGTCTGTTCCCAATTATCCAGGACCAGAACGTCATTGCAGCATTATCATGAGCGAGCTGACGCACGTGCGACTGATTGACTCGATGTGAATGGCGGAACGACTTCCAAGTATTTTGAAGTTGCAAAAACACTCGCGATATTGAAGCCATACAACCTTCAAGTGTGAATCAATTTGATTCCATCGGTTTTATTGATCGATCGACAATTTCACTGAATTATTCAATGGACACAAATACCGACATTCCGCGGCCGCTCGTGGCAGACCAGGCAAAAACGTACGTCGCGAGGCACCCGAATATAATCGGCGGCGGACGTCGTGGGAGTGGTTCGGCGCTGGACATATTTCGAAGCCGAAGACGCCTGAAAAAAGCCAGCGTTTGGTGATGAGAATGTCATGTCCCCCGTTCCCAACGACATATTTGCGAGTCGGGCCCGCGTTTTGTGATAATTACAGCGCATAACGCGGGCGGTGCGCGCGGAATGCGCGGCTCTGAGCTCACCGCCACGGATTTATAATGACGAGCGAGTGTCGCGACCGCGCTGCCCTATCGACAGCGCAGCGCGCGGCAGAAAAACCCTGGCGTCCACGGCATCCGCGCGGGGCGGACCAGTTCCCATGCGCCGCGGCCTCCCCGCGCGCCGCACCCCCGCCACGCACCTTTTTTATCCGCGGCTAAACGACTAGCGAAATATCTGGAAATTGACATTCCTCTCATAATTCCAGAGGACGCATCCTTGGTCGGTCGAAATTTAATCAAGAATGCCTATGAAAATCAAGCGTCGACAGGGAGTGACGGGGCGTAATTACGTTCGAATTCTGCATCGGATGGGTGTGCACTCTCGCTTTTTTGTCGCACGTCAATTATATAAATTGTTGGTGCAATAAATTTCGCTGTATCTCTGGGGACGGGTGGCGGGACGGGAATGCGGCGACGATACGGCTCGTCCCGTCGTCCCGCACTGGGCCCAATTAGCATGGGATCGATAGGCGCGGCTGATGCCGATCTGCTGTCAAGTGCACCGCATTGCGCAAGCACCGCGGTTATCTAATCTGAACTTAATGAATGCCACAATACTATCGCCGAACTCGGACCTAGCGGGAAATCAGGTGAATGTGCGTACTCGCTGGTGTTTGCAAGGCTAAGAAGAGTAGAGGTCTGCACCGTATATCTTAGATATCTCCAGGACTAGGAGTGAACTGCTACATTATACCCACCAAAGCGCAAAAGTAAACATTTTACAACAGCTGTAACAATAAATTTGAAACCGTACATCTGCATTCAATGTCCATATTTGATTAGCAATCCATAACATAACACCCATTATCACACCCAACTTTCTACCGCACCACCTCTAAAAGTAAAACTGATTTCGAACATAAATCTCGAATCCATAATTAAGTATTTAACTCATACCAAATCATCTCATCAAACTGATTGCAAAATGACAATAATGTGCAGCATAATAGGGTATAGAAA
Source organism: Helicoverpa zea x Helicoverpa armigera (assembly GCA_033682625.1). Taxonomy (NCBI): domain Eukaryota; kingdom Metazoa; phylum Arthropoda; class Insecta; order Lepidoptera; family Noctuidae; genus Helicoverpa; species Helicoverpa zea x Helicoverpa armigera. Next base: position 9,982,623 of record JAWIIS010000028.1, read on the forward strand.
CCAGCGCTTTGTTCGCTAATGGGTAATAGCCTTTAGCCGTTGTATAGCCGGCTATAGCCGATGTGGTTCGCAATTATCATAGCCGCTGTACCGTGAAGAGCCAACAATCGGAACTAGATTATTAACGTGTTGTCATGACTGATGCAATTATAACTTAGATGGAAGCTGCAGTAGAAAACGCATTTGAATTACTTTGAATAGCGGTTGAGTGGGTTGAGTGATGATGTGAGAGTGTTATTTGATGACCTATTTCATTTGTCTTGGAAATGCAGAAGTAGTGTTAAGTCTTAGTAATAAGCTGCCATTTATTTTAGTCACTCGAAAGAAGATAGAAAGGTGAAGATGAACAAATGAAAAGCGATAAAATGACAATAGGACATTAGAACCTCGTGATTGCAAGCGCAGAATTGCCTGGCCTCTAGCTTGACTATTTAAATTCTAAAGCTTTTTTACTGAAACTACTTTACAAAGTTTTTCAGACAGTCACAATTCCATATTTTAAATGAAACAATAAAAATATAAATTACAATAATAGATACCAAGCCATGGATTAACACCTGTAAGCCTTTAATTAAACAATACAGTACTGAAACAGTAAGAAAATAAAATTTCGTATGCATTGAACAGCGTAGCATTGTTTACAATGAAATTGCATGTATTACAAAGTCCATCCATAGGAATTGTCCTATTGTAGCTTCAGCATCTGAACAAAAACATTGGCATCAGTTGATGTCCTACGAATATTCAATGGATGTCTGCCGCAGTGATTTTCACATTATTCATGCAGTCTGAATATTCATCCAACATAGTTTGACCTGCCATTAATTGTTATAGCCAAGCCTGTTAGCGTGGGACACACTGATTATGAAATCGACAAACTGATCATGGATACGCTTCAGCGATTTTGTTCTCTGAATCTCTATTTGTATCTAATTGTTTGCCTAACAGCGTAGTAATAGTATCCTCTATTAACAAGATTTTTGTATCGACTTCCAAAAAGAAGGATTGCTCATTTTCTTCATTTTTTTCTCAAACACTGAAAACCATCATTAACTGAATGAATTTGACCTTAATTGAATTATTTTGTTTGTTTGTTTCTAAAATTGTGTCCACCATCATCTTCAACGGTGTTGTTTACTCCTATCCTTTGTCTTTTCACGTATCCCAAACAAGTTGGTCCAACAACTTACCGAACAATCCTGCGTTGTATCCCATCCAAATGTTTTATGGATGGGACCTTCGATTCGTGAAGCTCATCGCCTTTTATTACAAGACTCGTGTGAATATTGATTTTTGGGTCAACAGCTTCACTTTGTATCATTTGTTCGCCTTTATGACGTTTAGCATTTTATTTCTATGCCCTACGATGACCGGGACTAATGGTCAGGCGATAAAATGGCCGGCAAACGCGAAAATGACTAGTATTGTTTCGCAATGTGTGAGTCGTATTAAAATGCATTGTTTATGTTGATTTGATACATTCAGTTATTTTAGGCTTTTGTTTTTTTTTGTGCTAAAAGTTACCTGTAATACTGCTAGCTGTTAAAAAAGTACGCACACTGTACAGTCATTTTACGAGAAGGTAATCAGATATACACAACAGGCACAAGGTTTAAATACCTGCCATTATTATGGAAGCACACTCAGGACAAAATCACATGAAAATTGGGAAGAATGCCCTTAACTTTGCCATTTAATCAAGAACCCATCAAATAGTCGAATGAAAGAATTAGATGAAAATGATCCAACAATCGTTTTTAATAGGGTTCCTTCATCCTAGTTATATTAATGTCTAGTCTATTATGATGTAATAACATAATGTTTTGTCAACAGATACGAGAGAGACGGGCTTCGTGAACGCCATCACGGCGGCCGGCGTCACTTACTCCATCACCAGGGCTTGTACGGCGGGCTCCCTGCTTGAATGCTCTTGCGAAAAGGTACATCATTATTTCTTCTTGATGTTTTTGAGGCTCATAAAAGCAGTATTTTATGCTTTGTTAAGTTATAGGGTCCAATGTCGGGTCACCAAAAAATCTTATGTCTCTTAGGCAGACGACGATGACCTTTTCAAACTTGAGAATCCACTTCAAGTAAAGACATCATTAATTAAATACATAGCTTAATTTTAAACCGTTTAGGTATGAAGTACAGTTACGCCATTGCAATATCAGAACATGCCGCAGATAATAAATCTAATAAAGAATTTTCCCCAGGGAGCACCAAAACCCCGTCGTGGCCGCGAGTCAGTTCCTCTGCCCCCCTCCCAAGTGCCAACAGAGAGGTGGCAATGGGGGGGATGCAGTGACAACGTGCGCTTCGGCCTCAAGAAGTCCAGGGAATTCATGGACAGTCGCTACAGGAAACGGAGCGATATAAAAACCCTCATCAAACTGCATAACCATAATGCTGGGAGGTTGGTTAGTAAGAATTTTATATTGGGAATCAGGAATTTCATATAGATTCTACAAATTGTATCGCAATTATTAATAAATACTGTGAGTGTAAATGACGCCAGTATAATACATAAAAGATAACAAGCGTTATATGTGAAGAGAGAACATTTACTCAAAAGATGACAATGAAATCAGAAGTTAAGAAGCACCTCACGAAATGCATGACGATTATTTTATAATACTAGTACATCTTGTTCACAGGCAATCAAAAACAACATGAAGATGGAATGCAAGTGCCATGGGTTATCAGGCTCATGTACGCTAAAGACTTGTTGGTGGAGAATGCCGACCTTCAGAGAGGTCGGCAATAGACTACGGGACAGATTTGAAGGTGCTGCCAAGGTGAGCTAGCAGTATTGTTTCATTTCCTATTTGTCGATGGTAATAGAAAATATTGTGATCAAATTAAATGTATCGGGAGTATCCTAGATTAACAAGCAATCAGTGCCGTTGACAAACGTGCGATGTATCAAGTGAAATTTCATTTCATCGGCCTCATACTTTCCAAAAGTTACGTTGGTACTTGTTTGACGTGGCAAGTTTAATGAGGCTACCACGACTCTGAATCATTATGATAATTCAACTTCACCTAATAATGCCAATACTCCAGTATCAGAAGCCAAATATATTCAAGTTTATTTTCGACAGGTCATCGCAAGTAACGACGGGGATAGTTTCATGCCAGAAAGTCCTAGTATCAAAAAACCTGGCAAGAAAGACATCATCTACTCCGAGGAGTCACCAGACTTCTGCTCTGCAAACATGAAGACTGGCTCCTTAGGTACTATAGGACGCCAGTGCAACGTGAGTTCAGCAGGAACCGACAGTTGTGATCAATTATGCTGCAGACGAGGTTACAAAGAAACCTCTGTCAGAGACACTGAAAATTGCAACTGCCAATTCAAATGGTGTTGCGAAGTTATATGTGAAACATGCTACGTCAAACGAAATATACAAACATGCTTATAATGTGATAGACTATATAATAAATGTTTAATACTTAATTATTTGTGCATTTCTTTATTGCCTTACAAGATTTTTTTTATGTTGGTGTGGGCCCACTTTAGAATTTATTTTGTGCTGTGCTCTAAATATATGTTTAGTTGATTTTTCTGAGTCTTTTTTGGGCTTGCTTTCATCCTCGCCATCATCTGGGTCATCATTTTCATTTTCACCGTCAATTTCTTCTTCTCCTGTGATCCCATCATCATTTTGGTCAGCATCTGGTTCAGGAGTCTGGTCATCAGGTTGCCCAAGGTAACGATTTGGCTTAGGTCTTGATTTATACAGAACACCCATACTTGGGGCTTCGTTGTTATTATTCTGGAAAAGCTTGTCACACCCTGATCCTCTGCTAGACTTTTGCCTTACACTATAGTTGTAGAGCATTCTTAGTTTTAGAATGTCGAGGATGCTTAATTTGTTACTCCCTTCGTTGGTATTACTGTATGACAAATACTGCGGATCCTGTAAATAAATATATTTTTTAAATTTCTATAAATCCGTAAACACAAAATTTCAGCGTTAGAAAACTGTAAATAATTTTACCACAATTTCCATTGTCAGACGTCCGTTACTTGAATGTTTGTGAAAACTAAAATGACCAGCGCTGCGTGCATCATATTTCAGATCGTGGAACAACCATTCATTGTCTTTCAGCTTTTCGAATAAATATTTTTTCTCTGAAACACAGTGTACGAGAATATAATAATGTAATGTTTTACAAACATTACTGTCATTAAGTTTAGGATTAAAATGCATTTTTCCAGTGATCCGAATTTAGGTATGTCAGTAATTCTATAAAAGGATTAACATTGTAAAAATACCTTTTGTTATTCAATTTGTAAGTAAATTTTAGAAAATAAATACCTGGTATAATATTTTCATAATTAACCTTAACGACGAGGTCTCGGTCGGGCGAATTGTGTTGTGGTGGTACTCCAGCAATCGCCAACACTGCCTCTGCCAGTTCATTGCCCGTTGCTAAGCAATCGTAACCCAAAACCACTGGCTGGCAATGGTAAAAAGCATGGTAGTAAATAAAACAATTGCTCCGGGGAATCATTACGTTTCAGCCTTTTTACGTTTCAGCATTTTTTATCGTCCCACTGCTGGGCACAGGCCTCCTCTCACACGGAGAAGGATTGAGCATTAACCACCACGCTTGCTCAATTTGGGTTGGTTTATTTCAGACTTTATAGTCCAGGTTTACTCAAGATGTTTTCTTTCACCTTTTTATCAGCCATTGGTGTCTAAAATATGCTTAAAAGTACGAACAATTTGTTTAGATTTAATTTGTTATATAGGTAAGTTTATAAATAAAATGTACTAGGTGTAAAACAGAACTGAAAACGGTGACATGTCCGCCGTTTTGATTTTGACAAGTAATTAAAAGCACACCTGAACTCCTTGGATAGTAAGGTTCTGTATGGAATGGTCAGAACAGCCCAGTTGGCCTCGACGGTTGATGAAGAATACCCATCGAGTGTCCAGATCAGTTGGAGGACTCGGCAGTTCCACGAAGCTTATCTTCGTTGCAGCGTTGACCTCGTATAGGAAAGAACGGATTCGATCGCGAATAACCTTGTCTGCAGGATGTATGAAAGAATATATTAACGTAATATTCTGAATCTTTAGTACTTATTATGGCTGAAAAGGTTATAAAAATAACTTTTTTCTCCCCAAAGTTTTGCCAGAGGCCTCGGCCCAGGCCTATTTGCACACATCAGACTAAACAATCGGCCAACAGTGGGCCTGAGAGTTTTTAGTCGGCCTGATACCGGCCACATACCTGATCGTTGTTATGTGCATATTACAATTATCTTTGAAATGATTTTATGAGACGACAGACAAACTATCGGCCGATTAAAAGTTTGTAATTTGCGGATACTCTTCATTTGTGCGCTGAGTAATACAACTCTTAAGGTCATGGCACATACTACCGGCACCTTACCTTTAATGCTCCAAAACTACTGATCCGATTTTAAAACCTTTTCAACTGTTGTCAAACTACATTATTCCCGCTTGAATGCGACTCTTTGACGCGGGCAAAGCCGAGGAAAAATTGCTAGTACTAAAAAAATAATTCAAAAAGAATACCATCATAAGAAACAACATCAATATAGTAAGGTATGACGCCATCAACCCATAGTTTAAACTTTTTTCTCTCTTCATCATTTAGATCGAAGCCCAATTCTTCTCCAGCGTCCAATAGATATTCTTCTTCATCTTGCCTGAGAATATTAGTGGCCCAATCAGGACGTTTGAATTTGGAGTGAAGGTTATTGACCTCACTGACAGATTTTTTGACTGCATGGAACTCTTGCTGTTTTCCGATTGGTGTCGGCTTGATGGACTGAGTATCTGAAAAAGTAATAGGCGTGACAAGGTTAGAAAATAGATACTATTAGAGATTCTATTAGTCCGCATTTTAGATTTCAAACCCATAGATGTTAAACAATTTCAAGACACCAGCGATTGGTTTATTTTTTTAAACATGGGGAGACAAAATAATAATTTTCTTAGATAATATTTTTTTCCTGATCAGACCAATGGATTTGAAAACCTTTTTTTTTGGCAGGGGGAAAATCCTCATGGACTTCCCTCCACCTGGGGTCGGTGGAGGGGGTGTGCCGGACTCTTACCGGCTAAAAACCCACCCAGTGTTGCCTTCTACCTTACCTATTGTCGAGGGCACGGGTAACGCCAAAGCATTCTTCCGCACCCCCGACAGGTATTGGCCCGCCAGCTACACAATACCTGGGTATGCTACGTTTTATCTAGCTACGGGAAGATTTGCACAAGAAACGCGGGTGAAGCAGCGAGAAGAAGCAGATGTATTTTGCAAGTTTATATCCAGCGAGGAAGTATATAATTTAATTAATAACACTATAAGCACTCACGTTTTAGAAATGAAAGAAGAACAATAAAAAATAAATTCAAACAATTGACTGAACCACGTAAAGGCATATTTCTTCAAAATAATAAAATTTACAATCACACCAATTTCAGTATGCGAATTCAATAAAGTATTTTGATAAGGGTTATGGCATTTTTATGCATTATCCAGCAATTTGTCATTTCCTTAATATGAGTGTAGATTTTACGTAAATTTACGTATGCATATAAGTTATAGATTATTCACTAACTCCACTACCTACATAGTTCATAAATTGATCAAATAAAGAAAAAGAAAGAAATTGATTGAAATAACGGAATCGTTATTTAATACTTTCCTAGAATATGAATACGAACATGCAAGATTAAAAGAGGATATCATCTCCTAGTAAAATAAAAACATCAACTATTGCGTCATGAAAAGGCTTTTAAGCGATCTCACACCACCAGTCCATGGCAGACTATATACTTATCCAAGTCCTGCATTTAAACTGGCTGATCCCCGTGATTCTTTCGCGTCCTTACAGTACTTCTTGCATTTGAGAAAAATATAATACACAATGTAGGTATTTCTTCAGGGTCTAGCAGATAGTCTAAAAGTACCAAATATTTAAATCGGTTCAGTAGTATATATAGCTTTAAAGCGAACAAACAGACAGAATTACTTTTGCATCTACAATATTAGTAAGGATTACAAAGAAATAACATTCACACGGCCAAAATCCGTTTGCATGAAAAATTATTCACGCTATTTCAGATTCAGCCGCGCCGTTCGTATCTGTTATGACAGATTTCTCTGCTCATAAACATAAATTTTCCAGTGGGCCCGATACTCGTGGGAACTCACCCGAGGGCGCACTCGACCACCAACACTCAACGACTTTTCACTTTCTTCAAACAAAGCCAACTTAAAACACACCTTAAGTCAAATTTGTTAAGGTGCATTGTTCGTCGACAAAAGAGCCTGCTAGAAAATAAAGCTGTTTCAGAAAATTGCACGCTATCAAAACTACAACGGTTGCGTTCGCAATAAAACAAAATGGCGTACGCTGCAGGGCTGCCATTTCATTTATATGACATGCAACTTTATGAAACTGTGAACTTTAAAGATACTATTTCAGCTGAGTTATTTTCTTTACGACATAGTTTCAGCAACATTTAAACTGAAGTTTTCAACACTCCATCATGAGCACCTTTCAAATGCTAAGACGGTTAGACTTAAAACATAGTTTTCGAATAAATCAAATCGTCTGGCAAAGGAATTACTGATACAAATCCTCTCCATTAGTTCGATAGGAATGAGGAACATAGACAGCCCTATGTGACAGTTGCATAAATAAATGCGCGCGCATAAATTTCAAAATAAGAACATCGTTTATCGAGGAGACATCTTTGGGGATGTATTATGCTATATATCGAAATTAATGCTTTTAACATCGACTTGTTTTACTATACGAAGGAGCAAGACAGAAGATAGGTTCGAGTAACGTAAAGATAGATAATAGAGGTCTAATGGAGATGTTCTTGTCTTGAAGATTTTGTAACTGTCTTGCATAATACAGTTTGTGTTGTTAGGAAACATAAGACTAGCTGAGTAATATGTTAAGGAAATCTATGGTAGATGTTTTAAGTCTTGTTATGTTAATGTTTTATGAGGAATTAAGTATTCAAAATGAATTTGAAAGAAACGGAATATCAGTAAATGTATTATGATTTCTGATTATGATATGTGATTTTTGAGTTGTGAAGGTAATTAGGTCTCTGAATGTAGAAAAAATGAAACAATCACGGTTTAGTTTTTTGATCAATTTAATATTTTTAGTAACAACTAATCAATATTTTAATTATAAATAGATACTGCTAATGTACAACCAATATTATAATAAATTGTGTCAACCCCAAAAGCGGTTACTGGACGAAATATATTTCAAAAGGTACATTTATTATACAATAATAAGATTTGAGATTCAGATAATGTTCAGCTGATTTCAATTGTATTTTTACCTAATATTAACAATTTAAAATGCTACATTCACATAAATAACTTAAAATAATCAATAAGGACAATATTTACATGCGTAAAAATATTTCACAATGACAATTCAATTAGGCAGAATAATAATTTTGATAAAAACTGGTAAAAAAAGCTGTCAGGCGTAAAAAAGTTAAAAAATGGCACCAATTCGATTTTCGTAATTCATAACACTGGTTTCGGTTTTAAATTACAGTTAAAATACTTTTTTTATCACAATAGCTATCATGCTAAAATTCAAAAACAATGGCTTTAATAAATCCAGTCATGGATATTATAACTACGAAAATTATATAAAAAAACTTCAGTCTTTTAAATCCGATGTGGTATCAGTTCTTCAGACTCTGTCATTGAATTTCGAAACATTTTTAAAAAAGTTACCTATGTACAGAGATCCGATTTTTAAGCGCTTTTAAAATTTTAACAATACATTTGATAAGTACTCGAATACCTGTTTTAAATAATACCGATTGTTTTAACATCGGATTTTTCACTAAAACTAACACGTTATTTTACTTTAAAATGTTAATTAATTTTAAAGTAAAATAAAATAAATTAAAACATGTTTTTTTTAATAAATATTTTTTATATAAAAACATACTTGACGAGTTAGTATGTTCTGTGTATTTGTTACACACATAAATTAAGCTCAGTAGGATTACGCTAGCTATACAAACTTACTGGCTATAACTATGTTTATATCACATTTGAAATATCATTCAAGTTGATATAATTACTTGCATGATCAATAAAGCTTCCACATTTACTGGCAAACTATCGAATTTGGAATGTCAAAATATTTTGTCCAAAGAAAAAGGTCAAAATTTTGTCAAAAAGGGTCAATGTTAATTCAAAAACGAATTCAAAGTTAGTGATGTTAGTCCAAAGGGTTATGAGGTTTCGAATGAACTCGCCAAGTGAATAGTTTGCGATGTAATCTGTGTATACAATAACATTAGTATAAAAGCGTTGAAACTCAACGTTACTATTGTAATAGCACATGCACTTACGTACACTAAGAGTTGAAGGGACGAGCATATGTATAAAACGTGTAACGGGTATCAGCCGAGTTTGCGTGCAACACTATCTCGCCGTATCGGACGCAACACGCATACAATATTATACGTATAATACTGATTATTTAATTCGTTTAATATTTAATTAAAATTCTCCAGAGCGTTTATCTCGTAATGTGGGACACTTTTACGATGGCGCTACTTACTGACTGATAAGGGCCCAACGCTACCTCCGCCGCTGAACACCCAAGAAGACACTTTATGCAAATGCTATTAAGCCTTAAATTCCATTAGCCGGTTTAATTATAATATGAAATTATAATTACAAGATAATTTCGCTGTTGAATCTCAAAACAGTTATGCGAGCATGCACCCAACGCGGACGTCCATAAAATATAAAGTATTTATAAAACTCAAATGATTATTGCCGCTGTTTTAATAATTGCGAATAACTTCTTTGAAAAACTTGAGCATTAACTTTGGAACGATATTAAGAAATATCATTTAAAGTCTCGTACATTTGATTCGGCTTGCGTTCGTGTCTCCTTGGGATGCTCAGTCGAGTATGTACGATACTTACGAATAAATAAATTACACAGCTGACCGCGTAAGGAAACCAATAAGTCCAATTTAGAATAAATACAAAATGAGTTGATGATAGAAATAAATCGTCTGTAAACTGGTCTCATTAATTTCCGAACGACAGTGTCCAAAAAAATAAAGTCACTAGATCACATGTTCGCACTTAATAGTCAAATAAATTAACCGAACGAGTAGCTTACTTTAATTTTACGCCGGATCAATTATCATGTATAAAAGAAGAAATAAACAGTGATAGAGAAACTATTTACATAAGTCAACATGATATACGATTTCGACGACTTGGATAGATGAAAAAGTGAAGTGATTATATACAAGGTCCGTTATCTGCCTCCGAATAAGAAAACAGGTCCACTCTCGAGTCTGAGTCACAATCACATCTGTCCGCCACTAAAGTTTCTCTCATTGATCACTTCGTCATCAGCGTCCGCGAGTCTATAAACACGTGTGCACCACTTTTTCCGTGCGACAGAGCTTGCACTTGACTTCACAGCACCAGTGGAAGGTGCAGTTACACCGCTCCACCACGAACATGGTCTCGGTCCGGTAGCCCCGGCCGCAGCACATGAGGTCGCACCCGTCCACGCCGATGCTCGTGTCGTTGCAGGCACGCCCGTGTGTACCGGGGATGCCCAGTCTCGGGTTCTTTTCGCAGAAACCCGGCGATGACTCCAAGTAAACTAAATCTTTCGCCCCCGGCGATTTGTGATCTGGATTATGAGGTCGCAGTTGGAACCTATATCGGTCCCTTCGTGGCACTCTGTGTGGCGCCGCTTCATTCCTCTGCGTAGGAGGCTCCAGGTCAGTGTTAGGCATCATGACCCGCGACGCTCCGTCGAAGCGGTCCTTCAAGGAGTCGCCCACTGAGCGGAAGCTGGGCAGCCTCATCCAACAGGTCTTGACAGTGCACGAGCCTGACATGCCGTGACACTTACACTCCTGCCGCATCTCCGTTTGCACATGCTGCGAACAAAACAACACAATCAAAATCTTGTTCTTTAATTTATTCTTTCATGGGGAGGTCTATAATGATGTCCAAATATCTTTAAATTCCACCGATAAGCTTCGATACAGTGTGATCGATGATCTTTTAAGCGTAGTCCATCGATCGCATCTCACGATCGAGCAAATTGTTACAAATCGTGAAGAGGTGGGCCGGTCGTCACCGCGCGTGGACCGATCATAAATCATACTCTAGGGACATTCATCATTCTTAGAAGGTAGATAAATGACGCGAGGATGGGAGACAGTAAATATTTTCCTATCTCGGAGCGCAGGCGCTTCGTAGAACGTCGACGACGGTATTTATTCATTGACATGTAGATGGCCGCGTATGTTATACAGTCTAGTGTCCAAATATGTGTTAAACAATCGATGGAATGCTGTGAATATTCATCAGGTGGACACCCAGTGCGTTTGTCGTGACAGGAATTAAGCGCTTCGGTTAATGACTCGTCTGGGTGGCTCGGGGCGCCCGACGTCCCATTTTGATGAATTTTGGGAAGGAGCGGACAGTGGATATGCAAATGTGGGTGTGCGGTGGGAGGGAGATGTGCGAGCGCAACGAATGAGTGCTTGTTGCGCAGTCGTCGCGCGCTGGGCCGCGCCGCCCGACGCATAATTAATATTACACAAGGCGACATGTCAAGTGGCGGACGATCGATCGTCATCCATAATGGTAATGTAAACACGCGCGATGACAATGGCCGTCATTGGCGCTAACTGATTGTTTTATGGATGTTTATAAGGTGCTACTGTCGAGTGGTGATTGGATAAGCATGTTGACAGGAGTGTTCGACACTTACCGCTCGACCGGCCTCGTTGTTGTGTAGGTTCATTTTTTCTCTGAGGGTTTTGCCTCTCTCGCCGGTGTCGACGAATTCCCGGCTGAATCGGAAGCCGAAGCCGATGTTGTCGCTGCAGCCGCCCCACTTCCAGACGCGCACGTTAGCGGCGGCGGCGGCGCGGGTGCGGTGCGGCACGCGGTCGATGTGCGAATAGTCGCACGAGCACGATTCTATGGAGCCCTCTGCGCATGCGCGCGCCACCGCGTGCGTCACTCCCGCGCTCGTGATGGCGTAGATGAACGCTGTTTCGCGGCAACCTGGTGACAATAGAAATGTTGTTTCATTAATTTATGCTAATTTATAATGAAAGAAAAAGTGGTTCTACAACCTACTTAAATACGTCTGAGAGACTGGAATGGCTCTAATAGATTTGGAACGCAACAAATCAGGTGGCATAAAGGCTATCTTGATGATCGTTTAGATAAAACTTCGTTGATTAAAAAATATCGATCTATTACGTTATTAAGTTAGGCAGTTACACATATTTCACTTTGGCATGTTTGGTATTCGAATAATTAATTCATCCCATCTGCAGAGGGGTCCATATTTTAATCAAATTTTATTATTGCTCCGGGTAAAGGGATAAAAAATCTCGACGTTTTAAATATTTTAGGTATTATAATTTAAACACGCAAAACATTTGGGCTCATCAAGCAACTGCAATCCGAGGGATTGAATTGGCTTCGCTCTTTTTAATCGTATTATTTTATTGACATTTTTAATTTGTTGACAGTATTAAAATCCTTTCTGAGAGCAATGGGCACATTAGGTTTTTAATTTCCTTCGTAAAATTCTATCTGAAGGCTTAAACTGTCTGCTCGATTTTATTCTTCAATATATTTATGTGCGTGGGTCTACACTTTTGAAATCTTAATGAAAGAATCCTAAACGGTCAAGAGCAGTAATCAAAGTAAACTGAATATTCCTTAATCACTGTGTTTGGAGTTATCGAGCAAGGTTATAATCGTTTAAAAGCAACAAGATCATTAAGTTTATATTCACACAATAAAGACTTGAGCAATGATTGCATCGCGTTCATTCATCCCGTACAGACGAATACATAAATCGATGCTCGCATCCCGTATCGAATACTATAAATAATTAATGGCCCGGCATTAGAATCAAATACTCATAAAATACAATTAAAAGAGAGAGAGGGTATATCTCCGAGATTGAAAATAAAAGAATTGCCTCTTACCTACCCGAGAGATTATAAATTTGATCATTACAAGTGGTACGGCGCGCGCATCGAATTCTCTCTCTTAATATCGATTTAATAGCCCTTGTACTTTAACGATTAATACCATACCGAGCCTTTGTCTACGCGAGCTGGCCTTCACAATGAGACGATATTATTAACCGACGGGACCTCTCTGACGTAACCTGCTCACCGTACGACATCATTAAAATATTCGATTATAATTTTTAATGAATCATAACACCCAGAACATGATTTTGAGGGATTCTATCTCGAACGAGTCGAGACCTTATCTCGTAGACATTGTAATTTAACGGCATAATGCGCATTAATACGGGTATTGTGGGGCGCTCATTAAACTCTCTCGCCCCGGACCATCCGACGTTATGAGGGAATTCCTCAAAAGCTATTAAGGGCCGATCTCGATCGCTAAATACCGGAATGAAAATAAAACTGACAATTAACGCCGTTCTAACACAAGTGTAATCGCGTGTCACCTGGCCGGCTAATGCCATTCATTTAGTAATATAGTGAGGCTCGCGCTCCTTTGGTGGGCTTCCGGCCACCGACGCACCACTATAAAATCCCTTCGGAAAAAACACAGCGACCCCGTATGGATGTAAAAATAATAAGGAACGCGTATTTGTTGTTATTTATAATAATAATATGTGGAACGGGCCCGGAGCAGCCCGCGCCAGCTTTATTAAGGACTCAATAAGCAAATGAAATCATTTTTTTATTGAGTTGTCATCGTGCACCGATATAAATTACGGTGCGCACACACTGCCGCGGACCGCTCTCGGATTCGCTTTTTGTGCTTCCCTTTGGGATGTTATACAAAAGTATTTTATTCAGCAATTACTTGAGACGTTCGACCGGGAATTTTAATGTCAATTTCGCCATCATTCAATGCTCGGACGAAATTAATTCAAGGTAGGGATACGTACATACGAGCGGTCGCGGACTCATGCATTTATCTTCTGTAATGACTTGGAAACGTTCGGTCGCATTAACTATAACGTATAGGTGAGGCCAATTAAATATGGCACACGTAAATAACGCTTGTGAAATTATAGCTTTTGGCTAATCGGGTTGAACATTGAGGTGTAATGTGCGTTGGGCTTTAGGGAGTTTCTCAAGCCGCGGTTTGTGTTTTATGTTCGGTTTATGAAGGTGAAGCTTCACGGATATCAGTTTGAGTGCGTCCGAGTGAGCGAAGTCGGAGGTCGTGCGGCGGGGTGCCGCCAGGTGCTCGCCCCACGTGCGCCGACCACGTCTTCATAACCCGTAGATAAATGTCGCCACATCTGGCCACCGCAGATGTGAATCACTGCCCGCTGTGATTTTAACATCGCTACTTTTACTTTATCTCAAACATGATCTAACGGTACGCGGCTACCCGACCAATTAGATGTATAAACGACAACTGGAAATAATTTTTAATTGGTCTGTGAGAATTTTAAGGCTCGTCTATCGATATCGATGATTCACGGACGTGCCGCGACCTGTTTGACATTGTTCGGTAGTGATTCTTTGTTCTGCATTAAACATGAGTACTAAGGTACCCGTTTATAACTAGAAATTAATTGTAGTAATATTTCATCTCGGTGGATGCGACGAGCAACAAAGCCGATTGTCGCATTTTGCGAATAAATCGCGACGTAGAAAAATTATGACAGATGTAAAAAGGCCCCGTCCGCGTGAGCGCATTAGTCACGGCATTAAATATAATGTAAATGGCCGACACGAGCCTAATTAAACGCCGAACAACAGTGATCCGACACCGGCGCTGTACAGCCTCTAATACAAATAGCCATTCGTTACCTGCTCGATAGGCCTACGCAGTTAAATATTCATAATTAAGGTGCGCTATTATTTTATTGAGGCAATTTCGCCCCATCAAATTGCAGTCAAATAAGAACAAACATGAGTAATGTGGATCTATAAAAGTAAATTATTATTATAACTGATAATAAAGTGCTGTCCGTGGATTATCTGTGCAGATAATAAATGGTCCCGTGGTGGGTTTACAGCGCGAGCAGCGAACGATAATTCCGTCCCGACGGATTGGCAGTTAAGGCGAGGCGTTGAGAATTTATAAAAGTCAAAAACTCGTAAATCCGAGCGCGCGTCCGCCGCATCGCACTGTTAAAATAAAACTTAATCACTGTTGACATTTGACGAACACCTGGCCCCGCGGCCACTACCATTAAATAATTCAAAATTAATGTACTAATTAAATATGTTCCTGTCCACATTGAGTCATCACGCCGTGGTGTTTCCATAAGATTAATTTGAAAGATTGACTTATGGAGGTTTCGCGCGTCGCGCCTCTCGTGCCTTATTTATGACGACTTGCATTATTCAAATTTGATGAGACGTAATTACTCAAAACATCCATAAATCACTGGGTTTATAATACGGTGTTTGGCCGGTTTAGAAATCGTTCCGGCTCACATCGCTTTATCCGACTGCGATGAAGTCATTGACGTCTGTGTGTACCTAAACATGGCTTTTACGAGTATGTAATGACATTTATCTATCCGCTGAAAGACGCGTCGTGGAGATTATAAAATACGGGATTCTTCCCTTAATGAAATAAGAAAGGAATTCGATGCGTACTGGGAGAGGAATAGAAGCAAAGAAGGCAATTTCACCGTAAAGGACTTGGAAGATGGGGCAATAAAAAGCAATAATTCATTTTCGTTATGCCATGTATGGGTGATAATTTCACATTGAGTCCGAGCCCCGAGTCTCCGGTGCGACAATTCAAAATTACGTCGGTCGTATATCACTCATTGTGAGTGGCACAAAGCGCTGCCAGCTACCACTAGCTACCAACAGCCCAGCGCCGCGACACCCATTCACACAATGGACAAAGACATTGTTTTCAAACTCCAGAAAAAGCACCAAAAATAATTTCGTTTTAAGTGAGCTGTCCATAAACAATAAAAGGGCGATCGGAGCTTCGGCAACTGGGAACCCGTCGATAAATATGATGACGGCCGCCCCCGTCCGTGGCCGTCGACATCGGCCTTAATCGTCTCATTTCAGTTTCACAAAACTCGCGTTATCTCGAAAACAATTCAAACGCCACAAAACCTAAAACGCTTATCTAATTGAGCATTAAATATTTCGTCGAGGGCATTTTATATCGGCTTTATTTTCGGTGTCGATCGTTTTATACGTTTTATCCACCCACGACGTCGGAATCTCGGGTGCGCGTACGATACACACCAAAACAGGAAATATTTGAAAAAAGGTTGGGTTTTATTGGCCGAGTTACCTGCCATTAGGAGCTGCGTTAGGTGTAAACGTGGCTTCCGTGGGGCTTGTACGAGTGCAGTGGAATCGCTAAACTACACAGCAGGGGGCTCGCCGCGGGAACTCAGACCATATATTTTCTATTCTCGGCTCGACAATGACGCGACGAATAAAGGCCTTACTATTGTGCCGTTGTCATCATTTGTGTTAATACGATCCTTGAGGTTTACACCACAATGAGATGAAGTTGTCGCGTCCGAGTGTCAATGGTGTGACAACGTGTAAATTAGTAATTATAGGTGTCGCGTCCGGGGGGGCTTTGTGTGCCTCGCTTGTAATCATGGACAGCCTGCACAGCTATAAGTTGGGGATTGATGAGTTTCGGGGACCACATTTGCGAGTTTACGTTTTTTGTTTATTGAGTAGCGTTGTGACGGGCTCCCGCGGGGTCGACTCCGTTTTTATGTATCTTAAATGGACGTAATTGCAATGTATTAAATTTTTTCATCTTGTGTATTGCGTGGAGCGGTAATACCGAGCCCGCCCTGCATGCCCTTAATAAAGTAATACGCTCTAAATGCACACGCATATAACATAAATTTTGTAATCGCCTTGCTCTTTTTATCATGTGAAATGATTACGATGGTGGTCCGCTGGCCGTGCTATATCTGGCTTTTAATTTAGAAAAATGGTACTTTGCTTTTATAGTTTGTATGCGAGCATACAATATCAATATTTATTTTTTGCTCTAGGCGTTTAGTTTTATGGCCGTCGATGGTAAATACTTTACTGTGTGCGTAAGAACTATATATCATGTGGATGCGAGCACTAGAATTATATGATTTAATGTTTTAAATTAATATGACTGGCTTTGTGTCTAGCTGAATTATTAACGGTTATTCATAGCTGCATAAGCTGACTTGTAAGTGATGTCTGTTCGTGAGTTTTATTAGTGGAACTTTCAATGACTTTCTAGTGTGGGAGTGTTGACATTTACATTCCTAAATCGCCAACGAAATGATGAATAACTTTAATTGGTTTTTAAATATAAATAGTTTAATATATTTGGTCCCTCGTATTTGGTATCGCCCGAGGCAACAGGCGACCCGGGCTAACTTATTTCTTTACGATGGACATTAGTGTTGTGTAAACATATACCTAATTGCGATTTGTTACCAATTTTGTTTTTCATGAATATTTTATAAGCTTAATGGTTTATGACATCTGGTTTTATAATGAGAAAACGCCATTTGAATCAACAATAGTATTCTTGTTTGCGCTTTGTTCCGTTTAACGTTTTATTGATTGTTTAATTTTAGAAATTCTTAATTTATTACCGTGGAAAGCTTTTAATAAAGTGAAATCGTATCGTAATTAGAGCAGCTGTTTCAAAGCTTATGATTTTGATTTGACAAAATATTGAATATCCTTTACAAAAGCGAAAAGAACCCTTTTATCAAAACTTAAACAAGACTTAGACTCGAGTAGAAGAAATAGAGACATTTACAGAAACGGCTTGCACTATTCATTAACGCATTTGAGACGCAGGTCAATGACCCGAGCAGGCAGACGTATGGCCGATATCTTATTGTGCCGATTCCCAAATGAGAACGAATTAGCCGGAGATGCTCCAGCCCATGCTCTTAATTTTAAAGATAACCTACTAATGCTTACCTCGAACTCTAACCCACCAAAAGCTTTTTCCTATAAATCATTTTATTCATAGAATTAATTTCGAAATTAATTTCGTACGTGTAGCACGAAGTTTTGTTGCAAAAAGTTTTTAAGTAAACGCCAAAAAAAATGCAAACGACAAAATCGAATAAAAAAACTGCGTTTTTTTGCTATTATAGCGAATAATTCTTGTTTGTGCCGAACAGATGTTCGCAGGCTCATAATAAGGCGTATCGCGTACAAAGCATCGAAATCGGACACCGGAGATAGGGCAGCCCCGATCTGACAACAAAATTACCTCTTACAGCCTCAAAACTTGCTTGCCAAACAATTCACGACCTTAACAACCCACAAATAAAGACCCAGTAGCATTTACACAACAGCAAAACCAAATAAAGCAATGCGTTTTAAAACATTTTAATTTCGAAGTGTACCTTTATAAATGTAGGTTATTATTTTAAATTGAAAAACTAAGTCTTTACACTGTTAAATAAAATACTTAATGCGATGCATAAAGTAAAGCTTCTAAAAGGGATTATGTACTGCAGTAATATCCCTAACCTATTGAATTCAGTTGTGTAACCAGTATTGTGAGGCTAATGGGTATCTATTTGCTGATTTATATCTATTGATAATAATCTACATCCATTCAAATCAACTAAATGGATTCGACGCTCGCGCAATTGTGGCCCGGTGTTTATGGGATATAAAAACATCGTTTTTTTCTCTTCTCAATACACTATAGGAGAATCGATGCGGAATTAGAATCGGATTATGATCTCATTCATAAGAACTAAAATTATGTTTCAAATTATCGTAAAAATATTAAAACACGTTCACAAAACGGAATTGAAAAAAGTAAAAAACATGAGAGTTATCGACAAACGGGAACTGAAACGTCACTCGACCTCATGTAATTGATCCGGCATGTTTTATCTTGATGAGTCCTTTATATGTGCCCCCGACTTGCTACCCTCCCGTTGAATACAGATAAAATCTTTTAAAAGGGTTGCCAACTAAAGATATCACTTAATTTGTAGCCTCTCTTTGTAACTGGAATTGGGGATTTATACAAATCATCTTTTTGTCCAACGTTGCTCTTTGCAGGGTTAAAACGTAAAAAGTGTATGCGATCCGAGATTTTCGATTGAGTTTTTTAAAGATTAGCCTTTTAAACGTCTCAATGGTCTGTAATCTGTTTCCTTAGTATTTTAGAAGGGTATTTAGGACTTATCTTCTTAAGTTCTTTTTAATGTTTTGTTCGTTTTGTTTCGCGATATCAAAATTGAGACAAATGAATGACGCGTGTACCCTAAACCGTTTTTGCGTTTATTGTTCAGTTTTTGTTCTTGAAGGGGACAATAAAATCGTGATTCGAGCATTAACTCGTCAACCTTTGTCAGTTGTTTGGATTTAATTAATCTAATAACAGCTTACCTCTGTCCACAATTTTGCCAAACAAGTTTTTCCCTCTGAGGAAGTTTCTTGTTGAGCAGTTCCATCTTCTGTACTTGAACTGGTGCTGGCACTCGGCGACAGCCATGCTGGCGCCCTTGGCTACTGCTGACAACACTCCAGGGTTCTCTCTGGCAAGTCTTCTCTGTTTTCGCCTGAGGGTGGCGTGGACGGCAGGGTCCATGTATAGGACCCCGGGTGAAATCGGTGACAGATTATTTGGCTCCCCCGCTTTGGCTATACCCCTGCAACAAAATAGGATTTGTTACAAAGACATACTCAGGAATTGCAAATGAAACGCTCAAAAAAATAAACCTCATTGTCCAAAAGCGATAAGATTGGCTTTTGTCACTGTAAAAGACAATGCTTGGCGTTCAAAAAACTTATTAAGAAAAAACTAAAATAAACACAACCCGAACGCCACTTAAGGCAATGGGTGCAACTCGAAATGAAATGCTCATTTGAAAAGGTAAAGACAACAAACAATTGACGACCGAACTGTCAATCCGCAGACGTTTAGATAAATATTTGCGTCGCGCATTAATCCTTGAGGGCCGAGCGGGTAAACACGGCCTGAGAGCGATCGAGATCACGGCCTGTTGACTCGGCCCCGCTTCACCAACATATTCGGCCTACAGTAAAAAAAGGCCTCGGTGCACTCTCGCGCGCGGTGCCTCGCGTTTGGACCGCTGGAAATCGTATTACTTTTCTATTTGCTTTTCTTTGTAGTCGAGTGTTACGTAAATATGAACGTGTTCGTCGGAAATTCTCGTTTCCTTCGAGAATTCATGGAGACGATGTGATGGTTTTAAAATTTTTGTTCTACTTTTTAAAATAATAGACAAAGAGATGAAACGGATATGGGAACTGATCTAGTTTACGCTGGCGCGCCGCCGTACTGTGAAGATGTCTCAATTTTTACATATGCGTGGGATAGTATTCGATAGATTCCATGACTTGTACAGATTATATAAATACATAAGCACTTGCGATGTCCTTATTTAGCAAAGATTTGACGTCAACACGTCACATTATTACACTTCTTATTAGCAAACTAATTAATTTTATGATTAGACGACCGTCGGCCAACTTTTATTACCGTTAATCCAGTTTTTTACATTATTATTGAAATAAATGTATATTGACGGAACTATTAACAGCCAATAAGACATAGAGATAAACTACTTCATTTACACATTTGTCAAAACGACACTTAATATTTTATAATAGCATAAACTGAGTAGTTTAGTTTTGGTCAAAAAACATTTAATGGACGTTGTCACTGTTTTTGTTAAAGCAACATTTATTGGAGGTAATAAGTTTAAAAAAGCGGTCGAACAAGTGAATTGAATTTAGATTGTTTGGGACATAAATCAATCTTAATTTAAGTGCACTAGCAATCATGTGGAAACTTCAAATCTGAACGTAGGTGCTACAATTCGGAGCCCGGTCATATTGACACCCACAACCGCTTAAAACAAAAACGAGGGATAACCATATTTGCCTGTCCATAATATAAGGTCCTTTGCACTTGTCACGTTGGTAGAAAATCAAATAGTGGTACAACACAAAGTCCTCGGAGAAAAAATTCTGAATGGCTTTTACGAACAAACGTAATGTGTGCACAACGATAAAGTCTGTGTGAATGTGTCAAAATATTGTCTTTTGGAGGTTGTGTCTCCTTGTTTGAGTAATTAAGAGTGTTTCTGTCTCGTTTTTGTAGGACATTGGATACTGGATATTCTTGGTCTCGAGTTTTTGACGTGACTTCGATTTGATCCTTACAAACGCGCTTTCAGTTATCATAATACCTATTGAAGACAGAATATACAGAATTATTAGTCTAAACCCTATCACGATCAAAAATACACGCAATTTATGATTTTATTATGGTCAAATAAATCCATATTAAGTTCCCGAAAAACGACCTAAAAATAAGATCAATGTCAGCAACATTTCCTTGACACTTCCTCGCGATTTAGCAACACATGTCATGTATTTTAAATGGAAGACTTCATTCTGGCACGCCGCCTGCATACGAATAAAGCTTTTATTATTTAATTTGTTGGCGACTTGCGAGGCGTCAAAATATCAAAGTTTATAATCCATTTTAAGTAGAGCTGTTGAGTCATACAGTTGGGCGATTTGAGCGGGTCTTGTTACGTTGGTCGGTGTTATCACAGGTATCCAGCACGCGATTTCAAGCGTAATGTAATCTGGTCTACGAGTGATGAATACGAATGAAGTAAGGTGTGGCGATTTCTTTTTTGCTCGAGGCTGTACTCGAGAATTTTATGTGCTCCAGTTGGAAATTAGTGCCCGAGGGTTGAAACACATCGACCACTGTGCGTATTTTAAAGCCAGCAATTAAAAGTACGAGAGGAAATCAATTATGTCGTTCATTTTCTTGGATTTACCGTTGTTTATTTGATTACGTTCTTGTGATTTATTTCTGATGTATGTTATTTGGAGTAAATAAAATTCTAATTACGGACATTAATCGTAATATGATGACAAGAACTTAAGGTTTAGGTAGGTACATGCCAACAATGAATACGAAACAACTATAGGTACTATCAACTTTATCTTGAACTTATATTAAAGAATGAATTAATATTAAAAATGAATCACATAATTCAATTAAAATTACTTCCACTTAATTGCCAGTTAAAAAATAAATTATCTGCCATTTTAATATGAATCAACAATTTAACTCATTTTTGCATGTCTTAAGTAGTAAGCAAGTTTATTTTTAAATCTGTCACGTAAATAGTGTGGGCTTGAGAAGTATGGGACCGATATACAATCTTCCGGCAGCTGGTTGCAAGCTAAGTGGCTCGCTTTATTTCATACTGCCTTGATAACATTTATAGTTAAACTTATTTTTATTTCAACAAGAAAAATATTTTAAAAATAAATTATTGTAGTAGGTTACTTATTAAAAGTCTGAAATGTAATTATGCTATCTGTTTTAATGATTAATGTTCAAAACAACAGAATAAAGTATGTTGCATATTTTTTGTCAGTTTTGTCCGCTTACCGAATTTATATTAAGAGTTATTAGTTTATATTAATCTTTATAAAGCTATTTATTTTGACGTTATGTTGATTAATTATAAAACTGATGAATGAAATAAAAATTAGTTGGGTCACGTTATGGATGGGTTAGCATTTATTTTTATTAAAATTATTTTCATCAATGAATGTTGCTAATAAAATAAGTGTTGAAACAAAAAAAACGGGATTTTCATAATAAATCTTTGTTGATGGATTATAAAACTTTTTTTTTCATAAAATAAAGTACCACTATTTACACAGTTCACGTAACATTTACGACTGTTTCTGTAGAAAGTGGGTAAAAATTCCGTTCAAAGAATTCACGCCTCCGACGGCCCGGGACCGATAGTATCGCAAGATTTTGATTGCTCTCATACGTGTTTATATGTTAAAATAGAAAGCATTTTTGTGTTCTCAAAAAGTGAATTTTTATATTGTTTTATTAATCTTAAAGCAAGAAATTAAAAATATTTGTACAAAGCACTTTAAAACAGTTCTTAACATTTATTATGTCCTTGCTTAATTTCTTTCAAATTATGTCTGAATATTAAATGAGACATATCAGCTTTCATTCATACAAAATAAATAAAATATAACACGACTATTTCTCCATAATTATTAAAATTAATTAATGATGTAATGCAGGCTAAATATAGAAAATTAATCATAGTATTTTGTTTTTAGTATTTAAGTTACAAGCCGTCGCGGCAGCTACCGACGGCGGGCGGGGCAGTCTGAATATATTAAACTTTTTTTTATATGTATAGAATAATGACCTTTTATTAACAAAAATATATAACAAAACCATTAAAAAAATGGAAAACAATGGTATTTGTTCTAATTAACTGTAACTATAATATTTAGGCTGAAAAGTTCCTGCTATTCTTCATGATTTTTTGTCATAGTTGCATTATAATGGTACCTTCTGCTGCATATGTTTTATATCTTAAATTAATAAATTATTTAAACATTAAATGTATTTAAACAATGCAATAGCACGCGCCACTGCTTGTTGACTTTGTTAATAACTAGATAATGTTTTGTCAATGGTTATAAATTGTACAGAGGTGGCATCACAAAATTATTATATTTTTAACTAGCATCTACACAAATAAAAGAAAGTCGTGTTAGTTACAATACTTACAACTCAAGAATGGCTGAACATTTTAAGCTAAAAATTAGAGGGGAAGTAGCTTAGTTCCGGAAGAAGGACAAGATATATTTTGTCACCATCCGAATACAGGAATCAGTTATATCGGGACGCCGGAAAACCGGGCCAAAACCACGGGTTAAAGTAACTTTTCAATAACGTAAAGTCTAATGAATTGAATGCATAAAATTACGTATTTTAATGTTAAATGAAACTTTCCTGTCATTCACAATGTTTGTTCAATAAAACACCGTTGCAAACATTAATCAAATTAATTTACATAAACTTTAACATGGCATAAAATACCAGCTAAGTTACATGACAGCAATGTTACTTAGTATTAAATTCTCGGCTTAATTGAAATAACTTCCTTCAATATCTATGATAGACTAAACTTAGTTGTCGTTAGACAGGTCTGAAACAGTCAGACGGCTTGTTAACCATTTGTTTGCATAATTTAGGGGAAGTCCTTACAACATAGTAATTCATTTAAAGTCTTGATTTAACAACTTTGTCATGTCAACATAGTCTGTTAACAGCTGTTAATTAACTGTTAAAAAAATAACACAAAATTAATTTTTAGCTTCACCAAAATTTACGTATTTATTTATTTTATTTTAATTTGTTCGGTAAAATGTATATTTTATATTATTTAAAGTACAAAGTGTCGTATAATATCAAACGCGTTTTTTATAAAATACTTAAATATACAAAATGGCTGAACATCGAACAAGTTTATTAGTATCGTAAATAAACGTTTACGTTCCGGTCGGCGCGGATGCGTTTGCGCATTTTCAATATCAACATAATTAATGCTGCGCTTGATACATTGCTAATTGGCGCAGTATTTATGTGATGTTGTTTTTATAATGTTTACACTAAATTAATGAATAATAAATAATTTTGTGTGATTTGGTAAAAAATACAGCGTTTTAACGCACTTAATTTTTATATGTGTATTTTATTTTATAGCTGACTCTTTTCTTAAATTGCATTATTTATTTCTTTAAAGAATTATTTTATTTTGATAAAGGTTAAAGGAAAATGAGTGTTTCTTAATATTATTCAGTATTAAATATCAGCAGTCATAAATACGGACGAATGGCTTGAGAAGTAGGTGTAAAATAATACGACCTTTGAGCTTAGCTTGTAAGATTGACAAATTAAATATAAATGTGAAGAAAAATAATGTCATCGCCATTTAAACCATAATATATTTGAATCTTGACTAATATCACATTAATTTATTCATTTTTATACAGATTTTGACGCTACTTTATATTTCAATCATCATTATAATAATTTTTATTTAGTTTTTTTTGCAGTTTACGTCATCATTAAAAACTAACACTGTCAATATATTAATAGAATATCACGACACTTTTTTTTTATTATTATGCATATTATTCTAGTAATTGAAAAAAAAAAATGTAAAAAATTGTTTAGTAGTCATTATTTTTATCCTATTTTTTAGTTTGAAATTGGGCTAAAATATAATTTTCACTGTATTTTTTTATAACGTACCTATTTTCTTCGCAACAGAAAAATATTATATCATATTCTTTCTACTACATTCCTAAGTCTACCTCCAGGGATTAGTTGGATCGCATACCAGAAGCTCTGATAACATACGCAAATAGAACTTGATGCTCCCGTCCGTCACCCGCCACGGGAGGTGACGGAATGTTTTGTCACCACGATAATAAAAACTAGCATTCATAGCGAAAAAACCTGTTGAAATCTATACTTAATGTACTATTAATATATATATATATTTTGAGTGTTTGTTTGTAGCTAAAATGAAATATAGTGCCGAGAATTTTTATTGTTTGTTTTGTGCCCTAAAATCCCTGAAATAACTGAACCAATTTGGATGTTTCTTTCACTGTTGAGAAGCTACACTATCCCCAAGTAACTAAGGCTTAAGGCTATATTTTGACCCGGTACGGAAAGAACTTTTTTAAAGGTATGAGTGAAACTGTGAGAAAAAGCTAGTTTTAAAATATATTTGTTTTAAGTTGGCCATGTCATGACCATATTCAACCTATTTGAGTAGGCTGTATTACATGTCTTGGTTGTCAATGAGTGAGTTAAGTAGGAAACATTAGTCACACAGCCTAAGTAAATGTACGTAGGTTAAACGTGAAATGTCATACGTATTAAAACCGGCTATTTATCAGGTAGAAGCTGTTTTATGCAGTTATACCTGAATATTGAAGAAACTACTCCCCGCAGCTAGATAAAAAGTAGCTTATGACCTTTTTCAGGCTTTAAACTATCTGCGTATCAAATCTCATTTAAATCGGTTCAGTAGTTTTAGTGTGGAAGCGCGACCAACAAACAGATAGACAGGCAAATTACTTTCGTATTTATATTATAAGTTACTATTGTTAACTACATATTAAAGTTCAAAGTTTATCTTCAACCAAGTTTATTTAGTTTCCCAGTTATGAAACCCATCAAATTGATTCCCATTTTACGATCGATCCGCTACAAAAAGCACCAATCTTTAACTTGACTTATTACAGTATTAAATTTTAGTACGCTATTATCGATTTCACACCAGTACGCAAGTTTTATGCCTCGTTTAATACTGCTGCTAATTATTTTGAGCCCAATTTGTGTCGAACATCTGTTGAATGGATACAATGTTGTGTCGTACTGTTGAAGGTGTAGTACAACACTTAATTGCTTACACTGTCGTATTCTTTACGACAGTTCAAGCAATTATTTATAAACAGTCATAGATTTTAGTCATTATTTACTGCCGTTTTATATTGTCGCGACAGTCGTCAAATTGATTTTAATTAGTCATTTTACTAATACAATCTTATGTTATGTTCGTCATTATTTACAAGGATTACGATCCAACCTACTAACTTTGGCTTTCAATTATCTATCCGTGCATTTTTTTTGTTTACTACAATTACACATACGAGTTATGACAACTACTATTTTCTAGCAATCAAAATGACAAACATATAGATAGATATAGAAATATGTAACTTATAACTCAAGCATGACAACAAACGTCAAACGAAAAATCAACCAAAGACACTTTCTAAGCAAGCAAAATAACAGACATATACCTAGCTAGATATTGAAATAACTAACTTGTAATTTGACAACAAACGTCAAAATTAGAGAAAAATCGATCACACCTAGATACAGACATAAGTAACTTGAGACATGACAACAGACTAAATAAAGAACAGACACGCCACTCACCACCACATACTGCCTCTGCCTCTCCTCGGTTTGTTGGCAGCATCGCACGTGACACAAAGAACGATCACAAATAACCACAGACACTTCATTGCGATGGGCGGTCCTCAGATACATGAGCGCGGCGCGTCGAGGCACGTTTACGTCTGCCGGCGATCCGGCCTGATCGACGAGGCGGGGTTCGTAACACTTGGTGGGAGTATCTACCTGTCATACCGCCCGATTGGTCTCACACTTCACTTGGTTTTTTTTTGGTTAGTTTGGGTCATTAGGTTATGGGTTTTAGGTTTGGTTGCTTGGTGGGGTAATTAGGTAATTTGGGTTTTTTTTTTTCTATTGATATTTTCTAGATTTTTTTGAGATAAAATTTTCAGTTATAGGTATGATCTGGGCTGTGTATAAATATATTGACTTTGTATTTAACAAAAAAATATATACTGGCAGTAAGATAATTTAAAAATACCATTAGAAATTAATGTGAATTAAAAATAATATTAACTTGGGGCATTACTTAAAGGATATTCACTAATGCAACTGCAGGTTGTTAATTCATGAAAACTTCAAGTGAAGATAAAACAAAAAATGTAAACTTTGACGGTAGACTGTAATGTTACGAACACATAAGTTCTACAGATATACCCTTCAGTTCTCAACTACCTGAAAAATGTCACAGTTAAGCAATTTTCAACCTTATGACAATACAATTAAAGGCTATTCAATAAATATGTTAAATGCATATGCGTTAAGATGTAGGTAGTCATATGTAATCTTCTGAGAATACGCAAGTTTGTTACATTATGTATCTTGAACGACTCCTGCGCACTTTTCTAAGAAGTTATTCTTTATGTATTATTAGTATGTAAGTGAGTAAGTACTGTAAATATACAAACAAACTTACCTTCTGTTATGACAATAATAAATTCACTATTCAGAATACATAAGTTACATATCATTTTAATCTTATTTTACACACTAAAGGTTTCATTTCATGAATGGATCCAATTATTTCACTATATTGCATCACTCCTAGGTACCTATATCCTTGTTTCAAAATTAAGGAATTAACCCGTACTTCAAAAAATACAACTAATAAAAATATTTCTAAAATTACCATTACCATTTTCACCACTTACTAAAAAAAATAAAATGCACCAAAAAATTAATAAAAACCTCAATCCACTTGATACATTTAGTTGCGCGTGAGTCAGCGTTTCGCGCGCCGCGGTGGGAGGGGCGGCGGCGGCGCGTCGACCAATCAGAGCTCAGCGGCGCTGCGCTCGCGCATACAGACCGCGACCACGTGCGAGTCAGGCCGTGCGCCCACGCATACGATATATGCTGCTTATTGTAGAAATTGTTTTGTTACAGGAATACAAGTAAATAGCAATTCTTGGTAAAAAGGTTGTGGTTACAACTTTTATGTAGGGGTAAGGCTTTTGATAGGATTTTATTTTTGTTTTAAAATCCTCGATAGTTATGTGGATTTCAGATATATGTTTTACACAATGGAAACAACATTTTTAGATAAGATAAATTATAAGCAAATTAAAAGATTTGTTGCGTTCAAGATTTGTTTCTCTTGACTTCTTGATGTTGCTTGCGTAGTTTAGGCTTACAATAATAATTTCACTGCACAATTTGTTCTGATGAAGCAGCTGAACGAAGAAACGAATACTATAATTAAATCAAAGGAGCATGTACTGTTTCAAGTAAATAACTAAATATTAAGAAAATTATACAAAAAACATTTAATTTTCGATACATGTACATACGTAAGCAATATTGTAGTCGGACGAGGCATTTCCCACAGCTTCATTACATATTTATATTAATTCTGTAGCTATTGCTATTCATAAAACTTTACTAAAACTACACCGGAGAAGTTCTATTCAATAAAATTATTTATTAAAACCATCATTTTATTCATGACACCGATCTGGCTTGCTACGGAACTACGCATCAGTCGCGTCCTTATAAAGACATCAACGCGGGCGGTCTACGGTATGTCAACAATTTGCACCGGTATCTATAGTCCGATATCTTTTATAAAATATTTTTTTATAAAACAAAATAATTTTAAAAAATCTTTTTTGTAGGTAGGTATATGAAAAGGAAATGCTTTAAACACATTATTAAAGCGTACGCAAATATTAATGTGTAAAATAGAAACATGATACTACAATGTATAAATGCAAGTAATAAAGAAATTGCTTGTGATAATATAACTATACTTACTGAATTGTGTTTGAAACTTGCTATTAAATGCAGCTGCATACCGCTAACCCATTCCACTTCCCCTAAAAAAAATACTTCCTACAAATACTTAAACGAACCAATTAACCACTTAAGACAAACAAAAACGAAAAATAAATCTTTTATTTTTTTCTTACACATAAAATATGACAACTCAAGTGTTTTCTATAGAAAAAAAATCTTGACACGTGTCCCATGTGTATGTAAAATGCTTTGGTTGATTGCATTTCTATGTTATAGTTCAAAAGGTTGAAATGTTGACACGAGGGTTAGAAACATGTGGTGAAGGTCACCCTTAATTGCTTCTGGGTGTTCTAAATTAGGAAACATTGATATTTTTATTGATTTTTTTTCATTTAGGTTAATTTTTGCAATTTTTTGTTACTGTTTCTCATGCCATGTAGCTAATTTACCTTTAGAAAAAATGCGTTTTTGTTGCCCTAATGATTTTTATGTTGTCATTCGAATATTGTCATTGTTTGGATCTATGATAGAACATTTACTTATTTTAATAAGTTTATTGCTTCAGATTCAGTCAATGAAGAAAAAAGGATCAATTTCAATGCATTTTTGAATAAGAAAAAAAAATGTTTAAAATTGAAGTATGTAGTTCGTCTAAAATAATTAACAGTACAATTGTTTGCAAAACGAGCATAAAAGCTACCACTCCTTACAGAACAAAGATAATAATTTACTGTCACACCTAATTTTAACGGTGCTTCCAACTAATAATTAAAACATACAAAATTAAAAATACACATTGTTACAAGTCAATGGAATTCCTTCACGCTGACAGAATCATGCCATAATTTCTGGTAGTTCACGCTAAATTCTGTTAATTTGCCAATTGAAATTACCACACACCTTATCTCTGTGTACTAAGGTTGAAAATCGCTTGCAATTTTTGGAACAAGCGTTAAAAACTTCATTCAGTGAAACAGAAGTGTGTTGGACAATGGTTACCGTAAAATTAAGACTAGTGGAAATGAATAAACGCTCATTACGAGCTGTTGTGCATTGTTGAATAACTTTGTCGAAAACCTCCACCAATGAAATATGCACCCTAAGTCTTTGTCATCTAGGTGTATATTCGTGTGGCAAAAATTAAGGTAGCACTTCACGGGTGACCGAATCTTGTAAATAATTAACAATAGGGGTGTCGGACATAAATTCAGGATTTTTTCTTATAGATGGCGTTGTTCGTATGTTTTATGGTACACTTTGTGATAAGTGAGCTCAATTGATTAGTTTTGTTGAAGTTTGTGAATGAAAGGTGAAGATATGTGGAGCATCAGCTGCTACTGCGCATGCGTCATCGTTGTCAGCTGTTTTTGGAATGTAGGCGTTGGGGGCAGCCTGAAAATTTTTATTTAAATGGGAAGAACTTTCAATTTGGAATTACCTAACAGGTTTTAACTTTGTTTTTAATTTTAAAAAATATATAAAATCACAATCTACAGTTTTGTCAAAAATATTGTATTTTGGAACATTGAGCTCCATAAATGATGTTTCAGAGATTGAAATGTAAATACATAGCTTTACAATGTAAATGTTAGGCTTAAAAAGTAGTCAATAGTTCTGTGAGTACATTTCCCACACTATTAATTGAATTATCTTCACAAACACAGGCAATATACCCAGAAAGCCTCATGATTACAAAGAAGTAGTTAACATCTAGGCACAAACAAACAACATTATAAACACACCTAATATTTTTCACAAACATTTTTTCCAACACAGCAAACTGTTTATTTCAAACAACCGACAACTTACTGCCAAAAATAAACACGAAATAAAAAACTCTAGACTATGATTCACAGCGGCGCTTTCCCATCCCTCGCTTATCTCTTACGAAACACAAATATCATCTATCTAAGACAATGCGCAACTTTACAAATAAGTTCTATGAGCCGACAATCAGAATCACGAAACCACCCATTCGAAAATCAACCCTATGTTATCCAAATCTAAGGTTGATAATTAAATGAGGCTCCTCGGAAAAGCGGTCAGATGAAATTTTTACTGGGCACTCGCTTATTGTGTCTTTATTGCTTAGAGTGAACGTAAATATGGTTTTATTGTATTTACGGACAGTCGGTCCATTGAAATGACTCGGTGTGGTCGCCTCCCGGAGCGTGATACGAAAAAACTACCATCCGCCCTCATCTCACAATGGTTTTATGGCGATGACAACTGTATTAGGTAGCCACCCCATTTTCCTCTCTGGAATTGTTAAAGCACCGCCAAATTTAACACTAGATGTAAAGTAGCTGATGACTTATGTATGACTGAGCGTATTCTTCGCCCCTTAATAGTTGCGGTGGCTGTTATGAAAAATATACAATGTCATCGTTTCAATCCGTTCGTTATTTCATGGTTGAGTGTGCGGTCCCGCCGTTAATTTGGACGACTCTATTCGAACCCGATATTTAGATGATGGGAAAAATTATTTCTTGAGTAATCTGTTTTAGAATTTTTGAGTTGCTCACAAAAAAATATATCATTTAGTGTATGTTTTTGTGGGTGATAATTATATTTATTTATATTGCATCAATCACTGATTTTTATATAAATGTAAATAAATAAACAAGAAAATAATCGTTAACTTTACTAGACTAATCAAACCCAAATCTCAATCAGAATCAGCACAAAAACGGCGCAAAACTAATCCAATCAAGATCTATAAAGAAAAACAAACTAGACCGAACCTACATCAGAGTTAACCACGGAGGTCTAATTCGGCCAAGAAGCATAAACAAGCATAAAGAAACAAACCTCATTTCGCATTAACACCACATCTTTGCTAATGGCACACAGGAACATTGATTCGCAAAAAGTTCAGAAAAAAAAATTAAGACATCGAATTTCTGGGCCGTATTTAGTCGGCGGTATTATGGCCGCCCTCGAATGATATATTGAGCGCTCATATAGACTAATAGCGTTTTAATATCACGGCTTAGTCATTCAGAACTCGGAACAAAAAAAGGTGTGAGTGTTCACCTATAAAAAGAAGCCCGAACGATATTCAATGAAATTCCTGGTGTCTTGTAAAAAACTGCGGTTTTTGTGTGAAATAATTTAATTAGAGGTTGCGTTTTAATTGATGTTAATTTAATAGGTACTGCTTGATGTTTGGCTCGTCAATAAATACTTGATTTTGAATGGGCATTCTTAATATACAAGGCAATCTTTCAAAAAATGAATTGTGTATGAAATATTGTAATCTATGGCCTAAAGTAATGGGTTAGTTGTTGATTATTGCATGTTTGAATTAACTAAAAGCTTGAGTATTTTAACACTTAAATCTCAATTTCACATCACAATAAAATTATGACAATGCCAAGCCAAACTATGAATAAACACCGCTACACAGCATGATTCACATTCAAATTCAACACATGCAAATTGTTACTAAAAATGAGTAAAAAATACTAAAATAAAGGTGTCAGTAATTTAGTTGGAAGCAAGGCAAGCTCTTTATTTTCCCTGTGTCGAACTGTCTAAATTATGACGTTTGCATGTTCGTGAGAGCGGCACCTTTGGTTGGTATAGCTTCCTCGCCACACGCAGTTTTCGGGATTTCTTGCAGACTTGAAGTTTTTACTTTAGCTTTAGATTTTTTCTTAAAGTCACAATAATTAAAAAAATATGTCAATGATACTGGCTAAACTATGAATAGGGACGGTTACAGTATGATTCACAATTAACACATGCACATTGTGTCGAAAAATGAGTAAAAAGTATTAAAATAAAGGTGTCAGTAATTTTGTCGAACTGTCTAAATTATGACGTTTGCATGTTCGTGAGAGCGGCACCTTTGGTACAGCTTCCTTGCCACACGCAGTTTTCGGGATTTCTTTGCAAATTAAAATGTTCCTTCTTACTTGAAGTTCTTTATTTATTCTTTTTGTTGCTGTATAGAGTATGTTAACTTTGTAAACAGTCATTATTTTATAATTTTTGTCGTGAGAATTTTGTACATGGCCTACATTTTTATTTATATATTTTTTGGAATACATGATTTGAAATTATGACAAAGTCGAAGCTCAGAATTGTATTTCTAACAACTTTTCAGATTATAACTGAATTAAGAAATAAACCTGAAAGGTCAAGGTCATTTTCTAATAATAACTCAGTAACAAAACGATTGTAACACCAAAAATATTCCGTTTGACATTAAAAGTGTTATTACATAGCGCCCGCAGGCATCTCATGTTTTCCCTTTCATTTGTTCAACACGCGATGCAAAAACTAAAAGAACTAGTTCTCGTAATTGCCTCGGCCATCATCTAGCAATTGTCAAGGTCGCGACCTTGAACAAGTTCAGACGGGACGGGACAGCGGCGCTAAAATTGCGCTGAATTCGCGATTTTGGGTTAAGTAGACGGAAAATCGAGCAGTGAAAGAAAATATTTGTAAACGAAAAACAAATTATGTGTTCTATTAAAATATTATTTAATAAGTTTAGCTGTTAAAATTATATCCAGATGTATAACATTTTTCAGTACTTAGCGAATTCCTGAGCTGATAATGAATAGTTGGAAGTAAAATTAAGATACTAAAGTAAAACCCAGTGCTACAGAGCAGCATTTTAGCTCTTCTGATTGTAACCCTCGGGCAAAAATCAGGTCGGGGTACTATTAAATACATTTTTAGAATTTTTCAACAGGTAGGTATTGAAACAAAAATTAGGTTTGTTTAATGACCTCCCAAAACTAATCTATCATGTTCTCTCATAGTATTTGAATTTGTTTTTATTTGATACAAAATTACTTTATAGACACTGAGGACTGATGTTTTCCTTTTTTTGTTTGCATTAAAATTTAAATAGCTTAACGATGCATTTAAGGCCTTCACCTTTTATATAAATCAAATTACCTACATAGAACACTAGCCGTTTGCCCGCAGTTTCACCCGCGTCCCGTGAGAACTACTGCCCGTAGCGGGATAAAATATAGCCTATGCTACTTAGAAAGAGTGTACCTGTCCAACAGTGAAATAATTTTACAAATCTGTTCAGTAGTTTCTTTAAGGTATAAATAAACAAAAAAATATTATTATATCTTATATCCATACTTCTTTTAGTTATGAATAATTTTTAGTAAAAAAAATAAAATAAAGATGACTAATAATACCTGAACAAAAAGGCTTCTAGACCATTCTATAGCTCAACAATAAGTCATAACACCTATTTTACCACGCTATGTGTAAAAATTTCCGCGCCTCACAACCGGAGGCGGTGTTTGGAATCTTGAAGCGTCACGGGAGGCCACGATGAGGTCTCGACCAGTGATGTGCGGGTTTACCGGGATTTAAGTATCGATGTGTGGGAACGAAACTTTCAATAAAAGAAGAGTAATATAACAGAGTAGTGAAATTCAAATTAAAATGCAGTTTTCTTTTAACGATTTCTTTACATTGCTTTTGCAAAAAGACAGGACTATGAATACGTTATAGTTGCTGTGGGAAATTGAGCCTGATTTAGTATTTCCTTTAACTTGATTCTGTAGATTATAAACTAAACCTTATATGCATATTTTGTTGAAAAACATAACGTCATACAGATGTTTATCGATCCAAATTATTTTGTTCCACAATAACTTATTTCCCAAATATTTTATTCCACAATGACGGATTTCATCTCTACAAATTCAACAAAACCTTCACTTTAGCCACTTAAATCATCAACATTTCCATACATTTCCACTCAAGTCCGAGAAACTATCCCCAACATGTAACATCACTACACACACAGGGCCACGGGGTGGCAACAATAAAGCAATTGATCCGTCAAGCTGCGCCCGCGGCCAGACCACACAGCCCCGACACAGCGCTTCGCGAATCACAGCAAACCTTTATAAATTGCTAGAATTTTCTGCAATATGACGTATTGTAGTATATTTTTCTCTCAGTTTCTTCAGCCTTATTTATCGTCCCACTACTAGGCACAGGCCTCCTCTCACACGGAGAAGGATTGAACATTAATCATCACGCTTTTTCTCTCATGTCTATAAAATATAAGATGAAGAAGCCGACTCCAACATAGTTGGGAAAAGGCTCGGGAGATGGATGGATCTATAAAAATATAAAACCTTATTGTTAAGATATGCAAAAGTACGGAATGTTCGTCTATATGGAGTGCTTTAAATTCTTTTGACTGTCTGGTCCTCATGGGAGATTCAAGCCATGATTTTTAAGCTTAAATTGATCCCGTTGATGAATTTTAGTTATATGCAACTTATCGTTCTCCAGTTTCACCTGTGTATCGAGGGAATTACTTCCAGCACTGGGATACAAAGTATCTTGTGTCTTTTCTTCTACTGGACTGAAGCTTTCATTGAAAACGGTTCAGAAGTTTTGGAGTGAAAATGCGATAGAAAAAGTTACTTTCGCATTTAAGATGTTAGTTAACAAAAAAAGATTTCTTTACATAATTGAGACATCATGATGACTTATAGGCATAGCTATTCATTATATCGTTTAGCACAAAAAAGATCCTCTATCATCTTCATAAATATGTAAAGCTCAGTCCAAACATTATAACACGGGTACCTAATTAAGATGCGTCAATGTTCGTACCTCGCTTAATTTATACCTATGTTGACATTTATGTACTTTTTGGCGTGGTTAAAATGTTGCTAGATTAGTTCCGCGTCAATATAATAGTAATAAAAAGTAAATCTTGCAAATTAGCTTCAAATGCTTTGTATTGAGTGGCTTGTTTGGCTAATTTAAGAGTGACATTTAGTATGGGTCTTAATAAGGTCGTAGGAATCTGTTTCACTCTTGGGTGGTATACTAGACTCTACTCCCGGCTCTGCTTGTGTGGTAGATATTTGAATTGGTTTCGGATGGCGAGATAAAAGGATATTTTACTATAGTTTCTGATTTAAATTGTACTTAATTATATCAAAATCTGCTTAGGTATTTTTGAGTGTAAGAGTAACAAATCAAACATTTATAGGCCTTAAATCGTCAGAGCAATAAGTCTATTGATTCAAAGACCAACCAAAAAGGTAATTAAAATAAAATATCTATAATCTAAATGGGAAATCAAAGCGCCAAATATTAAATGCATTAATATTAACAAGGACATAAAGTTTCCTAATAGACATCGGAACTGTCAAGAACTTCTGAATATATTTTAATTTTGCCACCCGTAAGCAAAAACCGTCATTTGCGGTATTTCCGATTACAGAAAAATTCATTAAACACTCAACCGTAAACTTGGATTCAGATATTTGCATAAATTACAGTTTTATCGGCAACCGAACCGAAATTAGGTAAGCATTAATTGTGCGTGTGGTCACATGAGATGTCAAAAAAAAGAAAATATTTAATCAAGATGTTCGATTTCAATTATTTGTGAGATTTTTCGCATTTTTTGAAAGTGAGTCAGTTTGAGTCTTAAAGAAATTGGCTTAAGTGGTTTTGATTCCTGAGTGTTGTCATCGTCATAATTAAGAAAGCGTCTTAATTTTACTTGAAATAAGTTTCATTAAACAACGTCTGAAACTTGTGAAATATAATATAACCATACGAGTTACATGTTTCAGAATTGTTCATTATACTCGAAAACTTTGAAAAAAGTATGCAAATTCAGAAGTACTTTTTAGATAATTAGGTGTACCTTTCAATTACAAAAATGCTCAAATCATTATTTCTACCGAAAATTGCATACTTTTCCTTACCTTTCAACCTAAGCCAAACTACAGTCCACTATTTTGGCGCCACAAAATGGCTTCTAAAACCATCCTTTTCAATAGCACCGCCAATGTGATCTTATACCATGATTATATGTTTAACTAACGCCGTACCGTCTCACTTTCGAGCGTGTGAATCGAGCGATAGAAAAAAAGGATGGAATTCCATGAAGAAAATGTACCCGAAAAGTATGGGTACGAGTACTGTGGGAGCGAGTGAGTCGGTGATTCATGTAGGTAATGGTAATGGTAGCATTGATAGGTCATATTTTCAAGAGACTACCCGAAAATAATAAGTTCATAATATGGAAGTTTCTTTGTTTTAGTATAAGGAGTAAGGTTATATGATGCAATTTGTAGCTTTTTTGCTGGATATTCATCTGAAGTTCATCAAAACTGGATAAATCTGTCAGTTACCGTGTTAGTTAGATCTTTACAAAAAATGAGATCCTTAAATTTTTTCGTTTCTTGCTGTAATCAGGAAATACCTCTGTAGCAATTCGTATTGCAGTAATGTATGTGCTACTTGTTGATTCTTTGCTGTACATATATTCTGAAATGAAGTCTTGACCTGTCCAAACATGTTCAAGTAGGCACAATTGCGTACAATACTGCTCCCAAATCTCCTATCAGAGGAAACAAGCTATAAAAGACCTGGAAGGGCCGACAAAGCTATCTGGAAGCGACCCGTCTCCCAGCTTTCAATTTAATTTTATTACACGAACTACCTACCGAAGGCGTGACGCTATCTCATCGTAAACCAAACGAAACCAAAATATTTTGTAGATATTCGTCAAGTTGTAAACGGGTCCACCGTTTTTATTGATATCCAAACTTATTTGTAAATGTTTTCAACCAATAAACATTTCTAGAATACAACACTTTTACGATCCTTAAGATTATGTGGAATATGTTTTTAATGGAACCAAATGAGAATTTAATCTTTTATTAAGAACCCGTTAGTTCTATTAAGTCATAGTTTTTAACGTATGGCGCTTGGAATGAGTTTATCGTGTGTGATACTTGGTTTTTATGGGACCTTAAATATGAAAAATAAACGGAATTTGGGCTCTGTTTATGGGTTAGTTTTATGGTGGGACAGTAAAGGTAGAGGCGTTTTAAAGGACACCTGCGTATTGCCTGTAACTGGGAGGTACTTCGCACCAATAAAAACAAGCAACGTGAATAAAGGTACTTAATTTTGAAATGATTTTGGTAGCTGGGACATTCTCAATCATGTAATTCTTAATCGTTAACGAATTTCAATGTACTACAGAATTTCCCTGAAAAATTTCTAACTCTTGCATGCCCGAATCCCACAATACCTAAAAAGCCCTTCGCAGAAAAATACACAAGATGTTATGTTACACCTATTCAATAGCAAACATTGCAAAAGACAATAAGTTACCTGAATTCAGAAAACTTTAGGTAACATACCTCGTACCTATTAACAATTCTATGGATATTTTGCAAAAGGTACATCAGCTATTTAAAATTCCCACAACATCAGTTCTTATACTAACAAAACCTACCTATTAAATTTCCCGAGAAACAGAAAAGCAAGCGTCCTTATCAGATAAGAAACAATAGGTCCCTAATATCGGCACCTTTGTTCTGCAATGTTAACAATGACACATTAACTTAATCCTTTTTAACGACGCCGCCGCACTCTGGTTTTGAACAATACCGATAGTCATTGAGACAAAGAATGAAGTCATTAAGGCAGTGTGATTTTGGACATGTAGACAATTTGGCTGGTTCGAAAATGTGTGGCAATACTGAGAAAAAATATGTAGGGAACATTGGTATTTAAAGAAATATTGAATTTGTGCTTTTTCTAGATATATGTTTGGTATATACAACTTAAAACTAATACAGGGCATCAAAAAATTGCTCCTCATCGCCGTCACTGGGTAATGTACCCAAAAGACTGGCAGCATTGCCACGTTGGATGGCAATGCTCAACCTCTGTGCGAAATAAAAGCCAGCCTTTGGGTCCCGGGAAGTGTCAAGTGACGGCGATGAGGAGCAATTTTTTGATGCCCTGTATTAGTTTTAAGTTGTATATATATATAAGTTTATTTTATTTTCAATTAATGTAAATATTTTGTGAATAAAAACTTCTCAATGTTTGGTATATAGAATGTTTAGCTCATTTTAAGATAACGCTACTAGAATACACTACAATTTTGTCTGTTTCAGGAGCTATTACGGTCACAGTATACAACTTTTCAGTACCTACGTA
This sequence comes from Helicoverpa zea x Helicoverpa armigera, assembly GCA_033682625.1. Taxonomy (NCBI): domain Eukaryota; kingdom Metazoa; phylum Arthropoda; class Insecta; order Lepidoptera; family Noctuidae; genus Helicoverpa; species Helicoverpa zea x Helicoverpa armigera. The sequence goes on from JAWIIS010000028.1 coordinate 10,021,695, forward strand.
TTAGAAGCAAGTTCTGTTAATTTTCAGATACATGATGTTTTCCTTTGAAAACCCTTTATTCTTTATCATATTTACTGTGTCATCATCATCATCATCCCAGCCATAGGACGTCCACTAATGAGCATAGGCCTCCCCCTTAGATCTCCACAGATACCTGTTGGAGGCGATTTACTGTGTGCTTACCCTAAAAAACCCTTAAAATTCTAAATTGTTAAATAGCTAAGATAGTTCTAGAGGTATATCTGCCTTCAAATCCATGAACAAAAACATTAAAAAATAGTTTCTTACAACTTTCGTCTTCCTTATCTCGCAAGCTAGATAACGAAGGTGCAAATTGTACACCTGTACAGTTACCTTTTACAACCCCAACTGTCCAACTTTGATCATAAAACTTTATGTACCCTGTACCAGTGTCCATTTTGTACATTTTAGTGATCCAATTGTTACCTTCTTTCAAGTTGGCACTCGTTCGGTTTCGCACAAAAAGGTAATTAGGTAAAGGTTTTAACATATGGTTAGGTAAGCTTCCAAGAAAGATTTACCTATTGTTTTCAAGTTAAATATCCCATGTTTTAGTATTAGCGCTTTGTTTAATTTTATAAACAAAGGATTATCCCCTTTTGTTGGCCGACTTCGCGGATTTTGTTTTCTGCAGTTCTGTTTTGGATAATTTACGAATTGCGATTGTTAGGTACACTTTGTTTGGTGGGTTCGAGAATAGTAGGTACCTATTGTACTATTTTGTACCTACATGGAATTTTTACTATGTAAATTCATAAAAGTAAATGTAGTAGCAACTTCACAATGCAACAATTACCTACATAGTTGTTTTCCCTAGAAATGAGTTATAAATCTGAGGAGCCACTGCCGGCTTTTACCAAATTCTCCCAGATTCCCAAAAATCATCTAAGTAATTTAAACTTATTTTCTTCAATTTTAAATCATGTAATGAATTGTTGAAATACCAAAATCGTAACCATTTAAATCAAAATCAACATAAAACTTAATACACAATAAATTCAATTCCCAGCGTCCAAATTCAAAAGTAATTAATCCAACAATACGTCATCATAGCTCAAACAGCATTATAAATAAGAAAAATTTGTTAACAGCACAGCCATAGCTTCCCACCCAGGTAGGCAAGAAATACCAATATTAATAGAGACGTCCCGTCGACAGAAAAATGCCTTTATAATAATCATACCAACAATTAATCTTAGGACACACACAAAGAACGATAATCGCTTACTCATTTCGCTAAAAATAGAAAAAAGGCAAAAACTGTGGAACAATTTTAACAAATTAGGCGACAAACTCGCCACTTTTTGAAAGTAAATTATTGTATTTTAGATTGTTTTGTGGGATATTATTGATGCTTGGGGGCGTGGCTCTAGGGATGTGCGTGTCTGTCGATATTCTGCTCTTTGTTCGACACAGTTTGTAAGGCAGTTGACAGCTCGTGAATGTCTATACAACCGCTAAACATGAGCCTCCCACGTTGAAAAGTTTGGGGGTGTTTTTCTTTTGAGGGTGACATCTTTATGTGTTTAGTGTTTGCTTTGTGAATAAGAAAGCAAACACCAAGGAGATCCATTGACTCATTGAACAAATATACATAAAGGCAGAAGAATTTTTAACATTATGTAATACTTAGCCGTTTATCCGCGGTTTAACCCGCTTCCAGGAGGAAAACTGCCCGTAACGGCTTAAAATATAGCCTATGTTACTCGGGAAGAGTGTAGCTTCAACAGTGAACTAATTTTTCATATCGGTTCAGTATTTTTAAGTTTATCAATTATAAACAAACAAACATTTTCCTCTTTATATTATTAGAATAAATTATGAGGAGGCTAGCACTTGCAATATTATTCATAAAGAAATAAAGAAAAGTCGACATCGATGTTCCATAAAATTCCTTTCCCAACCTTACCAAACAACAATTTCTAAGATGAAATTCAGACGACCGTCACGAATGGGCAAGCGCAGGGTGTGAGAGGGAACCGGGAAACTATTCTCAAAGAACCTATCTTGTACCTTCTTTATCATCAGAGGTTAGAAAGGGAGGTCAGATGTGAAATAAATTTATTAAAACATCACTGTTCGGAGTGGTGGGTTCATGGAGAACAAAATGAATAGCGGAGGTGCCACAACGGACAATCTATACTAAGAATAATCCTAAGAAAGTGGCGCGCCAAAATCCAGGTCTGCGAGGGATGAAAAAAGGTTACTGTTTCCGCACTTATACGTTATTCTTTAGATTCGATAATTTTTTGTAATACCAAAAATCTTTGACCAACACCCCAAAGAACCGGAACACCCCGTTAGTTCACTAGTAATTAATCGTTTTGGTCGCAACAACTGTACGTATTTGACCTACAAGAAGGCGCGTGACCTACCTGCATTATGGAATCTCCGCTCATCTTTCGTTTCTCCTTGGGTAAGTTCATTATCATCGTGTGGGTTCGAAGCTGCATTCACGCCAAGCCTGAATGAACAATTAAACTGAATTATACAATATAAACATAGCCTTTATTGTTTGAAAGTTATGATGATACCAAATTAGATTTCTCTGTGACTTGGGACTTTGTAAGATATAGGAAGTTGGAAGTTGTAGTCGTGTTGTTTAAAGCTGTGAGAATTTGCAAGATTGTTTCGAGACAGTCTGCTACTTTGGGAGGACCTACATTAAAGATGTAGCTATTGTGTTTCTTTTACTTATATTTTCTTATACTTTGATCAAATCTTGGCAGAGAGTATTTAGTAATTTATTTGCAAGCACAAAATTATTAAGTGTTTTTTTTAATTACTTCTTACGAAAATCATATTGACTTGATTTGATGAATGATCGATATGTTAAAGGCACATGTTATTTCTTTAAACCTTTTTCGGTCTCATTCATTGGCCCCACAATTTCAGCAATAAAATACTCGTAAAAAATATAACCTAAAACATAATGTTTTAAGTCGTCGATTGGTCCGTAATCAAATCAGGAACATGGACATTATCCCGAAACATATTTCATAAACATCACCAAAAGCAAGATGGCGTCGGTTTCGGTACATCATAATAGCGATATCCTGTCCATTGATTGTCAAAAATTAGGAATTTCGGCAATTACGTCTCACCTCCCACGCGATTTGTGTAAAAAAACATCGCACCCGGCGCATCCAAATTTTCTTAAAAGATCCGACATCTTCTTGTGTGGGCTGAGTCATAAGCGTCAGCGTTTTTGTGCAAAGATACAGCTGTTGGGATATTCGGGGAACATTCGTTTTACACAAATACATATGTATGTCCCTATCACTTAAAACTTATAGCCTTAGTAAATACTTTGGCAACTCATTTGAGCTTTGGCATGTTGACAAAATAATCTTGCTACTTTCTGGGTAACTTATACGATATAGTTAATTTTAAGTGTGAAGATAACCTTCATACCTCAATTTACCTAAAGTGCTATGTCGTAGTTTTGACACGCTTATAAAAAATATATAATCAAGATCACATATTTATACACCTTTCTGCTAATACTTAGTCTATGATATTTAACACAGTATTTTTGTGTCTTTGCGTTTGCCAAACATTTCTCGCTACCCGCTCAAACCTTAACCCGTAATGTTTCAACACATTTTTTTGTTATTTTTTCCCTTTTGTTACCTTTGTGCGAGCTAGCGCCGGCACGAAAGGATCCTATAAAGTGTTCTAAGGCGTATCCAGCATACTTCGACCGTTACATATTTATTTTTATGTTATTCATTCTTGTCTTGACATGTAAATAAATGATAGATTTTTTTCCAAAACAGTTGTTCAGCGATTTCGCGCTTTCATGGTGGCAAAATGGACATGGGGTCTGTTGGCGGTCAATTATGTTGGTCTAACAATATTTCATAGCGTTGACGGGAATGTTTTAATTTTGTCTTGAGGAATTTAGTTGGTCAACCTTTGTGTGGCGAGCTCCTTCACTTATGTATTATGAATGAAACCTCAATGGCCTACATAAGATGAGTATCGATGCGGTGTGCATGGTTCTTAGATTTATCAGATTTTATAGCTCCCAATCATTAAATTTGTTCATTTACCTGATTGCTTTGAAAATTAATTATTTTTCATCATTCAATCATTTCTCTGGACTCCTTTCTTCCAATTTTTTTGAAGTAGGAACTTAAATTCAAGTACCCCTACCTCTCTCCCAAGGCCACAACATCAATGAATGAATTCATTTATTGCTTCACTTTTACGTAAAGATAGAAATGGAACTCAATGAAAGTGCTAAGAAACAATACAATTTTATGCTTCCTTGTACAGTAGACCGCACATCAGTGGTAACTGTCATGCACCTTAACTCAATAGTAATAAGTACGATTTTCCTATAAAACTGTTACCACTGACCTGAAGTGGACTGTACCGTAAGAGGCGCCAGTTTCTTACGTAATTTTGAAAAAGAATAGACAGATTATAAACTTGAGGTTTTCAACTGTATTACCGTTGTGTTTCCCTAATTATTTAATTACGACTGTTTTGTTGTTCCGTGTTCCTTGTTTTTGGGGAATTTTGTAAAGGGTGGAAGTGAAGTTGATTTTCGAGAATAATCTGGAGTTTATAGCTTTTTTTTTCTGGAAAGTTTTGGATTTTATATACTACTAGCTGGTGCCCGCGACTTCGTCAGCGCAGGTTTAGTATTTCGAACAATATGTTTACAAATTGTAGCCTATGTGTTATTCTGATGTATAAGCTATATTATTGTAAAGTTTCATTAAAATCCATTCAGTAGTTTTTGCGTGAAAGAGTAACAAACATCCATACATCCATACATACAAACTTTCGCGTTTATAATATTAGTAGGACTACAAGACTCCAAAATATTGACAAGTATTAAATTAATGGATGAATGTATATTTACTGTTCTTTTTTCAACTTATTTCATTGAATAACTTACATCACAATTTGCACATGAGTAAATATTAACATCAGAAAAAGCCTGTTTGAAGAAGAGTAAAAAAAAATAATTTCTTTTAAAATGGATTATCTAAACCGCATAAAAGTAATAATTCAATTAAAATCCCAAAATAAAAATCTTGATAATCTGTTAACGAAATCAGTTTAAGTTTTAATATCTGGTCTACTTTATCATTTAAATCGTCGTGTCAGAAATAACGCTGGTACAAGCGGCCATATTGGATTGGACGATGAAAAATTCTGTACACACACTGATCTGAAGATAGTGGAGTGATTGAGAAGTGAAATTACCAGATATTTAAGCAAAATATTTGTTTTGAGAGCCACTGAGCAAGGAGCGAATGGAGTGTTGAAATTGTATGTCAGAGCGCAGATATACGCGAGACACAATTAATTTTCTATTGTTTTTATAATTAGCGAAATACAAGCAGTAACTGAATGGATCCAGCTTACATTTTCGGCATGATGACTAAAGATCATTTTGGAAACTAAGCATATTCACCATTAGATTTCATGTAGAAATTATAATCTGCCTTCACCTTTCAGCTTCTTTAATTAACAATTTCAAAAAATATTTTCTTCTTGGGATTGTTCTGCTCTTTTTCCACATAAAAAAAATTGTATCAATTCGTTGAGCAAGACAACCACAGCTGCCTCTGTCAACTCATTTTCAAGTACCAACATACACTTCATACTCTCTCTTGCCACATATCTTGATACATATCTCGACTGTCATCAGATCAAAATATGTGTTACGCTATATTTTAATTCGGCAAAGGCACTGCAAACATTCTGCCACTGGAACCAACGACATGGATTAATGATATAATTTTAATTGACTTTCGTGCGAATGTCGACCTCAATGGTCAATAAGGAGAAATATTTTTCAAAATTGGGGCGAGGTTTATTTATTTAATAACTGGTGAATATTTGCATTTGCACTTGATAACCATCTTTAAAAGTCTGCCACTCATCTTTGACTCCTGACTTTATCAAAACGTATTTAGACATGATTGAATATACCTATATAACAAGCTGCTTTTAGAGTTCCTTGTGAAATTATTCTCGTACGCAGAAAAATATATTTAGTGTACCGTAAAAGTAAGAAAGAAAAACCATTTATTCTACACGCAAATGACGCAAGAAACAACAAAAGTACCTCGCACACTGAAGACAATTACTTAACGTGTGTTCTACCTATCTATCTTCATACTGATTTATGAGCCCAAACAAACTATTGGCCGTCTAAAAGTTTGCATACGAACCATGCTTAAATAAACATCAAAAACAAACCCACAAACGATACTATTTAACTTATTTAATTGAAAAGATGTATCATGTATGGGAGTTGACTTAATTAAGGCTACTAATAGACACGCTCGATTATAATGAATAGCTCTTACACCTCGCGGTGCGAAACGTCTCATTATTAAAAGGATGTGCGTACTTGATAACTCTTTAGAAGGTTCTAGAATACTGATTAATACTGATTACAGGTAAATTATCAGAAATTGACTGCTCTTTTTAGATAGTTGTTGGACCTGGTTGTAATATGAGATGTTTGAAGCCTCATTAATTAGTGAGGAAGGGAAAATGTGACTTGATACGGCTGTTTGCTGTTCTGGCTGGCTTTTAATTAAGGTGTTAATGATGATGATTGGTGTTTGTGCTAAGTAGGAGATTAAAAAGTCAATTCCATTTATAGGATCTACGAATTTTTGAAGCATGCTTAAGTACACGATTGCCTAGAGCTTTATGGTTACCTTAAAATTGAGATTAGAATTCATGATATTTTGCTATTGAACCTATATGTGTATATTTATTTTCAAGGTGAAAAATGGAAATAAATTACAGAAATATTCTCTACAGCATTTCGGGTTCCTTAAGTTTGCAAGTATATAAGATAGGTTTTAAACCCGTCTATGGTTTATTTAAATCTTTAACGCAGAAGAACTATCTTGAATTTATTTTCATTTGTCCAAAATCTACAACATATCCGTTGCAACCAATAACACCCAAAATAGGTAAGTAACAAGCATCGTAATTTCTTAACTAAGCGACACACAAAAAGTCTTATGTTAACCCTCCGCAGTTGATTGACAAACACTGTTGCGGTATCAGTGGACTCAACCCGTCCGTGCTGTCAATCCGATCTCGTTGTCACTGTGAAAAAATAACCAACACCAAGATTTTTGTGGTACAAGTTATAAGTTTATGCCCATACAATGTTTTAGAAAACATTATGTTAGCATCCACCTTTGTTCGTAAGTGAGCATAGGTACCTACTGACTGTTCCCTTGTTGACCAGTGTTCTGAAGGACCTGCCTGCACGAGGGTAAAAATAAAAAAAAAGCGAAGCAGAATTTTTTACCTGAAACTGCTACAGAAAGACAAAATTACATTGGTGAAGATTTATGAAACATATGAGTTTCTTGCCAAACCAAATAAAACCCAGACTTATCTATGTATATAATCTATCATACCTAAGCGTAACTATCGGGTTGCAAGGCAGCTTATATAATATTGCTACTTCCCGTGGTTTCATCCCAGGACGGGGATGAAACCACTACTTCCCGCTTTTGGACACTAATAAATAATTTGTTTGTGTTATTCTAACTAATAGGCAATAATACTGCCAAGTTTCATTATATGTTATCCGTTCAACAAAGCCTGCAAAGTAGCCATTTTGCTTATCACAATTCTCTTGCCTTGCACCACAACCCAAAATGTAGTCACTCTACGGGGAGCCAACAAGAAATATGTCGAAACTCGACTAAGTGTTAAATAATACATTAACGTGGTGATACATAATTGAAGAGGTGCCACCATAACGCTGAAGCTTCGAATTTAACCGACCTGCACAGATATGGTATGTGTTTTTACTTCTAAAGCAACATCTGATATTTGTGAGTTAAGTTAGTTTGGTTAAGTAGGAGGGTATTTACTTTGTTGATCGGAAGTTGATGTCGTTTATTCAATGGCTAATTTCATGAAAGAAAAATTAACTATGTGTGTAAAGCTTTATATATTATTTAAAGTATTACATTTACTACTGTATTGCATTTACCTACTAGCTGTACCCCACGTCCTGAAGGAATTATTTCCAGTATACGAATTAAATGCAACCTCGTCTTTTCTATGGCTCTGAAGATTTTACTTTTGGCATGCAAGCCCAACAGACAAACAAGTAGAAATAATCTCTGAATTGTTGAAATAACCCTTAAAATAACATTACAATACAAACATCTTAATCATTATGGATTTGAGTATTCAGTAGTACTTGATAACCATAATTTCAATATTTCGTAAGAAACAGAGTACTATAGTCGTTAAAGTGCCATGTATTTATTTCCTTCACGTGCACCAAAAGATTTCTCGACGAATAATTTCTTAATACAGTGAGGAATTTTATAATTACTATCGATCTCAGATCTGGCTTGTTAAGATCTTACTTTATCAATATCGTTTTAATCATTGAAACTGGTAAATTGTTATTTACGATCAGACACACTTATTTTTGTATTAAATGTTCAGTCTATTTTATATTGATTTGTAGTCATTTTTAGATTGGTACTTTGGAAATACTTGTTAATTGATGTAATTATTGAGTAAAAACTTTGTATGTTCGATTTGTGTATTTAAACCATAACAAGTCATGCATGCAGTGCCTCTATTCAAAATATCAGGCTATACTATATTTGTATCTATACATAGACGCCCTTTTAAAATTCAGGTTAATTAATGTCACAGTTTCTAAGAGCGCAATAAATGTAAAGAAATATAATATTCAGCAAAATATTTGCAAACCCACTTCACGTAATTCCAATCCTCTGTAAATAGCAATTTGAAAAACGAATACATATTTTGACGTCATCAAAAGAACATCTCACTCTCACCTATACTAAAAACGAGTCCAAAATCTATCCATCAAATAAATAAATAACAACAATTACCAACCCCGACCAATGAAGAGATTAAAATTATTAACAAAGCGAGCCCAGACCAGTTGAACGCCATTCCTGATTATGTACGCACATCAACCGTGGTGCGTCTTAATTAAATAATCAAAAATATGTGCCCTTAATACTGGGATCTGTGTATGCTAATGACGTTTGTATTTATGGAACAGGCCTAGTTCTTGAGGTGAGATGACTTTGGGAGGTGGTTGAAAATGTGGTGAAATGTCTGCTTGATACTTTGCAAATTTTTTATAACTTCGTTCATTTACAGTTCGTGGCAATTAACATTGCATTTCCAAAGTTGGTAATTTGATGTCATTTTTGAACTACTTAGAAGTCAAAGGCCTTTGGATAGGCGAAGCTTTTAAGCTGGATATCTGCGAACAAATGTGCAAGGAGAGAAATAGCCAACTTCGGAAATACTAAGTTGATTCGCGCGAACTGTACTTAATAAATGGTGAAAAAGTTTGAATTGCTAAATAATAGAGGTACCTAATACATGTAGCTTCTAAATACACATTGAATTGGTATTCAAACAACGTCACCTCAAGACAGCTATTTACGGAATAATGAACTACTAAACTGTCTGCAGATAATATTAATATTTATAAACATCTATACTAGACAGGAACACCCAAACCTTTACAATACTTTCAATTACTCCATTTGGTTCTCCAAGCCTTTGCAATAATAACCGGCATAAAAAACTGGTAACATATCTATTAGTCTTTCACAATATACATTAGAACGCAATCCCCTTTGTCCGTCAAGCATAGCACGCGCGAATGCCCACGAATGACGACGTAACTGTAAATTTTGTCGCAAACAAAATACTTCACATTTATTGATCCTAATACCATTGTACAGGGATTTAGATCTGTCCATTGAAAAAGCAGGTAACTGATACTTGAGGTATGTAAGTATAGATTTTTTAGTTAAGCCCTTATACGTATAATTGGTAGCATTCGCTTTGGTGAGGGATGATGTTAATCTTTTGTGATCTCTGCACAGTCAAGAGATTCTTGACTGTTTGTTGATGTTTTTGAGAAATAAATGACGGTTAGACGGAATGTTGTGAATTGATGAGCTGAATAAAGCGTAGGAAAACCCAGATGTTTACAAAGTCCTAAAATGTGATAGTAATACAGTTTTCAAGATCTACTTCTCTCTAACTGTTGACAGTCGTACAATTTCTTAACTTGAACATGTCTCGTTGAAAAGTCTAAGTAACAAAGTAACTAAAACACAAAAGTTTATGTTTCTACTTTACCTCCAACAAGAGCCAATACAGTGGCTACAGGAAAACCGAAAAAGAGCAGCCTCTTATGAAGAAAGTAGGTAACTTAAAGAGTACCCAGAAATGGTCGGAAACATTGTCAAGGGTTTTCAAGACATTCAAGTTTGGACAAGTGTGAAAAAATCTCATACATAATTAACCACTTTTTAAAACCCTTCCGCCCAAAAATCTGAAAGACACCATTTTCCGTTCGACTGCTTTCCAAAACTATACAAAACGAAGTCCAGGAGTCTGTGTGAGGCAACTGTTTCTAATTACGTCTTCTTGCGTTGTTATTGTTATATTTTTACTAAATGCTTTGCAAATAATGCTTCTGCATATAATCCTTTAAAAGGTGGTTAAGTAGCTAGTTATTATTTAAAGTGATTCTTGTAATAAATGCGCTCAATTATGCGTACATTATTTGCGATTATTAAGCCTTTAATACGTCATTTGTTCGGCGGTGGGTGGTTAAGCTAGGGATGTTTTAAGCTAAGGATTTGGTGGTTTTTAGCTGTATATCGATGCTTTATAAGCCTGGTGTTTCTGAGTGTTTTAATTAGAATCACTGCTGTTAAGTACGCATACCGTTTTCTGCTTTGCAACTTGCTAAAGGTTTTCGTTATATAAAGGTTAACTATCAACCGTCAATGCTAGGTAGGTAACTTTAATTAAATTATACTATCAGTTTTTTCATAATTATAATTGTGAGAGAAAAAAAACAAAGATTCCGATGAATTGAGAACCTCCTCCTTTTGCAAAGTCAGCTAAAAATAATGTCACTTTGTTCATATCGTGGAACTACTTAACTATACATAAAATACTATGCTGCCTGGATAAAAATAACTTATCCCAGTTAATTTATTAGCCCTTTACTTGATCGCAGTTAGTTCTAAAGTAATTATTTATTTAAAGCGAGATTTTTATCGCTAAAGTGACTTCAATCGTGATAATATTTAGCCTCGTTACTTTGTGCTAGATTGTAATTTATAAACTTAGTTCTTAGGACATACTTCACGGGACTTTGAGACTTTGATAAACGACTTGTAAATGAGTGTTTACCCAACGAAGGTGGTAGATATTTAAAATTAAGGCTTTTGGGTAACCTAACTTTACCTAAAGTTTTGTTAGTGATTTTACTGCCTAACATAGAAAATAAAAGCTTATTTTTTAACTTCTTAAAAAAAGGGGGACTAGATCATTTATCATTGTAGCTGTACCAGTGTAATTTAAACTAATTATGTACTGTATATGACACTTACAAGTTTTTTAAGATCATTTGAAACTCGTCAACTTATCCAAAAATTCAACTTCACATTTCAATTGTTGAACAAACGATTTAAATCAGTGTTATACATTATGAAATATGGTACCTAAATACTTATGTACCTACTAACCTTCAATCGCCAAACTTTATCTACAAACAAAAAACGCTCACTAGTGAAGTGACGCGTATAACACGATATGCATAATATAGCATTATTTAACATTAATTAATTAACAGATCCCACATAACAGACGGTTTGACAAAACAACAAGTAAAGCATTTTACGTCTTCATACGGTATCGACAGCCACATCTGGTTAAGCTAACATTAATAATTTAACTTGACATTTGATTTCCCTTCGCTTTTTTTAGATATAGGGTGTTTTTTTTATTTTATTGGTGGTTTGTGACATATTTATTGAAGTATTGACGATTGATAAATCAGTATTGTTGAAATAAAAATGGTTTTATAGATTTGATTGGCATTTTTGTACCTTTTCGTAAACCAACATGTACTCTTAATTAACTCAATCACGATATACTGCATTGATCTGTTTCAATTATTATGCTGTAACTATTTCAATTCGTCTGCGGTTATATTTCATAAATCGAACACTCGTTTTGTTATGAGAATTAGCTCAACGGAACAGTTTTTCAATCACAAATAACTCAGTCCATTAAAATATTTTAAACTCCAAAACTCATTCACACGAAATCATGCAATTTTTTTTCATTCCATCAAACAATCAATTAAACTGCCATCCAAACTAATATTATAAATGCGAAAGTAACTCTGTCTGTCTGTCTGTCTGTCTTTCTGTCTGTTTGTCTGTCTTTTCTTCACGCCTAAACTACTGAACCGATTTGTGTGAAATTTGGTACAGACATAGTTTGAAACTTGAGAAAGGACATAGGATAGTTTTTATTACAAAAAAAATAAAAATAAAATTATTCCGGACATATAGCGCCATCTATTGGTCAAATCAAAAATCTGCTGGTAGTCACTATTCCACGCGAACGAAGTTGCGGGCAAAAGCTAGTACATAATAATTTCTTTAAAACACGACAGCGTTCCCATATTCAATAATAAACTTTTTAATATTAACAATAATAATTCATTCAGTTAATAATAAATAAAAACTGGGCACATATTAAAACGTCGACTGAATATTACATTAAGCTGTAAAAAGTTTTGTTTAATGGCCGGTAATTGGTCGGAGTAACATAATTTTTATTGGTATTGTCTCGGCTAGGTAACGATCGCTCTTACTATTGGAACTCGAAGTGATATTGCCTTAAAAAAGGTGTATACAATTTGTGAGTTAGTATCACGATTAAAAGCTGACTTAACATCATACAATATCATATACAAAATAGTTTATTTGCGACACAGTTAAAAATGATCATTTTGATCTGTACCTAGATATAATAGTCTTATCGATGATTTTTTTAATGTAAGATTTCGTAAGAAACATGCTATTCTTCACTTGTCTTATCTTGGTTCATAAAAGTAAGAAGAACACCAAAAGTGGAGCTATTCTATATATTGAGAAATCCATGTATTATGTGCGTGCCTATCCATTTTTGAAAAGTAATTTTTATGAACGTGTTTTGTTTTTACTGAATTGATTACCAAGTTAACTTAAAATTAAAGTAAACAAAATCTGAGTGAGTCACGTTCGAGTTGAACCACGAGTAAGGGCAAACCTCGCTTCGGGTCAATAAATAAATAAATCTCAAAGCTGCCGTTTTTTAGCTTATTTTTCATTAATATCGTAATTATGTGAGTTGGCATCGAAAACAAACCGCAATTTTGTGGCCGGCCTTAATGGTTTAGGGGTCAATTATAGGCGTTATAATAATAATGTTGTGCGATCTTTTAGACTTAATACGTATCCGTGTTAGTCATTCATTTGATTGTGGATGATTTTATTTAAATTTTGCTTCATTTTTGAGCCGTTCGCATTCTTTAGGCGTTGTAAGAGAACAGTGACGTCATTGTACTTATGTATTTTTATTAATAGGTACATATTCTGACTCTGATATGATAACTATGAAATTGAATGGATAATATGTATTAGCTATGTGCAAAGCGAGTAGAGGCGGACAGATAACGACCGCAGCGCACAACATGGCAGAAATTGGAAACAAATGCGGATGTTTCAAACCCGGTTTTTATTATTATATTCATTTTACATAAAACTATTGAATAAATTGCACCTAAATAATGTCAAAAATACTATTTTAATCTTTGGTTTTATTTATATTTGCAAAGAAAATTATAATGTTTTTTACATTGTTATTATTTGACAGCTTCCGCGAATGTTGCAAACGCTACGCGTCGCCACCGTCTCACACATAGCCAATATTTATTTTCTGTGTCACTGTATTTTTCAAATATGTAGTTAATCATTCAAATGCTGTGAATAAATAAAAAATTGTCATGTAAGTGCTGTTAGCGACGAAGGACCTAAATTTATCAAAAACTTGAAGATTATCCTTTTAGTACATAATGGAATTTCAAAAGTTTACTGCATAAAAATAACACCCTATATCTATATAAAGACGTGACATTTCAAATATTGTGTTGTGGTCAGTATAAAGGTGAAATTTATTTTGTTCGCGCTCCCTCAGTTGCGAGCCGAACGTGTCTTGTAGCATCATTCACGACCCACTGACTCGATAGTCGATAGCGACTGCATTCGATATCGATAATTTATTTTATATTGGTTATGCACATCACTAATGACTGTTGTGCTTGTGTGAGTTCGTCCTTTTGAAGTTGATATGCATTTCAATAGTATAAAAATTAAATGGGTATTTTAATGCACTGATAAGCAGTGGAGAAGATCCCTGTATCTAGCACATTGCTAGGTCTACAAGATAAAAAAGACATTGGCGACAGGGGGAGTGGTCACAGAATTAATGCTAAATTCTTCGCTAAGGTCTTTAAATCGTAAAAAAATATATTTATTAACCGATCACCACCCATATAATTTTTCAGTTTTTTTTTTTACATTAAGTTTTTAATCAACGAATGGATTTATCAAGTTGATCGTACGAAGATTTCCACGCATATAATATTTCGCGATCGACATGCGTTGAACCGATGTTATCGATGCATCAGGATTCCATCGCGGTGAAATTATGAATAACGCATCAACTCAAACATGTTTGAATCTGAGGAATTTTACAATAAAACTTGAGTTTTAACGGTTGTTTTAAGTCATTTATCATACACAATAAATTATTTTTTCAAAACATTATCATATGTGTATACGTACTTATTTATTCAATATTTTTTTAAATGACCACAAAATCTGAACATTTGAATTCCTCATATTATAGATTACAACTCCACTCTAGCAATATTGAACTTTTTGTAACAGCGCCATCTATACGAATAATATAGAACTTCTATAACAGCGCCATCTTGCGTTATTTTCGAAAACTAATGAAGCGACAAGACAACTTGTTTAGACAAGCATTTGTTTTACTTCCCAATTGACCAATAGAGGGAAGCTAAATCTCGAAAGTTCTTAGTAATTGCACCAGGTGGCTTCATATGAAATGAATGTGTACATAGATGTTTCCAAAAAGTGAGAAAGGACCTATTTTGGGTCCCAGAACCGTCATAATACGATACAATGTAGGACACACCTGTCGTAGCTGATAAATAAAACCATATTTATTTTTAATTAATTTAATTAATCATTCCATATTCCATTGTCTTGAACTATCTAACTTAAAGCATTCAGCTTATATCACAGCATTATCGACCATTATCTAGCAGCGGTTTCACACTAGTGGATTTTCCGTTCGATATTTCAGAGCGATAACAACAGCAGCCACAAATGATGATAAGGAAAACCGCGCGTAAAAATCTGCTGATCTAAAAGCACTGCTAGATGGCACTCCTTTATCCCAGGCCGTATCACATTCAATCTTATCTCTAAACAAATACATAAGCAATTAAATATTGAAATAAGTATGCTTTACAAGTTCATTAGTGATTGTAACAATATTCTACCAGTTTTAAGTAGAAAATATCTATCTACACAGGAAACCAAAAATGATAATTTACCGGCATAAAATAGGACATTTGTGAGTAAATGTTCCTCAAAATGAAGCCAAAGATGCTATTGAAACGAATGTGTTTCGGGTACCTAATTAGTACTGAAGTACCAATACACAGTTTGCTCCGCAGACGTAAAGCAGAAAATAGAGCCAATGAAACGAACACTCCACAAAATCCACATTAGAATTTGAACCATAAGATACACGGAAGAAGGTTAAAAACTGATCAACTGCAAAGACTGTAGAGGAACTTCCAATATTCGCGACATTTCTAATAAATACTAAGATAAGGCACTAACGGTCACTTGCAAGTATACTCATCGACTTCTTCAACACAAGTATCACATTGCACGAAGCAACAATTAACCATTCTGCATCGGCACCTAGAACTCACTTGTTTCTTCCTAGTTATAATGCCCCTACCACAACACAAGGTCGCACAATTATGTCTGTCTTTGCACACCCTTCCTTTAGTACTAACACATAAGTTCGGCGTCCTCTGCAAGTATACCAAATTCTTCCTTTCAATCTTCATCTTGTTCCTAACTTTTGGCGCTATAGCTCTCTTCGTTGTATAGTTCATCAATTTTTTCTTCGTTGCGTGATGGTAATGTTTTTTCAGTAACCCCATAGCTGAGTTAAAAGGCCCCAATCGTTTCCAACAAGTCTTGGTTGTGCAAGAACCGGAGAATCCATGGCATTTGCAAACTTCTTTTAACTGCTCTCCAATAGAATCCACACCAACAATGACATCTTGCTTTAGGATTTCAGCAATTTGATCGTTGCCAGCATGTTTGAAGTCTAAGAAATTTCTGGTCAATCTCTTCCCGTGTCTGAAGTCGTCTCCACATCCTGCCATTTTCCAAGTATTATTTTTTCCAAAGTTTCCCGGACAGGAGCACGAAGAGAGATCCCCAGAAGCACATGCTTTAGCTACTGAGTGAGCTATCGATGCTGCCATTAACGCATGAACGAACGCAGTTTCTCTGAAGATTTTATTGAATATACTCCTTTTAGGTTTTCTGTTAAAGATTAGGGAACAGTTCCATCTATCGTATTGGAATGTTTCTTCGCAAGCTGTGATGGCTTGTTCTTTAGCGATGCTCAATACGTTGGAGAGGCCGCTGTCCCGGTCGCACATTCTTGTTTGCCGTTTTGAAGCTCTGATCAACTTGCAGGCGCCAGGGTATACTTCGTGAGTCCGGTCACTGAAGAGAGCTTCAATTGTTTTTTGAAGTATGGGCTGAGATCTGTGGAATATAAATTAAGTCATGTTAATACAGTTTGAAAACATTTTCAATCTTCTATCGGGAAATTATTATAGTCTTAGCAGCCAAGTATTCGTCGAATTTCTCCCGGCCTTCTTAGTATAATTATAATTACTTCCCCTGAATCTGTTTTCTCGTAGGAATAGGCTATTTACGAAAAACGTTTATACTGTTTCTAAGAGCTCTAAAGGCACTGTACAGAGTTCTATGCCTTGTTAGGCATAGACATAAATGATTCAATTGAATCATTCAGAGTAATTACTTTCCAACCTTTTCTAGCTTTGTACTTTGTACAAAAGAGTCTCAGAATCAGATGATCAAAGAAATTAATTAGTCCAAAATATTCATTACCTAATTCAGTAATCAGCCTAACAAAGAGGGCTAAAAAATTATACGAATGCATTTTGGATGCTCTTTCAACTTTTTTGCCAGGACCGTAGAAAAAAAAAACATAAAACTCACCCTTCAACAATCTTAGAAGCGAAAATAGAAACAGCACATAACAATAACAAATTAAATATACAATAACTAAACATTGTTAAGATCTTTACAATCACATGATCACCTTTTGTCATCCACTAGAAAACTTCAAATGACTCGGCACACAATTCGAGGCGTCGCGTCGCTTTATCAGAAAAGGGTGGGTCTCCCAAAAAAGGCAATGACAAACTAAGAAATCAGTCTGTGTTTGCTGGTTGTACAAATATTGAACCGAGTCATAGTTTTGAACTTGTCTAAATAGGTATAGGTAACCTGGTTTCCGCCTGCGGTTTATTGGATTGCTGATAAAGGGTTACGTCTGCTGTTTGAAGGTTCAAGGTGTTGTAGAACCTTGAGACAAGCAAGAATGTAATAATCGAATGTACTCTATTGTATTAATGCTCGGAGTTCAGCCACAAACTTTGGATGAATAAGTGCTTCAATAAACAAACAAACAAATTGAATCTTGGAAAACATCGGAAGGAAACTGATATTAAGCGTGATGGTATCCAGCACTCACACCAACCATACCAAAAAATATACAACCAACTAGCACCCATGTCCCGTGGGATCTACACCGCGCACCCAGATATAAAGTAGCCGTCGCCTCAGTAAATGTCCAACCCAACCTAACAATGAAAGATTTTTTCACATTAGTCTAGAGTTTCTGAGATAAGCGCAAACTCCTTAACTTTATAACATAAATATAACATAGTCGTTCATCTAATATCTAATCCAGCAATCCTACAAAACAACTTAAACAGAAACCTTTTCCTCTAGCTAGAATTCTAATCTCCTAATCAAATATTCATTAAAAATCAACGAGTTTTCCAATCGGCGTACATTCTATTTTCTCTGCACTTTCAGTTCATTAAGTGAAGTGAATAAAAAAGCACTATTGGTTTGTAGAGCTTGAGACTGGGTGATTATTTCCGTGCACGCTTACAATTTGCCGGGAGCTGGTAAAATCGTATCTCCGTGGTCTGCATTATAAACACTTGCATCTGTAAAGGTGTATTCAGACTTAAGAGAACAAAATGACTAGTGGAGATGACATAAAATGCACAATCTCCTTAGAAAGTAGCGCCCTAAAATGCGGGTGTTTGAGGGACGAAAAACGTTAGTAACTCGACCCTCACACGCTTTCTTTAGAACCCACCAATTTCTTCAAAACAGTAAAGACTAATCTTGCCAAATTAGTCTTCATTGACAAGGAACCCGAACGCTTCATTAAATTAGTTCCAGTAAAATCACGCCTATGGTACGTTACTTGACCTACAAGAAGGCACCTGACCTACCTGCCTTATGGCGTTTCTGCTCATCTTTCCTTCCTACGTGATCCAGACATATTGAGGCAAGCGTCACAAACAGTTGACAACGCATGACAACCGCTTGAGGCGTGAGTGTTGAAATACTATTTACCAACACATATGCTCGGTTCGAAACAACGTTCGCGGCGCGTGCCTCGCAAAGTCTGGTTACGGCTTTAAGAGAATGCTAAACATTCATTTGGCTTGTATTCACGGTACAAATTAGTATGATAAATGCGAAATGAAGTGGGTTTGTCTTGCTGGTATATGTTTGGAAGATGGGTTTTAATGAGACATAAAATGACGCCTTTGAAATTGCATCTTGATGCCTCCTGGAGATTGTTTATTATTAGGTTAGGATGCAAGAGATAACTCTCTTTCCAATAACTTAAGAAAGTTATAAATAGGCTAAATGTAATGCGTATAATAATATTAATATCCTTATCGTCTAAATCCACCTTAAAGTTTTTGGAAGAGATCGCTCTTAGCGAGAAGAACACCCATTATTTCACCTACTTTAATTAGAACTTAAAGACCAAAAAAATATAAAATGTACCTAATGAAGTGTATAGAATTTATCTATCTAGTCATAAGAAATCGTAGCTGCATCGTTTACCTGATTTGAAAATAAAACTTTCCTATGACTTTGTAAGCGAGATGCTCAAAAAGTCAAATGTTCAAAGATTTCCAAAGGAGTCATTTAAAAACGTAACACGATCCCTTATCGATTGCCGATAAGTTGTAACTCGGCTCATGTTCAGAACCCGCCATTTTTTTTCAAAATCAAATCACCAATCAATAAACAGTAATCTTTGATAGATTCATCTTCTCCTGACAAGGTATCCGAACGCTTATTAGTTCCAGTTACATCACGCCTAAAGTACGCTACTTGACCTACTAGAAGGCGTCGGACCTACCTACCTTATTGAGTCTCCCCTCATCTTTCCCCCTCCGTGATTCAGACATATCGAGGCATGCGCCAGGAACAGTTGACAACGCATGAAAACCGCTTGAGGCGTGCATATTGAAATATTATACCAACACAAATGCTCGGTTCGAGCCACCGTTCGCGACGCGTGCCTCGCAAATTCTGGTTACAGCTTTAAAGGAATGCTAAACATTCATTTGACTGGTATTCACGGTACAAATTTGTATGATAAATGCGAAATGAAGTGGGTTTGTCTTGCTGTTACACATGTCTTGAGAATATGGCTTCTAATGAGATATATAATGACGCCTTTGAAATGCCTCCTGGGGATTGCTTATTGTTAGGTTAGGATGCAAGAGATAACTCTCTTTTCAATAACTGTAGTATAAAGTTATTGGCACGAATCTTGAGCTCTGACCTTCACCTGCGCAGAAGTAATTTATTGGGTCCCTTTTGTGGTATGAAGTGAGGCGTGGGGGCGGGCTAAAGCGGTGATTGGCCCGCAGTGCATCGCGTCATAACCGCCACTCGGGATTGATTCTTTGCTAATAAATCACTTCTGCGCAGATGTAGGTCAGAACTCAAGATTCGTGCCGATAACTATAACTTATAGATAGGCTAAATGTAATGCGTATAATAAAATTAATATCCTAATCGTCTCAATAGGGTGGTCTAAGGTTCTCTGGAAGAGATCGCTTTTAGCGAGAAGACCACCCATTATTTCACCTACTTTTATTAGATCTAAGACAAACACACAAAAAATTGGGTACCTAATAAAGCTTATCTATCTATCTATCTAGTCATAGGAAATTGTAGCTGCATCGTTTACCTGATTTGAAAATAAAACTTTCCTATGACTTTGTAAGCGAGATGCTCAAAAAGTAAAATGTTCAAAGATTTCCAGCGGAGTCATTTAAAAACGTAGCACGATCCCTCATCGATTGCCGATAAGTTTTAACTCGGCTCGTGTTCAGAACCTGGTTTAATAGACTTAACATGTATCGACACGGTGTTATCTAGGTCATATGCAACTAATTATTCAGCTCAATAATTATCTTTTCTGATTTACATTTTTCAATATTTTTGGGATATATTATTTTAATAATTATAAGTGTTCGAAAATATATTTAGTAATTTCTCCAATTTAGCTAAAGCCCAGCTGACTAAATTAATAACTGACTAATCTTTTTGCTGTACTGAGATTGTCAGTGTCTGTCAGGGATATAAAATAACGGTAACTAAGTAATGTTCAAAAAAATGCGAGAGCACCTAGAAATAATTTCTTTGTCAGTAAGAATGAGAGACTTCATACCGCATTTTCATGGCTCAACCCATCCTTAAAAGATACATTGTCACTTTTTATGCACTTTAACACCCCTCTTTAAAAAGGGTTACCTTTTACAGAAGTTCACTATATATATATAGTTCCAAGTTAACATTAACAGAATGTTGTCTGGCTAGAATTTAGCTTCCCTCCGCGGAACGCTGAGTGCAAGCAAGCATTGTCTGTATGAAAGCTAGAATTTTATTGGATGCGGTATTATTGAAAACAACAATAGAAATTGCTACATTAGCAGAATTTTATTGATAGTGCTACTATTGTTGTCCTCGGGACAATTTCTATTCTGGAAAAAGATAAATCAGTTTCCCGATATCTAAATCGATTTATATCGCGTGCGGTTGTGAAATCTAATAGGTACTTTTTTTTTTTTTTTAAGTTGTATATATATATAAGTTTATTTTATTTTCAATTAATGTAAATATTTTGTGAATAAATAGTAATGAATTCTGGAAAAAAAAATAGGTACTTAAAAGTTTTAGTTTTCAATTTTTGATAATTGTTCCTATAGACGATTTGGGTATGATGCTTAATGCATTTTTAACGTCCATCTTATATATGACTAAAGCCCTCAAACGATGTAGAAGCATATTATTAAGTGGGACCACTCTATTTATATTTTCTTCCATTATTCATTAAAAACTACACAACTTCTAAAAGTCACACCGCTATTACTTTATATATCCAGTTTCTTTCACTTCAAGACAGAACCACTTAAGTTTCCACGTCGACAAAAACCTCTCTATTACCTTCATAATATGAAAGTTTTCATAAAATATTGTCACCAAACTACCTCTTCACATGCACTGGTCGCGACATCGGTCGTCGGTCGCCGACTCGCGGTCGATACTTAGATCATACATAACTGGAACCGCCAGTCTCTGTGCCAAAGAGTCTGACAATTTAAGAGCAAGGGGTGAAACAACGACTGCACTCGACGAAATAGAAAATACAGGCACAAAGTTGTGATTACGCACGAACACGACAAAATTGACAAACATAAGCAAAAACTTGACGCATAGTGTGCAGACGCCAGCACGTCAATCTACTTCAATTTGTCAATTGATTTCCATCTTATCTCTAAAGTATTTTAAGGTTCAATGTCATTTGGATAAAAACAGATTGGAGTAGCTTCAAGTGGCTTGATGTGTTGGCATCTGTACAAATGTAGGAATATAAACGGTGTTCGAACCTTTAGCAAAGGGGAGGGAACGGCAGTGTCATGTCAAGTTGGTTCAATGCTCCAAGTGTCGATGGCACTCGCTACGGTACGATAACGTTCCGTCTGCCCGACCTTTATACTCGAGCTTTTGTTTACAACTTGTTACGTTTAATAACTGAGCATAAAACTTTATGATTTCGTAATAAAAGTGGAACGTATGCTGATATTTTATATGGTGATGGAATAGGTAATCGTGAGGTTATGAAAAATATATTAGGTCAAATATTTTTACCTAAGGTTTGTCCTAAATGTTGTAAAAGGATATTTGAAATATAGCACGACAGATAACTACTTAGTGAGACTGATATTAGAATAGTTATGAAACTAACCAAAGTTCCTACTACATATAGTTACAGATATGGTATGCAGATGCAGATTAATAGCGTGTATGTATGGAGCAAAACTCAGGTAAAATATTAGGAAGAAGCCCCTAAGGATTTAAAAAAATATTTCCTCTAGAGTAAATGAAAGGAAATATCTATAATCCAAATTTATAAAAATAGATTAAGACAATATAAAAACATAAGCTTACCTATACCATTAACAAACTTCATCCAATCTCTTCCTGTTCCTTCCAAGTAAATGTACTCCCAGACGTTCAAAAATAAAAAGCAAGCGGAATCGTTGAGAGGCAAAAATCGCTTTATACCTCTTACCTACTAAGTATACAGTGCAATTGCACACGGACGTCAAAGCGTAGTTTTTGTAGCGCGGTCGTCGGTCGCAGGTCGCAGATCGATAGCAGCCAGCGTTGTATGTGGACCACGTTAATGTTCTTCTTGTCTTTTAATCTCTGTTTTACTCAGATTTTTTTTGAACTGAACAATTATTTCAATAGTTAATAGTGAATAAAAAATATGTTGAGAAATAAAAAATAATTTCATGACACTATACAGCCTCTTACAAAAAAACTGGACCATAGTTTTCACACATTTTATTACTATTTACCAGCATAAGACAAAAAGATCAATCCCTTTTGCATACGCAACAATCACATCATATTATTTTAAACTGCTAATATTGCATTTAATCAAGATTACCAATTTAAAACACAACACTTCATCTCCCTAATCAGACTCCTTCATACAAATCCCAACACAGCATAGTTAAATAACAACACAATTTGCACCCCATATCCGCGACAAATGCACACGAACGATTTTACATCCTCGCTCGGTCGTTGGTCGCAGTCGATCGATAGCGACCGGCGAGACGCGCCACAGACGACTGATAACATTCGTCTGTCCGCCCCTTTATAATTGAGCTTTTGTTTACATCTGCTGGTGTTTGGTTTTGGATTTGGGATGATTGTAGTGTTTTGAATGCTGATATTAGTAGTGATATTTCTGGCCTCGTTATCGGAAAAATTACGGAATGGATTTTGATGAAACTTGGCAGTGCGAATGTGCGAAGTATTTTCCCTCGGGATGTAGATGAAACCTCTGGCAGAAGGTAGTGAATCATTTTTACTTTTAATGTAAAAAATATTGTGATAAAAAGATCTTTCATTTGTAGTTTTTATAACGTGAATCAACGAATAAAAAATGAAAGAATGAACTTCTTTAAGTTTCAGGTGTCACTTATGAAAACAATCTAACACATAGTTTGTAGACGCCTACTTATATCAATGTTCTTCAATACTACAGACGCTACAACTACTCACAACTCTCAAAGACATGAAACATGATACAAACAATTTCAATATCCGCGACAAATAAATGCATACAGACATAGTTTCATCCGGCGACTGCACGCGGTCGATATCGGTGCATTCACGGAGTTACGGAAACTGTACTATCGGATTTACTGTTGATATATAAACTTCTTGGTGGAAGTTAAAGGTTTTTCCTAGGAAGAAAGTGTGGATGTTTGTAAAATTGTATTTTTGTAAGTAACTTAGTAACCAATTAATGTAAATATAGTTGTTAGCAAGGAATAAAAACACTTATTTTGCGCATAAGGTTGTACATCCCAGATCCCGAAAGAACTACTTCCCACTCCCGGATAAAAAGTAGCTTTTTGTGTCCTTTTTCAGACTATCTGTGTGTCAAATTTAATGTTAACCAGTTCAGCACAGTCATCATCAATTAACGTGAAAACCTGACAGAAGAGAAATGCAAGGAAATAGTAAGGATTATAATTTAGCCATTAACACTGTACTCATTTTGGTAAAGCTGTAGAACCGCAACAAAAAGAAATGAAGACAGCCAGATAAAAAATTATAATAGGCATTTAAAATAAATATACCTATACAATATATAAACCTACATACAAAGTATATTTTGGCGTTATAAAAACAAACTGTTCCATCATTAGTTGTTTGATCCGCCCTAGCTCGCAACATTGAGCGTGTAACGGAACCGGTACGATCGGATTTAAAGTTAGCACACAAACTGACAAACTTGTTTGTAGTTGGCGTTTTTGTTTGTGGACCGATGTTATCGAAAATAGCTTTAAATGTTTGTGAAATGTTTGTTTTGATTACACAAGGGGTCGCGATGATTATACGTTCAGTAAATATAAAAATACCTTTTGATTTGGAATATCGAATCGCTGTACAAAAAATCGAATGGAGGAATATACATATGTAAGATGTGGGTGTGATTAATGCTCAATCCTTCTCCGTGTGAGAGGAGGCCTGAGCCCAGCAGTGGGACGTTAAAAGGCTTTAACAGGTAAGATGTGGGTCGCTTGTTGAGCAAAATCACACTTTTATTACAAATCACAAATAAGATCCTATTCCACATATATAATGAAGAAATTAGCAATCACAGTATGATTACTTTCATGGTTTTGTAAAGTAGTAAGTAGTAAGAAAAATAACACCCATTATCCCTTTCTTTTTGAGCCATCTTTTTATCATAATATTAAACCTAAAATTCAAACACATTATCAAATTAATCAACATCTATGCTAATATTATAAAGAGGAAAACTTTGTTTGTTAGTAGTTAGTGTAGTATTAGACCGTTTTTTTTGTTTCACCATTCGAAAGCTGCATTATCCACGAGTAACATAGGCTATATTTTATCCCGGGACAAGCAGTAGTTACTGCGGGACGCGGGTAAAACCGCGGGAACATGGCTAGTATTATATAAAATCAATCACTACTTCAAACATGTAGGTACACACAGACCTCAAGTCTAATTAAATTCAAGTAGCGACCACATCAAACAGAGGGTACTTACGGCTAATTTATATTAGTGAACAATGTAGCCAAATGAGAGCAGCCGTTAGCCACAACATCAATGACCCGGCGCCGATTAAGTGCCACAGTGTAGGAAATACAGAAGTATAATACAGGTGTTTTTTTTGGGTTTGAAGTTCCTTCCTCAGTTTTCTATAGTGTGGTGGTAATATAGCAGTCACATAGAACCTCTGTGTACCTGGTCTTTTGTCGTAGTCGCCGATTAAGTACCACAGTGTAAGAAATGCTCTCTGCTAAAAATCTCTTGTTTTATTCTCAAATTTATTCGGTGTGGTAGAAATATAAAAGCACATTAGGACCGAATAGTGTAGTTGAGTATATATTCTTTATATTCACTGCACAGTGCAGTCTGGCTGGATCAAAACATGCTTCATTTCCAAGGGAGGTAGTTTTCTGTTGGTATTCAACATGTCAAGGAATGTGTGTGTTGCTGGGTTGAGCAATAGATTTGCAGTAATTGATACCGAGCTTTAAAAATTATTTTAACGTAACAGTTGAGATGTTATAGTGCCAGGTGAAGATAATGAAACCAGTTCATCTAAGCACTAGTTGTAAAAAATGTTAACCAATTGTTTTTTTTTTACTTGAATGCCTCAGGCAGGTCAAGCAAGTAATGAAGATAGACTGAATATTTATGAAAGAAAACAGCCTTTGCTCGTCAAATATTATTAAACTGTTTTATTTTTCCCGCTAACTTTTTCTCCATTGTAGAAAAATTTTAGACCTTAATCACAATTAAACTAACTAACCTAACTAATGAAAAACTCTAGAAATAAATCATATATTATTGGTCGTCTTTTTGAAACCGTTCAAAAATTACTACCTCCATCTTTTATGCCAATAGTTCACAAACACTATCATCTGAAAATACAGTCAGAATTCCATCGAGACAAACTGCATTTAAACATGAAATGATCTGACGAGACGACAGATTAGATTCAGAAATTGTTCGAAGTTAAATTACTGCATATATTGGATACTGCTGCACGTGTCACATTAGGGCTAGTATATACTTTTTCAAACCTGTCTGGTATCCTTTTACTTTTTGAAACCAATATTTAGATCGTAGAGGTATCCTTTTGTTACAGTAATATAATTTTTATAGAACCTCTTAACACTGAAAATCATAATGGGAGTTTTTATTGGTTTTCTTAAGTATTCTATTATGCTATAGAAAAGCTGTAAAGCTAATATTTCTAGGTCTTGACTTATTGCTACCTATTCTTACTAGGTATGTACTTAGTTTTCCCTTTGTTTGAGGTTAACGCACTTAACCCTTAATTTGGCAAGCATAATCTTTATCAAATTTTATAAAAAAAATACTGTAGTCTAATTATTTGAGGTATAAGGAAATAGAGAAAAATATTCAAAAAAATTTTTTTTCAGTAATTGCGCTGAAATAATATGTATCTTATTTTACACATTGCCAAATACGGAGGAAGGTATAGTTTTTCGATAATGTATCCAAAAGGATACATTACAAAATCGGGGTTATAAAATAAAATAGTTAATTGGTAAGAAAATTTATTTTTTTACATGAAAATCGTAAAAACAGTTCCGTTGTTTAGTTAGACATAATCTCACATTATATTTTATCCGAATCCAGTGAAGGTGTTGAGGAACTACTATAAGAATCATGTTGTATTCCATAAACTGGCAATGTTGTGTCACTGGCTGTGTTATCTTCCTCATTGTCTGTTGTGTCACTGTCGTCCGATCGTGCATTTCCTGCAGGAATCAACGCTAGAATGCGCTTTGATCTTGCTCGTTTTAATACCTACGAACAAAAAAATTGCACATGCAACCAAACCAAACCCAAGCAAACTGAACACTGAACTGTTTATATGAAATTATGTCAAAAATTATGCAAAAAAAAAATCTAAATAAAAATTAATTTTATCCTACGGAACCTTACATGCTGTAGGGTCTTACATGCGTGTAGTTAATATTTTTTTATATAAAAATTACGAGAATTTTAACGTGCGATAATAGGTTAACTTTTGGCAATGTGTCTTTAAAGATACAATGTTGTATAGTCGACATTTGAGCAAAGTATCTTTAAAGATACATTGAGGTTTGACACCTTGTCATGGCTCGATAAATACATTTCTATGCCATTATTTCAGCTAAATCGTTAGTATATTACGTTACACACATAAAATAGTAAGAACCTGACATCATCACATATAAAAAATAATAAAAATCAATAAAACTTACAGCTTTGTTGTTCTTCGCGACCGTCATTTTTTCAGGTTGACGTAAATCGGGATGTCCAGTTGTTGAAAATGCAATAGACTTACTTTTCCTAGTGATGTCATGAGTCAAACTTTATAATTAAATCGATCGATTCAAAAAAACACAATTATTTAATGTTACAGATTTTTTTAAAGTTGTTGTATCTTTAAAGATACATTTCCAAATTAAGGGTTAAATAGAATTTCATAAGAAACTTAAGCCCCAGTTCACCGACAAAATACTCGTTCGCTTTTGTTAAAACATCTATTTACTTTAGATATTAAACGTAAGAAAATATAGTAAACAGTAATATGGGTCTTAACAGGTCATTTTATTTTTTTACTTGCCTAAAAAAGTTAGAATACTATGCTCATTACAACACCTTTCCTTATTAAAAATCCCTTAAACACTCAAGCGTATTCTGAAACTACCCTTTACTAATAAATCATCACCTGATTATCCACCACAGCATTCTGAACATACCTTTATCCTCTTCTAGGGTTAAATGGACCGAAATATTGGAAGCCAGTCACGGTTCGGTCGGTGTCCTATTTAAAATTCCGACCAGAAATATTTCGACCAACGATTTTCTGCCCTCGCGAACACAATCCGCAGGTTTTAGGTGCCTTCTTAGATGTTTTTTGCACCTTGTAGAATAAAGGCTTGAGATAGAATGTGATGATACAGACAAACATTTTTTTATTAAATGGAATGAAGAAAAATAATTTTGAACACTGCAAACTGATGGTTTGTTTGTGCTCATAAATCAGTGTTAATATGAATGGTAGTGTGAATATGAACCTTCCCATATCACAAAGATCTGGCATTTAGTCGGTATCAGACCGACTAAAAATTTTGATCTGGAATAAAAAAAATGCCAACCATCGGATCATTTGTCGGTCGCCTGTTTTGTCTGCATTGTGCGGGTTTTCTTAAAAGTCTTAACTAGAGTCACGGTTCTCACATATAACTACAATATACTTCACCAAAAATTTTTATTTATAGGAAAACAAAGAAAACTAAAAACAAATCAAACTTATTTTATATCTCCTCCTCTCTAAGACCGAAGCGTCATAATTGCGTCTCCCAATAAGTTACCATCTTACTAAAACAGTTTCTTGATTGCCTCATAAAACTACTGACGAAACTTCGACACATTGTGATAGAACTTGCAAGTGACGGTTCAAACTTTGACGTTTGCTACGAAGTCTGCTACGATCGGTGACCTCGTAGCGGCTACGATTGGCTACGGCGTAGTATTTTATACAGGCTGTAAATTACCCGTTACGTGCCCCGTTTAGTATGATTGCATCGATTCACGTTATATTTACTGAGTTTATGAAGCAATACTGGGTTTGATTTTATGAGAAAACTGATCGTTTTTGTTCACCATAATACTTCATATAGCACGTTAATGTCGGTCCTGATCTCTCTCTAGTCGTGTCGGGTTACCGTCCTATCAGGCTATAAGAGTGAAGGAATAGTGAGTGCACCTGTATCTGCGCAAATGCTTATGCACTATAATATGTCCAGAGCAGCTGGCTAATCTCACTATATGAGAACCGTTGCCTTGGCCCATAAGCAGCTAGGAGGACATCATCATCATTTTGTTTAGTGTAAGTTTCCTTTACTCATCAAAACAAAACTACCGATAATCCCAAACATACCCAAACAACACTATGACGAGAGGGAGTGGCTACGAGGGATGCTACGCAGTGTCATTGACCCCTGGCGTAGCGCCAACTGGGCTACGCAGGTCTACGCCGGCCTACGCTTTAAAATAGACGAGTATACTTTTTTTTAATGTAAACTAGATGGGTAAAGGTAAAGCTATGTTCAGTCTATAGGGAGTAATTCGTCTGAGGTTTTGAACCTAGGTTTATTTTTAAAGTACGACCTTTGGTCTGACTGAAAATAACCTAGGTCGTGTGTCTCATATTTACTTTATTACGCTAGAATGTGCACAGGGACATTTTAAAACGCCTTATAAAAAAGAAAATCTTGAAAGTGAAAAACCAATATTATTTATTTCTTTGAATGTAACACAACAAAACAAAAATGCAGTCACGCGATACATTATTTTTAAAGACATTTATTCTTAACTAACTATTTACTATGACTATAAATAGTTGAAAAAAAAATAGACTTTACCAGACAGAACAAAACATAAAATATTTATATACTTTCATTGCAAGTTATAACCAGAATACTAAAAACATGCAAAAAACAAACAAAACACTTCGTTCAAAATTCAAAAAACCGTTAACCCAACAGTTATAACATTTCAAAGCTTTACAACACTAAGTTTTCACCCGGCTCCGTTCGCGTTTCAAACTTTCCTCAAACACCACAAGATGTCTGAAGGACCGTATTTCATTTGGTATCCTCAAAAGGATTACAAAGTTTACAAAAGTTACATTACCAGGATTTTCCATCGAGACGAATATAAAACACGAAATTTAGAAGATTGTCGGTTCAATAAACATGGCGATTCTTTGCTTTCTTTTGTTTTTAGTCATTGATACAGGACATGTAAGACAATAACGCGTTATTTTGTCTCCTTATAACAATTCTCTTTTCTGTATCAAATAAGGGGCGGAATAGATCTACTTACTTACACTACATGTTTTCATTTGTAGATCTTTTAGAAACGGATAGAAAAAAATTGCAATTGAGCTCCAGAGAGAAGTCACCGAACCTAGTTCTAGTACATAATAATATTTGCGAAAGCTGTGTTTCCCGATATCTAAAATATATTGGATATTTGCGGGAAAAGGCAGTACCTATACAGACGACAAATTGGTCACTTCCAATTTAAAAATATATTTTGTCACCCTGAGCGAGATACAGACTTAGAGAATAATGTGTATGCTACAGTTATTATTTACATTCATAACCATGTAAACACACATGGTGGCCTAATGGGTAAAGAACCAACCTCTCAAGTATGAGGACGCGGGTTCGATTCCAGGTCAGGCAAATACCAATGCAACTTTTCTAAGTTTGTATGTACTTTCTAAGTATATATTAGATAACTATGACTGTGTTTCGGATGGCACGTTAAACTGCAGGTCCCGGCTGTCATTGAACATCCTTGACAGTCGTTACGGGTAGTCAGATGCCAGTAAGTCTGACTAACTGGATTGAGGAGGTCAGATAGGCAGTCGCTTCTTGTAAAGCACTGGTACTCAGCTAAATCCGGTTAGACTGGAAGCCGACGCCAACATATTTGGGAAAAAGGCTCGGAGATGAACCATGTAAACACAAACACAACAGATATTTCACAAGCATACTGGATAGGCTGCCCACAATGCCCCACAGATAAACTATTGCCATACACCCAAACTAGATGAATATATTGACGATAACTTATCATACACCACAGGTTTACCTCCCATAACTTTCCATGGAATCGCTCGTGAGTTTCAATCAACGTCACGTAGAGAGCACGTATGGTGTTACAGAGGTCAGGTGTGTATAAATAGAAAGGTTGTTTATTAGGATCCAGTATGCATATTTATATAGATCCCTTGTGATATGGCCTTTGCCTGTAGTTCAGAATCTGCTTTGAAAATACTAAGGGTGAGTTGCACCATTTAGCTACAACAATAACTAAACTATTTTCAGTTGTCAAAGTTCCGATTTGAAGAATGGGCGGCAATTTCACGGCTGGTTATAGTTTGGTTATGGTTATAGTTAAATAGTGCGATTTTACCTTAAATCATAATATTTTTTGGAAGTAGGTATATAGGGAGTTTTGGAGAATTATTTCCGTTCAATTTTAAATATCAATGCCTGGCCTTTACTATCCTTTCTCTAAAATAATTAGCAATAATTTAAAATTGCAATTATTTTAGATATGTCTATATTTACAACTTACCTGTAGTAGCACCTGCATCTTTGGATGACTTACCCCATCATCCAGGTCACTTTTATCCGCCTCCAGGGTACCACTTATCTCTAAAAAAACGACTTAATCAGATCTGCCGTTTCAGTGTGATGGCGTAAAACACGTAGTTAAAATATTAATAAACATTGTGTAGCACTAAATATAAACCACTCAAGGTGTCCACTAAAGGTCAGACTTAGGTCAAAAATAGTGTTCACTTTACACTCACAATTACTTTACAAAGCGATGACGTCAGGACTCCCGTGGCGTGACTGATTCCACTCTGAAGGCACTGCGCAGGGATTTACTACAACTATTACTTTTAAACATCACATAACTTTTTACGAGTGTCTTGTTAACGTCATTTTAAAGAGGACTTAAAATATTTTATGTTGTAGTAGTAATATGCGTTGTGTCTTGACTAATTGTTATATAGCCTTTGTTTTATGTGAGCGTATATTAAAGAAAGTTGACTAGCTTTTCATGAAGAAAGTGACCAAAACTATGCAGAACTGATTCAAATGTGTGGTACACATATGGTCCAGTCTAGAGCCTGAAGAAGGATATGGTATACTTTTTATCTTTGTGGTACAACGAAGTAATTCTCTTGAGATAGACTACTCACACGATGATTATTATTATTATACATAGACAAAGATTCAACAGACTCCAAATAGTTGTAGGTACCTACTTATGTAATGTTCCTGCTAATGAATAGTTGGGGATAATTACAAGTATTACTCAGTAAGGGTAGCCTATTCATAAGGAACAATGCTCTAATTAATGGATGTGTAGATGATGTACCTATTATTAGACCAAAATATTATAGATATACCTTATCCTATGAAGCCTTTTCTAATACGTTCTGTATAAGGAAAAAAATATATTTATTTATTTGGTTCACGAACAAAGGCTACACATTTGTATAAACATTGAGCCATGTAGCACAAGTGTATGCTTCCAATTGCATATATAAAACAATAATGACTGGACATAATATATAATTAACAATTTGATTACATTGAACCCAACAAATAGGTTAATCTCAAGTCGCTATAATCACAAGCAACTTAGTTTATCATTATCATCATCAGCCTTTTTCATAATTCAACTGCTGGGTACAGGCCTCCTCTCACGCAAAGAAGGATTGATCTTATTTTAAAAATAAAACATCAAATCATTTGATCAAATACTCAATTTTGAGTGCACCAACACTGTAAAATCAGCATAAAAAGTACCCAATCAATTCTTATTAACTTTGAAAGACTTTCAAAATGTTTACCTACCGTACACTTAAAGAAGAAAAATCTACCAAATATTTACTTTTTTCCAAACTTGTTCTGAACTTTCCTCTTTAGACCTGCAGGTCGGATTTTGACCTGAAATCCTAGACAGGCAATGGCCTCTGTCAGGCAGATTATTGTTAATTGTGCCCAAAATACATAATTGTTTTCACACCACTTTATTTTATTTTAAAATTTAAATTAAGCATCATTAATTAGAAATTAGGTCGGTTGGAAAGTTTTAAGTAAGAAAGGTTAGAGGGTAGTGAACTTTTGTAGTAAATTGTGGGTTCATATAATATAGAACTGATGTACTTACGAAGAATTAAATCATAAATAGGTTAGGGTTATCAGTACTGTTATTTTATTAACAATCCCTTTTCTTTTGCATGTAGGCATGACGCAGAAATCAATCGCCGTTTTGTTGACTGATACCGTAAACAATACTAACTTTATTCAGGTAGGTCTTTTTTATTTTCACCCCAAACATGTCTCCTTTCCCGCCTTACTTATTTAGAATGACGAAAATATTTTAATTCAACTAAAGACCCAGTGAATAAATAATGTAGTTAGAGTAAAATAATACCATTCTAAGGGAAAGTTCATCTCCTATTTGATCAATCATGAATGATCAAATTCGGTCGTGTTTATTTTTGCAATACCATCCAAGTGTTAACCGTAGCGCTTACCGTTTTGTTACAAGCCACAAAACACCGCCATAAACTTATTTTGTATACTATAATAAATCTTATTCCACGAACATAAAGTTAAATTTCCCGTGACATGTTAAACTGGTGCTACAGCTGTGTTTCAGCTGTTACTATAAATTGTCACTGTGTCATTTTATAATGTCCAAATCGTAATACATGTAGACACAGAGTTTTGTGCGTGTATACAGTTGGTGGTTCGACGAGTGTGACCACGCATGCGCAGTGGGAACAACAAATAGGCGACCAAATGGAGGCAGAGTAGCGTCGCTTTACACCGCGACGGTCGTTTGTCGCGCGTATCGAATCTCGCCCTTATCTAAACAAAATATTTATGTGTAAAAGAATTAGTGGTTTTAACTGAAATTTGCAGTGTTTTTCTCGTTTTTGTGTGTGACTTGTTAAGTATAGGTGTACTGAATAGTTTTGTGTTGAAAACAAAAGTTTTGCTCTCTGGGTGTGTTATGGACGTGCAGATATAGTTGTCAGGTAATTTATTATTTTTAATATATTTTAGCACATTATTTATTCTTAAACCACACTTATATTACAGCCCAGTTATTGAACATTATTTTACAGTAAAAATATTACCATTATTAATTCATAAATAACACAAAATATATGTTTGTAATTCACGCAAAAGTTATTAGACGTTCCGCACCGGGTGGTTTGAAACTCGATGTTATTTCTGAATGTGGGTATATTATACTAAGGAATGAAAACATATTTCCTCGTACCTGTAATTGGGTATGCCTTAAGCCTCTCACGTATAGTGTGGGTTCACCCTCATCCCCTATATTTGACCCAAATAGGATTACATATACGTAACATGACATCTAATTAGTTGATTAGGCAGTAATTAAGATTGTAATTAGTTAAGACAGAATTACTTTATTCGAAACGTTTAATTCATGTATGGAAGGACCAAGAATTTTATTAATCTAGTGCTATTAGTTCACATTCTGCTATGTTAAGATATTTATCTCTTTATATTTTAACACTTTTGTCCGTGTAAAGATGGTCCAATTTTTATAATTTTCAATTCAATCAGGATGAGGTTCTGAGGTAAAATAAATTGGAAAGGCTCTCCGTAATATTGTAAAAAAGGAAAGTGTTTTTTTATAGCCTTAATTTAATTGATATTTTAGCAAGGTTTTGTCGAAAGGTTTAGCGAGATTTAGTGAAATAATTAAAGGATTTTCGACAGTGAATTGGTGACAGATATACTTTCGCACTTTGTACATAATATGATCATAATTTTCATGTTATCAAATATGCAGTATTTGAAGCCTACATGAATATTGGTGGTTTGGAGACAAAAATATTCTGGTCAGCCATTGTCGTTCACGTTTTCGAGAAAATATTGCAAATAAGGTGCAACGGGTATAACAGATTGTGTTACATATAAAACTTAAAACAAAAGCGGAGTTTTGACGCATTTGGTGGATTTTTGTTAAGATACTTTTTTAAATCGAGCATTTTCAAGCCCTGCTCCAATACCTCGATACCAAACATAACTATTTCCTAAATATAGCATCTACAGTATCATATCAAAACCTTCGCTATAATTGCATAGCAGCTTCTCTTGATCAAATATTTACGAAGCCATAAAACAGCTCATGATAGATGAACAAATATATACGCTTAACAATATAACGTGAACCGGCTTTCCTCGCATGGAAGCCGAAGAAATACAAGAAGCCTTTTATATAATATTCTCACCTCTAAACGTTTGCAGTGTGTATTTTTTACAAATCAAAATGTTTATTATAATGCAGTTATGACAACAGCATTCGCGGCTTAGCGGATTGCGGTAAGAACCTATTCCTTTTTGGTAGGAACGAAATCGCCTTCAAAAAGCACTAGCTTGCTTTTAGGTAAGATTTACCGACTAAAACTTAGCTTTGTTCTTTCTGGAATCATGTATGTACCAATACAAAACGAAAAGAAGTTTGAAATCTGCAATATAAAGCTAAATAAATGTGCGTATCGCTTTTCTCTATGAGAAACAGAACTTTGACTCAATTCGTGGAATGAGAATGAACACCTTCCTTCGAGTGATTCTTTGAAACATCTTAACAAAAGCGCCAGCGACAATTTTCCCAGCCCAGAGATCAACCCTAGAAATACTTAGGTATTTAATATTACTTCCAGCAAGTACTTAGCATATTCTGTGCCAGTAATAAAGTTATAAAAAATAATACTGTGTGTTAAGCAAATATAAAATGATACATGTGTTCCACTGTCACAATTTACACTGCAATGCAAATTATATGAGGCACGGTTTCATGTGTATTTCGCTGGAAATAAAGTTGGATGCCAGCAGCGTAATATTACCGGCGTACATTTTTAATGCAACCCAGTGTATTCAGATACAAGATAATATGCAATTACTTTTCGTTTTTGTTTCGTGTACAATTTTAATGGGATGTGGTTGGAGTTTTGCCTGTAATGGATTTTTGGAACAGTACCTATATAGTACACAGTACATTTTAAGCTACCGAGTAGGTACCTTAACACTTGGTAAATTAAATTGTGTCCTGGTAGGTATCTCATTTAAACTTTAATTTCCAAATACACACGCATTTCTTTGACCATTTTTAGAATAGAGCCTTCTATATTTGACTAAAATAAAATACGTAAGATCTCACATTTGTGGAAACCATTTTGATTTTTAAAAATTTTCAGTAACCTGTTAAGCGATTTTAAACACTATTATTCGGTGAATAAGGATTACTATAAAGTGTATTCTACCTATGTGACGTTTAGTAGCTGACAGCTGTCTTGTCTAGAACAAACCTGCTGCCAATTATGTTGGGTCGGCTTTCAGGCTAATCCAACGCTAAGTATTAGGCTAGGAATTTAGTACAACATACGTCAAGTTACTAATTTAATTAATGAACTTTGAGAGTAAATATTGTAGAGGTTAAGTAACGGAATTTTGGTTGAAATTATTTAGGTAGAAAATTATTTATTTATTTATTCAAGCAAACCAACAACATATTTACAAATCAAGTATAGTTAGCTATGGTGACCACCCAGCCTTCGGCCCTAGATTAAGTCTGTACGCACACATGTATAATGTGCTGACTATAATTTTAAGAACTTAGGTAGATAAGTCGCCCCACCGGAGATGTCGCGCCGAGATGGGTCAGACAGTAGATTAGTTTTTTTACAATTAAAAGTACCTCAGAATCGGTAACACGCTTTTAATTTGTCTCCCGAAATTCCTTAGTAGTAATACTTAGTAATTTCAATAGTTTCCCCGCTCCGGAAACAAGAGTGGCGCAGCCGGTAGGATTTCGCTGTTATATTCCTAAATTCTTCGCGGTTTTAAATTCGTCGCGTGTCTCGAGGACGAGCTGCACGATAGCTGTGGGAATTTAAGGACGAGTGAAATCCGACGAACCAAATAAATTACTCTTGGTGCGTGTGGGCAAACAAAGGAATACCAAGGATGAGAGTAGCAGCTGGCTGGTGAGTGATTTTTTCGCCAATCCATGTTCCTCTATCCCCCAATACTTAATACCTACATTATTTTGAGATTAAACCTCTCTCATTATAACGTGTTCATTTAGATTATTGGCTTATCTCATTGTGTTCTATAAATAGAACCGACATAGAGTAGTTAAACTTTCAGAGACGCCAATTAATTGTTATCTCAAGTGTATTCTTTGCATTGATATTTTTATAAATGTGTTTTATTAAAAGTAATAAGTAAAGTGTATGTAATTCTACACCTAATATAAAAAAAAAATATATATTTTATACATTAATATTTTTAATTTTATTACCTAAACTATTACATACATTTTGCGTCTAATTATTTTCTGATTTACGTGTGTTATGTTTGAATTGTGTTATCTTGTGTGTTTCATAGCATAGTCAATTGTACTCTCACGAATTGTTTTATCTGTTCCGTTCTCTACTCTGTGAACATGATGACTTCAGTGACTATTGAACAAATACCCAAAGAAATTATTCAATTAATACCTTTGTATAATGGTGATAAAAGACAGTTAAATCTTTATTTGCGAAAGTGTCAGTATGTCCTTGACCGATATAAGGGTAGCCACGAACAAAATCTTTACGTTTATAATGTTTTAACTAGTCGATTGAGAGATGACGCCGCAGCGCTCTTATCAGAACGTGAAGATATTGTGACATGGTCTGCTTTTAAAGATCTACTTATTCAACATTTTGGAGACCCGCGTAGCGAAGCGTGCATTAATATCGAATTAGAATCCTTAAAAATTAAATCCGGTGAAAGTTATTTAGAATTTTGTAATAGAATCCAAAGTGTTCGATCATTATTGATGTCCAAGGTCAACATGATTGAGGATACTGATTTGAAGAGTGCAAAGACAATTATTTATAACAATACGGCCTTGAATGTGTTCTTATACAATCTCCCAGAGAATATGGTTCGTATTGTAAGGCTTAAGGCACCCTCTAGTTTAGAAGCGGCCTTGAGTATAGTACTTGAGGAAGTTAATTTCTTAGAGCAGTATAATACTAGGAATCGCATTTACGGTCAATCTAGCAGTTTCGGATCAAAATTGGTAATGACGCCAGCGGGATACAAACCTTTATTGCCAAATAATATTACCACACCTAAATTTAATTTCGGTATTCCACAGAATAAATTCAATCAGCCCCAAGGTCAATTACCAAATGCATTAACATCACGCCCCAAGCCTGGGTACTTACCCCAATCTCAACAATTTGGGTACAGGCCACCCCAACAATTCGGGTACAGGCCACCTCAACAATTCGGGTATAGGCCACCTCAACCATTTGGGTACAGGCCACCCCAACAATTAGGATACAGGCCACCGCCACAGTTTGGCTATAAACCGTTGCAACCTCAGCAGTTTGGTTACAAATCCCCCAATAATTCTAATACCCCACAAATACTAAAACCTCAAACGCAAACTACTGATGTGTCTATGCGAACAGCCCAACCTAAATCGAATGTACCACAAGGTTTCAATTTAAATGAATTGTCTGCTGACGACTATGAGCCTTATTACAATAACTATTACTCTAACTATGACGATGACTATTATGGTGACTCAAATGAAATTAATTATCATGACGAGACTCATGTTGACTATGAATTACAATCAGAAAATGAAATTCAGGCACTGGATTTTCAGGAGAGTGCCTCGACGGACAAGAAATCTTAGAATTAAATTTTGACTCTAATTTAGAGCTACCGTATATTTATGTAGAAGAGATAGACGCAAAAATGATGATAGATACTGGTAGTATGAGATCGTTCATTGGTCCTACAAAAGCATATGAGTATTTTTACGACTATATACGTAATGAAAATTTTCAGGTGGTTAGTACTCATGCTACTAGTAGACATAATGAAGTAATAGAAATTCCTCTTCTACCTACCTTTGTTAGTGACGATTGGCATAAGTTCTATGTATACGAAGTAGATCCACGGTATGACGGGCTTATAGGTAACGACCTTTTACAGCAATTAGGTGCAATTATTGATCTAAAAGAACGAATCTTAAAAACGAATTCCACTTGTATTCCAATAATCAATAATAATTTAAATTATAAAATTACTGTACAGCCACGTTCAGAACAACGATTTAAATTGCCAGTAGATCAATATTCAGGTGACGCTATTCTTGACTACCAAGAATTTCGAAATGGACTACGAATGCCTAGTGCTTTAGTAAACTGTGATAGTGGATACGCATTTACAGTAATTCAAAACACTTCAGATTGCCCAAAACAACTGACTATTTGCCAACCTTTCACAGTAACGCCATATGAAAATACAGAATACAACATTAATTTTACTACGACCAATACTCCTCTAGAAATTGACAAATTACTTGAAGAAAATTTAGATAAATTAAGACTCGATCATACCAATGGCGAAGAACGTGAGAAAATTTATGCACTTTGTAGGGAATATAAGGACATATTCTACTGTGACCAAATCCCCCTTACGTTTACTAATCAGGTTAAACATCACATACGTACCAAAAATGAAGATCCTATATACATTAAACCCTATAGACAGGCACCTTTCATCCAAAACGAAATAAATAATCAGGTAGAAAAATTACTTCATGAAAATGTTATACAAGAATCTCATTCCCCTTGGAGTGCTCCAGTTCACCTTGTCCCTAAAAAGAAGGATGCGTCTGGTGAAATTAAATACAGGATGGTAATAGACTACAGACGACTGAATGACATAACCATAGACGACAAATACCCCCTACCTAATATTAATGACCTTTTCGACAAACTAGGAAAGAGTGTGTACTTCACCACATTGGATCTAGCAAGCGGCTACCACCAAATAGAAGTAGAAGAGAAGGATAGACAGAAGACAGCTTTTTCGACGCAAAATGGCCATTTTGAGTTTCTCAGAATGCCGTTTGGACTTAAAACCGCTCCTGCTACCTTCCAACGGACCATGGATAATATTTTGCGTGGTCTGCAAGGACTCCACTGCATGGTATACTTGGATGACATAATAATTTACGGAAATAGCCTTGACGAAATGATAAATAAATTAAGAATTGTATTTGACCGACTTAGAACAACTAACATGAAAATTCAATTAGACAAATCTGAATTTTTACGCAAAGAAGTGCTCTACCTTGGACACACTATAACTAAAGACGGGCTAAAGCCTAATGACGACAAAATAAACGCTGTATTGAATTACCCGTTACCAAAGACAACGACAGAGATTAAGAGCTTTCTTGGACTTGTAGGTTACTACAGACGTTTTATAAAAGATTTTGCAAAAATTACTCAACCATTGACAGCCTGCTTAAAAAAGCGCAACAAAATTGTTATTGACCAGAAATACATAGACGCATTTAACAAATGCAAGGAACTCCTGACACATGCCCCACTGTTACAATACCCTGACTATGACAAAACATTTATACTGACGACCGACGCATCCAATGTCGCTC
This sequence comes from Helicoverpa zea x Helicoverpa armigera, assembly GCA_033682625.1. Lineage (NCBI taxonomy): Eukaryota > Metazoa > Arthropoda > Insecta > Lepidoptera > Noctuidae > Helicoverpa > Helicoverpa zea x Helicoverpa armigera. The sequence continues at coordinate 10,062,056 of JAWIIS010000028.1, forward strand.
TAGGCGCTGTGCTGTCACAAGGACAGATTGGCAGTGACAAGCCCATTGCGTATGCTAGTCGTACCCTCAGTGATACAGAATCACGTTATAGTACCATCGAACGTGAACTGCTCGCTATAGTGTGGGCAGTAAAGCATTTTAGGCCCTATCTGTACGGTAGAAAATTCTATATATATACTGACCACCGTCCCTTAACTTGGCTCCAATCTCTTAAAGACCCTAGTAGCAAACTCACACGTTGGCGGTTACGTTTGCAAGATTACGACTTTGATTTAATTCACAAAAACGGCAAACAAAATACAAATGCAGACGCTCTGTCCAGAATAAAAATCAATGCCTTACTCACAGACGACGAAAATCAGTCTCTAGCAGTTAATATTGATGAGAAGGAAGATAAAAATCTAAATGAATGTGCAGATAGTAAAGGTTCATCAACAGTAACGATATCTGATTCTAGTCGAACTATGACCTGTAGTCCTATAGATTTTTCCGACAATATTAGAGAAGTTCACTACGATACAAATGAGTATCCAATACGACCAGTGTCCAGTAAGTCGAACGAAACCGTTCATTCCGCTGTAGAATTAGAATCAACCGGTATACCTATTTTACATGAGGCGATCGACACCAAGCCGAATCAAATCTTAATATTTTCATGGTTTAAAAATCAAATGCATGTTAAGAACCTGTCACGTGACAAACAAAAGATATTAGAAGTTTTCCTGCCAAAAGATAATCCGCAATTAGTAAAGGACTTTTTAAAGGAATACATACAGCCAAAATTAAAATATTTCATTTATTTTGAGGAGAATGAACATCGGAAACTATTTAGCAATATAATAATTGAACTATTCAGAAAGGGAACTATTAACCTATTTGAATGTACAGAAAGAGTTATTTTTGTAGAAGATGAAGGAGAGCAAAAGGCACTTATACTTAAACACCATGAAGGAAAGACCTGTCATAGAGGCATAAAAGAAACGCTAGTTAGGCTCCGTAGAAATTATTATTGGAATAGAATGCAGGAAACTGTAACAGCCGTCATAAACAGTTGCGATGGGTGCCGTAGAATGAAATATGATAGGAAACCCATCAAACCTATATTACAACTAACACAAACCCAAGACGCGCCTTTTCAAGAGCTATTTATAGATCTTTTTAGTATAGAAGGTAAAACTTATTTAACTATAATTGACGCATTTAGCAAATTAGGTCAGGCAATCGAAACTCAGGGAAAATCAACTCCCGAAGTAACTAGAGCACTGATGAAATATTTTTCGTATTACGGTACACCCAGAAGAATAAGCTCAGACCCCGGAACCGAATTTAATAATGAACTAATTAAGGAATTTTTGAATTTACATAAAATTGATTTCCACATTGGAACCCCTAATAACCCCAATTCAATGGGTCTTATTGAGAGGTTCCACTCCACTATAATAGAAATTTACAGACTGGCCAAATACGAAAAACAATGTACTGATGCGGCTTCGGTTATGACTTATTCTGTTCTGGCATACAATCACACTATTCACTCAGTCACTGAACTTGCACCATTTGAAGTTGTCTTCGGACATACCGACTCAAGCAGTCCGTTTAGCATAGAATTAGAAAAACGTTATTTCCAAAAATTAGTAAAAGATCATGCAAAAAGAATAAAAACATTATACGAACACTTAGCAGACAAAATGGTTAATATTAAAGAAAAGAATAGAGAGAGTAAGGGTGGTGAAGGTGAAATAAAGTTTAAAAAAGGAGAAATTGTTTTCGGTAAAGACATAAATAAGCGTAAAAGTAAGGATAAGCCCCGATATATAAAAGCTGTAGTAACAGGCAAAGCAGATAAAAATATTTTACCTATAAAAATAGGAGAAAGGGATACCAAAATTCCTATTAAAAATATAAAACGTCCTCCACAGGTGCGGCATATTATTGATGACAGTCACGATGCTGTCGCTGGCCCTTCATCTGCAAAATCTTGAAGGTAATCCAGGAGTTTTACCGGTGAAACAAGGTCATGCATATTTCCAAACTGATCAGTGGACTATTGTAAAGATCATCAGCCTAGATCAAATTTATACTGACCTTAACTACATCTCTACCAACTATCAAGCGCTTTGTAATTTAATTGATTGGAATGCATCATACTCACAAGAAATTATGACTATTAAAATGCATACAGATTCCATACGTGATTTAACTGTAGAAAAATACCAACAGCTTATACCATCCAAACGATCTAAACGAGGACTCATTAATCCACTGGGCTCTATTATAAAAATTGTTACCGGTAATTTGGATCATGATGATGCGTTGAAGTATGATAATCTCATTTCTAAATTGAATCAAGGTCAAATCACTATATCTAAAAGGTTAACATTGGTCTCTAAAATGTTTGACAGTTTTATTAATGCCACTGAAACTATTGAACAGAATACAATTAACTTCCATAACAGGTTAACTAAAATTGAAACATTAATTAAAGATTTAACTGCTCAGCAAAATAGTTGGATTTTTCTGACGTACTTAACTGGGTTGTTCAATGTTTTCATGAGTAACTTTCGTACTATATTTATTAGATTAAGTGAAATCGAAACTGCACTTGCATTAAGCAGAGTCTCTATTTTACATCAATCAATTGTTAATTCTTCAGAACTTTTATATCATCTTAAATTAATATCCGAATATGAAAGCTTAATATATCCTCCCGCCGAAGCGAACTTGTTAAAAATAGAAGAGATTATATGTGTTAAATCATTTATTAAAAGTAATCAAATAACGTTTATAATGGAGATACCACTTACCGATAATGTTACTTATAACTATTATAAGATTTACTCCCTACCAATTTTCCATGACACCGAAAATAAGACCCTAGCTATTTTCCCCAAATACCCTTACCTATTGGCGAAAGAAAATAGATACTCACCAATCGCAATACCGTGTAGACCATTCTCTGCCGGTGCTCGCTTCCTCTGCACTGCAGACAACAGGATCCCCTTCTATGAACTTACCTGTGTCGAACAGCTTATGAATTTCGAAAACGACCTTACCCTTTGCAAACAACATCCAATAGAAATCGAACAGGTCAGAGTCCAACAAGTCGCTAACAACAACTGGATCCTGTATAGTGAAGAGAAGACCACACTAACAGAACGATGCAAGGATGAGACCAGTAGACAATTGGTATTTGGTACTTACCTGATGACCATCGAAGAACCCTGTGAGGTGGAGATTCATGGCATACACATTAATCATCGTATCTTCATAGAGTCCGATGTGGTGAAAAGAGTACCAATCATCGCCTTACCTCAGTTACGCACTAACGCACAGCTATCCAGTACACGTGCACTTGATATGAAGGGCATAAATCTAGACGAAGTGAAATATATGGCGTATTCGTTAAAACATAGTGAAGTGATCGAAAGTGTTTTTGATAAAAGGGACAGTAGCTTCAGTGCGTCCTTGGTGTACGTGACCTTAGGTTTAGTTATTTTAAGTATTTTTGTATTTTCCGTTTATGTTGTTCGGCTCAAATTGCTGAAATACACGTGTTTCAAGAAAAATTATCGGAACCAATCTAAAATCGATTCTCCCGATAATTTTCCTCTTAAGGTCGGAGGAGCTATGGTGACCACCCAGCCTTCGGCCCTAGATTAAGTCTGTACGCACACATGTATAATGTGCTGACTATAATTTTAAGAACTTAGGTAGATAAGTCGCCCCACCGGAGATGTCGCGCCGAGATGGGTCAGACAGTAGATTAGTTTTTTTACAATTAAAAGTACCTCAGAATCGGTAACACGCTTTTAATTTGTCTCCCGAAATTCCTTAGTAGTAATACTTAGTAATTTCAATAGTTTCCCCGCTCCGGAAACAAGAGTAGTTGCTTAGTTAAATACGTACGTGTTTTCAGTGTAAATATGTCACAGGTATGCACACCATTTACAATAAGTTACAGAGAATAATACTTATTTATAACATTACTGCAGTCAAAACTATGGGGAAAAAAGCAATGAGTAGATATAAGTTAATTAATTAATTACAATTTAAATTGAGAATTAAATTACATTAGAGATACTAGCACCATATAATCAAGATTTAGGATGAGAATAAACAACAATAATTATTGATGTCACTCATTATTGAATTAATTTTGCAAAAGTCTTTACGATTGGTAACACTCGATCGTTCTAAAAACTTAACTAAACGGACCAAAAAAATTAAATCACTTAGGTATACTATAATTTCAATACTTCAATTCGCTGAAACTCTATTGATTTTTAACAAAACAAAACTAAGTAAAACAAGTCCATTGGGAACTTGAGAGTTGTACGAAATCTACTTATCGATAAAAGTTAGAACTTTGAGAAATATCGATGTTGCAATACAAGCTTTATTGGAAATACAAGCAGGTTTCCAACAAGATGTTAAGAAATTATTAATTGATTTTAAATAACAATAGCTTTTGTTAATAAGTAATTGTTTATCGAGCATTTAATTAATGATGATTACGTTTTTAACTTATTGTATTTGGTGTTTGTTATGGAAACGAAGAGTAAAGTTAAATAATGTTATTTTAGCTATCTTTAAACTGTAAATTATAGTCGCAATTAAAGTTTAATTACAAGCTTTTATTTGAATAACTTGCCTTGTTACTGAGGGAGAAATCTTTCAAGCTTTATTTGGATCATTTTATTTAGACCTAAGACTATTAACTTTTGGATCGATATTTAAGTCCCATAATAATCTATACTAATATTATAAAGAGGAAAACTTTGTTTGTTTGGTTGTAATGAATAGGCTCAAAAACGACTGGACCGTTTTTTAAATTCTTTCACCATTCGAAAGCTACATTATCCACGAGTAACATAGGCTATATATGATTCCGGTACGGGCAGTAGTTACCACGGGACGCGGGTAAAACCGCGGGAAAACGGCTAGTACATTAATAAAATTAAAAATGACCTGATGTTGCAGCTAGAAGTTTCTTCTTCTGAAAGAACTCCTCAACTGTTAAGAGTATACGAAAGCTTGCATACTTATTTAGCTGTATTTATTTATTTCTAAATCAGTTGTGAGAATTTCCATTGAAGACTTGTAAAAATTTAATTGTTTGCCACCTCACAATCGTGACTGTTCAATTAAATACTCCTTGCTGTCCAAAGGACCGTGTTTGGCAAACCTTTTCCTGGTTCCTTTAATACATTTGAGTACAAACGGTTTTCCCCGAAGGCTTCTTAGATAATATAAATAGACACAAATAGATGAGATGGCGTGAATTGAAATGGTGGGTACAAGTTTTATAACATCGACTGTAGTTAAATTCTGTTATAATCTATACTTCTACACTAATACAGCATAGATAAGAGTTTTTTTTTGTTTGTTTGTACGCCAAAGGATCCGAAACTACTGAACGATTAGAAAAAATCTTTCACTGTTGTAAAATTACGTTATTCTCGAGTTACACAGGCTATATTTTATTCCGGTACGGGGTGTAGTTCCCACGAAATGCGATTGAAACCGCTGGAAAACACCTAGTATCTGAAATATTTCATTGTTAAAGGTTCTATATAAAACATAGTTTCATTACATATTATATTAGTTGGACTTGACCCACCTTTCTATAGGTGAAACAAAAAATAACACTTTCGACTACAATTTATATCATAGGCCCCGTAAATAAGTCCTCTTAAAATTAAGCCTCAACATTCACACCTCAGCAAAAAAACAAATACAATTCCCGCTTTAATTATTCTCCAAACAATCGCCACAGAACACAGAGTAAAAAACCTACGTACATTTCGTTCTGCGAACAATCAGTGCGACAATTTTGTTCGTCGTAATGTAATTACTGCGTTCCCGTTGTTTCCAACACTTCAGCTTCGTCTGATTAATCTTCGCTTTGCACACCTCGGGAAGTTGTCGAGATAATGAAATATTGGGTGCCTGTAGATGTATCTTGAAGTGTATGGAGTTCGGTGTTTGGGTGCGCAGTTAGTGATAGAAAATAAATTATTGTGTACTGCGCAGTTTAAATCCTAACTTCAGTGTAGCAGGATACAGTTCGCGCTAATTAAATTTGCATTTTTGGAGTTATCGATTTGACACCTCACTCATACGCAATAAACAGTGTTTTATTCAGTTTTTTGACTACCTTGTAGTCAACAGTAGTCACTTTTAGATAATAACAAATGCGCAAGGAGTCGAATAATTTCTGAAATAAAAGTTAATTAATAGGACATCGGCTATGAAATGTGAAAAGACTTTACTTATAGGTTTTATTGTTCCTGTGCTGGACAAAAGGACTCTTGTCATATACATATGTATTGATGAACAGGCGAGTAGCTCAATGGGGATTGCTGGACCATTTTCAGAGGCGACTTCTCTGTACTTGTAAAATACAGATTTATATACTTCTATGTCCATATATATCCCCACAAAAAGGTTCTTTTCCTAAAAGCGAGCAGCACTTTTTTCCAAGGTTTTTAAAAAGTGTAACTGTAATATGGAATTACAAAACGCGTACTTCGAAAACGTATGCAACTAACTGAACACAAGCGACATGTGTGTTTGTTGTGATTTTAGTTACAACATTGTTACAACTACACAATAGCCTGTTTGGAAATATACGATGTAAATATTGATACAAATGTTTTAATACATATCGTAACATAAAAACCGTTGCATATCATAACACACATTTAGGTACGGTCGACTATTCATACTTTTCATCCAAATCCTTTATTTGCTTCCCCCGATTTTATCAGAATTAGTTTAGCCCTTTGCGAGAAAACAATACAAACGAGCTCACTTTTGTAAGTTGAAGAGATCGTTCCCTTGTCTATGAACTTGAAAGCACTAACCTCAGGAACTGCTGCACTGATTTGAATACTTCTTGCAGCGTATGATAGCCTATTTATTGAGAGTAGCTAAGGCTGAGGAAAACTGGTGAAAGCTGGTCTATACATAAGATCTATAAACCTATACATAAATACCTATATAGAGAGAAAACATTTTGTACCCTTTTTTTTTTTTTTTTTTATCGACGTAAAATCATCAAATGACCCCTCCCGCTGTGGGTTAGCAGCGGTGAGGGAGTGTCAGACTCTTACTGACTAAAATCGTCGTGTTCCGTCATAGGCCTTTTATGTACCAGGGCCGCGGTATCTCTTTCGAACAACCCGCAGCCCCGGCAGGCCTTGGCCCTGCTGGGCCCCGCTGGGGTTGCTGACGTCTCTTTGAGGAGCGCGTGGAACAACGCGCGCCGTCGACACGGGTCTGTCGTCTAGGAAGACAGAGGGACGATGAGCCACCCGAACTCACCGCCCACAGACCCACGCCTACGGTGGCCGGGAGTCATCTCGCGACACCCGGCGCCCATGGTGTCTACCTGGTCCAGCGCGGCGGCAGTAGTGTTAAATTGGGCTATCTGGATCACAGGAGATCCAGATAGCCCAATTTAAACTTCTCGAGAAGTGATTTTGAGTTTTTGAGAACTGATTGTTGTTCTTTCAATAACTTGATCTATTCAAACCGTTTTCCTTAGCAACATCTACAGAACTGATTTCGTTTTCTCTAGAACTGAATCATTCAAACATTTTTGTCTCGATCATTCAAATACTTACTAAAAATATCCTCTGAATTATCTATTTGAGAACTGTTTCTAAGTTTTTAATTAGCTGTTTTATACTAGATTTTTAATTATACTCTTTTACTGTTCTTTTTCTATTATATTTATGATAGTGTAGTAATTCTCTTAGCAGTTCCAACAATACTGAGAGTCCAGTTATTCAGAAACACCCAATTTACATCATCATTCATTTTATTCAAAATAATGATCTAGTGACTCCTATGTTTATCTATCTATCCTCAACCAATTTAAAATATTATACTTTTGTTTCTTTCAAAAATAGACGTTTTAATTTGTCAACATAATCTGTTCCTTTCACAGCGTTCAAATAATAACATTGAGGAAATTGTATAGCATGTTGCATCCAAGGATCATTGTAAATCTCCCAATCTTCTATAACACCTCCACATGAGAAACATGCTACTTTATCATTTACACCATTTCCACAATAAAATAATCCGGCCTCAGCCATTTCCATCACCAACCTTCTCCCTGAATTAGCCGTTGCCCAATAATGTCTAAACGAAATTTCATGCATTTTATACACATTATACATTTCATAACGAGGGTTACATTTATTTTGAGACATGTTCTGTTCACTCACTATATAGTTCTTGATACAGGTAATTATAAAGGTGAAATGATATCATACTGTATCTGTACCAGCAATTTATAATGATTAACATTTGATGGGATTGGTAGGGATAGAGGATTTGAAAATTAAACAAGAAAAATATTTATTTCAAAAATTTATTATCTATACACCATTTATATAAAACTATTACATTTTTTAAAGCACATATTTTGTCATGATAAATACAACTATACACATCATGAGAATGTTCATATTTATTATACAAGCTTAATAAATTAGGACAACCTTCATCTTCTAAATTATTTATATTATTATTATTATTCAAAATATTTTTTAACCACAACACTTTTTCTATACCTTTGGTGTAAACACTTTTATCTCTTAAAATATCTACAATCAAATTCTGATGATTTGAGTAGGGCACAAATCCGTCTCTCCAGTATATCCTTCTATTACGTTCAATCCAACTGACTTGTCGTTTTTCTGGTTTCGTCAGATCGTAAAATGGAAATGGTGGCTTAATTAAGAACATATGAATTTTTTTATTCAATAATACAGCAAATTCTTTAATGATAAATTCATTTGTTTCTGTTTTAAAACCTTAAATATCTACAATGGCTGTCATGATAATCTGCGCACTATGTTACTTAAAGGTTTATATTCCACAAGTCGATCGTTAATAATTAAACAGTATCCAGTTGTATTATCTGGTATTGGCGCGGAACATTCAATCTCTAACCGTACATCTACGGGGCCTGTTTTCAAACTATCGTTTTGTCTTGAACAGTCTATAATAAAGAGAGGGGCCTTCTCCTTGAAATCAAACAAATTAAGCAAGGGGTCTGCAGGACAATTGTAATACGACTGACGAAATTTCACGTACATTTCATATAATATATTGTATTTGTTCTCAGAAAAATTTAAGCTTAGAGGCTCGTAAGGATAATACTGCGAATTCAAAAATAATGTTACGTTACTAACCCCACAGTGATCAAACAGAGAACTGTCTTTCGTTTTATTATTTTTTCTGTTGGTTTGCAAGCAAAAAATTACATATCGTGGTTTTTCTAATTGCGATGCAGTCTTAACTGACCAAGAATGTTTTGTAGTTTTAGGGAGCAAAGGATACTCATATAAATCCCAATTTCGAAACGCTATTTGAATAGGTTTATCTCTCTCCAAGTGTTTTAGTAGTGTCAGTCGTTCACGGTCTGACACTTTTATATGTGGTACACGCCATTGCAATCTTTGTATGTCTATTTGAAAATGTGCAATATCATCAGTTGCTAAGATACTGTTTAAGTTAGAGTTACTTCTATTCAAAATAAGTTCATGTTTACAATTTATCACAATTTTATTGTAATCCTCCGCAAAGCCTAAAATCTTATTAAGAGGTACAATAGCACTAAAATGACCATCACTTTTGAATCCATCTAGGTTCCAACCCCATAAAGCAGCAACTTTATTTTCTCCATCATTCATTGAAACGTATGACTTTATTGTCGACGTTATTCCAGAATTTTTAATGCGATCTATTTCAATGCCATTTATTTCGTATCTGATATCTTGAAACAAAAACATAATAGGGTTGTTACTGAACGTAATATTTTTCTTAATCGGTTTTCCATCTTTGTCGAAGAACTTTGCTTGACCCTCGACGTAAAGTGAACTGGCTGATGGTAACACGTATATGTCTTGTTGGTGTACGGGAATTCTGATTTCATCGTTTTCTCTAAAGCTATTAGTGTAGGGATTGTATGTGTGGACTTCATAGCTTTCAATTGAACTATCGAAGTGAGGTAATTCAGTAATTTGTAATATATTCATACTTTAAAACCTAGAGCTTTAAGAAAAGCTTTATTTGCTTCACTCAATTTTTTCACTTTTTTCTTACGTCTATGCTCCTTAATGGTCCTGGATGGAATAAGACGTTTGATTTCCACAGGAGTGTTTTTATAATATACTATCATTTTGTTTTTCTTAAATGAAGGCGTAATTGAATATGTTCTTCACCGAAGTTAATACAGTTACCGAGTTGATCAACAATCTTAACAGATATAGATGAAATTAGATTTTTGTTCACTGGAAAGTAAATAACGTTTTGTGGTATTTCTATCAACCGCCGACCTGCAGCAGTATCAGATACAAATTCGTGAATAAAATGTGCTGGTAAGCCATTGCAGTATGAACCGTTTACAAGATCACATTCGATTCTAATTACATTTAGACTGTTGTTGTTGACTGTCACTTCTGGTCTTGAATTTAATACTGAAAAGTATAGCAAACCGCACTCGTATTGGTCAGATAAATGCAGTGGTGGTTGAAAGTAAGAAATCAATTCAGATGTATTTCCAGAGATGGTAACTGTTGTAGTCATACTTGCATACTGAACGCATTTTGAAGATCCTGTTTATTTTATTTCTTGATTAAACCAGAATTTTCGTAAAAAATTTAAGCAGAGATGTCCACAATTGAAGGGGTGATCACGTTGTATATTATCATAATTATATTGAACTTTAGAACCTACATATTTTATGAATTCTTTTGGAGGCTTAAGATTTCCGTAACTATCAAAATACTCAATGTAATCATTATATTTTGCATAGGCTACCCAATGAGAACCAGGATTTTTAGAACAGTCTAAATTAATAACTCCACATTCTTTTTTAAAAGGATATTGAGGTAGTTCATCTCTCATAAATACACCTCTAAAATAAGGAATACTTTCAGCATACTTTAAAATATCAAAGTTAGTTAAGGCTCGTTTGGGTAGCCGATATCTTAGTTTTTTTGTTTCGATACAAAAATTCCGAGCCCATCTTTATGCGGTTTAAGGTGTAATCCTTTCCCAATACATAGAGCTTCCATTTTTTCATTATGTCTTTTCGATTCAATCAACATCTTTTTAGCCATCTTGAATTCATTAATAGTTTTAGCAATACCAGCTGCACCGCCTGCTAAAGCTCCTGCCGCTGATAATCCCGCAAAAATAGGAATTAAAGGTAATACACCACCAGTTTTTGGAATAGGAATCACACGAGGAAGTTTTAGGGATGAATTATCAGCTAATTCTCTGGCAGCAGCAATAGCTAATTCTATAGCAATCTTCTTGGTCTTTGGTTTTAATTTTTTCATGTGTTTTTTAGTTTTAGTGATAACATTTTTCAGTTTACTTTTTAATCCTTTTCCATGTGTAGCTTTTAAAGAAGACTTTTTATTGCTTGTTTTTAGGCCAGAACCAGTTTTAATTTTGCTGGACATTGCCTTGCTTACTAAGCGTGCTGCAATTTTTTCGCCTACACTCGCATCAGAAGCAACCACTCGCTCTTTTGCCATTTTTAATAGAATTAAATCAGCCTTGTGCCGATCCTTTAAATTTAATGAATTTTGATAGGCAATGTCGTGATTTTTGCAATATTCGTCTAATTTGTTAATACCGCTATCTCCACGTGTAAGTCTTTTAGTTAATTTCGTACCTGGACCGCAATAATTGTAACCAGGTAAATGTAATTCAAATGGTAAATTGTTTATAAGCCAGTTGAGAAGACTACTCTCCCCAAAACACATTACAAGACTGATGAATCTAAATTGTGCATATTAATAAATACTTAAAAGATTCTTCCATGATTTTGGTATTAGGTCAATGCTATAGTAATATATTTGATTTATGAATCCAACTATTTTCAGCTGATGATAAACCTAACCATTTTACTAAAACTCTATTATCTTTTCTTCTAAGAACTTTCTCAACTAGATACACATTGGGATGTTTTGTTTTTTGAAGTTCTTGTGTATAAAATGCGCCTAAAATAGGCTGACCTCTGAGAGTATCTTCAATTAAGTAAGTTATGGGAGTTGTTTTTTGTATTTTACGAATTTTAAATATTTCTGTTGACCAATTGGGAGTATAACCTTTTTCAAATGTTCCTTTGTATTTACTGATACGCACATAATCACCTACTTTGTACTTGCTTTTTAAATTATCAATTTTTAACAACTTTAAATACCTTTCTAATATCATTTTTTTATTAATATTGTCTACATTAGCAGGGATTTCATTAATAGTACGATGGTGAGTGTGATTGTATTTGTAAAGAACATCATTTAGGGTATTATTTATCCAATTGTAATTGCCTTTTAAACTAAATTCTTTATAAACTTTAGATTTGAATGTCCTGATAAATCGTTCAACTATTGAAGCCTTTTTTGTTGAGAAGGTTGAATAATGGTTAATATTATATGATTTCATAAGCTTCTGAAATTTTTTATTATAAAATTCTGCTCCATTATCCGTTTGCAGATTTTTAGGAACACGTCCTTTATCCAACAAAGTTTTGAAAGAGTTACACACATCTTCTTTGGTTTTACTTCTCATAGGAAAGGCCCAAGCATATTTTGAAAATGTATCAATAACGGCAAGAATATATCTGTAATTTTTATTTTCTTTTGAAATTGATTGCATATCAATTAAGTCTGCTTGCCACAAGTCATCTATATCTTTCATGATAACATGTCTTCGTGGATAGTTGACCCTCGCATTTTTATGAATTTCGTTTACCACGTCAGCTTTGCTCATGTTTGCAGTTCAGTATACTTGTCTTGAAATCAGCTATCGTACTGAATAAAACGCTTATTATTATGACTATTTATTCTTTAATTATATCAGCTTCTTTTAATTCTTCGATTATTGATAAAATTTCATTATCATGGTTTGTATTACCGGCATCTCGGGAAGCAATTAATAGTTTCAATCTGTCAACCAGTTCGTTAGGATCATCCCAATATACCAAGTCAGTGTTATTTCTGTATTTCTTTAGCGTTGGTAAGCTTCCTCCAAATTTTGTGACAATATTATTATTTAACGACTCAGAAAACAATGGTTTAATTATGTCTCGATATTTTATACCTTTATCGCCTCTAATTTGTCCATTAGGATTGAAATCTCTCTTATGTGCATTTGTATAATGCAACATATCTTTGTAGACCAATTTATCTTTGCTCGATATTAGTTTCAAATCAGGTTTTCTTCGAAGTAAAAGTTCTTTTAAACCAGCGGTTAAACTGTAGGTTTTATCACCAACTTTAATTAAAATAACATTATCATCATTCACACTATCTATTTTAGAAAATGAAACTATTGAATTGCCCATTAATAATTTTTTGTTTTCACTTCTTATTCCAAATGGTATATTTACCCCTTCATAAATATCATGGATATCATGACCCTCTAATGATATTTCTAAATCTTCCAGTGATTCCGTTTGGGGAGACTTTTTAACGAACTGCACAGAATTCAGTTCTGGAGTGTAGCATTCTTCAAACTTTGTAGATGAGCTAGTATTAATATCACTCAATTCCACATCTTCAGAATTAGAGTGTGTATTTTCTAAATTTTGTATTTTTTCTATTGTTTTATTCGAATCAACTAGGGTTTTAAGGGGATCTGTGACAGGTTTTAACATTTTATCAAGTGTTAAGTTTATAGAGTGTTCCTGGTTTTTCATTTGTTTTATTTTATTCTTTATGGAGTCTACAGATTTCATTAATTCTATTTTAATATTTTTCTCCATATTGTAACTATAATAGGTAACAACTGTGTTCGGCTAAAGAACAAATTATACTGAGTTTGATTGTACATGTTAATTACTTATATGGACATATAAAAAAGTCAGTCAAATTTAAAAAACATATCAAAATTCTGTCTGTATCTTCCATTATTTAATGACGATTCTTTATTAATAAGTAGAAAATTATAAGGTTTACTCCAAACAGTTTGACAAATATTTTTGAACTCTTTCCATTGTAAATCAGAACTAACATGCTCTTCATAAATATGTTTTAAATTTACATCATCTTGTTTGAATATAATAAGAAAATTAACGTTGTCACGTAACAATTGCTTTGGAATTTTAGAATAGGTTTGAGACAAATAGAAACAATCTATTTGTTTATGTCTACCCATACAGAAATAATTGCGGATATTTATTTGATTTTCACAAGCAACATCATCGAAAATAAATACAGAATTTGTTAAAGCTTCACTCGGAGAAATAACATCTTTATCATCATTGAATTCGTAGAAATTAACCTGTGGTACTCTTTTCAACACTTCAGTCAAGAAACGGTATTTAGGTTGAAAAGAAGTTTTCGAGTAAAGATACAGATTTCTGAATTTGAGCCCATTTTCATGCAGCAGTAAACTAATCATAACATTCGTTTTACCACAGTTCGACGGACCACATATTATACAGCGAATGGTATTCGGCAATAAAGTGCTATGCCTGATGTAGTAGGCAGATTCACTTAATCTTATATTATTAATATTTAGGGATATGGGTTGCTTGATCAACTTCATCTCGCCGATTAAATCAAATACTGTTTAGCATTCACATATATACATAATATGATTTAAAAATATAAATAAAATCAAGTATGCCACCTGTGCAAGAATGATGTTATTCTAATCACAGATTAATATATTCTTTTTTTAATTTTATTTTTTTAAGGAAACATAAATAAAAACAGGTTTATAGGTTAAAAGTCATTTATTTAAGTATAATAAAACATGTTATATATCAAATGTACACTTATATCTATGATTAAACTATAACTATATTTATGTAATCCATTTACAATATAGTAAACAAAATATAAGGTTGTTTATTAATAATAAGTATATATTTTTTTCATTCTTAGTTATTAAAATACATTTAAATGTAGATTAATAACATTAAAATGTAGTGTAGTTATACATATTATAACATAATCATAAATTTATTTGATAGATCGGTAGTGCCCCCAAGGTAAAGTATATATTTGGTTTGGTAAAATTTGTCTTTTATCATCATTTCTATTTAATGCTACTTTATTAATTTCTTGTGTATACAGAACATGTTTCATCGATTTTATAATCATCATTTTATGTTTATATGTCTTGTCATTCAATAAGGCTGTCTTGTAGTTAGTTGATGATAATTTTCTTGTCACATGTTTCGTAATGCCTTTTGCTTTCTTTATATGTGTTTTAACACTACTTATACAATATAATTTAGCTCTAAGACCAACAAATTCAGAAATTACATCACCTCCTAATTCGTCTTTAAATAAACCAGGAACCTTTGCATTCCTTTTAAAAATTCCATAAGGGTTATCTTCAGAAAAATTGCTAGTATCAAATTGTGAAATATTTTGAGTAATATCAGCATAAAAATCATTAGTATGTATATAATAAAGTAGACTATCGGTATCTGTGTAGCAAAGCATTGTTTGATTTTTATACTTATTTTTAATAAAATCATAGTGAAACTGATATAAATGTTGTTTCGCATATTCTAAAACAGTAAAACCAATATATATTGGCCTATCTAAGGTTACTTTTTCTTGATTCAATTGAATGACTACAAAATTTTCATTTAATATATAGATGCTTTTTAAATTTGGTTTAGAAATTAACTTTTCAGCACCTACATTTTTATTCGTTAAATTTTTCGTGTCTGCCCATTGTGATGTTAACCTCACGTCTTTTTGTTTTCGTCTATTTTCAATTGTTTTACCAAAAATAGCATTATTAAGTAATTTAAAAAAGTCTTTTTCGAATGCTGAATTACATGTTTGACGTAACTGAGTATTCAAATCAATGTATTTTTTCAGAAAACAGTCTTGTCGAAAAGCTAATATACGATGGATCTTTTTAAAAATCAATCCATGTTTTAGGCATTGTTTTAAGTTTGTATAGTGAATAACATATTTGGTTTTATCATATAAATTTGCTACTAGTTTATAAGTTTTTCCGCCTGGAGGTATTATTTTTTCGGGTGCAAAAGGTAAATCACTGTGAGAATCGTGCAAGTGCTGTGGATAACATAAATCTACTTCTAAAATATAACCATAATCTGCATCATCTGCAACGTTGAACAGATCAAATTTTGATATTTCATTTTCGTTTAATAAATAAAAGTTTGATATCGGCATCTTTTTGGTCATGGCATGCCCGTACAAATTATTAGCATCGAGATATATCAAAAAAGAAGAAGGTTCAGTTACGTCATAATCTGGTAGGTATTTGTTATTAGATTTAGCATATCGAAGTGAACATTGAGCCAAACCGCCACGTATTCCATTTTCTAATAATTCATATATTTCCAAATCAGAAATCAAATCTAATTGAACTCCTGTGTATAAAAGCATAGCATCCCAACTTAAACCAGGTGAAGATACATAATGAGCTGGGTCTAATTTGTAATATTTCAAGCACATTTGTCTAAATTTTTCAAATATATCACAAAGTAATAATACATCACTCTTTAAATATGGTGATCTTCACACTGCCCCGCATCACGCTGCATCTTGCGTGTCGACGCACCTACGCGCGTTCTTGCGGGAGTGCAGATCTGCATCATCGTGCGGGTTTTTCACGCACTCACGCGCGTAGGTGCGTTTTGTAAATTCACGCACAGCGGCTCTCATCGAGTTCCATTTTCAAATATACACGTCACGCCCATTCAAAATCACGCGCGTCACTGCGGGATCAGTGTGCCATACCTTGCGTTTCGCCCCGCACCTACGCGCGGGGGTGCGTGTTTCTCCGCAGGTATGTGCGTGATCCGCATGAACGCGCGTGGATGCATTTTCAGTGTGTTGGACTATGCGTGTTTTCCATACAAACGGAGATTTTTCCATACAACGGAAAAAAACGCATCCACGCACCACGCTGCATCATGCGGGGCAGTGTGATAATCGCCTATAAGTCATTATATCTACCAAGAGAATCAATCTTAAAAGCATCCCAAATTTTTTGTGCACGTTGGTATTCAGCATCTGTTATATGCTCCGATGTTAAACTATTAAAAAATGTATATTTAGGTGGAAGCTCCTTCACATCAGCCCACGAATCAATGTACTCGTAAGGAAAAACACCCTTTTCTCTCAGTAAAACGAATTGATCATAATCTCTGAATTCGCTGGCAAGATGTATATTTTCTTCTTTTGTTAAAGATTTTGATAATGTATCTAAACTACAACTTAAAAATTGAAATGAATCTATAAATTTTATTTGTATGTGGCGAGACAATTTTTCATAATAAATGTTTTTCGTTATCGACATATATTTTTCTTTCGATTTAGGTATTACCTTGATGTCACCCTCATAGTTAGTTAATTCTTTTATAAAAATATGACTATCATATCCCGATAAATTGTGAAACACTACTGGAATGAATGGACATACTTTGTAAGTTAAATTACAATGAGTATGCGCTGCGCCGCGATACTCACCAGTAATATGATCGTGATCAAGAACTTTATCTCCCAATAAAGGCTGTTCGCAGATATGACATATATTGGCCATATCATAGTTGTTTCTTTGGTTTTCAGATAATGAAGACAAGGACTTTTTAATTGATAATATCCTACAGATTCGTTTCACATCTCTAATTAAGTTTTTTATAAATATTTCAATACAGTCTGGACCCCTATGCCAAACATATTTATTCAAGCTGGAATCATGAGAACAGCAAACATAATAGCCAAAAGATGACGGTTGATGCAATTTTATGTTAGTTGTATTATTATCACTTGATTTCGTATCACAATCTAACAATATGCTTTCAAAATCTGCGTATACTATAAAATTAATTTTTAATTTTCTTTCATAGTGCTTAAACTTTAATTTACTATTTTCACCTGGTAATATTGCTAAAATTTCAGAACATTTATGCGAATTATATCGAGTCTTACTTGCAAAAAATTGTAAACATGAATCACAAAACTCTAGTTTTCCATTATGTTTAGTGATTTGACGTCTTACTAATCGTGGGAGATCTTTAATAAGACAGTAATGACCCTTTTCTTCTTTTTCTATGTATAATAAATTTATATGATTAACTTTCTTTAAACTACTCAAATATAGAGGCCCAGTAACATTACATTTTTTATCCAGACCATAAACATTGATACTTATATCAGGATTTTGTTTCTCTAAAAGTTTCAAATCATTAATAGTGGGCGGAAATGCGATCCCTTCAATATTGAGAACTTCTGAAAAATGAGGATAGGATGCAGTTCTACAGACGTTACTTCTAGCAGGATACAGCGAAGCTACAATGCTCCATAACAAACAGTATTTATCATTGTTTTTAATGTTTATGCAACTTTTAGTATTTTTTATAACTGAAGGTAATTCTAAATAACTACCTCCTCTCATAGGTGAATATTTATTTATATTCATTTCTAAATGATTTACTTTAAAAAATGACCAACCGGACTCGCAGTGTTCAAATGCAATCATTTTTTCTACCAAAATATTTATTATTTTAATAATTATACAGTTTATATCTGTACTACTGCATACAATTTCAAATTTGGTATTAAATGATTTAAGCTGTTGTTCATCTGACTTGGGTAAAATGAAATAAGCAAATAGCTCAAAATTTACTTTGATACACTTATGTTTTGCTAACGACAGTTCAATAATTCTATTTATATCATTCTTATAATAGCACAGGAACGCCTCTGGTGTGAGGTGCTCGTCTTCCTGTACTGGACTTAGTCTGTATGTAACTATTCTATTCTTAAATGCAGTGGCAATTATTTTAATACTTTCAAATTCAGTACTCAATAGACAGTTCGACTTATGTAAATTAGATCTGGTATGATTCTTGAATTTTTGTTTTAATATTCTTAAATTGCATTTCTCACATAACATAAAATTAATTTTATCGGGTTCATCCTCATGACGTAGGGTAACTGTGAACAATTAAAAGTTAGAGGTATAAGAATATTTTATTATTTATATGATTAACAAGAAGGATAATATATTATTATGTATGATTATAGGTAGATGTTTATACAATAATATTTATCTAAATGTAATGGGTTCAAAAGAAACCTTAAACTATATCTCTTATATCTAACGAATACATAGTTTTATTTTATAAATCATAAAACTGGTTATATAGTATAATAGTTATATAATGTGCGTAGTTTTAAGCATAGTTACACTACACAGCTATTTATTGAATTAATTATAAGAATTAATAATCATAGAGGGGCAGTTTTTAAATTCTTTACGAATGGCACTCAAATAAGCAGATAAGTGACGCCAACTTTCGGTATCAATATCTGATCTATTCTTTACGGTAACAATCGCATGACGCCACCTATTCATAGGCGACACATTTTCTATTTCATCACATTTGTATATTTTTAACTCAATGAAATGTGTCCCCGGTTTTAATGCATTAGCTTGGCGCGAATATCCATTCGTAACGCGTCTCATTACATAAGAAGTTAAAGGGGGTACTTTTTTACCAATTTCGTTATCAAGAGATGTAGAGTGATCATCTTCACTATCAGAGCCAAAGAGAGCCGCCGCGGTGCTCCTGTTCTCGGTCTTAGCCCGCTTAGTGTCCCGGTCGGAGCGAGCGCTGGCGCCGCCGCCGGCGCCGGTGCGTACGCCACTGCTCGACGGCTCTGAGCGATGAGATCTCTTCTTCGTGCTCTTTTTTTCGAGCGGTTTCTTTTCCGGCTCTTCAGCGGATGACGCCTCGTCCGTTGGGTAAATGTCATCTACAAGTTTCGACCTGTAAAGAAAAAATACATGATAATGTATTCGACAACTGTATATAGATGTAATAAATACCTTTATGATAGTAGAACCTATTCAAATAAAGATTTTATCTAAAACATTTTTTTAATTTTAAGTTGATAGAAGTTATCGATCTATGTTTAACATTACAAAAACTACGACAATTGATTTATAAAATAAAATTATAAATATTATTATATTATTATAATTTTCAGTTATTATATCTACTCATTGTTATATTTTTTAATTAAGATATTTAAACTATAATTCTTAAACTGAAATACCAAAAGATGTTATTGGGAATGTAGTCGATAGTTCGAAGGCTAGTAATAAATCTATTCATATGATAAGACATATCACATTTAAATTAATAGTAGTGAGAAACGTATTACAAAAATATTCAGACCAGACAAATATCAACTAGTCTGTGTGGGAATCGAACCCACAAACACTCGGTTTAGATGGTTGAAGAACATGTTATATTGCGTTCAATATTGATGCGCCCAGGTCTTAACCAATAAACCAAACGTGTCGTCAAATATGTAATTAAATAGGGGACCACATCATGCACTTTGTTTTTAGCGTGTATGATACACCCGAATATATATTATATATAATATATCATAAACGCTTCAAGCAAAGTGAACATTAGACTTTTAACAAATAAATGAGATTAAAATAATACTTACATAATGAACTGATGACTTTATCGAATAGGTAGTTGTTTCAAAAACTGATACTTCTTGATGAGTATATGTACTGGCACAAACACGTACGTAACTTGAAGTGTTTACTAGCAGCTCTAAGCAGAAAGTATTGAACCATAGAATTTGACATTCCTATTAATAGGCACCAATACTTCATTAGTGTGAACGCATTAGTATTTCATCCCTATACGTGTGTGTAAAAAAATGATGATCAGAAGGAAAATTATGTCAAGTTTGACTACTTATGTGAATGAGGATTCCGTTCACATTAATTCCTTATGATTTATATTAATCAATGTTCGAATAACTTGAGATTAATCATTGCTCAACGAAGATGATATCTCTCCGACGGAATCCTAAAAATATTGCTAAGGTAGCAATAATACACAATGAATATACGACTAGTTTCACGCGGTTTTGCTTTGCATTTAATTTATGAAAAAAGTCGTTCATTACAATACATTACTATGGGTGTACATTCGAACGGCACATATTAATTTATTAGTAGATAAATTTGTAAACACAGACAGGCTCAGATTGCATCCGACGCCTCTCTGACGCTAATAAGTATATACAAAGTCTAAAAAAGGAGAGAGTCTATTCTCGAATCCTAAGTCAATACACGCACAACGACACATCAAGCTACACTTTCCAGTATAAATTGAACCATTATTAGACGGGAAGCATATACAATGCGAGACCATCCTTTATTGGAAATGAGTAGCTTGATGTCTCGGTGTACCTACTGTACAAAGGTGAGTAACAAAGACAAAAAATGTTCCAAAATGAAGCCTAAAACTACAAAGTATTATTATTCATTAAGTAAGTGTTATTCTTTAATAATATTTGATACGTGTAAGTTGTGTGTTACAGAAATTGTTAAATTATGATTTCGGTAAGTATTTAGCAATCAAACATTTATTGTATTTTTCACTAGCTTCCGCCAGCGGCTTCACTCGCGTGGTGTGTTGATAAAAAGTAGCCTATGTGTTAATCCAGGGTATCACCTATCTACATACCAAATTTCAATCAAATCGGTCCAGTCGTTTTTGCGTGATTGACAAACTTTCACATTTATAATATAAGTAGGATATAAGTAGGAAGTAGGATTTGTGTATAAATCATATTTAATAGTTCATGTGATTGGATAACTATATATTTACTTATTAGTTCGGATCAGACATAATTTCATACATTACATAATATAAACTCACGCCTATTTCGCCGAAGGGGTCAGCAGAGGTGTATAAAAATACACCTACATTTCACGAAATGTTTTA
Organism: Helicoverpa zea x Helicoverpa armigera; assembly: GCA_033682625.1. Lineage (NCBI taxonomy): Eukaryota > Metazoa > Arthropoda > Insecta > Lepidoptera > Noctuidae > Helicoverpa > Helicoverpa zea x Helicoverpa armigera. Next base: position 10,083,855 of record JAWIIS010000028.1, read on the forward strand.
AGTCCCGTGTAATATGCAATTTTATCTACATACTTATAAATATTGAGTACACTTTTTTCGAATGTATATAAGTCCCTTCGTACTGTGATAGCTATATTTGTTTCACAATATTTATTATGAAATTACGAACACTGTTTTCTTCTCTCTCGATTCAATTTTGTAGCTGTGTGCGATGCATATCTCATTGTTAAAATATTAATTTTCAGGATTCAGAAGAACCATTATTCAACTTTGTTCCCATGGAAGCAGTACATTCAGATAGAAACAAGGGAAATCAATTGCACCTAAAAAGACCAAATCGTGAAGATAACGGTGTGACTTCGTATCATCATCATTGGCCACAGAGCATCTTGGACAGATGATTGTGGCAGTGCTTGTCCATGCGGTTAGTGCCGCAAGCACTTTCTTTTATGACTAAATAAGCCAATAGCTGCACGACACTTCTTGCCGCATTTGTCGCAGGTGAAGCGCGGGTCGACCACGGGTGCAGCGTTCTTCATGCGCAGCCTTTTCTGCTTAATGTTGTCGAGCCAGGCTTCGTCATATATTGCAGTTCCGGCGCGCAGGTCGCGTCTCCATAAGAGCCTCTCATTGGCGCGTGTTTCCCAAGAATTAGCGTTGATGTTGAAGCTGTCCATGTCACGTTTGCAACAATCCTTGAAACGTAAGTTTGGGCGACCCACTCGTCTTTTTGCATCAGCAATCTGCCCGAGCATGACTTCACGTGGCAATCTTTCGGTGTCCATACGATGAACGTGTCCCAGCCAGCGAAGTCTTCTCTGTTTCAGAGTTGCTAGGATGCTGTTGCAATTGGTCTTGCTTAGGACAGCTTCGTTAGTCACCCTGTCCTTCCAAGTGACACCGAGTATCGCGCGCAAGCAGCGCATGTGGAAAGCGTTAAGGCGACGTTCTTGCTTGGAATAAGTGGTCCATGTTTCCGAGCCGTATAGTAGCGTGTTGAGTACGCAGGTTTTGTATACAAGGATCTTGGTAGTAATGGTGAGCTTGTTGTTTCTCCAAACACGCGTAGAGAGTTTGCCAAAGTTGGAAGCCGCTCTTCCAATGCGAGTATCAATTTCCTTATTGTTACAAAGATTGGATGTTGTAGTAGATCCGAGATAGCAAAAGTGATCAACAATTTCTAGAGGAGTTCCATCGAGCGTGATATGAGGTGGATGGTCGACGCCTTGAGCCATGATGACAGTTTTTTTGGTGTTTATACTCATAGAATATAGGCGGCAAGCGTGATCAAACCTATTTACGAGTTCCTGCAGTTCTTGTTCAGATTTAGCTACTAGAGCTGCATCATCAGCATACAGTAGCTCGCGGACCAGTATGTCATATCGCTTGTTTTTTGATTTCAGATGTTGGATATTGAAGAGTCTTCCATCTTTTCTCGTGTGTAGGTGAATTCCGATATCACATTGTTTAAAGGCCTCTATCAGTATAGCCGAAAAGAAGATACCGAAAAGGGTAGGCGCTAAGACACAGCCTTGTCTGATGCCACGGTTCATGCTGAAAGCTTCTGTAGTAAGGCCGTCGAAGATAACAGAACCTTGCATGTTGTCGTGGAAAGCCTTGATTAGGGAAAGTAAGATTTAGACGATCCACCTACATTGGAGGAATTTCAACAAGCAATTAAAAGCCTAAAGCTAGGCAAGAGCTCTGGGCGCGATAACCTACCAGCTGAAATCATCTCATATAAATGCGTAGTTCCGATTCTCTATCAAGTTCTACTTAAATGTTGGGAAGAGGGCACTGTACCTCAGGACATGCGGGACGCAGACATAATTACGCTATACAAGGGTAAAGGAGACAGAGGAGACTGTAACAACTACAGAGGTATCTCACTCCTCAGTGTCACAGGGAAAGCTTTTGCCAAGGTGATTCTGAAGAAGATCGAAACTCTTGCCGCAAGAATATACCCCGAGTCACAATGCGGTTTCAGGCCTGGTCGTTCCACAAATGACATGATATTTACTCTGCGTCAACTTCAGGAAAAGAGTCGCGAACATCAGACACCCCTCTATATTGCATTTGTCGATTTAAACAAAGCCTTCGACTCTGTAAGTAGACAAGGCCTTTACAACATACTTTTTAGAATAGGACTTCGTATACATTTATAAAAAAGCCTGCCCTGGGATTCAAGATTGTACGCATTGAAATATATGATGCCAAAGATTTCATGGACCGAGAAGACACCCTCTGCAAATGTAAAGCGGAGTTGTGTGCACAACATGTCGTAAAACATGTATTATTCGACGATATTTACAAATCCGCAAATGAATTAATTCAAAAGATTCAAAATAATTTAGAGAATTAAAGAAATAAATGTTCAGATATAAATTTTGGTTTTATTTGTTAAAAGATTCACTACAATATCTTGATATGTAAGAATGTATTATTATTATTATATTACCCATAAATAAATAAATATATTTCAATTCTCGATATGATACGTTCTTATCATACCGATATGATACATTCTTATCATACATACTTTATAGAGTTGCTGCGTGCAAGCTGAGCGAGAGCAACTGATTCAGTAAGTATACCGTATGTTAAAATTAGTATCAATCAGAAACAGACATCAGTTTTCGAGAAGTAAACTTTTTTTTCTAGTATTGTTAAGTTATTATAAAAAAATGGTAAATTATTTGTCATTGGGTATTACGGAAGATTTATGAACATGTCCATTCCGTAGTTCTCAAACAAATGATTAAGAGGATATTTTTAGTAAGTATTTGAATGATCGAGACAAAAATGTTTGAATGATTCAGTTCTAGAGAAAACGAAATCAGTTCTGTAGATGTTGCTAAGGAAAACGGTTTGAATAGATCAAGTTATTGAAAGAACAACAATCAGTTCTCAAAAACTCAAAATCACTTCTCGAGAAGTTTAAATTGGGCTATCTGGATCTCCTGTGATCCAGATAGCCCAATTTAACACTACTACTGGCGGCCGGGATGAGAGGTGCGAACTCTCTGGCGTTCCGCCTCCTCCTTCTCGAGCATGACCGCTTCGCAGAAGGAGGCGACGGCATCCCATTCCCTCTCGCCCCGGACCATGGCCTGAACCAGGGCCGGACGCGAGAGGTCGCCGCCGCCCAAAGCCTCGACGAGGACCCGGCGGTGCCCTTCCCATGCGGGGCACACCTGGACTGTGTGGTCCACCGTGTCCTCGGGGCTGTCCGCACAATGGTGACACCCGGGCGCCTCCTCACGACCGATGCGGTGCAGGTACCTCCCGAAACAACCGTGTCCGGTGAGGACCTGCGTCATGCGGTACGTGAGGGCGCCGTGACTCCTCCCGAGCCACTCCTCAAAGAGGGGACTTACCGCCACGATGGTGGCGTGCCCTAAACATTTTGTACCCTAAGGCTCCGAACTTGCTGAACCGATTCGAAAAATTCTTTCACTGTTGGAAAGCTAAACTCTTCCTAAGTAACTTAGGTTATATTTTACCCTGGTACGAGCAGTAGTTCCCACGGAACGCGGGTGAAACTGCGGGAAACGGCTGGTTCATAATATTAGTAAGGATACTACATAGATTCTGGTCATTGTGATTGCCTCGTGTTACGTAATCAAACTACGGTTCGAGTAAATTGGGTTTTCCCATTAGGGAAATTATCCATTGTCTCTATTTCCTCTTCATCAATAATAATTATAGAATACATAGTAGGCTCATGAAACTGGACAATAGTTAATGAAGTTATTATCTTCTGCTAAATTATACCACTCCTTGTTGTAAACCAATTCGCCGCCTGTCTGTTCGTTGTAAACTAAAAAAGTACTGAACAGATTTTTATACGGTATTCATTATCAGCAAGGTATGTATTTTACACATTCGCACATTCAAAATCCCCGCGAACAATCGTGTTTGATCCGGTTATACTGGAAACCTACCCCAACATAGTTGGAAAAAGGCTCGGAGGATGATGATGAATCGTATTTGATCACCTAGGGGTATTGGATTGCCCAGGTAACTTAGTTGAGGAGGTCAGATAGGCAGTCGCTTCTTGTAAAACACTGGTAATCAGCTGCATCAGATTTGATTGGAAGCAGACCAAAAAATAGTAGGGAAAAAGGCTAGGCAGATGCAAACACAATTTGAGTCTATTTCAAAGATTTTATAGCGAATTTAGCATTTCAATACAAAAATGTAGATCTGTAACCTTTTCAGTACTTAATGAAAACCTTTTTAGAATTACCATTTCATGAAAATTGCTCCGCGAATATTCGTGATTCATTAAAGTTTTAACGTTTGTGAAGTTAGAAAGTTTCAGTGCCCGTGGCAGACGGTTATTTTGGAAAGTACTAACTAGGTTCTGGAGTTTGTACCTTTCGGTAACGGTAAATATGTATGTTAGTGGAACCTTTATATGAATAAACAGACGAGGTAATCAACGCATATATCTTCTGGCTATGTTTGAATACAAATAATCGACACATATGTATGTATATCTTTTGCAAGAACACGTGTTCGATTTTAAAGTACTATACATCTTAATATATACCTACAAAAAGTATAGTTTACCTATTAAAACGGGATATTCTCCTTATCTCTATTAATTATACGATTTCCGATTTGATTGCTTATGAACAATGTGTTGCAATAAATTTTTAATGGCTAATAATACAGGCATGCATTCTTTACGCGTTCCTGCAATTTAGATACCATTAACATTTACACAGAACATTTTATCTTTAAGCTACATATCTCCCTTTATATCATCATCATCATCTCAGCCATAGGACGTCCACTGCTGAACATAGGCCTCCCCCTTAGATCTCCACAGATACCTGTTGGAGGCGACCCTCTACATATATACGACAACCTAAATTCAAGGACATACCCACGTACTTACCTACAAGAGCTGAACAAACAAAACCCTTACTTAAAATTCGCAATTTCATTCATGTACCCCAATTTTATTTCTTCAACTGAAACGATACGTTCCAACCCACAGGCTTTGATCAAGGTTCCGTACCTTCCTTTTATCTTTTTACGGTTATGTAAGTTAGAACATTACATTATTCAACTGGGTTTGCCGGCTGACCAAGGGAATCCTATTTAAATATTTTACCTATTGTTACGTTTGAGTTGGTGCGTTTGTACAAATTGATATGGTGTGCTGGTATGAAAATTGGTACGAACGAATGGTTACATGAGTTTATAACAATTATTGCTAATGATAGCGATTTAAGTTTTGAAATTAGTGCGATCTTTACTCTTACCGTTAAACAGTGATGTCTTACATAGGTGCTCTTAAATACTTAGTCAAATGGCTGTGAAAAAGGAACACATAACACTTGTGACACTTTTGTATTGATTTCAAATTTTATTAAATAATATTTGTGTATGGAACGCAGATAACAGTGTTTTCACCATTACAGCGCTTTTATACTAGCGGCATTTTCGGTCGGTTTTTCCAAACGAATCATTGACAACTACCAGTTCAAACGTTGTAGCGCGCGTAGAAAACCACAGTTTTAGCCGTTGTGAAAGCGCTGTAATATCACCTGATATCATTAAAATTTTGAAGTTGTACGGGTATTTTTTCACTCATCCCATTAAGGATAAAAGGATGCTTATATTTGTTACACATTAACGTCAGAAAGCCGACATTTATAGTGCGAATGGAAGTGGGAGCCTGTCAATTTCCTGTCACAATCAGTGCCAATATTCTGTGTACAAATCTGGATGAGACAGATAATCGGTAATCTGCAAAATAACAGCAGAAATGTCAACAGTAATAAAATATGTAAATACCCTATATAAAGGGCAAATGTATTTTTATATACTTGTAAAAGGGATACTGAAATTACAGACTCATAAAAAGGCCACAGTAAATACTCGTATATAGCTAAGTACGCTCAGAATTGTAATATTAATTCAACTCTCTCAAGTTTTTACTGATTTTACGTTTTTTACTCCCACACTATTCTGCTGTGTAATTAAGCCTAATAACGAACTTTTATTCGCTATTGAGATTTCAACTTGATGTTATTCATAAATCTATACTAGTATTTTTTAATTATTCTTTTACTTGAGCGTGCTGATCTCCAAAACTAGTGGTCGATTTGTAAAAATAAGGTTACTTTTATTTTAGACTACATTTTATTCGCAAGGGCAAAGTACATACGGAACACGAATGAAACTGGTGACGGAACCTAGAGTTATGTAAGTATGTCTTAAGCCTAAAGTACCTACGTGACAAAAACCCTTGCTTCTTGAAGTAACATTTAATAAAACCTTCTTATTTTATGACACCTACATAGCAAAGAGGTTAAGGCAAAAGTTGATGTTATACAGATTGCGTGGTAGTTCGTAAGTATCCTAAAATTTCCCTAATATTTGGGCCACATATGTGGGTAGCACCTATAAAGTGATTATAAGATAAGTGAGAATCGAGTGTGGGTTGGATTCGTTATGCCCTCAATGTTTTTGGGATCTTTGTTTAGGGAATTCCAGGTCGAAACAAAATGCGATCTAGGTCTGTTTACAGGGATAAAGGGTACTTGTTGAAACACCCACTTGGTGGATTGTAGAGATTTTTTATTCAGATATTTTGAATTGATACCTAAAATAATTTAAACGTAAAACATTAAGAGCGATAAAAGCTATGGCAGTAGATATAAACATATTATATATCTCATACATATATTTAAGTACCCATGATCTTTCTAAATTCATAAAAAATATTATTAATAGCTCCTTAAAAACATTAACTTAATAGCTAAAATATACAAAGCGCATTTTTTAAAACCATTTCTTATACACTTAATCGTTTTCATTTTATCACAAAATCTAATAAACACTACAAAGTCAAACGAGATCGAGTCTTTAGCAACACTTTGTTATTTTAACAAGTTTATAACCAAACAAGTAAAAATATGATATCCTTTGAGCTTCACATAAAAAGATGTTGAAGACTCTAATTATAAAAGCCTTGTATGAAAAAGTTTGGCTTTAAATTAGAACATATTTTCTAATATCGGTACGAGCACACACACACTAGCGGATTTTCTGCGCGTCATCGCTCGGTTGGTATGAGCGTTTATCTCTCAGTTAACATAAAATAACATATTACTGGCATATTACTAACATACTAGATAGCATAATAAGTATATCCCTGGAGCTCGTCAGAGGTTTAGGAAAGGCCAGAAACGTTGACTCTTTGAAAACTTAATTTTTGTTTTTAATAACGGCAGTAGCCTACCCGTTTTGACAAACGTGTCTGTGAAATCTAATATCGTTTTTATTCATTTTCCTACGAGCGGAAAAATTGACGTTGTTTCTCACAAAATCTCACTCATAGGATATTAGGACCACATGTTCAGCAACTGAAAAAATACAAACAAGTCTTGATTGTTATTATTTGGTAATAGACCACGTCTGCAAAGTTTTAGCTGATTACTTATCTTTGTTTGTAGACCAATTAATTGCTAAAAACTTTGCTAAAAGTTAAACATAAATATTTAGTAGATCGGTCGTAATATGTGAAACTTATTAACCTAATCACCGCAAAAGCTTTAGAGATAACAAAGTCAGCCTTCTACAACTAAAAGTTACAAACCCCGATTTTATATTATTATGTTTGTTCAGGTTGGTAAAATGGTAAAAAAAAGTAAAACGAATTTAATCTAAGTCATTTACTGTATGTCTGTTATAAATTCTCGTTTAAAACAATGAACAAAATAAGGATGAAGACTATTATACCACCATCATATATAAGCTGTGTCCTACTGGGTCCATAATTATTGTGTCCATCTTATAAAATGTAACACCTATGTGACATATGGAATGATAATCAAAAATTGAGTATTGAAGGACATAGATAGAATCATCACAAAACATCTAAAATGTTTATTAAATGAACCAAAATTTGGTAGTTTATCTGCACCTAATTCATCATGTACATGCTTAAAGTTATTCGACCCAAAAACAAAACAGAACTCGATCCAATCAAAAACTTTATACCGAAAAGGTTTGAGAAAAACTTTATATGAAAACAACGACAACTCTTTAATTGAATCCATGTTTCTAAGAAAGAAAATAAAAGGTAAATTCAGGATATTTTATCGAAAGGCTCTGAAGACTTGTATCTTGATCTAAGGGTGCGGTTAGCCGGAACGACTGAATTCACAATTGCAAATTCTATCTCCACCTACCATTTTTTTTACTCTAGTTTTCAATAACTGATCGACCCGTTGTATGTACATCGATTAAAGATTAAAATGTGACATAATTCATAAGAAGCTTATTTCACAATGCAATGCAATCGCAAATCAGTGGGCAGATTATTTATTGTAGCCCGTAGATAGAGAACAATTGCATCTGCTTACATTAAAATAATTTGACATGATTTAATATTAAAATGCTTCTAAATAATGGTCGGGTTTTAGCTTTAGTTCTTTGATTATTTGGTCTAAACATACCCTTAAATACAATAGATACCGGACTTCAAAAGGTATTTTATAAATGTCAGAAATGTTTCTATCATAAATAGTTTTCTTTCTTATAATGCCATTTTGGATACCTAAGTAAGTCAACAATAGGGTTAATATACTTACGTTTTTCATCCTTTGATTGATCAAACAATATTTGGCTGCGAAAAAATAAAAATAATTTATCTCATATTCTGGTACAGTCTGGTAAAAACTAAATTAGTATATTTTTTTTTTTATTTAGCACAAAGAAATAATACAGTGGAGAGAATTCAATCAACAAAATACCGTTATACACGTAATCATATTTGTTCATTTTCAAATCTATTCATGTAATGTAACACAAACATAAAACATATACTTTGTATGAGACGAGATAGTCTGGTCACCCATCTATTAACCGACCGCGCCAACCTTAAGCCTTAACCTTACTAAAACGCGAGTTTTTCATTTTTATCCATTCCAAAAAACTAAAAATAAAGCACATGTTATTGAAAAGTGATATTAATAAAATGATGGGTGTCATCCCCATTGCTCCCTTCATGTCACCATGCTCATTTGTCTTACACATTCACAGGAGCTGACGAGGGTAGACGATGGGTAGACGGCTTGCTAAGTACGTCAATGATGTGAATACATAAGTATGTGAGGATCAAGGAGAAAAGAAGACTAGCGGAGGTACCATCACGCACGCCACGAAAGTGGCGCGCCAAAATGCGGGTGTGCAGAAGACGAGGAACTTTACTGTCTTAGCTCTTATACACCGTCTTTGGCTCCAACCATTTTTTGGAATACCAAAAATTGTCTCAAAGAACCCGAACGAATCTTTAGTTCACCCGTAATTGTGGTTTTGATCAGGCCAACCGTAAGTGTTTGAACAAGGCCCCTGACCTACCTACATTATGGCATCTCCGCTCATCTTTCCTTACTCCTTGGTCAGGGTAGACCCAATTGGATACTTCAACAATAACTGAGATTGTTTTTGAAGGAGGATAAGTAAATTCTGGGTTGATTGACTGATTTTTAAAGTTAAACTGACAGTGATGATTGGTTAGTTTCGAAGTCTAGGTATATGTCTCTATCATCTCATGAGTAAATATCTTAGGAGTAATAGTCGGAAACCGTAGATAGTCAGTAAATAGTTTTAATAAGAAATTATATTTATTTTGTTATTTGCAAACCACTGTGGTTGAGATCGAAAGTTAAAACATGACTCTTTAAAAGCAAGGTCGGTAAATATACTATCTGAATACCTTGTACTGAAATCCTGAAACAAACACACGGGTCGTAGTTTATTTTACAGTCCAAACATACATAACGCCACGCCATGGATGACCAAGGTAGAATCGGAAGATGGAATATAATTAAATGATCACAAAAACCCATCAATGAGTCTTGTAGAACTAATTATTATTACAATGTCTTCTGCAGAACTTGAATAGAAATCAATAAAATCCTTCCTCAATAATAATCAGTTTCTTCACAAAGACCTCGTAGATTGGTTTTACGGCAAACAAAGGAGTTAACCCGAAAGAAATTACGTTACATCGATTAATTTTCGCTTGAGAAACGCGATCGGCCCTTAATTTGAATTGGGTATAATCCTTTAGATAAGGTATTTAGTCGGATAAGTATTCTACATGAAACATGCGTTCAAAGAGCTTTAGTTTCATGACTAAAACGAAACTTTTAGTATTTTCAAATTTTATCCAACTTGAAATATTTAAGACTTTTTTGCCCGACTGCAACTGCTAAGACAGAGACATGCATTTCGTGTGTATCTTGTATCTATGTATGCATGTTATATTGTTTATTGAACCTACCTATTAGCAGCAACTAAATTTTACTAACCTACAAAAATAAAAATCATGTTTTTTAATCACTGTTGTTTCTACTAGGCATAAAGTTACAGTCCCATGCAAGTTATATAAAATATAAAATATCAGGGCCACACGTGAATCCCATGATTTATAGTAATGGGTTTGAATACGCGACACGGCCGGACTTTAATAGTTTTATAGCTGGTTCCACATTTTATAGCATTAAAAACAGAAGGCAGAAAAACTATTTACATTTCATTTGTAACGAGCATAAAATCACATAAGGACATTTTATACTTTACTTAAATAATTTGTTGGTAAATTAGTTTATTTCTGATAAAACTTTTTGGTCCAGCTTCACTAGATTCTCAAGGGAAATTAATTCATGGATAGAACGAGACTTTCAATCATTGTAATTTATAGGACTTTCAAATAGGTTCACTAAATCCCTACAGCTTTACAAACTCACGCTATCTTTATCGCTTATTAATATTAGTATAGATTTATTTCGCTATAATTTATTCTTAGAAGAAAATCCCAGTCAACTTCAACCACTTCACTGTCAACGATGCAGACACAATAGTTAAACAATCGGTGTGTATCACATATAAGTCATGGGACAGGGAAGTTATTAATTTACCAGAGCCTGTCCCAATTACACATGTGTAATCAGTAAAGAAAATAAAACCAAATGCTTTTCAAATCTCAATGAATGAACTGAAAAGCTTCTAGTCAATGTCAAACAGTTGCAGTCGCAGAGATCCTATTAGATAATCTCTCCCCATAGAATTGTCAAAGGATAAAAATCGCACTAAACTAGAAAACCTGTTTAACATTTCACAGCATCCATTTAAAACGACTGTCTCCACAAACACGGGAAAATAAACCATTTTAAGAGTTGCACACTGAAGACTGAACAGTCAGCCGACAGTTGGCCCAATGATAGGATAAAAGTTGGAAAGCGTGAATTCAATAAGGTTTTCAGTCGGTCTGATACCGGCTAATTGTTGTTATGTGCGTAATACCATTCAGTATTTATCTTTCACAAAGCAGTCCGTAGTCTGGAAGTTGGTGATTAATTCACCGTGTCCGTCCTGCGCCTGATCTCTCTCCAGTCGTGTCGGATTTTCCGTCCCATTTGGCTATGAGAGTGAAGGAATAGTAAGTGTACCTTTGTCTGCGCAAATGCTCGTGCTCTATGATATGTATGTCCTGCGCAGATGGCTGATCTCCTTATATGAAAACAGCCGCCGTGGCCAAAATCGGCCTTGGAAGCCATTATACTGATCTATGAGCCCGAACAAACTATCGGCCGACTAAAAGTTTGCAGTGTGTACTCTTAAACTACACTACATGACAGAAAACTCGTTACGCGTTTGACACGAATTTTCATCTAACACAGTCTAGTGTTGCTACGCTTTAATTCCCTTTGAAATGTATTTTATGGAAATCCTTTTGAAGTTTAGGATTAAATTAATCTGTTAATTAGGTTTTGGAGATATAAAGCTAGAAAGTTGTGGGTATTCACCTAATCTTTCCTACTATGAAAGAGATGTTATATTTCATGTAAGTTGGTCAACCATACTTTTGTTGTATGTTACAGGAAAATAACAATAACCGCAAGTTTATTTTCCTAGTAAAATTAAGAAACTTTCGTAGTATTCTGAAAATTATTTTCCGGTGACTTATACATTGTTTTTGTATGACTCGACGACTCGGTCACTACTGAGCGTTCCTGAGCTTACGCATACAAAGTCAACGTGCATGGGTACATTTTTACCGGTTTCGTAAGATAGAACATATATTATGAAGATTCAACTTTTAAAACACCATTGTCAAATAACAAAACCATAGCTTCAACAACAGAAATATTTAATAAACACCATACTTTTTGCAGACCAATCATATTTATGGGGGGAACAAGGAAACGCTTTCAGTAAGGTAATGAAGTACCTCACAATTGTATGAATACATTGTTATGATTTATATTCTGATGAATAAGTTGGGAAGTGAGGAGGAACTTAATGAAAGTCCAAGTGTTTTGTGTTCGGAGTAATTTATGAATTTTGTTTTTGAAGTGTAGGATATAGGTCAACGGTATACTAAATACTTTATAGAAGAAGATATTCTGACTTTTCAGAACTTGTCAGACCATATCCCACCTCGTCGCATGTCCACTGTGCCCTGAAACTTGCTCTCGGGATTACCTAATGAGCGCATCCGGCCATGCTCTCGCTGAGGCGGCATATTGGGTTGACAAAATGTAGTCTCACTTTAAGACAGGATATCAACACGAAAGAAGAAGAAGAACAAGATATTGCTTAGGTACATCTTTTCGGCTGTAAGTACGACTTTATCGCATAGTCTCATATAATTAAGTTTTCAATATCGTAAGTTACACTGAAGTATAACTATTCTGATCTCTATTCAGCAATGTCATGTAGAAGGTTCTTTATTCTAAAAATAAAATATAACATAAAAGTGGTAATTCCTGTTAAGTAAGCAACTTTCAAAAGCTAGAAATATGTCTATACTGACTCAGTAACAGTAATAGAAAACTTAGGTTTGTAGGTAAAACCCTCTTTACTTTGAACACTTTCAAAGGGAAACCTTTTTTAAGTTTCATTAAAATTCAACCAACAGAGTCCTTATGCTTATCGATTTTTTTTCTTTTTTTATTTGAACTTTTTATAGCGTTGGTTCTTGGTGAAGGTCAGAAAATTCTATTCCTGGCATTTTTATGCTTAGTTTATCTACTAGAGGAAAATATTAATAATAATAATATTAATTTGCCCCGCAGGGCATCTGAGGCGGATGACGGGGAGTAGCGACCCCGCGGGGCTATATATCCGAGTGCTCCAGGGAGAGTATACTGTCCCCCATCTCCGGTTTGCCGGAGTGAAGCATGACGGGGGATAGGTCTCCCGCCTCTTGGCTTGCCTTCATCGGCCGGTCAGAGTGGAGTCGCTAGAGCAAGGTTAGTCCTGCTCGGAGGGTAGGTGCCTCGTGGTAAGTGGCGAGTGGGCCGGTGATGCTGGACCCACAGGGAGCGCGTGATCTGCGTTTAAAGTCCGCCGAGGTATCCTCACCCTTTTCAGCCGCTCATGTACCTGTTGCCCCCTTGTTGCGATTTAGCGACTGATTCCCGGGGGCCCAGTAAGTGAGTTGGCGAGTCTCCACCTGCCATTTTTACGTGTATTTATTACATTGTTATCGGCAGGTGCCATAGTTCCCGTACTTTCCCCATTCCTAGTCCACTAGCATCCCATCACAATAGCCCAAGTAGTTTTCATCCATAGTTAGCAATAGTTTAGTACAGAACCGGGGATTGTCCTTGGGTACATTTCTATAGTGTATACAGGGATAATCGTCGGTTTTGTGTCACCATTTCATTAAAGTTGTCTCAAAAGGGCTTCAGCGTGTTGGCTTCGGCCCCACGTTTGCCTCCCAAAAATCCGGGACTCTGTAGTTCCGAGGTCTGGTAGAGAAATACAAAATATTAATTTTCATAGTCTCTCCCAATTGGATACTTATTTAACAGAGGGTGCTTTTTATATAGGTAATTAGTTCATTCCAAAACAGTAAAATTATTATCTTGGATTTTTTCCCACCATTTCCTCTAATTTAGTAGCTGTAAATTGATTAAAATATAAAAATAACTTTTGTCAACTCCTGCTGGCGATTTTTGTTTCTAAACAAAAATAACTTCAACCAATCCTAACGCCACAAAGATATCTTTCCAACCTTTTTTCGTAACGAAACCTTAAAAAGCCCGACATTGTCCTTCAAAGAAATTTCGCTCAAAATATACCTATTTTCATTCAAGACCTGTCAGATTTGTCGACTCCAATTGAAAGTTCTCTAGGCAACTTGTTCTTGTCACTTCAATGGCCGACTTTGAGATATCTTTGAGAATATAAGAGATAGATAAGTTAATTTTATTGTATTAAAAATGTAGGTAAGTATCAATGTCAAAGAAAACTCTTTGATCACGTTAAATAAGTTTTTGTGTCTCGTAAAAGTTTTTTTTTGGATGACTGCTACTAAGTGGCTAACCTTTTTGAGAGTATGTAAAGGTATCCCTATTAGGTCAAGTAAAGTACCTATTTGATTCTGTTTTTAGTTGAATAGGGATTATTTTCATTGCTTGAGTGGAATTTATCGAAAGGCTAGCTTCTGCCCGCGGTTTCACCCGCGTCCTGGATGGATACAAAAACTATCCTATATCCCTCTCCCGGGTCTAAGCGACGTCCTGTTATAAAATGTGTAACTAACACAACTTTATTTTATATTTATACCTCTAGAAGATAGATATGATGATGTGAATGAAGTTTATAAACGGTTGAATTTGTTTATTTCAAATGGATGAAGCCTAATGAAAAGCATTTTAAAGCAAAGCCCATGCTATCTTTGCCATCTTGCCAGACAAAGCAATTGGTGATGAATGACAACAAACGGCAACTGCCGTCAATCAAAAGCTTTGCTGTCAAGAGAATTGAAAAGTGGAATAACCATTTAAAGAGGGCCCCTTTGCTGTTTTACTTGGTTGTTCATATAACGAAAAGCATTATGCTTTCTGAAATCTCAATTTAACTCCTCCACTACTACTGCTCCGAGCCTTTTTCCCAACTATGTTGGGGTCGGGGTAGCTGAGTACCGTGCTTTACAAGAAGTGACTGTCCTGCCTGACCTCTTCAACCCAGTTACGCGGGTTAGACTAGTCTCAGTTTAACTGGCTTCTGACTAACCGTAACTGCCAAGGATGTTCAATGACAGCTTTGACGCTGAAGTGCTAAAACAATAGTGTGTAAGTACAACTGGTTGTATACATCGAAAATACCTATACAAAATGCAGATAGTACAGCCCTAGCCAGAGCTTAGCATAATCTGCAATCTATTGTTCCATTATGGACAAGCGCTTAGACGCTTAGATGTGCATTTCTGTTCGTCTGGGAACATTTAGCTTAACGGTTCTCGTAAAGCCGAGACTTAGGTCTTAAATATTTTGCTTAATTATTCCTGAGGAGTTAGGCAAAATGGTTTTGAAAGAGCAAGATGGTTATAATTTTAAAGCCAAAAGTAGCTAAGTTATTTCAATGAATAATAAAACAAACACTAAAAAAATGTTTTAAAACATTATGTTATTACCAAATCTTTTCGAATAAGCAAAACAAAGTGTAATTTTTATGATTTTTTTTTTTTAATTATAAATCTATTGCTGGGCACAGGCCTCGTCTCACACAGATAATTATATAGCAAATGTTATATGAACTTAAATTAGATCGAACTTAACAAAAATATTATAGGTATAACAGGTATTAAATGAAACACTTTTTCAGGATTAGGTCACCATTTACTGAAGAAACATTTTATTATTTTTATTGCCAATTCCAGATCTGGCTATTACATTAACAGTAAGAGCCTTATAATAACGGTTTACCTCTTAAAAGTAACTCTCAGAACATTAACCTTTCGCTTTTATGGTCGTACAAAACGATGGCTCATTGAATTTAGTGTTTCTAGGCTTCTGTAATAATAACTGTCAATTAGCCAATCGCACTAAGCATTTAAAGAGGTTTAGACATTTTTATTCAGGTGCGCGGAGTAGTTTCAACGGAACGGTGATAAAACTGTTAGTGCATGCATATACTATAAGAAGAAGATCCTACGCTAGGGGACCAGTTTAACTGCGGGATTGTTCGAAACCCGCAGTTGAACTGGTAGGTACGGTAGACCGCACATCAGTGGTAACTGTCATGCACCTTAACGCAATAGTAATAAGTACGATTTTCCTATAAAACTGTTACCACTGACCTGAAGTTGACTGTAGGTACATGAAGGGCTTAAGAACAAACAAGGTGGGTTTTAGTCAGTCAGAGTTTGACACTCCCTCAAACTGCTCCTATTTCGGGATGTTTGATGATTTCCCATAAAAAGGAGAATCAGTTTACCCAAGCCAGTTACATCCTGACCCTAATTAGACCATCCAGTAAGAGTACGTACATTTTATACATTTACCATACCGTTATCAATGTTGCCATATACAAAACGACCATTAACTGTTAACCTTTAAGCTGAAGAAATCTTATTTTCAGGCAAATAAGTACTAAAGCTTTTATTCTTTGCCTAGGCATTTTAATTAAGGCGCTAATTTAGGATAAAATAAAATTGAAGCTACATGAACTGTTTTGTTTAAAACTTTTTTGGGATTAAAAGGCCTTGAGTGTTTAACAGGGCTGGAATATAATTAGTGAGTCTTGCTCAAGTTTTTAATCTATTATGACACAAAACATTAACAAAGTTATGCTTTTAAGAAGAAAAATATTCTTGCCTCACGAAAGTTGACATAAAAAAAAATCGTATTTTCGTATTTTCTCTAACTTCGTGGAACTTCGTACAAATAAGCAAACGCTAGGTACCGCGAAACAGTCGTTCTTGCAACCTCAATGAAGTGAAGGAACTTTTTATATTCAGTAATAAAAACCCCAACCCAGTATGAAGATGCAAATGCACGCTACTTTTGCTAATGAAAAGTCTTGCAATCATAAAAACTTCTCATAAAACTAATGAAGGAATGTAAAATGCATACTCGTTCACTGTTTAAGTTGGTCTTGCGAAGATATTTCGCTGCGATTTAAAAGGAACCTTTTAACATTAAACAATAACATAGAGTTGCATTTACATATAACCTCAACGTCGCTAAAAGTTTGCTACCATTTGAATATCCATTCATTCAGTTTTTGACAATACATCAAAATATATTTTTTTAGGTACTCTAGACCAACAAAAGTCACTCTTAAACCTTTTTATGTCTCCTTTTCTGTTAATTTTGTAGGTCTATTTTATAGTACTTCTCTACATTTCTCTTTACCAAATTACCTACGTCTTTCTATTTGCAATAAACCCAAAAATATTATTTAGGTACTCCAATAGATAGAGTGATTGATGTTGAAGGTTTTATCTAGTATACATATTATGGTGCAAATATCGGTACTTAGCCAGAATTGACTAGGTTCCCCATTGGTAGTTCCTAATCTACCAAAAAGATACAGCATCCTTTTACAAACCTTTATGATTGCCAGTAACAGATAGGACCACTGCCTGTATCTTTTGTTTTTGCGCTTATCTGTGGCGCAATTCCCGCCAGAATTCGTGTAAAGGAAAAACGTTACTTTATGTCGAAAATAGAAAATGGCCCGGTAATATTTGCTTAACCTTGTTTATTAAGATATTGGGGATGTTTTAGATGGTAAAATAAAAGGAATTCTCGTACATGATATAACGTTGTATTTTATTCATGTACCTATACAAATAATCCAAAATTATTAGGTTTCTATTTTAGTATGTCAATATTTGTACATATTCCATTCTAGACATTATTTGCTTACTTTAGATACTATAGAACATGAAACTGACACAGTTCTACTACGTGGTAATAAACAAACAAAAAATTATGAGAGATTCGGTTAGTATAATATATCTGTATACATACATGTTACTTTCACACTCAAAGACGTACAAAATAGTAATTCCAAACATACTTATTGCAATAAATCTTTCGGAAGTCATCACGACACACACAAGAGCTGTTGAAAATCAAAATCCCCCAAGATCAAAAGACAACGCTTACAATTCCTTCCCATGTCCAGAATAAGCACCTTTCTGGCCTCTTCGGAGACCCACAATCACGAATAACAAGTTCTCCGCAAACACTCCGTGTATACAATACTGGTTGCAAATTCAGCTCTGGTGTAGAGGAAGGTACAATTATTGCTCAAAATGTTTTGGTGTTTCTTTCTCACTACAGTCACAATTTTGCTAGCATGGGTATATTATAAATTAATGTTTATGATGATAATATTATTGGTAGTAACATATTAAGAATGATCGTATCACTCCTCTTTATTACATTTTTAACCCGAAAGGGCATCAAAACTACATAACATCTTTCTATCTTGTTTCCTTTTTAGGGCAAGTTTCTCAATAGTGTCAATAGTTCAGCATAAGATTGCTGTATTGGAACACAAACAAACAGTTTCTATGAAATGGTGATACTTGATAGTACTGGTAAATAATACACTTTTATCATAGCTACATATCAGTATGATTGAAGAGAATGGAAATGAACAAATGAAAGCCGACCACACCCTAAATAATTGGAGAAAGGGCCCGGCTGATGATGATTATTATTTGTCATAGCTATATTACTGAATAGTATATTAGAAACTAGCTTCCGCTCGCGGCTTCGCCCGCGTGGTGTGTTAATAAAAAGTAGCCTATGTGTTAATCCAGGGAATCACCTATCTACATACCAAATTTCAACCAAATCGGTCCAACCGTTTTTGCGTGAAAGATTAACAAACATACATCCATACATTGTCACTAACTTTCACATTTATAATATTAATTAATAATTAACTAATAGGATGATAATAGGATAGTAGGATTACGAGCGATAGTAAAGTTAAAATGTAATTAAGAAAATGTACAACCTAAGTAAAAGTAACATGATCGAAAAAACTTCACAGTTAAGCTTCATACAAGTGTTCTCTTTACTTCTATACGTATAAATCTATATTTTGGAACTCTTCCCAACTTTCGACTACTTTAGCCGCATTACCAACTAGTCAGTAAAAGTGCCAGGATGAAGTCTGAAAGCCTGCGTGTAACGGTACCTACTCACTTTTTATGTAAGTACCTCGAAATATATTTAGGCATAACGTATAAGTACTGATTAACGTTACTTTGTCTTTCAACTGCTTAATTGATTGTTTATAAACCGCAAATCACGTCATTTAGCATGCTATCAAATAAACAGTACATAAAAAAAGAAATGATTAGTTATTATGTTCTGCGCAAAATAAAGACTGCTTCAGTCTAAATTGGAGCCAAAATAACACACGATACCCGCACAAATAAAAACTACCAGAAACGACCAAATGCGTTCACTTTTTTTCTCATATTCTAAATTCAAAAATGTTTAATACAAGGTTACTTACTAGAAATAGGACTTTTCGCCACGACACACCCTTTCTGACCATCTAACATTAAACGCTTAGAACTTCATCACCTGTGGATAGCACAGACCACAGACTAAATAAAGCAGCAGAACGCCCACTGTTGACGTATACAGATGGTCCGGAAATCCTGAGCCTTGATAGATAAGCTGTCGCCTAATCTAGACTGTGATTAATTCACTAGACAGAACACGTGCAGAATAATAGACTAGACAGAGAGATTATTTTTAGTTTAGGCACTGTCTAGAAATTATCCGAATAATTCTGTATTTTTTGGTACTGAAAAAGCTGGGTTAGTTCAAAACCTTTCTGTATTATTGTTATCCATTAAAAAAAAAAAAAACTTTGAACTGTTTTTAAGTTTACTCAGCATTGTGTGAGATCAAATGAAGATAGAGTTTACTTAGTTATTTCTGGAGTCTGAGTTTTTCCATCTAGAGTTTTTTTTTTCAAAATTAAACTGTTTAGTATCCACATGGAATTTAACTTCTGGATACTTCTAAAGAATATCATATTATAACCATGTAATATACTCTCGATAGTTTAAAATAAGAAAACAATACTCAGTATTTGTTTAGACTCATTGTCTGAAAACTAACCATAACAAAGTTAGGAAAACCTTAGTCACATCATTTTTACAAAGCTAATCAATTATTATAGCACGAATAAAGTGACGTTGAGACTCAGAAAATTTTATCGCTATACAATGTGTACTAACCCTTAAACAACAAGCCATATTACCCTAACCCCAGTGAAAAGTTATATAAACAAAAGTTCATGATTAAACACGGCGCGGGGAAGTGTTTATTATGACTCCGACTGTAATCAACAGTGTTTGGAGATTTTCTCTTAACTTAGGTTTATGAATGAACGTCCTAATTAAATGGCGGTGGAAATATATTAACAGGTTATGTACATAGTATGTAAATGAGAGATATATTAGGTTAATGAGTTTTTAGGATACAACCTTGTTTATCAATGCTTTATTTGTAACAGCATTTTTTACACTTGCGGATTTTCCGCCTAGTTTTTCCAAGCGGACCTCACTGCAAACAATTGACAACCGCGCGATAGGTTTTTGTCCCTCGAAATGTTGAAAAAACCGACCGGAAAACCCGCTGGTGCGAAAACGCCTAAAGAGGCAGAATAGGACGTTGAAATAAGGTGAATTTTGGAGCCATACTTTTTTTAGACAAGTGTTCGACAGATGTTTAAGTTTTTGTAGTAAGATTACCCAAGCAACAAAATAATATACTTCGTAAATATATAAAACTGTAACAAAGACTTTAATCAAAATTGAAATTGGATATTCGTGTCTAAAACGTGTGTTCCCACGGAGATCCCAATCTAGCCTTAGGCTGTAACAAAATCCTTGCCAGGTTCAAATAATCCTAGATCTAAATTAATTTTATATCCAGCGTAGGTAATATTTCATGTTCAAACATTTTCGTTGGGTTAGTTCATTCATCAAATTAGTTAAAACCTTTATGTTAAAAAGTTATCAAAATATATTTAATTAGACAACACTTAACAGTAACGCCATCCATTATCTATCTATGTAAGAATAGTTTATAAGTATTACTTATCTGTGCAACTTTCTTGTCTGTGTCATAGAGAATAAATAGTCAGTCCGATTGAAACAATTACGTGCGTTTTATTAGGTTATGGGCTTCACCCGAATTTTTGCAGTAAAATATAGTTATTTTAGCTTATTTTCGCGAGTTTCATCAAGATGACGACTTCCAATTTTCTGTCAAACGTGCCAAAACTCAAAGGTCGCGAAAACTACGACGATTGGGCGTTTGCAGTAGAAAATTTGTTGGTGCTTGAAGGCGCGTCCAAATTCTTAAAACAAGAAGACACGGAGGCAGCGCAGCAGATCGCAGATGCTAAAGCGCGAGCTAAATTGATCTTAACTATAGATCCATCATTATTTGTACACATACGGGAGACAAAGACTACGAAGGAATTGTGGACAAAGGAGATGGCCAAAAAAACACCCAGAGTCGACAGGAACTTCATATGTATGATTGGATTCAGTATAATTTGTGGATTTTAAAAAGTATTTCAAATCATCTAAAAACCATGGGGTTCTCTTTTTACAACGTTTTTTCGACCAAGATTTTAGTTCACAAAAAAGTTTACTTTTACTGTTTGATGTTCATAAGAAATTGAATGCAGACTCGTGATTGGACCGTTTTGCATTGCTAAGTTATTTGTGGTTATTTGTTATATTTGACAATGTCACATGGCGCGATTTTCAAAGACAATTTCTGAAAAAACGTTTCATAGCCAGTTGTGAAGGTTGCATATAACTGCGAAACGTCTTCAAGTAGGTAAGGTCGGTGTTAATCGTATCCGGAGTGGGGAAATACAAGACCTTTTAATCACCAGGCCAACTCTGAAACTATGGGGTTATTACTATTGGCTTGTATAATGTTAGTTTACTTTGCTTTTTTATGTGCTTGATGTTAATAATCTTTAAAATAAACATAAATTCAACATAACCTATTTTTGCGATAATATGAAATAGCTCCTATACCCCATGGATTTCAGGCTGGATTTTTTGGCACCATCAAAGGTCTATCATAAGGAACCTATTGGTAACCATTTCATTGCTGTCGATTCTGGGTTTTTTTTCTATGAAAATTTGGCCATCTCCTTAAAGGCTTTGTTCGATGATTCAGGATTTTCGAGAAGAATTACTTTGCTTCGTCATCTTATATCTATTAGATTAGAAAATTGTGATAATATGACGAGTTATGTGACACAAATTGTGGATACTTCGCAAAAATTAAACAGCACAGGATTCGTGATTAACGATGAGTGGGTCGGTTCATTGCTTCTAGCCGGTTTACCCGAGAAGTTTATGCCTATGATTATGGCGATTGAACATTCCGGTATCCATATTACTACAGATTCCATAAAAACAAAATTGTTAGATATGGAAAATGTGGATTCTCATGAAATGGAGGGAAACTCAGCATTAATTGCACGAAGTTGGCAGAAGAAGAAGCATGGCAAAGTTAACCACAGACACGAATCGACTCACGGTACGTCAACGTCAAATACAAATGTCAAACCGGCAAAAACAATAACATGTTACAAATGCAAGGAAACAGGCCATTATCGCAACCAATGTCCACTTTTAAACGAAAAAACAGATAAGAAGAAACAGAGTAACGCTTTCAGTGTTGTTTTTCTTAGTGGAAAGTTTAATAAATATGACTGGTATGTGGATTCAGGTGCGAGCTTGCACATGACTGCAAACGAGAATTGGTTGACAAACAGGTCTACTTCAACAAGTTTACCAGAAATTGTTGTGGCAAACGAAATGAAAGTACCAGTATCATGTTCTGGAGACGTAAAAGTTTCGACAAATTATAATTACGAAATCACAGTGAAGAATGTGTTATGTGTACCGACACTCACAACTAACCTCTTATCTGTAAGCGAATTGATAAGAAATGGAAACAGTGTTGCATTTGAACCAGGCAGATGCCTCATTAAGAATAAATCAGGCAATGTTGTGGCTGAAGCAGAATTAGTAAATGGTGTTTACAAACTAAAGTTGCAAACTGAGAGCTGTTTACTTGCAGCATCAATAGCTGATGGTCAGACATGGCATAGGCGGCTTGGACATATAAACAGCACAGATATGCAGAAGATGAAACAAGGTCTAGTTGATGGGATGTTTTATCCAGACACATTTGTGACAAGTAAATTAAATTGTGATATTTGTTGTGAGGGCAAGCAAGTAAGATTGCCATTTTCCACAGGCACTAGAGCTACCGAGTTGCTACAAATTGTACATTCAGATATATGTGGACCAATGGAGAGCAAATCGATAGGTGGTGCCAGATATTTCTTATTGTTCATCGATGACTTCAGTCGAATGACTTTTATATATTTTTTGAAGGCTAAAAGTGAAACATTGACATATTTTAAAGAGTTTAAGTCGATGGCAGAGAATTATCAGAACAAGAAAATAAAAATATTGCGAACAGACAACGGTTGGGAATATTGTTGTAAGGATTTTGAAAATTTCTTAAAAAATGAAGGAATAATACATCAAAAAACCAATGTTTACACCCCAGAACAGAACGGACTCAGTGAGAGATCAAACCGGACCATCGTGGAGAGAGCTCGATGCTTACTTTTTGAAGCGGGCTTGGACAAAAAGTTTTGGGCGGAAGCAGCCAATACTGCAACTTATTTAAAGAACAGGTCAGCAGCTTCAGGTATAGAAAAGACTCCATATGAGATGTGGTTTGGTAAGAAACCCAATTTAAACCATTTACGTATATTTGGGAGTCCTACTATGGTACATATACCAAAAGAAAAAAGAACAAAGTGGGATAGAAAATCCAAGAAACACATACTTGTTGGTTATTGTGATAACATCAAAGGGTATAGAATTTATGACCCAACGAGAAACCAGGTTGCCACAAGTAGAGATGTAGTGATACAAGAACAGAAGCTAGGACAAGACAAAGTCACTGTTTGTATAGAGAACACAGATTCAGTGGGGGATGATATAGAAGAATCTGTGGTGAAACTAGAATTGCTACAGGATAGCGACAATAGTCAGAGTACAGAAGAAACTACAGAAACACTACAGGACAGTGAGGATAGTCAGAGTACAGAAGAAGCTAGAGAAACACTACAGGACAGTGACAAAAGTCAGAGAACAGAAAAAGCTACAGAAACTATACATGCAGAACCTAATATACCAGAAGTAAAAGAAAAGAGAACCAGGAAGAAGCCTGAGAGGTTTGGATTTGCTAATATGAGCACTATTGATACAGGAGAAGATGGATTGACATATGCTGAGGCTATCAGTGGTCCTGAGAAACAACAGTGGTTGCAGACGATGGCTGAAGAGCTACAATCTTTCGAAGAGAATCAAGTGTGGGAGGTAGTCGATACTCCAAGCAACGCGAGTGTAGTGCAGTGTAAGTGGGTATTGAGAAAGAAGTTAGATGTTGACAATAGAGTGAGATATCGTGCGCGTCTAGTGGCCAAAGGCTTTACACAAAAAGCTGGTATTGACTATCAAGAAACTTTTTCCCCTGTGATTAGACACTCCACCTTGCGTTTACTGATTGCTATGAGTGTGCAATTAGATATGGATATCACACACTTAGACGTTACTACAGCTTTTCTCAATGGTTACCTAGATGAGGACATTTTCATGCATTTTCCTGAAGGCTTTCCTGTAAATTCGCCTAATAAGGTGTTAAAGTTAAATAAGGCAATTTATGGTCTAAAGCAATCATCTCTTGCTTGGTATAAAAGAGTAGAGGAAGCATTGTGTAGTTCAGGTTATAGCAAAAGTAAGCTGGAACCATGTGTTTTTATTAAAAATCATGATAATAAGAAAACAATTGTTGGTCTTTATGTTGATGACTTTCTGATATTTTCTAATTGTAAAGATGAAACTGCTTGTTTAATACAAAATTTGAGTCAAAAATTCAAAATAAAAAATTTAGGTCAAGTTAAGCGATATTTGGGCATGAAAATTAATATTGACAAGAATTCAAATGTAATTACAATAGATCAGGAGCATTATATTGAACAATTATTAGAAAAGTTTGATATGTCTGATTGTAATCCAGTAGAAACACCAATAGAGTGTAAACTGAATGTTGAAAAGTCAAAAGTTTGTGAAGAAAACTTGCCTTACCAAAAATTAATAGGAAGTTTGATGTATCTTGCTGTTTTAACACGCCCTGACATTGCTTATTCGGTTAGTTATTTAAGCCAGTTTAACAATTGTTATTCTCATGTACACTGGTCTTATGCTAAGAGGATTTTAAAATATTTGTCACATACAAAAAATTACTGCTTGAAATATGTTAAAGATAATCCAGAGTTAGTAGGATATGTAGATGCTGATTGGGCTAGTGATGCTATAGACAGACGCTCTTATACAGGATTTTGTTTTGTGAAGCTAGGTGCTCCAATATCATGGGAGAGTAAAAAACAAAAAACTGTAGCATTAAGCAGTTGTGAAGCTGAGTATATGGCTCTATCTGAAGCATGTCGTGAAGCTATTTACTTGCAGAATTTAGAACTAGAAATAATAGGTTCTTGTTATAAAATTATAATACATAATGACAGTCAGAGTGCATTGAAGCTGGCTAAAAGTTATCAATCACATAAACGTTCTAAACATATTGATGTGAAATATCATTTCATTCGAGATGTGTTGAGAAATAAAATTATTGAAGCTAAATATTTGTCAACGGCCAACATGCCAGCAGACTTGTTAACCAAAGGTTTACCAGGTATTAAGCATTATAAATTTATGAAAACTCTTGGTATTGTATGTAAATAATAGCCTTATATATTGCATTTCATGTAGAATTGTGTTAAGTGCATAGTTAAGCATTTGTGATGGCTTGTTTTGTGTAAAATTTTGTTATTTTGATAAAGTGGGGTGTTAAAAAGTTATCAAAATATATTTAATTAGACAACACTTAACAGTAACGCCATCCATTATCTATCTATGTAAGAATAGTTTATAAGTATTACTTATCTGTGCAACTTTCTTGTCTGTGTCATAGAGAATAAATAGTCAGTCCGATTGAAACAATTACGTGCGTTTTATTACTTTAAAAGTAAAGCGTGAGTTTGAAAAATCAAGAAATTCTGTATGGTGGGAGTTATTGATTACTTTGGCGAAAACTTTAGAAAAACCTTTTAAAAGTAAGGTGTGTTAGTTTGAAAATAAGGAATATCCTGCAGTAGGAGTTAGTAGGTATTTACTTCGGAAGAAACCCTTACGGCAGGCCAAGCCCCGCCGGGGCTGCGGGGTTGTTCGAAAGAGTTACCGCGGCCCTGGAACATCAAAAGACCTACGAAGGAACACGATGGTTTGTAGTCAGTAAGAGTCTGAAACTCTCTCACCGCTGCTAACCCACAGCGGGAGGAATCATTTGATGATTTCTGCCATCGCTAAGAAAATAATCTCTATTCAGGTACATAAGTTTTAGTACACAAGCTCAGTGGGTACCGAAATAAATATACCCCTATTCTATATAAATGTATGATACATTGAATATCTCAGGTGATAGATTAAATTAAAGCAATAATTGAAGACCAAATTACATTTCAAGTGTATTTATTTCTCAAATAAACGTAGAATTGAGGTGATTTTAATCGAAGTATTAACAGTTTGTTAGACACGAATGGCTTTGTTCCACTGATAATTTTGATCTCTCTAGACTAGATAATTAATTTTCACACGATCCCTTGCTTTAGTAGACGTTTATTTAGCTTCAAATGAACACGATTATTGGATCATGTGCACGAATTCTATGATTGTAAATTAAAGATGGATTTTACTTGGAAACTAGTGAACAATTTGGATTTTGGTTCACAAATATTTTATGTTTAGTTCATCAATAATAAGATGTTATTCCTTGGTTCTTCTCCCTGATAAAATATAGCCTATTTTTACTCAAGCATAGTTTCTCTTTTCAAGACTGAAAAAAATTTTCAATTCAGTTCTGCAGTTTCGGGGTGTTTAGGACACACGAACAATGTTTCCTATTTCTTACGTAGATGGTATAGACCTATAGATTATGCGACAAGTATTTCCCTCGGGACATAATTATATAAATCCGAGGCAGGGAGGTACCTGCTAGTTAATATTAATAGGATATGGACAAAATCACACACAATTAACAAACAAACAGCAACACATCGCGTGTCTTCATTGCACAATAATCCCGAAGCAAACAAACAATTCGACAGCCATGAGGGATGAGCTCGGCTTCCAATATGGCCGCCGGTTCATTTTCACTGCAGCTAAACTGTTTTTGTATCTTTTTCTTTGGTTGGCTTCGATCTTTTTGATACTAAAGTGGAATGGTTTGCTGAAATCTAATACTCTTTAAGTATGGCAAAAGTGGCATAGCATAGAAGTACTATGGTATAGAACTACGATAGAAGATCTTGATTTTCTATTGTTTTCATAATAGAAAACGTTGTTGTAAATATGAACGAAAGCTTAACATCGTTTTTACAATGCTTAGTTGAAGAAAGAATAATATTATGTTTCATTTAAACGGGTTTTGTAGTTTTGATGTGCAAGTCCGACAGATAAGTAGTAAAAATAATTCATTTTCGAACTCTAACCCGGACCTGTAATACGGTTGGTAGCTTAGTTCCATCTCTTTCAACTTTCACTTCAGAATGTACTTAGTCCAAAAAATGATTTCTAAAAATAAAATAGAACCTAAAAATATTCTTCACCTAAATAAAATACGTCTACGTTTTCCAAAGGCCCAGCTGTTATTCCAAACGGATTCTTTGCACGTATCGCATATAAATGGTCTGCAGAGATCGAATTTCGGTCACGGCGGCGAATCTCAATGGACGCTAGAAATACATATTGATGCATAGATCACCAGTGTGTGTAGACACAGGTGCACTCTGGAACACAAACATGGTGAAATGCAGAGCGTAGACATGTGTTCATGACTAGATGAGTATCCATCCTAACAGATACGTTATAAGATTCTTGTAAAAAATTTCGTTACTTTTCTGTCGAACTAATTGATAAATTTTTCGTTTCATTCATTTGAAAAACTCTAGCATTAAACCTGGACGAACTTATTTTTTCAAGCTAGGATAGCAAGCTAGTGTCAGTAAGTTACCAAAAAAGTCCATGTATTCACCATAAATCAGCAGTTTCTAATGCGGGGCCCATCTGTCAGGCAGATCTAATGAGCAGATTCTTATACTCGTATAAAAAGGCTGTTTTAACAAAACCAACAAAATATTATTTTAAGGACGGAGTATGTAACGATTTTAACTAAAAATCTTTACAAAATGCACTGAGTAAATTACTATAGTTGCCATTACAAAGTAAACAGTGATACGTATGAAAATACTTAGTAGTAAATAAAAAATAGTAAATAAGAGTAACACGACTATGAGATCTTAATAGCACATTAACTTGGTTAATAGCTCATAAGAAGCTGTTCTAAACTCATTATATTTATTAATGGAAGGCGGTGAGCTATAAGCAATTTCGCTTTAGACTTATCTAGGAGTTATATTATGTACTGTTTCTAACCTAATACGCTTAAGCTGAAGAGTTTTCATCCAAGGGTCTTGAAATGGAGTAGAAGTAGGTGCTAGTAGCTAATAACTGATTAAAACCTATATAATTTCAAGCTTATTATTTAAAGGCATTCCTAAAGACAGGCAGATCGTATGATCCTGTCTCATTTTCCAAATACATTTTATTTAAGAACATCGTGAGCAGATGTATTGCGTCTGCTTCCAATCTACTCTTTCATTCCTCATGTACATCATGTAAATAATACGTAGGCTACATATACATATTAGAGGCCGGTCTATTTCCACTAACAAACCCAGTACTACTTCTTCTAAATAATTCCTGTGTAAAAAATACAGACTACTTCTCTAGTAGTCTGGTATAGGAGACCAGCCAGTAACTTCAAAGCCTAAAGTTCTATTCCTCGTTTCATTGGAGTTCACTGGATTTTTAGCCAGTCGAATAATTTCTTATATAATATGTCAAATACATTCCAGTTTTTTCTAGACACACAGAAAAGGTTGATAAAATAAAAACAAAAGAATGATAAGAAAACAATTGAAAATGCCAGAAATAGCGATGCCAAACTGAAATTCAAATCTCTAAAGGTTCGATCGAATAGGTATTTCATTTCTGAAATATAGATAACACGTGCCTATTTTTGTGTAAAAAGAATATACTTTATTGAATTTATTTTTACGTAAGGGTATAATTTATTTTCAACAATCACCAACCCGTATTGAGCAAGCGTGGTGATTAATGCCCAATCCTTCCCTGTGTGAGAGGAGGCCTGTGCCCAGCAGTGGGACGATAAAAAAAAGGCTGTAACAGATTGCTGAAATAAAAAAATATATAGCAACGAATTAGTGAGATTTTTTGCTCCGCAGGTTTTTCATTGATTTATTTTATTTGAATTCTAAAATTAAAATGTACCATTGGTACCTTCAAAAGTTTTTCATCGGATGTGTCAAAAACATTACCACTTTTGTTTTACAAAGTATTTTCCTTTACAATTGAAATTAATTCAACTAACTGGGTCAGGATAACTTCGGGCCCAGTGAATATAGACAAACTTTTTAAGTGATCACGGTTGTAATAAAAACCTTAATTATGTATAAACTCTAAATTAATTTATAACGTACCTCATAATAACAGAATAATTAACCAACATCAACTAAATGACTATCAGAACATAATCGCTTGTGTCGAAATTAAACGCAAAATCGAATATGCAAATGTCTCCGTAATATGACATTCGACACAGCCGCTGTGAACTCACAGCATGGAGAACAAAATAACTAACGGAGGTGCCATAACGGAAAATCTCCTAAGAAAATAGCGCGCCAAAATGCTGGTGTGCTGGGGACGAGGAACGTTACTGTTTTCGTAGTTATACGCCTTCTTTAGCCGGATCATTTTTTGTAATGCCATAAATAGTTGGCAAATCTCAAAGAACCCTAAAGCCTGGTTAGTATCCGTTCCGAAACCCTAGGTATATTCAAAGCTAGACTTAAGTTTCTTCTAATTAAAAATGCTACTATAATGTACAGGAATACCTAGAAGATAGAAGTTTAAAATAATAAATAATTCGGTCGTAATCGTAACTGATCATTTTGATCATGTCAACAGTATGAATTTGACCTAGAAGAAGGTGCCTGACCTGCCTGCATTGTAGCATCTCCACTTATCTTTTCCTACTCCGTGGCTCCCAGTCTCATTTACGGACAAAATAAAGAGAATAAAGCCTTGCTTGTTAGTTCTTCCAATCGGTTTTCGATAATACCAATACGTTTTTGTTCCACACGATTCGTTGACGAGGCTGAAAAGAGATTCTGGTGAGTTGATTGGATGAAAAGGTTTACATACACATACATATATTAATGAATTGAAAAGATTTCGCATCTGTGTGTGTAATATTTGAAAATAAGAGTACACAGAACATTTTGATGACCACAACGTTACATCATCATATGTATTGCTTTAGCCTTTTTTCAGGTATGTTGGGGTTAGCTTCCATTCTCGCTAGATGCAACTGAGAACCAGTTTTTTTTAAAACATTTTACGTACTTAAGTATATCAGTGAAGAAAAAGATGTATTCTTTTGTTTAACATTTGGTGTTCTCTATTAAGTATTCGATATTAAACCGATTCAGTATTCTATATGAACTTGGTTGTCACTGTCTACGTCTGATAAAGCCTTAATATGAATACGTCTTTGTCATGTTAAAGTCACAATTTCATTAAATCGGATAGCCATTCTGCATTGATTGAACTACAAATCATATTACATCTTGGTAAACCGAACAAAATTCTGAACTAATATTGGTGGACGACAAAATTGCTAAACTTCATAGCAATTACAACGTTATGACCTTATTATAAAGTTTAATTTGTTTTGTCATTAGACGCTGGAAGTAGCCGCTAAATTGTAATTGAAGGATAAAAGTTGTAAGCCGATAGTCGGGGCAGAAATCTAAAAGTAATTTCCTAGCCACACTTCTGTAACATGTCAAAGTGCCTAATAGCTTATTTATTTATTAGGCTTATAAGGTTGCTACTTAGCTGTTTCTCGCGGTTTCACCCCGTCCCGGGGAATTTCTTCACATACGTGGATAGACAAGGGGATAGTGAAACTTCCCTATTGAAACCTGCACTATTCGGTGTTAATAATAAAACCTGTCTATACTTCTACATAATAGTTCATTGACACGACAGTAATACAGATATCGATTATACCTGTAATTGATAGCACATTGTTGATTCAAAACTTTTCTAAAATGAATTTGCTATGGTCATCTTCCAGTCCTCAATATTTAAATTAAAAACGTGAAAGTAGCTCTGTTTGGATTTAACACCTAAACTAATAAACCGATTAACATTATAAAAACGCAAAACTAGCTCTGTTTGGATTTAACGTCTAAACTACTCAACCGACTTTAAATTAAAGAGACCGGATAGTAAATATGTCTGAGAAAAAGTACATATGCCAATTTGTATCTTGGTGTGAGAAGTAATTCTCTCGTATCTGGATGCGGGTGGATCTACATATACTGAACAGTTAGTCTCGAATCTAACATAAACGCATCTATAGAACGATTTCAGTGTACAAATTGTCCAGTTGTCCAGTTTGTCCAGTTAAAACTAACAGCCTGTCAGTTCTGGTTGTGTTATCTCCCAAACCTTTACTCAATTGCTGTTGGCAGCTTTCCAATTTATATTTTCCACAACTGCATGTAACCCAAACATGTAGTTTTAGTTCATACGGGAAACCAGAACGCTGTAGAGTTGTTTTGGAAAAATACTGTTGCTACAATTTTCTTAGTTTTCAAACGTAATATAATTAAATATTTGGATCGATTCAGGAAGGGATTTAGGTTCGATTAATTGTTATATTTCATTTATATTCAGGTTTTTACCTAGTTCAGGCAAATCTACATCAGCACCTTTTAAAATTAAGCAAAATATTGTAAAATGCTGTACAAAATGAAGAAATAAACGACATATTTATTTATATTGTAATAATATTAAGTATAATAAAATGCATACAAGAGTAAAAAAATATGAATTTCAATATCGGATTGAATATTTGCCAACTCCCGTGTGTATATATCGATGGTTATTTTGAACTTATACTTAATTTATGAAAAAGAAGTAACTCTGCACCGTGGTCCAAAAAGTGTAAAAGAATAACCGTCAGGCTATCGAAATACCTTTGCAAATCCTTAAAAAATGTGAAGCATTATAACCAAGTTAAGAGGGAACTTGCAAGTCAAGATGTCATGAACCCACTAGACTAGACCCCTAAGAACAAAGTTAATCTGTTTACCTTTATATTTCCTTGAATCTTTCCGTCCCTTGATTCTGTAACAAATCCAATTAAAATATAATGAAGCGTACCTAGTAAAATTATTTTTCCTTTTTCAGGTGAAACGGGCCGCCTTCGAACAAAAGGTACGCTTTGGTAAAATAGGTTTTTTTTACAGAATTTTATTATGTATTCTTGTATAATATAGGTTTTCTTTTTTCAATCTTTGATGTATCATGTGACCATAAAAATTAAGGCTCAAATATATCACACAAAAAAATACAATCGCCTTTTGATACCCGAACTCGACTCCAACAAAAGTGAAAAAAAAACAAGTGCGAGTCGGACTCGTGCACGAAGGGTTCCGTAAATTACAGTTAAATCAACCTATCTCAAAAACTATAAGAGATACTTTGATCAAACCAAAAATCGTTGAAAGAGTTAATTAGCATGCATCACCTCTATTTTTTTTAGAATTTTATACCCCGTAGTTATAAAAATAGAGGGGGGGGGGACATACTTTTTACGACTTTGAGAGCTGATATCTCAAAAACCGTTCACTTTAAGAAAAATGTTTTTTAGAAAACTTTATATCATTTTAAAAGACCTTTCCATTGATACCCCACACGGGTATGTACATCGAAAAAAAAAATTTCATCCCTCAGTTACATGTATGGGGGGCCCCACCCCCAATTCTTTTTTTTACTATTTAGTGTCATATTTTTGTAGCGGTTCATACAACACATATTCCCATCAAATTTCATCACTGTAGTACTTATAGTTTCCGAGTAAATCGGCTGTGACAGACGGACAGACGGACAGACGGACAGACGGACAGACGGACAGACGGACATGACGAAACTATAAGGGTTCCGTTTTTGCCATTTTGGCTACGGAACCCTAAAAAACAAATTAAAATCGACGTACCTAAAATTTCCCCTCGGCACCCAATTTATTCATGACCCATCAGCCCATACTTTTACAAAACCCGAAACATACCGAAGGAAAACCGAGGTATACCGAACACCCCTGTTCGGTTCAGTTTTTAAATTTTTTATTCCCCTCGTCACAGTTTAGGTATATTCTCTTGTAAGTAGTTGTGAAGCTGCCTTCTAACGTTCGCAAAAATGATACTCACACACGCATGTGCATCGACGAGCTTATATCGGTGCTATCAGTACTGAGTGTCACATGTGTGTGTGAGTGACAATGTTAAGAATGTTAGTACGTACCTTCACAACTGTTTACATGAAAATATAACTAAGCTGTGCCCTCGTTGCAATTTTAACGTAGTACGGAGTTGACTCTCGACAACGCTCCCCTACTTTCTTTGAGCAACGCAACAGTTTTTACTGAAAGCACTTAGCGTTTTCAGAATCTAATTAAAAGCAAAAAATGTTTCTACCATGTCAGGTACAGTACAGATTTTTTAAGCTCCATTTCGGGCTTGAAGTTATATAAGTTAATTTGTTAACGCCGAAGTTTGTTGAGTGGTTTCAAAATATACCTAGAAAGTAGTTTTTTGCAGTCATGGAAAGCGACAAAAAATATTAAACAAGATACAGAAACTCGTACCAGACCATGTTTAAATACATCGGCACAGGGTACGTGAACTCACGAAATAACAACAAAAAACCTTGGACAGACAAACAGACATGAGGACTATTTCTCGTCAAAAAGACGAAACCCTAAAAAAATATTTATTGATGACCAAATAATTATTATCCTAAAAAAGAAGTAAATTTTTTAGCACTTCCATTTCCCTATATCACCTACACATTTACCTATTTCGCCTTCAGTATAGTATAACCCCAGTTAGAATGTACGTGCAGGGTTGATCTAGACATTAACAAGGCCCCCGGTGAGTTACCGGTAACGGGAATGAACGAGCTGTCCTGATGATAAACACGCTCCCTCGTGGGTGGACCAGATATAGGATTATCGTTTATTTCTCACTGATTTATGCTTTCGACTAACTTTCAGTCGAGGTTTCACTTGTGTTTCGAAAGTTTTGGTAACTTTACCAATTCATATTAAGTGATAATATAAAGCTGTCTGTTTGAACGCCCTCATTTCAGGAACTACTTTACCAGTTTAAAACAAAAATGACCTCAGATTATAAAGAAATGTATCCAGGTACGCAACGAGATTCTCACGGGATGAAGGCAATAAAAACATTATTTCTTGTTTTCAATCTATACTCCAGAATCAATTTTGATATCTTTGTATTTCCATTTATAAAACAAGCACATAAATACGCGTCGTAAAAACAAGATTTTCTTGTAGTCGTGGAAATCAGTTTGTCATGCTTTCACGGCAAAAACTCAGAACTGATTGAGATGAAAGTTTTTGTGGCAAATAAGGTAATCTGAAGTCCGTTAAAAGCTATTAAGTAGTTGCTATATGCTGGTGCGAGAAGCTGCTAGTTACTTTGATTAAAAGTAGCCTATGAGTTTACAAATATAACTCGGAAAATATGTGTTTTTTTGGGCATCTAAAATATTTGCAAATAAAAATAAATAATTAAATGTTACAAATGAAGATAATACATGTAAATTCTGATATATCTTCGACTAAAATTGTCTACCTACTAGTATATCAAGCACGTGTTTGCTACACGCGCAGTGTACAGTTCCGCCGATGTCGGATAACTCGTTAGCTTAAGTAAAGGCTATGACTGTGATAGATTTCCTCTAGACTACCCTACGTAACACGCCGAGTCGTGATTTATCATCTAACTGGCAGATTTGATGCAAACCTATAGCTGTGGATAGATGTTGATGAAGAGAAATAAAGTGGCAATAGCCCAATGATAATACATATCCAAGCAGAGAAGAAATTGACAATAGCCCAATAACTAATGTCCGTTTTCACCAACAATCTCTTAACGTTTCCCTACTTAAGTGTCACTTAGAATAAGGACTCCCACAATAATAAAGGTTATACGGGACACTTAAACTTTGGTAAAAACTAAATTCGTATTAGGTGTTCCCTATATTCTTTTAAGGGATCCCTAAAAGGTATTTGTTTAACCTTAAAGCCCTCGTTAGCTTAAGTAAAGGCTATGACTGTGATAGATTTCCTCCAGACTCCGGTACATAACACGCCGAGTCGTGATTTATCATCTAACTGCAGGATTTGATGCAAACCTAGCATGTTTCACAATCAATATCGATAAAGATGAATAGAGTGACAATGGGCTCTGTTCCTCTAGCAAGTAGCTTAATGTAGGTCCGGCAGTCATGAGTTCGTGGGTTTGATACTCACCTATGCAGTGTAGACGTAAACACACTCAAGATAATAAACAAGGTTGTTTAGCTTATTAAAATTTGTAGGGCTTTAAAAGTCGACTGCTAAAAAGAGCACAAAATATTTTTTGTTGATATATCGTTATGTACCTACTAATTGGCTTCTCAAATAGAACTGCGATGGCTGGACTAATGATTAACTGATTATAAAGGAACTCCTATCATTATGCTCTATGTATGTCTGACTAATCACA
Organism: Helicoverpa zea x Helicoverpa armigera; assembly: GCA_033682625.1. NCBI lineage: Eukaryota > Metazoa > Arthropoda > Insecta > Lepidoptera > Noctuidae > Helicoverpa > Helicoverpa zea x Helicoverpa armigera. The sequence continues at coordinate 10,119,522 of JAWIIS010000028.1, forward strand.
ATGTATGCTTAATCAATTATAATTATGTATGTACGTTTAGGTTCATCATATATACGCCAATTCGTGTAGGTGCTTAGGCAAAGTAACATTATATTTACTTAGGAATAAAATATTCTGTATTTTAGGGCAATGTTTTACTCTGTCTTGTTGATTCAATTTCTGATAGAAACAAGATAAAAAATATACTTTTATTTATCCAAATATGAGAGACTAGAAATATTACTTTGAAAATGTAGAATAATAAAACAGGTATTACCGCTATATAGTTTATTTACATGTACGATCCTGTATACTTGTTGAATTTATTTATAAGTAGCCATAAAGTAAATAATATAACTGGTTAACTAGCCGAGTAAATAAACATTCAATTTCAATACATTTTATATTGATTTTACTTTCAATATGAGCTCATATTCTGTAATGATCTAGGTAAATTGATTTAAAAAGCCTAGAATCTTCTTATGTCAACTTTACAAAATTATTAACCAGCTTTCTAGCCTTTAATAGTGCCCCTTGACCTTTTCTACCAATCAAGAATATATTTTAAAAATAAAAATTGTTGTATAACTTTGTAAAGCTTGTTAACTTTATCACTTGAAGTTAGAAGGGCAGGCAGATGTCGTTTTCTCGTCTCTGAGCACTTTTATTTGAGAAGGAAAAATAAAATAAAAATCCATTTTAGAAAAAAGCGAGCAGGGAAAATGGTTCTTCGGTATTTCCTAACTTAATTAGAATCAAGTTGAGGGCTTTTGGATTGTTATAACATGGTAGAAATAGTTTACGTATGCTATATATATAAACTCAAAATATAATATATTTAGGACAACACACTTTTACCTTTAACTTTTATAATCACGATAATTTTGTCTCTATAAAATCGAGTCGAGAACTTTCCTACTTTTATTCTGAAGTGTACTGAGAACGCGAATATGTCATTTTTTACCCGACTGCGCCAGAAGGGTAAAGCTTTTTACACATTTCATGTGTCATTGACTTTCTTCGGGTTATACTAAACACTAGTTAGGGTCTGTTCAGACAGACCGGCTCGGAGAGGAGAGCAAATTTTTAACACGTTGAAAGATGTGTTTGAAGTAAGGTTTATTTTTGAAATAATAAGAGGAGCCGACCGGCTCCGATCGCGTACTTTTTCTTGACGATTGACATTTCTTTAATGCTCGCGCAGCCGATCTGTTAGAACGGACCCCTAAACCAAAAGCTACAGACTACAACAAAACAATTCTACAAATGGCGTGCTAGATGTTCAGATGTTTAGCTGTAAGCTCCACTCAATAGCGAGCCAGAACAATTGAGCGTTTGCAACCGGACGCCTTCCTTCAATGGATCTACGTAAATCTAAGCTTTTATTGAAATGGCAATACCGTTTGTTTAATATTTATTAAGTGAAATCCTGACTTAAATAAGTAATGATATAAACACAATGCAATTAAATACGAAATCTTGCCATGCTTGCGTTTCCTTAAAACCGATTATCAAAAATACCTAACCTAAAGAGGCAAAGAATTTTTATTCTACGCGGCTGCAAATACTCTTAAGCAGTTAACATTTTTATCTAGTCTATTTAACTCAAGTTAACTAAGAAGTCGGATTTTCCTAAGAAAAGTTAAACTAAGCTTGCTCTGAACGAAGTAAAAGAAAAAACACGAAGTATCTAAATCTCGACAAGGTTTTTAATCACTTTAAAACAGACTCTTTTTAAAAGTAAAACATCCTCATTATTTAAATTAATGGATAAGGGAAGCGCTCGAAGTAAAGCAATATCGATATTTTCTTATTTACTTACACTATAAATATTTACAGACATCAAACAATAAATTGAAACGTCGGCACTTAAATATTCACTTCCGTGTTTCTCATTTAAGGTAGAATTCCGTGGGTCGCGGCTTACGCAGCCGCGCGCGGCTTACGACAATCGTCGGCCGCGCGCGACAATAGTCAACCTATGAAAATGTATGGCGCCGCTGCCGAGGCTCGCGACAGTCGCGCGCGGCCAACGAATTTCGTAAGCCGCGCGCGGCATTGTGTTGAAATTAGTAGATTTTGTTCGTCCGTTCCCTCTAGTCGAAGTGCTAATTGATATCCTTGAAGAAGAAGGGGATGACGTATTGCTGTGGCTGTATTATGAAAATAGATTACCAATCGACCCTATTTTTAAAAAGTAGAAATGATGAAGGATACTATCCAATACTGATTCAAAAGCATTTGTATTGTAATGAAAACAAAAGGAACTTTTGCCGACTAAATAAAAAACAATTCAATTCTGGTTTTACTAAAATTATATAGATGTTATTAAGCGCTAGACCATGTTGAGATGCATACGGCCGCGCGCGGCTCACGAAATTCGTCGGCCGCGCGCGACTGTCGCTGACCTCGGCAGCGGCGCCATACATTTTCATAGGTTGACTATTGTCGCGCGCGGCCGACGACTGTCGTAAGCCGCGCGCGGCTGTCGTAGCCGCTATCCTCGGAATTCTACCTTTAACAATTTAATCGATTGTTTAAACATTTCGATTTACCGAGTTGCATTCCTGGCACGTGAATTAAATTAATGGAGAACAAAACGACTGGCAGAGATGTCATAATGCAAAATCTTCTAAGAAAGTATAGTCGCCAAGTGTTCGGGGGACGAGGAACGTTACCTACTAGCTCCGCCCTCACACGCCTTCTATGGAACCTCCTAAACTCACTTATCAATTAAGACCAAATTTTGACAGATTGGTTTGGATTTCAGAAGGGATCCGAATGCTAAGTCAGATCTAGTAACTGATCACGCCTACCGTATGTTACTTGACCTACAAGAAGGCGCCTGACCTACCTTCCTTATGGCGTCTCCGCTATCTTTCTTAATCCGTGATTAAATCCATGACGAAGCATTCGAGATTCGAATTATCGATAATTACAATACAGTGGTGTTTGCACGTCACTATGTTCCATAATAAGGCCTCATTAAGGTAATGCACTACACTACCCTTGTACGTAAAGGTATTTTTATCTACTTAAAAGGATTTTTAATGGGAAATCATCAAATGACGCCTCCCGCTGGGGGTGCAGGTTGAGGGAGTGTCAGATTCTCACTGACTAAAAACCCACCATGTTCCTTCTCAAGCCCTTTATGTACCAAGGCCGCGGCACCTAATTCTTTCAAACCATTCCACAGCTCCGACAGGCTTTGGCCCTAGTAGGCCCCACTAGGGTTTTCTGACACTCTTTGAGGAGCTGGTGGAACAACGAGCGCCACCGACACGGGCCTATTGTCTCCTAGAAGACAAAAAGACGATGAGCCACCATGGCCCACAGACCCAGTAATTACAATACATACAGTGATGGTGGCACGTCACTACGTTCTATAATAGGGCCTCATTAAGATAATGCACTACACTACCTATGTACGTAAGGTAGAATGGGAGCCAATATGGAACTCGTGTCGAAGCGAGGCAGACATAATAGGGACGGTCGCACCATACAATCTATTGTCGATCGATACTTACATTTGTGATTCTGTAACTAGTCTATGCAGGTAAAAGTTAAATTATTGCTTACTTTCATAGTAGGAATGAAATTAACGAAGTAAAAAGTACATGAATAGGTTTTATATTTCGAGTGAAGCGGCTGTATCACGTTTCCTACTTTACTAATTATAGTGCTATGCACTTACCTACTCTTACATACGTTTATTACCTACATCATATGATATTGCACGGTTTTTTAATAATTAATTTGGTAATCAACAGCAATGAATTATGGGAAATAACTCTATTTACATTTTCATAATATTTATCGGAGTTCTCTATACAAGTTTTACATATTTACGATATATTTTTGAGTAATATATCTATGTTAAATTACATTTACTAGAAAAACGATGGCATAAATGCTAACTTAACGTTTACCTTAGCAACTGATCAAATAATATTAATAGTAATTACCTACACAGGGTCTATACTTAGATGTCAAGAATTTATCCCAATTAAATATGCAATGATTACAAATCCAGTCAAGCGCATGCCCATTAGCTAATTTGTATCTAGAAAAGGCAATTCGCATAAAATTATCGTTTTTGTATCACATGACTGAGCAGTAAAGGTTGGCTGAGATAACGAGATCTGCAGGCTATGTTTATCTTAGAACAATTTTACATAAACGTTCAATCGTTTAAAATCAATTTAGAATTAACTTATTTTTTATTTTCGTCAAATAAAATTAATAAGTCTTGGTGGCATTGTGGGTAAAGAACCAACTTCTCAAGTATGGGTGTGGGTACGATTCCAGGTCAGGCAAGTACCAATGCAACTTTTCTTATGTACTTTCTAAGTATATCTTGGACACTAGTGATCGTGTTTCTGTAGAACTGTAGAAGCGGCTACGCTAGGTAAGTAGGCTAGGCAGATGATGATGAATACGTAAAGTGGAATAAGGACTGCTGGTTTCGTTATCGATACTTTTAGTTATTGGACAATTCACATCACTACTGGATTGTTTAGAAAATGTTCCCAAATTAATAGCTAAAAATAGATCTTCATTATGATTTTAATGTAAGATACTTCTTACATTATAGAAGAAAAGAATGGCATATAATTATAGAAGATTTTGATAAAACTTTAGTGTTTAGCATGTTTAATCTGCCTACACATGATAGATACTGCCTACCTTTACGAGGTGTAATTTGATGCGTATATTTCAAACATTATTACGCTATTACCGACTAAAAGCCTCTCTAACAGTCTATTACGGTAATTGCCTCCAGAAAATATTAATAGTTAGGCCCTTGATTAATTTTAGCGTTGTTATTAATTTGAATATTATGTGTTTACTGGTTTCTATTTTCAATTATGATTGTAAAATCATGGAAAATAGGTAAAGTTAAGCATTCTAAAAATATGATAATAGAAGTATATGTGGATATCGATATAATTAAAGCCTAACACATTGTAATCTCATTTTATTTTTGTATTTATTATCTCCACTGTTCTCGATGCAAAGATACGCTCGAATAAACGCTGTGTTTCACACAAATGAATATTATATCACGGAAGTACATAAAACATGGACGTAAACATTTTCTTTATGTAACATTATTTAACACCATTTTATGTTAAGCAAATGTTTTGCACTTTTTCTAGGAAAAGCCTACATCACGTAGATATATAGATAGATATACTCTTTATTATGTACACCACGTACCTCGCTAATACTCGAAAAAAATATTAAGTATATCATTCATTTCGAAAAATAAAAAAACGATATAATAGTTCACTCGATTTGCATGATATTTTCAAGCAAAAAAAATCCTCTTAATTCGATTTCAGTTAAATGCGTTCCGAAACAAACAATGTATAAATCAATTAATTTGGACAAGCTCGACATGAATGGTTACCGCAACCGGGAAACAAAATGGCCAATTTCAAAGAATTGGTAGTTTCTGTGAGTTATTGTTGTGACGTTTTTGTGTATCGGTATTTTCGAAAATTTTAATTGTTTTAAAAGTGTATTCAGACAATTAATGATACAAGCAATTTGGGTGCATAATAGTGTTATGAATATCGTTTTAAAATTCTTTTCGTTTTACTTTTTCTGTACTTTTAGTTAAGTCACTTTTAATGCTGATATTGTCTCTTTTGACGGTTTCATATTGGATTTAAATCTTTGATATCGAAGATTTATATAGGTAATCCAATAATGCTATGAATTCCATCAATTTAAAATAGGTACTGTATTACGTAACCAAAAAGTATGCACTTTATAAAATATATTTTTTGTGGCTGCGATTTCGTTGTTTGCGCAGCTGATGGAAAACAGTGATTTTCAGCTCAGTAATTATGTATACGCGTGACGATGAAAATGCCTTATATTTTACTTAATTCAGTATTCCATAATTACGTAATGTGTACACAATTCAGGACAAACTTGGACCAGATAATTATTGTGTTGTTTGTCATTATAATTAATGTGCTTTAGGCCTACTGCGTGCCTCGACAATGTGCGAACAATTTATTATATTTAGTACTGTCTTCATATTAATGGCGGTCTTAAATTGTCACAGACCTTAGTATATATTATTTTTAAAATAGGTACATGAAAATATTTTAGATATATAAAGCGTATAGGCTTCTAAAGTTAGCGTCAAAAGTTTGGCAAATATATTGATGGATATGTCTGGAAAAATACTTCATAAAGGGTTTTTTATGACGGTAACTTACTTCATATGCCATCTTAGAAACTTCAATGCATTTGTACTACAGAAAATGTTTGCGTTAGAAAACTGTAGTGTGAAATTAAAAATTAAATTAACATTTTATTTATTTGTACATAAAATTTGAATAAACCAATGATCAAATTTTTACTGATGAGAAACAAAAGTGAGTGCGCATTTATCGAAAAAGTATTAAAATAAAATGACACTTTGTAACAGTAACTTAAAATAGAACACGATTAATTTTCATGAAATCCATTTACGAAACTTAACACATTTACGAAACTTAAAAAACAGAAAAATCTTGAATCGCCTTGTCGTTATGCCAAATGCAATGTTGAACTTCAAAATATTTATTTTTACGCACTGCAGAAAATACAAGGACATCCTTCTCTTCTCCTTTGCAAATAATGTCTTTCTGGTCTCGTTATTTCAGTACTTTTTGGATATTTTTTGTTTTGTCGTTTCTTTCATCTATTTTGTTGTCTCAAGATATGCGTTATTAGTAAGTTTTTTTGAAAATTTCATTGTTTTTGAAGTCGTTTACTTTTTTTCTCTTTATTTGAACTCCTTATCTCCATATCACACACATCGTTTCTTCAATAATATTGCTAGGTACATATAAATTTGCTGATTCCTGTTACTGACAATGTATTTGAACTTATAACTATCATTGAAACACTGCCAAAACTGGTCATATCATATTGTTCATTACCTGCTTTCTCATCCCTCTCTCGATCAATTTTTAGATTAAAAATATATATGGCAATTACCATGTCATCAATGAGCATTGACTATTGACCCAACAGTGCAAGATTATACTGGTTTTTCTTCATTAATTGAGTAAGTCACGCGGTAATGGTAAGTAGTTGGCATTACCTAGTTAGTATACGGTGGCTACATAGTAAGTAGCTGCCTGGTTTTTATATCCAAGTAATCTTTGGACGTTCACTTGCATCTGACGCGCTATCCACAAGGATATTATGTGGATTTTTTAAATGAACACTTTTTGTGATATTTTTAGTTGAATATTTAAAGTTGGTTACGATATGAAGTTGAGTGTCAAAAAAATTCGGTTCGATATTCGGTGAGTATTCTTTTTATCAGTTAAAATTTCAAGTAAAATATAAACTAAGTACATATTATGTTTACAATGTATATTTTACTGTGAGATTTGAATATGGGAAATTTCAGTATAATGAACTGTCACTTACCCGCTGCGAACTGTCGAAATAATATGTAGGTACACCAAAATTAAACTAAAACCTAAAGTCTAAACATTATCAACCAATAAGCATCATTATTCCAAATGTGATAGCTTCACCTCGTGATTAAACGTTCAAATAATTCTACCAATTGGGTACCTAAAGCGGTTTTAACCACAACTATGAATTAATTTAAAATGTAGGCAGATTCGATAAAACCGCATCGGCTCTTATTTATTCAGAGTGCAAGCCTTTTATCGATACTTTTATATTAGAAAGGTCAAGAGTTTATTGGTCTGAAAAAGTACAAGCTCTAAGGGGTATTGGGTTGCCCAGGTAACTGGGTTGAGGAGGTCAGATAGGCAGTACCTCCATGTAAAATACTGGTAGTTGACTGCATCAGGTCAGACTGGAAGTGACCCTACCACAGTTGGGAAAAGGCTAGGTAGAATGAAGGGTAAAGTTTTTTCTCATAGCGGGTAAAACAAATTTTCCCTATATTCAGAAAGATTAGTGCATAAAAAATTGGTCCAGACAGAACAACTTGTGTCCCAAAAATTTGTCCTAAGGGAATTACCTGTCTGTGATGATGGATTAAAAAACTTCCAATATGTATTACATCTTTATTGAATTACAATGTTTTTTAAACATCAAATTGATTTTTTGATACATCAAATATTTTTCAAAAAAATGTATAAGAAGGTAACGTTTGAATGTACAACAGAGCACGCACTACGCAGCATAAATATTATAAATGCGAAAATAATTCACGTATGCCTTGCTTATATACGATAGCTAATTACACAAGACATGTCATCAAAGGAAGTTACATGTATGCTAGAAAAGAGGTCTAAAAATATGGAGCAAAATAAACACGAAATTTTAATAAACCTTTTATATTAAGTATACCTTTTACTCATCAAAGTATCTAGACTATCCGACCATAAAATCTTTACGAGCGGTCCAAGGCTACAACTAATTCTATAAACTACATAAGTACCTACATCAATATTGTCATCCACTTTTAGTAGAAATGTCAGTCTGTCTGTCGGACTTTCCTGACAAAACTACTGCCCCATTTTGATACTCAGAGCCCTACACAGGCTACTTTTTACCCGGTCTTTTTCCAGGTCGTAGATGAAACGGCGGGAAAAAGCTAGTCTTAACCGCCTAAAACCAGACATAATCAGTTCACAAACAAGGCTGCCCTGATTAGAGATCTTAATAAACGCAATAAGGAATCGCTAGTTCCAGCGTGGGTTGTCAATGATATTAAATTATCTTCTTACTTAAGGAAACTGCTTTTTTATGGACCTATCAAATTATATACAATGAACTGGATATTATAATATGTCGGAAAGTATCATCTGCCTAGCCTTATCACAACTATGTTGAGGTCAGCTTCCAGTCTACCAGATGCAGCTGAGTACCAGTGTTTTACATACAACAATGCCTATCAGACCTTGTTCACCCCGTAACCATGGCAACGCAATGCCCCTTGTTTACTGGTTGTCAGATTGTTTACTTGGGGGCTCCCGTTTAAGGACTCAATTTTAGGTGTTGATCCATCAGTCCACGTGGATATTTCTGAGCCTCTAATTCCTTGAGTTTATAGGAACACAAATAAGACATTATTTTAATTACATACCTCTGGATCCTTGAGTCGTTGACCTGTCCCTTTCCCGATAAAGTAGGTATCCTCAATCTACTTTATTATCAGAATCGCTGCTGAAGTTGAAATACTAATTCCATTAGTACTAAGCTAGATAAATGGGGAAGTTTCGTACCACTAACGTTGATTTAAACTGATAATGTATCCCTAAATGGGATCTTAGACCTTAGTGAATACTAGAAACTTTCTTTAATTACTGCGGGGTTGCGAGATTGCTAGAAAGAGTTACTGCGACCCTGGTACATAATGGGCTTCAGAAGGAATAAATCTTCTGATGAATACCCTACCAAAATAAAAAATTCTTCTTCAAAGTATGCTTTGATTGTGCAAACAGCAACTACTGGTCCGATTACAAAAACTCCTTTATTGTTAAAAAGCCTATTGAAGAAAGTTATAGGCTACTTTTCATACGGGTGCGCGAAGTGTGGTTTCCGCGGGTGCAAACAGCAACTACTGATCTAATTTGAAAAAATCTTTCAGTGTTAAAAAGCCTTAATATTGAAGAAGGCTGTAGGCTACTTTTTATCGGATTGCAATACACAGGAGTAATTGACAATTACTACATTATCATATGACAATAGTTCCGAAGAATTTATTCCAAATTCCTCAACCGAACTGAGAGGTTCAAAGCAAGGGTTAAGAAATTCTAGCTTATTATAGAAAGCAAAATATCTAGCTTATTTAGAATTCCTTTGACAACGAAGAGCTAGCATACTTGAACGTATAGAAGGATTTCTAATTTGTAAACTAAGTTGTACCAACCACTTTCTTTGCATATTAAATATATTGGATCTTGTAGTTGCTTGGATCCTGAGTGCATTTTTATGAAGAACTTGATCCATGTATCCACTTCATATTTATGTTTGTTAACTATAGTTTTTTGAATACACAATTTCGGTTTAATATTAAACGGCGCTCTATTTGCTTAATGATAGACGAGCAGATCATAAAAATGATATTACCTAATTACAATTTTTGTTTTAGTTACAATAACTTTTTCTTAAAAAATTCTATGAGAAAACTTTTTTCGTTTATTTGTAAAGGCTAAGAAACTAGTGAATTAAAAAATTATTTCATTGTTGGCAAGCTATACTATTCCTTGTAACATAGGCTATTTTATTTAGGTACTGGCAGAAGTTCGCCGGGTCTCAGTTTAAAACATGTACCATGTGTTTGTACTAAGAAAGCCTTTGAGGGACTAGTTGGTGACTTCGAGTGTATTCATTTATTAACATGTGAAGTGTTTAAGGTGTTAGTTTCTGTTTATGTTAGCACCACGCTTGTATTACTTAGATGTATGGTCACGTGAGAATACACACACGATAAGGACTATGGGAGGGGGCTCTAAGGGTTGCGGGATTGTTCGAAACAGTTACATAGACCAAGGGACGCAAACGGTTATTGATGGAAAACTGTGTGTTTAGGTCTGATACTATCTTCCGTAAGACAGATAGGATTTTACGATGATTGAAAAATCACGAAAGCAACTACTAGCGGTCAGTGGAGAAAGTCGTTTAAAATAAGCTAGAAAAGGCAATCGAATCGACTGACTATCTACTTGACTATTTTCATAATATAATCAGATTGAGATAGTTCTGTACTGAAAACGACGTAACGTTTTAGCGTAAGGGCCTATGCACACCACGTTTTTTAAACGCGCCGTCGACGCGCGTTTGTAGCGATACAAAAGCGCCGGTGCCGCGCGTTTTTATCGATACCAACAAACAAACGGCTCTGCAGTATAAAAACGCGGTGTGCATAGGCCCTAACATGTCCTTCGAATCCATAAAACATTAAAATTTAATAGATCATCTCTTATTATTGGAATCAGCTTCTTGATAGCATTGTTATAAGTACAGAACTATCAAAAACGTTTTTAACGTTCACAGCGTGTTTAGCGTAATATTTTCACACTACCAGATCTAGGTATACAACATATCCTAGGCCTCTATTTCGCAAGTGAGACTGTCATCTAAGTTAGTGGTGGCCCTTCTGCTTGGCCGAGCGAGTTCAATGGAGGCTCTCGTCAAGTCGGCATTGAACTAGCTCTAGCCGTGAAGGTTACGTATATTTACTATAATAGTATAATCTTTATACTATTTTTAACTGGATGTTTAATTATGTTGTAACACGCGTTGAGGTGAAACTACTCCGCGAAGTGAATAAATATCGTTTACGCGTCTTTTGGGACACGTTGATCAAAGTTATTCAAATTCGCAATATTTTTTTACAATTTCTGTATCTATTCAGGATCAATATGAAATTGGCGTATAATTATTTCTAGACAAAAAAAATGGTAGCTACGAAACTTTTATAAAAAATAAACATTCGTTCGCCTCTTACCAGCCTTTTCACACTAGTGGATTTACAGAGCGAAAACCCTATCCACATTGACAGTCTCGTACAAAGATGTGGCTTAGAAAAACCGACCGGAAAATCCACTGGTGTGAAAAAGTTGTTATGCATGATTTGCCACGTAGAAAACAAATGCCAATCAGGTTACCCATCCATTTATATTGGACTATGCCTTGAATGACAGGAGGCTACCAACCGATCTTGGTATAGAGGATTACCAATTTATTAGGAACTAGGAATACAAATTACCAATATCTATGGAAATCACCTAATACATAGTTGCTTTCATAATATCTTGACTACCTTGTAACAATACCTGTGTATCTACAGAATATTAGATGCTGTTGTTTAATTAAAGTTATTTATGTACGCTTGTGTTTCGTATGGTTCTAAATAAACGGTAGCTTGGGAAGCACTAAAGGAAATCGGTATAGTACTTACAGATTCTTGCACCAAAGCGGTGGTTTTGATTTTGTATATTTTGTAGCTGATGTTTGTAAAAGTCTTTTGATTACAGATGGATAAAAAATATTATAGGATATAATTTTGTCCAAATTACCGGACACGAGCTACTTAGTTTGACACAAAAGTTATTATTAGGTATCAAGTATTTAATATTTGTTAAATATCTGTGGAAGATAGGTTTTGGTAGTCCCGTTTTTTTTACATATTCAATAATAATAAAGGTAAACATAGAAAAGAGCTCTCTGAACTCTGGATAAAATTAAACCGATGTGGGAGGGAAAACTAAAAAGCTAAACTAAGTACTAAAAACTCAGCTTTTAAATAGCAAAAGCTAACGAGATAGTCTTTATTTCAAAGAGAATTTACTTATATACGCTCTCTAACGCTCAAAGCTCCAAGTTTCATCGTCTAATTCTGGCATCAACTATATAACTTGAAGAAAATTAAAGAGCATGATAGTCTTAGAGAATTAACCTACAGGAACCGCCGTAAGCAGAAACCGAACATACATTAAGTATGTGAAAACATAGGCGTAGGGATCAACGTAAAAGTTGCAGTATTGTTCGAAACAGTTACCGCGGCCGTGTTATACAAAAGGCTCCAGAAAGAACAAAGGTGGGTTTTAGTAAATGAAAGTCCGACACTTCCTCCCACTGTAATCATAGCGACTCTATTTGATGCCGATAGATAATAATATGAGCAGGCAGGACAATAAATATTAATAGCTCACTCATGTATTTTTGATCACATCGTTACGCACGCACACGGCAAAACTGACAAACACTAGCATATACTTAACACACACATGTATACATTATACGAATATCACCAATGGTCTGGTACCTTTGCCAAACGAAATACAGAAATGGCGTCTCCAGTTGGTTTCATGATCTTAGATGGTATCTGACAAAGAGTGGCTGAAACCTACTTATAGCACATTTGAAGAACCACTTCAAATATTTAATGGCTTTCCGGTCTTCGTAAAGGACGGTTCTTTATAGCGATCGTTCACACTTACAGAGCTTAAGATGACGGCTGAAAATTGGATTGGTGTGAAGTTTTAGTTTGGGGTACCTATTAGTATTCTATGAATTATGATTTATTTTATACTTAATATATAAGGAGTTGCTATAGAGAAAGAATTAGTCTAATCGGTATTCCATTTGGTGTCAACTCATCATCATCCTAGCCTTTTCCCATGGTTTTACTCGCGACTGCATATAAAAGCTTCAGGCGCCGAAAAAAACCTTTCAATTGTCTCGAGATCATACATTTATTCTTTCCCTATCCTACACTCAACTTTATCCCAATTGAGTCAACCTTCCTTTTTCACCAATATGTATAAGTAGCACATAAATAAAACAATCCAGAAACGGAATTTGAATTTCAAAAATAATTGCTCACTTGCCTAAATTGATAGCATTTTATAGAACAAAAATATTTTGAAACACGTGTAATGGCTATACGATCTAAAATAAGCGGCGCGGCGCGAGGGTTTAAGCTTTCACAGGGACACAAAAATCTAAATCCGGACTGCATTACAATAAAAGGGGCAAAATATTTTTCATTGTTACTTTTGATGCATGCATAACTATGCTACTTTGTGATGTTTTGTAAACACTAAATGAATGGTCTACACATACAGAAAGAATATCTTAAGTCGGACCGGTTCCCAAGATTATATTATTTAAAGAAAGTCATCAATTTTATGTACTTCCAGATCACTTTTTCAAGTCCTTTCTTTATTTTCCAAAAACAATACTTTTTTCAACTTTCTTCAACTCGTTTTTATTCGTAACTAAGTACTATCAGACCCTACTTTACCCAAGTAAATTACAGAACACTTAAAAACAGACTTTAAAAGTGAGCCTCGATTATTTACAGTACAAAACTGAAAGTACTTGCGTTCAGGAAATTAAGCTCCAAACAGTACATAGCTAGGTACAGTCGCAACCATTCACACTAGTTCAGAACAATGGACGCTCAGTAATATATAGAAACGTGACTGTACAGACGGCTGGACAATGGACAATACTGGGGATGGAAAATTCACTAGCGCCGTACTTGGATATGCTTCCTAGTTTTACGTTAGTAAACTATATTTTTAAAGCGGTTTTAAACGATCCCTGAGAGAAGGCATTCACATATGTAGTAAAATATAACTGTCTTCAAGATCTTATTCTTAGTTTATGTTGCGAAGGTTCAGATGTTTTATATTTAACACGTAACAAGCAAACGGAAATATTTGCAAAATATTAGATAGTGTTATTAACTCCAAACCTAATCAATAAAGTTCCCTAGAATTCCCCTTAAGCCGTAAATAACGATAGATACTCCATCAAAATGGACGAAAAAGGCAAACCAAACCTTAGATCAATTGAATTAGGGTTCACATAAAAAAACTACCTTCCGGAACTATAAAATCCTAAGCTCATTCAATCAGTTTAAAATGTGAAAAGAGCATAAAAAAAGTTACTGTGAAAGGGAATAAAGTTAATGACAGACTGTCGAGTAATCATATTAGTGACGTTAAGGGTGGTTCTACACGGTGCATGTAGCTGGAGCAAGTTAACATGCGCAAGTGACAAGCGCGCACGCAAGAGAGCACGCGGGTGGGGTATCTTGCTTGATACATGTTCGAGTCGATAAAACAGCACGATTTTAAAATTTATATAACCTGAACATGTGCCTCAACATGCACAAGCTACTTGTACCGTGTAGACGCTCCCGAGTCGCTAGATCCACACGTTTTTAAAATGCATGTAATCTGCGCATGTGCCTCAACATGCGCAAGCTAGTTCCACCTTGTAGACGCATCCTTAGTGACGTATGTTATGTATTAAGCTCAGTGGCGAACGGCGGATTAAATTAATGAAGCTAGCCTGTATTGTGTGCTGGCCGCACGTGTGTAACTGCATTTATTTTTATTTTTTTGTTCGTTCACTTGTTTTGATCGTCGATGGTAGATTTAGTTAGGAATATGTTTGCACTGTGTGTATGCTTGAAGGATACTTAACTCACTTGAACTATTGCCAGTATTCATAAAAAAATGTAAGTATATTTTTTTATATAACAGTCTTTGAAACTAGATACTACAAAACTTCGTGAGAATGACGCTTAAACTGTCGGGCCAGTTTTAATGAATATTTTAACGAATAGATGCTTAGACAAATAAATATGTATGTATACTCTTGGCAAAGATTTTTCTTTGGTACATTTGAACTTAGCTCTAAATGCCCCTAGAAATAAGAAAAAAGGATTATAAATACTAAGTTTTCTGGAATTTAAACCCCAGAACTGTAAAATTAACATTTCCATCAGATTTTTAAAACAAAGCAATTTAATTTCAATACCAACTGAAACAAACAAACTGAGACTTCATAACTTTAACTTAACGAAGAAGATCCTGCTTTAAAAAGGATAATTAAAAAAGAAAGGCACACAGTACAATTATGGCGGCGGGTGGCTAAAAAAAGATTTTACGGCCTACGAATGTACCTTTGGCTTAAATATTTAATTACCTCAGGCCAACTGACCTTTATGCTTATTTTTAATTGTGTCCGTTTATTTCTTTATCGTTTTCACTTACTTTATTAAATATAGATACGTTTGAAAAATATCTACAATCGTATTATAATTTTTCGGACCATGAAATGGTAAAATAATTTTGTCAAGTTAATATGTAACTAACATTATTGTTTTTTTTTAATAAAAAGAGATTAATTTATTAGAACATATTTACATGACGTAAAAATAAACTTATTTATACATATATACAACTAAAAACAATTATAAAATGGCATCAAAAAACTCCTCATCGCTGCCCACATTATTGTATAATTTATTTATACCTGTAACTGTTTCATCAGATATAATAGTATTAAAATCATACATTTCTTTCACTAGAATTTGAATTTAATAAATTAGTTTTTGGTATTCTATCTGTAAATCCTAATCCGTAGCTTAGTAAAATATGGGTACTAACAAAGATAAATTAGCGTTACCATCACAGCATACAAACAACCTAATAATTGCGATTATCTAAGAAAAATGCTAATGTGATTAATCATGAGAAATTACTCCTAGTATTGTTTTATCTTGCATTTACATATAATAATAGTTTTTTTATATCCCTAATTTAGTCGAATATTAATTAATATTAATCACGCGATAGGTCATTGAAACTGATTTATAGTACCAATAGTTTTCTGAAAGAAGAATAGAAAATAAAAACAATATTTTATAAGCTTAAGCCAGACAATTAATAGACACATTTAATAAATGACTTAAGAAACTCAATTTTTATTAACTGACCCCCGTACCTGATACTTTTTTAGCCCTTTATCTACTGGGGCTTCAATACCTCTTCTCAGCTGGCCCGGAGGCCTTACATCGAATCCAATTATTTTTAGCGATACAAAAATTACACTAGTAAATCAATTTTAGCTTTCATCCATCATCTTGTCAGCCTATGGACTGTTTATATTACAAATTGACAAAGGTTTTTCAGTAAATTCAGAAGATTATTTATTTCACCCAAGAGACTCGACTTGCCAAGCACTGTTAAGTAGTAAACGTTGCGTGACAATTTGTAACATTTTGTACTACTGTAGCTGTATAATCATTGCAAATAGTAACACAGTTTGAAATCGATACTAGAACGATTTAATTATGTAAATACAATCAGTAATCAACAGATTGGTTGTTTGTTAAGCACCTATTCACTTGGCTATGCACAGACCAGGATAGAAGGTTAACTCTACATAATGAAAATACTACAGATACACGAACAAAAGTGTACGACTCTCGCAAAATTCAATGACTATATTTTGAGCATAAGTACACGCTCGTATCAATACTACTCCACCATTCGCTGAAATCGTTGATTACTATGCAGCGACTCACACAATGATTATTAATGACAAAAAGTTTGGCGATAACATTACAGTCAATTTATTAATGCAAATCCATTTTATTGGTTAAAAAAAAAAACATTTTCACTACTTTGACAAGTACTATTTTTTTATTATAATGGTTAGCACAAAAATTAAACATTCCTTTCGCTAGCAAAAGAGTTTCCCTAGCTTTTTTTTAGCGTTTCCCTCTGGACCAGGCGTGTAGCACACAGACATTTTTAATTTCCTCGACTTATCGGCGCAACTCGCTCAAGCAATGCTCGGTCTTTAACCGTTCTCGTCTGCAACTCCAATTATCTAATCGTAGACATTTTCAATCGTTGTACGAACTAAATCTACTGAATATACTCACTACTTGTACCCATTATTATAGCCCACTGAGTAAGTAAAGATAAGCGGAGTTGTCAAAAGCATGTAGGTTAGGCGCCTTCTTCAAGGTCAAATTCGTACAGTGGGCATGATGAAAACGTTCAGTTCCGAGTCAACTAACGAAGCGTTCGGGTTCTTTGAGACTGTCAACGATTTTTTGGTATCACAAAAAATGGTCGAGTCCAAAGAAGGCGTATAAGGACGAAAACAATAACGTTCCTCGTTGCCCGACACACCCGCATTTTGGCGTGCTACCTAATTAGGCGATTTTCCGTTACGGCCTTTTTCTGATGGGAAATCAGACTTCTCCCTCGGTGGGTTAGCAGCGGTGAGGGAGTATCAGTACTCTTACTGACTAAGCCCATCATGTTCCTATGTACCAGGGCCGCGGTAACTCTTTCGAACAATCCCGCAGCCCATTATGGCACCTCCGCTAGTCATTTTGTTCTCCGTGTTTATAGCCTGACGTGGGTACGTATGCCGTGACGATCGCGTGTGAACTCCGATTACATGCAAATTGGATGGTTGCTCGATAAGATACAATATATCACACGATTGATACGTTTTGACGACACGTTTCAACGTTGATTAGAGGTGTTTGGAGTACATTCCGTATATATTAATTAGTTGACAGTATAGGCCGAATACTATATTAAAAAAAAACTCTATTGTAGGTAAAATACACGAAGCCACGAATTTTTTTAATGAATAATTTACGGTGAAAATAAACGTAAATAAAATAATGTTGATGTGATTATTTCAGGCAAAAAAAGATAAAATCGTTTATACTACTCGAGACACCCAAGAATGTATAAATAAAACAAAAGACTGCCTTGATATTGGCATATATAATACCTGAATTTATTCATAAGTACCACTACTAACCATATCAAAATCCGTAGAATACATCAACCGTGTTCTCTAAAAAGAAGAAAACTTTAATCAAAGCTTCTATGAAACCTTACTTCAGTATATAAAAAGGTTATACTATAATAACTGGTTTATCATAATAATTATAGCGCCCTATCGTTGAACCGAGCTTTATATTAAGATACCCGCAGTCGTTAGTTTCCCGCCCACACGGGAAAACGCAATTTTGTTACTAAGTGAAATAAACGCGAAAATAAGTGAATAAGTTTAAGAGAAAACACTGGTACCTATTGTAAACATAAAAATTGTTTTATAATACATTATAATTTTTTCTCTCAACTTTTACTGTTGGACGCATTGGGATAAGGCAATCATGAACTCAACCAGCGCTTAAAAATAAAAAAATAATTAACTACAAATGTACCTAATTATTTTAATACATTATACAACTGGGCAATACCGAGACTACCAAGTCTTCTCAAAATTACCAATTTTGAGAATTTATGTAGACAATATACCTAGATTAGAATTTCTAAAGTAAATATTTGACGAGTCTATTTCCATAAGCCTATTTGTTTTGAGTACCTACATGCTGCAAAGGTTTAATTTTATTGCTACCTGTGATAATTAAACTAAAGTTAAATCAGTAAATACAAGTACAATTCACTTACCACAGTAAATCAATCTTACATTTTGTTTTACCGAAAAAACCAACGAATTCACCGCACAATCTAAAAATTTTCTTGTATTGTCACCACAATCAGCTTAGATGGTTCCTTTTAATGTTTTTCAAGACAAATTGAAAATAACACAGTACAGACTTGAACGCTATAATTTAGCACGAGTAATTTGTATTACACGGAGTTGGATATTTTTACGTCTTTTCGTAATCAACATTTTGTTCTAAACTGTTTACTTCGTTTTTCTCGTATTTATAGATGATTTAGCCTTAACTTACATTCCTTCTTATTATACAGGTAACTAAATCCACGGACTTCTTCTATTCTAAGAACGTGATGAAAAACTCACGGCTCGAGAGACAGGAATTCTTTGAAATACTATTCTTTGGGTTAATGAGGTACTAGTAGATTTCTTGCAGTTTTGCCCGCTAACCTGGGAACTACTGCCCGTACCGTGATAAAATTGTGTCAATGTTACTCGAAAAAAGTGTAGCTTTCTGATGGAAAGCTGAAAGATGGAAGTGAAAGATATTTTTATATCGGTTAAGTAGTTTTGGATTCTTTAGAATACAAACAAACCGATGTTTTCTCTTTATATTAGCATAAGAATACAGATTTATGATATCGACTGATCAAAACGTGTAGAAAAACTAGGTGAATATTGCTAGGTGAATATACTCATTAAAATACCTACTGAAATACATTAAATACTGAATAATAATACTCCATTAACTCCAAGTTTCAATGGCAAGAATGCTTCAAGGTATTAAGTCTACGCATTTAAATGCCCGGTACATTTTCGCCCTTCGTTGTATAGCATTGTTGGGCCATTTATTTGAGGTTGATAATCAATGATGGTGTTGTTTTAATTTAATACATTTTTAACCGACTTACAAAAATGTATATGCATATAGGTTAAACTGAGAACCTCTATTTTTTGTATAAATGATAAATCTGTTTGTTTGCGCGCGAATGTCTCAAATTTTGCTGAAACGATTTTGATGCGGTTTTAGCCTAGTTTTTGACAGAAATAGGAGAAGGTTTAAGCGTATTATTGAAGTCGGTTTATTTTTTGTAAAAAGTTCTTACTTAGCTTGTAAGTAAGTAATATTTACAGCTGATATGCTTATAATTGAGTATTTAGTACAATTTGCCGAGCTAGGCTAGATTCACACACGTTTTATTCATATGAATAAATATATCGGTAAACATGTTAGAAGACCGAGGCGAGGTTGTGAATTTAGTTTCAAGGCCCCACAATATCATTGGGATAAGAATTTGAAAACAAAATATGCTATTACTGAAATGGTTCTTCTATGTAAATCGAACTATTACAATATTGTTGTTTTCCAATCTAGGAAATCGTTTCGAAACGCAAATGAATGTTATGCTCATAGCACGCGCCCTCATTGCACACATTTTGAAATTCAAACCGTTTCACAAATACCTACATTTTTTAAATTTTATTTTGTATTTAAACTTATAAAATACGTTATTAAGTGGCTCTGATAGTGTGATCCTTACCAAGGCACCACTTTTAACCGATAAATCCATGACAATAATTGAATTACATGGTGTTAAGAAAATCCTTGATAAGGGAAAATATTCAACAGCTAAATGAGATATTTGCCCAACGTTCTATGGGGGATATAAGCGTTTATCACGCCTGAAATCCTCTTAAAGGAAACCATGGAGAGGTGTGTGTGTTTGTCAAAGAGCTAAGTATGTAATACACGAAAGCACAGGTGTGTGTGGGTGGTAAAATTCGTGTGTGTGTACTCAGTCCGTTGATTCAATTAGTTCGTAAGTAAATTGACTGAAACATGCTAATTATAGGATTACCTTTCCATTAATGTTTAAGCGCTCTTCACTTTATAATTTTAGCTTACATGTAATAATGTGAAAAGGATATAAGTAACTTGAAGCCTTGAACCTGGTGCCTAGTATGAAATATAGTGAGCACCTTGCCTACTTTGCAGATTGCCTATATTTTAAAATGATATATGAGTAACATAGAAAAACTTCGACTAGGCTCGCTTATTCTACGAGATACCTACATATATAGAGTTCCCAGGTATCAGCATATCCAAATAACGAAATTATCCCCCTCTCGCTGTGGGTTGGCAGCGGTGAGGGAGTGTCAGACTCTTACAGACCAAAACCCATAACATTCCTTCTTAAGGCTGGGGTAACTCTTTCGAACAATGCCGCAGCTCGGACAGGATCGCTTCAGTAGTCTGAAATGGATTTTTATATGGACCCTAAGATGCTACGCGTTGGCAGAGAATTGCCTTTAAATCTACTTTATTTAATGTACATTTTGGGTTCGCCGTA
The DNA here is from genome assembly GCA_033682625.1 of Helicoverpa zea x Helicoverpa armigera. Classification (NCBI taxonomy): domain Eukaryota; kingdom Metazoa; phylum Arthropoda; class Insecta; order Lepidoptera; family Noctuidae; genus Helicoverpa; species Helicoverpa zea x Helicoverpa armigera. The sequence goes on from JAWIIS010000028.1 coordinate 10,140,596, forward strand.
GTTTTCTTTAAACCTTTACTTGATGTACGTTTTCTTGTCACCAGGCCGTGGACGATGGAGACCAGAGCGGATGATGATGAGGCGCCAACAGACCCAGCGGCGAGGAAGCTCACACATCATGACTATACCGAACAGGACTTTGAAGGTAACGTACATCAGCAAGTTCACATTAGCTGGCTATTATTTTGGCAAATATTATTGGCCTGCCCTAAGCTAGTTAACCTACCTCGTGGTAAGAATAATTGTCAAACACCTGGAAGGCTTCTGACCATTCGTCCTTACACCCTTTCAGGAGTATTTAATCTAGAGAAGTCTATTATTTTGGTCCTTTCAAACCGAAATTATCATTACCTTACCTGACGTAATGTTCATCCCGTCCACGGAATTTAAACGTCACCCGTTCCCCTGCTATTTTACGTTCCCCGAAATACACGAGACCGTGATCCGATTAGCTTAGCTCAGCCCACATAATTATGACTCACATAGACACAAGATTTTAATGGAAACATTGAAGAAACAAAGAAAGCCGTTCATTTTGTGTCTCAAGGATTTATATAAACTCTGATTCGCATATACCTAACAGATATAAAATCCTCAGTTAGGCAGATTTGGTTAAAATTGCAAGCGACATTATTGAGAACGGGTTTTCATTCGAGTCCCGAGATAACTGCATCCCTGAGCCGGATGATGACAAAAACTATGTCCTTCTCACGGGCCTAAGTTACCGTCGCACCAGTTTTCAGCTAAAAGTGTTCAGCCAAGTTATATACCTATAACGACTTTCTTTTTTACTTATATGCTTTCACGCAACACTCGTGGCTGGTTTTATTTATTTTTCTGAAAAATAAATGAGATTGTTTCAGTAAATAAAGACAAAAATGTTCAATAAATAATATAACGCTTTTTACAGACAATAAAAGTCTTGTGGCGTACTTGAGACATGTAATAGGCTTAAGATCAATTTAGCTAGACACATCAAGCTTTTCAAGGTATATTAAATTACAGATATTTCAAGAGCCTTTTGAAGTGCAATCTTGAAATAAACTAACAAACAAAAAAGGATTTCTTTTGCAAAAATAGATAGGTCTTTGTCATTAAATTTGCGGTACAATCTTAGAACATAGCATCATGTCCCTGGTGTACTTATTAGGGCCAGTCCCAAGTAATTTTACTGAGCTCAGAACCATTAGTATCAATTCTTTCTATCGGTATCTATATGGTAGAGCTTGGTCCATTATAAAAGCCCAAAGTATCGTACCCATAACCAGCAATTGTGGCGACTTGGACTCCTAACATCAGCCAGTCTGTGCCAATGGAATATCAACTTTACGCCACAAGAGATAAAGTTGCAATTTAATCCTTCTGAAAGCTCAGTACTGAAACCGCAATAACCGATATATAATTTTCTGCAGTCGACGTTAACAATACTCATGACTGACGGACAGACAGTTGACACTGATATTGTTCAGATTTTAGAGTAGCACACTGCTAACTTTTAGTCGGCCGATAGCTATGTCTACAAACATATGTTTGGGAATGTTGGTTCACCTGTAATTGGCAACTGTGTAAGCTCTTTACTCTTTACAACCTTCTTTTTTGTTAATTTATACACAGAAGCTGTTGATGTTCTTTTTGCAAATTAATAGATAAACAGTTTATTGTATGGACTCCTAATTCGTATGAAGATGAATGGTGAGAGTACGCATATTATAGTTATCGGCATCAATCTTGAGCTCTGACCTACATCTGCGCAGAAGTAATTTATTAGCAAAGAACTAATCCCGACTGACTGCTATGACGCGATGCACTGCTGGCCAATCACCGCTTTAGCCCGCCCCCGCGCCTCACTTCATACCACAAAAGGGACCCAATAAATAACTTCTGCGCAGGTGAAGGTCAGAGCTCAAGATTCGTGCCGATAACTATACAACGATCAGGTATATAGCCAGTATCAAACCGGCGGAAAACATTGATTGGAATTAAGACTTCCTTAAAATAAATGGTGCCAAAACTCGGGTAAACTGTCAGCCGAATGTTTGGTCTACATTGTGGGTAACATTTCCGCGAAATATATGCCGAGATCTCCTCGCTTGAATGCAATTTCTAAGTGCAGTTGGGTTCGGTAAATGTATCGGGGATTCTATCAGATGTTCTGCGCAGGTAAACCTGGATATGGTTTATTTAAATTCGGTTTAGATACCAATACATATGTAGGTACTATTTAGATATGAATTCTTCAAGTTTGTTTCATTGTTTAATTACCAGCGATATTAATGTGTTTTCGCAACAGAAACTAATATATATCTACAGTATAATTTCGTTTGATTTTCACTTAAGTTTTCTTTTTTAGTTTTTGTACAATAAAAGAGACATTTTTTTATGGGCCACAAAAATTCAAACGTTTATTAATCCCGTTTCGATAATAAAGGCTACAATTTAAGAGGGTTCCTGTTTGCCAAACAAAAAGAATGATCCCATTCATAACTTGAGACGAAATAACTAGAATGAAGTAAACTTTTCCAAATAATGTTGATTTTTCGTCTACGCCTTTGCCACACCTGAATTGAACTCGCTGTTTGAGACCAACCCATTATTTTGTTATTTACTGCAAACTAGGCCAAAAGTGGTATTAATCAAAGTTGTTGTTGTTTATTAAAGTTAAACGAACCGAAACACAAAATTATTGTTAGTGAACAGAAATTGTAAAACCACATCAGGCCACGAAGCTATTTTCTGTTTTTGACTTCAAGAAATAACAGCAATAAGAAATAAATACCTACAATGAGATTGGTTTTGAGTTGTAAACTTATATTTTGAACTGACTTCAAAAAAAGGAGGAGGTTTTCAATTCGAAGGATTGTTTATTATTTTTACTCAGATTTTTAACTGCACAAAATTCTTACCGACAGTATAATGACCCCAAAATGGATAAACCGATTAAGATGTTTGGTCTAGTGGTCGGTTTTATCCCGGGGAAGGACATAAGCTACTTACCTGTTCGATGGATGGAAGTTGTTCCCCCGGGACGTGGGCTGGGTAACACATCGGTTGGAAGACATTTTTGTAAATAAAAAAAAAATGTTGTTATCTTTCTTCACTGAACTCTAATCTGTTTACCTGTTTTAATTATTTCGGTGAGACGGTGAAACATTCCTATATTATCATAAATATCTGAAGCTTAATTGAAAATACCAAAGAAATATCCTGAATACCTATAGTTATTTGTACGTCAAAGGAACATTTCATATCAAAATACATACTAATGTTTTGTGAACCTAATTTTGTATTTAGATATTTCAAACTAAACAGAATTTTCATTAATTAGTGCCTATCTTAATTAACACTTTCAAGGTTTCAAAATATAACTTTTGCTTTTATTTATGTTCTGTTTTGCCTTGATTTAAATAAATTACCAAAGACGAATACCAAAAAGTTCACAAGCCACTGAAGGTCTATTCTTTAAGAGAAGTAACAGCAAGAATAACTTAAGAAAGAAAGATAAATAGGTTGCATGATCCCTTATATGTAGATGTTATATTATTTTATTTACATCTTGCCTGTATACTCAAGATTTACATATTTCGATACACGATTTTCCACCTAGGTTCCTGTTAAAAGACTTTCAACAATGATTTGGTCTTTTTTTTTTTTTTTAGCGACGTAAAATCATCAAATGACCCCTCCCGCTGTGGGTTAGCAGCGGGGAGGGAGTGTCAGACTCTTACTAACTAAAATCGTCGTGTTCCGTCATAGGCCTTTTATGTACCAGGGCCGCGGTATCTCTTTCGAACAACCCGCAGCCCCGGCAGGCTTTGGCCCTGCTGGGCCCCGCTGGGGTTGCTGACATCTCTTTGAGGAGCGCGTGGAACAACGCGCGCCGTCGACACGGGTCTGTCGTCTAGAAAGACAGAGGGACGATGAGCCACCCGAACTCACCGCCCACAGACCCACGCCTACGGTGGCCGGGAGTCATCTCGCGACACCCGGCGCCCATGGTGTCTACCTGGTCCAGCGCGGCGGCCGGGATGAGAGGTGCGAACTCTCTGGCGTTCCGCCTCCTCCTTCTCGAGCATGACCGCTTCGCAGAAGGAGGCGACGGCATCCCATTTCCTCTCGCCCCGGACCATGGCCTGAACCAGGGCCGGACGCGAGAGGTTGCCGCCGCCCAAAGCCTCGACGAGGACCCGGCGGTGCCCCTCCCATGCGGGGACAATGATTTGGTCTCAAAGTCAATTATTTAGTTTACCCTTTTTAGTTTCTCATATAAATAAATGTAGAATAACAACAGCAAAGCTACATTTCATTTCTCTCCTTTAACAGGTCACATTAAAGAAGGGGGGATTGTCTTCACAACATAAACCATGGTGGAATTAGGTCAGGAGGGACGATCGGATAGGGGAGCCGAAACCCCATAGATGTTACTGTGTATTTATAGAACATTGTGCATGAACAATAGGACGGTAATTCTATCTTTGTATGGGTGTCACGTTCTTTGGCGTATTGAGTGCAGATCATAATTTTAGAAAAAAAGTCTACTGATTCATTGCTTGACTAACCTCACTAGCTAATATTGAGCAAACGTACCGGGATAAAAAGTAGCCTATAGCCTTCCTCGATAAATGGGCTATCTAACACTGAAAGAAATTTTCAAATCGGACCAGTAGTTCCTGAGATTAGCGCGTTCAAACAAACAAACAAACTCTTCAGCTTTATAATATTAGTATAGATTAGGCAGTAACTTTGTGTGTCTGGCGCCAATGCTACTAAACTGACTTAAATTTAGAATAAGGTGGTTCACAATCTGAGAATTGACATAAGCAAGCTACTTTTTGTCCTAGTGCAGAAATTTGTTCCCTCCGAACGATAGTGAAATCGAAACGAGAACCATCCATTTAGGCGTGTGCAATAATTCTCTCGGAATACGTATCTAGTTCACACACATCATCCTCCGAGCCTTTTTCCCAATCATGTTGGGGTCGGCTTCCAGTCTAACCGGATTCAGCTGAGTACCAGTGCTTTACAAGAAGCGACTGCCTATCTGACCTCCTCAACCCAGTTACCCGGGCAACCCGATACCCCTTGGTTAGACTGGTGTCAGACTTACTGGCTTCTGACTACCCGTAACGACTGCCAAGGATGTTTAATGACAGCCGGGACCTACTGTTTAACGTGCCATCCGAAACACAGTCAATGGTGTCTAAGATATACTTAGAAAGTACATACAAACTTAGAAAAGTTGCATTGGTACTTGCCTGACCTGGGATCGAACCCACGCCCTCATACTTGAGGTTGGTCCTTTACCCACTAGGCCACCACGACTCACGACGTATCTAGTTCACACACAAACAACTCGATTGCTATGGGTTATGTTTGGCAATTGATCGGGTGTCACAAGGGTGTCACCAACTGTGATGTATGTTTCTCGTTTTGATACTAATGTTTGCTTACCCAAGTGTACGATTGATGAGGCTCGAAGGATGAATTTGTGGAAATCGGAGTAGAGTATGTAATGTTGTATAGTACTCGCACTTAGCTGTTCATTTTATTGGTTAGGGGTTGTTATCACGGAAAGAATATTATCACATACATGATCAGAAATCTTTACTTATAAATAAGTTTTTAACTACTGTACTGTAAAAGAAAATAGAATTAATATTATACTATGCCTACAGATGATTTTTGCACACTTTTACTCTATTCTTTTATATACCTAGGAAAACAATCTAAAAATAAAACCCATTTACTCTATCAATTTTATATAACCCTGTATCTGAACGTAATTATCACACTACCCAGCAATTGAATAAAAATCTCGCATAGATATTCACAACGCAAAAGGAAAGAAATATCTCTTTCGTATAATTTCTACTTTCTACTGCGGAATTCCCAACGGCATACGTAATTGGGTTAGTGCAAGTCATTTGCAAACCGACTGATATACGGTTTAACTTAATTCTGAACTTAGTTTCATACATATTGATCTGGAAACTTAGTTGAACTGTGCTTATGAACTTAACTTAAACTGCCTCGTTGGTCTAGTAGTCGCATATCGCAACTACTGCGTATTGGGTCTCAGTTTCGGTTGAAATTGCTTTTTGGGTTTTAAGAAAGTTTCATAAGGCAGCACGGAGTCTAGAAGTTGGTGATTGACACACCCGTGCATCGGAAAGCGCGTAAATGCCTGTTCTACGCCTGATTTTCCTCTCTGGTCGTGTCGGATTACCGTCCCATCGGGCTATTAGAGTGCACCCGAATCTGCGCAAATGCTTATACACTTTTCGTTCGATTAGTTCGTTCATGTAATATCGTCCAACATCTTATCAAATTAAAAATACACATATGCAGTTCCGTGCAATTTTATATAGACAAACAAATATAAAAAACACAATGGTTGGAAAGATATATAATGCGCTGAAAAGATTTAAAAATAAAAATATCAAAAGCCACGATAAATCATAGTTTCCTTTATTACGTATGCAAACAGAACTGAAGGAAAAACTCAAAGCTGTGGAAAATATTTATTGTTGAAACTTGGCTCGTTTAGAAAAGTAGTTTTTGCAGTTTTCTCGTTTAGAACCTTTTTTTCAGTCTTTTTACATAAAAGCTCTCGGAAGCACTTCAAGGCATAATAGTTCCAGGTACTGGGTGCACTAGGGGGGTAATGGAAAACTGTTTTTGAAAATTTACTGTTACATTTAAATATATAGTAAACTCTTTCCGTCATTGCTTGCTTAAGCACAAATAGTTTCACTTAGATACTGTGTATTTTTGGCTTATCTGAAAATGAAGTAACTAAGATGAAATCCAAAACTGTACATATGTCTAATTGTGTATGTAAAAACCGATAGTATTGTAGTGATAGTCGGTAGTCCTAAAAAATGAATATTCACTTATAATACCACAAGAGCTTCAAAATTATCGGGTATTTTCCGATAGGATCGTTGCGCGAGTGATTTTTCCTGAAAAACTTGACGACTTTATTTGTTTGCAGGGAACCTTGAGGGAAATGCCAGATAATTATGAAGCTCGTGTGGTATTCGGGAGATTATTTTTCCGTCCCAAATGTCGGCCACAACCTGTCAGTTTGACGTAGCAACGACCAGAGAAAATATTCAAAAAATTTTCAGTATAATACCATGTAGGTTGTACCACGTGACGTCGAATGGTGCAATTCTATTGGTCGATATTTGGGTCGGAAAAATAATCTAAGAAATCAACAAAGGAAAAGTTCCAAAGAGCTATTTTTAAAAAACATTTTTGATACGCGTGTATCCAAGCTTTTAAGCTTTATTTTTAAAACACCTGTCGCTTCTATAAACGTTTCCCATGTAGGGTACAATAAAGAACAAAATCCGATATCTTTTTATAGATCACAATCTCAAAGAAGGTATGTTTCTTTTTACTTATTTACCTGGAAAGGGGGTGAATCTTTGTTCGCGCTTGCTTTTTCTTCTTAATAAAGAATACAGTATTAAACTAGAGTTTGTATATTTTATGTAAAATAAATTTTACCTGAATGGAGCCTTTTTTTAACCGAAAGACCCCTTACGGTGAGGTGCACCATTTTACTTTATCCGAAACATTTTCAGTTAGATGGCAAGAACACGGCTTGTTATGGTTTGGTTATCATCACAGTTAAATGGTGCAACTCACCCTTATATCATAACATTACATCGTTTCTATCTGCTTTTTTTTTTCAGAAACACATTTACATGGTTATACATACATAATGCATGGTTATAGACATACATGTTTTACATAGATATACATACATAGTTATGCATGGTTACAAAGACACTTTTGGTCTTACTACAAAAACTTAAACATGTGTCAGACACTTGTCTAAAAAAGTGTGGCTGTAAAATGGACCTTCAACATCATAATTTGTAATTTTTTTAGACAAGTGGTAAGACGGTTTATATTTAACTTTTCAAATACCTATCAAAGTCCTCAATTACTATCTACTATTTTCTAAGTAAAATATCGTGCTTAGCTAATTCCTCCCAGCCCTGAAAATCCATAAAGCGTGGAAAGGTCAAGCATACGCTTTAGTGTGAAACGACCTCTGGGATGGCAAACAACTGAAGAGCGACGTGAATGGGACGCCTTAATGACCAACGCGTTTTAGTAACTAAGGGTCTAAGGGTACTGGGTAGTAGTGTAATGTGCTGTCTTGTGACAACGCCTATTTGAAGGTACTTTTGAGTTATCAGCTTGTGTGTGGGTATTGTTTGTTTAAGTATTAGCAAAAAATCATGATTGAATTTTGACTTTGAAAACACTATAAATAGAATGTGTCTTCAACTTATAATTAATTAAATGTTGCAATGTGGTTTAGCAAAATTGTACAGACACATTTTTTTTACTTTTGAGACTTTGGTATAACATCATCAAGCTGGAGTACTAAACAACTGATAAACATGCTTATTTTATTATACATACATACCTATTACAGATCAAATAAAAACAGATGCATATTTTGACTTCAAGTTATTACAATACTTTTTTATATTCACCGACCTCATTCCACTGATTCATAAAAAAGAAAATGAAAAAAACTCGTAGCCGTACTACGTAGCACGCGTAGCAATGAAATGACTACGTAGCGTTTCTCGTAGCAACCACGACGCGTAGTCACGACTCAAATAAAGCAATAATTTCGAAGCAAGAAACCATTTTGTAACATATGTTACTCGCATATTGTCAAAAGTATAATAACGTGACCGAGTCGAGATAATGAAGCTGTAAACTTTATTGCTGTTACTTTGCATAATGTAGCTAATATTGTGTGGGATGTGTTTGTTTGTAATACAAACGGTGAGTTGCACCATTTAAACAAACTAAGTATAACAGTAATCAAATTTTCAGTTGTCGCTGATTTGATCAGTGGGGCGGTAATTTCACGGCTGGTTGTGGTTTGATTTATCGACAAATTAAATGTCTATTATTCTGAAAACAACTACATAATTCAACATTGTAAACGTTATGTGAAATAAACTATTTATTAATTATTATTAAAGCGTGATACGAGAAAAAAAAATTACGTACTTTGAAAATTGAACGTGAAAGTTAATTGTAAACAGCTGTTTTAATAATACTGAACAGGCCTAAACACGTTAACCGATTGATATAAAATTAGTCTGTGTGATTTATCGTACCCTAGAGGCCTACCTTTTACCTGGACGAGTAAAATTTATTCCCCCGGGGTCACAAGTAAAACCGCGAGAAACAAACTAGTAATTTAATATCCTCACCGCTTTATTCAAGGATTTCGTAAAATATTATCATTGCTCCTCTCTAAATATAGAGCGAGCCAACAAAGACTATAGGATTACTTCCCACGGTTGCCATGGCAACGGGATTCAATCAAACCTTTGTTTGTAGCGTTTTAATTAAAATTATAGTCTGTGGCTGTGGGATTTGAAAGTCAATCTATACTTTACTAATATTATAAAGAAGAAACATTTTGTCGTTTGTTTATTTGTACCAAAAAGCTTCGAAACTACTGAACTGCTTTGAAAAATTCATTCACTTTTGGAAAGATACACTCTTTTTGAGTAACATAGACCGTATTTTATACCTGAAGGGGCAGTAGTTCCCATGGGACGCGGGTGAAACCGCGGGAAAACGGCTAGTGCTAGTTTAGATAAACCTAAATACTTGTTTATTGATATTTGGCTATTTCTAAAACTATGGCTGAAAATGTTATTTTAAATCAGTGAATTGACAGTTTAATCATAAAAGTAAAGCTTTAACGTCAAAGAGAAGTCCGTTATTTCCGTCAAACGTCATGTTACTTTGCTGATTTTGGCGGTAAAGTAACTTAAAAGGTGACCTTCTGAAGTAGATTTACCTGACAGCCAGTTTATTTTGATTTAGGTTTACTTACTTGAAAAACATTACAAATATATTTTTGTCCACTGTTTAAGTACAATTTTTAAGTAGATAAGTACTTGTGTCTTAACCAAACAGTATTTTAAACAGGATTTTTCATATTTTCTCAGTGTTATTATTAATTTCCCTGAACACATTTTAATAATGATCTTAACAGCCAAATCCTGATGCCACTCAATTTTCTCTCCGGATAAGGACTCCGCAATTTGACATTGCTGAGAATAAAATACTTTTAAATAAAACACAAAAATAACTTTTGGATATTCCTTGGTAAAACAATTACAGCAGTTCTCGTTAAGCTTCCTAAAAGTAAATATTTATAAGACTGAAAGAAAATAGTCCATGAAACAGTTTAGATTGCCTTGCCGCTCTTGACCCGATTTCAGTCGGAAGAGATTTCCTAAAACCACTTGCCGACACACCGAACCGCGGTATTGCATCGATTTCTGCCAATCTTAGGTTTTAAAGTAGCTGTAATGTTTGCAAACTTTGGGAAATTGGATTTGTTGATAGAGAACAAGTGGAAAGTCGTGGTGGCCTAGTGGGTAAAAGACCAACCTCTCAAGTATGAGGGCGCGGGTTCGATCCCAGGTCAGGCAAGTACCAATGCAACTTTTCTAAATTTGTATGTACTTTCTAAGTATATCTTAGACACCATGCACTGTGTTTCGGATGGCACGTTAAACTGTAGGTCCCGGCTGTCATTGAACATCCTTGGCAGTCGTTACGGGTAGTCAGAAGCCAGTAAGTCTGACACCAGTCTAACCAAGGGGTATCGGGTTGCCCGGGTAACTGGGTTGAGGAGGTCAGATAGGCAGACGCTTCTTGTAAAGCACTGGTACTCAGCTGAATCCGGTTAGGCTGGAAGCCGACCCCAACATGATTGGGAAAAAGGCTCGGAGGATGAGATGATAGAGAACAAGGAAATTTGTGTGTTTTATAAGCTAATAAAGCTATCATCATAAGACTTTTTATGTTCCCACTGCAGAGAAATTATTTTTTGTCGGTAACAGTTTGATTGAGCCTTACCAAGGGGAGGTCAGATAGGCAGTCGCTCCTTGTAAAACACTGGTACTCAGCTTGGTTAGACTGGAAGCCAACTAAACTACTCTTTTATTCTCTTTTTCCTTTCGCAGGTATGCTGGAAGAGATTTCTTAAGAAATAAGCATTACCTTTGTAAATTCTTTCTTTCCTGTCATCTTTCTCTATTATGTGTGTGTACAAAAATTTGTAAATAAAATAAATAAATAAATAAATAAAACATAGTGGAGAAAATACTGGGCCGATGATTTACAGTTTGATTGAGCTTATAAATCATATGGAGATGTATGTTACTATGAACATTACAACTCTCGGACTGACTAAATAGAATGAAATTACAATAAATTAAAAAATAAACTGTAGGCCAACCATTGGGCCAACTATGGGCCGACATTTTAGTCAGATACGTGCGGGGGCCGTTTAGCACTATATTACCAACCAAAACTTTTGTATGAAGCTGAAACCGATCGCCTTAAATAGGCCGAAAACTTTGAAGCTCAGTTTCAAGTGTAATTAATTAAAGTTCAAGTAGACTTGTATTACGATACCTGGCTTATTAAGCCTGTAACGTAAATACATTTTGATATGTCTGTTGTATTACACTTTAAGTATTATTATGTAAGTTTTAAGCCTAATTTCGAACAGTCTTTCATAACCTTATTAACATTATAAATTCATTAAAGTAACTACATATGTCAGTCTGAACCAGACTATACAGGCGACTTTTTTCTGCATGTGAGAAAAAGGGATCCAGCGGAACGCGAGTAAAACCGCGGTAGATACCATTACACCATGAACCAATGTTGCAAATTAATGTTTTTTTACATCGATGTAATAACAGTACAAAGATGCTTTTAATCGACATTATTCATGAACTTGTAATACCAGGGATGTTGTTTCATCGTGGGCGTCAAATTACTGCCTTCGCGCCAATCAGGAAGGTTTGTTTGCATCCTAAAACGTGTGACGTTATAGTACAAGGTCATTATGAGACATGATGTGCGTGTATAGGACTTTGATCAAGTGCGAACTTAAAGCAAACAATTTTTTTTGGTATAAGAGACAGTCAGGAACAAAGTTTCACTGACACAATAAAAAATACAAAAATCTGAACACGTTTTATTCATAATAACTGAATTTCCAATTCTTCTACCGTATAAACTCAGCATAATCAATAAGTGCCACTGTTTGTGAGTAAAACCTTTGTTAAACAAAATTCAAGCTTTAAGTATGTTTTTGTTACTTTAAAACAACCTAAGGGCTTACCAGCCATTATTAACTATCCAAGATAGAACCTCTTTTGTTTTTATGGGTATTTAGGTCAAGTTCAGATAACATAAATAATTCAAGAGCTTATAATTCTCAGTTATATTTATGTAAAATATTTTCCGATCGGTCGGAGATCTAATGGTCTGTGACGGCCAAACGTGCGCAGAGTGCGAAGGTGGTAGGCTATAGTTTGATCAATTATGGTGATTATTAATCTTTTAGGGTAAATATATATTATAAAGCTGAAGAGTGTGTTTGTTTCTTTGAAGGCACTAATGAGCTATATGACACACTCAGAAGCTACAGGACCAATTTAAAAAGTCAAAAATCAGTACTGGATAGGCAATTGGTCCAGGGAGGCGTTAGCGGGTTTTAAATCGTAGATATCAGGCGTATCTTCTTCACTCAGTAAACACGAAGACACAAACCTTGGGAAGGTAGATTCATCAATCGTAGGACTACATCAATCAAAAGACCAAAACAATAATGGTAAATGAAGTCACAAACAAACCTCCAGAATTGTAAATAAGATCTCTATAAATGTTCTTTCGATACAAATATATTTCAGTAGAAACCCGAGCTATTTATACTTAAATACTTATTTTCCTATTGTTTGTTCGTTGGGTCATTGACATTCATACTTTTTTGACAGTTTACTTAAAGGTAAAGTAGCGTGTAAACAGAAAATAATTTCAAGGGAGAAGCGCGAGGGAGGAAAATAGCCTCTTATTTATCCTCGGGAACAATTAATCAGCAAATTCTATTTATTTGACAACTCATCAGAAACTCTCTGGTCTTATGAATTTAATTTACCGTCTACAATAATGTTTATGCTAGAACATTTGTCATTCTTATGAACTTTGTATTTTGCTGTCTGCGAGTGTTACGCTAAACTAGGTGTTCGTGCTGACTTCGCCTGAGATTTTTTTTCATAATTTTATGACATTCAAAGCACAGCGAAGGAAACGATCTCGAAGAATGATAAACGCGCAATCCTTCTTTATGTGAGAGGAGCCACATGCCCAGCTTTGAGACAATAAAAAAGACTGATGATGATGATAGAAACATTTTTGTTACCCATGAAAATTTGTATGTCCTAAAAAGAATTCGCTTATAAAAATAACCCTGCAATGAAACGTGCAACAGTCACACCCGCCACGTCATTCCGTCCATTATGCATTCTGTCTGCGTGTTCATCACAATGACTCTTCAGTGTGCACATGCATGGTCCTTTGTACACTGGTATGTACGTAGTTTTTGTAGCTGCCAGTTTCATGATGACCTCGTTATCTAATTCTGGTGAATAGAGGTTTTAAATTAATTTAGTTGGTGAGTAAATATAGTAGTTCTATATTTTTATTCACGCTCATTTCTTCTCTGTATGAGAAGAGGTCGTAGTTTTGTTGAGGAGCATTAAAAGGGCTGATGATGATTATACTGTTAATGTTATTTTCTTGAATAATTTAAACCCAGTAACCATCAGCGCAGCTGTCCTAAGGTGCATGGTTTCATTTCTGGTTTAGGTACAAAATGGCTTTATGGGTTTTCAGAAACTATCATGAAGGCACTTTAATATTGTCTCATATTTGAAAAGTATAAGCATATAACTAGAAATCACCAGCAAAGAAAATATATAGAATTTAATAGGTAAAATAACCTACAATGATTCTATAACTAATAGCTATTTCAGCCCACGCTAACACGACAGATTAACCTGTCACAACGCATGGCTGATCACGTATCTCCTAGGGATGCCATGTTATTGTGACTATGTAAATAAATACGTAACAAGTGATGTGTTATTAATTCTATTTAAGTAGAGAATTAAATATCGGCTTAGATGCCTTCAGTTTTATATAACTGTTTAATGACTGATTATTTTTGCTTTTGATTAGATTTTGAAATTAAAAAATCACACTGAGCACTATTTCTGGATACCTAAGTATACTATACTACTATAATACACTTGGCTACCTCAATATATAAGGTGCTTTAATATTACCTGCCAGGACTTGAATGGGGGGTAGTATTGCGTTTATAGATTACAATAGTGAAGAAATTTTGTTCCCCGGAACAGTCAATTCAATTTGAGACATTAAACAAGTTAAATTAACATTGGCTCTACTCTGCATAACGTGGTTCCCAAATTACGCGTGTAGTGTCGTTTCGTCAATGAAAACCACTGCTATCTCTTTCTATCTGTTCTGCAAGAGTGGCAACGCGCAACTCTACTGGATGGTTTTAAACTAATAAATTAAGTCAAAATACCTACGTTTTTTTTTTTTGTATGAAAAAAAATATCACAAATAATTATTTTTTATCTTTACTATTGTAATCTATTAACGCAATACTACCCTCCATTCAAGTCCTGGCAGGTAATATTAAAGCACCTTATATAACTAGCTAGCGCCAGCGGTTTCATCATACCGTGGTTTCTTAAAGTCTATACCAATAAAAGGGCTGTCTTAGGAAATCATTTTTCAAATCGAACAGTAGATCCTGATATCAGCGCGTTTAAGCGAACACAAATTCTTCAGTTTTGTTATATTAGGATATACATACATAAAGTAAATGTACAAATCACTAACTAAGAAAATATAAAATTGAACTTAGTAACACACCAAAAATAGCACCAGAACTACTATTCTAGTTTCTAGTCACACTTCAGTAGCTCTGTCATCGATCTAGTATCAGAGAGAGGTATTTAGAACCGCAGACACTGTAGACTAGCCGCATTGAGATCGAAGCTCTCCGGCTAATTGTGGCTCGCCTAACTTTAACCTAAGATCGATTATGGAGAACTGTAAGGCTATCTTGGTAACGGGCTAAGGGGTATAGTGTCCCTCTATCACCTCTCTAGGTGCAAAGTCAAAATCTTTACATATTTCTGAAGTAGGTGTCATTTTATTTAAAGTTACTTTTACTATATGTCTAATTGTGAGAGTATTGGCAGATATTTTACAAATTGTATTTTTTTTTGATATTTTGAATGTTTATTTATTTTATACTAGCTTCTGCCCGCGACTTCGTACGCGGATCCTGTCCCTTATGCCAGCGACTACGGGGTCAGCAAAATCAAAGATCTGAATAGTCTGATATTGAATTTTAAGGGCCCGATGACTGGAAAACAACGGAATACGCATAACCATTAGAAACGTTCCATATATTGAATTTTTGTACTTTAACGGCAAAAGCACAGCAGACTAAACAAAACGCTGAGAACTGAACCGCAATAGACGTGACCATAGGGATAAAAGTAGTGATTCTAATTAGTCCGCATTTAAGTTGTGTGTGGCAAAAATATTACACGTATTATTACGTAAAAAATATTAAATAGATGACAAAGTTGTGGTGACTTAGTGGAAGTCGTGGTGGTTTAGTGGGTAGAGAATCAATCTCTCAAGTATGAGCGTGCGTCTTTGATTCCAGGTCTGGCAAGTACCTGCCAATGCAACTTTTCTAAGTTCGTATGTACTTTCTACGTATATTTTGGATACCAATGACCGTTATTTGGAGGGGAAGTTAAACTGTAAGTTACGGCTGACATTGAACATTCTTGGCAGTCGTTATGGGTAGTCAGAAGCCAGTAAGTCTGACCAGTTTTACCAAGGGGTCTTGGGTTGAGCGGGTAACCGGGTTGTGGAGGTCAGATAGGCAGTCGCTCCTTGTAAAACACTGGTACTCAGTTGCATCGTTACTGCAAGTCGACCCTAACATAATTGGGACAAAGGCTCTTGAGATAATAACGACAATAATAATGAGATATAGTCTAGCTGGGCTCCTGGAGTTCCACATCAAGTGTTTTACATCTTCAATTTTTATAAGTCAACAGAGAGTGCTTATCAGATTAAACAACTTTTGCTAAAACGTCATACCTCTATATGCAATAGTCTAGCTGGGCCCCTGGAGTTCCACATCAGGTGTTTTAGATCTTCAATTTGTATAAGTCAATAGAAAGTGCTTATCAAATTGAACAACTTTTGCTAAAACGTCATACCTCTATATGCTATAGTCCAGCTGGGCCCCTGGAGTTCCACATGAGGTGTTTTAGATCCTCAATTTGTATAAGTCAATAGAAAGTGCTTATCAAATTGAACAACTTTTGCTAAAACATCATACCTGTATATGGTACAGAGAAGCTGGGCTCTTGGGGTTCCACATCAGGTGTTCCAGATCTTAAAATTTATTATCTCAGCTGAAAATGCTCATCACATGAAACAATTTTTGCCATGGCACCACTTTTGTATCTCTTATAGTTTTGTTGGTCTGTTGGAGTTCTGCATCAGGTCTTCAAGTTTCGAAGATAAATTATAGCCTATATGTTGATCAGGCTTAATACTTATACAACAAAGAAAAAATGATTGAAATCCGTTCAGTTCCGAAGATTAGCGTGTACAAACAAACAGACATACAGACATACAGACAAACAGACATAATTTTTTTTTTGGATTTGTGCTCCATTACTGTTTCTAAACCCCACCCAATTATTATTTTTTTAATATATTCAATGTACAGACACAGTTTTTTTACAGATTTATTATATGTATAGATATAGGTTTCTAAATAAAAACTTAAATGCCAATAGAATGTACTTTTTTAACAGGAGAAAAATCCTCATGGTTTATCCTCAATCTGGGATTGGTTCAGGGATGTGCCGGACTCTTACCGGCAAGAATCAATCAGTACTGTAGTACATCTTAAGATATAACTATCATCATCTAGTAACATCGAAAAACATACCTAATGATATAATAAAACAAGTCATCTAATTACTTGCTCTATCTCCTAATTCTCATCAACCCCACGGATTAACAAAACAACAAATGAAGCTCTTAAAGTTCTATCACATTAAAATACCCTCACAAAATCAGCATCCCTTCATCAGGAGTAAATATCTCCCTCGAGGGACAAATACAAACTTTCCAATGAGTATTGAAGTTAGAATAAATTCTAATTAAGATAATTATAATGAAATTTTGACTTATTTGTTTCAGTTTTAGGGGTATTGTTGTTTATTCGGAATATGAGTGTAATGACCTCTGTAGTCAATGGATGTATTTCAAATTGTGATGTATTTTCACTGTTCTTTAAAAGTCTTCATTAAAGAAATAAAATCAGTACAAAAGCTCAATTTAATTACGCTCCACACTAATCATCATCATCATCATCAGCCTATCGCAGTCCACTGCTGGACATAGGCCACTCCAAGTGCACGCCACTGAGATCGATTTTCGGTTTCTCGCATCCAGCTCCTGCCAGCCGTCTTGCGCAAGTCATCACCCACACTAATACATGTATTAAAAAGGCGATAATTAGTGAGTCCCAACATAGTTAAAAAAAAAGGCTCGGGAGATGATGATGAGTTAGTGAGTCTTTGGTGTAAGTTTGTTACCTTTTCACGTACACAGATATTACTAAACTTAATATCAGAATAACATAGACTACCGGGCACTGGAAGTTCCCTCAAGAAGCAGATGAAGCCACTGACGGAAGACATAATACCAACATCCCAATAATACATAGCATTTAACATTGTTACAGGCCACCGCGCCCACACAGTGTTCGTGGGAGTGCACGTGCCAGCCCGAAGACATTCCCACAGGAAGCACAAACATCATCATCGTAATGGAGAAAAGGATGTCGAAAGACCTGGTAAGAGTTAGGATAAGAGACTGTCGTTTTAAGAACAAATATATGAAACAATATTGGTTTACATATAAACATCAGAATTAAAAACGTCGTCTTTTTTGGGAAGTCGTTTAACAATATGATAATCTGTCGGTTATATTACTATAAGAGATGGTTTGCTAAAGAAAATGCTGAAATATTATTGTCTGATTGCTTGGATTAGAGGATTAGAAAAACAAGCACAGAAAATATTAGTCATTTAAGGTCCCGTCCCTGACAGGCACACTAATATCTTGGGATAAACCTTTATATTAATTAATTTTTATTTTGAGGTCGCAAACGTGACAGAATTAGTATTCTTAGTTTAATGCCTTAATCCTTAAACTGTTTACAGAAATTAACTTTAATAAGTACGGCTTGTTTGTTCACGAGTATTTACTCAGTGTCTGAGTTTTCTAAAAAAAGTCTTTACAAAAGTTATACAGTAGTCATAAAAATACAAGACACTATGAGAATTTCTGTCTCTTCATCAGATTAAAAAAGCATGACACCCCTGTGACCTTGCCAAGTAATTTCACAGCACAATATGAGACAATTTTATATGACGTCGTACGCGCCCTTGTACAAAATTACTAAGCTTATAGAATTAACTCCTTTGAGACCAACACAATGCTGCTTGTTAGTATCCAGAGCGTCATAATTCACTGGGAGATTATTAACCTAGTCCCAACATGATAATAAATACCTAATATTCCATTCATGGTAGGAAAATTTACCTTTATTCCAAATTATGCTCATTGGTTACCAATCCTTAGGACCGGGGTTAATGTCGCGAGTCAGAAGGCTAAGCGTCACAGATGACGGCGAAACATGTAAGATATCGTAGTACAAAATTCAATCCAATTTCCTTTTCAATTTCTAAACTCCATTTATAGATAGAACCTCATTCCATCGGCGTCTTAAGCATGGATTATTCAATCAGGATCTTTCCATTAAAGATTACTTTAGCATGTTTCTACAGCTTACATTTTTATTCTTTGTTTTATTCATGATCCTTCGAGATTTAGTAATTTCTTTTTACTTTTCCCTAAAGTTTCTAGATGTTTAGAATGATCTACGAGTATTTGCGTATTTTCTAAATCTACATTTTATATTTCAGTGACCCCACCGGCTCAGAGAGTACAGTTTATACTTGGCGAAGATGTCGATGATTCTACTCTTGAGTCGCATCCACTATTCTCCGAAATGGAGGAACTGGTCAAAGATGGAGATGAACTTGAATGGAAAGAGACTGCCAGGTGGATTAAATTCGAAGAAGACGTCGAAGAAGGTGGAAACAGATGGTCAAAACCTCACGTAGCGACTTTATCACTGCACTCTCTTTTTGAGTTACGGAGTCTCATACTAAATGGATCGGTAATCCTGGATATGGAGGCAGGCTCTTTGGAACAGGTGGCTGATAATGTATTAGATAATATGGTAGCCGATGGTGGCATAGGATATGATTGTAGAGAGAAGGTCAAAGACGCTTTATTGAGGAGGCACAGGCATCAACATGAGCGACGAAATCATCACAATAATATGTCAAGACTGCCTCTGATCCGTTCACTGGCTGATATCGGACGAAACCATTCATCCTGTAAAAGTAAGTTTAATGTTTGTTATATCAACTTCTTCTAAGATCATGTTTGAGTAATAAAACTTTTCTAGTTTACAATACACGGGTCTTCCGATCCTATCAGATTTCCAGGAAGGTGGCTCTCGACGCTCCAGTTCGAGGAGTTGTCGGGGGTCCACCTCGTCTCCTCACACCGCTCTCCTTCAAGCGTCTGATGCCAGAGGTTCTTATCTGGCTGTACCAGGTTAGCCATGCGTGAAATGGTACCTAACACTAACTGCTCACTGATCTCACGCCCTTTTACTGACATTCACAATAGCACGCACGAGGCTAATTTTAATGTTGTTTTTTATCGGTGTAGTGTTTGGAGAAGGTTCTACTAATCTGTATATATCTGTGACCCTTATTCTAAGATCCCTTTGAACATTGGCATTATATTATTACAGTTGAAGAAGGCGGTTCAACCAGCGGACACTCTTACAAAGGAGAATTCAGTCGTTTCCTAGGCATCCCTAGTGCGGGTAACCGCTTTCCTCATCATTGTTGTTTCTTCTCTTTCTTACTGTTTTCTGTTTCTTACCTCTTTATCATTTTCAAACTTCACCTCGCTATGTCCATGTTTCTCTGCTGAACGCTGGTGTCCTTATTTCGGTACAGTCTGCTAAACGTCAGCTTTCGCTCATGCCTACGTAATGTTATAAAATTAATGAATGAATGATTGAGATGTCCAAGATTGTTTTAAATTTTGTTATTTGTCAACTAAGTTGTTTGTAAGTAATTAGTTCCATACCTCATGATCCATTACATAAAAGTAAAATAGTCCCACTCAAAGTTTTCGTAAATGTTTAATATTTTATTATAACTCTGCTTTGACACGATACGCACAATTTTTAAGTGGTGTTTGGTGTAATAAATGCTTTTAAGTGTAAAAATACAACATAAACCTAGAATTACATAGCTTTATAATTTCAGGTGCTACTCACGATGACGGAATGGTGAAAAGTCCCAGCAGTATATCCATGCAAAGGAATCATAGCTCTGGCGATCTTCCCATGAACGGCGACATAAATCACAAATGCAACACAAACTTCATGCGGAAGATACCCCCGGGAGCTGAAGCATCCAATATTCTCGTTGGAGAAGTAGACTTCCTCGAAAAAACTCTATCAGCATTTGTCAGACTGAAAACAGGAACAATAATGGGTGACTTGACCGAAGTCCCAGTGCCAACCAGATTCATGTTCGTTTTACTCGGACCACCAAACAGCAATTCAAGTTTCCATGAAATAGGCCGAGCTATGGCTACTCTGATGTCTGATGAAATTTTTCATGAAGTCGCATATCGGGCTAAGAAAAGGGATCATCTCCTAGCTGGTATTGATGAATTTCTCGATGCAGTGACAGTACTGCCACCTGGAGAATGGGATCCAGCTATTCGTATTGAGCCTCCAGCTGCCATACCTTCCCAAGATCCCCGAAAACGGCCAAACGATAATAATCCAAAAGAGGAATTGGATGAAGAGGAGGAAGAACAAAGACAGAGGGAGGAATCAGGGTTAGCTAGGAGTGGTAGACTTTTTGGAGGGTTAATAAATGATCTCAAAAGGAAGATGCCCTGGTACTGGTCTGATTTTAAAGATGCATTGGCGATACAGTGCGTTGCATCATGGATATTTTTATATTTCGCATGTTTATCGCCTATCATTACATTTGGAGGATTGTTAGGCGAAGCCACTGGAAAAAATATGGCTGCTATGGAATCATTAATATCCGGATTCGTCTGTGGAATGGGTTACGGATTTTTTTCAGGACAACCTTTAACAATTTTAGGATCGACAGGCCCAGTTTTAGTATTTGAAACAATTGTATTTGAATTCTGTCGCCAGATCGGCTGGAATTACATGTCATTCAGGTTTTGTATCGGGACGTGGATAACAATAATTTTGGTAATTCTGGTAGCGATCGATGCGAGCGCGTTCGTCTGTTACATAACCAGATTTACCGAAGAAAATTTCGCTACCCTAATAGCTTTTATTTTCATTTACAAGGTAAACATCTGAAACAACATCTTCGATGTAGAAACTATAATAGCTTTTTGTTATTTCACTTTTATAACGTTGTAGGCGGTGGAAAATGTAATATCTATCGGAAAAAAGTACCCTCTTAAGACACGCCCCGATGAAGCTCTCAATTATGAGTGCTATTGTTTGCCAAGCAATTACTCTAAAGTGCCGGAGCAGTTTAATTGGACTTCGGTTGACAAAGAGTCTTGTCAGGTATCAACGAATTATATTATTTTACTTAGTCGCAACAAGTTAACACATGTGGCTTGTACGCCTCGTTATACTAACGAGCTAATGACAAATGAACTCAAATTACAGCTCTATAATGGAACCTTAGCCGGCGGTGGATGTGATACGAAAGTATATGTACCAGACGTATACTTAATGTCCATTATTCTTTTCCTGGGCACCTTTACAATTTCGATCATCTTGAAGGATTTTAAGAACTCCTTGTTCTTTCCATCAAAGGTATGTGTGATCAAAATTACTTAGATTCATTTATTAAAATCTCGTAGCTTATTTTTTTCTACTCTTGCAGGTTCGTCAAATCATTAGTGACTTCTCAGTGATCATAGCCATATTATCAATGTCATTCTTGGATTACAAAGTCGGCGTAAAGACCCCAAAATTGGAAGTACCTTCAGAGTTCAAACCAACATTACCCAGCAGGAACTGGGTGATAACTCCATTCAGTGGCAATCCTTTTTGGTCAGCGTTAGTAGCCATATTACCAGCTCTTTTAGGAACAATACTGATATTTATGGATCAACAGATAACAGCTGTAATAGTGAACCGAAAAGAGAATAAGTTGAAGAAAGGCTGTGGTTACCATCTTGATTTATTCGTACTGGCGATCCTAATACAGATATGCTCTGTAATGGGTCTTCCCTGGTTTGTGGCAGCAACAGTTTTGAGCATAAATCATGTGAATTCTCTGAAAGTGGAGTCCGAATGTGCCGCACCGGGAGAAAAGCCCCAATTCTTAGGAGTGCGAGAACAAAGAGTGACTCATATTTTAATCTTCTTAATGATTGGTTGTTCGGTAATACTGACCCCTGTTCTAAGCCATATACCGATGCCTGTACTGTTTGGGGTGTTTCTTTATATGGGAGTAGCTTCGCTGAAGGGTCTTCAGTTCTTCGACAGAATCTTGATCATGTTTATGCCTCAGAAATATCAACCTGATCATATGTTCTTGAGACAGGTAACTAAATGATAACATAAGATAACACAGATACAAATATTGCATCTATGTGACTTCAATTTTAATTGTTGAATCTTTTTAGGTGCCAATCCGTCGAGTCCACATTTTCACTCTAATTCAGCTGGCGTGTCTCGTTTGTCTTTGGGTGATAAAATCCTTCTCAATGACCTCAATTCTTTTCCCACTGATGCTCGTAGTAATGATCGGTATAAGAAAAGCTCTCGACTTATTTTTCACGAGAAGGGAGATGAAAATACTTGATGACGTGATGCCAGAAATGACAAAAAGGAACCAAGATGAACTTCGGGAACTTGGCGACGCTGAGGTGGGATGGCATGCAAAACTATTAAAATTTTGCGGTCGAAACTAAAATGTTGCACTCCTTAACCGTTTTAGTTTCCTTTTGTCATCCTATCGTTTAATATTTTTTTGTTATTCATGTACCTAAATCTGTGTATTAAGAAATAAACTTCGTGTTATGTTTACACACCAGCATTTTATTTTTGCTATTTCGACATTTTCCTTTTTATTTTCGCCATTCTACCTTATTACTTGAATGATGGTGAGTAGTGTCTACAATCCGATTTATTTTATATTTTTTATCATTCATTCATTGATTTGATTCTTGGAGAAGTATCTTAGGTTGTGCTATTGTAGGATGCCACGAAGAGCAACCCGCCGTCATATCAAGAGAACTTGCAAATTCCTCTGATAAATGGCAACATAATGAATATTCCGTTGACGTCAATAAATATTTCGGAGGAAGTAAACAAGACGGGGATTTGGAAGCAAGTCAATAACAGCAACAAGATGAAACGAGATATTAAATCAAAGACGGGAAAGAAAAAGTAAGTGACATGCAATTAACTTTCATGTTGAAAATTAGGTCAAGTATCCGAGGTGTGTATGGATGTAGCTGATTGAACTTCGAATCCTAATTAAGCTCAAGGTGGAAAGCATATAGGTGAAACCCTAGATAGATTGACCATGTCCTGATTAAATCAAATTGAAATGGGAAGTATATCGTCAGGTATATAATGTACTGTAGTTACCGAATCCTCACTTGTTGTTTGATAAAGCTATCCCCTGGACGAAAGAATAAGTTAGATACTGTTAGCCTGAAATATATCCGGAATTAATTAACGTGTTTCATATGATACTGGTAAAACATAATCACCTTAATTTTCGTGCACTCGTTTCAGTAACAAACACAAGAAATTGATAATGTCTAAAAACGCACAAACTGAAATAGAAAGGCGACTGTCAACAATGGACGAGGTGGAAGAAGATGATTCTTCACTCAAGGTGTGCATCGACACCAAATTCTAAGTGGAGCATGATTGCACCATTTCTCGAAGATTCTGCATGCAACAACCTATCACGACGTGCATGCAGTACCTTTATCTGTATAGAATGATAGCACCCCTGATTTTTTTATTGTTTAAACCTGGTAATGTAGGTAACCTGGTCTACTTTTATGACGGATTTCTATAACCTTTGGTTGGTCTGCTTACTAGCGATCGCAGTTTGTTAAATCTACATAAGCAAATCAACTGACTGTTTAGGGCGCTTTCAAGCTAGCGGATTTTCCTCTCAGTTTTTCCGCGCCGCAACACTCGATTAATATAGGCGGTGTCGCGCTTTAGCAAACAATTTACAAGTTTTTTTCCACGCGGAATATGAAAATAAGCTAATGTGAAAGCACTCTGTTATAGAAATCCGTCGCTAGACGATATAAATATTATATTTAGCTGTAGTAATAAATGTGCAATGAAGGTAATATTGTAAATAGTGTGGTGGGATTTACTTCCAATTAAAAAAGGGGCAAATCGTAATTTATGTTAACCAGTCAACAAATATTAAAATTAATTTAAATGAAGATATGTTTTGAAAGTACAAAGTCGTTGTGTGTTTAACGTTCTACCTGTAGTTTGGACGTTTAAAAATATTTTATTGTGAACTAGAGTTAGAAAAATATAGTTTTAGTGAATTTTATAAAGAGCGGTGTAACTTATGACGTAAGTAGATTTTTAAATATTATCGTAGTTTTTTCTTGATGTATATTACCAGCTTTATGTGTTTATACGTTTAATTATCCCTGCACTTGTCTGCACTTTCTTCGAGTACCTATATTATCTGTGTAAATAATATTATGATCTATATTTTTCTTAAAGTTTGCATGCACTATCTAAGTGTACCAAAAAATCTTTGTCTATAATCAAAGCCGCTTCTGTCTACTATTTATTCTGCTTATAATTATTTTCTGACATTATGTATATTTAATCTATGCCGTAAGTACCTTCGAAAGTCTTGTGACTATCAAGTTCGAATGGGTACCAAAAACAAAACGTTTACGTTTTTTTCGAACTATTCAATGTTTTAACTTTTTTGAAATCTAATTGTGAGTTTACAAGCATGTTTTTTTTTTTCAACATTTGAGTATGGACCTCTAAATGGTTTTCAGAATGAGCACGTGAGGCGCAAAGATTCTTGGAGCAGTGGTATCAGAAAGTCCGATTCTAGAAAAGGTAGTACTTCAGCTGAAACTTCAGTTTAAAAAATAATGTCATATTAATCAAAATGCTATGTAAAAAGTAATAAAATTGGCACAAAGTGTGTTTATATTATCAATTATTTAAATAGTGAGTATTTTATAATAATTAATTAGTTTGATTTTGTTAAATGTTTCACTGTCTGTTACTGTGTTTAGTTATAGAAATAGTAGATACCTATTTGACTAACGGATTTCAATTCCAAAAATATTAGGAGGAAGGCTTGATATTCTTTATCTAGCCTGTGTTCGGAAGATCACATATTTTTCATAAAGATAAATTTAAAGATTTATTTCTGATCAAATGTGGCTCAAGTGGAGTAACTAAAGATAACCTTACGTTAAAACTTTATAATGTAGGTATTTTGCTTTGTTGGTAAATTGCTAATGTTTAATACTTAGGAGTCCGTATCAAAGTAACATAATTTACTAAAATAAGTCCGTAAAAATGCTGCGTAGTCCAACACATAAGAATGACCTACACCTAAAATAAATTTGTAATGTTTTAAGAAATCTTCTAAAGTAGCAAGCTAAATAAATAAATAGTAAAATAGTTAGTCGCAAAACAATTAAAACGAAGTGCCAATAGAGTAACACCATTAGTTTTTAGATATTGTGTACAATTCCAGTGTAGAAATGTTAGTTGTCGCCAAAATAAAACAGTAATTGTTGAAATAATGATTTTTAATCATAATTATATTCCTTATTTGTTGTAATTATTATTTGAAAAAAAATCGGTAATGACAAAGTTTTTTAATGTTATAATTAAGTAGATATTATTATCTATAGTTTGAAATGGAAGTAGTTGGTTTGATATTAAAAATTATTCCAATATTTGTTGCTTCTGATACTTAATATTTGAACGGAAAAATTAGTCTCATTTAATTTCAATTGTTTTATTGTTACAGAGAATAATTAGGGAATATTTATTTCTTTATTAAGTATATACTTATTACCTAACATGATTTTAAAAAAATAGTGAGATCTGCCTATTTGACTCTCTAAAGATACCTTATACATACTTACAGTATAGGTTCTTATGTATATCGATTGTAGGTACCTATAACAACATAATATCTATATGGATCCCATAATTTATCTTCTGTACCTAACCTCAAAACTTATTTGATCAAAATATCGATGTGAAAATGTACTAACTCAAATAGATAGATACACGACAGTTTAGCATAAGTTCTATATAATAGTTTTAGTTACAGGGCATTTGATTTATTTTCATTTAGTACTTAACTACATCAATTTCAGCGGGGCAATATTATTATTATTTATTTTCATTTAGTACTTAAATGAATTAAGGGGTTATCGGCGGCCCGGATATTTTAGGAAGCAAACAATTTTTGGCGCGAACTAGTTACGATTGACGCCATTGACCCAAAATGGGCGACAAAATTCCACAGATAATACAATCTGAAATATATAAAACCTCTTAACGGCAATGATATTTGCCAAAGGCTTCATGCTAAGTTTTCTGATTACTATCTACCTATCTAATTGTTATTCAATATAGAAATATAGTATCTATTTTATAATAATATCTACCTTTTATCTCTACATTATCTACCCTTCAATCCGATTGTATCCAAATATTCCCTATCATAAGCCTAAAATAATTCTGATTATATCTAAATAGTATTTATTTAATTAGCCATAGAGTTAAGCAAACTAAATGTAAGCAAAACAATTATTATTTGTACCTGGGGCGTTTGTTACGATTTGTATCGTTTTTGGAATATATTTGTGGAGTGTTATGAATAAATGGGTTTTTATAAATGTACGTTTCTGTTTCATTTCTAAAAATACTAAGTTTCTATCGGCGGTTCCCACGAATCATCGGAATTCCGCACTCCCTGATAATAGCAGCCTTTTTCAATAAATGGGCTATGTCACACTGAAATACTATTCAAACTAGAACAGTAATTTTTGAGATTAGCGCGTGCAAACAAACAACTCTTAAGCTTTAGGTACAGAATTAGTATAGGTGTTCCAATAAATAAAACACCCAAAATGGAAATAATTTCATTATAATTTACACTAGATTCGCCTTATAAATACTTAGTACTATTAAAAATAAAAATAAACAGTAAAATAAATTACTCTATACATTAAGCGAGGCGGTTAATTCTTTCTTTTCTTCTGGTCTGGTAGTAAGCCCATCTCTTCTTGGTATTTTCTGATTAACTTCTCTTGAACGTCGGGAAGACAGGGCGAGTAGCGGCTGTATTCCATACTGAATTCACCCTTGCCTTGGGTCATTGATCTGTAAATAATGATAAAAGTTTTTAAAAAGGAGTTTTTTACATACAAATCAAGAGCTGTCTGCCGCAATGAACCATTGTGAAAATAAATTAGTCTCTACCAGTTTGAATTTACTGACAGATATATGAGAGGTAAAATGATCTGTGTCTAAACTACAGAGATTATAGTGCTTTCAAAATATATTTAGTTAGGCACGAAAATAATAGATATATCAAGGGATTATTTACAATATTTCTTTAATATTGTAAATATGATTGTGATGTATGGCATCAAAATCTCGAATTAATCGATTATCAACCTATGCTAGGCCTTTTCTATGACTGGAAAGCATCAGATGACCCTTCCAGCCGTGAGTGCAACTAGAACCAAAACTACTTACACAGTCTTCATAAAATGGAATTTAATGACCAGAACAGGTTGTTATTACATACTTCTCACATGTATAATAAAGGTTTTTATAACACACTCCTAACATCAAACAGCTTTACAATGCCAGATTTGAATCCAAAACAAAATAAACACACAAAAATTAAACTCACCTAAGTTCACCAGCATACCCAAACATGTTATTCAGCGGCACTTCAGCGTATATGGTCGTCCAGCCCTCTGAACCCTCAGTGCCGGTGATAATACCTCCTCTCTTGTTCAACTGGCCTATCACTGTACCATGGAACTCGTCAGGTAAGGTCACTTCCACGAACATAATCGGCTCGAGAATCTGCCAAGCTCCGTTGTCGAATACTGTGGAGGAAATAGGATTTTAATGACTGGTAATTATGGGTGTAGGTAAGGAAAAAGAAAAATAAAGGGAAACTACAATCTACAAGATACGGTATGAGGATTTGGAAATATAAAAATCTTACTTTTACAGTATAGGTTCATGTCCCACATACATATTATTGTATTTACAATAGTTTACTTCAGCAAAAAATAAGAAAAAATAGGGCCTCTTAGCTAATGACGTGCTGCGTCGATATAATTAATTGCATAATATAATTGCATAAATACATAATGTCATTTTCAGCTACGTATCCAGAACGACAACAGTAATTGAACACTTTAATGTTTAATCACTTTATGTTCATTGGCGGTTCACTAATCGCCGTATTTATGACGTATAAACTATCAAAAGATATTACGATTGCCTTGAAGATATAGTACGAGTATAATAAGCTACATTTAAACTAACAAATCAGGCCTTAATGAGTTTGGCTGGCAACACTGGCCCATTATTCATAAACAGTATTGCCATAAAAAAAAGTAACTACCATAAAAACTTACCTTCTTTAACAGCCCCCTTAGCGGCCAAGAAGAAGGCCAATTCACTGGAGTCCACAATATGATGAGCACCGTCTTGCAACCTGAACTTGACACCTGACACTTTGTGTCCTGACAGGTATCCCTTTTGACAGGTGTCAAGGAAACCCCTCTCTACTCCGGGCACGAATGGTTTTGGGATGTTCGTTCCTACTGTTTCATCTATGAATTCTAGCACTGGAAGGATAAATAGTATTCATTAGTTTATTAAAATACTCCTCAGGAAGTTTTGTTTTTATTGAAATGATTTTCTATTGTTATTTCAAACATCAAGATTCAAATATTGGGATTACTTTCTTATAATAAAGGCAAAGTTTTAATAATGAAGGGGATATAATTTAATTAGCATCACTCTCATAAATTATATGTATTGAATCACACTAACGTTCTAACTGCAAATGTTTGTGACTGAGTGTTACATCACCCGCAAACGGCATAGCTTACCTAATGAGGGTTTTCTAAAATGGCGTCCACCAGGTGGCGCACTGAGTCGTCAGGTCCAGGTAACTGTCAAAGTGCTTATCTTTACTATGAATAGTGAACGATTTTAGTGGTTTTTTTATTTTATAATTAAAGCACTGCATTATTGTTTTACTATTGAGGTTGAGTAAATAAAAAAAACTAAATCATATTGTGTTAACAAATTTTTCAACAAGCTTTTCCTTAGTACCAGTGACTTTTGCACCCTCTCTCTTAGCTCAATTTTTAGTTCGGAAACCTTATTCTGACCGTAGTCCATAATAAAATCAATAACACTTCCAATATAACAGAATTTCAATAAACAATAAGTTCGGCACCTACAATTCCATACTATTTGACAGCTGTTTGGACCAGACGCATACGTGGCGCCACCCGGTGGCAGAAAAAATTTCAAAAACCCTCATTGAATGCCGCTAATTAGAGAACAATAGAAAATCAATTAGATCCGCCCACCGGCTTACAAGGGGTTAACATAGTACCCTCAAGAATTTATTATTACCCTATTAAATGATACATTAAAGCATATTCCTAAATACAGCCGTTGTAAATGTTTACTAATTGTAGTAACAGAGTTTTATATTTAATTCACTTACTAGTATTCTGATGAGGAGGCAGAGGTTCCATGATGCCGTTAACCCTGGCGTATTGACCAGCTCCACCGGACTGCTTCTTGTGTAGGTAGTCGAAAGTACACGGCGACATCATTGTTTCTCTGTAAGATGTATTTAAAATTATTATGATCACCGTATATATATAAAAGCGTTGTGAAAATTTTCGGTTTTTTGGCAATCTCTAATATCAATTAGCCTGGAATATAAACATATTTTTTCTTCTCTTAAATGTTGGTTTTATCCATGCGACTCAAAAGACGCGTCTCAGGGAGGGCACGTAAAGCCGGCGTCCCTAAATGGAACTACAGTAACAATTAAACCTGCAGCTAGCTCGATAAAATTAAGACGGTGCCAATATGACTAAAAAGCGCAAAAAAACGCAAAACTGTTAAATGGATAAGAATCTCATTTGGGGCCTATTTATCCATGACCAACAGTTCAACATATCTACAGAATATATCTCTTACCTAAAAGCTACTTTAGGTTTGCCTAACTCAACGGGACAGTTGTATTCTCTCTCCATTCTCTGCGCATAAATCTCTAAATGCAACTCTCCCATTCCTGACACTATGGTCTCTTTGTTATCGGGGTCATAACGGAACTGGAATGTAGGATCCTCTTTGGTGAATCTGGAAAAGGCCAAAAATACATCAATGAAAAAAAAAAACTTTTGAATTCAAAACTTTCAAAAACACATTAATAAAAAAAACTTTTGAATTAAGAACTTCTTTCTTTTAAAGAAATTACACACTAATTAAATTAATGGCGTCCAAGGCCGCCACTGCGGCTGTTCTCATGTAAGGAGATCAGCCAGCTGCCATAAAACAGTTTTTTTTTAATACTCAATTTTTTTTATACTATTCCTCCGTGACGTAACCACTTCCCGCAGCCGGATAAAAAGTAGCGTATGTACTTTCTCAGGCTCTAAACTATCTGCATACCAAACTTTAATTGGTCTAGTAGTTTTGGCGTGACAGTGCGACCAACTGACAACAGAGTTATGTTCACACTAATAATATAATATTCTTTGATCTTACCTAGCAACAGCCTTCGAGAAATTGTCTCTATCCTTATTATTCTTCGGCTTAATAGACATGGAGACAACGGGATCAGGCACATGTATAGACTCCATCGACAGTTGCAGTTTGCCGTCGTTCACAAACGTGTCTCCCGACGCGCAATCTACGCCGAACAAAGCGAATATATCACCCGCCATGACTTCTGTAACTTCTTCCATGTTGTTCGAGTGCATTCGTACTAGACGGGAGATTTTTACCTAGAACAGCAAAAGAATAACTTGAATTTATGAGATCTGTTAAAAAGATTTCATTAAAATTTATTCAGAAACAATCATTCATTTTAATTGACCAGAAAGAAACATATGATCATCATCAATCATACGATCATCGAAACTTACTAAAGGCTTATGTTTAACTGATCACCAGATATAGTAACAAACAGCAGACAAAAATAGTAAATGATCACCAAAATGAAACTCGCATTTTAATGTAAAACTATCACCAAAGTTTTAACACTTTGCTATCCTATTTAAGTGAAATTACTCCAAAATAAATCATGCGTAAGCCAAAAATAGTAAATGATCACCAAAATTAAACCACCATTTTAAAGTAAGATGATAACCAAAGTTTTTAAATTCTGCTATCCTATTTAAGCAAAATGAGTCCAAAAAAATCATTGTTATCCCAAAAGTAGTAAATGATCACCAAAAGTAGTAAATGATCATCAAAAAAGTTTTTACATCTTGCTATCCTGTTTAAGTAAACTGACTCCAAAAAAATAAGTTCGGCCTGATAAAATAAATGTAATAACATTATGGGGACCCTTTTCCTGCACTAGCGTGGAAAATTGTCTATTGCATGCCTCTAAACAGTGCGATAAGAGTGTATTGAGAAACACATTCTTCTTCTTCTTTCTCCTGCCCTGTTCCCAATTTTACTTGGCGTCGGCGCAATATGTCATTTTCTTCCATTTTCCCCTGTCACTCGTCATACTGACACTCACGCATGCATTGCAAGCCGGACACATAACTTAATATGGCATCATAATACTTTATTTGGTAATAAGCCTACATTTTATGGCAATCACAGTGACTTATTTAGGCAAAAATAATACATTAATTTGGTCGTCAAGAGTTGGTGATCATTTACTAAATTTGGTGGTTGAATACAATTTAAAGTGAAGTCGTGACTAA
This sequence comes from Helicoverpa zea x Helicoverpa armigera, assembly GCA_033682625.1. Classification (NCBI taxonomy): domain Eukaryota; kingdom Metazoa; phylum Arthropoda; class Insecta; order Lepidoptera; family Noctuidae; genus Helicoverpa; species Helicoverpa zea x Helicoverpa armigera. Next base: position 10,172,759 of record JAWIIS010000028.1, read on the forward strand.
AATAGCTGGTACTATTACATTTTTAGACTTTATTTTTCTGGTGTTCAGTAGATATTTCTGGTTGCAAAACTTAGGGTATCAAAGCATTTTATGGTGGTCATTATATTTGTTCCCCTTACTAAATAGCGGTATTTGAAGAAAATTTGATCAATGAATTCAGTCTTAGATACTTAGATAGTGAACAGACACAACTTACGCGTTTTATAGAGGGAATCTCGCAAGAGCCAAAAAACACAAAAAATAGGACACATATAATTTAGTGGTCAAATGGAAATAAACTAAAAGCATATAGTTACCTTCTTCCCAGTCCTAGCATTAAAAATATTCTCTCCCCTCTTCAGCATACCTTGGTAACATCTCAAATACGTCAGCTGACCGAACTTGCTGACCTCCAATTTGAAAGCCAGACCCACAAATGGCTTGGCATCATTCCTTGCCGCATCTAGCATTATAGTCTGCCCTTCTCCATCTTTATCCTCGTTTATTAAAGCTGTGTTTTCTACCTCACCGGGATGTGGGAGGTATTCGAGTACCGCATCCAGTAAGGGTTGTACTCCCTTGTTCTTTAATGCGGTACCCACGAGTACTGGTGTGAAGGTACGTTTGAGAGTAGTGCGGCGGACTGCCTGCTTTATGTCTGCGACGGTTGGTGTTTTTTCTTCGAGGAAAAGTTCTCCTGTAATTGTTAATGGTTTGAATAAACACTATAAAGTAAATACATTATTTTCCTGCACATTTCTTTACTTTTTATAAGTAGAAAATGTAGAAATCAAGTATGTACTTATTTCAATCTTGTTGATAGCTTATTGATGACAGCAACAAGATTAACTCTGGTAAGATTCCATTCTTTATGCATTTTTAGGGATCGTAGTTGGGTGGGATCCCTAATTCAGCACTGCCTCGGTCGTGGGGCGCAGGGGGTTGAGTGAAACACAGCGTTAGGATACCGGATATATTTCGCGTAAACCCCCAGATAGAACCGTTCACTCAGACCAGTGCGCAGTAACTATCCGTGCCTCGCATACTTCACGCTCACACAAGTTTTTGCTTGCCTTGCACTCTGCCATACATACTTACATGTGTCCCTACACATTAGTTAGGTAAGATTCATCAGTTATTAAAATGGACAAGAAACAAAAGCCTGGATATAGAAGAACATCCTACTTCATTATATAATTACACGTACTTAATGTTTGAATACAACTCACCTAAACTCTCATCGACATTAGACAAATGCTCAATAAGCTCGTGCCTCCTCTCTTGCACCTCAGCCCTCCTATCCTGAGGCACTTCATCGTACCGTATCTTCTCTCCGTAATCTCCTTCAAAGTACATCGCTCTCTCCTCGATCAGGTCGAGAATACCTTGGCATTCTTTCTCTAATCCCATGGGGAGTTGTAGAAATGCAGCGTTGTGGTTCATTTTGGAGCGCATTTGTTTTATTACTCTGGAATATGAAAAATTAAAATAGGTCTATGGAGTCTTTCAGAATAAATTGAGATGCATTGCAGATTTGATGAAAGACATTCTATCATTATCATCAAAATATGTAAGTTTTTATGTACATCTTCCCAAATAAGTTAAAGTACATTCCACCAGATTGGATATTTTCTCATTTGCATTATTACAAGTTGAATCTAATTTAGAACTTTAAATGAATTTAATTAAGAGTCTTCAAAGAATTTATCTAAGAGAGATAATTTCATTTCAAGTCTAAAAAACAATCTCTTTAAAGAACTACCATAGTATTTACAGTGAGCCTTTTTTACTCACCTGAAAGGATTAGCCCCCAATCTATCAAGCTTGTTTATGAAAGCCAAACAAGGAACATTGTATCTCTTCATCTGTCTATTAACAGTCAACGTCTGACTCTGAACACCGCCCACAGCACACAACACAAGCACAGCTCCGTCCAACACTCGTAAAGCTCTCTCCACTTCTACGGTAAAGTCCACGTGGCCTGGTGTGTCTATGATATTAATGTTGTGTTCTTTCCATATCGTGTAGGTGGCGGCTGACTGAATGGTGATACCTCTTTGGCGTTCTAACTCCATGGAGTCCATGACTGCACCTACATTGTCTTTGCCTTTTACCTGATAATAAATATTGTCAATGAATAAAAGAAGGGAGCTGGCTCCGACATTGTTGGGAAAAGGCTTGGGAGATCATGATGAAGGAAATAAAGTTATATTCTTATTGGAATGATTATAGCACAAAATACATTCCAGTTTTTATTGCTGAATAGTCTAGTGTAGTCTATGAATTAGTCTTCATGAGCGTTTTTACTATCTCACTGCTGGGAATGGGCCTCCACTCACGTAAGAATTAAGCATTTACAACCTCAGCGCACTTGCTCAATGTGGTTGGTGATGAATTAAGTGACAAAGTAACTATTATAAATCTGTGGTGATACTTTAAATAAATCTTAATGAACATAAACAAATGCAAATTCTTACCTCGTGCATCTGGTCTATCCTGCCGGTGTAAAATAATATTCGCTCTGTTAGGGTGGTCTTTCCTGAATCGATATGGGCAGATATCCCGATATTTCTGATTTTCTCCAAAGGTTTATGTTCAGCGTATGCGACATGGGACGAGTATTTCTGAAACACATAACAATACACATCACTTTCACTGTTGTTAAGGATTTAATTGAGTTAAAGGTATGCGAGACAAAAAATTACGTAAAAACCACCGGAAAAATCGAGAAAATTTTAATACTCTAAATTACCTCGATTTGTGACACATTGCATTTATTTACACCTTTTAAGATGTTCGCTAACCGTAACATGTTTGATATCGTCATTTTGCTTTCATAAAAATTAAATTATCACAGAATTTCCAGAATTTTTAGGTTACAGCTTCATGTCAATGTCATGTGGGAAAGGGAGGGTCAAGGGGAGGTGAATGAGGCAGTGGGACGGAAGGGAGGAACTGAAGCCATAGACATTGTACTTAGTCTATGGTTAAAGATAGCCATGCAAAGTTAAAGATAGCGGCAATGTTAGGGATCCCTTAGATTTGCAAACAATGATATTATGCAAATAAGGCAATAGTATGTCTAGAGTAGTTGCACGTACCTGTTTACGTTACAAACTTATAGTTCACACAAATATTCTGTAGTTATTTACAAAATCATATTATAACATTTTCACGACTGGACTACTATGGCTGCGGCGGGCGCGGCGCGGCGTTACCTTTCACAGATTGGAAATTCGCAGCGCTTTAGGGAGTGAAATGGAAATGAACTTTTTAATACGACTCAAATATTTCGCATAGGTATCGATTATTTTGAAAATAAATTAATAGCTTTGTGTACACAATTTTGAATAATTTCATTTCAATTACATTAGTAAGAAGGAGAGTAATTTGAATAAATAAGTAGTGAGAAAATAAGTATATAATTAATCAATATTAACGCTATATGGTCTAATTGGTGCAATACTTTATGTTGCGAAATTTTATTAACCGTCTAGGGAGTGCCTTATTATTAGATTAAAGCAAATATTCTTGAATAGGAATCCTTAAACCATAGAGAAATAGAACTAATATGAAGTTAGCTGCTTGTAGAACTTTAAATTTATTAGGTTGGTACATTGTAACCAATAGACAAAAAAACAGTTTCTGCTCAGTTCAAAAAGAATATGGCCGTGTTGGGGCCGTGTGTAAGTGTAAATATGAATGGGCACAATAATATTCATAGTCAGTTAACAAAATCGTTAGAGAGAATTTTGGAAGATGCTTACTTGAGTGGTGAATTAAAACTAAGTGGACGCAAGTTGAGAGAGTTTCCTAAACCTGTGAAGTTTGACCTGAGCGATACAGTTGTTGCTGGTAAGTCGAGTTTTATAAATAAATCGTGCTGCATTTCTATGCGTTTTACGTATAATATTTTATTTTGGGTCTTGTTTTGTGTTCTGTAAGTATAGCGGAGTGTTTTAGATACGTAATTTTATGTATTTTCGTATCTATGTTATTTTTAAATGCCGGTTGCCGTAGCGTCGCGGTCTCTTTATTTGTCATCACATCGATCGTATGATACCACTTGAAACAGGAATTCTGATTCGATAGTTACCTGCATTTCTGAGAAATAACGAGGTGAAATTAGATATGGATCCTGTTTTTACGAAGCCAGATAAGCGATTGAGTTTCCTTATCGATGTTTGGGAGATAAGTATCGACCGTTCTGCCATGTGATTCGTATTGTACAGTTATAAGTCGTTTTATTGATAGAAAAGTGCAGTCTGCACTTATGAGGATGTGAATACGGGCTCGGAGATCATATTACTGTTAATATCCACTTAAATACCCACTTCAAGCCCTTATGGTTATCAACTGGCAAATTAACGAACGGAAAGCTAGGATAAGAGTACCTATTTTTATGAGTGTATGAGTACATAGCTTCATAAAAGTTGTATATTCACCATCAGTATCGACTTTTACCGTATTCTTTTTAATGTAGCCCATTCAAACTTGTTCACAAGTCCAAACTCTAGGTCTAAACTTACCATGTATTTTAAATTTCGAATAAAATAACAGTTATGTAGGTAAGAAATTAAAATTTTAAACTGTAAGATGAATCAGCCAGTCCCGCATCTAATTATGCATATAAAATGTGCAGCTGCACATTTTCTTGTTGGAAACATGCATTTAAATGATAGGAAGTATCTATAAGATATAATATAGGCATATAGTTGTCTCACAACCATGATGATATTTGAATACCTAAGTATTATAAAGGGGCTTCTTACAAAGCTTAGTCATAGGATGAAGCCAACTGCAATATCCTTTTGAAGTACCAATGCACAGGAAAATACAGGCATTGGGAATTTACTGGACAATATTGTTATAGGTCACTTTGCTGTATTATCAAATAAAACTTGTATTTGTGGAATAAACATTGGCAATATGCCAATCTTCAGGCAAACTTAGAATTAATGATGAAGTGTGTAAATTATTTAGGTATTTTATCAGCTGTTGTTGTTTATTTATTAATGTGTTAAATCATTTGCATGAAAATCAAGTTTTAATATCATAAGATGATTTAATACCGTTCACCCATGGTTTTCTTTTTTTTTGCAATTCTAATCACCTGGGTCACCTTATTGAATTTAATCTACTTATTTACCTACTAATTTCTCTAAAAGCTCTGTAAGTACTTTATCTACCTACTTAGTAATTTCTTACTAAACCACCTCAGTGAATAAATAAAATCATCCTAAAATCAACTTATCCCATAAAAATAAAGTACCCACCAAAAATAGATGTAAAGAGTTTATTAGGCGAAAATATTCCTAATGGCTGTATGAGTCGGTGACTTGTGCCCATAACTGGTTTCTTTTATCGCTACAGGCGCCACAGTATACAGAGTCGGCTATTATTAAAAAAACGCATTTTTTTATTTCGGTATTTCGGCTTCGTATTGTCGTGGGCGTAGTGTAGTTTAGCGGGGTCAGTAAAACAGCTGTTTTGTCGGTACGAAGATAGTTCATATCTCTGTTAAAACTGGTTATTAATCAGGTTTTCGGTAGGCATAAAAAGATGGACTAGATTACCTACCTTTTTGGTAGAAAATAGCGCCACAGAGATTAGAATTCTCGTCAAAAAACTATACTTCTCTGAAGTTGGTTCGTAGTCTCTTCACGATAGTCAAAATGGTCGAACAAAACATTGTTGCGCATGCAAAAGTCGTCAAATTGCTGACTTCAGAGGTGCTAAGTTATTTGACGAAAACTGTAAGACACTCACACCAAAGCTAATGATTCCATACCAATATCCTACTAATATTATAATCGCGAAAGTTTGTATGTATGGATGTATGGATGTTTGTTACTCTTTCACGCAAAAACTACTAAATGGATTTTAATGAAACTTTACAATAATATAGCTTACTTACATCAGAATAACACATAGGCTACAATTTGTAAACATATTGTTCGAAATACTAAACCAGCGCAGACGAAGTCGCGGGCACCAGCTAGTACCATATAAAAGCAAAGCTTATAGGTAAGGTCTTCTCAATATTTACGCTACTGCGCCAAACGGAGTCCCTGGTCGGTTTTATTACTCTATCATCTGAACTTTAATACGTACCTATTACATCCATAGGCATACCTAATATGTTTGAAACACCAAAACGACATCTGTAAAACTTAAAACTTTCACTTTATAAAAATCCAATAAAATTATACAAAACCGTAATATTTTACCGCATAACTACTGCAAACACCTACGCTAATGCAACCAGTTCTACGGTTCATTTCACAACTCGCGTGGGATCACAAGAATATCTACTTCGTTTTTCTTTTATAACTTCCATCGGCTTAATATACTATCCACAATTAACTGTACAGATGACTGCTTATTATAACAAGTTTTCATCTTCTTATTAGCCCTACTGGGGTACATGTCCGTCGACAAACAGGGTTTAGAGTTTTCATCTACATCTTACCCTTGGGACGTCCAATGCTGAATCATAGGACTCCTTCATTATTTCCGAAAAGACCGTTCGGAAGTGTCCTGCTTCCAGGACCTACCTACCTACGCCTTTTTAGATCACTCTGACACAATTTACAAGTCTTTTAATCTGACTGATATGCCTTTTCTTGGAAACGTAATGAACGTTTTATTAGCCTTTAGCGTATCATTGTAATAAAATTATACCGTGTCTGATGGGACATTGTTGCAAATTGGCGTTAACTTCCTACCATTTATCTAAATGGGACTTTCTTACAAGGTTTGTTTTCCAGTTGAGTGTTTAATGGCATGACCTTAGGGTGATCTCCACGCCTTTTAACAAATACACATTTTTATCCAGTTTTATTTGATCCTCAGAAACTGAGAATAAAATAACTGCTCAATTCTTTATTTAATCTTTATTCATCATAAACGAGTCACATATACATTATCCACCAAGCCATCAAAGAAGCTATCAAAGAACCATTAAAAACGAATATTTCTTAAAAATTACATTTACACTTTCATAAATCAAATCTTTTCATCGGTTTTATACAAGTCTTACCTATTGAAAATACATCAATCTAAATCTTCAGTCCAAAAAGAACGATCTTCAATTTTAAGTAAAAGCTGATGTTCCATAAGTACTGGACATGATACTCTGTTAGTTAAGTAAACATCTGCGTAATGTTATAAAACGGTTAACGTTTAGATTTAGACAAAGAGCGTGTGTTTACTCTGTGATAATTACATACGAAAAGAGAGAGTGGCCAGTTTAATTTGTATGCTAAATACGGAAATGTACAAAGCTGAGAACGGCTTGAGTTTGTCGACAGCTAAGTATTGTACAATCTTGTGGGCTTAGGTAAACATTGCTTTGAGAATATAATCGACATGAACACATGTTAGTCTTAATAAACATAATAATCATCAATACCGTGCCTTTATCATTATTAATTTTAGGGTTAGTCCTACAGCTTAGTCTTCTTTAATTTTCAATCCACATGATATCCATATCCACAAATGATATGGCTATACGAAAAGACTGCTCGGAAGCACTTATTGATCTTTCTTTGTTTTTAAGCTATCCAGACGGCTACCTATTCAAAGCTTTTCTATTTTTCTATTCCGCCATTTTTAAACCAGACATATTTTAGTACTACCAGCTTTTCTTACAATTCCCCATCGTTCACTCTGGTGGCTATAAATTGCCTTCCATTCAAATAATGGTGCCCTTGCAGCGAAGTCCTCAGTGAAGGTCTTTAGCCTCCTAATCGGCGATGCCCTTAGCGTGTTTTTGCTTGGTAACATCGTACGTCTTGTAATGCCTGGCTGGAGGCTTTAATTTATCAAGTCTTTAGCTGTTACAGTTGGTTAAACGCGACGAATTCTGAATCATTTTGAGAGAAAATGTTTTAATGGTACAGCTGTTCAAATTCGGCGAAAAAGATGAGACATATAAAATAAGTAAACACTAGCTCAAAAGCCTATCCATTTCTAACATCAATCATGTCGAAAAGTCCTATTTTTAGAATTCAGAGAAAATAATCTCTTATTCAAGACTGTATTACAAAATTTACGTCATGTCTGGCGGCGAAAAGGTCAAAGTAATCTTCAATTATTAAAGCGCTCTTATTACGATTCTTGGAACCCCCTTCAATTCAAACTTTTTTACTTTTTAAGAACTCCTCACATTTTGCAACATCAAAAAAAAACTTGAACGATAAGTATCCATAAAAGGAGGTAGGTTGTATACTTTAAAAACAAAACGTCATTATCTCCCTTTATCTTCGTAGACAATGATGTAACTTCCTCTGAACTCTTGGCTATATTTTTTGTGTCAAAAGTATTGTGTTTCAAGTTAACAGTATAGAAACTGGAGCTTGCATGAAAAACGGTTGCTTGCGAGTATCAATTTCTTTTAAAAGTTTTTACTTGACAGCCAGTTTGTCAATTCCAGGTTTTTGTCTTCATGTGCCTTTTTTCCAAATTGAGACGAAGAGAAAGTACACCTTTTTCATTTTATTCAATCATTCATCATTTTAGTGCAATATGTATTCAAAACGAACCTAGTTTTTACACAAAATCAAAGAGCTTAAGCATAGTTTATGTCAAGGCATTGTCACTATCCTTTGTGGCTTCAACACAATCCTTGAATAATTCAATAATCACAGTACTTAGCAGATATTGATGTATCAAGTATAACCTCGGCTTTATATAGAAGTCCAACAGTTAACCACAAGATACTTATGCATGTGTTCATACTATGACATCAGTAATCAATTGTATCATTATTTGAATCGGAAGTTACTGTTGATTTAATTAAATAATTAATCTTAATGGCATCTTTATGTCATTATCAAGGTCTTTAGACAATGATGAGTGATTTAATTCGATTTGCTTATGAGGCAAATTATCCAACGTCCATAAATACGGTAACATTTTTTTAATAAGTTCTACATTTAATGTGTGACTTCCCCAATGTCTTCAATAATTATAAAATTACAATGGTTTTAACAGACTTCCCATTAAGGACCTCAATATGAGCAATAACAAATCAGATACAATCAATTTGCGTTAAGCTATGCAATATCAAAAGTTTATAATAACTTCTTATCCTCTGCTTTTCTTCATTTACCAACTTCGTAAGTTGCATAAACGTGGTATTTTAACTGAGTAGGAACTCGGTACTAATAGTTGCTAATTACATTTCACGAACAGTGCTAACATGGCGTTTCATTATGAGTTTCAGCTATTTCTGGTATTTTATTTGCTTTTAATTAGGCTGAAGGTAGTTTTTTAAAGGTCAAGTTTACATTACGCCATCAAATATTCTTCTGTAAAGAAATGGGTATAATTTATTCAGATATTAGAATTGAATATCATATTATTTGCATATCATTAATAAAACTTAATACATATCCATTCAAGAAAACCAGAAAACTGGTTTCTCTACAACAGTTTACTGAACTTGAAGAGCACTAGTTTAAAATACCGCCTCATTAGTAATTACAGAGCAAAAATAATAACAGGTACTCTTCAAGAACCAGGAACTGCTTCAAATGAGGGAAGCAGGTTATTATCCTTTTCCTTCAACTCTTGGCAGTTAAATACAGCTATTCTCCCGAAACCAGGTCATCGTGGAAACTGCAACCAAATGACGGAATAAAATGACACGAGCTCTGCGTAAAGTTACGTGAATCTAGTTCACAGGTTTAATGACTGGCTTGGGTTTTCCGAAATATTTTTCTTTAGCTGGAGTTTTATACTTTACATAAAGGTTTAAGGTAGTTTTTTATGCAGGACTTCATTCAGGTTTTAGAAAACGTTATTGGCGCTTTTAAGTTACGTTTTATGGACTGAGCGGCAAGTAGATTTGAGCATGACCTAAAAAGATGTGCATGTGGTGCAAATCTTAGTAATGCGATTGAAACTGCTAAAATAATTGTAAATAATATCGCGCATCCAATTGATTCAATGGAGAACCACTCGCGTGGCCATCTTTCAGATTATTTCTCGCTTATATCTCGAAAGTGCGATGAAAGTGGTAATTGAGATTATTTACGCTTATCTTAAGATCTGTTTTGAGATTAATAAACAGACGTGCAGTTAAGCATACTTGGGTAGGCCCGGTCTTTGAAGCTTGCAATTTATTATCTGGATTAGAAATGCCGTGCGGAGATTCCGTACGGTAACTAAGATGACATTTTAAATCGTATGTCAAGTAAATAATCTCCCTGTATCTCTGGGAAAATTTATACTATAGTTTTGTAAAAGTAGGTTTATGTGAGTACCTACCTAATCCTAATATTCTCGTCCCAAGTACTTAGAATTATAATTTAGAATTCAGCACATGCATTAATGCTCGATGCGATAAAGATGAAAAAGCTCGTCGAGAAAGAATACATCTTTAAGCTCGTTAAACGACAATAAAAGAGAAAAATAATGCCAATTATGTACAGAACATGAACTGAGGCATAATTCCTGTGTAGCTATATCCGATGATGTGCAAATAATTGCATAGTTCCCTATGTGCATTGAATCCCAGCCAGACACATTGGCTGCAAAGTTTTGCGCTTCAACTTTACATGTTATAGTCCACGGTCCATGTAGTTAGAGCAAAATACGAGTACAAGCGACAGGTGCAGCCGAGCGCGCTTGAGCGTATCCACACTCCGGATACGGGGGGACGATAGCACCAGGTAATTCCAGTTCGCTGCCTGCTAATAAACAAACTATTCAAACTAATTCTCGCCCTTATGGACCCCACAATAAGGCACGCCCTAAAATTAAAAAGGCAAATGTTGCCGCGGAAAAAAACCGTCTCCTGTTTTGAGATCCCATTGAAAACGTTGACAGTTATAACGCAGGTACCATAACAAGTTCATGTGGGTGGATGCGTGGGTTGCCTGATGAAAAAAAGTAAACAAATACCATATCGTTATCATTTAACGCTCTTGGTAACTGGTCCATGGGCTGACCTCTATGTATTTTAATACTAGCCTTATCTCACTGACCCTTTTAATTTTCCAATACATTGCTTCATTGCCTTCGATGGTCGTGGCAAATTGACGTAAAATTAGCCCCAAGGGTAACTTTGCATACAAGTATTATTTATGCGTGTTTAAATATTCGCAAGTACCATAGTTTTGGCGAACTTTAAACTTTACAATGCATCATTCTTATTCGATTCGTTGGCCGATCGTGATGCTAAGAATATAGATGTTGCCCGAGAACGCGCGGTGAATACAAATCAATAGGCCTGTGAAGACCTGTATTGTCTTTTTGTTTAGTCGGATAATTTTAGCGCTGTAATAAATTAGTATGCAGGTGGATAGCAACTTCCTCCACGCTGGGTTTGTCTGGGCATGTCCTTAAATATTTACATAGTCGTAGGCGTCGCAGCGACGAGCTCACATAATATGTAGTCTGCTTGTTAGCCATCCGGACGAAAGGGTTTTATCCCTTTACTTTGTACTCGGGAATGTATTATGAACGAAAGCGGAGTATGCTTCGCAGCTTTAATTAATTTTACAGTATGTCGTGTTAAATTACTCCAACGAAAAGTATGTAAGTAGAATTATACCATGTAAGTGCTGAGAGAAAACTGTTGAATATACATCGGTAACAAATATAGCACATGTACTATGTATGTACGAGCCCACAAACAATATTGTAACAAGGGCTAATATTTTGTTCATACTGTCCGCATACAGCATTACGGAGAAACGAAGCCATAATGATTACCATCTTAAAAGAGCAAGCAATAAATCCGATTGTCAAAACTGGAAAGCATGAAGCGTGCGCACACGCAAACAATAAGCTATCAATTTCAGACTTTCGTGCTGTTAACAACGAAGGCGTTACTTGAAATGGTTAATAAATATATCCAGACGAGAGGTAAGAGCTACCGCAAGACCGTCGATCACTTATCCTAACCAATATTATTGCTGTGAAAGTGTGTGTTTGTTCCACGTCGTAAGACTGGCAAACGGTTTTGCCTTACTCAGACTTAACCGTGAAACAGTCATGAATGATGAAATCCGAGGCACAAGACGCAGGTAGGAAAACCTGCAGAATTGCACACTTTTTCCTCAAAAAATGATGTTCAATTGGAATGTGTAATTTGGAGAGAAGAAAGCGATTCGTAATAAAATGTCGAAGAAAAATAATCTTTTATGCACGCGAATCCATAAGTAAAATCTAGCAATCTAATAAAACCAGCGATTTCTAACAGTTTGCGTGCAGACCGCTCGTGGGAAGTGCATTGATTCAATTAAGAATATTAAATTAACTTCTCAGTACAGATCTGCGCCGGCGCACTTTATCGAGATCAAAATGCGCGTGAGTTTAAGTCTCGATTGGCAACAACACAAGAAGTATTATGTTCAGCCATCTTAGCGGCATGTGTTCGCGTTATTAGTTTATTTGTGAGTGGGTAATGCGATTGAGTTTTATTGAACCGTAGAGTAGTCTCATGGACGAAATTTTTTGAACAAAATATCGGTATCATGGGAAGCCACAAAGGACAGACAGATATAAAGTATTGGATATTCATTAAATGTAAATAGATTGAGGTCAAAGTGTTCTCGGTCCTTATCAATAGACTACACTAAATGTACAAAAACATTATCCCAATTCCCTTATTTCCTATTCGTGTGAACAACGACCAATCTTATGTCACAACACAATATATCACCAGTTCACGGCCTCCTCATTTTTTCTACTTCGTCATCCAATTAATTAGTATTTTGTGTTAAATCTCTAGGTAATACGTGTCATTGCCCGCCTGTTGCCGTTAGTTCAATTAATTTCAGTAATTGCTAACGAAGTGGGTATATTTAACTACGATAATGGGATATCCATTCTGGGAATTTGTCGGTCTTCTAGACTAATAAAGTCCAATTATGTCTGGCTTTGGAGTGGAAGTACTAATTTCGAGGAAAAATAGACTACTGTTGCTTCTTTTATGTTTGATTGGAAACAGCCGATTAGAAGCCCGATGTATTTCAATTGAAAGAATAATATAATAACTTATAAGACAGTAGAAGACGGAAATATCAAGTTTATTCAAAGCCATATAAGACGAGTGGATAACCAGTGAAAGTTTAGCCCATCGCCTACTACCTACCATCTTAAAAACCCGTTTCAGCTGATGTTACAATATGTTCACAACAAAACTGCAAATAGTATATTTACGACTAAGATTTATTCCAACCGCATTGCTTCTTCTTTCTTAATCATTCCAAATCTCTTGTGGATTATACGAAGCTGAGCCAACAGCTATGAGGGTCCCCAAATCAATCAATAGTTGTAGGAAAAATTTCTACCTACCCCATACACTTACTGCCCCTCTGTACTCTCCCTTTCGTTTCAACACATAATAAAGACGAACACGCAAACACATCTTGCATTGAAAACTCGCAATTTCACGAAATTGGTACAGTATCGATATTTGACGTTTAGTACTGTGCAGTAAAGGTCAGATGCATTTCCAATATCTTTAGATCAACTCTCTGAGATTGGACCGGTTTTTGGCAGATATATTATGCTAACATTAGCAAAGTGCCATGCCAGCAGTGCCCCCAAAAGTTTTGTTTTCTCACAAAACTTACAGTGAACGTATTTCTTAGACCATGTTTGCCAACTTAAGCTGTAATAGATTTACGCTTAATGTAGCAGTGGCGTGTGTGGTTGCCCTTAAACATTGCTACTCTGTAACGCGATTTGGCAACCACATTAAAGTCATTCGCAATCGTTTGATTCAGCTATCAAGCTTATCCATCTCATTCAAGTGTTTGCGCTAGACTGAAACTGGCACATAAATTGGACTTTCATTGCCCCTCTGAGGTTATTGCCCAGAACCCAAATATGATATAACCGCAATAAAACCTGCTTTCTTCAGGTAGGTTGTAGGGTGATAAGCAGCTCAATGCTCAATATTTCCTTTTATTGCTGGAAAGCAATCTCAATATTACCAATAATAATTCTAGGCACCCCAGCCCCTCTAAGCTCGCCCTTTACGTTTCGCCGCATCGAATGCTGCATCGGCATCGTCACTGACCCACATTGTAGGCGTTAACTCAACGGGCACTCATAAGAGGGTTGCTGTTTTTTTCATATGCATATTTTATGTAGATGTACCTAACATCAGATTTTTTCCTCATTTCCTCACGAGTTCGGTTCAAAATAATGTTTCCAATCTTCCTTGCATTATTCATCCTTTTTTTTTGAGGCAGTTGTAAAGAGCTCGTGCATTAGACAAATGAGAGAAAATTGGTAATGCTTTGCTTTCAACTAAAGTACTTAGTATTTCACGATCTTAAAGGAACCACACGTTTGGCCATTAGAAAGTGCACTGGCTGCAAGTTCCTAGATCATAGATATGGATGCTTTCTGGATTAATAGCATGGTTATTAATTCAGTTGCGATTTATATCAAATACTACCTATAAAATAATGAAACAAAGAAGCATTAGATTTATATCCATTCAAGTTTAATTTACTTACTTTGCCTCTGAATAAAACACGACGTGCTTCCAATTAGTTTTATGAATATGGCTTGTAATAATAATGTACGTACTTGTTAGGCACGCGATTTGCAAAACACTTTGTCAGCACAAATAGAAACAGTTTGTCTAGAAATTCCGCTGATTGTTAACATAGTTGAAGCCAGCTATGTAATTTATTATCTAGTAATGGCAATCAACTGGAAAGCAACTGAGCTATCACCGATAGTATTAATTGAAAATCAAATTATCGGGATGTGTAATTCATTAGCGTCTATCTGAACACTAAGATTAGAGTTAAAGCTTTTCATGCTTAAGTGATTAATCAACAGCATCCCTTCGATATCTGTTTCCACTTGAAGAGCTCTCCTGTTATCGAGCACATGTATTGGTATCATGAATCCGGGCTAAAAATAGTTTGTCGTTAATTGGAGTGCTAGATAGAGAGACTGCTATAAGATTTTTTCATTATCTATTCCAAAAATGTTTTAATGTAGTGATTTCTAGTTTTTTTTTAATTGAATTCTGGGTTTTTATCCACATGGACATATCCCTACATCACATATCCATATGTCACCCAGTTCAATACAGTTGTTTTTTTAACATTGCTCATGACTTCGGTAATACGTACAATAATGATAACCTCAATCATTTCCTCTTTGAAACGTTGATAGTTCTATAATGTTCTAACTAAACTTTCTTCCTAAACTCGTAAAAGCTCAATATGCTTACAGCTTTCAAAGCACCGTTATGTAATTGCCTTTTATGTTCCCTGCGATAGCTTGTGTAATCTGTCCTTCGTCTTTATGTCTGTTAATTGTGTTAACGTCCCATAAAATTATGGTTTGATGTAACACTATCGGGTCCATGGTCTCTATGTATATTTGGTGTTAACGTGGCTTTGCATTGTAGATGGTTCTTTGAAGTTTCATGAGCTAGTTGTGTAAGTTTTGGTATATTCTTGTCTAACAATGGCGATATACTGAAGTTACATAAAAATGCATTTATTTCAAAATTCAGAATAGCCAATGGAACAACATTTTCTTACAACGACACCGTATCTATTCCTTTTGAAACGACTTAAATGTACAGCCATATATGGTTGAAAATTGAATAATCCACGGTAGAATGTCAGAGATGAATGCCCAATTGTATCGTGAGCTAAGCTTCAATGCGGCAAGACTTGCGCAAGAAATAGCATTGTGAATAGGACATTTGGCTCGCCTGAACTTTCGGTGCTTTGTATACAATATGGAAAATGCATCGTTTAACATAAACAGTAGTACGATTAGTATTTCCCATTTACGTCTCGGATAAAAGATGGCGTTCATTATGAAATTATCTGGTTTTAAAATTATACAAATGTCTGACCAGTACAATGCTCTTACGTATAATTCAATTGATCTATTATGTTATCAACTGTGTAAACATTGAAGAATTCTAGATCAATGATTTGAAAATCAGAATTTATTTGAATAACAAAATTACAATTAGTCTTGGACAATGAATACTAATTAAGTGAGTCATCCTCACTTTCGCCATCAACCCTTTAAGACGTAGGCCTTGGCTATTTCCTGACGTCACGTCCTCATCGTGAGACGGAACTGCGCTTCCTTCACTTTCCGGTCGGTTGCGCTGGTCCCTTGCAACCATCACACGGCCGGGAAAGGCTATTGTTTCATGCCATTGTCCCTAACTTGAGTGATGTATCAGAAAATTGCCAGTACCTATTACTTGGTGTATCTTTGACTCGTGTGACCTAATCACCAATTGCATGGATATTACTTACGCTTTTTTTCTGTGTCAGAATCAGGATTTATAAACTGGTTGTGAACTTTGCCGTTCCGTTATATGCAATCAGATTAAGATTTGGTTATTGCCATAACAGTTCATCAGCGACCACCACTTTATCTAATCAATTAAGCATCACCATCAAACGGAATGCCTTTGCGTCTCTTAGAGTCAGGCCCGCCGTAAGCGGGCGTGCAGCGCGTGCACCGCACGCGGGCGGCACATCCTAGGGGGCGGCAAATCGAGCGACCTATCACGTAATATTAAAAAAATACAATACCTTTTTACCAATGAGGGGCAAATGCCCTGGGCGGCACTATTTAGGGGGCGGCAAAATTAACCCATACGGCAAAATTAAACCATAATTACGTAATAAAAATATTTTTACTAAAAATAGATGAGTAGATTAGCAATAAAATTTCAGAAAAAGCCGCCCTCGCTTTGGTCGTCCCCTATCAATTTTGACGGGTTCATCCTTTGCATCCCCAAAAAATTCGCGCTCGCTGCGCTCGCGCCTCTATGTCAGATATCGCAATCAGTAGCGGTTTTAGGGTAGGCGCCGGATATAAGGGGCGCCGCAGGCGCCCCCAACCAATCCTTGATCAGAATGTTACTCCTATTTTTGTTTTAAATTTCATCAAAGATTGCAACTTACAAGAACTGTACCCAAATGAATGGATAGCATCAGGGCCATCTTAACCTATGGTGCAGCGTGCGCGAATAACCCGGGCGCCGCGGTCTCAGGGGCGCCGAAGCGAATTTGTGTTTAATTCCGCGTTAAATTTGAGAAATTCTCGAAGAAACACTACTTTTATGTCCCAAAACTCAAAAATTTTCGCGCTCGCTTCGCTCGCGGTTTCCTTCCTTAAACGCTTCAATTTTTTATCACATATAGCCACTTTTAATGTCCCAATACTCAAAAAAATTCGCGCTCCCTTCGCTCGCGGCTTCTTCACTTCACAGTCGCTTTTTATTATACATGTTTAGGACTTTTAGTGATCCAAAACTCAAAAATTTTCGGGCTTGCTTCACTTTACAGTTGTTTTTATTTTTCAAGAAATTTTTAGTCTACCCTAGCAAAAAGGGAGCGTCGTTTTTAAGTTCTTTTATTAATAAGAAAGTAACTTCTAGTTTCCATATGAACATTCTTATTTACGGTACTACTTTAAGTCCCAAAATTTTAATACATAGGCGCCATCATCAACAAAGAGTTATGTACGTTTGGGCAAAATTTTTAGTAATTTTTGTTTTGAGTTCTAAAATATAACAAAAAATTTCGGTAACTACATACGTCTCTGTTTTCGTATGGGTTTGAATTGCAGTTGGAGGGCGCCGTAGAAATCTCGCCTAGGGCGCTGGTAGAGTAAAAACTGGTAGAGAAAAAAAAAGTTTACGATTTATCTTTGTTTAATTGTTGAGGCATTCAATTCTGAAAAATCATTTTTCGCTCACGTCCGGTATAGCTTTTTGTTCACTTTGGCTTTTTATGATATGTTTACTTCATGAAAACTCTAACGAAAAAATCGCGCTCGCTTCGCTCGCGACTTCATGTACATTTGCACTTCATTTCTGTGCATATTTTACTTTTTGACTTTGCTTTGTTAATTTACAGTGGTTTTTATTTGTTTTGTGTCCTTAGACTAACAAAAATTTCGCGCTCGCTTCGCTCGCGCTTCTTACATATGAAATATGTCTCATGCGTTGACTTTTTCAACGGGAAACCCACCAAAAACCATTAATAACATATTTTACTGAAATTAAACATTGCTATAGATATTTAAGTTCTTTAGTTTAAGTTACCCATAATCTGTTCTAAGCACTTTGATATACATTATGTTGGTACCTACCCATTAATCACAATCTTTCAATACATAGGGGCCACTTGGGTAATGATTGCACTGCATTGATGCCCTAAGCAATTGCTTAGTCTGCTAATCCAGGACTTCTTAGGTTACTCTAAGACTTGAGCATTTCAAGTAAATAAAAAGTTATGTGTAATATATGTTATGTACCTATTGCAATATTTATGTATCCAAAAGGAAGTGCGTTTTCTGCAATCAGAGCGGTGCATGTAGGTACATATTTTTTTCTGTTGGAAAAGTAAGATGGATATGAATGGGCGGGGGGGTCCGGACCCCCTGGAGCCCCCCCCCCCTTATATATTTTTTGACAAAACCCAGTATAATATGTAGTCGTAGGGCGGCATTAATCGGTTTTGCACGCGGGCGAACAAACAGCTAGCGGCGGGCCTGCTTAGAGTTGTGAATCAATATTCTTGCTGGCCCTTTACATTCCGTTCGCTATCAAGTCCCGTTCATCATAGAACGAGGTAGCTTATCGTATACCTTTATATGTGCATTTAATTAAACTTAATAGAGTTCACTTTAACGAGCTACAGATTTCTTATATCAACGTTCCATTGCAGAACGTCCAGAAATAAACTAAAAATAGAACGACTCATCTTTTCCTCGTAATCCGCACATGTTTTAACGTCAATAAAATGTGTAGCTCATTTAATTACTCATGGCACCTAATAAAATTCTCAACATTCCTACTACAGTTTATTACCAAATACAATATTTCAGTTCATTCCACTCTTTGAAAATAGTTTTGCCAAAACATTCTACCATCATAGAGCATTAGTCATCCGCATGCAAATCTTGGCAGGGAACTCGCGCAAATTCGGGTCACACACCAGATCTATTTAGTCAAGTCATTCGGGAATATGCCGGACATATGTTTGACTCTTTTGCTTCATACATGTGCAGAAGTACTTTGTTTTTTATTCGGCCTAAAAAGTTTTCAGACTGTATTCCTCAGAAAGTAAAGCGTAAAATTTTGATTGTAGTTTATACGAAAGTACTGCTAAGTAAAGACCTCTACAATCAGGGCGTTCAATAAATGTCCCCACATAACAGTTGGTCACGAACTTGAAATATAATACAATTTCGTCGCGTGCCCTCTGCCTGCTGTTATTATAGTCCTCCGGCGCTGCGCGGGCGCATGTCACGAGGGGGCCCCACACGTGCCCCATTATGAATTCAAATCGTCTTCAAACAAAATGAATAAACACGATGATACAAGATTATGGGTCAGGATGTACCACTCAAGTTTCGGGATTATACAAAACCACAGAAAATATTAATTACGATTAAATTAGAAATATCGAAATAAAAAAAATCTGTATATATTTAAAAAGAATGCTTATTTAATTTTTAAAAAGTCATAACAATAAATACTTCAATAATTAAAACTCGTAGAACTCCGCCTTGTATATGCAATGAGAACCTGGTGTTATGGGCTCATCGTCGTATCTATCAAAGTTTGTGGTGTCACCTGGCCCTTTGTATTTAGGAACAAAAGGTGGATTCGTCCTGCAGTTGAGAATAGACTCCCATTCAAGACCTTTAAACCACCTATGGTTCTTGAAATCCATAACTCCGTTTTTCATCACACCAAAACGATGGGTTATATCAACTTGGAGAATATTTCTG
The DNA here is from genome assembly GCA_033682625.1 of Helicoverpa zea x Helicoverpa armigera. Taxonomy (NCBI): domain Eukaryota; kingdom Metazoa; phylum Arthropoda; class Insecta; order Lepidoptera; family Noctuidae; genus Helicoverpa; species Helicoverpa zea x Helicoverpa armigera. Next base: position 10,192,508 of record JAWIIS010000028.1, read on the forward strand.
ATTAAATCTCTTAGATCGCTAGAAAAGCTTGAAGGGCATCTGTATTTGCCCCCTACAATTTTCTCATATGTCTTCATTGGCTCGTTTGCGTAGAAAGGCGGGTAACCTGCGTTCATTTCGTATAAAAGTACCCCAAAAGACCACCAGTCTACAGAGAACCCATACCCTTTACTCAAGATAAGTTCAGGAGCTAAGTATTCTGGCGTCCCACACAAAGTCCAAGTTCTTCCTTGTAATATTTTGCAAAATCCAAAATCAGTTATTTTCAAATAACCCGATCTGTCGACAAGAATGTTTTCGGGTTTCAGGTCGCGATAAACTAGGTTACAGAAATGCATATATTCCAAGGCCAAAACTACTTGGCTAGCGTAAAATTTTGCTAATGGCTCTTCGAACTTACCCATTCGTCGAAGATGGGTAAACATTTCACCGCCTTGTACGAATGGCATAATAAAATATACATAGCTGTTATCCTTGAAGCTGAATTCCATGTAAACTGTGAAGGGAAACCTGATAGCTTCAAGAATGCGTTTTTCGTTAAGTGTGTGCTCAACCTGTTTCATCTTTACTATCTTTTCTTTTTCCAACACTTTCATTGCGTAAAGTTTATAGGTTGTTGCATGCTTTAATAATATAACTCTGCCAAAAGCTCCTGTACCAAGAGTTTTTACTCTTTCCAGTTCGGTTAAATCAAAAATTTTTTTGGTTCTTTTGCACCATTTCTCATCGAAATCATTCTTTAATTTCTTCAAGTATTTGGTGTATTGCTCTTGCTGCTGTGGTGTGTATCCGTCGTGCATCTCTGCGTCAGATCTACTATAGGTTGCATCCTTTGAAGGTCCGAAGCCTTTACGGGAATACATTTTAATTTAAATTTGTAGTGCAATTGACATTTGAAATAAACATCGTAGCCACCGCGATTATGATTTGCATATGAAACGACGAAAAAGAGGCGTTCTTACGTTTGTATTGCCAGGAAATTTGTGATTTCCTAATAGCAATTCGGAAGGGAATCGTAGATACGTTTATGTTTTTAACGAGATCGAAAGTTCGGGAGGGTGTTGGGGAGTGCGGGGCGAAGGGTGAACGAACTGACTGAGGGGGATAGGTGGTGGGATCAGCTGTGTTTAGGGGCGACACGCCATGCCGCCGACAGCCGGTCGCCGTCCCGACCGGTGTATTGATCAGACGGCACGTGTAACTTGCATTTGTGCAAAACTTCAAAACACTGCGTATGTTCGAACAAAATTCGCCTTAAATAAGCGTCTGAATCTTGAAAGGTTTCTGAAACCACAGTCATGCTTTCGACCTTTTTAATCGCATTATAAGGTAAAATATAGGTTTGCTTGACCAATTGTACCTCGATAAACAATCTAGATTCAGCAAAGCATTTGTCTGGACCGCACCTTATTTCTCTAACTCACGTCTATCAAAATTATCTAAATGATGTCCAATGGATATAAATTCGATGAATTGCTATTTACTTTCGTTTTCGGCTCATAAAGCTGAACGTTGACCAACAAGTCTTCTTGTGTTGTAATTATCCCACCCAAAACAAAAATGTGAAAGACTGCCAAGTTCGATAATATGGGAATGCTTCGCCTATAAAAGAAGTGAGATCTGAATAAGTACCAAGTTCCATACACATACCTCAGTTAAAAATAGTTACTTTTTAATGATGTTACTTGGCAAGTTTTCATACACCTTGTTATAAACCTACTAAACGCAATGAATCAAGTATTTAATTTTCTATTAAAACTTGCCAAGTAATCATCATTAAAAAGTAACTATTTTTAACTGAGGTATGTGTATGGAACTTGGTACTTATTCAGATCTCACTTCTTTTATAGGCGAAGCATTCCCATATTATCGAACTTGGCAGTCTTTCACATTTTTGTTTTGGGTGGGATTTCATTTATTTTTGTAAGGTTGTTTATTTTATTTTTTTCTTATGATGAAGTTAGTTAAAGAAATGTCTCATTTATACTATCTTTTAGATTTTTTGATATGCACTATGTTTCTTACAAAGAAATTAACTAGATTAACTATGACTAGATTTACCAACTGACTGACATGACATGTTATCATATATTATGTTCGTGGATCAAAGTTACACATTCGTTATTTTCGAAAGTGATTCACACTTGGCCGTTTTCAGATTTTTACTTTACTTTGACTAAATACAAACCTTTGTACCATTCGAAGATATATTATATAAATATAGATAAATTTAGTTCGTTTTAGTTCTTTAGGGGTATAAATTTACACCGGGTATAAAACACCTTCATTATTTTGAAACCGACTCACACTTGGCCATTTTCAGATTTTTCCCTTTACCTTGACATAAAGACCTACCTCCATGCCAAATTTCAAGTCAATACGACCATTGGAAGTGGTCTAGGTTTTTGATGAGTGAGTCAGTGAATAAGTGAATCAGTGAATAAGTGTATAGTAAAAATAGCGATTTTCTGACGTCAATATCTCAAGACCTACAATAGGTATATTAATGAAATTTTGTATTTTAGATAAGTGAGGGGGTCTCAACAGATACTAGAAATTTGATATGCGTAAATAAAATAGATTTTGAGTTACAGGGGGGTCGAATTTGGCCCGAAATGGTTCGTGTAATATAACCCACGGCCGGTGTGTCGCCTTTTTTGCTCGAACTTGGCGGACACACTGCCGTGTGTCTAGATAGACTGTTCTCTTTTGTAATGTTCTCTGCTACAGATAACAAAACCTTTATAACCATCTGCGTCCTAAAGAACAAAGAATAAAAGTAATATTAGATCTTATTAAGCATTATTAAGGTCGGAAGCGATACAGTCGCGAAAAAAATTATAGCCTCTAGCACTCGTTACAGTCCCGTTATCAAGACACCTAGTGGCGCGTACGATTGTACAAATGTACACTCCTTTTTTATAACCATGACGCATGCGCGGACGTTTCATATGTACCATGAATACTATGATGGAATGTCCGATCCCCGTTTTCATCATCACACTTTAGCAGGGCTTAATGACGTAAGTGGGCTATGTTTATTTGTTTCCCATCATAGCGTTTCAGAATCATGATTTCGTTTTGAAGTAGCTGGTATATGTGGCAGTAACTAGTGGCATACATTCAAAGTCATCTACACATTATTGAAATACATTAAGACGACCTCTTCGAGTGCTCATTTAATAGCAGTCATAAATTCTTGAACATGGTAGACTCGCAGATTTGAAAAAACTTTGACAAGAGTTTTCTATTTAAAAACAAACCTACATTCCATAACCGCATCGCTATAGGTAATCTAAAGAACGTGTAACCTTTGCATGAATACCTATCCTTTTGTCATCAATACCGACTCTCACGGGACTACCGTGTACGATAACACAACATAGGCTAATTAATTAACAACACCAGCTAGGTCGCGTTCTTGTTCATGCCAGGCCATCTCATTTGCATTGTTCGAGTGATTTGTTATTCAATCTACACCGGTGTCACCGTAACATACCGTGTACTGTCTACAGTCTACATGTTAACGGTCGGGATCGTATTGCCACATCGATTCATTGCGAGCAAGCTTTCGATTGATGAACTAACCTGATACTGAGACATGTTTTGTAAGACGTTGATACAGCAGTTTATGTCTGCCAGGTTTCGTGTTAACTAGCTTTTTTTGAGGAGTGTCGGAGGCAAGTGTAATTGGCTACAGTTTTTGGTCTAATTGCTGTTTTAATCCGGAACACATCTGAAGAGCCTTTCTAAATAAAGTAATGTTCACTCTGTGTTGTCTGACATCATATAGTCGACATCGATAAGGTGTTTATGATGGTTTACATTCAAAGAATTATAAGTGTTCAAGCATCGCAAGTTACCTCAGGTGTTTAATAAAATGTTACGCCGGATGACTTTATAGCATGATGTAATGCAACCTCAGTAACGATAGGTGCGTATTATGCTGGCAACAATCTTGATGAATTGCTGCCAAGGCCAAGGAGCCTCACACTGATTTCTGTACGTGCTCATCAATTTGCTTGTCTCAGAGTTTTATAGCGGTCGACTTGATAAACAGGGATTGAGATATCATCGGCGCTGTCTTAGATCAACTATAGCGTCGTAACATGAACATTGATGCGCCCAGTCTGTGATTACCTGTCCACGCAACGCCATAGATCGTGGAATGCAAATTGAAGAGTTCAACTGCATACTGCGCCACATTTCCAATACCTACGTGACATAACGCTATTTAAGTTTGAAATAGACGTGTACTTTGTCGATCTATTGAATAATCCAACAAAATAGATTAACCTGACCATATTGGTATTGTTGCAATTTATTGAGATAGCCAAACCTTTGTAAGCCGTTTGAGATTTATATGACTCGGTCGCCGGTCAAGGTTGTTAGAGGCCCGCAGTCCGTAGCGCATGTGTCGGCAACTTGGCACGTCACCAGATATTCAATCTAGGCAATAAATTTCGCTACATAAAGAGTGTCTTTTGCTCGACATAAGTGGGTTTAAATGGCAGTAGGTAATGCTCAATATAACTTGGAATTGTTTCTAGGCCGCGATAATAACAACGATTATGGCGACGAAAATAGAGCCGTGACCAGAAGTCGTTATTTGTCATCGAGATGGTTTGTGATATTTGTGTAGGCACAGGAAGATACAGCACCAAAAAAAATAGAATCTGAAAACCAACGGAAACGTAGAGGACACGTTTTTTAAGGACATCATTTTGATGCACGTACATTTCCATTTTTGAGTATCCGGCGTTTTTTAAATGTATGATGTTACCAGGAATATGTGTGGTAGAGTAAAAACTAGGCTCGTTAGCAAAGCCACGTGGTAATGACGGTTATTTTTCGAGGACACCAAACAACGTAAAAACTAGGCTGCAAACTTGTTCTCAATTATTTGGAGCTAACCAGTTCCCGAGTACGGCGAATATTCATAGCTTGTTTGTTTCGTTTGTTTTGAATTTGCTAGCGAATTTCTGTGATGTTTTGGACGTGAAAGTAAATAAGATAGTGCATACCTGTACCTATAATGATTTATTTTATTATCGAATACATAACATAGACTAGGAATTGTTGCTCCGATAACCAGAACCAAGTTGTGAAATATGAAATTCAATATGATGTAGTCTTGCCACAATACAGGATTAATGATGCGATACCACCTACAATTGTATTCTCTTTTTGTTGTGTTGTTTCCATAGTCACATACTTTCATTCAGTGTATTTTATGAATCGCGCTAAAAGGTTTTGACATTATCAAGGGTATCAGTTGACAAGGGCTCAATGTTTACTCGTGATAATATCTACCTCCAGGCATTGCCAATACCGTGTTTTCTATCAGCTTATTTTCAACACTTAATCGAAAGTAAATATTTGCTATGTACGAAGATTCAATTTCTCGAGACTTTATGCCGTGCTATTTATTCCAACCTTTGTCATTTACGTTGTCAATCAAAAGTTCAGGGTTGTTTTGTGGCTGTGACACATTACCTAATGGCCTTTAGCTGTCAGCCCTTCCTTCGTCATTTAGAAATAGATCACCTTTTGTATAAAAATACATACAAATCCTCGATATAAAAAATACACAGGGCAGCCTTTTGCAGAATACCACGTGTTTTATATGCTGATACGTTTGGAATAGAAACGACGAAAGCAAACTGAAATTGGAATCCAGAGGGAATACCAATATGAGTTTGCGAAAAACAGGACCCGTGATAGAATCTGTATGTAACAGGTAGAACATTCGCCTGCAATAAGGGCAAAGTTCTGGAGAAATTCTAAACAGATTACCTGCCTCGCGTTGATTAATTACGCTTGAACATTACACGTATTAGCCGATAACACGCAAGAATCATTTTTAAGTTTCTTGGAAAGCATTGATTGTAAACATCTTGTCAGTATCCGTCAATAAAGTGTAATTTTACACTGTGGTGGCCTCTGTTTGTGTTCCATTTACTAATAACGACCGCTGTCCCGTCTGATCGTTCAACAGGCTTACATCATCAGAAACTGCAGTGTGTTGATCTTGAATTTATTTTTGTTGTACCTATAAACTGCGCCGAGCTTTGTACCCTTTGATGTCGCTCGATTGGTTCGCCTACGTGATATTTTACGCTTATTAATTCTCATCAAACGCTTAAGAGAATAATTATGTAACACGTTATGTCATTGCAGGCTTCGTTATTTATTTTGAAACGTACTATTATTGGAAGTTATATTCTCACACTTCACTAGCATTTGTAGGAGAAATGTTTACATAACAAGCTCTCGAGTTTTACTAGGTGTATTAGTTGTGAGAGTACCAGTACTAAGACATATCGTTTTGAGATTACTCAGCGTCGTGAGTCATAAGTCTTGTAACCAACACGTTGTATTTATGACAGCGGCCGGAAACTCTAGGATATAATCACAAATGCCAGGACTTGGAGTGTTGTCCTCGAAGTTATTAAGTCTAACGCTGGCCTCAATTGCGTTAGATTTATGAATGTGTCCGAGCTGTTGATGAATAACGCGTTTCAGATTAGCTCTTGTTCTGATTAATTGTGAACAATATACCTACAAATATTCTTAGCTGTCTCGTCACATTTATTATCTTCCAAATGTATTCTTCTCAGGAGTAGTCTATCACTTCAATTCTGACGGTAAATTCCAAAACGAATTAATAACTCTAGTAAGTATGTCAACTACCTCGAGCTGGAATACACTCAACTCATAACCTTTTCATAGCCTCATCAAACGTGTCATATTTAATGTTAACCGTTCCTGAAACTCGCTCGTAATTACAAGAAGCAAGGAGGCCTCAAGAACTAAAACTTTCATCAAGTCTGGAGTAGTTATTCTCATGTTCATTGTTCAAAGGCGTGCCTCCAGTCATTATGCTTAAGAGACCTCCTTTTGTCACCGCCCACGTTGTCTGTCAACGAGGAAAAGAAACCTTTATTCTCAGCCTTTACACAGGAACAAGCCTTGATGAACTTCGTCTTTCTAGGCTCGTGTTTGAAGATTGGAGTGACTTTCTCATTGTTTTAAGTATTAAAACGCTGAAAACTGTTTTAATGGATCTTGGAACTTCGTTTTATGGTTTGTTAGATTCGTCTTTGTGGGGGTTTTCATTTGTAAAGTCCTCATAAAATACCAACCTTATTAAGTCCTTAGAGTTGAAAATTAATAAGCCGAATATCGTGACGATTTAGGGTAATGTCCTGATCCATTTCCCAAAAAGTAATGTATAGTTAGAAGTGCTCCTTGGAGCGTATCCATTAACTATATTACTTGTGCGCATTATCAGTATTAAAAAAATTAGGTCGACGGTATTATATCACGAGGTTCACGATATCATTTACGATATTTTGCCAGTCGGTTTAAGTGCCCTCAGACAGATAGCGCGTTACGAATTTGCGTGCCAAATTAGAGACTGTCATTTAGTTCAATCGATCTAATTGCTGATATAACATTATTTGAATCGTAATCGAGATTCATTGAAAACATTTTAAGTTGTTTCTCAAACATCACATTGTACCAGACACGTGTTTTTAAAATCAAACACTGAATACCGCCGTTAGATATAATAAACCATTGAAAAATCCTCCAGACGAATAGCTAGCCAGTAATAGACAGTGCTGAAGTATTTCTAGAGAGATGAATGAATGTAAACTGCAATGAAAAAGTAAAAGCTCAAAGCTCACAAGTACAAATAAACCTCATAGAATCTCCGTAAACATTTTACTGAACGCAAGTATTTATGAAAAGAAAATCGTATTTTTTTAAATAAAAACCGTTCATGAAAAAAAATTTCATATTTGCAGCACATCCTACGGCTTCCTTCATCCTTTAAGCGTTCACTTATCATCCAATTATTATATTTCAAGACACTTAACGGTATAATAACACTGTAACTGCAGGAAAACGTTGAAATTATAGTCAAGAAAAAGTTAAAACGAATGCATTGGACAGTTCTCACGAAACTGTGTAAGGGGAAACCAGTTTTGGTGCAGTCTCGCCCATTGATTGTTGACACACATTTTTGAGGCGTGCGAGTGATTCAACTTCAGATACGTACTGTTATAGATAACTTGTTAATATATCGATCGTAGTCATTGACTGTGTCTCGATTGCTTACATTACTCAATATACACATTATATTTCTTGTAGAATATAATATTTTTTTAACGTCTGCTACGATCTGAATGTCTGTTTAGTTGACGCAGACATTTTTGGCACGAATATGTTTGTTTTGAAACGAAACCGACGACGTAAAGCAAAAAGTTGAATTTACTGCTCTGAAATGTTATTAATTTGCAACACTAACAAGCCAGAATTACCATTAAATAAAATCATTGCCAACATTCATCTTCACTGAAACGTTAACGTTATTTTTTGACCTGCCTCGTACTTGACTCAACCACCATTTGGGGCAACTCTTCCCAAAAGCCAGTGGCTTACGAGCATTTATCATTTTCAGGAGCCAACTCCGGCTGTTACTACCCACCCTCTCGAAAAGCTTTGGCAAAAACTTGGGATTAAAGGTAGCAAAAAATATTACACGGAAAATGTCACCGCTCAACATTTAGCAGACCTATTTGGAGCAGAACACATAATTAGAACACACGTTTCAAGAGAAACTTTCATAGAAAAGGAACCACTTGAGTTGCATTAACAGATGTTTTCTATTTACACAGCTGTCACTATATCTGTCAGACAATAGGTAGTTAGCCGTTCATAAATCATATGAATCGAGTTCAACTATCCTAAGATGTAAGTGATCTCAATAACGACTCGAGATTAGATTACATTAGTTGCGCCTATCAAGTGGAGTAGAATAGTTGTGTCAATATTACTGGTTATAATCGATTAGCTCTGTTTATGCTTCCTAATCGATCCCCGAAATCGATTTATCTGGAAATTGTAAAGCTGAACCAAAATTATTGTAGTCTCCAATTAGATTATATTTTAGTTCGGATTTTATAGCCAAATTGAGAGCAGTTTTTTTTTATGAAACCGGTTTAAAATGGGCAACAATAAAATCTTGAGAGGTGAAGGCCGGGCGCCCATAAAGAGTGATTACTTCATGATTTTTTTACCATACTTTTTATATCTTGCCATTTTAGGTAAAGATATCTTGATTGCTTCCTATAACAAGTGTGCTAGCATCCGTTCTTGCATTCCTTTCTAAGATTACATTCGATCTGTATTGACTGGTAATGCACCTTGATACATTTTACTGCTGGCAACAATTTATTCGTTTCCGTTTGCTGTGCATACACGATTTCTTTGTTTTCTACATTTCCTTGTTTTTCGTATGCTAGATACTATAGATAATTCTGTGAACAGAATTACTGTTTTGGTTAACAGAAACTGCGTCAGTTTAATATCATGACATTTCCTAGTTTCAAGTTCAGCCTGCAGTATCAGCGTTATTGATTGCCTTTTCTATCTTAGAATCATGTTTATTCGTCGCCATGGTTACGGCTTGCATTAAAGATATTTCTAACAGATTACAGAGCAGTTATACAGGAGTATCAAGCTCTATGATTACATAATAATCCGCTCTTATCCTTGCGAGTTTGCCTGCGGTTGCCATCAACCGCACTCTGACGCAGTTTTGTGTCAACGAACCTAACTAGTTTACGAAGTCTAGAAATTGTTTGTAATGTCTTATTAGGTTTGTTGATATGAATTAAATGTTGTTTGACAATTTATATATGATTATGATAATGGGTTCTACAAGTAGCGCCGTTGTTTCGTTCAAAGATCATGTTTGATTTTGATTCAAGTTTACTTACAATGACTTCTTTCATGCCTACACGTTTTATACTCATATGTTTAAGATCAATAAGCGTAATGTATTCTTGTATATCTACAGCAACATTCAACATATAAAGATAACTTTTTGTATACTTCAGAAGTCACTTTCTAAGTAAGTGTTTAAGTAGGTACTTGTAATTTTGACTGTCACGCTTTCAGAATAATTGATGATACCTTGCATTATTGTAACATGTTCAAGGAATAACACTCAAGCATTGTACATGTTATGAGTCCATACAAACTTCTCGGTATGATGTCTGCTTCAGCAATATTCAGGAAACCTAAACAGCAGTTGCCTTCTTCGAAAAAAATCTTTCTATAAGTTAAACATTTTGAGATCAAAATATACAAGCAAAGTGTGAGGCAAATATAAGTTTACTTAATTCCCAAGTACATCAATCATGATTGATTACGATGTGATGACAAACGGTAGATGGCCGTTAAGACTTTGATGGGACAGTCTTGCATGATTGATCAAATAATTAAGAAAACTTACTTACCCAACATTGATCCAAAGTATTCCAGAGGCAATTGAATCCTTCGAACACTTTTGAAGACTATCATCTGCTTCTTTGTACAATCACCTCGTCACTTAAAGAATTATGGTTTTAATCTATTTTTGTTGCTTACCCACATATCCCTTAGCAATAACCATTTATTTATTAATACTTTAGGTGCCGTCCTAAATCACTATTACGACGAACTTTCATGGCTGCCATTACTTAAGCCGTAAAACAACGTCTCACTTTGAACGAAAATATTGTATCCCCTTAATGTTACCCCCTCATTTTATGAACGACAATAAGTATTTGGTTACTTTATTCTTTTAAGTTATGATCCCAAGCCTATGGTTTCGTAAGGCGATTATTTTCTGGAACAATGAATATATTTTTGTCTATTTTGAATCTACTGTACTGACAATGGATGTTATTGAGCATTATTACTAGTCCACCAATATACGAATTACCACTGTGAATGAACTATATGTATTCACTATTTTCTAATATATTATAATATTTCAAGTACTAAATATATTTTTCTCTTTGTTCCAGATTTGTCAAAAAATCGGTTCAGTGAATTACCAGATGAGTTAACGTCGTACATTTTTTTAGAAAAGTTACTGTTATCACAGAATATAATCAGAACAGTTCCAAATGCAGTCGGAGGTCTCCAGTCACTCACATATTTAGATTTAAGGTAAGTCAAACACGATATTTCATCACAAACTTTAATATAAAATATTTGGAAAGTAACTTAACAATAGTCTTTTCTTTACTTAGTGGAAAACATTTCTAAATATAATTTTTCTTACATTATTTTATGCTCTCGCACTGTATTGTAGTTGGCTGTTCGTAGAACCTGCATCAGTTCCATTTTTACATTCAGTCTGAACTCTTCTGGTATTGTCTTTAAATGAGGAAGGAGTGACAGCAAAAACATTTTATCAGGATCATCCGAGTCCGATTTTATGTGTGCATCAACGTTCGCAAAAGCAAACTCATCTACCTCGGATTTGTTCAGTTTAGCCTGCTTTGCTGGCCGACTGGTTTCAGGTGCATCCATAGAATATTCTCTAGAGTCGTCAAGAGTGTCATCGAAAGTATTATCATTATCTTCTTCTGAGCTTTCCTCATCCTTCACTAATTTCAGTTTCTTCTTAGACCTCCATACTCTCTTCTGTTTGATCGGTTTAGATTCGCTAGAATCGCTGGTACCTTCGTCTTCTTTGCGAGGTAGTTCCTGGTCTTTTAACAGGAATTGTAAATGTTTACAGTAAATGTAAGGTTTCTTTGTCCTATTTGGATTTGATATGTACTTCTGGAAGCAGTCCCTAATGCTCTTCCATTTCTTCTGCAGTTGGATTTCTGAAAATAAGAACATCATAATTAATACTTTGTACCCTTGTAAGTTTGCAGAAGAAAACACTTATGATTGATATTCGACCTCTATGTATATGACGGAATTTAATTTTAATTTACATTTTAACGATACGTCTATTAATTTCTATACTCCCATCTTTATAAATCCTATAATGAAATAATTGCTGTCACCAACATTGTAACAATAATAAAACCTCCATAAATCGTAGTAAATATCAATAAATTGTGCCACTTTAGAAAGCCATCAACAACAGACTCCCAAAAAAAGGGTTGGATAACGAGGGCCTGACGCCGGTCTAGACTCGCAGCGCCATCTGTTGAGGCGCCGGGTAACTAAACTCATTAAAAACAAACTTTGTTTACGTCGCCGCGTGTTCGTGAAAACCGCTACCGGCTCGAGATAACCTAATAGTAAGTTGAATGACAGACAAATAATAATAAACAAAGTTAACTTACCAAGTTCTCTCATTTCACTTTTAGAAACCTTGATATCCGTCTGTAGCAGTTCGGTGACAACTTCGTTCCATAGTTTGTACCTTATATTTTTCGCTCGATACTCCGCATCATCATAGTTCCATATGCCAGGACGCTTTCTGACCTCTTCTATGAGTCGTTCAGGGTCGTATTCGAACTGCATGGCGATGGAATGCAACGATTTTTGTGATCGGGCTTCGAACATAGATCGTACACACGAGCGGGCAGGCAGCGAGCGACTGGCGTGCGGCGCGCGGCGGGGGAACGCGGCGGTTGCGCTCCAAGATGGCCGGACAACTAGGGTGAATAGCTTTATCAGTGCGATAAAGGACTATATTTACAACATTGTGGTTTTGTGGTTAGTCAAATAAGGATATTTAGCACTAAAATAGATTTGTTTCGAGTTCATTTTACACTGTTAATGCCAAGGTTGCTGCGAATTAAATATTAAACAACGGCACTTTTCTCACTGACTAATCTACCCACGAGAGTCGAAACGACATTACACCTCCGCAATATACCGATACAATGACGGAAAAATAAGGAAACAATATTTGATAAAAGGACCAAACTTCCAGTATAATTACATATTTACGTCACCTTCCTATTATTATTGAACGATAAACTAAATAAGGTAAGCACTTCCCCGAAACTTACTGAAGCCATTATTGTTTGTGAATACGGACACATATACCTATTGAATAATATGTAAATGTAATTCTCTGCTGAATTATTACCAAGGCAAAAAGGGGAAAAATGTATGTCCTGAAGTGTTGAGCTTGGTTACCTTAGCGGCTACGCCCGTGTATTGAGCGACGCGTGGCCTGGCTCGACGAGGGGGAAACGGGCGGGCACGCGCGGGTCGCGGTGAACCGTCGACAAACGCCAACCGCTACACACCTCTATTTTCAACCCACGTGTGTATTTTGTATAAATTACTATGCAAACGGTTTTCCACCAGCTTTTAGTCCTGTGACATTTGTGTTTGACAGTTTTACATTTGGTGACGTTTCGGCCAGTATTAATTTGTTACGTAGGTTACTTACCTCCTTGGAACACACGTGGGTTTTTTTAATGCTGCGTAATGTTCCGAAAGACGCTCGTCTACGATATAACTAATGAGCTCAGCTGATGAGATCTGTATTTCGGTAATACTTGAATAGATCAATTGTCCTAAAACATAAGTAGCAAGTAATTTATTTTACTTATTGTGTTCAGTTACACAAACAAGACATCCATATTGGGGTACCGTAGGTCAAGTTCAAAAGACAAACAAATCGTTTGCCCCCAAACCAATTGATTCATCTCGCTTCTCAATACACAAACAAACGTCCAGACAGTTTGCTATGACAGTAGCTTACTAACAAGATAATAAGCAAGTTGTGGAGTCGAACGAGTCAAGGACATTGAGAGCTCCGGAGTTCAGGACTAAAATAGAACATTAGTTGGTACGATAAGTTGTACAATGTGGTTTGAGGGTGCTAAAGTAAATTGTATGCAGATTGTTATGACGGCGCTTCTAAAGGAGATGTATCTTGCGGTAGATGGGGGAGTTCTTAAGGCGAGGAATTGGTCAACAATAATTCCATAGCCAGCACGCGCACCTAAGGCGCCAAAAGACGTCGGAGCGTCTGAGCGGGGCGAGGATAACAATACGCGCGCTAGCTTGTAACTAAAAGTCGTAAACGACAAAATGGTTTTGTAATTTTATTATTTAGAAATGATAATTTGATAAAAATTCCTTTTACAATTTTAAAGAGTATGTATATTCTCAACTACTAAAAAAGTTAAGAGGCTTAAATCGGTCCCGTATGCCCATAATATGTGAATCTCTTTTTAAAAAGAGGTATGTTTGATATATTTTTCTCTGTTATAAAAGTTACCTAATCATGTTTCTACTTCTAACAAAATAAGGTTTATATCATGAACTTTCAGGTAACCAAGTTGTATTCTGATGCGTTTTGTATTTACTGAGAAAAATTGAAATCCTTGGCGCCAAAAATTCCAATTCGTCCTCTTAAGTAGATTTTGTTGTTGTGTTGATAGAAACGTACCTAGTGTTTTTGAAGAGATACAGGGTAGGATGAATACGTTTGTTTTTTAAATGGTTTTGAGCTGAGATATAAGTAAATCAGCTATTGAATTGTGTCATCATCATCAGCCTTTATCGTCCCACCCACAGCCTGGGCACGGTCCTCCTCTCTCTCACACGGAGATAATTTTGGATATCAATTACCACGCTTTTAAATGAAACGAATATACTGATGAATTTTAGCTATGTTTGATTACAACTACTAAAAAAATCTACAATAACCAAAGCAGGCCATACGTTTACGATCTTACTAAACTAACGAACACTACCACACAAATAGCAACGATGTCGAACAGTTTAGAAGATGGCTGTAATTAATAGCTCTGGTTTAGAAATAAACTCTCTGTTTTATATGCAGACAGCGGCTTTTTATAGTTTTTTTTTTCTTTTATTTTAGTATCTTCTGGCTATTTATGACAGCCAGTAGAGTGCCTTTCTCGAGAAGATTCTGCTTTGATGTTGTAATTCTTTTGTTGTAGTATTTATGCAATGCAGACATTGTGGTGTGAACCATTTAGTCATTCTTGCAGTTTTGCATTTTGGCATTTACGGTTCGGTGTTTTGGGTATCATTTGTGCTCTCCTTTGGCGGTTCGATATTTCGATTATATTCGATGGCATACTACCTATTCACATAAAACACACGATAAAAATCTCAATTAATACACGTAATGAAATGTACCTGTCGAAAATTATTATATCCAGTTCAAATCTTGATTTAAGTAGTAGGTACTAAAATTTTAATTAGATTTACAGGACAATCCACCCTCAGTGTGGTGCCCTTATCTGTACTGTCAGTAGTCACGCGATAACATATCAAACCACAGTTGCATTCATTACTTTGGAAATGTAATTCATTTCATATTACATTAATAAGGATTTACTCATACATACATAATGTCTTGAATGATCCGTCGAGTGTATGAGCGTGGAAGCTAGCGTCAAGCTAGCTTTCAAATACTGACGTTTCCCTGTAACACACACCAGCCAAAATCACCCTAACTGCTGTAAGCAGAAATAACAAAAACTTCATACATAAGATCATGAATAAATAATAATAGCTTCTCAATACCAAACGCTAAATGGATGCTCGACACCAAATGGCTGCTTGACACCAATAACAAGACCTAACCTTTTCTATTGTTCCAACAACGTAAATACAAGATCTATAACACATTTATCACGTGTTCGCGATATACAGCGTTAACTTCACTTCCTATATTACGAAAATGTGCCCTATGTCCTTGCAATAAGAGTCACCGGCAGAAACATCTGTAGGCGGGGTGAATGACCGCAGATGTCACGGCCAAGACTTTGAGTGACATATGGATAAAGCGATAAGAAGGAAGATAGCGTATTATGTGATGTTTAAAAATGCATTGGCATGATAAGGAGTACTTTCCTCCTTGTGTAATTATTTTTGTATAAAAGTGTGGGTGGAATTTGCCTCTTAGATACCGAAATGTAGACGGAAAATCGATATCATGCCGCTTCCAGTTACAAATTAATGTCAGCTTTAATAATCACTTGGGATGAACGCTAAAAGCATAAAAGCCTTACCTAAAATATATTTGAATATCGTTTTACATAATTCGATCGTCCCACGCAGTGTTGTTTTAATCTAACGGCCCTTTTAGTATAAGTACTCCTAAACTAATATGTATTTAATTTGTCTCACAGATGACAGTTTCTCATAAGCCCACAATTTGTATGTAATAACACAGATTCACAGACAATTGTTTCGGGTTTTATAGAACGAGACTCTCTGAAGAGAAATTGCATCTTGTATGCTGCAACGTTTGAAAAATAAACGAATTTTATATAATCTTACAATATGCAGCTGAACTCGTTTTGATCAGGCCACGTTTATTTTTGGCACAAGGCAGGTGCAGCACCACCTGTCATCTCCTGATATCCCTACTTATATTTTTAACTTTATCTTGAATATATTTTGTTACCTAATTAAATAATACTTAGACTGTGCACCCTCTTTCTTAATGAGATCAACCATCTCATAAATCACGGGAATTTTGTTTCCTAATTTATTATAGGCTCTTCAGCCTAACTCAAGGAACAATTTAGCCCTTAATTATGATTTATGATGAATGTTCCGTTCAAACAACAATACAGAATTTGACAAATCACGCGGAGGTAATCTAGCGAATTTTCCAAGAAATTAATTTTCTCGGATTCGCCAATGCCAATACGTAGAACGTCGTAACTGCTTTCTTTTCGCTTATGAACTTGAAAATGACACAATGGTATAATGTCGTAACTCGACCGATTAGCCTCATTGAAACTGTTGTTACTGGGAACAACGTGGTCACCAAACAAAAACCGTTCTACTGTTGTTCCTATTCTATGGAAAACACAACTGTCACAACATAGGCTGAGTCTCTATTGTTGCATTGGTTACACATACAACAGTTTTCTCTGTTTATTTGTATTGTACATTTTAATGTTTACGGCCGGAAAACATGGGTTGCTTGTTCGCTAGTTTATTGCTGGCAACATGGAATAGAAAATGCTTGAAATTATGGTACTCAAGTTATCGTACTTTTAATACAATGATCAGTTTTCACCGCCTACATAATGAAGGATAGGTTGAATGGGATGTTTACGTTGTTCGTAACACTTCAATAACAAGGAAGAAGTATTGATGAAACTACGATATACTTTTACGTAATACTCAAAACACTGTCATAAAAGTAAAACCATCAGCAGAGCGTAACTGCGCTTTATGATTTCGGTTCGTCGCTCGCGCATTCTCCATGACGGTCGATCATCGCGCGCGTGCGCATGACACACGTAGGCTTTCGAAAATGGGACGTCCGCGCCACATGTGCACAATGGCGATAGAATGGAGCACTTACTATTGTGTAACTCAATTGGGCAGATACGTTAGTATACCCAGTTAGTTTTTGCATCGTTCCGATTTGGTTAACGAGCACGCCCGTGATGTGAGAATAGGTAATAAATCAAACTTGTTTATCGAGAACTGCTTGGTTGAACGCCATCTTCCTGGTGCCGTTTCGCACTTTTTTACTCATTTATAATTGGGGGTTTGTGTGGAATCGATTTACTAATTACCTGCGTGCATTATTATCCGAACTTGCAACAGTTTACAGGTTGCATACATATCAATAACAAGGGTAGATAAGTTTTATAGTTAATAAATCAAAATCGAATGATTTTATTCATCATCAATTCTTGATATAAGATTCTCAATATACCTACAAAGCCGTTTAATTTTTGTGTCCCTGCACCTCGTAGTTATTTCTGCCTCCCCTCTGTGGAAGAATCGATATAATATCGACCTTGAACCGCTGGAGCGGAACGTGCGAATTATTTGCTCTAAATTGTTAGGGGAAGCCATGTGGGGCCCTCAATGTCGCTTTCATATTGACTGTGGGACGCGAAAACACGGAAATTGTAGTCAATCACTTGACAATTGCACCTGTAGTATGTGATAGAATGTTTGATGTATAGGGGCTAGATGTAGTGTTCCGAAATGTACCTATGTATACAGGTGTCCACCATTTGAAATTCATTAAGAGACAGTCTCTCTTGAAACAAGAAAGACGTCAAACAAAAATCCTTACCCTGACCCAGATTCAAGTAGAATATTTTAAGTCCTACGCGAACTAAGACCTTACCCCCTAATGTCTAAATAATTAAGTCGACAGCAGGGGGCACCCCTACCCACTACTGACAGCGAAGGGCACCTCCCCTCGCAATAAATGGCTTCGGCAAATGTTATCATAGCGTCTGCTAATTTGACGAAGGTGTGTTTAGAACATTGAAGATACAGCAGTGTAAACAACCTGAATTGCTTACATTAGTCTGTGTGACAAATTCGTTAGGGATTGTTTCCTGAACGAAGGTAAAGCTATTGTTTTGAACCGTCATTCATTGGTTCTTTACGATCACGTATAGGAGTCTTGATGGATCATCATGAAAACTAAGCGCTTGTCTGACTGATTGAATATAATGTGAGATATTCTATCTTAAGACATAATTTCAGACATACACAGAAGATTTCTGATCCGCAACAATTGCTTGTGTTGATTCTACAAAATTATATTCCGCGTGGAAATCAAAACCACAACACGCAACATGTCTATTGTTGTTTTTTAGATGCTGCTAGAGAGTTGTGTTATTAGAAAATTTTAAATGAGTTCTCTCTACTCTGCTGAGTTTTCCATTTTGTGAAACATCAAGAACATATCGCAGTGAACGCTTCATTTGATTAAACTAAACGGCACCGATTTTGACCCAAATTAGCTCAAAGCGAAGTCACAGATGAATTGAATGACAAATGTTAGCTATAATGTATCCGAGAGTTTCATCATTCTCAATAATTCTCTATACGTCGCGAAATGAGAGCGTAATTTAATTAACAGTTTTTTCTTCTCGAATAAATTAGTCACGCACCGTAATGTTACGGACACTGATTTTGTTTTGAATCTTGATAATGCGAGTTATTATTTTTCGCATAATATCACATCATGTGCACGTGTGGAGTTACATCGTCTTAGGACTCACATGTATTTTGAAAATAATCACCACTTGGTAGACGGATATTGTATGCCTGATTATGGTTTATATTAGAAATAGGATATTAAACAGCTTGTGGAATTTGTCATCACTGTTTCATTCTGTATGAATCTCTGTGTCAGGGAGTCTCTTTCATTACAATCGTAAGGGCACATTAATTCATACCTGATCTAAATAAGAAAGCAACAACAGTCGGCAACTAAGTGTGAAGTATGATAATCCAAAATCTGAATTATTCAAACGTCAGCAAATTATAAAGTCATCGAGAAAGCTTGTGTACATTGCAATCGCATGACAGTCTTCGTATTCTTGTTTCTGTTGAAACTGTCACGTTGCCTTTAATGGTGGTCCGATAACGGTCCTATCTCGCTGACTGGGCGATATTGAGAAATGTGCCACTTGGATGTTTTGCTTGCCCGACACTGTTCAATGGGAAGTTGACAATAGGAGCTGAGTGAGTCTAGAGTAGACTGAACAATTTTTAAGGTTGTACATACACCGATGTATTTCAAATAATATAGACTGCATTAGCAATAGTAAAATGTAGTATGTTGTATTTGTTATGGATACATTTTTTGCAATAGCATAAAAGCTTTTCAAGTAAAAATACAGGGAGCTTTCAAACTAACAGTATCATTTATTTCAGCTAGCGATTCTTTATCCTATCCCGGTTCGTTGATCCCATTCAACGTTCTTTATGTACATCTGTTTATTGCCTTGTTTACGTCATCCCATACAATCAACTTTCCTGCTACTAGATGTAGGCCATTCTCATAGTGTCGTGTTATTATCGAACTTTTCCTCCGAGCGTTCCAACTTGGTCTACAATTATTTCCTTTGCATCGTGCGTTGACCTCGCATCTATTTATTGATTCCTTGTCTTGCAGAATAGAATCCTGTTTCGAGTCTGTGTCTAAGCGTCTAGACGGCAAAAAAATAAATATATCTAGACTTGAAGGTGCACGGTTAAGTACTTCGATACGGTAGGGTGGTCTTTGTTTTGGTATCAGTTGGGTTTGTTTTGATGCTGTCTCTCTCGAACTTCGTCTGTTTTGGCAGAGTTGAGAGTGATGCCGTCCAGAACTAGGTAGTTTTATAGGACCATAAAACTTTCAGAAGTTTAATTGAAGGCTTGGCAGGTTATGGATTTTGTTATGATATTCCGACTAAACTTTCAATTAACAAACTGGTCCAATGGTTCTATTTGAGATATTATTAGTCTGACATGAAATGGTTTTACTTAGAAATTCGTTCAGCTATGACTTGTGTCTGTAAATAACGCCCTTATATCATTATTATTTATGACTTTATTTTAAGCTACAAATATCTTCTTGGGCGGTCTTAAAATACGATCACGTTGTTTACACACATAATAATCTAATCTGCATATAAAATTATCAGCTTAAGTTACCCGCACACGTAGTAATCCAATATGTTGTTGTATGTAAAAGCAATTTTTATTTCGTTCCGATGTAAAACAGGAAGCAAGGCTTAAGAACACTTTTACCAATGTTTACTGATTCTCTTGGCACGTACGCCGAAACTATTAGGTTAGGCGACGACCGATTTATGTTTCGACCGTTCTAATTACATGCAATCCCATTCCGAAGTAGGTTTGATGGTGTAAAAATAGCAGTTTAGTAATGTATCGATTGGGTGCATTTGTTTATGTTCGCGTTCATTGACTCTTAAGAATTATGTGGGTTTCACTTTGTGATATAAGAATGCGAGACCGTTTCGTCCGTGTTGAAAAATGTTAGCCATTTGTATCTTAAATCTGGATTAATGAAGTGGACTTGGATGCGGGAACGGAGTAACTTGTATCTTTGGAATATGTGGAAGAGAATTTTGTTTCAGCTTGCACTTTAGAAATCTACAGCTTAGTTAGGATTGGATAGGAGATAGGATTTTGAGACGAAAATTTTATCGAACATGACAGAAAAAGTTACCGTGATTACAAACTTCTTAAAACCATTTTTTCTTGTCCACAGTTCAAACCAGCTCACAGAATTACCGCGGGAAGTATGCCAGATGCCGCTTCAAGTGCTCTTAGTCCCCGACAATATGCTAAGTACCTTACCCAAGGAGATAGGCAAGATGACCTCGCTGGCTGAGCTCGATGCCTCCAACAACAGGCTGACGCAAGTCCCCATGACTCTTGGGGATTGCGCCGGCTTGAGGGCTCTCGACCTTAGCAATAATCAGCTGGGACTGCTGCCGTTACGTGAGTTCTAATTTTTAGTAATTTGATTTAGTTTTAACTTCTAAACTACCATTACAGATTTATCTTAACCTAACGAGATAGATAGGATAGATGCGATAATGGATAGATAGGTGGTAAAATAAGCATAGCTGCGTCTACTAGATACCGACATCTGGACCGAAGTACCTAAAAGTAGTTTTATTTTCAACCCTTTACGGGTTTTAGGAGTCGTATTTTAAGCAGCTGGGGAGTAATTAATTTGTAAATAAAATTGATTATCAATTCAATAACAAAAAAAGTGGAAAATAATAAAAAATGTAATAAGGAAGCATTTAATGTGCACATATTTTTAATGCACGTGCTCAAGCATAAAACGCTATGAGAAGATCATAAATGTTGTCATATACTTAACAGATAAATACTATATCTACAATGAATCTTTAATTTGATAGTCAATTCTTTGCCTTTCTTTACATTATCGATACTTATTACCTCAATATTAAGGACAACACTTGTTATATTAACAGGTATTGAGTGCAAACATAACCCGATAGTAATATTAGTACCGTATGAAGTATGACCCATTTGTACCGATTTGTATTTACAAGTACAATAAGGAGGAAAACTTTTGATTGAGACTCGGTTATTGTAAACAAACTATTTTTAGTCGGGTTAAAGCTGCGTATTATTGGATTAAGCATTATAATGGACATAATAAGGTGTTAAGAATGTAATAAATCCCTACTAATAATATTATTTAATTCATCTAAGCCTGTTATAGTTCCCGGCACGTAACTTGGCAATAATCGTGAGATTAAAACAGGTCCTATTTTTTTCAAGGAGACATAATCGCTAATAAATGATGTCAATAACCATAGAATAATGCACAAGCAATAACACCACTTTTTTGTATAATTTAGTGCAGTATGAGCGAGCTCACACTTATTAAAAGTCCCAAATCCTTGCCAAGTTACATGCCGCTTACTATACCTGTGATATATTCTTGGTAAACGGCTAAAGCTTATATTTTCTCTTGAATTAATAACTGAAGAAACTACTTAGCAAAAGCAAATGTTAATCAGATTGCACGAGGCTATTGGGCAGAATAGATGTCAAACTATACTACCAAGGAGCTTGGAAGTTACAAACTGCAAGATTTTAGCCGGGACGCATTAACCCAAGTTTATTTATCTACAGAAATCAAAGCGGTTGCAAGTAGTTAGGGTACTAAGTGGTTAAATTCATTTGATGTATTTACCGCTTCACAAGGGAAGTCGCTTTGATGTGCGTCGCTAGGAAGTTATTTGAGGGTTGCAACCTTGTTAGTAAAAATATTGCTTTTACAAAGGCTTATGTTTAAATGATCACCAGATATAGTAACAAACAGCAGACAAAAATAGTAAATGATCACCAAAATGAAACTCGCATTTTAATGTAAAACTATCACCAAAGTTTTAACACTTTGCTATCCTATTTAAGTGAAATTACTCCAAAATAAATCATGCGTATGCCAAAAATAGTAAATGATCACCAAAATTAAACCACCATTTTAATGTAAGACTATAACCAAAGTTTTTAAATTCTGCTATCCTATTTAAGCAAAATGAGTCCAAATAAATCATTGTTATCCCAAAAGTAGTAAATGATCACCAAAAGTAGTAAATGATCATCAAAAAAGTTTTTACATCTTGCTATCCTGTTTAAGTAAACTGACTCCAAAAAAATAAGTTCGGCCTGATAAAATAAATGTAATAACATTATAGGGACCCTTTTCCTGCACTAGCGTGGAAAATTGTCTATTGCATGCCTCTAAACAGTGCGATAAGAGTGTGTTTTCGAGGGAGTGTATTGAGAAACACATTCTTCTTCTTCTTTCTCCTGCCCTGTTCCCAATTTTACTTGGCGTCGGCGCAATATGTCATTTTCTTCCATTTTCCCCTGTCACTCGTCATACTGACACTCACGCATGCATTGCAAGCCGGACACATAACTTAATATGGCATCATAATACTTTATTTGGTAATAAGCCTACATTTTATGGCAATCACAGTGACTTATTTAGGCAAAAATAATACATTAATTTGGTCGTCAAGAGTTGGTGATCATTTACTAAATTTGGTGGTCGAATACAATTTAAAGTGAAGTCGTGACTAAAATAGCTGGTACTATTTCATTTTTAGACTTTTCTGGTGTTCAGTAGATATTTCTGGTTGCAAAACTTAGGGTATCAAAGCATTTTATGGTGGTCATTATATTTGTTCCCTTTTACAAATGCTACTATTAAGTATGTCCGCACAGTTTATGGTTTTAATGTTTTTACTCTAAACAATGAGGGTTAATTTGGACGATGCTGGTCATAAACATTTGGCAAAATGACACCCTCAAGTATAGTGAAAGGGTTTAGTCATTAGTCAAACATGTTTTAACACTCACCAGGCCCTTTAATATATTTTCTTCATATTTCAGAGATCACATACTTGAGGCTGGAACACCTGGATGTGAGCTGTAATTGCATATCGTCGTTACCTCTGGAACTTCGCAACATGAACACACTAGTTACGCTTAATTTGGACAACAATCCCCTCGTCTCACCACCCACCACTGTAAGTTTTTTATATTAGAAACTAGCTTTTGCCCGCGGCTTCGCTCCCGTCAACTGACTTCTCTACTTTCCCCTTTTTTTTTCATAAGAACCTTCTCCTGACAATAACATGACATTTTTTTCATAAGAACCTTCTCCTGACAATAGTCGTGGTGGCCTAGTGGGTAAAGGACCAACCTCAAGTATGAGGGCGCGGGGTTGATCCCAGGTCAGGCAAGTACCAATGCAACTTTTCTAAGTTTGTATGTACTTTCTAAGTATATCTTAGACACCATTGACTGTGTTTCGGATGGCACGTTAAACTGTAGGTCCCGGCTGTCAGTGAACATCCTTGGCAGTCGTTACGGGTAGTCAGAAGCCAGAAAGTCTGACACCAGTCTAATCAAGGGGTATGGGTTTGCCCGGGTAACTGGGTTGAGGAGGTCAGATAGGCAGTCGCTTCTTGTAAAGCACTGGTACTCAGCTGAATCCGATTAGACTGGAAGCCGACCCCAACGTGATTGGGAAAAGGCTCGGAGGATGATGATGACTTCTCCTGACAATAACAAACACAACAAAAAAAGAATTCGCCAAATTGGTCCAGGCGTTGTTGAGTTATGCGCTTACCAACACATTTTGCGATTCATTTTTATATTATAGATAATTATATTTTATTATAGAAGAAAGTCAAGAATGCAGCTAAAAAATATGAAACCCAATGTTGATGTTCAGTGTCTATTTACGACGGACAGATGACAGATGGACAGATACTTGCGTGATATTCATGCTTCTTATTCTATTTTTCATGCTTCTAATTTTATGACTATTCCATTTGGCTATTTTTAATTAACATTAAAAGTAGTAATCTTTTTAATTCGTCTTGAGAATGCGCTGCGCCAACACAAACACCTCTCAAATTATTTCTTCATAGTTTTGTAAAAGCAATAAAACACCGTTTAGTGTTTTACTATGAATTTTGCAGTTCATTAGCTTCACAGTTAGATGTGAACACTTTCCCTCGAGTTTTACGACCGCAGGCTATGTGAGCGATACATTGTGCGTTTTCTATTACTTTCTGATCAACTAGTGTGAATTTCAAGCAAACATTCATTTGCATTTATATTCACTTCAGCTCTTCGTTGTTTTTAGTATTCCATTAAGTTTTAATTGATAATAATAAATGAAGTAAACATGATGGTTTTCCTTGTCTGTTTGAAGTTATCTATGTTAATTAATGTCAGGGGACCTGGGCATGTACTGTGAATTGGAAATTTTCCCACATGCATAACGAGTTTAATTTAATAATGTAGTATTTTACCTCCCCGAAGAAAAATAATGGAAGACCACGTGGGAGACCCTCATCTAAACAACAACAAAAAAGTTTCAAATAAAAATGATCTTACTATCATCGTCCTTTTCCAATTTCTAGATATGCATGCGCGGGCGCGTGCACATATTCAAGTACCTCGAAAACATGGCGAACAAAGACACCCTTCCGTCTCACAGACGAGTAGAAGACACCAGACGTTCGGCTAAACACAGCTCGTATATAAGCAACTCTCCGAACACTAGTGCTGCGCATCAGATCACTTCGGGCAACGCGACTATCGACTGTTTGAGGCATAAGCCGAGGCACGTTGTCGATAGTGGGTACAGCACTGATGGCGTTGATAAGAGGTGGTCTAATGATGGTAAGTCATTTTGGTTGATTTTCAATATATGTAGAAAGGTCTTCATGTCGTCTTCTTCTTCCTGCCCTGTTCCCAAGTTAATTGGGGTCGGCGCTATGTCTGTATTTTGCGCATGTAATCAATAAGTAAATGATGTGGTTACACCATCGGATTGCCGCAACTGTCAACTGGCTATGTAGTAACTTAAATTCGAAAATTTATCGTGACAACAGCTTCTGAATTCCCAGACGCTTTTCCGCAACTTTGCATTTACACAAAATAGTGCTCTCGGGGATACAATGGGATCGAAAACTGTCACCCGGGGTAGCGCATTTGTCACACTTTTCTCGAAACGTAAACATCTTTTCACGGACGAATAAAGTGACAACACGATAAAAAGAACAATAAACTATACAAGGAACTTCGTAATACCGCATAAGTTTCCGATTGCGATAATATTTTCATTCCCATTTGGTAAGCAAACAGTTAACGGCCCATTGACTATGTCAAGCGTCCTTAATGACCGTTGCCATTCACTAATGGAGCTCCACCATAAAATATGAATGACGCGCATATAAACTCTTTTTTTATGTCCGGAAATAGGAACGGACTAAAATATCTGTAGAACCCTTTCTCGGCCTTTTTTTAATAGGTGCTAAATCATTTTTATGTGTTTTGGTAATTTAATAAAGGAAATAACAGTCGACCACGGGCCCTGATATGGGTTTAATTTTTAAGAGTTATAACAGTATCTAATTGTGTTGATTGCACAAACTTGAATTGTACTGACTTGCATCAAAATAAACTTGAAACATACCGTCTCTTTATCCACCTATTTAACGAAGAAGTCTGTAACAGTGTAACTGCGGATTACAATAACGTTTTAATTTGTTATTTTGCGAATCGAAAAATGTCTGATGATGGATTAACCCTTCGTAAGACACGATTGATTTTCTACTGTTTCGTAAATAGCGTCATACAAAGCAGTTTAAACAGTCGTCAAGTCCAGGTTTTCTCAGCACGTTTTTCTTCCAATAGGAGGCGGTGAAGCAGGTGGAGGAGGCAGCGGTCGTTCAACGCCCAGCACACCTTCCACATTGTCTCCGGGAGCAGCATTATCCAGGGCCCAGTCATTATCAAGCGAAACACCATTGGCG
The DNA here is from genome assembly GCA_033682625.1 of Helicoverpa zea x Helicoverpa armigera. NCBI lineage: Eukaryota > Metazoa > Arthropoda > Insecta > Lepidoptera > Noctuidae > Helicoverpa > Helicoverpa zea x Helicoverpa armigera. The sequence continues at coordinate 10,218,931 of JAWIIS010000028.1, forward strand.
CCCAACACTCCACTGCTTTCTGGGTATGTTTGACCAACATTTTTGTCGGGCCTTAGCAATTTTGTTGGCGTGTTGGGTCAAATATTGGTGTTATTTCAAATATGGTAATAGAATATCTCGGTATATCATGACGCCTGGCAGTATAGAGTTTTAAATACAAATTGAAGCTTATTACTGGCTGGTAAAGTTTCACTCTGCAATACTGACTAACGCGAATATTGGACCTTATATGCCAAGTGATTTGAAATATGTGGTTTTAACTAGTGAAATCAAATTGATTTTTATTGGGGCTTTTAGGGAAATTAACTAATTTAATGGGGGTGTGATTTTAATGTTTTTGTAGTTTTATCTTTAACTAAAAATAGAAAGTATTAGGTTTTTTTTGCTTTGAATACCAGAACCACAATGTGATGATATTTTTTTTAATTAGAAAGTGGTTGAAAAGCTTTGAAAATCATTATGGTACTGGTATCACAATTTTTACTGAAGATTTTTGTGTGTATAATAATATTTTTATTATAATAATAATTTTATAAAACTAGAACTTTGATGTTAATGGGAAACCAGTTGATCAGACAACTAAAAATGAAAAACGTAACATATGCCAATAATTGTATATTTTTAAGACTTTGTTAACGAAATATCTGATCAGCTCTTTTCCTCGATTTTAGCAACAAATTAATTTAACTTTTTTAGAACCAAAATAATAATTGGGTATTCTTATAAGTGAGTGTAGCCATAGATGCTTATATATTTATTTTTTATTTTTCGCATTGGCCGATACAGAGGTAAAATTGAATATTTTTGTCGTAATTCACAGCCATTATCACCCCTATCCTCTGTCTCATTTTTCCGCAACGGTATTACTTGGTACACTGTTTTGGAACAAACATGCAACAAACTGATTGATATAGAGATCATCTAGTACTGAAAATTTCTTGACTCGTTTCCGATAAAGAATTTATCTTCATATCGTTTATTGCATTCCATAAATATACACATACGGTGGAAACATGCATAACATAGTTCTAACAACTGTGGTCTCCGAATGGCATACCTTAGAATAGAGGAAGGCTAATGAAGAATCTGCTTTAGAAAATTATAATGGTTCGAATTAAATATAAATAAGCTTGGAAGTCGCTGTTACTCAGGGCCTTTAAAATTAAAAAAAGAATATTACTCAAAATTTTTGTATCTTTTTTAATTTATAGTACATATTATTACTTTCAAAGTACCATGGCCCTAGAAAATGTTTGTTCCAAATCAAAACAAGCTAATGCCGCTGCCCCACCTCTTTTTTTATTAACCCCGGTGTTGTCCCTTTCAGCGTCCGTATATCACCCGATGGGAACATGTCCAATGGCGACGATAAGAGTAAATTAGCCCATCAACAAACATACAGGTACATCGTCATGTATGCACGACATTCACTAACATACGCACTCGTATTTTTATATACTTAAGTTTTTTTTAATTAATAAATGGTTTGATGTCACATAGATTTCGTTGTTTTGTGGCGTTGTCGTGAAAAGAGCAGCCTGTATAAAAAATGCAAGTTACAATTTTGCACACAAGAAGGTATTGTCTTTTCATAACGACGTCACAAAATTATCTTCTAACGATACATAATCGTGCATGTTATTATTAATCACATATTACAACTATAGACATAATCATAAGCTAACCAAAAACCACCTCTAAATACACTGAAATAAAGTCTAAAATGTGTTAATTCTTTTTCTATAGTAAATTTTCTTCAGAGCCTTGACCTGATGTCAGTTCATTTACTCTCGTGAAATAACACAGAACACACCTACTTTTCGAGATATCCTACCAAAATATCGTATGTTACAACAAGAGCGGAACAATCAATCATTCTATTTAAATCACAGCTGGCAACACTGACTTATTGTTTGTGTTTCTACTTCAAAATTTAGATTCGATTTCCCGCGAAGGAATAAGATGGAAGAAAATGAGTATTTTAATTTAGATTGTATTTAATCATTAGATTCATATACCTCCAATCACCTAGCAATATACCACGCTACTAGAAATATAATATATAGAAGATACGTATCGATGATAAATGACAAAATCTTCACTATTAGTGTTAGACAAAAGACTTCCATTTGTGGTTCTTACAAGAAAACAAGAAGGGAAATTGCTAAGCAATAACTGAAGTTGTATCAGCAGTCGCCTTGCTTTGGAAAGAGCAAACACATAACAAGTATTATTATTTCTCTGCATTTAATTGTTATTTTTTTTTCAAGTCAATAGGTTACTTAACGTATATAATTTACCTAAGAAACCCAGCTTCAAAATCGAAATACATAAAGTCATCGAACTCTCAAACGCTTACTCCACATATGTACTTCAATAACTACAAATAGAAGTTTGTATTACTAATAGCATGCAGGGTATCGTTTGTCAGTAAACACACTAATTGCAGTCTCCCGAACTTCCGACTGGGTGCAGTACTAACACGTTACACTGCTAATATGAGTGTATAAATGACTTTTTCTAATGCTCGTTTGGTATTTTCTATTGAGTGTTTACTGTAGAAATTAGAAGGTTGTAAAGTGTGACTAGTTTTTGGGAGCAACTAATGTAACTTTTGGTATTAACTGTACGTAACTTTTGCTTGTAACTGTACTAATTTACACAAGTTTGAGTGTTATAATAGTAACTGGAATAATCTAAAGCAATTGTGATACGAAATCTATGTGCCATTATACACTGTTTGATTTTAAGGAAAAAAATCTTACTATACCTTTGAAACATTCCAGACAATACAAAGAAGCCTTAAGACAGCAGCGTCAGCAAGACATATACCGCCCCCGCACCGACCAGCCTTCCCCCGAGCTGGACTCGACCCCGCACTCCCAGACCCAGAGTCCCATCCACCAGATAACTTCCCACTCCCCAGTCAACGGATACAGCAGTAACGTATCACCTAGTCTATATAAAACCGCATCTTCCAATAGTAGTCTATCTAATACCTCATCCCCAAACATTTCCCAAGTGCCAAACTCCCCCCTCCTTCACTCCACCCCCCGAAGATTTCAGAATCAAACGACGAACGGCAACGGTGTTGTAGAAAAACAAGAAGAAAACAAAAGGCCAGTTCAAAAAGTTGTACCTTCTAGAAACGTGAATAGCAAGGTATACTCGACTGTCAACGGCAACGTTGAATACAACGGTAGAGTAAACGGTCAGACAGACGCATACATAAAGCCTACATCACCTACTAAGTCACCAACGAATACTATGGGGTACAACAGTTTAGGGAAGTCGAGTATACCGCGGCAAGTGAATGGCGACAATGCTAAGTTGTTGACGACCAGTGTGGCGTATTTGAAAGGTGCGGCCCCGAAGCCTCCGGGTAAGATGGCGTGGAATAAAGACGCTCCGGTGGACAAACTCAGCTTTACTATGAAGAGAGAGTTCGATAAGCAGAAGGAAGAACTGGATTTGCTGCAGCAGTTGAGATCTGTAAGTATATCATGGTACAAATTAACATAGGAATGTCCAGCATGTGTTTCTGAATCTGGGTTTTTTTAACTAATCGGAGAGTGTTTTGTATTAACTAACCTTCTCGTGAATTAAATACTTCAAGCTATACAAAACTGCTATAAAGATTTCCTGAACTTTCATATAGAGTGCATCTACACGGTGCAAGTAGCTTGCTCATGTTGAGGCACATACGCAGGTTATATATATTTTAAAAACGTGCGGATACAGCGATTCGCTCATGTACCAAAGCAAAACGTCTTGTCACTTGCGTATGTTAACTTTAGACACTATCCAGCTACCAGCAACGCAGCAACCTAGTACCTACTTCGGCTACCTCGGACATCACATCCTTTTGTTGTACATTGTATATATCAATAATTTCTTTACATTTATTTTAAAATTTACCTTCTACAGCACACCTATTCTGAATTTTCGCAGTATCCTTAGGTAGTACTTAAATTTTCTTACCATATAAATTATTTCTTCTTCCGCCAGATCATCGAGACTCGTCTGAAGATGTCTCTCCCGGCTCAGCTGGCGCCGGTGCTGTGTGACGGCGTGGTGCTGTGCCACCTCGCCAACCACGTGCGGCCCCGCTCCGTCGCCTCCGTGCACGTGCCCTCGCCTGCACAGGTACACAACATCATCATCATCAGCCTATCGCAGTCCACTGCTGGACATAGGCCTCTCCAAGTGCACTTGGAGCACTCTCCAAGCCACTGAGATCTATTTTCGGCTTCTATGAGATACACAACATATGTAGGATGTAATAGAAAATAGGTTTTAATTTCGCACTATATGCAAAGGAAAAAGTCCCAATTTATGAGGCCATGAATTGTACACACAGCGCAACTGAAACAAGGATAAAATGGGCAGCTAAGAAAAAAAAATTATTTTGTTCAGATTTCGAGTATTAATTTACTCAAAGCTTGTTATCAGTTTGGGCGTCAGCAAAGACTGCCCTGTCACCTCACAGAATTTTCTACTATGTAGGTAAGAGTTCTTATATCTAATAATTAATTTGATCTATGTTTGTTTCAGCCCAAGTTAACTATGGCGAGATGTAGACGAAATGTGGACAACTTCTTGGAAGCGTGTCGAAAAATTGGAGTTGAAGAGGTGAGTAATACTGCATAAATCATTTTATATTTATTTCATTTGAAAAATTTATTGTTTTTTTTTATTTATTTTTTTTTCGCCATTTATTTCCGTTCACATTTTAACGCGATTTGAAGTGAAAGCAAACTGTGTTAAAGTGATAATTTCTATGAAAGTGAGCACTAACGTTGAATACCTGCCGTGTCAATTCTGAGTGTTGCAGGGTCTTGTAAAATATCCCTTGAAGCGACAGATTGTTGTAAATGAAACTAAGAGACGGGTGGCGTGTGTTGCAGGAGGTCATCTGTTCGGCCGAAGACATACTCGGCTGCCAACCGCCCGGCCTCTCCCCACTCGCCCGCACCGTCGCCGCCCTCCTCACACACGCCACGCCGTCCGCAAGGGATATGCCCACTGACCCTTACTACCACGACACTGACCAATCAGGCGAGTACTACGCCGACGACGCAGAAACCTCCATCGAAGTGAACTACTACCAAAGGCAGCTACGAAGATACTCAGAAGAACGCTTCATAAGCAACTTCAACTTCTCCGATAACAACCAACATTACACCATCGATGAATCTGAAGAGTACCAAAACAATGAGAATAATAACACGGATAACGCACACTATTCACCAGTCTACGCGACCAGCGAGCTTAGGAATAGAGGACCGTATTACCAGACAAATAGAGTCCAATTCGTCACGCCTTTCTGCAAGGAGGACCACATACTAAGAAGCGAAAATTTTGAAATATACGACACTGATGAAGTTGATTTTCCTACAGAATTGTTAAGAGAAGAAGTCGATGCTGAAAGATATGATAGGGGCAAAATGAATCTCGATATACAGAACAATTTGAACAGTGTGATTTCTGCTGAGACTGAAACTCCTAAGGAGGTTGAGAACAGAGTTCTATTCACTTGTCTATGCCTCGGCACGTTCTTCGTGTCGACCATTTTGCTAATCATGTACCCTTTGTAAACTTGTATTGGAAAATTTGTGATGTAATCGACCGTAATTTTTATACCTCAACTTTGCAATAACTTGATAAATTGTCATACAGTGTAAACATTAAAGTCAAAATAGAAAAGGATGTCTTTTCAAGTTTCCCATAATACGATTACTTAACTAAGTGTATATGGGACTTACTGAATAATCTATTGAAAAAATGACCCATGGGAGGGATACCGGATGCGTATTTAGACTATAGAGAAGTGATAAGATTTTGTGGTATGAAAAGTGATGGTGAAATATGTACATTTAATACATGATTAATTTTGAGGTTTTTCTACAACGGTCAAGATAAACTCTGTTGCCTTTAAACACAGTCTGACTGTGATTGGTCTGAAATCGAATTTTGAGGCTAGTTTTCTTTTTTATAATGATCTTAAAACTAGAAGTCTGATAGGAATTGGGCTGTATTACGACGGATTTACACAATGGAATTTATATTTTCTTTATTTGATAGGTTCCAGTGAATTTGTTTTTGTTAGAATTTGATTGGTTTAGTGTTTATTTTTAATTGGTATAATTCCACTTGTTATAAGTTCATTCCGATTGGAGGCATTTAAATTTTTAATTTGTAGTTTTTTCTTATACATTTTGCCAATTGGTTTGTTCATTGGTTGCTATTGTCGGCTATTTTTGCGTGTTCGATTTTTTTGTATTATGTTTTGCAAACTGTAGTCACGAGCCGTCATGTAAAATATGCACAAATGGTTGTATATTTATGTATAATACACGTTGACGTCTGTTGAGTCGTCCCCGTCGGTGGACTGCACATTAAAAAGTAATTGAACGTGGTTGTTAACTAACAACCTTTTATTATCGTACCTATCACAGAGCAACTTCCAGGCAGCGTCGTAGTTATCAGATCTAAAGTCAAGATTGTCAATAATTAAGGAAGCACTACCCTTTAAGGAGGCACGAAGATAATGTAATTTATTTATGTTATCTATGCTGTCGTTATTGTGTATTATAGAAATGAAAGTGTCTCTAAACTCTAACCAATCATGATAGCTGCCGGAAAACTTAGGAAGATCAATTTTAGGCAAACGGATAGAATTATGTTTGTGTGTGTGCTTAGAACAAGAAACATCAACCTCGGCTATGGAGTTCCCTGAAGCCTGCTTGCGAGCATTGCTGATCAGCTGACGTGCTGCAGCCACCAAGCTGTAGTACTGCTTTTCGAACTCCTCACGCTCCGCATATTGCTCGCTAGGGTCGTCCACCATCTCTTCCATGTCGGCCTGTAACACGTCGTATTTATCATATAGATTTTCGATAGTATTAAGTCTATACTCAACCTCAACAATCTGAACTTCGCTCAACTGTTCACATGACTTAGCAATGTTTAAGTATGAAGAGAATTGCGTAAGCTTTGCTTTAATTGAAGCACGTTTCCTCATAAGGCTTTTAATGTCAGACATTTTAAGAGAAGGCGATAGATTTTTGTAATAAAGCACTAAGGAAATATATAAACTAACAGCAAGTTAAACACTTCTCATAAAATAATAGCAACGAGTTGCAAGATAAAGTGCACGAGCAAAATTGTAGCAGAATGTGTATTGCTATTTAAAAATGCAAGGCGTTTGTGCACTGATAATCGCTGCGTAATGTTAACGTTATAAGAAAATAATATTAGATTTTAGCTGAAATATAAAACGACACTGCAATTGATATGATTAAATTATAGTGAAATTAATGAATGAAGAGATGAAACAGTTGAAATAAATGGTAAAATGGGATGAAATATGATGAAATAATGTGGAGATGACTTGCAAAAATGTAACACCGTTCTTTAATTATAATGAAGTAAAAAATGAATGTAATGTGGGATATGGATGATAATGAATGTGATTATGATGACGGAAAGATGATGAGATGATTAAATAAGGAATTGGATCGAGCTCACTGTTTTCCGGTGCAAACCACTGGTGATGACTGCGCCGAGGAGTATTCTTGTCAGATATCTCAATGCACGACGACAATCTGAACACGTGTATTTGCTGTCCGTTATGATGACGAATAATTATTAGCCCAAATTCAGTTTCTTCTCGTGTCAGTTGGGTGACGTCAGCTAAGACGGCCGAAAAGTCTCCAGCCGTGCCGATATATCACGACGTAACAATGTTCACAGCGAAGAAACTTGATAATATTCACTGAGTCACTCGATGACGTGGTCGACGTTCACCAAAGTCCTTTGTCTTCTTTGTCCAGTTCAATTTTTCTTGGGAGAAGGACCATATGTTGCGACGATAGCTCAGCAGGTGGAGTAAATAATAAGCGTGGACTGTATAATACGATATTGTAATTATGTGAATACGTAATTTTTACGATTAATATGTGAATACGTATAATGACTTTTAAGAATAACAATATAGGTACAATTAAGCAAATACGAATGAAAGTTTAAGTAAGAACGCGTGCGCGCGGCCGGTGCGCATAAGCAAGTCTTGACCTCTGGACCCGGCGATTCGCGGCGAGCCGTTGCACCACGACGTCACAGTCGCCCCCACTTGTCGTGGACGCGGTTGAGGCGAGTGGGACGACTCAACAACGTCATAAAGACATTACGTGCGCATACGCATGTATTATGTAAAAGCTATCTAACAGTTTGCAAAACTTTTATTTCCAAGATCTCATCGTTTGTTGTGTTGAAGAGTGATTTGCTACTAAGTATAGTTTTAGTATTATTCTTTCTTTATAATTTACGTAACGATGCAATGCAGTTATTAATGCAATTCTAATACATAGGATTTGTAATGTTAGGTAGTCTTTTTGCACCAAAATACAATACAATTTTACAAATAGATAGCACTCTTGACTTGTAAACATTGAAAGATGATATTGATATATCCGATTAAATAATAAGTGATTAAAAACAAGTGAAGATAAATAAATAAAGGAATTACCCATTGAAATTATTGTAGCAGATTAGCTAGTGTCTGATGTTTTGTGTGATTCGGTTCTTACAAATTCTTAACTTATAGAGTAAAGTATATCTACTGCAAGCTTGAAATATTTAACCTACTCCTTTGTTGTAGTATTGTATGGAAATACATAAGTAACATTTTTTAAAAATAAATATATAGCTGAATCACATAAAGCACCAGGTAAATATTTCAAAATTAAAGTACAATAAGAAACTGTTAAAACATTGGTGCATGAAGTATTATGAAGATGAAAGGAAATATGTATTAACTAATATAATATTATACTGATAACGTAGCTTAGCTGTTTACTCGGAATTTCTTATAAAATAAGAATTATATGCCTTAATCGAAACATCATATCGTTATTGTATTTTTAATGCAAAAGCTAGATTGGTTTTAGATAGAATTTGGGCGTGGTGCGTATTGCATTATACATAATATGGAATTGCTTAGGAATTAATTTTAAAAAGACGTGGCATTTAATGAGGATCAATTAGAATGGCAATTAGTCTTTTCACTTTTACAGCTGTCTTTACTGTTTTTACAAATAATAATTATATTTTGGGATTAGGAGTGGAAGGGAGAGATAGAAAAGAGATGAGACAGATTGACAGTATGATCTACTGGTAATGATTTGACGGTGGCAGGGTATAGAAAAATTTGATTGCCTTTGATAAAAACTTTAGGGTGAGTATATGGTATGTAGGGATTGATTATGTCCAGCAAGACTGTAATACCCTTATTGCGGGTAAGTTTTGATGACCAAGTGAGAATTGAATTTGGAATTGTTCGAGTGAACTGCATTAGAAAATAAGACATTTTAAAAAGACAAAAACAAATGCAATGCGTGCTGCGTCCCACGTAGGCAACTGTTTCGGTAGCGAGTAGTACTTAGTATTTTGAGGCTTTTTGCGTAACAATTTTACGAAAGATATAATATAAAAGACAAGTTATACAAGAATTCTTATACATAACCGATATTCCTTAACGACGCCAACCAAACAAAATTGATGCCAATAAGATCGTAAATGTTATTATATTTATATATAACAATGATGTTTTACGCATTTTAATAGTAACAGAATATGACATGTTTAAAAGTATTCTTGAAAAATACATAAAAAATATACAATTATGTATAATTAATTATTATATTATTGTAACCATTCCAAAGATGTGTTTGTAAAGACTGTAGCTTCTGTTTAACGTTTACATTATTTAAATAAAACTTACTAACTCTGGTTTACATTCTTCTTGCTGATTTTGTAATGTAATAAACTCATATTTTCTAAAACAATATTATGTTTTTAGGCGTATTGTTATCCGCAATTGGCAGACTTTTTGTCAAAAAAGCTTGCATAATTACAAATTGAATGCATAATAATGTGTTTGTTCTCCTGTTCCAGAAATAAAATTCGTCTCATGGAAATGTATTGTTAAATACGCCCAAAAAATAAAGTATTGTACTATTATTTATCATAACTATTCTGGTCATAAGCTATTTGTATATGTGTGGTGTTTTCTTTCTACGCTTCTTAATATTAATCTTATTTTTGAGCTTTAAAGTCGCGAGTACAATGCTAACTATCAATAGTTATATGATTAAGAGATATTATTATAGATTCTAATATATAATTTAAAAGCTTATAGCGTACATATATTTATTAGCTTCTGGTGCTTGGGTACTTATTTACGTAGTTTATAGTGACTGGTTTTAGTATACCTTTAACCGCCTACTTTAGAGTTTTGACACGATTTTTTTTATGTGGTAAAATGGCCGCTTTGTAACCTGAAGGTTGTTTGTAACTTTTTTTTTTTGATAAATTCTTGCCAATGACAAAATATTAAAACCAGTCAAATATTCATATTCCAGTTATATTTAAATTACATTATAAGATGATTGGTTTATTTTTTTTCTCCTTTTTGAGTCTTTTCTATTTTTTTCTACTAAAATTCAGTATTATACTTTAGATGTAATTTGCATTTAATAACACGCATTTTTCACATTCATAATGCACTTTGAGAGAGATTTCATTATGTTTATTCGAAACTACATAATATGGAAGTTTTTCGAAATATTTTTGGCTATTAGTCATAGTTTTACTGTAGGAAGAAAAATGTTTAAAGTGTACTTTTTTTTTGTATGTACTTACAATGTTTCAACTAATTAAAGAAATAAATTTCTTATTGGCAACCTATCGTGTTTTATTTGTTACCGACTCCATTATATCTGGCATTAGAATCTCATTTAGTTATTCAAAAATGCCACCTAAAAAGGTAATTGTTTTGTGTAATGAAAGAACAACACTACTCACATTTACCAATCAATGGTACTACCATAATAATTGATCACAAAATACCCTTTAGCAACCTATGTACAAATATTATCTTTCTTTCAGAAACTAATGTGCTGCGCAGCGGACGTCCTCGAAGGCAAAGGCACGGTCCAGGTAGCCATCACAGTGACAGAACTACTCCGTCGCCACGCGGCGGCGCGGGCGTCGCCGCACGCGGTTCCCAGCGCCACCTAGCGCCCGAAACTCGCACTCGCGCCCATGTCCGCGCTAACGCTGTAACGTGCTTGGGAGAGTGGTACCGTGTATAAATTGCATCTAGGATTTACCGAAATGAAGTCTCACTGTAATAGTATATGATTCGATAGCCAGATGTCTCCAATTTTGATGGTGGTTATGTTAAATTAGGGGCTGAGCTCTTTGTGACGTCAGCGCCATCTAGCACCCGATACTCGCATTCTGCCATGTTTGCAGATTTCCAGACTAATGTGTAGTGACATTAGTCTAAGTCGTAGGATTTAAAAATAGTCCAGAATTTACAGGAATTAAAAGTCACGTAACATCACGAATATGGAATAAATGGCATACGAACTTGTAATGCGCATAAATATGCAATTATGGAAATCTAGGTTATATTCCTATCTACAATTTTCTAGCAAATAGAATGAGTGATAGGGAATTACTAGTTTAAAATGAACTAACGAAATAAAGTAGCCAATTATTTGTAAGGAATATCATGTTTCCTTTCAAATACTCGAACCAAATATGAAGGAACAAAATACACTATGTAGTCAAAAATAAACGATACAGAAGGAATGTACGATCATTATATTTTTTCAAGTTTCTAGATTTAACTCAATGGATTTGATATCCTCGAAAGAGCACTAAAATAAGTCGCTCTACATGCATATTTGTAGCTAAAGTAATAAAGAATTAGCCTAAGCTCTCTCAATTTCCAAATAAAAGTAAAGCCCTAAAAAGCCATAAGAATGTGCTAACTTACTATTGCTTTTCAAACATTGTTAAAGACTATTAGCAATACTTGTTTATCAAACTTCTATAAATTGTAATGCACATGCACGAAGTACCTATTGCAGAAGTAAAAGAAAAATAGATGACACTATAAACTCTCTACCATACAATACCAAGATGAGTTTGCTTTTAAAGGGAAACCTAATTTTTATCAATACCTGAAAATACAAACCAATGAATATCTGGGTCATTTAGGGCCGTATAGAAAAACGAACCTTTCAAATTGTTTTGTAAAAGATCTAGATATAAATCAATGATGTCAACTACCCAACACTGTATCTATGTAGTACGTAATATTTCACCGCAATAAAGGTGCTTTAAATAAAAATGCACAATACACGAATTTATTAGTGAATTTTCTACGATACATTTTACACAAGTTGAATAGGCCGCATAAGTAGACAATTGTTAAAACGTCTTTATTCGAAGTGCCTCTTTACACTCACGACCAAATTATTGACCATCTCACTGTTACTAAAAAACTCGGTAGAGAAATTGCAAAAAGTACTTTTACTAATAAAAAAATAACATCATTCTTAAATCCCAAGTGTTTCCGCTGAGTCAACTTTTTTGTTCGTAAGTGTATTATCATCTTTCTCCAAAGTAGGTTCTTGAAGTGTCTTAGCAAATTGGCATAGTCTGAATAGCACTGAAATTAGTACTGAAATGCACGGGCCTTATAAATGTTAGTTCGTACCTCGGTCGTCAATGAATAGTCCTAGGAAAGTTGAGCCAAAAAAATATGAACAGGCGTAGTTTCGAGATGTGAAAACTAAATAAGATAAATTATCTTCATGATTTTGTTTTATATTTTGTGATATGAAATTGTTGTCAAGTTTTTTTAATACAATAATAGAAAAAATACAGATGAAATCCACGAATCTCTTCTCCGCATTAGATTGCCTATAAATTAATTGAATATGGTTCCAATTTTAGTGGACGTTATTTCATACTCTATAAAAAATAGCAAAACAGCAATAAAGAACAATTGATTCTTCTATAATGTTCTAATTATGAACTTGTCGGCTATGCGTAAGCGCAAGCTAAAGTCAATTTTGATAAATATCAAAGTTTCTAAACAAATACTGGTAGGATTTTCTCCATAACCTTGCGAGGGCCAGTTGTATGTGATTGTACCATAATTTGGGCTGTGCGTCTGTCATTAGAAGTAACTTAATTAGTCGCGATGTAGAAGCTAGTAGAGCTATTAACACGGCCGTCAAATACTTAAGTAAATGAGAACGTTTCAATTCTGTAATCTTCGAAATTAGTGTAAGAACTGTCCCTATGTTATAGTGAATTCATACTGTGTAATATGTTTTGTAAGACGTATGTGTACCGAATTTATTAACAACTATCCTAATGTTATTGTCTTTGCATCTCTGAAGTCAGCCATTTAATGCCTCACGCATACGCCCAGAGCGTAGCGTTCTTATCATACATTTTGACTATCGTGAAGGCACTAGTAGCTAACTTCGCACAAGCAAAGCTGTTCGATATAATTGTACTTCATACGGTACATTGGTTGCATAACATGTTACACAGTTGCGTTGTTGCACCATAGATTAAGAAAAATCGTGATAGAATGGGACGAGATTCTCGTTGTTTAGGAATTGTGTAAGGTTTTAAAATAAAAACTTTTTGGATTCTGAATAGACTCGTGTACTTGTGTGCAGTGATATAGTAAGGAATTTTTCTCGTATATTTTTCGACTTTTAGGATGAATTTTCATCGATCATAAGAATCATCGTGTCATCTTCATTTCGAAACTCACTCTACAATGGATTTGATTTATTTGTCACATCAAATTAACCGATAGAAATACCGTAAATAAAGTTTAAAAAATCTCAGGTTCATCAATCTTTACAAAAAGGTAAAAATCGCAAAAAAAGTTTTCATAAACCATTAATTTTCATCAAAAACAAAGAATTTGTAAATATTATTCACATATCCTTTTTACCACCGAATTCTAAACTATACGGAATTCTCCTAATACTCATATATAGGTATTATATATTCTAGTATATAAATTTTGTTCTCGTCACTTTTAAATATAGTCAATTCTCATTAATATAAGTCACAGTAACTATGTATAATATTACTTTTACTTTATAAGAAAATATTAGTGTTGTGTTTAGTATCTTTTGAATAATTTATCAGAAAGTAATGCTTTATCATTTATTAGAATTTTATTTTAATGCTTTCTTTTGTTTATAATTATATGAGGTGAGGTCTTGAAGGTATAAAACATATTTAGTTAACTAATTGATGTTTACAGAAGCCATAATTATATTTCAATGATATTAGTTTACACTTCGCTTATTTACCTTATTTTCAGTTATGTACAACTATTACGATGTATTTTGCTGCAAATACCGGCTTTCCCATGATTTATACTTATATGGATTCAATCACTTTCTTATTAATAAAAAAAAAACAGTGGATTTGGAATAAGAAAATATCCCTAATATGATTTTTTATCTTATGTTGTTTAATTAAAAGAAATAGTATTTTTATTTTATGTCTAAGTTTACTTTTCACGTTGTGGTCATACTGCCAACTTAATTATTAAATATAATTATTGTGTGAACAACTCATACTATACGTAATAGCTTTTATTTCGCTCCTAGAGTTGTGTTACCACTGATTTGAAATTATATAGAAATTATTCATAAACTTTATAGTTAATATGCATTTTGTATTCATCACAACCGCGAACCGACATTATTGTTCTTAGTAATATCAGGGTTTATTCATAAGCGATACATTTTGGTTTTTCAAAAAAGGGTAGAAAAACGTGAGTAGTTATAGAGAAAATACTGAATATATTTTTGTAGTATATTTCAAGATTGGTAGAAACTAGGCTATTTGGATGTTTCAATCCTGCTGTGGTAGTTTTTAATTTTTTTTTAATTTACCTGAATGGTACGCCTTAGAATTTCTGCTAATATTTAGAGTTCATTGCAAGTAGCATTGTATTGATATCAAAATGTATCGCTTATGTGTACCTGTATAATGGATTGTGTATAAAATAGTTGATAAGAATTACTACAGAACTGAATGTTAGAGTCGAGTCTTTGTCCTATTCAAAGATAATGTGCCAAAGACTAAGGGTGAGGGATATTATTTTGATTGTAAAAATTAACATTTTTGTGTAATGCACTGGTCTCCTAGTTTAAGTACCTTTAATGTAGCAATATCTTATCATACACACATGTTTATATGTAGATAAAATAAAGGTATATACGTTTTCGAAATTATAATACTATTTTTTATTTTACTGCCTACCCGTAGTCTAACCTATGAGCTATGAATATTGTGCGCCTCATGACGAACTATGTAAATATTTTACAAAATACATTTTTAAATATGAAAAACCGGTAACAACAGTCTTTGTGTTTAAAGAAAACGTGGAGGAAGTGTTTCATTAGGAACTAGATTCTGTTGGTTTCAAGCGCATCCTGAAATTTCATGTAAATCGGTACAGTGGTAAAACCGTGCAAACGTCACAAGCCTACAAACCAGATTTACCTACTCCACACACAAACAAAGGTTTTACCCATCACAAACCACAACATCCTTACATTGCAAACAATTAACAAAAACCGTGTATTTATCAAAAAGTTGCAAGTAATGCTGTGATTACCGTCGAGGCGGGGCGGTAATCGTTCGACGCTGACTCGCAAGTCGGGGCCACGCCTAGTGGCGCCGCGACCGTGTGTCGCTACCTTTATTTACGGTGTGGCTTTCAATTAGGACGTCGAATAGTCGGGAATAACAGATTGTTGGGAAGCCTGTAATTTCTTTCAGCTCAAAAATTAGGTTGTTGGTAAGCAAGGATACACCGCTCCCGAAATTACCCCTACAGAAAACTACATGGGCACAATATATTTGGATCTGTATGTCTTAAAAAAATGTAAGAAGTACAAAATTAACTACCAAACTAATTAATTAATAAGGAAACTAACTAGGTACAAAAGAGAGTGTATACGTTATGGACCAAGTGATAAATTGGGCAGTATACATAATGCCCGGTCATTATGAATAATGCCCAATATGAGAGTGCAATTTGATAATAATTATTCAAACAATCAAATTGACCGGGCACTATACATATTGCCCGTGACCTTTTGGGCAAAGTAATACAAACATATTCACACATCCCATATCAATTGACAGGGCATAGAAGTAAGCATGCAACATGCAGCAAGCATGGCTTCTGTCACGGCTCCGGCGCTGCGGGGCTCCGGCGGTCCCATGCGAGCTTATCGTCGCAGATGGTTTTCACGCTCACCGCCGCAGCTTCGGCTAAGCCGGCCAGCCTCAGCCGCGGCGGCGAGCGCTTCAACTACCTGCGCCTCAGCTCGCAGGCCGCGTCGCCCCTCCGTGCCTACGCGGTTTTGAATTGCACTCTAGGGGTAGGGCAGACAAGACTAGGTGGAGTCGGTTTTGCAGCGATTCGTATCGTCACTAAGTTCAGTTTTTAATACAATGTTTTGAATCCAAATTAAAAAAACGAGCCAAGAAAAATGAGATCAAGAAAAACGAGGCCGAGTTAGTAAATTAGATGACAATTGTCCATAATTTTCTGGCTAGACTTATAATTTCCCATTAAAATAGAACATGTAATTTAAAACAATAATCATAAAATATGTAGCAAGTAACAGGATTTATTTATTAGAACAACTGCCACCCTCGCACCGCATAAAATATAGCTTTATTATCAAATTGCCCAACTATCATGTAGCAATATAATAATGCCCGTGCCAAGTGATAAATAATGAAGTTAAGATAGCTATTAATCATGTGGCCCGATAAAGCTACACATTATTCATAATGCTCGGGCATTATAAATAATGCCCGAATTAATCACATGGTCCATAACATATATACTTTAAAAATATCTACTTTTTGTTTGTAAGGCTCACAAAATAGTTTGAATTTTGTGTCTGTTTCCCAACCGCCGCGGTAGATGGCGGCGCCTACATTAAAAAACGGATTCGCTGAAAGGCAGAACAACTTATTAACTACGAACATTTTCAAACTTTTGGATTATTATTTTGAAAAGCAATTCCTACTATATAAATCTATATTTCTATTAACCTACATATTTTAAAGTTATCTAGAGCGTCAGAGAGATTGAGAATGAATTTTCCAAACAAGACTACAAAAAATCTAACACCAGCTGCATTCACCTAATAACGATAACAAGAACGAAACTATCTATTTGAACTATATTAAAATAACAATAGAAAGGAAACAACGCTTTGTCGGAACCGACGCCATCAATCGGATTCATTGACTTTTACAAAAAACTTGGCTACAGCCAATAAAATCAACAGACATGGTTAATTTTACGGCGTCCATAGCTTTCTACTATTTACATTTACGAAAATCATCGTTCTTGTTTACAACTAATTAATTAGACGCCCACAAAGAACGCACTGTTCAGCTTTTTTTAATTGTCTTTGTTCCCGGAATGACGATGTTATTTTTATAATGGGACGCTCACAGTTTTGGGGTAAATCGAGCGGAAAATTGCTAACAATCGCCCTCATATGGGGTGAAAAGGGACTGATGCATGCATTTATTAAAGTATCTAATGGAATGGAGTTTCCTTGGTGTGTTGTAAAATCGAATTTTGATACGCATAGATCGAACGATCACTCAAACTATAAGTAGGTAGATAGGAAGTTCAAAACCAACCCACCTGATATGATTTGGCTTTGGTATCGTAGATTTTCATTGTTGAACAGTTCCTTCAATGTGGATTATATACCTAAGCACTTATCCAAACTTGGCCAATAGGCAAGTTGATTCCTGAATGGCAGAGTGAAATGCTGCTTTCAAGGCTAAAATTATAATTAAAATTTAAATAATTAAGTTTGCTCCATGACAAGTTTTTACAACGGGAAAATTAAATAGGTAGGTAAGTAGGTACCTATTGTTGCAATTTTAAGTGATAGCTACATCCTTTTATAGTTCTTGATAAAAATAAATGGAGCATAGAATTTTAAAGCATTGGCTTGTAGCTATTGTTTAAATCACAGGAAGTAGCGATAGTTAACATACGCACTACCTATCGAACTAACAAGCAGTAGGCAGTGTAAATGATTTTAACACCTACCGATTAATTATACCAGACTGTTGGGCAGGAGCTATCACCTACCTACATACAAACATCATTATGTTATGCTACATATACATACTAATGTTATGTTGTCACTAAAACGATACTCCATCAACGGCTTTCATAAGACTTTCAAAACTTAGTGCTCCAATTCAATTCTACCTACACTACAGAATCCACCACAGTCGAGTAACGAGACATTTATTAAAATTCAATGATAATAAAACGACAATGCTACCCACATAGCTGACATCAAAATATTTTACAATAGTTGTAAATTCATAAAGTTATGTCCGTGGTTTCGAATAAAGTCGATGCGAGCACACAATTGTTTATTCATTCGATAGATGTGCAGATGTGAGGGTAGTGAACGCGTATTGTCGCATTACCACCAGAGAGCGTTTGTAGGAACTCCATGGTTTCTTTTGTAATGTAAATTGGGAACTTTAGAGCGTGAGCTTCGAAAAATGAGGCTCCTGTGAGTATGAAGAGAGCTTTCCACTCATGATTCTGTAAAAAAGCTTCACTATTAGAATTATGAAAAGAAAGTCTAACAATCAGTACCTACCGAGTTGCCCAGGTAACTGGGCTGAGAATGTGGGAAGGCAGTCGTTTCATTTAAAAACACTGGTACCTACTTAGCTGCATCAGGTTACACTGGAAGCCGACACTGATATCGTTGGGACAATTACAATAGCAAGGCATTTGAATGTGTAGGAAAACTCCTGGGTATGTTTAAGTACTTTAAGCTTCCCATTTCCTTATAAAGTTTCTAAACAGTTTTAATCTACCTAAAATCCCATCAAATCTACAAGTTTCAATATGTCTCCTAAGATCCTGGTCACCACATCCGCGTAGTCAAGGAAGGCAGTTGATTTGGTGTCGCAGCGTGGCACTGCGCACGCGTCGCTCCCCGCCGTCACCATTACCATACGTGGGACGCACAACTGACAATTGAATTAATATTATATTAAGTGCTATATTATTCAAATTGAACTGTTCCTATAATAGACGAATTCATTTAAATCGCGTCGGATTTGCATAATTCAGTGTTTGGTGCATGTTGTTTTAGATGGGGTTAATGTATTTAAATTGTTACTTTATGCTCATTAGAAGCTTTCAATTAGATTATTGAGTTTTCATTATGTTATGAATGTCTTTATTGGCTGATTGATCTTCCGTGAAAGGATTACCAGCATTGATTTTGAAGCGAAACTATTCAATATATGTAATTTACGCAGGATCCTGTAGAACGCGGGATCCTAGACAAAGGCTGTCTAATTCAGTTATGCTAGTTGGATCCTTAAGAAAACCTACATAACTGCACAGAATTTTCAGCAATAAGTGCCTACCTACGCCTAAAATGCTTGGCTCCAACAGTGGTTGGTAGGATCGTAAGTGGTACATAAGTACCTCATCAAGTGATTAAAATAGATATCCTATATCCTTATAACAATAGCAATCGCAAACACCAGCCAGCCACCTCAACGCAAGTTCATAACAATCTCACCTAGATTCCTGAGCTGAGATCTCATGTCTAGCGCTACTCTGCGCAGGAGTGGGCGTGACGTCATGCTGCGCTACACGCCGCTAGTCGCACGCGCACCGACACTGACACATTTACATACGACACTTTTGTTGTGCCGTCTTAAACTTCCTTGGTGGGTATGAGGGTATTTTGAGCTGCTTTGCTACTGTAATTTTTACAATATTTGGTCTTACCGAAGGTACATATACAAGTTAGAAATATTATACGTAGGTAAAGGTTTTCCTAAGGTCGCCGGAAGACGCTGGATGCAGGTCGCCTCCATCAGGTATCTGTGGAGATCTAAGGGGGAGGCCTATGTTCAGCAGTGGACGTCCTATGGCTGAGATAATGATGATGAAAGGTTTTCCAACTTTTGCGAGAAGTGGGTACACTATTTGTCCAACAGGTACGGCCGAAACGTCAGTTACCTAAAGAAAAAGATGTTGCGACTTAGTCCTGATTGTGAATGAATACGTGAGTGTAAGTAGGTATAAAACAAAAAAAAGTAGGTAGGTTTATCAAAGAGAAGTTAACACATCCTTGAGAAGTCCGTAAAAAACTCTAAAGACTTTCTGAATGTTTTATATAGACTTTAAACAAGATCACAATCTGACGATAAACAAATAAGTTCTTCAGGATCCCTTACAAACAAATTTTGTCCGTGTGTTTGTTTTCGCGTTTTGATGTATGGAGGCATAAATAACGAGGCTCGAGGCGATCCAATTACCTCGGCCGAAGCCGGAGTATGTTTATATGTATTTTTGTTACCCTTATATCTTTAAGGCCGTGTTTGATTTGGACGATTGTATTTGAAATGATTGGGTGATGGTTTTTTGAAAATCTTGTAGTCAGGTGGAAAACTATGGAATGAGATGTGTTGAAGACCCTAAATGGAATTTTGGCTGGGGTGTGATGGATGTTAGATATTTTTCCCTTAAAGCCTAGGGCGGATGCCCTAGTGGGTTATGCCAATAGTGTAAAACTTGGTAGTCTTGGGTTTGCTGTAATCTGGGCATATAGGGGTTCAATAATCATTATTTTTTAAACTATGTAGTCTCAATTGCCTAAGAAACAAAAGCTACAAAGATGGTCAAGACCTAGAGAACACGCGCTTGGTAAATAGTTTTATTCGATTAATATACAAGATAAAGATTGATTAGCAGTCTCTCATAAATCACAGACCATTCTAAATTTTTTTCGGCGAAGAAAGTTTCAAAGAAATTCTTAATTACCAAAGCCTATCCTTTAACGTATAGGTATAGCATTTCGCAATTTAGTGATAGATTTCCTGTCATAAACTTACTAAAGACTCTTACCAATAAGCCGAGTCGTGAGTGGAAATTAAAAATTAATAAATATCATTCTCCATGCCATTAATTTAAAGTCAGGGTCATCTAAACAACGGTCGGTAACGTTCGTTTGGGACTGGGTTTTACTGATAGCGTTTAGCTTTTCAGAAATATCGAAACATCTGCTACACGGTCAAGATTTCAATTGTAGGGTACTATTTTCAATTGTAGGTAGGTACAGCTTGGTGTCTCAAAAAGTAGTCCCTTCAGAAGATGCACAATTTTTTTGCAATAGGACGAAGAATACATTTAAGGGTCTTTTTTGCTATCAACATCAATTTAAAGTACAAAATAAACTACAAGATATGTATCCTCTTAGTAAAGGTACTTGCGCTGTCGGACTATGATGAATTTCTTCATGAAAAAATTGTACTTTACAAGAAAAAAATCGAATAAAAACAATGATAGGAAACAGTAAGACTACCTAAACACAACTTATGCTCATTTTCCGCTCGCTTTCTATGCGACACCAGCCGTATACTGTCTGTCACGAAACATAACTTTGACTGATACTCTGTCTAATTGATAGCTTGACTTATGAGCTTCAAGTTAAAAAACTTAAATTGACAAGCAAAAAACAACTATGGAAGCCGGAGTTGGAATTTTGTGAAAGGGGTTTTGCGGACAAGAATCTTTCTTAAAATAGCATTATTGTTTTGAATGATCTGTAACTGAAAATATGATCTTTGATATAGAAAAACCTATTTATAGACTTTTTACCGAACTCCGAAGTCACGATGAACAAACGATGATACTCTCAGAAATTATTTAATTGATTAGCCAATCATTGCTCGTCTTCTGGATATAATAATCTTATTTTAGTGCAATTTAAGGAATACCTTTCATAAAATAGCGTAAAAATCTGTGTTTTTCATTACTTCTGAAAGATTTTCATAAAACATAGGTACCTACAACTAAAACTTTATTATGCTAGACTTATCACTTTAAAGTCATTAACTCTACCTATAGGTTTTCTGGAATTATATTCAAGTGGTGCACTCAAAAAATATGAAGTTCCTACCACGGATCCCTAAAAGGCCGCGCGAGCTTATTAAACCCTTTTAGTATGCGCTTTGGTTTAGCGTAATTGAGTTGAGCCAAGAGGTTAATTTCTTGTATAGATAAATTATAGTTTTCTTATGCAAATGTTTTGAGGCCAGTTTCGAAAATAATTAAATTCCTTTTTTGCCTGAGGCCTGGACACTGTTTGTTAATGTTTTATGTGATTAGGAAGTTCGTTGTTTTAATTTATTGCTTTTTGGCTAAGGATATAAATTAGTTGTGGAAAGCGTGCTTCGTGCTAACAATGGCGATTGTGTTAAGGGTCCAATTGGAACGCACTTTCAAACGAAATTGATTAATGTTATTTTGTTTTATTGGTGGATTAATTATTTTGAAATAGATGAAGTTATTGTTTAGTTTTGTATTGGGTCGTAATTAATGACTCAAGTTGCAGACAGTATTAGTCAATGATCTTATATTCCGTACTGTAAATGAATATTCTTTTATGAAACGTTCTGCAAGAGGAGGTGAAGCTTGAACTTTTAAATTGTTTGTTTAATTAAGATCAAAATTATGTAACAAATGAATTGGAAAGAAGAGCTCTCATATTTGCATTCTTAATGAAAATATCTAATTATTGTTACCGTAATCATTAGCCGTGTTTCGATACCTAATGCCAACCAATCATCTCTTTATAGCTTTAATTATAATTCTTTGGGCCACAAAGCCGCCATCTTCATTATTAAAAACCACTAAAATATTACGTTAACACACAAGTTAACGTTACGTTTCGAAACTCTCAGGCATTTGATGAGAATGCACGCGTTATGGGTCAAAATTACATCTGGAGACTCAAAAGGTATAGTTGGCAGTAAATATCTTACGTAAGTAGGCCGTTACAGGCATTAATGTTCTATAAGCCGCGATGTATGACCGACGGAACCTAAAATGGCCGACCGCTATTTGTTTAATAAGGCGCCATAGTTTTAATATCGTAAATAACAACTAATTCTGTTCGTTATTTAATTTGGAAGGCATCGGTCCCAGCCTTCGGGTATCAGCTCCGAGTTTTGATTTGTGAGAAATTAAAAATATCCGTTTCATAAATTGAAGTTATCCGAGACGCCGAAAAATTTAAGTTATTCCCTAAGATTTTAATGAAAATTAACAGGATTATTGAGCAACACGCCCGTTGCTTGGGGCGAGTCGAGTTTTCAAAGAAACCAAAAGCGGATGCATCTTTTACAATCAGGTGATATACGATCGTGCAAGCGCCGATATCAAATAAAATATGCGCGAGAATATAACGAGGCTCTCCATTTAACAATTAACTTAACAAACAAACGTAATATATTGTGGTTAAATTTCAATACGAAAATGGCGGCGGAGTGGACGGCCGAACATAAGTCAGCTCGACTTCGCCTTAAGATATTATTATACAATATACAAACACTATTTTTCACAAGAGTTATCATGTTTGTACTCATAATGATTTGTATATATGTATGAATTAATTTTACACGTACAATTCGTGAATTAATTGACTTTATGCTGTATATTATAAAGTATACCGACTAACGATAATTAGAAGAAATAAAAAAGAATAACTATATACCAAGCCTTAAGTTGTGTATTAGTTTTGAGTACATGGTTTTTTTTTCAATTAATATCGGACAAGGTTGCATCTAATAATTTTAGTGTCTAATTTGAGTATTAATCCTCTTCAAGACATAAAACTAATGGGTTAATTAAGACGGATTATAGTTTCCTTCAATAGGAGTTGGTTTAATGCAAAATGTGATTAGAATAATAAAGAGTTAAATTCACTAAAGGTCATACAAGAGTAGGTACCCAATATAATAATTCTTCATTATGTACTTCTCTACTATAGCTTCGATTTAGTCCGATTGGAATAATCTGAATAAAACTGGCACTAATTCTTTCAAGAGTAAATAATTCAATGAAAACATTACTTTGCTTAAAAGAGGGTTGAATTATTGCACGTTTTTAGTACGAGAAGATGCAGAGTGGTAAAAGAAAATAATACCTTCGCAATTACTTGATAAAATAAATAACAATATTCTCTAAAGTATGAACCCAACAATATCACTAGGTTCTTATATCTAGTTACAAAGCTAACTGATGTTTCAATAGTTTGTATTGCAATCGGTGCGCCCAGCGGGTCGCCAGCAATTAATAATTATTTAATAAGGCTCTCATTAAGTGCCCGCTCAACGCAATCAGGACCCGACTAAGTTATTGCTGTAGCACCTACAAGTACAATCAGAGAGATAAGTACTTTTATATACAAGATAATATTTAAAAGTGAAATAAAGACCGGAAAGATTTTCACCGAACAAGTACAATTTTGTTTGTAAACTTACAACTAAAATAAATTGTTAATCTTGTAGCTACGTTTGATGAAACGCGAGTGATAGGTAAGTAACTTAAATTATTTCTAAGTAAATATAAACCATAATAAGTACATGTAAAGAACATAATAAATAAGCTCATTAGCACCTCTTGAAAATGGCCGTTAGGTCGTACTTACTTCAATATTATTGTCAACTTCTGTAAATGAGTGAATACATATTTCGAGTTTAATAAAATTTTCTATACCTAAGTAAAAAATATCCTCAGGTTAACCCTTATCGAAAAATTACTCAAAGAAAAAAAATACAAAATCATATAATGCAGTAACTAAAATTGCTCTTTTCACCCTATTACATTACACTATTGTCACCGCCAGTACCCGCGCCTACTAACCGCATTGCCCGCGGCGTTGGGCGGATGGGCGGAGGCTCGCCCGCCCGCCCCTAGCGCTTGACAATTGAATCAGAACCTTGGATCATTTAGCCGACAGGAGACACATTGGCGTGCTTTCTGCTAAAGGTGCGGCAGGTAGAGTGTCGCTTGTAGTCGAATGTACAATGACGCAAAGAAAAGCTCCATCGTTTTCAATGTATTGCTAGCACATAATATTACCTTATTGCCTTTTACATTTCAGGCAGTACAGTGTTGTGTGGCTTTTAAGCAGTAGTAGCTATATTTATTTAAATGTTAGCAGAACTGTACTTAAATCTTGCAGTGGTATGTTGGCTTAATGGATTCTTGTAGTTATAAACAGTGAAAGCGAAAATGCGCTCTAAACCTTTTCATTCTGGCACTGTAGTTACGTACATATGTGTTCTTCAAGATTATACTTATGTTTGTGTTTTGTGATATGCGGACATAACCAACCATGTAATGGAAAATTATTCTGTTGCGTAGCCTTACCCCCCGTGTGTAATTTTTCACACTTTTCCGCATAAACATTTATGCTCATGTCGGCTCCGTTTAGTTATATGGTCTAAGTCCAAACCCCTATATCATACACCGATACATATATTTTTGTATAAAATATAGATGCCTGCGGTGGTTTGTATATTACTTATAGAGCTCTAGTTTTACAGACATTTTAATGGTTAGAAAGACTAAGATTTAACGGATATAGCTGTCTAGAATTTAGATTTGAGTTAGGGTTCATTTTAGTGTTGTGGAAAATGAAATGTAAGTAAGAAAATATGTCTGTTTCAAAATGTTATGTCAATCTTTGAGGTATAAATAATTTTGATTACTTAATAATTATTTCAGGAGGTATTTGCCTCTTCTCCTTTGGTGGTTGAGCTATATTGTTATGTAGCACTGAAATAATTTTGTATATACAGTTATGTAGTTACTGATAGTAGCGCCATTTTATACCTACAGACATGGTAAACGGAGAGAAATTGATAACCAGTAAAAATATACATATTATCCTGCGGTAGAAGAATTTATATTCTGAAAGAAATATATAAATGCTATACTATATAGTTATATAGTAATGGATAAACAAAAAAAAGCAATTATTATGTTAACTACGTAAGTATTGTACGTAAACTTATTCATTGCGGTCTCTTTATGCCGATAGGTTACACAACTAAAACATTTCATTACTAATGTTATCCATTAAAATAATTAATATAATTATGTTTAATCAAAGCAACGAACAGTCTAGATTTTATTACCAATTAGAGCTTATAAAATCTTCAACTATTAATTGACATGCGATCTAAAAGTTCCGACGTATTTACTCAAACGTTAATATTTTTATATCTCACTATAATAACAATTAGTGAAACATTAAATATGACATTTGAAACAAAGCATCCGTTCCAATTAGGGGACCGTAATAACATAAAACTGTTACCACCATAACTTTGACATATATCAAACAGTACACGAACTCCTATGTCTAAGCAAAAAGGTTTAGAATCCCTTGATTATTATTTTTTCAACAGCAAAAAAGGTTGGTTTAATAGGTAATAGTTACTATGAGACATAGAGCACTCATTAGAGAAAACAAATCATGGTAATTAGGCAATAAAAACGTCTTTGTTCCCATTGTAACGAAATTCTTTTGATTGGAGTTTACGACTTGATGATTGTTACAAATCGTTTTACAGTTGTCAGTTTTGTGGTATCCCTGTATATTGAGTTCCTAGTACAACATCGTAAATGTTGTTACACAACTGTTATATTGAGTTAATTTGATTTATATAGATGTCCATCTGGCTCGTAAAAAGCTTGTAGTTTGGTTAAGTTGCTTGTCCGTTCTAACGTGAATTTGGGTTCGATTCTGTTCGATCCAATCAAAGTCATGTAAGTAAAAACTACACAAGTTCTTATGAAGTGACTTCTATTTGATGGTTGCTGTTCATTTAAATACCCAGGATAACATTAACTATTATTAAGTATTAGCCAAATCAATCATTTATTAGTAAGTACCTACCTAAGTATACTTAACACAGAGATAGTGACGTTAAAACAACAAACCAATTAATTAACCATGGAATTCAAAGCAGTAATTAACAGCATCATTCTAATCAAATGAAAACCTTAAAAAACAGCCGCGAACATGTTAACTAAGAACAAAAACAATGCGTTACCTGATTAATGGAAAAATAATATTATAACTCCGTCTGTCTGTCTGTTACGCTTTCACGTCTAAACCACTGAACTGATATCAATAAAATTTGGTACGGAGATAGAGTTGACCTTGCGAAAGAACATAGGATAGTTTTTTATACCGCACTTTTGAAGAGTTCCCTTGGAAACGCGATATAACCAAACTCTACGCGGGCGAAGCCGCGAGCGGAAGCTAAGTGGAAAAATAAATCATTAGCACATTACTTTTGAAGTCATTCACAGTTGAACGATTTGCCGTAAGTACATATGTCATGCTTGAATAGTTTCTTTAAATGACTACACCACTGATTTCACCGTTGTTATTAATTATAATAATATTAGGTACCAATGATTGGCGCCGTGAGTTAATAAAACTTAGTAGGAAACGAGTAATAAAACGATTGGTTTGGCTGTTTCCAATTTACTTGTGTGAGCTTTAGTGAATTTGTAAGGTAAGGTATCGATACCTTTGGTAAGTGAGGTAGTGCCAACTAACGATGAATATTTTCTTAAGTACCTACTTATCGTATAGTGGTGTGTCTGGCAAGAAGGTTAGGTGCAGTGCAACAAGCAGTTGACAAGAATAGGGTAGTTTCCAGGGTCGAAATAATGAAATAATATTTAGTCCGCTTTTTAGATAATCAAAAAATATTGGATACGTATTTTTTCTTTTTTTAATTAAACTTAAAATGACAAAGATAATACACTTCAAAAATTAGGAGTGGGGGCCTTTTACGTCACAGTGTCCTGAAAATTGTAGCAACTTGTGACGTCACACTCAACTTTAACACGCTATATCTTAACAAGTTCTGATCCAATTTAAAAAAGAAAAAATACGTATCGCTTAATTTTGGACAATCTACAAGACGGACTAATTATTATTTTTTAGGAAACTAGCCTATTGCGTTAAAGATTTTGACCACGACGACACGTAAAAACCATTATTAGCATCCAAATGAAAACATACATTTTCTGCAAATAAACGATTTCTATTTCTAAAGTCTCAATAATCAAAAAAATCCCTACAGTAATAGATTGTGAATAAAATTACACAATTAAGTAGGTTTTTAAACATCTTAAAACAACTGCTTACAAACTTTCTTTATGCAAAAAATCACTCAAACATCCCATTTAAAAAATAATCGCTTTCCAAACATTTCCCACCATCTCAGTTCCCAATTAAACGTTCTTTAAAATCATCAAATTAAAACTGAAACATTAAACATTGACACGTAAGTATTTAAACAGAGTCGGCCTATTAAAATTTCGCGGTCCGCCAAATAGCTTAATCAATAAAGGGTGATCGAGCGACAAAAACGACGCGGGCGCATAAAGGCGACGGGACGCGCAAATATGGATGGTTATAAATAATTAAGTAACTGCACTGCAATGATGGTTGATTCTTGTTTTTTTATTAATAATTTTTTTTCTCTCGTTACATAGGTTTGAAAAAAATTTTCGCTTCTTGGAAAAATAAGGTACTTTATCATGGGCCCTTCAAATTCCTTAAATTATTTTGTTAATAGTTTAACTTAATGAGTATCTGGTAATGTGAAAAAATGCCAAAACCTAATTATTTTTTAAAGACATTTTAGAGAGTTAAAGAGACGTTAAACAACTGTAGAAGAAGGTAAGAATTCTGTGTTTATTCAGTTTCAAAAAGCTTTTCACAGAGCTTAAAACTGCCCCATCTTTTACCAATTAAAATAGCATATAGTAAACAAATACTAAGTTAAGTTTCATTACCATAATCTGAGAAGTCGTAAAATATTCTTACTTGCATACCGATTGTTTTAATAACTGAACTTAAATTCTTAACCGACAAGAGCATTAACGATGCCCATGAAAATTTTATGCTCATGAAGATGTAGACAAAACCAACAAATTTCTACCGATCACAGGGTAAAAAGTTAAACTCGCGTAAGTTGCGCGCGCAGGCCCTCGCCAAAGAATGTAATTAACTGAACACCAATAAAAATAATTGGACACAAAAAGCGATCCGCCCTGGGCCGCCATTTATTATTTTGATTACGCTTGTTATTGTTATAGGGTATCGACGTTTTTCAGCTAGCCTCTCGATCGTACACTGTGTCCCACTGTGAATGGGGGTCTTATACTACCAAAGAGAATTTGATAGGCTGTGTTGCCACAGTAAAATTGTGTGTCGTAGTTCAAAAGGAGGCTTTATTGTTACCGTTTACGAGTTTGTTTGTTCCCGCCGACGGCGCGTGACGTGCAGTTTTGAAATTTTCTAGATCATAAAAAGAATCTTGTATTGTTTTTGGATTTAACGCCGTAATTATATTAGTTGGTTAATTAAATTGTTTTAATAGCTGGCCGGTAAAGCAAAATTATACAAATGTTTGCTAAATGTGAATGGAAATATTTTTTTTAATTTAGTTGGAGCTTTTTATGACTTTTAGGTATTTCATAACTGGCTGTTATTAAGCTGTAATTGCGTATGTTTACATAAGCAACCATTTGTTCACATACAAAATACCTATCATGCAGTAATCATAACTTTTACTAAGAATGTTCCTTAAACAAATTAAAATTATGTGCTCACAAATAATTTAATACGTAAATTGTAAGAAAATAACATTTCTTTCGCAAAAAGATATTATATCCACTCAAGGCCCCGGCGAGATTCGAACTCGCGATCTCCTGTTTACTAGACAGGCGCTTTAACCAACTAAGCCACGGCGCCGATGTCTCGCTGCTCGAAATTAAATATTAGTTATTTTTGTCCTTAAAGCTGTTATCAAAAGACAAAAAAATAAAAAAATGAAGCACGGATTCCGAATATAACAACGCTTGTACACTAGCGAATTTTCCGAGTTATACCGCCCGTAGACGTAAACTAGTTCCGTGAAACCGCGGATATTGAAGTATACAGTGGTTTACCTACCTACTTACACCTGTTTAAATAACTACATAGAAAACAAAAAAATGTTTGATCTTACAAAAATGATAAACGATGTTTATGTAGGTATCCATGAAAGATCAAATAAAGTTAAAATTGGCAAACGAGCAACTATACGCTAATTTTGACTTCAACATTGATATGAATTAATCTTATCAAGTAGGTAAGTACCAAACCCGATAAACTTTTTCACCCGTGACCTTCAATCAATAAAATACCCAACTACTTTTAATCTCAGTCCTTAAAACCACGCCCAACAACTAGAAAGCTAGAATTCACTTTACGATTTTCATTAAAACCAAGATTTAGATATGGCCTGCCCTAATCGCCGCATAAACAAAGTACGATGTATTAATTAAATCGAATCACGCTCATACTTTGTAGCCGTTATAAAGCCCAGTAATGGATATTACACTAATAATAATCGTACTGGTAATAATCAATATTACGGCTGTAATTATGGAGCTAGGGATTATTGCTTTATTAAAGTGAGCACTGTAAAGTGCGTGGTCGAGTTTATTGTAGTAATTTTATAATGGCGCGGGGCGGAGGGCTTAACATCTGTCAAATTGTGCACGATCCTAATAAACTATTGGTTGGAGTTTGAAGTTAGAGATATTTGTTGAAGGGTTGTAGGTATTTACTTGTAGTTGGTGTAGTTTGATTAGAAAATTGTTTGGGATTTAGCATTACAAAAGTTTCTTCTTGAGGAGCTAGCTAAGTAACACCCGGGTCGATTAATCATCCGTTCAGCCGATCAGCCGGTCGGTGGATGGGGGACCATCTTAGAAAGAAGAAAGAAAGAAAGAAAGAAAGAAAATCAGTTTAATTGCGCAAAATATAAGACGCATAAATGCCCCTAACAAAATGAGCATAATATGGATAAAAAGATAAAAAGAACATAACACAAATTTAAGGGAAAATATGCGTCCTAAAGCGCGCAATACGGCCCTCGCTCAGCATAATGCTGCGACCCGAAACGAGATAGAGTCCCAGCGCTGGTTTTCAGCGATAGCCGGTGCTACCGCGATGACGTCAACCGGTGGAACTAATGTATAAAATAAATAAATAAAAAATACCTACTTAACTTTGCATGAATATTGTGATTTGTGTTGTGATGTGAACAAATGTGAACTTGTGTAGTGGGTGGATGCATAGTGTGTTTTCGGAAGAGGAGATTGACAGTGTAATATTTGACCACAGATAATACATATAATACGGGTTTGACCATAGTAATATAGGTTTTGACAATGACAGATGACAGCAAGTGAAAAGTCAACAAGAAGAAAAAAAAAACAATTAAATAGTATAATATCAACAATGAACAACATTTGGAAATTAATATAAATTATATTCGTATAAGTGGGTTGGAAGTATTATACAATAATTATAACCTGGAGAAATTCTCATAATTTGAGAAGGTGAGAAGCAGAGGAAAAACATCAAGCCCAGACACAGCTTAACTCCAATAGAAGATTGGATTTCAAAGCAGCCCACACTGAAGGAGATTCCTGAACCAGAGCAAGTATGCCATGACCCATGAGGTATGAAATAATTTTCATGTGCTATGATTGATTTGTTCTAATAATAGTGTTTTTTTTAGTTGATATTTAAATGAGCCTTTTGTTTTCAGGCATCGCAATGGTGGAGGGAGGTCATTCCAACAGTGTGTGGCCGCAAACTTGAAAGACCCTCTGAAAGCTGTAGTACGATGTATCGGAACAACAAGAGGACAAACAATGGACCGAATACCATGCTTTAGCTGGTTATGTTTCCATGTTAGCTTTTTGTAGAGATAATTCGGTTTTTCCGTTCTAATTGTGCCGAACAGTAAACTAGCCAAATGTAGCCTCCTCCTAGCAGCCATTTTTAACAAGTTAAGTTCGTTAATGAATGGTGTTACATGACTTCTGCGAGGAATATTTACACAGAAACGAGCACAAGCATTTTGGATCCGCTGGATGACATGTACAGTTTTTGAAAGAAGGCATGGTCCATATACTACATCACAATAATTTAACTTTGATAGAATAAGACTGTCTACAAGTTGTTTGCGCAAGGGAATAGCCAGGTATCTTCTTATTCCATATAAAACCTTTAACCTATAGAAACAGTTACGAAGGACATTGCTAATATGAGACTCGAAACGCAGCTCGGGATCCATAATCAACCCAAGATTGCAAGCCTGTTCCACTCTCTCAATTCTCTCACCCATGATTACTAGTGCAGGATTGGCTGACAAAATTGAACGCACTTGGTTCCTAGAACCCAAAACCATAAATTTAGATTTCAGGGGGTTAAGAACCAGAGAGTTTTCCTCCGACCACACAACCACTCTATTCAAATCCTCATTCATTTTCTTCACAGCTAATGATGTCTCCTCTATCTTGAAAGACATGTATAATTGGATGTCATCAGCATACATATGGTAGTTGCAATTTATAAATGTCTTTGTGATATCCGCACTATATAGGATGTACAGCAAGGGCCCCAAAATCGACCCCTGAGGGACACCCCTGGACACGCGGAGGGGGGAGGATGACACTATTGAGCCATCCTCCTTATGCATCTCTACATATTGAGACCGACCAGAAAGGTAGCTTCTAAACCACTCTACTGCATCACTGTCAAAGCCATAAAAAACTAACTTGGATAACAGTAGTGTGGTGTTAATTGCATCGAAGGCACGGGAAAAGTCTAGCAGCGCCAAAATTGTACCCTCCCCCCTGTCGCGTGCTTCAAGGATATTCCCCACCACATCAGCCAGAGCTGTTGCAGTACCCCTACCCTGTCTGAAACCCGATTGCAAGTCCGGAAGAATATTGTTGGCTTCGAGATATTCTATCACCTGAGAGTGGACAACCCGTTCAAGGATTTTAGAGAGGCAAGGCAGTATACTAATAGGTCTCAAGTCCTTGGTACTAACCGGATTATTGTTTTTAGGTATAGGACGAACAATAGCACATCTCCAGAGTTCAGGGAATGTACTTGTGGTTATGGAACGGTTGATGATGTCTGTGATGGCTTGTAGGGTAGTTGGCAAAGTAAGGGATAACATATCGAGGCTAATACCATCGACACCTTGTGCATTAGACCCCAGGCTCTTAATTATCCTGTACACAACTTCAGCGTTAGTTGTTGTGAGTTTGAAGGAGGCGTCACTAAATCTGCGAGCCTCAAAATAGGTCTTCAGTGACTCATTGTGATGACTGTTACCCGGCACATTAAGGAAAGCAGCATTAATTTCTTCAGCGTTATTGAAATGACCAGGTAGCAATCTTTGCTTGTGATCTGGCAACACATCAGACTTCAAGTTGCGCCATAACAGTTTCGGGTCTTTAATGTGGTCATTGATACTTTTGGCGAAATATGCCGTTTTCTCGCAAGCCAGTGCCGTTATCGCTTGATGCTTAAGGTCAAGATAATATTGCTTGTGTGCAGGTAGCTTAGATTTTCGATACCTATCTCGTCATCTTGTCATGACAAGTTCCTCTTCCTCCATATTTAGGAAGACACGTTCAATTTGTCTTTGGCAGACCTTCCGGCTATTCAAAAGCCAATAAGTTTGACAACCAGTTTTGCTAAGGGGTATAGAGATGTTCGGGTTATGGAGGTCAACATAGGCAATAACTGCATGGCTATTTTATTGGCTGATGATGCAATTTTGCAATTCACCTCGAACTTACAATGTTTGCTCAATTTATTTATCAATTATATTTATTAGATACTATCGATTTTATAAAATCTGCACATAAAATAGGTTAAAACGCACAACCTGATCGACAGCCGTAGTCATTAGTTTTATGTTCATAATATTAATATGACGTTGCTTTATGACTGCGTTAATTATATCATTCGCAAGATGTACATATATTTTTTTGTTATTAATCAAGGTTATGTCTTCGCATGTAGGTACAAAATAATGTACTCTGTAATTGCGACATTGCTAGCTTAAAACTTTTCCTTTTTTATCCTCCCTGAAAACCATTGGTAGCCCCTATAGGCAATAGGTAAGTAGTAAAATTATAATTCTACTTTAAAAAAGGTGGGTAACCATGGAGTTTCTTGCTCGTTCTTCTCCAGAGAACTCAATTTTTTAATTATCAAATAATATGTAAAAAATATCATAAGTGCTTGTAAAGGCCCATACTATCCTCCGAGCCTTTTTCCCAACCACGTTGGGGTCGGCTGCCAGTCTAACCGGATTCAGCTGAGTACCAGTACTTTACAAGAAGCGACTGCCTTTCTGACCTCCTCAACCCAGTTACCCGGGCAACCCGATACCACTTGGTTAGACTGGTGTCAGACTTACTGGCTGCTGACTACCCGAAACGACTGCCAAGGAGGTTCAATGACAGCCGAGATCTACAGTTTAACGTGCCATCCGAAACACAGTCAATGGTGTCTAAGATATACTTAGAAAGTACAAACAAACATGGAAAAGTTGCATTGGTGCTTGTAAAGGAAACAACTCGGTTGAAATAAAAAATTAAGTCTCACCATAAAATTATGTTAATAAGTCATTTAATACGTCAATAATTATTTACGACCTATCGACAGTAAATGAAGTTTTCAATTTCCTTTAAACGTAGGAAGAGAAGTGCAAGTAACAACGATAGTAAAACAAGCAAACCTACAATTACCCGCTGTTAAACTAAATATTATCGCAACACTTTGTAGATAAGGAATGATTATTAACATCAACGTTTAGCCAGATTATCTTAAGGCTGCGTCTCCACAGTCAAACGGAGACGAGCGGAGCGAAAAGGAGATGTGTGGGGATCGACCAACCACATTACATGAAATCCACATCTCGTCTCCGCTCCGCTTCAATGGAAACAGTCAAGCGGAGACGAGAGAAGCGGAGAGGAGACGTATGGGGATCGACCAATCATATTACATGAAATCCACATCTCGTCTCCGCTCCGCTTCAATGCCGATGGAGATAGTTAAGCGCTCCGTTCATCTCCGCCTCAGTGGAATCACGTGCCTCCTTTCACAACTCTGCTCCTCTTAGCTCCGCTTGTCTCGGCCTCAGTGGAGCCTTATAGTTACTTCGTCATTTTAGCCTCTAAATATGGCCAAGATAAGTGAAATAATAATCGCTCACAATTATGCAGTTAACCTGTTTTGCAAACTCATTATACGATAAGTAAGCTTTTGCAAAAGTAAGATCTGTTTAACCGACTTTGTAATTAGAAGTTTTAATCATCAATGATATGTGCACGATTTTGTGTATTTTTATTCTTATACAAATGTCCTAGATTGATATTGAAAAGTATTCGTTTGAAGGTCTAGGACGAAAGTTATTGCAATGAATGTATGAACCTACAGTTAGAATATTTCAGGTTAGGTAGGTAAATATTTAGTTTTGTGTATGGTTTCAGAAGGATCGTTTATTATTATAGAATAAGAATATGAGTCACGTCATTTTAAAACTTTTTGATCCTACAAACCTTAATGTAAGGATACCTATGTATAATACATTCCATAACGTAGGACCTACATAATATTTTACACATAAGTATCAGTACATTATCTTCTGCCTAGCCTTTTCCCATCCCATCCTACTCCTGCTGAAATACACAACATTTTAATCTATGCCACACACCACTTCATACAGGACTTACAAATGTCATAACCAGACTCATAAAAGGTCCCTAGTTTACACAATCTCGAACAAATAATCCTAGCACCTCACAGTTCTCACGGTTACCTAACTAGTTACGATCATAATATAACCTGCCTACTTTACATAATTAGACGAAGTTGCCAGCTCGGCCGCTCGTTACACCGAAATAAACAATTTGTAAGAACAGGCCGACTTTAACCCACCAATTATAAGGAAATCATGATGGTATAAGTTGTGGACGGAAAGCGGTTTGAATAAAATTTATAAGAAATATTATACAGCCTAATTTAGGGTTAACTGGGTTGAGGAGGTCAGATAGGCAGTCGCTCTTTGTAAAACACTGGTACTCAGCTTCCGGTTAGACTGAAAGCCGACCCCAACATAGTTAGGGAAAGGCTCGGGAGATGGTGATGATAAGAAAGATGACGATTGTGGGCAAATGCCACACTATACGCATATAGCTATTCAAAGATACATATTTATTTCCACGACGACGTTTCGGCCGAATTGCACAGACCGTGGTCACGGGTGGACTGAAGACAACTAGCGACGTTAACGTGTAGTGAAGAACAAGGTTTTTGAAATAGGTACCTTATATATAGGTAGGTCATAGGTCATTTGGTCGTTTCAATCTTTACATATTGAATTCGCACTGTCATCTACCCTACATATAGTGTGTACAAATTGACATCTTTTCACCGTAAAAGATTTTAATAAATACATGTGTGTACAAATTGCCAAAGTTTAAAACTGAGACAGTGTTCTTTCGTGTCTTTCCTTTTTTTTGCATATCCTACATATCAGAATATTTCAAATGAAACCAATAAAATTACAACCATATTAAGTAGATAAGTAGAAGTAATTAACAAAAATATTTTTTCCAACTTCCACATCTTAAATCACATGACTTGTACCACATCCAAACATTTACGTCGTCACTAGTTTTCGAGCTGAACTGGCGCATGCAAACGAACGATAAACAGCTGAAATAA
Organism: Helicoverpa zea x Helicoverpa armigera; assembly: GCA_033682625.1. Taxonomy (NCBI): domain Eukaryota; kingdom Metazoa; phylum Arthropoda; class Insecta; order Lepidoptera; family Noctuidae; genus Helicoverpa; species Helicoverpa zea x Helicoverpa armigera. The sequence goes on from JAWIIS010000028.1 coordinate 10,255,350, forward strand.
CTTCATGAACCGCTAATCAGCTGAACAAATTTAATTTGCAAACATGTCTGAAACGCGCTCTAACTTTAATTGGAAATTGTGTAATTAGCTGGCTTGGGGAAATTGTGAGTGCATTTTCTTAGCACTACTTACCTACGTGTCTAGCTAGATTTCAGGTTTTATGCACTACGTTTCAGAAGTAAGAAATCGGTTTTAGGACTCTTGAAATGTTGAGTTTAAGAAGCGACATTGAAATTTAACTATAGATTTGATTTTTGGTTTCCAATCAACCCTAGCGATAGTTTTTTTTTTTTATGTAGGTGCGTAACTAGGGATTAAGTAAACTAGGTATTATTTGCTTTTGGAATGGTAATAAAATAAGCACAAGACTCATTTTGCACAGCATTTTTTTTGTTTTTTTTCTTTCCACATTATTATAAAACGTGGTCTCAAAAAATTCTGGCATAAGTACTAGGTTTCTTGTCTCGAACAAAAGTAATCTAAAGCGTTTTATAATAAGGTGGAAATGTGGAATGTGTTTAAGATGTCCCACTTTAACAAATAAGATCGTTTAAACAAATCAACGTCTTTCAGGTCATGAAAGTTCTACACAAAACAAATTCAATACACGATCCCGCTATTTACAAGAACGTGCTTTACTAAGAAATAAAACTAAACAGCCAAACTACGGTAATTTAAAGCCCACTTAGAAAAAACTGGGTCAACACTGAGAGTTGACTGCACACTGCAAACTTTTAGTCGCCCGATAGTTTGTTTGGGCTCATAAATCAGTTTATGCCTGTAGCACACCTCCGCTGCGAAACCCAAAGGGCGAAACCGCCATAGTTTCGCTGTGAGTTGTGAGTTGTTGGGCGGCGAAACAATAGCGAAATTCCCTGCTCTAACGTACAAAACTGACTATGACGTTGTCTCTTTCTAACATGATTTCGCTCATTTGCTTAGGCGCCGTCTACATCTCCGCCCGTTGTCCGCCAGTTGTCCGCCAGGGCGGAGATGTAGACGGCGCCTTTTGTATGTTAGAGCAGGGAATTTCGCTATTGTTTCGCCGCCCAACAACTCACAAATCACAGCGAAACTATGGCGGTTTCGCCCTTTGGGTTTCGCAGCGGAGGTGTGCTACAGGCATTAAACATGCGATGACATCCTCCTAACCGATTATCGGCTACGGCGGCTGTTCTATGTTAGGAGATTAGCCAACTGCGCAGGACATATTATAGTGCACAATCATTAAACATGTATGGTAGTACGCACATTGTAAAGACCAGGTATTTAGACCAATTGATATCAGACCAATTGATAACTTTGATAGGAATAAAATATTTAATAAAAAAATTAATAATCGTGTCAACTGTCGGCCGACTTTTTAGTCTACAGTTTGCGAGTCACAGGCAATAGAAAAACTCCAATGGCAGCTATCATCGGTTTTCTAACGTAAATAACTACAAGTTAACTTTGCGTGAGTTAAACTTGGAGTTAACTAATAGCTTACTAACCGAGCCGACACGAATAAAATTAACTTGATCGCTTTCCAGTTTTCCGTTTAACTTACCACTGTAAGTCTTAACTTGAAGGAAAACTGTTGTGAGCCGTTTAAGGAAAATATTGTCCTATTGAATAACTTAGAAAGTTTTGTCGACTGGTAATAGTGACAGTTATGGAACATTGTTTATGGTTTTAAGGTTTTCGGATACGGCTAAAGATTTTCGAGATACTTATGTGTTATATTTAAAATTTCAGGGTGCCAAAATTTAGTTATGAAGAATGAGTTTTCCGGTGTAAAAATCCTGCATGTCCATAAAAAGTTTGTAGCTCGAATAATGACGAAAATTATGTTGGTTTCTGTATAAGTTTTGTTTGACAGCTTAGATTTAAGTTACAATTTCTCCATTAATTGAATTCTAGGTATTGTTTGCATCTTTATCGGAGTACAATGAAAACTTCTTTCTCACTTAATAAAGCTAAGTATTCATCAATTTTTATGACAAAAAACCTACCCCTAAATCCACACACAAAAAGAAAACTAGGCTTCTACACATCAAGACTTACATAAACACATGGCTAACAATAGTAACGCAATAGTTAGCATCGCGTGCGGCCCGCCATTACAGCCCGCCACAGATTGTGTAGCGTATTGACGTCTCATTCAAACGACCTGCCGATAGCGCCACAGATATCATATGCGAATGCCTGGAATTTGAAATTGGAATGTGATACCATAGAATCCTGTGGAATTAGAAAATAGAACCTATTTACGTGCGAAAACAAAATTATGACGTAACATTTTGCGTTGCCTATGGACATTGTTAAGTAGTTGAGTCCCTTTAATTTCAGCTTTGTAGTTGTTTTTAAGAAATACCTACTTAATATGATTTGTGATTTTTTATTTGATGACACGTTTTAATATCCAACTAAAATTCATAACCTGTGTTGGCGGGCGGCCCGTTTCGTTCCACGCGTGAAAATACAGCAAATACAGCGGCACACCCCTGCTGGCACAGTTTGCCGGGGCAGCAGGACCGTACAAATTTAAAAGCAGCCTGGTAGGTATACAAATGACCCCAGCAGAAACGAAACGAAAGTCTGGTCATTTGATGATTTAGGACATCAAAAAGTTCGCAAAATGTCTGATCAGAAGCTTTGCATTAAATCGTTACTTGTCTCAAAGCTGGACTAATTTATCTAGTTCATAAATTTGAATCATATAAAAGTTAGCCTCGGGCCCTCATTCAAAATATTTATATTCCAAATCATAACCAATAAAGGTACACTCCCATTCACCAACAAACCGCAACAGAACCGCATTCACACACGCTGATCCCCAAACCACTGCCATCACTTACGAAATCAAGAGCTTCCACCAAAAGCAAGCAATAAGCAATAATTATAGCAAGGGACTGATTGACTCAGTCCTTTGTTCAACCGACACTGTCACAATACTGTTATTACTAACATTCGAGCTGTTGGCATTTCACGAATCTACCATTCACTTACTTGTTCAACAACATTTTTTCCCGCTTTTTGAAAAGGTCGGCTCCGCCACTTGTGCAGGACATGGAAAACAAAAAACATCTGCACCTGTTTTGGAACGTAGCAAGGAATTTTCAACCTTGTGGGGTTAAACATAGAGGTGGTGTGAGAATTTTAGGGGTGCTAAATTTAAATTTGCAATGGTGTCCGTTACATAGTCCAATATGATCTCATAATTGCATTAACTTAATTAACACTTAAGTTTCGTTTGTTAGTATCAACAGTAGATAATTGTCCGCGAACAGAAAAAAAATACGACGTGATAAAAACTTGTAACATATAGTTAAGGAATGTTTATAGCGATATTGTAATTGATCGAGCGTGTCCGTTTACGTAAACGAGTTAGATAATATTGTAATAAGATAGATAAAGGCCTATTAATGATGCTTGGGGAACCTGAGCCTTCTATAAAAAGGTATTTAAGGAAGAGGATGTACACTGAATGGTTGATAAGAAGTTATCTTTTTATACGCGTGTCTAGCTTCTGATTGACATCTACAACGGTGTTTATGAACTCCATTTACTATTTACTCCGTGTGACCTCTTTCGACACTACAAAATTCTCATGATTTTTATTTAATTTGCATATAACATCATCATCACCATCCAACGTTACAACCGTAATGTTAACAGGAATATTGTATTTTATTTGCCGGTTGAAATACATCTCCAGCACATTTAACGTACCGGCAAACTCGTAATCGCATTTTAATGTATATTTGAAAGCACAGTAATTCAAATAAAATCCTCGAACAATTGTCACCCGTCTTCCCATCAGAGCCTAATGTCATTTGGATGAAAAAAAAATCAATTTGTTATGAATCCACTTTGACAGAGGTCGGGCAATTCGGTTGCAAGTGAGCGTGGTTCCTGCGACGGATTGTTTATTTAGCTTTTGTATGCGCGTGAGCAATTCACACCTCCCCCCCCCGGCACACCCCTCGCACCTCGCTTCATTGTGTGCTCAAACTGCGTGACTCCTTAGGGCTGTCAGTTCTACATACCTAGATAAACACTTGCATCAAGCAAAAACTCCTTGCGTGCAACGAAAAAATGATGTCTCTTCCTTTTCCTCGTCAAGTTTTTGTTGTAACTCGAACGTGATGTTTGAAACAATAATAATCTCTATGAGATAAGATAAATACTAAATAGTCATTATTCGATTCGTTTTGTAAGTTTTAATTGATGTGTTCAAAGCAAAGGTTATCGAATTTCGTCAAATATCAACTGCGTGAACTGTGGCTGAAGTAAGTATATTCGCTTCAATTTTGTAACGTTGCGTGTGCATCCAGTGACACGGTTGGGTAATTTTAGCACTTTTGGGTTAAACCTTTTTGTAAAGTTCTTGTCCTTCGCATTTATATAGAAATGATTAATAGCTACTGTTTATTTCACGACGATTCTATTAACAACGCCAGCGAATTAATAAATTAACAGTGTTTCTAAGAAAAATCGTCGTATTTTTTCAACTTCACACTAGGCTCACTCTATCACGAAAAGATAAAGAACTGACATGTTTTTTAACTTTCTTTTTGTATTGACTCGGAAGAAAATAATGAAGTTTTTAATTAATTAAGGCTCGCACTTGCGCATTAGGTCAGCCCTAATGAATAGCAGTTTACGTTTATTTATTTTACCAAAGTCGTCATTACAATGAAAGTCGAACAGAGTTACTGGGCCATGTTATTCGATAACTGTGCCGTTTAACCAACAGCAAGAATATCTGTAACAGCTGCGAATTTGTTATTTTGTAATAAAAATGCGTTTTTGCAATGTTTGCAGTAAATAAAGATGGCAACGATAATTTTATAGACTTCAGTTCGTTGTAGGTTCGCTGCAGGGTATCTTATTATCAGATATGAAAGTTATAGCATAATCTAATTTATTATGTATGTACCTCACTAATATGATTAGGTACTTAAAATAATTATAAAACAATGGGAGGAACTATCTGAAGTCTGACGAAAAAATTGGCTTGAAAAAACTTTTACAGAAAATTCCCACTTATCCACAAAGGATTTATGGCCATTATCAAATGAACGGAAACAATCAATTCAAATCTAGAATTCCCAATTCGAAAATCGAAACACTGGAACGGCTTTTCCAGATTCAAATTCGCGGAACGACATGATTCAATAAAAATTATTGTGCTCAAATTAGGATCACGATATTGGTAATCAATTTCTTTAAAGTGTTTCCTCTGTAATTTTTATATCATTGGTAAAAATAATTTTAAGGCAGGATCCGAGGCGGCGGATGTCACGTTCAGACCCTCGTTATGAAGAATTAGGAAGAGATTTCGTGGTCATTTTAATGCTTTTAGTCTGTCTTACTAATAGTAATGTGTGTGTCTATAGGCCGCCATTTTATTACGCAAAAATTTATGGATATCGAGAAGTTTATTTTAGACATCTATCTAATACAGTAGAGAAGGTTTTTGAATTTAGTGACTGTATTCTTCTGAAACATACGTTGTGTTTATGCTTGCGTAAATCTTTTCAAATTCACGTAAAACAAGATTAAAACTTTAATACATAAATAATAATGTTGACTCATATAAACTTATTTATTCTGTGATACCAACTTTTAATAGTAGCAAGATTATAGTTTAAATTTACCTAAATGCGTCTTTAATGGCAGAATTTAATGTTGGATTTAAAATGAAGACATCTTTACAAAAAACTAAATTGACTTTACCAATTGTTTCCTGTAGCAATAAATGTACGGGGTAACATTAAAAAAGTAACACAGCCGTGGAAATGAAATTGAATTTTCGAAAAGTAATATGAGATGTCCGTCCCGAATTATTTTTTTATTGCCCTTAGCGGCCATTTTGTGTCATTTATGTCGGCCGCTGAGACCGATATTACGAAAATACACCATTTATGAAGGGAAAACTAACCAAGCGAATCAAATATGTCCGTAGTGCTGCGCCACAGAGGTTAGAATCGATTGTAAAATTACTTTCTTGTTCGAAAAGAAACATATTATTGCTTTCGATCCACATAATGTTATTGTATAACTAATAATCAAGGAGGACTATTTGATTCGTTTATCTCATTTCTGTAATGTGTGTTTGACTCAAAATAATTGGAGGTTAGTCTCACGTCAAATTGCTTTGGTAGTCGCTGTCACTTTGTAAGGTCACCCTATGTTCTAAATGTTTTGATTGTTATTGATATTTTTAATAGCGTTGAGAAACTTTTTATAAATGGCAATAATTATCTACATTAAGATCTATATAGGTAGTTACCTAAAGAAATATTTGGAAATGTAGCTATATTTTTTTCTTTTTCGAAAGGTATATAAATAGGTATATTACCTGGTCGTTCCTAAGATCCGATTTACACATACCAAAAATCCAACGTTGCAATATCAAATTGAAATCGAAAATTGCGAGCATACGTAATAAGAGGGTAGAACGCCATCTACGTGACGCTATTTAGCGTCAAACGACGCAAGCGCGAATTGGAAATCAAAACAAGCATTGATCCACAATCAAATCGAATCGAAAGTTTAGCGTCGTGATCGATAACATACCATCCGATTATCGAAATCACGATCATTTGTGTACAACGTTACTCCGTCACTAGAAACCTTTATGGATAAAGCCATAAAGTCCACTTTAGAATTCAATACTATTCCATTTTCAAATTTGAATCGTATCGCAAAGCGGTTAAAGTCTGTAGCAAAAGGTGGGATCGAATTTCGAATCGAGTAGTGGTTTCAATTTGATTGAGAATCGATCGCATGGTGCATTCCGAAAACGTTACGAGTGCAACTATTTCTTTGGATTATATTAAATTATAGCTAGCCGTGAAAATCGTCCCGTAATGTGTTGGCGAGATTACCCGTCCGTGGGACTGCGCGAACATATCATTTGCTGCGATCCGCTCCATCTCTAAGTGCGTGTAATGTGGCGTAATCTTTGAATTAGCCGTTACATTTTATTGATTCTTGTTTTGTTTTTACAAATGAATTACGATAACTAGATTCTATACATTGTAAGTTAAAAAAAATGCATAAATAAGATATTCAAATAACCGTTCAATAGGATCATAAAAATTCAATGCAATTTATTTTGACATCATGAACGTTAAAAGCGCATGAATGTATCAGTTAGTGCGTTCCAATTCACGGCTGCATCGTTTACATAGTTTAAAACTGGAATCGCTAGTACGATGTTAATATACGGAATATAAATTACAGTCTGTTACATGATGTGACTGCTAGACTTTATGGGATGTTTCGTCAATAAATTGCTCATGACTTGGACGTGCAAGTGACCTAACAATTGGAGGGCTAATTGATATACCTGCTGAATATGAATGAATGTTTCGTATTAGATGTGCTTTTGTAGACATTTTCCACGGTTGTGTGGTAATAAAGAAAGAATACCATTAACATCTGTTAAAACTACATTATGGGCGCGCTACGCTCGCTTGGCGTGCTCGGAAACGCTAATATTATGAAGTCGACGTAATTTGTGAGTGTCGCCGGGTGCGTAACGTGTTTATAAAGGTTCTGTATAGATGTGCTTGATGTATGGCTTTATTTGGTTTCTGTATTTGATTGCGTGTCGATTTTGGTATGTTTTTCTGTTTACGTCTTATGTCAACGTATACATATTGTTGCTTCACTATGGAAATAAGTTACAGTTTCAGTATGAGCTAAGATTTTCTTATAGGAGAGAGTTCATCTTTTCTTTTTTTTTCAGTATAAATAAAGGTAGGTATGTACCCATGTACGTAGGTAAATATGAATCTGAAGTGAAGTAGATTGAATGCTACGAAATAGAATGAGTAAAAAACTTGTCTGATAATGCAAACGTTGATGTTGAAAATATTTATAACACCCTTGGTTAATATGTGTAGAAAATATTTTGAAATTGTACAACTTACATACGGTTCTCTCTATATTTCCTCACCACACGGTACCCTAAAAGTGTACCATAAAAAAACGTTAGTTGGCACAGCTAATGTCGATGTAATGAGCCTCTTATCTGACTAATTAAAAGTCGATTTAGCGCAGGCGAGCTTTCTAATGTCGAATGCGACACCTACAAACTAACCAACAAACCAACCAACAAACCAACGACTAACTGAGCGAATCCTTTTTACTATATGATTAATGATTATAGTGACATCTGTAATTAATGACAACCATTACTATTGAGGGCAAGACTATGAGAAAACTATGTTTGGATACGTAATTAGTACATTTAATCGTTGATAATCAATGGTCGTTAACGATAAAAGTCATCTAGAGTTTGATTTACATAGGTGAATAAGTATAATTAATCATGATTCTCTCACCGATTTTGTAACAAAAAACGTAACTGGAAGTCGTTACTGCAAATGAAAGCCACACACAGTTGGTTTGTAATTAGTATTTTTGTAATACGAAATTGAAGTAAGTAAATATTATTTTATCAGATTGAAGTCATGTAATTATGAAAAAGCTTTAAACAATTTCAGGGTGGGCGTCAAATTTTCAGCCAGTGCTTAGTCAATTTACTTTCTTCTCTACGAAGATTTTTTGTAAGCGGCCATATTGGAAAATTACAGATGTGCCAACCAAACATGATTCAATCCATATTCAATCGAACCTTTGTCTATCAATTTTGACATTTACACATTTGTTATTTAATTGAAGTAATATTTAAAAATTGAAGAATCAATAATTAAATAACAGCTTCACTGTTTATTTTAAGTTTTGTATAATCATCTATGAAAACACAGGCCGCTAAGGAAAACGGCCGAAAAACAAACATTGTTTTCATATCGCCGAGGAAAAAACCCATGGCTAACCGATTTTAATTTGGTATTTGTGTCGTAGGTACATAAGTACCATAGCTACTTGTTCCCACCCGCGTCATCCTATGTAGAAGAATCGATAAAAAAATCGATGTTTAACTTCTCGAGTACCGCGGCCGAGACCAATCGATTCACAAGACTACTCCGAGTTTGTTTAGTGCACAACCCGACCGAATCTGTCCAAAAAGAGGAGTCGTGAATTGAATCCCTGTGGCATTGCTTGGAAAAAAATAAGAGATGAGACGCAACCTCATGTTCGTGGTCCATTGCTGTGTTGACATGGACGTGAAGAAGTGACGTGAGAACAAATCCAGCGGTGAATGTGGTTTGATATGATATTGTAGTTCAGAAACAGTGTTGTCGAGTATCGATGGACGCGATGAAAAACGCTATCATCACGAGCGCGTCCCGTTCGGAAATGGCCGTGGTAATGGTATTTGTTTGTCGATTTTCTCTGTTTTCGCCCTGTAACTCGATTTGCTTTTTGTTCTCTCGATACAAAGGCGACTAAATTTCGTTAGTAAAATATTTCTCGGTCGTGTTTGAGAGCATCGTGACGGTTTCGGGACCGGAGGATACACGATTCAGGCGTGCTCAATCAATTAACTTGTCATTAAAACAAATATTGAGTTAGGATTTAGCTGCGGATGTGGACCAGCTATTCGCAATTTAGCTTTGATTACAATGATTTAGTGATTTTAAATTATTAATAACATGAATGCATATTTATAACCTTGCGGTGTGCGATCATCAATTCCAAATCGCTTCAATTAAAAGTTAAGTGAATGAAGAAATTTGATTTCGATTAGCGCTAATTAATCTCGGTATAAATCGATGAATAGAGTTATCAAAACAAACTGACTAACAAGAAACTAGTTAGATTAACAGTTGTAACGTTATAGCGTTTATCCGAATCGAATCGCATTTCCTTTGACCGCCAATTCTGTACAGAGTCAGTGACTCCGCTGGGTTCAGCCAATTAACCGTACCATTTGTTCTAAAACAAAGAATCGAATCGAATTATTTGTTCGTTTTGTTGAAAAACCGACGTAAAATCACAATCGACAAGAAAATGGACAAGAACCAGAGTGAATGTCCTAACTAATTTGTTTTAAATTGAGTTGGTGAAATGAAAAAACGAAGGAAACCAGAGACGAGAAGCAGGGACAGTCATATCCGGCCTACCGACTCACTGCTGACCGAAACCGAGAAAAAATGATACATTGTGATTTGTGATTGATTTAGTTAACCGCAAATGGACACAATTGGTCATCCGTTCGACACATTACCGCGACATCCGATATTAGAAGCGCAAACAAAAATAGCTTGTAAACTTTTTGGGTTTAGGCCTCTTTTTCTGTAAAGAACATTTCGAATTGAGTTGACAACTTTTTCATTAGTCGGCTGGCCACTCTTTAATATTGTCACATTAATCGCAAACGCATCATTTTTTATCAGGTTCGCATCAAAAACTAATTACCGTTATTGCAATAGCGCAAAAGCTGCAAACGTACCGGACGCGCGTAATTTTTTCTAACGCGTCCGTTTCCGGTCATAACAAAAAGGTTGAATATTGAATTTGAAAAAAAAATCATATCCCCTAACTGAATTTACGCGATCCGGGGCACTAACGACAGTAAAATAACAATTACATCGAGGTAGATGTTATCTGTGTAATTTGGTGCGCGGACAAATTTCGTGTCGCCGGTAATGGCGGCCGCAGTTTTATTGTGTTATTTACACAAATAAAAACGTTTATTTTTACATTTTCCCAAAATTAAATATGGGCCAATTTACTCTCGGAGCGGGAATTACGTAGTTAGTTATAATTTTGTGTGTGATTCAGTAGAAAATGTGTCGGCAAGGGCGAGTTGTAACGCTCGTTTATTATTCATATGTTATTACTTGTGTAATTTGTGTCGTTGCAGTAATTACTCGTGAGAGGAAATCCTCGTTGTTTTGTAATCATTCGTACGTAATGCGCAATCAGTTTCCAGTGCCTGCTTATCTAACATTATAATGATGATTGTGTTTCATTATAATACATTTAGATTTGAATATGAACACTGTATTGCAATAAAAAATGTTAAGTACAAAGTAATTTGCGGAAATCATGTTTTTTTAGCGTCTTGATTTAATATTTACAGAATTTATATTTGTTTAAATAAATGTAAGTAAATAAAGCGTTGACATGAAACTACACAGGAAACTAGGTGAGAGACGGACAATTTTATCGCTCTAATAAACCATTTAAGTAATTTAAATTATATACAGCCAACGTAAATTAAAGATGAATTACAAACACATAAACCGGTGCTCTATGAAATGAATGCATCCGTTGAAAAAACGGCCAGCAATCAAAATGGTGGACAAAAAAACCACGCTTCGAGTTTCGCGAGACATAATCTCATCTAAATCACCTAAGCGGTGTATTTTACTTTCTACGACAATTTTGAATAATGCATTCTCCTTTGTTTGAATATAAAATTTATGTTAAAACATTATTATGTTAGAATAAGTACCCGTAAAGCGATTTCATATGATTATACACGGAACTGCAAGTTTCTCGATTGCGCCAAATGTCATTTTAATAGTTTTAATTACATCTGTCGCTGAAGGCTAATTGTAGACAAGATTGCTGTACTGCTTTAATATCTCGTGATAATGTCAATTCTTGGAATACTTTTTTTAATGAAGATTAGAAGCGAAGGCTTGGAGTTGTGGCAGTTCTGAGAAGGTTTAGCAACTTTGAATTAATGTTTTAAAACTACTTACTAAGACTAGATTAGTAGGTGTTGGTGTGATAGTTCACAATTAAAAATTTCTGGGTTTAGAGCATTTTTTCTTTCTAGATATGTAGCGTAGCGCGTTTCTGGCAAATTAAATATTGTTATGAGGCATAATCCTTTCAGTACCTATATATAGGTCAATGATATGTAGGTAGTAAGTTAGATAAATTATTGAATAAGTATATAGGTTTAGAGCGTAAGATTGGCAAATATGTTAAAACCCTCTTGGAATTATATAAGTGTGTGCTAAGTCAGATTATCTGAGATGTCTAAAGAAGAGTTAGAACTTAAAAATCTCTACGAAGATCTCATCCTTCTTAAAATGTAATCTCTTAGGTAGTAGTCTTAGGTAGTATATTGAACAATGTTTAAGAAAAGGTCCTCGAAATTATAGAGATTATATTTTACTTGAAACTAAATTAATTAACTAAGCTTTGTCTGGCATGTTTCTGTTTAACAAAATGGATTATGATTGTCCTTTCGGGTAAGAAGGGTCTCAAAGATCAATAATAAAAAAACGCAATGACAAAATTGATCACTGATCGAATTTAAGTTAACCTTCAATATTTTTTTTATAAAATAAATGAAATGAGTTTTCGTTTTTTTTTTATTATTTTTTTGTGCGTACCTAAAACTTAGGTATGCTAAAATAAGACCTATTCAAATTGTCCATTTGTAAAAGATTTACAAGGTAGGTAACAGATTGATTTAACTGTCAAATCTTAAAGTTGTATTAGATATTAAAATATTTAAACAAATGGCTGAAAATCCGTTTTAAAACATTCACACAGATTAAAATTCAAATAAATCAACATTTAAGAACTATATCCTCAAACATGGTTTATTATCATGACCATAAAATTTATAACAGCGAGAGAATTTATTTGACTGCCAAAGTTGTTACCATTAACTAAGTTGCAGATAGTTGCAATACCAATAGTGGTCGGTTTATAGCTTACACGCAATTTGCTCAAAGATGCCGACACTAGCAGATAAATAGTACTCTCAGCTATATAAAGTTTTCATAGCTTCTAATTGGACGCCTAATACGGACTCCATATGTCCTAGAGGGATAATGGTATCGTAACGAATAAAAGTGACCAATAAAGCCTAAAGCGGAATAGATTTTGTTCTACATTTATTATTTATGTGTCTGAATTTGGTAAATGAATCTATTTGTAAAAATTCTAAAATAAAGAATCTAACAGATATTCCAAAATAAGTCTGGAGGGATTTTTTAAATATATTTGCTAATTTTACCGTATGAACAAATCGTCACTTTCCATTATCAGTGCGCTATACTAACCTAAGCCAACTTTACGACCTTCACTTAGGTCCTGTAATGGATACAGAATAATCTCTCTAGCTCAAATCACCCATTAACTAGCAGCATACTTAATTACATCGCTAGTGGGCCACAGTTAGGCTTTTGACACGGCAGACAAACGCATATATCGTGACTTTGGCCAGTAAAGTCAGTTTGTTGATAAAGTCAATTAGCGGTATCGAAGTAGGGACCCGTATCAAGTGATTCAGCCCACAGTCGCGGCGGCGGTGATATCAGCGCGCCGCCATTGGCCGGGCGTGCCTGAGGGGAGTGGCCTCGGCCCGCCACTTTTTTGTTATACTTTTTTGAGCGGTGCGTAGGCGACCGTAGCTGGCTTTATTCTCTACCAGTCGATTGAAGGCGTTGGTGTGTTATAGTTTATTGCTCTGTTGTCGTTTGAGACGTCACGGGGTATCATGTAAATTGTGGCATTTATTGACGGCAATTTATTCGTGTTCACTATCTTTCGTCTCGTGCTTAATAAGGACTTTATTTCGGAGTTCATCGGTGTGAATTGAGTGTGGTAAGTGTTTTTCAATTATTATTTTATTGCTCATGTTTAATTAACTTTTTTTCATGAAGTTAGTACAATTGGTTTTTATTAATGTTATTGTAAATTCATATTTCAATTGCTTACCTAGGCCTATTAAATGTTTAAAATATTTTGATATCTGCAAAAAAAATATTGAAATGCAAATTATTTAAATTGACGTCAATATTATAATTAAATTTACATTATTTCATAACCTTGATGGGGTCATATCTATTATTTATATTTATTTAATAATTTATTGAAATACTTACCATTTTTTGTTTCTACTAAACGATTATTCATACTGGTATCAAATTACATAAATATAGGTATAAATTATGCTTTTAATTTTAAAATATTTTTACTTTAAAATTTTACTTCACACAATTATTACACCAACTGTTACAACTACCAAAAAGGATTCACACTAACCAAAACATATAATGATAAAGTTAGACATAATTAATGAAAGTATCCGCATCACGCTTCCCATCTTTCTAATTATCCGTAACAACAATCTATTAAAATAATGACATTACTATAGTTACCGGCTTCCATTAATCAAAGCCCACAAGTTTGATGTCTCCCATCATATTTTTTGGGAGTCAAAAAAGGCATAATACCTGATATTTTAAAGGCATTTGCATAATTAGGTGAATTTTATTGCTTTATTGAATTAGGGCCGATGTCAGGCTCAAAATTGAAATCAGCAGGGGTCCTTGTGTTGTTAATTTTGTTTATAGCTTGTATTATGGTCAGTTTTGAATGTTATTCCCATATCTCAAGCTCTATAAAAGTTGTTAGATATTGTAAAGATGGACAACAATAGCGTATTTATGTTATTGATCTTGATTTTATTAGCCTGAGCGCCGGAATGTGTGGGTCATTTCATATTTTTTATAAGCTCGTGTAGTGTCATTTATTTTATGACTGTCGTGTTTGTGGGCAAATGTGTCGTGCTCATAATTTGTCCAATTTACATGTATGTTAATTATAAAACTATAAAATCTATTCGTAATTGCTATTAAATTCGTAATAAAAAATATTTCTATCGATATTTTTACCGACGGCAGCGACGGGTGGCGTAAAGTGTGATGTAAAATAAGTACTGATGAGTTTTATAATTGATGGAAAAATATAAAAGTTTAAGTTAACTGCGTTTAGCACTACTTTCATAAAACTACATATTTACTTACATAAAAATCGTCATTACTTTTTAAACTACATACTTAACTCATTCTAAGAAATAAAGAGGAAAAATAAAGTAAAATATTAATTGTATATTTTATGATATAGTAATTTTAATTACTTCTATGAAATAAAATGTTAATATCTCTTTTTCATCGCAACTCGTAATTTATTATAATCATAAAACTAACAGAAATTACAAAATAATTGCTATGTACTAGTTTATGTTTAAAATAGTAATTACATTTCCTTTATATTCACATTTATAACTCAGAAATGATTTGTGAGTCGCACGCAGACGTCAGATATCTTTATTACCCTTTCAACTGATCTCACGTCTACATTGCTGCAATGTTCACTAAATTGAGTTCTCACATCACAATAGCCTTTGGGAAGACTGATTTTAACCGATTTTTTACTAAAGGGTTGTCCGATCTCAATTCGATTACCATTACCAGTTGCGTAGAGCCGCGCGGCTACCCGGGTCGCGGAACAATTGCTTGGAGGATGACGGCGCGATGGAAGGTCAGAGATCTTCATACACCAGACGATATTAAACCTTCGTGATGACTTGCGGATGCCTCCGGAACGCGAGCAGCATTGTTGATTGTATTAGACTTAATTAGATCTTAATTAACATTCTGGTTTCTCATTACACGGTACTCGATGCTACTAGCCGCGCTCGTAATAGGAATGTCCATTTAAATCCATACCGCTTGTATCTTGATTATTTTTTTGTAATGTTCATAATATTAAAATTGAAGATTCTCCGTTGTTCGTTATGGGGTGATGAAATTGAATCGGATGTTATTGAGATTGTGATTACGATAAATAATATTAGCTTTGTGAATGTTATTAGACGCGCAGATGTTTTTTTTCCAAGTTCTACGATGAAACAAATTATGTAGAAATGTACGGTATTCAAAGTGATAATCATTTGTCTGCCGACAATGGAGTAGCGAAGAATGTAATAGAAAAACTATGCAATGCTCTTAATGCAGTTGGAACAAAGGAATAATTAAATTGTTCAAATATATCTACTAGTGGGGAAGTAAACGATAATGAATTTTATTCCTTTGTGTTTAAGTTAATGTTCCAAGTGATCTAGTCACTTGAGTAAAGGATGATACGTCGAAGGAATTTGAACTTGGTGTAATAGCATTAGCGAGGTAACGTCAGGGTTATCAGGTACGTCAGACATCAGTCAGGGGACGCATGAGTCAGTGGCAGCTGTTATCTGAAGCTCAGCGATATAATCCGAGACGCCATTAACACTTAGCTGCAGACCTAATGGACAAAAACGGTTAATCCCTCAATTCTTAGAGCAAACGATAAACTGCAGAATGGAGATTCCGATGTTTGGATAAATGTTTGTTTGTATGGTAGTGTTCATTAGGTTGGTAGATGTAGCGGGTATGTACGGGTTTCATACTGAAAATTTAAAGACATGATTGTAGGTATACCAATATCTAGAGGTTTTGTTCGTTTTTTTAACTTTTGTTTTGGTAAGTCGTCAGCTAAAAAATTAAATCCGTAATTTTGTTCAATATTAATTGAATTGATTACCATAAAATCACTATTACCTATTTGGCAAAGAAATTAACTATAAGATGGAAATAAGTATCCATTCCTTCTATTATTTGATCTACCATGAGTTTCACGCTACACCATAACAAAACTTTAATTCAATATTGAAAAACGTTCCCAGTAGCTTAAATAGATAAGTTTACTTACAATAGCTAAAACAGTTGATTATCGCCCGTGTCGTTGAAAGGACACAAAAAAATTAATCCTACAGGCGCCTCTAAGTTTCTGTCGTACATAATCCTATTATATTATAATTCTTCCACTATCTACATAAAGGAAATATTATCTAATCTGAATGTATTAAAACCTCCATAATAATTTATCTTTGGATCAACGCAACTAATTGTTTTTCTTTGTCCTTTTTGTAGCCATTCTATTATTTTCTGCGAACATACTTTTTTCAGTATTTATACAGGAAACAAATGGTAATTTTGTAATTGAATTAATAACAACGGATAATTGTAGTCTTGTGTCATATAATCGTGTATTTTATGGAGTTTATTAACGTATTTCCATAGTTAATCGCGTGAAACTAAGATCGGATCAATTATACAGCTAGAGGTAGCCAGAAATTGTTGTAAAAAGTACAGAAATTTTTTCGTTGGACGTAGTTGGTAAATACGGCAAATTATTTTCAATTTACACTTCTCAGAAGTGTCAGAATTGAATTAATTTTGTATCAAATATACAGTTAATTGTTTTCGTTTAGAAGATTCCAAATTAATCACCATAAACTTACTTATTGCTGCTTTAGACGTTAAGGTCTCAAAACAAACCTTTATAATATTTAGTAAATACTGGCACCCACCTAGATTTCGCTTTCAGGGTGTCCAGTATTGCATTTACAATGGTAATTAATTATTCATATTTCTTAGCAATCCAACTTATGATTTAAGTCCAACGAACATTTAATGCAAAACTATAGCAAGTCTAGCAAAGTTAACATAAATCATTGATCGCAAATTTCACACCGCATTGTTAACTCTATAAGGCTGTGTATAAATCAAATTATTACAGTTTTTCTGTACCACCAACTACCAGGGATACAGGGAATTTAATTTATTCGTACCAACATGGTCTACAATTATAGTGGTACGTGAATCGATTAAGGTACAACCACATCGGGCTCAAAGCTTCAGAAACACATTACCTATGCCAAAAGCATGTTCATTTACGGCACTAAACTATGACATTACAAGTTTTTACATTCTTCATAACGACCAGTTATCAATAGTGTATTAAATTATTACGATCTTTGCCAATATTTATTGCGAGGGAATTAATTGAAACACTGTATCGAATACAAACGATATACGTCGACTCGATAATGAATTGTATGCTAAAACTCTCGTTAGGTTTTATTCGCACATTTTCAATTATAGCTTTAGTGTTTATTATGATCAATAAATACTCTATTTTGTAAATTATTGTATATATAGATTCTTTATGTTCTAATTCAGTCTTAACCACTTCACTGTCAACGATGCAGACACAATAGTTAAACAATCAGTGTGTATCACATATGACTCATGGGACAGGGAAGTTATTAATACAGTCACAATATCAAACACAAGTAATTTTTTCGAAGTTTGGCAATTTTTTTGTCATTCAATAGCGATTCGCATAACCGAAAGTTTTCTTCGAAATTGGCGGTAATATAAAAGTCAAGGTTTATTTAACATCCATGGGGCAAACGAACTCGATACCGCTAGAATCGAATAAAAAAATTGTCTAACAATGTATCGATTACTCGGTCAGCAGAGCCAATCAGTGGATAATATTCGTCAATATTAACCGCGGGATCGCTGAAGCGTTGAAATTTACATCTTGATTGCTTTATTTAATTTAACCAAAGTTTTTTTTTTATTAACTCGGCAAAGAGGAAATGCTGGACCGTGTCGCTTAATTTATTTTTTTCGTTTTCCTAAGACAGTTTATTCACGAATTTCACTAAAGCTTTTCAAAATTTTTGTTTCATTTGTAAAGTGTAATTAGGTTTTTTTGATGTCGCATAATTTATATTTCTCCTATCGCCATTTTGCTATGAGTACGTTCATACATTAAAATAATTACCTTGCTGAAAATGAATTCCATTAAAACGACCATCTCTGGGTGTCATAGAAAAAATATATAGAGCGTTTACATGCTTTTGCTATGAGTCGAAAAAAAACTTAATTTACGATCTCGCATAGATGACAGCTATGGTTAACCACATTTTTTGCTGATATAACTTAGAAAAATAAATTAAAAATGTCTATGAGCTGAGAAAATTCTACTACAAACAACACTCAACAATTAACGCCATCTATAACAGGCTATTTTTCATACTTTTTCAAATTACTTTCTGCAATATTTTTATCCTTTCTTTTTCCGTAGTGAAAAACATACATAAGTATCGACTAAATCCATAAAAATCCTAATCAAATCAGCCATTGATCACGAATAAACGACAAAATTACATTTGCACCAAAATACACCAAATAGATATATACTATTAGTATCCATATTTACGAATCAATGCCCGAAAAAATCTGACAATACCGTATATTTTCGTCCTAAAACCTGAGCATTAAGTCTAACTGATGTTGGATTACCGGCGCGTGCGACAGATGCGCGCGCAGGTGCCGCTACGCTCCATAGACAACAGATAGAGCATAGAGCCAGCCGATAGCGGTCTAGCTAATCATTCGTGAACTATAACCAATTTTATTGAGGACTGTCTCCGAATAAAGTAGATAATAGATAGAAAATCTGTGGTCGGTGTGAGGATTTTGTTTTATAACGAGGTTCTATAAATACGCCTCGTAATTTATAAGTTTTGTACATTTGGTTGGAGGTCTACGTTCAGCAATGGGTGTTACTAGGCTCATACGATGCTGATGATGAAAAAGTTGGTGTTAATCACGATAAGACTGGTACTTCTGCTTACAATATAATGATACATACTTAATAATTGGTAAACTGTGCCTGTTATTTCCAATTGGAGGATTTTTGATGTCTTGGAAAAAATTATGACAATGAGTAACAACATTATCAGAATGTTTCTGACTTCCATAAATACCTAGACATGTTTAACCTACAACTAAACTCCATAATATGGAAAATTATTCTAATTAAATTGTTTGTGGTTTATAGTACAATGAGTAGGTACATAGAATATCGATAAATTTTAAAAATATTGTTGAAACTATTTTTCCTTCAACAACAAACAAATATTCCGTTATGACGTAGCGTTAAAAACAAAAATACCAGAAACATTGCCTACGCCTAGCTGTAATTTTATCCTTATAATGTTATATTTGTTATTGATTAGGAATTACCATACATGGCCGACAATTATGGTTTTTACACTATTCTTCGGGATTTTATGACACAATATCCGACCGCGGTTTCTCCCGCGTCCCGACAGAAATACTTATCTACTCCACACGCCTGGATAACTAGCAAAAGTAAATGGAGCTTCGTTGATAAATGGGCTATCTAGCACTGAAATATTTTTTCAGATTATCGATAATTAAACAGACTCTTCAGCTTTATGATACTGGTGTAGGTTACTTTGATGTGATAAGCCGTATTATTTTCATCATTCAAGGCATTCTAACATTCAAGGTATGATCCTATACTCAGATATTTTCTGGTTCTTCAACTGTACTCAGTAACAGTTAGCAACGATATCCTAAATAGATTTAAATCACCATGAAATTAGAGCCATTCCAAGATCCAAATTATTAATACCACTTAAAATTTTACCGTGAACAATCCCGTCTCACTTTTACACCAGCTAAACTATGCGTAAGACAAAAGGCGACTACTTATCAAAAACAAAAGACAGTTTAGATTACTTTTTTTGCACCGTTTAACACACACGCGATATTCAACCCAATTACTGGGCATTAAAGTTCAGTTTGTAGTCACAAAATATTGGAACGAAATTAACCGTTTAATTATTACTGAAATGCAATTAAACACTTGTTTAATTGGATCTCTCTAGTTGATTAACTGCGCTAATTGTTTCTCAGATATAACGAATCGCTGTCTTAGTCCGGTTAGAGAAATATGCGACTAATTAACAGCATTACGGTAATTCTTGCTTTTGTGTTTTTTTTCTAGTTCTTGGTCGACTTTGTTGACATTGTAAGCTACAGTTCTCTGGTTAATTGCCTTTGAAGAATGAACAAGAGATGTCTCAGCTGAGCAAACTCTATCAATTTTGCTCACACTGTCTGGGATAAACTATAGACTATAGCTATTCATCTATAGTGGTTTACCGCAGTTTCACCCGCGTCCCCTGGAAACGTCTTACCGTATCCTGATAAAATACTTAGGTACCTATGGACTATGTAATCCGGGGATAGTGTAGCAATGAAAGAATTTTCCAAACCAGTTGTGTAGTTTCGGAGCCTTAGGTTACAAAACAAACAGTATTTTTTCGCATTAGAATATTAGTAGACACTTATCAAAGATATCTGAGTTCATCAGTGTAAACTAAACAGGAAATTACTTTTCAAGCACTCCACTTTTTACATTCCTATTAATAAAAGTTAAAATATTAACTTTTCTTCTATAGTTTATTGCTATCAATAAAAATGTTAAGTTAAAATATTCTAAGTTATAAACACTTTTTTCTAACTAAATGGTGATAATTTCTGTTATAAGTACATTGCGGTAACAACGTTATGGGCTCCCATGCGAGACGGTACTAAAAAGCATTTTATTTCACTATTAAGGTACGTTTTGGAAGCGAGCTTTCGACTGCAACTGCCGAACGCCCCTTTTTTTGGATGGCATCTCGCAGTTCAGCCAAGAAGGCTGTCTACTGCTTAACCGGACTTTTGCGCCGACTCTTCGTGCAGCGACTGCATAAAATCGGTCAATATCTGAGGGCGACTGTACGTCTAACTGCCTCTTCAATCTAAAACAATTTAATGTAGATACCTACATGCAAGCCAGCAGTGCAACTGTGGTACGTGCGGTCTGCAGTTGCAGATAACAGCTCGCTTCTAAAACGTACCTTTAGCCTCTTTCTAGTTGTTTTGAAATGCAGATAAATAGACCCTTGCTGTTTTGCATTCCATATTTGGAATATGCCAATGTGAATTAATTCGTTAGATATTAAAAAAGGCACTAAGTACTGATATTTATAATTGTTGAGCGTTGTTATTTCTTCGAGTGTGAGGGAAAAAGTTAATTAGATCTTGCAAGATTAGGCATGTAATTTGTTTTGGTATTTACTTATGTATTTTTTTAGCTTCCGACAACGGTTTCATCTCTATGTCCCGGGGGAAAAGTGGTCTATCCATACCCTTTTTGTTTCAAATCGGACCTTTAGTTCCTAAGATTAGCGCGTTCAACAAACAAACTCTGCAACTGTATTATATAACTACAGCTAAAAAAATCAATCTCAAAGGCATCCTTCATAACAACCACTTTAAGACCATTGAACCTCCAAAAATCATCAACGTTTTTCACACAAATACTTCTCCTCTTATTAACGACATATTTTTATGGCTTCCCATTAACTTTCTCACTTGTCAATATAAACACGTCGTTTGTGGCTATCTTCATCGGTGCTTACATTTTATTCTTCATAAACAATGGCGTTTAAAGAAAGCGGATGTTTAGTATTGCAATTTAGATGGGCCCCGTTGGTTTGTTATAAACTACATTTTGTTATTAATATTGTAAATGCGAAAGTTTTATGTTTGTGTCGAAGTTTGTCCCATTTTGTTGGTGTGAAATCATATCATGATCTCTCCCGCTGTGGGTGCAGCGTGATGGAGTGTTAGATTCTTATTGACTAACACCAACCATGTTTCTTCTAGAGCCCTTTGTGTACCATGGCTGCGGTAACTCTTTCGAACAATCTTGATCCTCTCTCACGCCCAAACTACTCAATGGATTTTGATGAAACTGCAGTAATGTAGCTTATATATCAGAGTAACATATAGGCTATATTTTATTGTCTGGGTATAGAAAGTTATCCCTCGGAACGCGGGTGGAACCGCAGGAAATAGTAAAGTCTTTTAAAATAATGAAATTATATCTTGTTCAATATAAAACTGTGAAGTTCACGTAACATTGCCTTCTGGTTAAATTGCTGATTTTATCTCTGTATTAGTTTTGGTATTATGGTGTTCATGTTTGTTCATATGTGAAGTTTTTGCTAATAAACTATCTATAGTGTTGTGTATTTGTTTTGCGACACGTTGTAAATTATTTTTCTTGTCTAACTCGTTTAGGGCCATATGTGTCATCGTATTTTATGTTGCTAATTGTAGTGGCAATAGTTGTTATTTTACTACCTTAGCAATTTTATTATCATCTGAAATACTTCTTTAATTTAGTTCTTGCTTAGTTCTGCGTACTTTATTCATTATCTTCATCACATTTTGTATTGACATACCTACACCTTAGAGTCTTTCTTTTAAATGCTATCTTGCTGTACCCATCAGGGTCCACAATTATAACAGCTGTTTTATATTTCCACCTTATACAAGTACATTATGGAGTATATAAAACAATATGACTATGAATAACATATCTTTTCTTTGTTACAGAACTCAATTCGAACTACTTCATCATTTTCTACTTTCCCCACTTCATCATGGGTGTGTCTGAGCCCGGTTCCTCCACCACCCCTGACCTGCCTCCGATGGAGCACGAGCGTCCAGGGTCAGGCAGCGGTCTGGATGATGAAGACATTCCTCAGAGGAAGCAGAGGAGATATAGAACTACCTTCACCAGTTATCAGCTCGATGAGTTGGAGAAGGCTTTCGGGAGAACTCATTATCCTGATGTTTTTACTAGGTTAGTGTTATAATTAATTTATTGCATTTCCTCGATACGCTTACCTACATAACATTATAGCAATCATATTATCCCTTAAATATTATGTTAATTTTATAGTTGAACAGTTACATTATATTATTTTTTACACATTATGTTAGTTTTATCATGCTAATTGTAAATTATGAAAGTCTGACAATTGTATTGATAGATTATGCAAAAGGTTATTCGAAGTTAATTCCGTATTAAAATACCTCATTATTGCGAATAAAAACAGCGAAGTGGTCACAACTCCATCTTGAGAAAACAACTTTATTAAGACAACAATGTTAATAAAACATTTTTATTGTTACAGAGAAGATCTTGCTTTGAAAATCGGCCTCACCGAAGCTAGAATACAGGTAAGGATATTTATACAAATTCGATTTTTTTTCGACAATAAATTAGTAATTTTTGTTCTCTGCCCGCATTTTGGGATCATCCATATATTCATCGAGGCGATATAATTAAGTCAATCAAAACGTCGGTTAAGGTAAAGTAATAAAATCAAAGTGCGTTTTGTCAGCGGTGCGACAAAAAGTCGCACGTTAGGCCCCCTGCAGACGCGCGACAGGACGCCGACTTCACAAGTCACGCTCACTCGAATAGTTTACACATTCCGAACTCTATTAATATGGCACATAAAATTTAGTTGTAAATACCGCTTTTGATAATAACACTAGTTAATTTACGCAGTTGGATTCAATTATCTTGATATTCATGATATGGTATTTTCAATATGTTTTTTTAATGATGATGCTGTTTAAAAATCGAACTGATTCCCACGAAGGAAGTCGGATAGGTCATGGCTGTGTTACATACTTAATTTCATTTTAAAAAAAAAACTAATTAAAATAAAACAATTAAGGAAGGAAGACCACATCCTAGACCTGCGACTGCAGGTCAATAGTGATTCTTCATTAAATCGCAGAATAATATACCGTCGTAGGAAAAAAACAATTAGGTAGACGCATTCGTAATTTATAGGAAGGTATTGTAATTTAAATTAATGATACGAGCAAATTAAACACTTTAATTGGACGCTATAATCAATTTCAAATTAAAAACGTGACTAAAATTACTTTATTTTTTCTTCGATTTTCAACAAACATAATTATTTAAATCAACATTTCAATTCAATTAAGAGACCTTTACCTTGCAAACTACAAACTTTTAGTCGGCCGATATTTTGTTTTGACTCAGTGTGAAGATGAATGGAAGTACATACGTAACAACGATAGGATTTGATTGAAATCACAATTTTCTAAAAAAAAAAAAACATTTTTTTAAATCATCGGACCGACTAGCGACTGTTTAGTCTACAGTGTGTGCGTGGGCTT
Organism: Helicoverpa zea x Helicoverpa armigera; assembly: GCA_033682625.1. NCBI lineage: Eukaryota > Metazoa > Arthropoda > Insecta > Lepidoptera > Noctuidae > Helicoverpa > Helicoverpa zea x Helicoverpa armigera. The sequence continues at coordinate 10,279,781 of JAWIIS010000028.1, forward strand.
AAACTTAATAAAAAAATCATTCCAGTTGTTTTCTATTTTTATATTACCTCATTACCATCACACCCTAGTTTATGTACGTCAATTCATAGATAAGACGTGAAAGTGTAGATTTTCACACGTTGCAGTAAAGTTATGACAGACAGACAAACAGTCCCACGCGTGTTGCCAATCAAGTAATCAGTTACATTACATTATTTTATATTTATGTGTATTTATGCCTCATGATTTTATTGCCCTCGACGTTTTATAACGAAGTTTGTACAAGTCTTAATACAGTTGAATGGTCATTTACAATTTGCAGAAAGAAAATTAAAAATTATTTCGAAAAATCCAAAAACTTTAAAATAATATTTATATTTATTTATTTTTTATATCTATTTTTTTATCAACAAAACGAAAATAAAACTCGTGTTTAAAACTATCCGAGTAGTAAATATTTTAAAAGGTACTCTTACTTAGAAAAAGTTGGCTAGCTCCGTTTACTATGACCATATAAAAGTAACATTAAAGAAGGAACATTCCCATTTAAGCACTGTTAATTTACATTAATTAAATTGAGTGCTTTATGTAGAAAAAAAAAACAGTTTTTTACGTTTCCCTTTTTTTTTATAAAATGCTGTTATAGTCAACAGTATCATTCTATGTAGCTAATAGGAATTGCTTAAGACACGGCACAATTAATAAATTGTACAAAACAATAACACAATTACTCAGGAATTTGTTACAAACCAAAGATTTATGATTTCTTTATGCACTTACTTATAAAGTTAATAACACTCATTGTGTGTTAATATTGTAATAAATATGATTTAGAAACACTCGAAGCATTATTTTTTACTTATATAGAAATAATTAGCAAATAGTTGTAGTTTTAATAATGGCCATATCAAGCTGTATTGAACCTATTCACATACTTAATATGGCGTAATTTTAATATGTCAATTTAATACTTATTCGGCCCCAACTCATTAAGTAAACGCAAATAAATTCCTCAAAACGCATAACCGTTAAAATTTAACAATTTTCAAAAAGGTCACGTTGGGAATTTCGTTTTTTTCATAACACACTCAAAGTGCACTATTAAAAGAGATTAAAGCGATTAATATCTGTCATTACGTTGTCGATGTATGGTCACCGTGGTGTATCAACCTTCCTTATATGACATGTGGGGAAACGCGACTCCGCCCGTACACATATCGGTGGAACGACACCTTAATGATCACTTAATCACGGCATACGAGACCGTCGGATGTTTTCATTAATGTCCGAGTTGCTGCAAAATTGGAAATACGACTTTGTTGGAAATTGCCAATTACTTAGAAAACGTTGATAAGTTTTTTTACGTGTGCAACTTATTGGAAAGTATCTATTTTTTGTTGGAACTCCGTTGAAATGTGAGGAGCATGATATTCTGTTGATAGATTAATTTGTATGTATCGGTCGTGATCTTTTCTATTAAAGTGAGCTCCTATAAGGAGTCAATTCGCATTTTGCAATGTAAGCGACACATTATAATAAAATAGTGCAATTAGTAATTTATTCTTATGTCGAGGAATTTGCATGGACAAGTCACAAATTACATAGGTAGGTAATGTTTTGTCCGGAAATTATTGAATATATCAAAAGCAGCTTTGACACACAAGGTTAATTATTACTTATCACATAATAATTATTATTGTAAATTGTGATTTAAATATTGAGTTATGTTATTTTATGTAATTATAATCCGCTACCAAAATTAATAAATCACATATGTGCATTTAAATCTATAATCCTGACGGACAGAAGTATCAAAACACGTATGATTAATATGATGTCATATTTTTGTATACTTTAATAACTTAATTGATATAGTAATTAAAGAGAAACACAATTTGATTAATCATTTCAACGAACAATTTAATAACGGTTACAAAAAATAACTGTTCGGTCCCATCGCGAGGCAGAAAGCAGATCTTTGAGCAATTTCTTTAATAGGTACTATAAAAGTTAATTGTGGCGCCGATATAATTAAAATATAAATAGTTTACACTAAAATAATTATCAATAGATAATAAATAAATAAATAATAATAATAGTCAGGTCCATGTAACATAGCTAACCGCGTATTAATTAAGTTTGCCTTCAATAGCGAGCTCCGGCTAATGACTAGGAGTTCCATTTATGTCCAGTTTAGGCCTTTGCAAGCAACACGCACACTGACTCCTAATCAACTTTGATTTATGTTAGATTTCTTGCGTTTTTTTATAAAATACCCACTCATAATACTGTCCGTAGGTCGTAAACTTTCTACTTGATTGTTTAATTATGTTCAAAAACTTATTAAAAAAGCTAGAAAGCAAGCTTATAAATCTACGAGGAAATTGATTAGCCGTACATAATGAGTGTTGCCATCGCATAATACGATAATTTTCGAAATTGAGGAAAAAGTATTTAATGTTGCTGGGTGGATGTTAATTTGTCCATTTTTAAAGTTCAACCGTGGCTTTAGCATAATGATAATTACATTTAACACAGTCGGTATTGTGTGAAGCCATTATATTAATTAATTTTGTTGCTGTAAGTAAATTGATAATATAGGGATTGTTATTTTTGTACTATAATGTTCATGCGCAGTTATGTTTTTCCTTTTTAAGGCTTCATTTCACCTTTTAACTAACGTAGTATAATTTTATTAATGACTTTCCTTATTCGGTCCTTGCCTGCATTCCTTTCACTAGAAAAAATAGTTGTATCCACCTTCTAAACCCGACATTTCTTTGTCACCAGGTCTGGTTTCAAAACCGTCGCGCGAAATGGCGCAAACAAGAAAAGGTTGGGCCCCACGTGCACCCATACAGCGGGTACCTGGGAGGGGCCCAGCCGCTGCCCACGTCAGCCACATTGCCGGGTCCTCCACACCCGCTGTCACAACTTGGCTTTGGACTGAGGAAGCCTTTTGATGCTGCACTTGCTTCCTTTAGGTGAGTTGATACAAAGATAACTTCTTAAAAGAGAATCATGGAGTTCCATAGCTTGTAAACCTGAAGCCATATTTTTTTATCTAAAAAAACAGGTATTCATATATCAACTGTAGGTAATTGTTTTACTATCGGAATCCGTTTAAAGTGACCTTTATGCAGATGCAAATCATACAAAAAGTTTACACAATTACTAATTGAATTATTTGTCTACAGGTACGCAAGCACACCTCTATTCGGAGCACAATACCTCTCCCCGCTATCGCGTCCGCCTCTCTTCGGGGCCCCACTCTACGCGACATCACCCGCTCACTTCCACTCCCTCTTCGCGAACTTAACAGTTCCCGAGCCGCCCCGACTTTCTCCCGAGCAGTCCCGACCGGCGCCCGACCTATCGCAACACTCGCCCGATCTCTCCCGACCGTCGTCCGGACATTCCCGATTGTCGCCCGAAGTTGCCCGATCTCCAGCGCCATCCATGTCGCCTCCGATATCTCCGGGCAGTGAAAGCCTGCATATGCAACCAGTAATGGACGATGTTCGCACGTCAAGCATCGCTGCTTTAAGACTAGCTGCGCGAGAGCACGAACTTAGACTAGAATTGTTAAGACAGCGAGCTGATCTGATGTGTTAATTAGGAAAATTATTTTCTTTTATGATTTTTTGAATAGTGTAAATATTATTTTGAGATTTGAGACATACCTAGATTTGGTATCCAGACGTGTATTTTTTGATATTGTAAATAAGTTAATGTAAGCATGTTAATTTAGTTTTTAGTTTTCCTATCGTAAATCCGTCCTTGCCTTGTAATTATTATTATAGTGATAAATAAATAAATACAGTTATTTTTAATCACCTTGTTTTCTTTTGACTTATAACCATATACAATTTCATTACTTACCCATAATTATATTGAAAACTGCAATAATAAACAGAAAGGCCAAAAATGACGTGGGCCTAATTAATTACAGTAGGTAATTAGAAAATCTAGATCGTTTAGCAAAAATTAACTTAGTGAATCATGATAACAATTGTGTAAGTAGATAGGCACAGCATATACTAAATTACATTCAACTATTTAAAAGAAAGAAACATCAAATATGTACTAGATACACATACATAGGTAGAAATCATCTATTAACATTGGCCATACCTCAATAGAAAAGGATGACTCAATCCTTCAAGACTGGGGTCATTAATCGCACGTTTCTATCCATAGATAACCATACTACGGTCTAAAGATCGCCATGACAGCCTAATGTAATTAATATCAATGGTTTCATCCGCAAAATATGGCTTTGGCCAATTTGTACGGCTCTGATAGAAAGCGGATAGCGATTTGAACGAAATTAATACCTTATGGAAAGATAAGAACGAAAGTTAAGGAGGTAGTTGATTTCGTGATGTGACTTGAGTTGAGTTCGCCAAGAGTGGCGAAGTTATCCATAATACTGTAATCAGAGGGTTGCAGAAGACAGTTATAGACTTAAGTTAGTGATCATCGATTATAGAAGTCTATTCCTGTGCTTAGCCATGATAAATGCAGTAACTATAGTAAATAATACCAAAGTTTTTTTTTCAGTCCATATTGTTTAAACTCTAGGGCCTAGGGAAGAACATATACTACTTTCATTTCTGGCCATCTTGTGACAGACCTATATAAAAAACAATCAAACATGAAGAATATGAAAGTCAGCCCGTTTCATTGCGAAGACAATCCAAGCCAGATTTCTTGGAGCAGAACCGTCAGGAAACTCGACCCCAAAAATATAATTAATGGGAAAAGAAGAAGAAATATAAATAAGTAAATGATGTGCATAAGCACCTTTTTGGGTGCTATCTTGCAACTTGCTATCTTGGGCGAGCGATAAATCCGCTACCCGCTAAAATTCGCACAACAGCTTCCTCACAATCCAACACAGCAATGATTCACCGTCAATCACACACAATCATCACCAATTTGGCATTAGTCACCCAAGGCCGGGTGAAGGGACGAGTCTACGTGATCAGCCAATTATGCCTGACCTCCTCTCTTCATGGGGTGACTGCGGTTTTGAACCTAGATTGTGACTACGTAAGTATGGCTCATTTTGTATGTTTCGGTAATTAGTGGGAATTTTTGAATTTTAAATTGGGATGGTGATGATTGTAATTGTTGTTTGATTGGGTCTGAATGTTAGTTGCGATTTTGTAGATAGCCATAGGTAGTACAGTGGCATCCTGATTGAAATGATTCCTGAAGTGCATGTAACTTAATTATTTTTGGGGAATCGGTTAAAAGAGTTTGAATTTAGATATCAATATACAATCAGCGACTAATCGAGAATACGTTGCACAAAATTAGCAAATGTGTCAAAAAGGTACCTTCAATTGTATACGGTAAATTTATATAAACACCGGCCAAGTGCGAGTCGGACTCGCGCATGAAGGGGTACCAGAGCAAAAATGAGCAAAAAAATCACGTTTGTTGTATGGGACCCCCCAAAATATTTATTTTGTTTTAGTTTTCAGTATTTGTTGTTATAGCGGCAACAGAAATACATCATCTGTGAAATTTTCAACTCTCTTTTAAGCCCACCCTCGTCCGATATGAGTACGATGGGGTTGACATATCCTAGTGGGTAAAAACGCCGAATTTGAAAAATATAAAAAAGAACCTAGGAAAAATACATTCTATTATTTAATTACATACATAACACCTAACATTTATTTATACACAGTAATAAAATAGTTACAAGTATTACTTATTGCAATTGTCATGCATTTACTTTTAACAACGGTACTTATTTTGGTTTGCTTGACCTTTCTTATACCAATTAATTAATCTTACTATATCTATAAATACATTGACTAATATAATGTTTGTTTGTTAGAAAATACTAAAACAATTAAGGTCCGTCAAAATAGTAAATCTACTGAAAGATTTTTGAAAGGAAATCATATTTCATAATCAACCTTTTCTAATTACAACCTCATTATCTTTCAACTAAACTTTTATAGTCACTAACCGCCGATTCCAATATCCTATCCATTGTGTTGATGTGCTTACTAGATATAGGGCTTTGACATTACCAGCCTTACTACAAAAACTCAAAAATCTGTTGAACACTTGTCTAAACAGTGTGGCTGCAAAACGGACCTTATTTCAACATCATAATCAGATTTTTTTAGACAAGTGTTCAACGTTTAAAAGTTTTTATGGTACGACGGTACTTGTTTGGGGCTAATGTCAAATTCTTTCTCTAGTGACCGACCAAACAAAAGATAGACAGAATATTGGGAGCGACTCTTAAACGTAACAGCTTGTTTGATATCGATAGTCGATTACACAATCGTAAAGCACTATTTTCTTTACGACAATCAAGAATACATAAAAGGGGTCCTTTTCAAAATTATATTTAATAAACATCAAAATTTTATTAGTATTTATTTGACAAACAATTACACGCATCCTTTGTGATGATAATGGCGCTTATCATAAGATTTTATGAGCTTCGCCGGCCGGCAGACTGCGAGTAGTGATGGGGAATATTATCGATATTGGTTTGTTATGCATATTATTAGATCATTTTGGGAAAATCACTCTACTTAGTCGTAAAGCTGCTGAGGCAATTGTTTTATTGATAGTCGTGTATGATCAACAGAATAAATATAAGGCAGAAATTAAATAAACTCAAAAGATTGAACTTGAATGAATATGTTTTCTAAAATTACCAAAATTCTTTAATGATGTAACCGTGTCCGTTTATTAGAAAACGGATAAGACACGGATCACCAAAAATCAATCAAAAGATCATTCGACTAGGTATACTAACAAACTAAAATTGCTCTAAAGGTCACACATAGTTACCAATACCAATTTCCTAAATTAAATTTAAACTCCTATTATTATATTGAATTTTCTAATATCAACAGATTAAATAAGTGGCGTGGCAAATCGATTTCCACGACTATTCGAGTATACAAATGTTTATCGATACAATTATCGATAACGCCGCGCCATTGCGATCGATTTTTTAGTGCTGGATCCATGATGGTGCAAGCGCCTGCGCCTGGCTAACTTTTATTCACCGATCTTTAGGTACCGGAGTTTATAGCTTGTCGTAAATTATACGAAGGAATAAAGACGTTTTGTGAACGTAAAACGATGCTGGTACGTTTCCATTTAAATTATTTTAAATACACTCACGGTTTAATGCGGCAGTATTTATAATAAGCTTTGTGTTGAATCAATTTCGCTTCAATATTTGGCATCGTTGTGTCGCGCTCTAACTTATATGTTTGTTTACGTCTCCTGTCGCAACTCGTGCATAGTCATCGATATATTTCCAGTTTGCTAATTTACAACACTGCTTTAAATATTTTATTACATGATTAAAAAAAGAATTATGATTTTAAGAGACATCAGCTCAATCAAATGTTGGGTTTTAAATAAATTAATCAAATCTAATTTCTGCCTTTTGGTCATTAAAATATAATTATTTAGATTGGTTATGGTGATGGATATACTTGCGTCATGAATTTCGCTTCAGAAAAGAGGATTTAGTATATTTATTACGAGTTTGTCCTGCTTAACTGCTAATTAAATGAGTTTAATTTGTAATAGAGTGAATGTTTAATTAATTTTACGATCGTGATGGCGATTTTGTGTCACCAATTAGTTGGTCATAAGTAATCGTGTTAGTTTCAGAATTCTGGTTTCAAATAATTAAAAAGAAAACTAGGTACAAGTTGCTCACCTCTTTGCCGGATTAGAAAAAATACATATCCAATCGTAGAGGTACGCATTTCTTTAAATGACCATCGACCTTCTCTTTTCAAATATTTGAATTGGTTACAGTACCTACTTAGGTACACTCCTGTTTTTCCCCTTTTCATTCAGGTCCCGAGGTAACAACATCTGATAAAAACTGTCCTCCTTTGCCATGAAAGTGGTTCGGCGATAATTTACTTATACGTTGATTAAATAGTTATATGTACTTTGTATATCTTTTAATCATTTTAATTTAATCTGGTGCCCGAGAGCGACGTCATGGATAGAGCGAAGTGGAAAAGAAAAATAAGGAAAGCTGACCCCACCACCATGTGGGATGCATAGCAGGAAAGAGAGAGAGAATTTAATCTGGTGTCTTCCAGTTTTTTTATCATTCTGTCTGTCTATTTTTCCACGAGTTTTAAATGATTTTTTTTCATTAATTTGAGTCAATCTTCTCAATTATCTTAGTTTGTTATATTGATACGCAAGTGGCAAAGTTAATAGTATCTTTTCCCACCAATTAAGCAAATAAAACAATTACAAACCGGCGCACTATGACTATTGCGCCAAAACACGTAATCAATTAAGTCATAATACATTTTATAAATACATACTAATAATTACTCAAAACCATGGAGAACAAAATGACTAAGTAGCCGAGATGTCATAACGCAATATCTCCTATGAAAGTAGCGCGCCAAAATGCGGGTGTTCGGGGGACGAAGAACGTTACTTGCTCCGTCTTTACAACCCTTCTATGGAACCCGTACATTATTTTCAAAATAAAATCACCAATCAATCAAGACCAAGCTCTGACAGATTGATTTTGATTTGACAAAAAATCCGAACATCTCGTTAGTTCTAGTAACTGATCACACCTACCGCACTTTGCTTGACCCACAAGAAGGCGCCTGACCTACCTTCCTGATGGCATCTCCGCTATCTTTCGTTCCTCCGTGCTCAAAACTAATAGTTTCAATACATAAGAACACTGGCGAGGCCCAATTAGTAATAATATTATTTACAACATACCCTAACATAAATTTTTATAGCACTATACATTGATTAGTATAACGAGCTAGATACTGTTTGATGATCGAATTAACATTTTATAGAAATTAATCGATTTTCTATTTATATCGATATGCCATAAACGTCTAGTTATCGCTAATAGTAACATATGGTACTGGGCCAACTGTTATTGTTTCCTGTTTGGGCTTTAATCAGTTTTCTAGAGAAATTCTGGAATTCTTTTATGATGTGCCCGAGTATTCATGTTTTAAAACATCGTCCACATTACCTTTTAGTGGGAGGCCTTTGCCCATATGTGGGACAGCATGGGCTAATAATAAAAAAAAACGTCGACTCAAAGAAAGGCAGTTAAATCACCATTCATATAAAATGGCAAACTTAGGACTGGAAAACAAAAATAAGTATTGGGAATCCTATTTCACTGAGAATTTATTAATTTATTGCTTCAAAATATTGTTCATTTATATACAAGAACAGGGAAACATCAATATCAAGATTAAGCATGGCCAAAAGGCTGGCTGTTGAAGGAGCACTAGAGATGATTAAAGTATAATCAGAGGCACCGTTTGCCTTCACGACAAATTAGCCGGCCTTAGCACAGCTGTTTCTAGTACCTAACATTTATCTGAACCATCAATTTCTTCACATAAACTATCCACTAATAGCACATTAGATAATTTCCCAACATAATTGATACAACATTGTATAAATGTACTCTTTGAATACCCACACACTGGAAACTAAACAGTCGGCCGACAGTTGACCTGATGATAAGAAAAAAATATATATATTGATTCCAATCAAAGTTTTCAGTCAATCTAACACCGGCTTAATACCTGATCTTTGTAGTGTGCGTAATTCATTTTCATACTGATTTAGGAGTCGAAACAAACTATCGGCCGACTTACAGTTTGTAGTCTGCTAGTACTCTTTCTAGCAATAATTACTTGCAATGTGCAAGTTTAGTAATTAATCGTTCGGATTCAAGACTTAGAGGTATACTTGAAAGGCGCCGCCACCTTTACTTAGTCACACATACAACAGTTATTTTGTAAACACATGTTAGCTTTCTAAGTTAGCAATAACTTGACAGTTAGTTTTCAGGTACTTAGTATTTTGTAAAGTTGAGAAAATAAGCATTAAGTTTAATTAAATGTGACGAATGATTCTCGGGTGTGATATTCAAAACTTTATGTTTACTACCTATTAGGTATACCGCGGTTTCATCCCGCATCCCGGGGAACTTCTTTGCGTACCAGAATAAAATATAGCCTATGTTTGTCGGGGATTATATAGCTTTCTAGCAGTGAAATAATTTTTCAAAATGGGTTCAGTACTTTTGAAGTATTTAGGTTGCAAACATTCAAAAATAAATAGGTACCTTATTGTATTGGTATAGAAGTACAGACTACCAGAATCAGGAAACGTGAGTAGGTACATGTTAACATTATTAAAAAATATCGTAGTAGGAACTCTATTTAACCAAATTAACACTGAAATTCAATTATTCAGCAACAAAAAAAGTCAAAGGTTTCGACTTCTTTTTTTTTGTAAAATCATTATTTATAAGGAAAGCCTAATTATAATATTTACAATTGCCTACTTTTAATTTATAATCAAATGTTTTTTTTCTTTGTAAGTTTCCTGATTGCGATATTCTAATGAGTGTTAAAATGTAACTAGAATTAAAATAACTGAATAGCAAGGTATTGTGAATAACACGTTTCAGATAAGTTGCCTTAGTGTGAAAACATTTAACAACTTATAATAGCTTTAACCGCTCGTTAAGAGTATTTCACACATTGGCCGGGTAATCACAGACTTTGCTGGTTATTGTGGAATTAATTAGGCAATAGCATGGAGTAAGGAATGATGAGTTGAGATGCCATAATGCAGGTAGGTCAGGCGCCTTCTACTACGTCAAATACATACAGTGGGAATTACTAAAATGATCAGTTAAGAGTGAACTAAAAGTGAGGTCTGTCAACGATTTTTGGTATTACAAAAAATAGTCGGGTCTTAAAAGGCAGGTAAGGGCGAAGACAGTAACGTTCCTCGTCCCCTGTACACACGCATTTTGGCGAGCTACTTTCTTAGGAGATTTTTGGTTATGGCACCTCCTCTTGTCATTTTGTCTTGGAATTAATTAGGCAATAGTAAATTATTTAATGATGTTTTGGAGTGCTAGAGGAAAGGAAAGCCAAGGGTATTGTGTTAATCATGAAAGTAGGTTGTAGTAGTTTCAGGGCCCTGTAGACTGGTTACTGACATCTCCATACTGATCGGCTCGATCTTTAAAGTGTTGATTTTAACCAATTTCAAAATAAATATGCTCAAACTACTTATCAGTCGATTAAAATTCTATGGTATACCTATGGGTGTGATATTTGTCTTAGTTCTCTGAGCTTGTGCATACAATAAACAATACAATAAATTCTAGAATTTAGCAGTAATCGATTAAACTGAAGGTGAATTATTGACGTAATTAATGTAAGGACGGTAATTAATGTAACTAAGTATGTATTACGTAAGAAATCAAAAAAACGCAAGTCACAAGGTCGCTTCATGTTTTCGAAAATGCTAATGAGCTATTTTTTTGCAAAATTTAGGCAATTTAAATCATTTTACATTCAAATTCTCTAGCATTTTTAATTTAATTGAATACAATGGATTAGACCTAATTTACAATTGTTAAAAATAGAGGTCGAATGTTGGTAACTATATGAATTTTGATTTCAGACAGGTTTACATAATACACACACACGCACACAGACATAGTAGGTATAGTATCCACTCGATTCCGTTCATTTCGGCTCTTAAACTATAAATAAACAAAAAACATTGATTATGAGTAATCAACGTGGATTCACAAAGCGGATGATCGCTAAGGGCCGTTACACACTGCTGAGACTTGAAGAAGTTTTGACAACATTATATAAGAAAATAATGCAACCGAAAACTTTGAAAAATAATTTAGTTTGCAACCTATTGAGGAAGCTTTTCTCGAGATGCAATAAAATAGGCGGGTTTAGACTCTTGCAAAAAAAATGTAAGGTCCGGTCGGTTTAAATTTATTCTTAACCCTCTTTCGAATTGGCTAGGTAAAAAAAAATTATGAACTTTTTAAGAAAAAAATCTAAAAAAAAACTTCCACAATTTTGTGTGTACCCAAACCTTTATAATCGGTCGAGATGAAACCGTAGCCTGGTCGTCATCGGCCAAATTAAATCTAATTTATGTTGATTGAATTCGTAATAGAAAACTATCAACACTACACAAAACGGTTTTGGACGCTGTTTTCAAATAACCAAGGGGTTTGTTATTAGTACACTAGACCCTATTATGGAATAATGTTGTTTTATGATTGTAGAAAGATTTAAAGGTCAGAGAAGGTGACAGCCGTGTTTTAATTGGGTAACTTCGTTAAAGGGAGTAAAATTGTAATGAATTTGTATAGAAAAACCTTATATTCTATGGTTCTTACAGATAAATTAGTGATTTTTATAATTAGCCCACAATTCTTCAAAAATCGAAATATATTTTCCGCCTACTCTGAAGGTCAGCTTACATTACAATTAGATAAATAATTCATAGTCTGTACGGTTTTGCATATAATACTAAGCCTATATGATTAATTAATAGGTTTAACAATTACGCAAAAAGCAAAAAAAAGTAACTAGCATACATTGCATATTTTTTTCGAAATCTACTACATATTAATATTGTATTCAACTTGTTAATTCAATTATTCTTAAATCTCATTTCGTAAAATCTGTACATATTTTTTTGGAAACTCTTATATTTTTTTACGAAAAAAAGACTTCATCTTTCAAAATTTTTTGACGTAATATTTATGCCTCCAAATGGAACATAATTATACAGTTCTGACCTACCCTTTGAATAAATAAATATAACCAATTCAATACAATAACGTTATTATGTAATATATCTAAGTATTTAATTCACGACTATTAAGTATTCTTTGACCGAGCGTCTTTGAAGGAACATTCCATAATTAATGCAAGTTAAACAATGTCTAATATACGATTTTAATTAAGTTTTGACGCAATTTGCAGACAGCTATTTAGCACAAGCTTCCTGCCGCAGTTTCGCCCGCTTACAAGTTGACTCAAAGTCAAAATCAAGTCATCTTATTTAGATTTTTACAAGCACTTATGAATGTTAAAAAATAAATGGGGTTGATTCTAGTTGTCCATTCCAAAAGTATCTTCCTATGGGGCAAGTCGACACACAGTTAACACAAGCCAACTTTTGCCTTTATACATAATATTGGTGCGAAATTTATTTATTCGCGCATTTGAAATTTGCCAGCTGCGCAGGACATATTATAGTGCACGAGCATTTGCGCAGACACAGGTGCACTCCCTATTCCTTCACTCTCATAACCCGATGGGACGGCAATCCGACACGACCGGAAAGAGATCAGGCGCAGGACCGACATTTACGTAACGTGTTCTCCGATGCACGGGTGAATCAATCACCAACTTCCAGACTACAGGCTGCTTTGTGAAAGTTTACGAAAACCCACAAAGACGACCCGGGAATCGAACCCGAGACCTCGAGCACAGCAGCCGCGCTTGCGATCACTAGACCAACGAGGTAGTCAAAGGTAATTTGAAATTTGAGTAACTAATAAATTAAATAAGTTAACTACATTTAAAAATTTAAATTGCTAAGTGCTTAGGCAGCATAACCTCATTTTTTCGAGAATTGCAAATTGTTATAGGCCGTAGGCGTAGGTGACCTGTTTTGAATTTAAAATAACTTATTGAAATACAGAATAAAAAAGACTTGGTTACTGTTCGTCCGGGTTCGTGAGTTGGTAGTTTTTTCGGCAAGCGAATGGACCAGGGCTGCTAGGATAAAATAAGGTAAGAAGTGCATTCTTTATTTCTGAATCAACATTCTTTCCTGAACTAGGCAGCACCTATATCTCAGAAGGCAGTTCCTTACCATTACATTTCAATTTCGTAAGAAACATTGTTCGCACATGTACAATTTTACCTTTCAATTTGATAACAAGCTTCAGAGAACATTTGATCTGAACATCTTTGGCAGTCTTTACGAGTAGCAGCAGCTAGAAAGTCTGACCACCAGTCCAACCATTGGGTTGCCCGGGTAACTGGGTTGAGAGGTCAGATAGGCATTTGCTCCTTGTTAAACACTGGTAATCAGCTGCATCCCGTTAGAATGGAAGCCGACTCCAACATAGTTGTGAAAAGGCTAGGCAAATGAAGAAAACAAGCACCCTTTTCACCAAATAACATTCGTTTTACAAGCTTATCCCGCGTCCACAAAAATGTACAAGATCACCTCAAGTAATCCGTAATGACGATCATTACACAGTTGAGTGTCCCAGTAGACAAACCGCATCTAATGGCTCTCTAACAACTGGGGCCGGCAATCCGGCAATTTGGACAGCAAGGCAAACCACAGACGTTGACTTGGTACTGCTTAGTTGGTTCACTTGGTATGTTCGTTGTTGGTACTGTTGATGAATGGGTTGTAACTGTGTCACGATTTTTTGGTGGTACTGAAAATGGGGTGATTTTGTTAGTGTAGTATTTTGTAGGAATTTGTATTTGAGCATATTTTTTATGTCAAATCTAGTAAGCATTTAGTACTTTCAACACAGGTTTCCTAAACAAGCAAATCTTGTGAAATTATCAAAAAATACTTACATAACTGTTTCTGTTTTAAATGAAAATCATAGAAGCCACTGCTATAGAACATAACACAATATCCTAATAATGTTCATCGTTAAATCCTCCAGAAAAAAAAATTGCCAGGAATCATAAATCGTGCAAGAGACGACGACTGACAGTGACTATTAATATAGAATTATTTAACTATGTTTTACCAAGGAAGCGAGTGGCATAAACTAAATAATGCGCCCAACTTAATAGATTCTTAGGCTAGTTTAAAAAAATATGCGAAAGCAGTAATCCATCTAAGCATAAAATAATTTTACAACATCTATTTACCATTTCAAATAATCCGTTTGCATAACGATAATTTTCCATAATAGTTTTCTTATTTCTAATAGCTGCCGGTCGGCAATTGTTTCGGATCGGTTCACAATCCGATCTTATTGCGGTTTTGTAAATGCCTCGTGTTACGTTAATATTATTGGAAAAGGCTTACGTTGTTTGTTTTGCTAATATTTCAGTACTTGAATGATCTAAAAGATTTTCGAAATAGGCTTCTTAATACGTTCAATACTTTTCCGTGTGAGAGGAGGCCTGCAGGTACCCAGCAGTGGGACGATAAAAAGGCGATGGTGATGAAAAAATATTTTTTGAGATTTTTTTTTAAAACTTTGAAGTCACAATATGTATTTAAATAAATTATTTGAACACCAACTTTAACTACACCTAACTGAGAAAACTTGCTACATTTTGTACAATACAACTCCAAAATATAGATGACTTACTTCACAAAAAGATTCAGAGATTTATCTATCCAATCGTTACATTTAGTAGCTCCAAGCAACAATTACGATAGCGACCGCGATCAATTGTATGCGCACGCGACTTCCTCAGCGCGACCGCAATCACGACGCCAAATCGATCGTAACCATTCGAGATGTTTGCTTTTGCTCTTATCTGTCATTATCTATGGTGTAAAGTGGTTCTACTCTATGACTATTGACTATGGGTAATCGAATACCTGTAATGAGGTTGTAGTTTTTATTTGTTTTTGAGTTGGGCTGATTTGTGTAGATTTGAACGTGTGTGAAATGATTGTGTTAGTAGCTTAATGCTTAGTGGCCACAGTAAGTAAGTCTTCGACTTTCATGAAGGTTTTTCATACTACAAAAAATATTCCGCCTTTTGGCGAAATCGTGGTAAAAAATACGTGTTGCAGATTGGAACCCTCTTCCCCGAAAAGATTAAACCAGTCAAAAAATCCTAATAAAAATAAATCAAAAACCATAGTTAATCGTTCGAATGCAATCCATTTTTATTTGTGGTTCCGTGGCCGTTATCAAAAGTCTAGACGCCATTTGTATCGGCCGAGACGTTCCGATTTCAAACAAATTTCAAATCGAGTTCTTTATAAATGTCATTTGTTTGTCGACTTCGGCGCGTGCCCGCTAATGGAAAGCTTTACCCAATGATTCGTTTTTGGAAAAAAATTAAGAACTGTCACGAACTGCATTTGTTAAGGTACATTTGACTTTATTGCACAAAAAAATAAGGTTGGAATTTGAATGTATCTAATTCACAGTTTGGATGATTCGGTCCGAGTTCGTGCTAACGTTATCAGCCAGCATTATTTGCTTCGAGTTTCGATGTTTCTTTTAACCTTTTATCGAATTCCCAAAGAGTGTTTTGAATTAAAACATTATTTGCGTGTTGTGAGCGAATTTAAAGTGCTTCGCGATTAATCGAATCGAAACACAATCGTGTTTGATTTAATCGATATTTATTTAGAATTCGTCCTTAATTACTTTTGGTGGATTGGTTAGTTTTCTAGCTGTGATTTAGGTGTGCAAATTAAGGTTTATTTACATTTAGGTGAAAGTGGAAATTATTTTTTTATGCCGCTAAGCACAGTGAGTCTCTATTATTATTCCTATTTTTTGCTTTGGGTAAATACACATACCTACAGTATGCCTACCTAACCCTTAATTTGAAAATGTATCTTTAACCGTGCCCCCTTTTACCATACATTACATGATTTAGACAAAAATCGTATAGTAGGTACCTTATGTTATACGGTAGTTTCTAACTTTCTAATTATATATTTAAAATAAATTTCAATATGTAAATGTAATTACTTATCGTTTCCTCTTTCTGCATTTTTTTCCAGAGGCTGTAAAATATGCCTGCAGTCTCAGGAAAACACGTATTACATCAAGTGATCGAAGTTTAAAGCCTCTTTGAGACTTAATTTTTATTCTAGTACGTATAAGAAAAAACTGGTAGAATTTATAGTTTTTATACAGATATTTTTATATATACAATCTATTTTTTTGTAATTAATCAAATGTAGAATAATGTAGAACAATACATATTTATTTTTTTATAATTAAGTACGGGTGAAATGGCGGATAACGTTTAGCAATAAATAAAATTACGCTTAAACGCGTGATATTGAAAAGTAAATGCAATAAATATTTATATTTAGTACATAATATACTTTTTTGTTTCACGTCATCATCATAAATTATTTAGAACAGTTCCGATGTCGTAAATTATACTTAAACACTAGTTTACTTACAAACCCGCAGCGTATTTACAGAGTGTACATAGCCAAAACGCATCCATAGGAAACTGCTCGCTGATACTTTGTAATGCTGTTTTTTAATTTGTGATTTCAAAGTATACACGAATTTTGCGTACTGCTCGAGTATAATTCGTAGCTTAGACGTGCACATGCATCTTTCCAATTTATACACGGTCAAATTTAACTATACAAAATTTATATTAGGTAAAGCATTAAAGAAAAATGGCTTTGAATCTGAGTTTGTTTATTAAAAATGCTAATTAAACAGGCTTCTTTTTAATATCATTATTCGCCCCCAAAAATGTATGTTGCCTTCTAAATTATTAAGTCAGCCACAATTAACGAGCATCTAAATAATACTATCTTAGCCACTAGTTATCTTCTAAGTAAACCACTCTAAATACAACTCAGCATGATGGTTATTTTTTAACATCTTTTGTAGCAGGCATTCTAACAGTAAACTTCTAAAATACTATTAAATGACATCATAAAATATATTTAATTAGCTTCTAATTTTTTAACTCAGTACGTTTAAAATGTAAGCAAGCAACATGCAGCAAGCATAGCTTCTGTCACGGCTCCGGTGCTGCGGGGCTCTGGCGGTCCCATGCGAGCTTATCGTCGCAGATGGTTTTCACGCTCACCACCGCAGCTTCTCACCCCTCCGCGCCTACGCGGTTTTGAATTGCACTCTAGGGGTAGGGCAGACAAGACTACGTGGAGTCGGTTTTGCAGCGATTCGTTTTCGTCACTAACTTCAATTTTTAATACAATGTTTTTTAATTGAACGAGCATTATTAATATTTAAATTAACATTAAATGCTAGGTCGTGTTTTAATCAAAATGGCGAGCATGCAACTGCTCGCGAATAGATTGGAATCGTAAAGTTTTTCGCGCCTATTCCAATGTATACACGATTAGTATGCATGCGGACTACCACTGTATATTATGGAACAAAGCAAGTTACTTTGGCCACTACAAAATATATGCGAGTATTTGCGTACTGCTGCTGTATACATCGGAAGACTTTGTATAAAAAGTGAATTCCAGTCTATTCGCGACTAGTTTCACACGCTTGCGTACTAGCCATGTATATACTGTAAATACGCAAACCCGCATATTCTTCCATAGTGGTAATTTATCATAAGGTGGTCTAAGACTGTTTAAATGGCTGGGCTATTTAATATGGGTGTCAGTAGGCAGTAGACCCTAAGTACTTAATTGCAGCTCAAATTATTAAAAACATACTTTGACAATAATAACAATTTCAACATTACTCAATAATCAGGAGCTTTATGTCCAGTGGATTTACAAACTTGTGACTGATGATCCTGCTAGAATATCCTACAATACTTTAGTTGCAAAATGAAGCATAAAACAACTATTCAAACTGTAGCTCAGAGGCATATTACATAACTCAGACCATTAATTCCTAAACAAAATTTCAATCAGCGACGTCTCAAGGCCTCTGAGTCATTAAACTTGGTTCTTCAACAAAAAGCTGTAGAACCACCGATTCGAACCACAACCCTTGCATTCACGAGCTCTCAGCAAAAAACCACTGATCCTCGATAACTCAATTTGGAGCAATTTATTGGTGGACGGTAATAGGCGCAGCTACCTTACTTTTTTCTTAATTAGTTTTGGATGAACGTGACGATATGGTGAATTCTTAGACGGGTGTTGGTGCGTATACCTTAATTTGAGTGTGAGAATGGCGTGTCCTAAAGAAGGTCAGTTTTTGTTTGGGTTGACCCTGAAAAGGGATCATTGCACTCAATCAGGTTCAACTTTAGACAAAATTATACCCAAAAGTATAGAAAAAGATTACATTCGTAACTACTGCTTATATTACCTTCACCTGAAGGCCATGTTGTCTTAACGAGTTCATCCGCGTTTCGGAAAGCCCGACAAACTGAAAAACTGAACATCTTTGGCAGTCGTAACGGGTAGTCAGAAGTCAGAAAGTATGACAACCAGTTTTACTACGGGGTATTGGGTTGCCCAGGTAACTGAGGGATGACGAGGTCAGATAGACGGATTGGAAGCTGATGATGACACAATTACACATAAAAGTCAATCATGACAAAAACTCTCATAACTTCTTTAAAACAACGGCAAACTTCTAGAAGCTTCCTAGATCTTAAGCAAGTTAAGCAATTAGGAGTATCAGCTACTCATAACATATGTAGTAGACGCGTAGGGCAGTCGGCGCCGACTCGAATAATTACTGAGCTAATACAAACCAGCCTCTTGTTTCGCAAATCAGCAACCAACTTCTAGAACATTCCAAGATCTTAAGCAAGTTAAGCAATTAGGAGTATCAGCTACTTCATAACATAGTAGACGCGTAGGGCAGCCGGCGCCGAGTCGAATAATTACTGAGCTAATACAAGCCAGCCTCTTGTTTCGCAAATCATCGTCGCTCATTTATTCAAACATTTGTACTGTTAGATACACAAGTGTTAAGAGCTTTTGAATTTGATATTTGGTAAGCGCGACAGTGTAGTTTTGGTAGAATCGAAAATGTGTGGCATAAGTTATGAAGCAGCCTACATGAGAGTAAGATATCAAAATATATATTGCCTTCTGTGGAGTTTCTTGCTGGTTCTTCTCCATAGACACCCATTCCTTGAAGGCTTCAACCTTTAGTCTGACACTGCCATCCCCTTAGCGGATTATAGCTTATATGAATAACTTCATGACACTGTAAAATACAATTCACTTTCTACGTTTTGCTTTCCCCCTTTCCCTACAAAACTCTCTGAGAGCTTACATTTGTTGAAACTTTTTATCTATCCTATCAACAGCTCCTATAAGTTTCAACAATAAATCAGAGCCCACACCCAACACGACTGTCCACAACTGTACAGCAACAGAGAGGGATGTAAATTCAATTAGTGGGCGGGGACACGACTGTACCAGCTCTGCGGCATGCGGCATGAGGTACCTATTACACAGAAGCAGTTATTATTATAAATAAATTATGATTATAATTAATTGTTTATTTAAAAAGATGGTGGAAGATTAGCTACTGAGTTTGTAAGTAGTAAGGAGAAGCTATAGTGGCTACAGCCCACGACCTGTTTTGAATTGATGTGTAGGTAGGTAGACTTCTTACCAGACAATCTTGTATCTTAGAAGATTGAATTAGCTTTGAATCGCCATAAGAGCTTTCAATGGCAATGCCAGAAATGTCGTCTTCCCTTAACAATATATTAAATGTTTTACTTGTAACATATTTATTTAGTTTCAGTATTTACATTTCTACATACTTTTTTAAAAGTGATTTTCACATTTCTTCTTTCCTTTTTCTAAGATAATCATCTACCTACTTATTTTGGAAATCCGTGCAAGTTGAATAACCAACCAAACCTGAAATTGGTGTTTATAAATAAGAACCTATAGGTTATACCTATAGGTTAGGTGCCTATTGTATGGGTCCATCATAATCATTCAAAGTTATTGATTTAGAAAATATCAGTTAGCATCCAAAAACCAATGATTTACCCATACATCTGGCTCAAATGAATAGATGTAAATTAAATTAGTGGGCGTTAACCACGACTGTATGGCGGCAGACCGAACACACGGAAGCTTTACTTAAATTGAAACAGTGACTGTGTTTGTAAACCTTAGAGCTTTGAACCTACTGGATCGGTAGAAAAAGTCTGTATGAAAAAGTCTGCGAATTTAGGCCCTAGAGCCGGACAATGCAGTAAATTGTGATGTGATTCATGTATTTTCGACCATAAACTGCCTAGCATTTTAATAACTATGTTGGGGTCGGCTTCCAGTCCCACCGGATGCAGTGGTTTACATAGAGCTACGGCCTAAGTATCTGACGTCCTCAACCTATTTATCCGGGCAACGCAATACTTTTAAGTAACACTGGTTGTCATTTACAGTCACAGCATTAACATGCTTAAGCATGTACAAAGACATTGATAAACACAAACATAAACTTGGCGCACACAAATGCGTATGACTGGAGGTCGGAGGTCCTTTAGCAGAGGAGAAGTCTTAGCAACGGTGTCTCCAGTAGCTTGTATGCTCCAAGCTGAGAACCTAAGATTAGCTACCTCGTTTGCGGTAAATTAATTGAGATAAATTTTATTATGGTTGGCGGTAAAAATTGGTACAAAACGGGTTTGGTAGGAGATTTTAGTTTTTAATTGAATTTCTGGTTGTTTGTGAAATCTATTTTTGATCATTGGTAACGCTGTGATGCTTGAGAAATTCTAAGAGCATTTTTCCTCACTTACTACTTACTTATAGCTTTAGTACTAGAAACAATGTTTTAACTATCTCGGTGTGAGTCCTCGCAAAGGTTACAATTCCGTGGACATTTTATCATGTAATTTGTTACCAGTAGACCAGAAGAAACAATTGTCATGCCTTCAGATGTTAGCTCAGTTCTCGTAATTTAAAAATGTTTCTGATTATTCTCTCGTTATAATGTACGTTCGCTTACGAGATCTCTGAATCCTTGTCACTCTACCAATTACACACGCATATATTTTGACGTGTCAAGTTATTTGAATTCAGAACACGTCTGAAGATAATACTGGCCGTATAGAAAGACTTTTAATTGAGAGTTAAACCATCCAACCATCCTTTTTTTCTTAATATATCGATTGGCAGTTAATTAATATCAACTTTTGATTGTGTCTGCCATGAATTTGAATAAGTGTTGCCATGCAGTCTGAATTTGGGTAACATGTAGGTACCAATGTATAATTATGTTTTGTTATTTTTATGGTTAACGCTAACACATTCTTAAGCTTATACTGATAGAGCTTTTGCAGTCTAAGAAAAAAAAATTTGAAACTTCATAAACTCTTCCTAACAAAAACGACAAAAACAATTAAACTCCAAAACAACCTCAACTCATTAAATTCACCATTCACAAACCACCCTGCTTTCCCAACCCCCAAATTCGCCAACATATTACTGGCAACACAGCGACAGTACAATATTTTGGCGCCAAGCGGCGGCGTTTGAAACAAAGACGACGCAAGCGCATACTGATTGCACGCCAATGACTTGCAACTGCGCAGGCGCCTGAGGCACGCCGTCAAATTGGACACAGCATATGTGCAAGGTTCTGTATAGTCAAAATTTTGGAATAAAACTTAGAGCATGTAAGGAACTGGAGGCACCGTTGCCTCGTATCTTCCCCTCTAATGAAAGGAAAATAGATGATCGGCGCTAGTCATACCACATAATATACATGAAACGTCTAGTTTACAGGAAAGTTGACTTTTTTAAGTTGTTTGAGAAGGTTAAAGGTGAGATGTTAGGAATAATATTAAGTATTGTTTGACAATTTATTTTGACAAGTGCGTGCGTTAACAATGTGACTTGCGTTGCTGCCTTACATAAAATGGCAGACTTTTTCGCATAAAGTTTTCAGCTTAGGGCAGCTCCAATTGGTTAAATGATCCAAGGAATATAACAAGAATGTTTCAATTTTCTCATGTGTGTTAATTTTTCGGTTTTTAGGGAATAAAAGAAAATTGATTTCTACGGTCTTAGAGAGGATAGAATGCGATTTTGTTCGCTCGTTTTGTATTTTTAATTGAGAAAATGGCATGAGATAGCAATTTCATTGTATTTTTGGGATTAGGCGGTGATTAGTTTTTGAATGAAATTTAAAAACCAGTAGCAGAATTTTAATTCACAATTCTCCTAACTAATTTTATCAATGAGCTGTGGATTGGATTTTTTTTAAAGTTCCCTATTTATGTCAGATTTACACTTTCGTGCTTACTTAAATTCTGTAGAAAGATCTCAGACCTTATTTCTGAAAAGCATTTTGATTTTCATAGAATAGAAGTGCGTCTGATAAAAATGCGTCAATGCCGCCCTTATATCTCTTAAAATTATGCATTTATTGAAACATGAAAGTTTCAGACTCCTCAAATTCTGAGATTAATACTTTCTACTTTGGAAAATTGCGAATACGTAGACAAATGCTTTCCTTGAGTAACGTATATGATCCAGTATAAACTCACTATTCTACACATGCATCCCCAAAACGAAACCTAGTCGGCATATCGCTTACAAAGTACGCCTTCTTAATCTATTTATTGATTCAATAGTAGTTCTCTCTGCCACAATACTGACAAACAAACAACGGTAGTTCATTGTAACCGCGTCGGCTTCTTTGTGACTAACTAAACGCCGATGACTATACATTTCAGTTCAATATAATGCCTTATATAAAAACTTAATACATATAAGTGTATTACACAACCAGTATAAGCTGACCCGTGGGGAAAAGACGAACTAAGATTATTTGTACTGAATTTTGAAGCAGTCTTTTTATAGTAGCGCCCTCTTGATAGACCAAGTTATATTGGTTAATGGATAGTTTCGAAGCATTGTAATACCGATTGATATTATAAGTAGCGGTAGTTTTTTTTGACGCTGATATTTGAAGCCACGTTTTTTGTATGGTATGGAAAATCGTTCAGAAATTAAACTGAGTATTAGAGCGTATAAGAAATGTATTAGTTGTAAAATAGCATTAAATTAAGTAAGTAAATATTGATATGAGAAAATAATGATTTATTTGTATAAAACTAATTCAGGTAACTACTAATCATAAAAAAGTTCCATAAGAGTCCAAAACTAAACTTTCGACAGGAGAACTCCAAAGTTAATAAACAGTAAAATTATGAGCACCACTTTCAGTAGGTACTGAATCATAATTACAGACTTACTTAGTCAAGACATTCTTTTACATATCCCTATTAACGTGTTTTAACTGTTTTTAAACGGTTTTATTTAGCTTACCCTGTTTGTTTTATTATTTATTCTTGGGTCAAATTTAGTAATTCAAATTTAAGTACCTTGCTGTTGTCAGATTGATCTGAAATTTGGTACACACCTTTAATTCCGATGACAATACAATATACTAATATCAATAACATTGTAAATCCAAGATGGCCGCCGGTACAAAATGGCGGATTACATATTTTTTCCACAACCCCCTCAATATGGGTATCAAATGAAAGGGCTACTCAAGTAGAATACTGTCAGCAACCCCAGCGGGGCCCAACAGGGCCAAGGCCTGCCTGGGCTGCGGGATTGTCCTGGTACATAAAAGGCCTACGACGAAACACAACGGTTTTTAGTCAGTAAGAGTCTGGCACTTCCTCACCGCTGCTGACCCATAATATAGAATGAGGAATATTCGGTAGGCATTTTCATTAAATACTAAAAACTAGAAAATAAAAAATCGGTAAAAAAACTTTTAAGTTAAACGGTTTTATCTTATGTGCACTGAAAACTAGAAAATAAAAATACTGTTACTTACCTATAAACCTACATAGGTGGTCCCGGTCATATTAGACTAAAATAAAAACGTGGGGGCCCTCTGAAATCCTACCTATGGCAAAGCATATCTTTATACTTTGGTAGATCGTGAGCTCGGCGTTCGCTGGTGAAGCCGCAGCCGCTACGGCTGATTTTATTGATTGCCAAAATCTCCAGTTACGATTATAGTAAGTAGAAATCCACACCTATTATACCTCTAGAAGAAAGTATTACAGCAATAGTTAGGCAATGGGCCCCACGTTTTTATTTTAGTCTAATATGACCGGGACCACCTATGTAGGTTTATAGGTAAGTAACAGTATTTTTATTTTCTAGTTTTTTGTTTATTAAGAAATCAAAATCAACCAAACGATCAGCTTTCACCGTAACGCGCCAACATTAAGCAACATTTCCTGCTCAAATCCAGTCCACTGTCCCAGGCCACCAAGCCAGCACACAAAACCATTAGAATTCTAACCCTTCAAGCGACCATAAATCCAAACCACCCTTTTTGTCTTCAGTAATGAGTACATTAACATACAAATAGGACCAGCGAGCTCTTTATAATTGGGTTGAGCACCCCGCTGGTTCTTGCCTTTGAAGACGCCGGTTGCACCAACCAGGACTGCAATAATACAAATATTATAAAGCTGAAAAGTTTGTTTGCTTGTGTGTTTGCTTGCTTGATCGCTCTTATCTCAGGAAGTACTGGTGCTATTTGAAAAATTCTTTCTGTGTTACTTAGCCTATTTATCGAGGAAGGCTATAGGCTTTTTATCTAGTTGCGTGCGGAGGTTTTCACGTGATGCGGGTGAAACCGCAGGTGGAGTTAGTATTGTAAATACGAGTGCAATGATTACTTCACAAATATTGGTAGAAGTTGATTAAATGTGACTGCTTATGTTTGGAAATGGTGGTCGATAAATAAAAAGTGTGTTATTAGTGGTAGATGATGTGAGGTAGAATTGATATCGATGGAATTCGATTTGTAATTGAAGTTTTCATTTGATTGTGTTTTTTTTTATTTGATTGTAAGGGGAAAGTACATACATAGGTACCTAGGTAATGTGTAGTCATTGTCATTTAAGTACTTACCAAATATGATTATAATTGGAAAATGTGTGGGCTACAGGGCAGTTTAAGACAGCTTTGGCAAATTAATTGACAAAAATAAATTCTCTTACTCATGAATTTTTGATTATAGTTTGAAAAGGAAAAATATATTTGATAAATAAAGATATGATTTAAATTTTAAAGGAGAGCTTGCAAATAGATACTTAATTAATAGGTATGTATACATATGCAACTTTTGTATATGGCCATAAAATGCCACCTACACATTTTAGTAGTTGTCCTCAAAATTGATACCACAATCGGACAACCATAATCTATGACAATCAAATTGCAAAATCAGGTCCCGTTTCAAACAATAATAAATAACGCCTAATCAAATACCACAATTAAAGTATTTACATTAACACGAACATAAATATTAGGGTCCAACCGATCGACAGGTTTGAGTAAATCCATTGCTGCCTCGAGCGGTTCCGTACAAGACTAACTAGAATTTATGACTTGGCGACAAATAGAGAATGTATAGGATTGTGACAATCAGAGTACCTGCCTAGGTGTGGTGAGGGTTATCAGCTGAGATATAGGATTGGCAATGATTGGGCCCTCCTCCTCTTTGAAATCAATTAATTAAAGGGCCTATCTGCTTATGTGTGCTCTAGTCAGAGCAAAGGGTGGTTTGAATAAGCGGGTTTTCTTGGGTGAGATATCCATTTATTGCAAGTGATCATAATGTTTATTTACAAGGAGGATGGCCTTTCTAAATTAATTTTACAATTAACTGGTGAGTTCAATGATTACTTAAATGATGATTTCTTAAGAAATGTTAATGCACAGAGAAGAAATGAACCAATTTTTAGCTTTTTATAATCATAATGTACGATTGTATTGGAAGCTATTGATAAGTAGGTATAAAGTTCTGTTAGGCAATTCTTTCGGAATTCAACCTATTTGAAAATATGAAAATTATAAGTAGAGAAGAGAAAATGCTAAACCAAAGCTCCAAAATTTCTCTAAAACAACCTATTTTACGAAATGAGACAACCCTATTAAACTACAGTTCATATTTCTCCTTCATTTTCTGTCAATGTTGATTTAGCTAGGGGTCCCACGCTATCTCAATTTATGTGGCTAAATTAAAATAAGCGGAAAGCGAATTTGTTGAGGCTAATTGTGAATATTATTTATTGTTTAAGTAGTGGTTGGTAACGAAGTATTTAAGTACCTAGCCTAGGTATTGTTTAACTAAAGAGGTAAGTTGCTGATAAAATTGAATTCCATAGGTGCTCTGTATTATACACCAATGAAGTTCTAAGTTTTTGCCGCATAAGAATGTTGTAGTTTAGAAAACACTCGTGGGATAAGAATGTCGACAAAACAAACACATTGCCTCGTGACATATTCAATTAAGCCACATAGGAAAATATGTAGAATTCATTAAAATAAAAAATACGATGACAAAGGACGACTACGTCGATTACAATTACCAGTAATGTGGTTTTTCTATTCTCATCAAGGAGGTCGCGGCTCGTCTAATTATGATAATTAAATGACACCTACTAAAGAGCCGCCATAATTAAGTCAGTACCTACAGCTAGCGCGACTAATAAATAAAAGTAACACAAAAAGCTAACACATTAAGAAAATTGCGTCAACCGGTGTCTTTTGTAAAGTTAAACACTCGCAGTTATCAATAAACGCAATTAGAACTCATTAGAACAAATCGATCGAGCGGAAAAAATCGCGCAGTAATTGACGTCATTGACGACTAAAAAGTCGCTCGGCTGCAATTGTGGCGCGCTGAGGGGCGGAGAAGCTCCGCCTCCGGAGGCGTAGGGAGGGCCGCGCGAGTGCGTCGCCGAGGAGGACGGAGGACCAGTCGGCCTCACCACCGCGGAGTCACCGCGCGTAGCGCGCGACTGTCGCAAAAATTCGCGCAACTGACGCCGCCGGGGAACATACGCGCCTTTACTCGAACCTCGCGCTCTTATCATTTGCACCCCAGTGACTTTAGTGAACACTGTGCTAATCTAAACTTTACAAAGACCCATCATACTAATAAAAAATTGCAAAGTTGCCATCTGTGACTAAAACTCTAGTGGCCAGTGACTCAACAAGTGATAAACTCCATAAGAAAAAAAAAACTGAAATGAGTTCCACATACGGATTGCTTGTCAAATTTTCGCGCGCGTCGTGACTCGAAAATGTCAAATAAAAACAAAAGTACTGTTGGGAAAAGGAAATTGTGTGCCAAGTTAGTCGAAAATGGACTTGACGACTCGTCGAGGGGAAATGCTGGACGGAGCCGGGGAAGTGACGCTGAACGGGACTGACCAGGTGTGCAGGGAGCTAGTGAACGGAACGGAGAGCTGTGACGTCAGCACGGTGACAGCTGAACTGACGACTTCCAGGAAGACGAGCTCGTTTAGCATCAGGAACCTCGTCGGCACGGGAGATTCGGATAGACCGGCTGATACGCCTAACAATAGCGATGGTAAGTGGACCATAGATTTTTTCTTCTGCCCGAAATTTGGGATAGAGTTTTAGACACAATGCTTCTACGAGAAAAAAGTTACGATGCGCAAAAAAATATTCATAGTTAATCAATCGACAGGTGGACAATTAATTCTCAAAAAAGCTCATTAACAATTTTTTGACATGTGAACTATTTGACATTTGAATTTAATTTCCGAACATAAAGTAACATTTTATTTAGATATTTAGAATATTGAAAGCAAATCTGTATATTGAGTTTTATGACATTAAAAAAATGCAAAACAAGACTTTGTAGGTGTTTTTTAATGGCTTTCATTAATTAATGTATTTTTAATTAAGTCCATAAAAATGTATTTATAAAATTATGCATTTGTTATTTTTATGACTTTATTTATAATCTTTCTGCTAAAAATAAGAAAAAATCTTATAATGAGTATTTTTTTATTGTTAAATGTTTCTTCATTTTACTGAATTATAATGTAATTGATTGGTAAAGCCATATATATTCTTCTTAATATTATTTATTATTTAAGTTTTTCAAACGGCTTAATTTTAAATGAAGCTTCAAAAGTATTTCAAAGTAGTTTTAGGACAATTACCATACTTACTAGAATTTATATTTATTTATCTATACTGTAACAACAAGCATAATCTTAGTTTTTAAGGAATTGAATTTTATTTT
Source organism: Helicoverpa zea x Helicoverpa armigera (assembly GCA_033682625.1). Classification (NCBI taxonomy): domain Eukaryota; kingdom Metazoa; phylum Arthropoda; class Insecta; order Lepidoptera; family Noctuidae; genus Helicoverpa; species Helicoverpa zea x Helicoverpa armigera. The sequence goes on from JAWIIS010000028.1 coordinate 10,308,354, forward strand.
TCCACCATATTACCGGCGGACACTCTTTGCAAATTAATTACTTACCAGGAACTTTTAAATTCGAGGATCGTTCCAAATAATAGAAAAACGATGATATGTCACTCAGTAACGACTCATATTTAAATGATCAATAATTTCAAGTGTGTGTAGTGTCATGGACTCCATTGAGAAATACTGGATACTACCGCATGGAACATATAGATTAGAACAATTTATAAAGATATAGTTACCTACATACTTTTTTATGGGGAATCATCCTCTCCCTCTGTGGGTGCGACGTGAGGGAGTGTCAGACTGTTACTGACTTAACCCCAACATGTTCCTTCTTAAGCCCTTTATGAACCAGGTCCGTGGTAACTCTTTCGAACAATTCCGCAGTTAGATACTGAGGTACGAATGTCCTCTGGACAAAATGTTTGCGAAATAGTTAATTACATAAGTACCCGTGTATACCTATGTTCCAGAGAATCTATGCTAACATTATAAAGAGTAGAAGAATAAATTGTACGTTTGCTTAAACACCAATTTCAGTAACAACTTTACCTATTTTTTAAGATCATTTCAGCGTTAGACAACCCATTTGTCGAGGAATGCTTTATTTTTACCCCGTGGCTGAAATTTATTATCAAACCACATGAGTGAAACTGAGTGAAGCAGCTAGTTAAAAATACCTATGTATCTACCAATATATACCTGTTTAACTATCCAATCAATTTCTTGTTTGTTCTCTGGATTGGCTAAACAGGTTGTTCACGATACTAAGACATAGTTGTTAGGTACTTGTTATCACCTGATTCACGATCACACTTTCCCTTACAGACTTTATGTGACTACACAGTTTACTCGGCAACATAGTTACATAGACTTTTATATCCTTACTATTCCTTACTAATATGTTTAATGCGAATGTAACTCTGCCCGTCTGTTGAGCTTTCTCGTCAAAACTACTAAGCATATTTTAAATTAAATGTACACGATTAATGCTCAATCCTTCTCCGTGTGAGAGGAGGCCTGTGCCCTGCAGTGGGACGATAAAAAGGCTGTAACAGTAACAGATATCAGGTACAGAGACTGACAAAAGGCATCAGCTTTTGTTTTGGTTTGAACGCACTAATAAGTCCAGGAATTACAGATCCAATTTTGAAAAAAGTATTTCAAAGTTAGCTATTTAGCCAGATAGGCAACTTTTTATATGGGTGGTAGGAACTCAGGTGAAACCCTGGTATAAGAATTAATAAAAAGGTTTACCTACACTATTTCAATGTTATCAAAGAGACCAATAACGTTTGCGTACAAATTTCTTTTGCCACCATTACAAACTTACACGACGCATTAATTCTAAGTTGCTCCAAGTTCTCACTTAGACTTGCACCACTCCCTAAGTAATGCAATAAGTGCTAATGTTACGATGTGGTTGCTCAATAACTTGGCTATTTCTTGGCCAATCAGAATCTTGGACGAGTTGTTCTACAGGCGGGAAAATGTTTATTTATTGGCTAAGTAGGAGATAAGTTTTCATTTTCTTGTAAGTAAATTATGTGTGGGATATTAAGTAGAAGAGTACTTAGGTGAGTAGGGTGTTGAAAGTAGTCATAACGGCTACAGGTAGAATTGTTGTAGGAGTTCTACATGCTCTAGAATGGAAATTGGTAGTTACAACACAATAAGTTCCTTAGGTAATCGAGGAAACGCTCTTTCAAGAAAATATGCAAAAGTTTCATCCACGCAAATTGTTTACTTTAACAAATGAAAAATACAGCTTTTTTACACCCTGGGCAAAAATATTAAAAATGTTACACGTTAATTCTCAACATTTAACGTTAAGGTTTTCAGGCGAATTAGGGATAACTCTGCAAAAACAACATAAATAGAAAAAGAATGATCATCTACAAATAGCTCTCTACTACGTAGGAATGTATTAACATTGTTGTACTATGACAGTTACCTAGATGATGTATTGTGTGGTATAAGGGGATTCCTTTCCCGCATTGGTTAATTTGTAATTTTATGACAGACATCTGTAGTATGAATGAATGATTTGTTGATTAGTAAGTATGGATATATACCTACTTAATTGTATACATAGTAGTCATCAGCAGCATCAACCTAGGTACCTACGTAGAACGCCTCAAAGTTTGAACTTTATTCTTGTAACAAAAATGTTGATTTTAGAACACACTTTAAGCGATATAGCAGCAAAATAATGGCCTAATTATAACTAAAGTTGCACTCAAGTTACGTTTAAGTTAGACTTCAACTTAATCAGTTTAGCTATTTTGAAGTGAATTCGCGACAAACTGACAGACGTTCTACTCTGTTATCTGCCATTTATAATTTCAATAACGACCAACAATATTCCTCACTAATCATGCGCAAAGCTAGTTAACAATTATAGTAATAAACAACAAAGAACATAAAACACAATTATTGTACAGATATCAATTAACTTTATTATGCATTTGCATACTTGCTAATTATATGCAAAGAAAAACTTACTTTACGACCATTATATATTGACATTGCCATAAAACCATGTAAGATGACTTGTGACGTTATATGGTTCTTGTTGCAATGATTCTATGGTTTTTAGGGTTCCGTACCCAAAGGGTAAAACGAGACCCTATTGTTTCATTCCTCTGTCCATCCGTCCGTCCGTCTGTCACCAGGCTGTATCTCATGAACCGTGATAGTTAGAGAGTTGAAATTTTCACAGATGATGTATTTCTATTGCCGCTATTACAACAAATACTGAAAACTAGAATAAAATGAATATTTCGGGGGGCTCCCATACAAGAAACGTGATTTTTTTGCAAATTTTTGCTCGATATACATAAGTATATATAAAATGTTAGTTTGGATGGTACGGAACCCTACGTGCGCGAATGCGACTCGCACTTGGCCGATTTTTTATGACCATAGAAGTGACTATAAATGTACAATGTACGCTATAATTATTTGACGACATATTTAGCCTATGCTAGGTGATGTGATGTCATTAGCAATTACATCGGATCATTTATAATAAATTACAAATTATAATTGCGTTATTTATTGCATTGTATGTATTTTAATTTATTATGTCGCCAAGTTGGTTTAATGAGTCGTGCTTGTAGTACCTATGTTTGTTAATGTTTGTCCGGTCGTAAGTTAATTGCCTTACGTTTATGGTAAAAATCAGACAGTTGCATTTGCAAGAGCAATACTATGCAGTAGCTACTTTTATGTACTTTATAATTCATATACATTCATTGATATGCAATTTTGAAATACTAAGATTAACTTTTAATTTGATTAGGTACTTTTTTCAATCTTGAAATTCGAAAAATCTAGTAAGAATCCACAATTTATAATGTCTAGTAACAGTGATTTTCAGATATTGATAATGGCAGAATTGGTGCCCAAGTTATAAAAGTCTGATACGCGTTCCGGGAGAACCTCATATCACTCGGGGCTTAAAAAGCTACACTTAAGCTTTTCAAGAGTGAAATATTTTTTCAAATGGGTTGAGTAGTTTCGGAGCCTTTTATCCTTTTCCTTTTTTAGTTTCCTTTATATATCATATTAGTGTATGTAGATTATACGATTCGATGCAAGTACAATAAATATATATTTTAATTAAAGTACCTACCTACCATAATACAAAGGCAATTGGAGTCATGTTGCCGCGTAACATAAACATATTCATTAAAATAATGCGGTTTGTACTACAAAACCCATTAAAACACAAACAACTGTACATGGGCCATTTAATTACTTACTCAATATCATTTATTACTTCTTTCTTTGAAACAATTGGATAAAGTTACAAAGAAAATTAAACCGAATGGAGAATTATTAAACTATACAAGTGACATTAAAATAACATCTGACTGAAAGCTACCTAAATTCCAGGTAAATGGAATAGGTATACCGCTACATCGGATTGTGACAGATTCATAAATCGTTTAATCAATAACAATTCTTTTTTTCGCAACACAAGACTTTCCCAAAGTTCATGCATTCTTGAGGACATCTATACCTTATTCAGCACACAAAACTAAATCTTAATCACTTCAGCCATTTCAGCTTCAGAAAATTACAAACAAAAAGAATGTTTTCCAAAGCTCAGACTACTGTTTCTTGATTTTAGACAACATCAAACGACATTTTCATATGCATTATTCAACAAATCAAAGGTCCCCAATAAAGTCCAACCAACCGATTAGCAGCAGCAACCCTCAGTACCCGTCCTGTGACGTCACTTCCCTAACTAGAAGCTTCCGGGAGTAAATTGAACAGTCTACAGTCGACAGGTGAGGCTAACTACGATCGGTTGAAGTTGTAACTTGAGCTTTTTAAAGGTAATTTGCCAATAGGCAAGTAGTTTTTATCTAAGGAATCACTAATTCACTATGTAAGGACAGATTTCATAATTGTCAGTATTTTTAGAGACACAGGACTCTTCTCATACTCAGTAGATTGAGTCACAAAAATATTTAAAGGTATTGCATTAATTAATTTAACAATTAATGCAAGTTTTTAGCCATCGTTCTTCAGATCATTGACATTTTCCATGTAGGTGATTTCATGCAATGGTCTGAAATTTGAAAAAGCTACCCTAACTGTTAATTATGGAAATGTATATCGTTCAAGGTGAATATACAGTGTGCATATTTTGAAATAACAACTAAGTGCAGTCATCGAGATTTTTTTAAAGGACAAGAGGACATCCTTACAATAAAAATATAGACGACAAGTCTAGTCACAGTCTACAACAATATAGTACAATACTATGGAACCAATATTGAACAACAACAATGTCAACTTTACTTCACATCTTTGAACTTTGAATAAACAGCCACGATCACAATAGATATAATCTTAATCATTTGACCAGCACAGATCGTGACAGGCTTGTCGATTTAGTGCCATGGCTACGTCAGCTTTGATAAGCATTATTTTAGAATTACATGACACCATTTTGTTTGTTATAAGCCTCGTTTGTCAAATCGTTGTTGATTGTAAAGGTAAGTAGCTCGTTGGACAATCGCTTATTTGGATACATTTAAGTTGCCTAGAAGAGAATATAAGTTATCCTTACCAGCTTTTTAAAAAGTAGCAATTAGCTCATGGTGGCTGATCTGACAGTGGAATTTAATTAAATTAAAAACTAGGTTTTGCCATAGGATAAGAATAGGTTTTTATTAGAAATCCGTTTACGTACCTATTACAGTTAACAGAGACCTTATTTTTAGAGGTGTTCTAATTTATACGAATAGCGCAATAAATAGTGGAGAACCTTGGACAATGCTTTGGTCAAGGAGTGGACGTCTTTAGGCTGAAACGACGATACTTATTATGTACCAAAATATGTATCATTTGCCTAAGTAATTCTGGCCCATAAACGCCCCCGAATTTCAAGCCTCATATAGCTTATTAACACCCCACAATACCTAGCAGGTGTTTGTTCCACAACTAGTCTATCTTGTTCTATATTTTTTGCAGTGTATTCATGATATCGGTAATTTCGTACACCAGCTGAATATTAAGTGAGTTTCGGTAAGCAGTAACACCGATGCAATTAGGACTCATTAGTCACTTTGAAGACATGATCGTGTGTTTAAGCGGTAAGTATTTGGATTGTGAAGATCTGTAGCTTGAATAGTTTTAACCGACTTGTCAAAGAAGGAGGTTATTGCGTCTAGGTCATTCGGTTTCCGATTGACATTTGGGTGGGTTTTTGGGTGGGACATTTATTTAGACACTTTTTTTTAAAGAACAAGTTACTAAGACCTTGTCTTAGTAATTTTGGGAAGCATTTATCATAAAGGCATTTAGAAGTAATAAATTCGATCTGTAAATCTCATACTGCTTCACCTCTGCTTTCGTGATTTTTTTTATTGAAAAATTGTATTTAACTATAACTTCTTTTGTAAATTATACAAAAATCGCTGAAGTCTTTGATGTTTGGTTCTATTCACGATTAGAGTAGCTAAGTAATGAGAAAATAACCGATTAAGAATCTGATACAACTCATAATGTTTAGTAGCATAAACTGGTACCTACATCTATTAGAGGCACCTTCTTCGTCCTTTGATACAGAGAAGAAGCAACCAACTCACTTTCGAATTGATTACCTCACATACTTAATTATTAACCCAAATTAACCTCATTATTAACAACAAAAGGTGAGAACAAAGCCATTCATTTTTCATAACAATTCCAAATACGCCCTTTACAATAATCCCCTACAACCTCGTGTATAGTCAAAAAACCGGCCAAGTGCGAGTCAGACTCGCGCACGAAGGGTTTCGTACCATTATTTATAAAATGAGCAAAAAAATAACGTTTGTTGTGTGGGAGCCCTCCAAAATATTTATTTTTATTCTAGTTTTCAGTATTTGTTATTATAGCGGCAAGTGGCAACGGAAATACATCATCTGTGAAAATTTGAACTCTCTAACTCTATCATGGTTCATAAGATACAGCCTGGTGTCAGACGGACGGACAGAGAGCGAAAACAATAAGGTCCCGTTTTACCTTTTTGGTACGGAACCCTAACAAAAAAACAACAAAAGCAAAATAATTTCAGGTGTATTTAATAATGTACGGTTGGTACGTGCGCTGTTATTAAAGGCAAGTAACAATTCTTACATATACGGCGGGCAGGTGCGTAAGCGCAGTCAATTAATCAGTATTTCGCTTTACTGGTAACATGGGTTCGTTGGTTCCGTCAATCGGTCGTTTATTTTGTTTAGGGTAGGTATATATTTGATGGTGGTGGTTAAGCCAGTCAAAGAGTTGGTCTCGTAGAGAAGATCTGACAAGAAAATCCATAGTCACTGTTAAAATACATATCTATCCTATTTATAAAAACAAACCCCATCGTAAGATTGGCCACCAGACTTTCTGGCTTCTGACTACCCGTTACGACTGCCAAAGATATTCAAAGAAAACCCGCTGTCGACGTTTAAGTTGACCAACTTAACGTTATAAAATACGAAGGAACTCGTCATCACAAAACCGTCACCCATCCACGAACCGACCTCACCAATCGTTGCATGATTGACGGTTGTTCCTTAGCTACAAGTAATAAGTAATAAGAAGCATTCCTAAATCTTGCAATCTTATTAAGTTATTCATTCGTTCGTTCATTCATTCAACAGAAAAATATATTTTCTTGGTGTATTAATTTTCCCACAAATTAGTGTCACATCTCTTTGTTATTTCTTAAATAATATTCCATTAGTTTTTAAATAATACTCTATATTCCATGGAATTTGTTTCTAGGTCAAAGAGTTAATTTACAATATTATACCTATTTAAACAATAAGTAATTATCGTGTTGTATTTATTGCTATTCTCATGTTCATGGTTTTTATTAAATTTAACATTAACAATAATTAATACATTATTATGTATGTTAAATGACGACCATAATGTGAATTTTAATTTAGTTCGAAAATTAATATGACATACGGCCATGGTTACGTAGATAATTATATTTTATAACAATAAATGTTTAAATAACAAAAATAATAATGTAATAATTAATATTTTATCGCCATAAAACTGATAAAAATCTTAATAAAATTGTATTATTAAATTGTTACAAAATGTTTTACTCAATTTAAAGTAACGTTGTAATTACGAAATTCTTAGAAAATTAACCTTTGTTCCTACTCAGAACATATTGCAAAAATATCTTTATCCACTATAAGTTGAGCTCTGATTGCCAACCGATTAAATATAAGCTAGAGGTCTCAATAACGTGGTTTAATTGCTACATTTGAAAAGCGTATTCTGATATTATATAAAAAAAGTAATTATGAATGAAATTATCGTGTAAAGGTGTTTCGTACGTGCGTTTAATAATTACTAGAATTATGCATTTCCTACGTTATAATCCTAGTCATGCTCAATGAGTAAGTATTTAAACTACCTACGATATGTTTAAAAAAACAGGAACTTTTACGAGTACCTGACTTTGATAGAAAATAGATAATACCGATATTAACAATCAAGTTTACTTTATAGTACGTTTTCATTATGATTACATTAGGTATAAAAAGCAGCTGTTAGTTATACTAAGGATAGAAATTACAAGAATAGATGAAGCAACCAATATTATCCATTTCCTTTTATAATAATGTAGGTAATTTACCCCTGTCGCAAGTAGAATTTTTTGCAACATTACATATACGAAAGTCTAAAACTATTAATTTGTTATAATATCACAAAAACCTTAATAAGAATCCCAAAGACAAAACCATAAGATTCCAGTCCTTTCGAACAAAATTAATCAGTCAAAAAAAAAGAACACCAAATGTTTACAAATTAACAATTAAATTATTCAAAAAACACGGCTCCCTAACTATCACCACGATTTACAACCAGAACTAAAACATTCCAAAAATTCGACGCACGCGCACGAAATCGAAAAACAAACATTTCGATATTCAGAAAATCTCCTCTCTAAATAAAGTGCTGATAACTTAACAAATGACTTATGTTTCAAGAATTTAAAGTACTGCACTAGCGCAAAAATATTATGAACCTTACTCAACAAACAATAGGGGTTAAACTCGTGTGTCACCAAAAAATCTTTTACACGGTGACATGGATTTAAAAGTGAGAGTTATCACGGGGTCCCATTTGAGGCGCACGCGCGGTCCCTTGCACTAAAAATAAATAAAAAAAGGATCACTTATGAAGGTCGTAAAAATAATGTCGTTTGACCATTACAATGGTTGATGGAGGGACTCCCGTACTAGCCTGGTGATAAGGGATAGTGGCCAACACTTGAAGAATGTTAGCTCCGTAAAATAAAGTACCTTAGAGCTTTATTTACTCCTTGAAAGAGGATTAAGGTGACTCTTGCAATGTGTCATGTCAAAGTGAGTTTGTTACCCGCACTGTTTTCAAGTGTTACGAAAAGCCCCATCAGGATTTGGTGACTCGGTTTCAAGAGGTCTGCGAAATATACTTCCCTCATAACGCCACACCAGTCACCTCTTCTGGAAAATCAAGCCTTGGATTTTTCAAATGCTCGATTTAGGGCGATGCCAATAAAGATACCTTCTTAAAGTAATAGATCTGACTGCTACTTTAGATATATACTGTAAATATGTACCTACAATAACCTATGTATTGAAGTCCAGAAGACGTCTTCCTATTTGATCCTCAATGCGAAAGACTTAACAGCTTTCCATGAAAAACATGATCTCTCAAGCTTCTTGGAAAATCGCAGCAAATTAAAATAACTGATTGCAAAACCTTTAAGAAAAACTGCAGATGACACGTAACTGAATAAATAAAATCACATTACAACCACATCAGTATAATCTCAATCGCATACAGGAAATTAAATGATGTAAAAACTGTACACACAAACGTAATAGAATGTGTATAAAATATTGTAAAATGAATGCGTCTGATGACTGGTAGCCATCTTGGTATCGTGGTCACATCGCGAGCGGGCGGAAATTGGCGGGAATTGTCAATGGTACTTTTAATGGCTATTTTGTCTTTGGCATAGTAAATTTAATGGCTACCTATTTTGTCTCTGGTATACGGTTAATTTAATGTTTTTTAATTAATTGATACTACACGTTTATTAATTGCCCTTTTTAATTTATGTGAGTGTCTGCAACATTTACATTTTTCGAAAAAACTTTCAGAAGTGTAATTCTTAACACAGCCGATTGAAAGTTTATAGTCGCATTTTTTAAAGAATTAACGATTAAACCAACTTAGTTTTTAACACGGTTTCCAGACTAACTTAATGAGGTTTTTATTGTTAGAAATCTTTTCAATAGTGCGCCTACTTTTTCTTTGCTTTCCAGACGCTGAAAAAACCGCTAAAGGCTTAGCAGTTTTCACTGTTTTTTCTCGTAAAATTGAAATAAGCCTTCTAGTAGAACCTCTTTTTGTAACTTAATGTACCCAATAATACCTATTATGGGTATGATTGTTATTTCCAAATGTGATTACTTACCCAATTCCGAATGGATACCATATTATGGAAAAATATAGATATGATTGAACATTACCTACAAGTTATTTGAGGAAATGTAATGTTTTTCCTAATGTATTGGATATTTTGTGGTAATTTTATTTTTAAATTAATGCAATACATAATGTGGTTACAGATTAGTCATTATGTAGGTATTTGAAGCGATAGAGGGAGCTTGACGATACGATTGTGTATTAAGCTTTTTAGGACTGTGTAGTTTTAGTAAGAAAGATTGGGGTATCATCAGAATTGCCAAGAATATTAGTATTGCCTGAAACTACCATATCTTCGAAGATTGTTAAGGTAGTCATACAATCTGAAGAAACTAACGTATAGCTTTAAATATACTTTTTTTTTAACGGAAAACATCTTTATGTTTATGTATCCAAGTTTAAGGTAGTTAGTAGTTATTATTAAAACTTAATTGCAAAAGTCATATACCTAAGTATACTTTTGTAATTTCAGCAACAGAACAAAGAAACAAATCGCTAATAACAACCCGCGCACACTACAACCTCACACGTTTTCCGGTAATTTAAACTACAAGATGCAACATTAACAGATAAGCAGAAATAAAATAAAACAAACAGCTCCGTGGGCAATTTACTAGCTAATGACGAGCCTTATCTGTCTAATTAAAATGCGATTTGGCACAGAGTACGTGATCGTTAAGTTACCCGATTGTCACACTGCCTCTGATTGCAATCACTTGATTATTATATTTCTAGGCTTTTCCGTTGCATTCGGAATTATTATTAGGCTGCGTCTACACGGTGCATGTAGCTGGAGCAAGTTAACATGCGCATGTGACAAGTGACAAGAGCACGCGGGTGGGTATTTTGCTTCGGTACATACGCGAGTCGCTGGATACGTACATTTTTAAAAAGCCTGAAACCTGCGCATGTGCCTCAACATGCGCAAGCTACTTGCACCGTGTATATGCACCCTTAATGTCAAGAGTGCACATAATAAGAGCTTGTAATTAAATACAATTGCGGTTGTAATAACGTGCGCATTTGTTTTGTTTATTTACTGTAATTAGGTTTTTATTGTTGTTTCTTGATGCGGCGTTAATTGAAGTTGGATGGATTGGGTGATGGTCGTAAGGGTAGGCTGTATGATGTCGTATGTCGTTGTAAAGGCACAGTGAACATTTGTTAAATAAAGTGTACAGTTACTTAGACTGAAAGTGCAACTAGACCCAAGGCCCAAGTCTATTTTTATGGCCATTGATTATAGCATTTCGGCGTTCCGGCTTCCGTTCGGGTTAGCCTACATTCAGCAAAGGCAATATGATGATAATGATTGATTTAAGGATTCTAGTCATACTTAAACATTGGAAGTTCAGTGAGTTTTCAGGGTAATTCATTGCTATTTTAATACAGTTTTAAAACATCATCGAAGAATTCATTCAACTCAAACTAAATTGAAAAAACAACGTCTACCTATTCAGTCACCATCAGACCATATAGGGAGGTACTTAACAGCAAACAAAAAAAAACATAATCACGGTACGACCCTAAAAACTTTCAACCCTTCCTAATTCGTATACGGAACCTACAATAAGAATCAATTTGAGGCACCTCACTAAACGCATGGCTATCGAATTACACGCCTTCGTGTCGTTACATCACTATTAGTTGAGAATATATTAGATTTTTTTTTTAATTTAGGCAGTATGTTGGCCAGATGGCTGAAAATGTACATGATGCATGCATTAAAAAGTTAGGTGCATAGCGTGGGTTAAGAACTAGAGTAGCGTAAGGCCAAAATGACAACTTCTCAGGAGAGCCCAAAAACAACTCAAATTTACCCACCGTTATCTTATAGCCCTTTTTGTGGCAAAATCTATCGTAGTTAGATATCTGATTTTTACTAATAATAAAACTTTTTTTATCGGCTACAGAATAATGTAACTTTTTGGTCAATTAAAATATGGTTTCATTTTAATAAAATTTATTTTTCAAAAACTGGTTGACATACGTCGTTTTGGCTGTTACATAAATTAGTGCCATAGTAGCGTATCCCACCCTTACGTTTTTTTCGCAGGAAGAAAAATTACGGAAGCTTACGAAACAATAAAAATTGACCCATAAGCAGTAACTTTACGTTTATTTGGCACGAAACAAACTAAGCCTACATAATCAAACTTTCTGCGTTAATAACGTATGGCAAGATACGTTGTTTAAGCGATTACATTGAAGGCATATTTGGTGTCTTATTCGCTCTGTAAATCGAGTTACGATCGTTGTGCTCGTAATTTTTTTGAGAAAATAATGCCAAGATTATTGTAAGTAGAAATACTTCATTTTGGCAATAAACAAATATATATTTTTTTATATACGTTATTGTTGTACTAAGCAATCTACACACTACATCGTTCCAGTATTTCGGCACATAAAAATATGGGGATTAAATAAACGAATGGCGAAAAAAATTTTTTTTTGTGTTTTTGCCCTTACGCTACTCTAGTTCTTAACCCACGATAGACTTTTACGCAATGACAGGTGCTGTCATCTTGTTTATGGTAAAAGACGCATTTTTCTTTTAACACGGTATCTAACTAATTTTATTCATATTTGAGAAAAAAAATAAGAAACACCTAGAATGATATTAAGGATGAGTTGCACCGTTTAACTATAACGATAATAAGCGAACCAAAAATAGGCGTACACTTCCGCCCATTCGTTAAATCAGCGATTTGTTTGGCAACTGAAAATGACGCAGTTTTCATTATCGGAATCGCCCCATAAGTTTATTCCGAAAGTGTAATCCTGCGTTTTAAAAAATATATATCCACGTGTAAGTACATATGTATATTTCAATAAAATAATTGCAGAACCACTGAAGCCAGCTGTCATTGCACTTAAAATTAAATAAGCCCAAACGCCCAAACATACACTTCACACAGAATAATTTCCCTCCAAAAAACCTTAACAATTGAATCGAAAGCCATTTACATTTAACCCTTCGTCCAAAACGGCGACAAATAATTAGTAAACCATTAAGCTTTTGGGTACCAAATGGGTTTTTTTGGCACCAAATTGCCGAGTACTGAGCTATCCAAGTATTAAAACCACATTAGTTTCTGCTTACCGTAACAGTTTATGATTATGCTCCTGTGTGATCGAATTACGAAGGTTTGGGACTGATTATACCTCTAGTGTGATGGTGATGGTCGGGGACTTCGGAAGGTAAAAGAGTAAAGTTGTTATTAAATGGTCTTGGGTGGATCCGGTTTATATAATACTTAGGCTTAGTTACTGATGTCATGAAAGGCTATTTCTGGGTGTATTTCGAAGTATTGCAGCTACAGCGTCAATTGCTTCAGCACCGATTGGTATTTGACATCGATGCAAGTCGGGGATATATTATTATTTAAGAAATAGGTCCCTTTTTCGTTACCACCTTTCGTTACCACCGTTATTTCCACCTTATTACACGAACCGTGGCCGTGGTCACGGGTGATGTTATAAGGAGAGCAAACGTTGTTTTGCCAATCATGCGAACATTTCAGGAATCGGTCAAATTTATTAAATTACTTCAGTGTAAACGGAAACGTATAGATAAATTATAATCTTGCAATCTTATAATTTTCAAAGAATAGAGCGTAAACGATCACCCTCTAAGAATAAAGAATGGGGTATGCCCAAGACCAGAATGGTTGGCACTATAGGCTGATATGATGCCCATCGATTTTTCTACTATCATTAAACTATGATCTGCAATAACTATCAAAATACATACTTAAAGCCTCATTATAAACCAGCGTTCTCTTCACACAATTGCAAAACTAGATCTTAACCGACGCTGTCGAAACAATAATCACATAACATTCGATCACAAAGCAATCCAATCCCAACTTTATCAACATCGATCAAAGAAATAATACTAATAACGTTGTTATCAAATATATTATTACCCCTGTTATTGGATTAATGGCTTCCAAAATTGCTTAATAATGCACAACCATAGTTACTTTGTTTGAAAGTTTGTTATAGCCTATTGGCTTTCGTAATATCACTTTATTGGAGGTATATAAATAAAAATAGTTGGAAGATTAGCCGTTGCTATTACGAGTCTATGATTGGCTGTTAAAGTATTGGTGTATGAATTTTTATGTTGTTATTGCTGTGGTAATCTTTTAGGTATTAAAATGGCTCTGTAATGACGTTGATGAGTGTGATTGAGACGTTTACATGTAATTTTAGGTTCATTGTCTATGTTCGTAGCTTTAAAAAGTCTGAGAAAGGATAGAGGCTACTTTTTATCCAGTACTTCCCAGTAGCTCCATTGAGACGCAGGTGGAACCGCAGTGCGATAAATAAATGCTTCGTGTCAATAACAAAGCGCAATTTACACTCTCCGCCTTAGGTCTTAGGTTCAAACGACTTTCTTATTTCAATTAATGAATATGTTTGTAGGTATCCATAAAACAGTGCACATAATCACTAGTAATAAATACGTATATTTTTCAACATCACTACTAAAAACAAACTGTAACATTATATTTAACTGACAGTTTTTTATTTAACACACCTGAATTTCAGCCCACTAAAAACCACCAACCAACATAATAAATATTTGACTGAAACCTCACGAACCGTCCTCATTTGGGTCCAAATAAGTCATTACTCGTTCACCAGGATTACATAATATGTCTATGTTAATGGACTCTAAGCACGGATCGCGAGCCGTAACAATTTAATATTTATAGTCGTGTTACATAGTCGCGGACAAGGCTTTGCCGACTTGTGAAAATGGAAACATATTTGATGAACGTTTGTTTGCTTGTTGGTTATGTGTTTAGGGCCTTTTTTATTGTTTGTTCTTATGTATGTATATTATTGTTTTAGTGGATCGCTATTAAATTCCCTACATACGTAAGTAACATTAATTTGGTACACATTATACACTTAGTTCTATTGGGAAGTAGAAGGTAAAATCTAGGACAATCTCTGAAATGTTTCCCAGGAATTCTTTTAGTAAAGGAAAAGTAAGTTTAAACCTGACTATTGTTGTGTTCTTTAGTGAAGCGGATGACAGGTGATTGAGACTGGCTTAAAAGGGATCATTGTTATTTAAGTGCTCGATCTGTGCCTCGGTCAGTTAGTTTACTTTGTTGTAGCTTAACAGAGCGAAATTCTCTTCAAATCAAGGAGAAGTTATGTATTGCAATTCAATACCAAGGGTCACCTTAGCTACTAAACATGTTTCGGCCAAAAACGTAACGCTTAGAACATAAGCCCTAAACTCATCATTCCAAAAAAATATTTTGTAGTTCACTAGTACAAAATTATCTGATCTACTTCAGTGAAAGCCGCGGAGCTTACCCGTACAAAGCTCTACTAAGTACAAAGCTCAGAAACTGAGTATTTAGTCACAGATAAACGTCTTTTATGAATTCCTACAATAGATCTTAGTCACAGGTTCCATAGTTATTCCGTCTTTGATCTTTTCACTTACACCATTTTTGTTTTTGAGTTAGGTACTTTTACGCAAATTGTCCTTTACTTATATTCATCTTTGTATTACTAATTTACTTTAGACCAAATGAATTAGCCATATTTTGAACATTCAAGAACATCTTTGATCGTAAGCCGAACAGCGAAGAAATGATCTGCATATACTGTTCATACCTAGGTCCTTCCTATCCTTCATCTATATTTATTACCTATATTTTAACTACATACTGGTCAATAATAATTTTGTATAACTAGGCTAACTAATTTTGTATGTTATGGAGGTATGTATAATCAGCGCTCGTTACCTAAAAAGGGACCATTTTTGATATACCTAATTTGAAATCTAGGACATGACGCGAATCTTCTACCGTAACTTTCGAAAAAAATGTACTGTTATATCAAAAGCTTAAATAAATAAGTACTATTTGAAGTAAACCCAGAATCTCAAAGCTTATTACCCCATCAAGATCACATAAATCTTTTGAGAACGATGTCATCAAATAAAGCAACTCGTGCTAATGTTGATACAATTATAATGACATGTATTATAAAGTTATTTAGCGAGCAATTAACTTGAAATCATATACACATTACGGTAGACGTACTTCTTGGGCCACTTGAACCGCATCCGGCGCGGGTGCAACAAAAACTGCGCCTATCTGCTGCGAGCGGGGCAAACCTCAAATGGTTTCTTTGCTACTTTCAATGTAAAATGTGTTTGTATTACTAGTCGTTTGTGATTGTGTACAGAGAACCTCAACATTTTATACATGGTTCACTCTATAGCGAAATTCAGTATGAGTCATCTAAAATTTGAAATTAAATAGCCATAATACAAGTGTAATGACTATCCTAATTGTACAACGTGACGCTCTAAATAAGGCTCCATTAAAATAGCGTGCCACGCTTTTTATAGACCACCTATTATATAGAAAACCTCGTACATATTGCTAGTTAAATTCTTAATGGTCACGAAATAAATCACCTCAACGATCTAAAGTATTTATTCTTCATGCAATTTTGCAAAGAAATCGATATTTCATCCGATTCGCTATAGTTTAAGCGCAACAAATGTGTCTCTAACTAAATCTTGTTCTATAAAATGATTAAGAGAATAAAAAAAATGTTGCAAATCTCTGTCTGGTACGTGGCTCGTGTCACCGCGGCTGCGCGCGCGCCGCTCCATTTCACTCCGCTCAATGGACGACCATTCAAATTGCCCGCAAACCGCCATCTTTGTTTTTTATCTACCCCAGTTTTTTTCAATCTTTCAGTAATAGTTGATTAAACCTGAGTTCGATAAACTTTGTAATCACTTGAACTGGCGGTTCCAATTTTCGATCATTAGGTGACTTTTCATTTTTCGGGTTCACCGGAACACCCACATCACGTCACCTGACTTGAGGATGCCTAATATATTGATGATGCAGTTTCGTTACACTTCAACCCTCCTTTATGTTACAAAAATCTAATTTCAGCAAATCTGTGGAACATATGCCCGTAGCCGGTATCCCGAAGTGGATTCGACTACGGCAATTTGGCGAACAAAGATGTTCATCAGAAACAATGCAGAACCGATTTGGGAATAATGAACTTATGAGTTAACAGATTTTCCGTCGGGATCCTCTGGGAGCGCAGCGGAAACAATGAGACGCCGATTGCCGCTATAATTTCATAGTCGATCCGTTAACAATATCTGAGTTGTGATAAAAAAGTGATTTAGTATTATTAGGCGGAGATGCGAACGCGGAGAATCGATTTGGCGTCTCTGCGTGAAGTTTGTTTAGCGGAACGGTAGCGCGGCGGCGGCGGCGGGGAGGGGGCACCGCGAGCGTGCGCCCGCGCACTGGCACGCCCGCTCCGCATTACAGCCTATACAAGCTTTATTGGACCACATTTAGTGACGCTTTGCTAAACAACTATGAACTCCTTTTTCGTCGTCTTTTTAACACCAGTCTCCAGCACCAACCGTTTTAACGGTCCCACAGTTTACCGTCGTAACATTATTACCACTGTCGTTGTCAAAGATTAACATCTATAATGTAATTTGGAAAATGAAATTATCATGTTCGTAAATGACATTGAGGGGTTGGAAGTAAATGAGGTGGCATTTCGTGTCTAAATTTAGGTAGCGCGCGTTAACGACAGTAAAAATAACAATTATAAGGGCGATCCCTATCTGTGTAATCGTTTCGTACTAATTCTGGGGGATAGCCTCCCGTTGATATTGTGTTTACACTTGTAATGTTACAAGACTGCTTTAAATTATACACAAACATTGAATCTGGTTCGAAATTATTGTAATTACAACGTACCCTTGATTTTTGATGCCTAAGATAACTGCAGTGCATCCTGTATTACGATAAATGTAATTATGTGTGGCTAATGTGAGTCTGTAAGGAAATTACGTGTAATTCAGAAATGACTGCTCTTAATATTAATTTTCAATGGAATATAAATTCACACCATCAGTCCATAATTAAGGTTCCAACTACATATTACAATGCTTATTTATTTAAAACAGCTTATAAACATGTATTCCCACAGTTTTGAATTCACGTAAGAAGTAAGCCGAACTTCATTACAACATACTCCGCTAACATTAATATCAGTAATAGAGAACTGGTCTCCGGAAGAAGATAATAAAAATGTTCCGAAATGTCTCATGATGACAATCTCGACTTCCGGACCACACCGACCGAGATCTTTGGCCTGTTATTAAATGCCGACCCTGTGTTGACTCGCCGACACGTGTCATCAACTTACAAACCACAAAATATAGACCAACATAACTCTGCGATCGATACAACCCAAAATTATAGCATCCTCAATGATATAAGGATGAGAATGGACCAACACATATTCGATAATAATAAATACGAGGCAATCATAGCTCTAATTCACACCACAGACGGAAAAAAAACAAGGCTACTGGCGCCTTATCATTAGCAACTTCCGAAAAGGGACCCAATTTTTTTGCAATAGTCTATCGGCTGAACCTCAAAAGGACAACAAACTGACAAATTGTACCAACAAACAATGCTAAAAGCAAAAAACGAAGCTCCCTCGAAAATGAATTAGTGTTGCCAACAAAGAAAAAGCTTTACGTAAGCGAGTAATTGCCTACTGCAACTCTTTTGTCGTAATGACAATGAAACATAATGATAAAGGATTCATTATTTGTCATTGTCCTTAATGCCACCTTTCAGATATTTTACTCGAAATTGAAACAGCAATTCATAATGAAACCTTTACTTAACAATTGCATGTGTAAGACGGTATCAATACAGGAAAGGAACCAAGCTGTCGCTTAATCCTTTTTATGTTTGCGTCGAGCTTAAGGGCCGCCGTACACGGACTGCTCGAGCAGTTAGCGGCTGAGTGAAGTACACGGACCGCTCGAGCGGTCGGCGTCGACTGCTTGAGCTGTCGGTTGTTGACTGCTCGAGCTACGACCCAACTGCTCGAGCAGTCAAATGAGAAAACAGACGCCGCGAGGCCGCAAAGGGCGGGGGGGAGAGGGAAGTCGGAGAGCTGTCGACTGCTCTAGCGCAGTCAACGGCTCGAGCAGTCGGTGTATGCCTCGCAACCGCTCGCGAGCGGTCGACGGCACGATGGAATTTCATCATGCAGTTGACGGCTTGAAGCGGTCGCGACTGCTCGAGCAGTCGTGTGTACGGCAGCGAATGAATGACTATAGTTCACTGCGCGGTCGCGGCTTTAAGCAGTCGGTCTCAACTGCTTGAAGCAGTCCGTGTACGGCGGCTCTAATGCGGACACATTGTGTAAGAGAAACAATCGACGATGAATAATTATGTAGCCGAGGCATCAAAATCCTTTTAACCATTTCAATTTTCTTATCAACAAGGACTAAGTCGAACGTCAGTCGTCAAGCAAAATCTCCGAAAATAAATTAGTTAATGTGCATAAAGTGGTCGAGCTCGTGACTGGCCCGCCGATGAACCCGGAGCCGAGGCCAGGATCCCATTTTTATCTTCGTGTCAATTCACCTTTGTAAAATATTGATACTGATAAAGCAATAACGCTTAGTAACCAAGAATTTCCTGTTTGATACGTCAAAACATATCGGCGTATTCATTTGTACAATAGTAACAAGTCCAAACCCAAATTAGTTTTGCTACCGGACCACGTCGGCCATTTTTTACCGGTAGCGGTAACGACTCGAAATTAACCCACTTTAAAAAAATAAATCGAACGTTGTAATTGCTTTCTATCTTCTCAGAAATTCAATTTGTCAATTAAGACATTAAAAATTACTCTTGTTAGAGTCGAAAGACCGGCTCGGGTCGTGATCGTTGAAATCACGTTTGTTATTAATTGAATATTGCAAATAATCAATCGGCACCCACGAGCAATTACATCTGCGTCGTCGGGTACCGTCGGCTCGGCGGGATGATATTATCGTCTCGTATTAATTTATTGGTGAAATCGAATAGGGCTAATTTAGAATAGGAAAGGTGGGGAAGTAAGTGAGCAGGCGGAGTTGCGGAGTGTGCTCGATGTGTAAGCTATTGGCCGGCGTACGCAGGGGCGGGGTCTGGGCCCCATGTTTTATTTGAATTATGGATGAGGCATGCTGCGTTCGTTTCTTCAAACCAGTTGTGAGTGCCGCAGCCTCGCGCCCGCTCGCCTCTCCCCTTCTAATTAATTGATGTTTTCATTTAATTGCTTGTTCTTTAATTACTCGGTCATATCAGGAATTGAGTGTTTAACTTTATTAGATTTAGGGCTGATTTTTCAATCGCCAGATAACTTCTATCTGAGGAATATGTTTGACGTTTTGACAGCTTTTGTATGGAAAATATGTCAAACCGCCATATTTATTCCTCAGATAGAGGTTAACTGATGATTGAAAAATCAGCCCTTAGTGTTACAGCAACGGAGACTATCACCCGTCGTGTAACCGTGAGTCAGATATATTTTACTTCCATATCTAGTATTCTCTGTAATTGTACTGTTTTATTTATTTCAACTTTTTCATCAACTTCTGCTGTAATCCTATTATGTTTGTTAGCCGTAAAATGGCTGACGTCAAAACTTCTGAATTTATATTAATTGTGTTTTGTTGCATTTTAATTTTTGCAAGGCGCGTTTTGATAAATGAAAACTGTTGGCAAAATTGTAATCTAATTTGAGATAGACGATTTGAACAATATAATACTTACAAACTATTGTTGGATTGTCCAAATAACAGTTGGATGGCTATATTTACATAAATGAACTTATATTTCTTTTGTTATTAATGTTTGCCGGCTTCTTATGCTTGCCGACGGGAAAGATCGTATCAGAAAAATGCATTGTAAATGACTTTATATTAAAGAATGCAATATTGAACTTTGGCGCTTATATTTTTTTCCATTGTTTTACATACATGGTGTTTAATACATGTTTGATTTAATATTTTTTGGTTTGACCTATATTTCATGAAAAACAAGATACCTATGTTATTTCTCACGCTCAGATAAATAGTTTAGCCTATATACCTAGCTTTTCTTGATAGATGGGCTTTGCGACAATGACACATCTATAAGTAGGTACAATAAAAATCCGACTCATGGTTCTTGAGATTAGCACGTTCAAACAAACTCTACAGCATTTATAACATTAGTAAGTAGGTATCTATAGAGTATTTACAACATAACATGACTTCCTACTCACTTTCTCATCAAGAACCTAGCTTTCAATACTCAATAACTTTATTACATCCTTTTATAATTATGTTCCTAGTTATTAGTTAGGATTACCATCAACTAATGCCAAGTCTAATTACTACAACGACTTATAACTTTCATAAAACTTACATAGGTACTTACCAAGCTAGGCGCCAGTTTCTATGAAAGTCATAACAGGCGGTTTGAAGTAATTAATTTTTTAAACAATAATTACAACATGTTGATCTGGGAACGTCGCAAAAACTACACATTATCAGTTTCTCGTGTCATGGGATCATACTTCAACAGCATTGTGTTTGTTAATAAAAGCTTTTACGATGACTCTCCTTGTTACGCGGTGTCCTGCGTGAGCGACGAACGCGACGCGACGCGACGCAACACGACGCGACGTAATGCGACGCGATGCTATACGCGACAGATGTCCTACGTGATTTTGGTCATTACTTCTCAAATCATGGAGAAGTTGTGTTACAATTTTGCTTGAAAGTTCATATTTAAAGTACAGACAGCAACAATCTTCCAACTTGTTTGTACTAATAAACGATTTCTTTAATATTTATGTTTTTTTTTGTCCCACAACAATCAACGCTTCTGAATAGTTCGCGGTGTCGCGTCTGGTCGCCCTCAAAACAAGTACGCGTTACGTCGCGTCTCGCCGCAGACTGTCACATAGGCCGCATGTAGGGAATTCCTTTGAGTTGATCGCGTTCGTCGCGTTCGCAGCGTCGCGTCGCGTCGCGTTCGTCGCTCACGCAGGACACCGCGTTAGTGTATTTCTATAATATGTAGGTAGGTACATAGTAAGATAACTATAAACAGAGAGGTTTTAGCACAGTGCAAACTTTTAATAAGCCAGTAATTTGTTTGGGTTAATAAATCAGTATGGGCCTGAATATAATATGAACTGAAATCCATCCATTAAGAAAAACGTAAAATGACCCGCGGTATAGGACTTTGCGTTATATTTTGTCTAAGATAAGTAGTCTAAGATCAAGTATCTTTGCAATACTTAACTAATGCACAAACAATTAGTAGCTCTCTCTTGTCAATTTGCTTTACAATATGAAGTTACCAAACAATAAACTACCTAAACACAGGTATTATGAACTACATAAAGCTTTATTAGGTAATGAAATTAATATAGGTATTGGTTGGTAACTTTATATAGCAAAGTTATTTGTCAAGAAAGACCTGCTAATCGTTTGTGCATTACAGTGAAAGTGAACTGAAAATACCCATAAATCTACAACCATCGTGATAAAACGAACATTTGCACCAAAGACCCAGTTACGGTTAATCCATATTGCATTTCACCGATTGCATGTTACTAGCGATCACAATAAATCACTCATCGGTATCTCTGTAGTAAATGCAAAACGGATAGATAAATTATACCTACAGACAAGGTGTTTGGTACCACGGCTACAGTCATATTACGGTTGGGAATTGCAAATATTGTTAACTATACTAGCTCTTACCGACGACATCACTCGCAAGACTTCATAATCACTACCATGTAGACTGCTTAGGTGAAAACCTCTAAAGTATAGGTAAGTTAAGACAACTTGTCAAAAGGAAGATACTTAGGTATGTGATGTTCGCAGCTTATTGTTGTCCACTGCCTAACGTAGGCCTCTCGTTCTTTTTTGTTTTTGTCATCATCAAATGACCCCTCCCACTGTGGGTGCAGCGTGTCAGACTCTTACAGACTAAAATCCATCGTGTTCCTTCTTAAGCCGTTTATGTTCCAGGACTGCGGTAGCTTTTTCGAACAATCCTGCAGCCCGAACCATCTCGGTCTCCGGCAGCCACATCAAACCACTGCCCACCAAACTCTTCGAATCATCGGTCGGTGGTTTAAATACCTTTTGCCTAAACCGTAGACTAAAACAAAGACGCACTAATCTTTCCGCATACAAAAAAATAAAAGTCCGTAGGCTTAGGCATCGTTCAGACCAAACGTATTGTCGGCCGCTGACTGTGAGCTCGCGTTACGCAGTTTATTGCTTTTCCATATATATTGAAATTGTCGTTCACACCGAACCGACTATACGCTGTTACGTCGTCTGTTGTAGCTGACTCTCAGTGGCCGATTATTTTACTACGCGACTATGCACGGCGGACGCGGATTGGCTACGCGGACGCAGTTGCCGAATAGCGCCGCTCCGCCGCGTACGCACCGCCGCGCCTCGGTACAGCACGTCGATAATTAGTGTCCCTTTTATATAAACTTAAACGTATTAAAGATAATCGAATGTTTTACCGTCATACGAAAATATTTCTTGAACTTATTTGGATAAAGTCTATATTCGAAATATAAAGTATGAAATTGACCAAGAAAACATCTCTTCAAATTTAAGGGATGTACCCACAATTTCGTCTTCCTCTAGAGCTTCGCAAATGGCAACTATCTGAATGCGCATCATTTAATTGAAATATCAGTAAAACTTCTGATTTGAAAAAAATAAATTACGCTAGTTTTATCGTTTATAAAATACTACGAGCAACTTCAAATACTGAGCCCTTTCATGTGTAGAATAGTCAGCCGCTCAGCGTACGCATCTAGTGTGAACCTACAAGAGCCTATTCTTTTGTTCACACATGTAGCGCATCGTACGCTATAGCCTATTGTCGGCTTGGTGAGTACGCGTACTGCAGATTGAGTCGACGTTCACACTGGGGCAGACAGTGAGTATACTCACAGTCAGCGGCGGACAATACGTTTGGTGTGAACAATCCCTTAAAGTCGACTTTATTACGCCCGGAACATTAGAGACGCACACGCAGCTCAGAAAGCAATTAAAGGTACCATCCTATCAGGGTATCAATAAGATAAAAAAATCGGCCCGTGCCAAAGGCAAGGTCTATCTAAATATAACTAGACAATAATTTATTCCTTATTAATGAAACCACTCAACGCGTTGCCGATTTGAATAAAATGTGCCGTAAAAGTGATTTCAAAATTAAGGTTAATCCATTCGGCATTCATTTTCATTTTTGTCAGTTATACATAACATTAGTACAAAGTTATTTAGTTAGGTTGTTTGTTTGTTACACTTTAAACTAGTAATCCTTACTTAGGTATATTGTAAATGCAAAAGAAACTAGGTACTTACGGCTGTTTGTCGCCCTTTCACAGTAAAATCACTGAATCGATTTAAAAAAAAAAACAGACAGTCCAGCTTTGACTTGAGAAAGGACATAATATGCTACTTTTTATTCGAAACCTGGAAGTGGTTCTCCTTATACTTGGATGGAACCACGGGAATAAGCTAGTACTTACCTATCGTGGATGAAACTGTGGTGCTTAGCCAGTATCAAATAAATAAAAGTAGCCGCTGACTACCGGAAACTGAACTTTAATTAATTGCAGCGGCACAGCAATTTGAACCTTATACCACTATTAACATGGTATACATTACAATAAAAACATATTATAATGTAATCATTATAAATATTTCAATACATATACCAAAAGGGGATAACAATATCAAAAATTCTTTCCGCCATTTTAAATAGATAGTTCTTACGTAGGAATAAATTTAAACAATGTGTAAACAAATTAATTTATTCAATGGCCTTAATTTGTCTTAATGGTATTTAGCATTTGTTGTATAAAGGCTGTTTCTTCGTCCATGCGTTATTCTGAATAATAAGTCATAAACAGTTTCATCCGTTATACTGTTAGCACCTTAATAGAGACTATAAGTCAAAATTATTATTTCAAAACATGTAACTATAACATTGTTTAATGCAGTCATTAGAGATAAATAGACGTTATCTTCAAAGCAGCTAAGTTCAAAATCGAACCTTTAAAATTAATGAATTATAAAAACTGCCCTACATACATATGGATCTTTCCAAGGTGGTCTAATGCAGAAAAATGTATTACTTATTATCGGCTTATCAGCATCGACATCTCGTTATAAAAGTCAACTGCGTATGAAGGCGACTTGAGTTGTCACTTTTTACGCACTGCGACCTTTAGACAACACTAATTGCTATCGCCTTCAAGAATACCGACGCACTTTATGTTCACATCACTACTCGCCCACCCAACTAAATTAACGCCACACAAAGAATAACAGCCCAACCGTACGTTATACAACCTTTACAGGAGCGTGTGTTCAACAATAAACATAAAATGTGACAAACAAACATGTTACAGCACACTCCAATCAACACAAGCACTTATAAGCTCAGACAAACGTCCAAAAAGGACACCAGACGAAAATATGTGACAGAGGCATGCAGCCTTCCAGCCTTACCTACTCAGATAACCCTAAAATGAGGACATAACAAAAACTATACGGGCGAAATTAAAAGCAACGACGTACAAGCAACTAACACACGCTCTAACGTTTTGTGATAAGCTCGTTGACTTTTTGGGGCCGACGTAATTTGTCGAAGGCGCCTAAGATAAAGGCGGCAATTTGGTCGCGGAGGCCCCAGGCACGCCGCCGGAATGTCAACCGGGGTAGCAGGCGCAGGGTTAACACGCAACACGATATGTACGGACACACTTTGAAAATACAGTGCTTATTTATTTGTTGGCAATAAATTGTACCATTGTTTCACATTAATAAATTATGACTTTACGATTTTTTTCGTTTTTGTGAAATTGCGCTGTACAGGTGTGAAGGTATGACGTCAAATGTCATGGCGGTATTATATCGTTTTGACAGGGAAAGGCGCGAAAATACCATGTGCGAGGGCCCTGGGGCTCATTCTGTAATATTTTACCGTGGGCTAACTAATCGGCCTTGCTCACACGCGATACATGGGGATAAAGGCGCGTAAACTATATGTCACGAAGTTGTGTATAAGCTTCACGGCAATATGTGTTCACTTATCGTGAATCAGCGATTTCATTACAAACCATCTCGGCTGCACACTGGTTATTACACGTCACGCGATTCCGACGCGACTGATCCTATTTGTATTGACGTCTCATACAAAAGGGAAGGGTTATTCAGCAAAGTTTATGACGACTGTAGAATTGACATTGATTGCAAAAGTTAATTAAGTTTAACAACTATAAACTAGACATTTTTTACTAATATTGCTATCATAAAATTAATTACTTTCATCTAATTTTCAAAAAAACCGTCGATCAGTTTGTTTGTAAGCCAGCTCACGTCTCGGTGGTCGCGTGTCCCCACTAATTATACGTAGCTACTTATCGTCCGGACTCTGTCTCAAACCTTTTAGCTGGTGACGCACTCAATAAATCTTGACATATCTAAGTGACGGCGGCCGATGGCGACGACACACAAATATTAATTGCGAATATATTAATAAAACTGATAGTTTGCATACTAAGGATATTGATGGATAGTTTGCAAAAGGTTTTTGCGGATTTATTTGCAAATGAGGAGTTTCCGAATGTTTGTGGTTTTGGATC
This sequence comes from Helicoverpa zea x Helicoverpa armigera, assembly GCA_033682625.1. NCBI lineage: Eukaryota > Metazoa > Arthropoda > Insecta > Lepidoptera > Noctuidae > Helicoverpa > Helicoverpa zea x Helicoverpa armigera. The sequence goes on from JAWIIS010000028.1 coordinate 10,334,910, forward strand.
TAAATTAACGGCCCGATAAAGAACTTTTTTATTTTGTGAGTACTTTTTTAAAACTACAAATTCCAACAGTTCTATAAAACCAGTTTCGAGTAATTGACCTTTTTTCGAAACTTCCATTAACAATGCTCATTTTATTAATCCAGTCACATTCAGAGTAGTAAGCCATAATTTACAAACTTCTTATTACACATTTCCCATTCGGACATCACGTCCTGGAATTACAAACCCTTAAATTGCAAATAGATGTGGCAAAAAACAGTACGAAGCACGTACACAGTTCGACTGTTTTGCACATTCAAGTTCATGAATTCGTAAGATATTCATCGCAAAACGTGTAGGATATAGTCGAGTGCCTTCGACAGCAGTCTAGACATAGGTATTAATAAATCTCCCCATAACTCCGAGTACATGACGATTGCCAACAAAACACTTTCTGATTCGCGCATCCTTGATTCTATTAATTGGTTTTCATATCGCTGTACGCAATGCTACCGTTTCGTCCGTCAATTAATTCATTTCTTTGAAACCCAGTTATATAGTCTATATCGGTCGTTCAGAGAAGGACTCGCCCGCATTTCAATAAGAAATTATCAAATTAGTTTCATCGGAAATAAAAAAAGCTGCCGTGCGACCACAAAGGATGGCTGGCATTGTTCACAGATTTTAAAAATCATCCATAATTAAATGGAATTTGGTTTTTATAGGCGCGAGCGTTTCGCCATGATATAAATTCCTGCATTGACGATACAGTTGGGACTATCGAAAAAGGAGTCATTTGCCACCCTGCTGGATGGGCCTGTTCAATATTGAAAAGACATATCGCAATTCGAGTATAAACAGCAAATCAATAATAATATTGTACTTAGGACCTTCTTTGTAGCGTATAAGAAAGAAAGAACAGTATGAGGCCGGTCGCGGGTCGGCAAAAAGTGGTCAAGCTGAGGTGACTGATTCCGCGAAGAATCCAGGGAGCCCAGCTCTGGTTATAGCACACAAAATAACAGATTGTCGAGCATTCTTTATTAGGTACGTCAAGCCACATGTCCTGTCGCCGCGGTGGTCTCGATCATGCAAATGTGCGGGACCTGATGAAATGACGAACGATATCTTTCCCACAATGTCCACTTCATATCTAAAGTAAGTTTTATGAATTATTAGCCATTATTCTAACATATATCAATGTCATAGACAAACGCTACTAGATAATAAATTGTGATTTCTATGAGAACAACGGTTTGCCATTTGAGGTTAAATGGTTTTTGCATAAAATAGCTTGGTCTAACGAAATGCCCATAGATATCGAATAGAATTAATGACAGACAATTTGATATAGACATTCAAACTGATAAATATGACTTATTACATTTAGAATCAAACGCCTGGTTAGTTGGAACACTTCAATATTTCTATTTGTTTTGACAAATGAAACGGTATAACAACACAATGTTTGCCACAAACTCATTTTACCAGTTTACTAGGAAAAGTTTTTATTTGTTCTAAAATTAACTCTCAGCTCTCGGACTTTCTAGTCCTAACTCGTTTCAAGAACAGACTAAATTAAGTCCTTAATGTTGCTAACTTAAAAAAAAAACATTATAGTTTCAATAACACGTAAATATGTATGACGCAGCTCCATCTAAACATTAATGAAATGAAAAGATTACTTCTTACATCACCTGCCATTCTTTCTTAATACCAGAACAAGTACAAAGCCCGGAAATTAATAGCAACGTTATTATACTCACACCTATACATTAGTAAGTAAAACACGTTCAATCCTCATCTGTATAGAATACAAACATAAATTGCAAAGATAAATAAGACATCTCGATGTAAACGCAATGATCATTACTGAGGACAAAAACGGCAAATTGTTCTAAGAAAAAGTGAAATTTCAAGATAGAAACATCATTGAAGACATTGGCGACATAAAATGGGAATTGCGGGGAGCATTCAATGCGATAGGTGAAAAAAGCAATATACACAGAGTTGTAGATCAGTATATCTTTCTCGTCTCAGCATGAGACTAATTATGCCATGGGATGATCGAAGGACAGTTTTTGCGAAGCCGCGGTCGCCATTACACCAGAGTTTCGACTCAGAATTGAGTTTTTAGTTTGGCATAACTTAAATTGCATTTTTGTCACCCACCGCCGCAGACTCGTGATTGTAAAATGTTTTTGCCTGTTGATTACGAGTCTCATGTTTATTCTGCTGTGTCTTCATTAGTACCGGTATCTTTTTGGTTTTTGTCCAAAAGATAAAATTGGAGATACGATGATATACACTGTTGATTTTGATTCGATTAGGTTACGTCTTTATAACGCCTTTATTTCTCTCCCACAGTAAACTAGTTGCGTTGATGATGTAGTTTTTCCTCAACTATAATTTTATTGGCATTCCAAATTAGCATTTAATATCAAGATTATGTAGAGTTGAAGTTTTAACGATGATTTCAATCATTTGTAAATTGGTTTGTACTCATTTAGTCAGGCAAGTGCAAGTTCTGCGTGTACCTACAGCACATATTCCACGTACTTATGCCAGCTATCAAGATTATTACTAAGTGTTTCTGTTAATTAGTACTTAAGCGGTCTCAATTGTTATCGGAAATAGGTGCTTATGAGTTATAGCAAACATTGATGCATAATATTGATTTTGATGAATGTCTGTGTTTACCTTATTACCAAGGATTCCAACCTTATGACGTAATTATTTTCAAAAATCAGCATATTAAAAATTCAGGTCGTTATTTTTAGTTTGCATAAATGATGATGATTCTTATGTTCCTATTGGCATTCATAAAGAACACATAATCAATGGACACAAAGCAGGCTTTTCACCAAATACAGTTACAAACACAAAGTACGTTAAAGCGATGTTTCGTGCGGTATCGTAACATCGGAGCGGCATGTTGATTGCGTGGCTTAATTAAATAAACCGTTTCTTAGTAACACTGTTTACTTGTTACTTGAAGGCTTAATGCTACATCAGGTAGTGTATGTCGATGATGTTACAACCGTTTATGTTCGGGACGTTAAGATTGTGGTTAAAGAGTTTGCAGATGAAGAGGTTCAATTTAATGGTCGTGACCTTATTCTGAGTTTGAATCATACTTGACAACTGCGAATAAGTATTTTTATGACTTAAGTTAAAAAAGCGAATGTTAGATTTTAAATCTAAAAAACCCAGTGCCAAAACGACAAATAGAAAGTTCTATCTACACTTAATTGCTCGAAGAATTTTGTCGAAAAATAGTCAGAATTCTTCGTGTTTACACGTAGAATGTCGGCAAAAAGTGGTGGTTTCTTGTGACCTACCTTCGATACCATTCGCTCGTCTTCTGTTCTTGGAAGTTGTTCACTTTGAACAGGACACGGGCTTGATGAGCCCAGTGCCGTGATCCGTTGAAACGCTCGTAGTCGCGTGCTAGGCGCGGCGGCCGTGGTATGGTGCAAGATATAAGTGGATACGATTTTATACTAGGTCTGGATTTTTAAAGGATTTAGTTTAATTTAGATTGAACTGGTTTGCGAGGGTAACAAAATGAATTATATAATCTATATAATTTCATAATTAGTAAGTCATTATTAATCGCAATATCCGGAAGAGCCCTTTTTGAATTTAGCTTACGCTCTTTTTTTTGGGAAGATTTATGAAAATACAGATAATCGCGTGGTGTTCTTTGAGATTATGGCCACAAATGTAAATGGGTGTATCAGAAATACTATGTTTAGATTTTTCTTCACCACAAAATGACATATGCAATCCAAGTATTGCACCTCATTTTATATCACTCATCTGCTCTTCAAATCACAGAACTATCTCAACCCGCTTTCGCCTACAACTTATGGCAAGCATGTCAACTCTGTGTTCAGTGTAAGCGGCCGCGGAAACGAGCAATTTCCTCTTCCATTATAATTGATTGGCGTAATTGCGAGTGGATTCTTTCGCGAATGGCCCACTGTGAGTCGCCAGGCCAAGTGATTACTGCTTTCGGCTAATAAGATAGCTAAAAAAGCCTTAATTCCATTAGACACATGGGAAAATGTAGCTTAACGAGCATAGTTTTGATTTTTTGATTTACAAGTGTATTGGAATTCTATTTTAATTGTTATAGCATAACGTTACACCTGTATTTCTTCGTAATAGAAGGCGGAGGTGTATCTAAGTATCTCTTACAAAAGAGGAGATGACTCACAAACCTACTGACCGAAAGAAAAGATAATTCTGTAATTTCCTTAAAAATTTATCTAACTTGAAATGGTGATTGAAGATCCTGTTTGATAGATAACGAAAAACATGGTGTTTCTGGACTTAAGACATAAACAACCATTCATGATTAATCTCACCCGCATACATTTTGGCACTTAACAAATCAGCCTAAGGGTAATATGACATGAAGTATCTTCTAGGGGCTAAACGTATGACAGTTACTTTAAACACACGCAGGCACGCAGGTGGTACCACAGGAAAAAGCTAGCAAGCTACAAAGTGCAGTTTCATCAAACTCAATTGAAGAACAAAGTATGATTGCCCCCTAATCACTTGTTAATAATCCTAAGGTATCAATTAACCAGAAAATAATCGAAGTCAGAAAACAAAGGAAATATGAAAAATGTCAACACCTATTGTTTGTCTGAGAGTGGACTCTTCGTGGAACCACTGACACTAATTAGATCATTTTCTTCATTATCTAGTAATTGGCGATTAAGCATTATAGCTAGAAATATCGATTTTTAATTGGTAGCACGTCATGGAATTAGTAAGTGGCGTCTTGGTGTTGACTAATTTCTATAAGACTTAGGTCCTTTTCTTGGGTTATTCGTCATCTCGACACACTAAACTCACCACGAATGTGTCCAGTTGGTGAAACTCAAAATTTGTACATTTATCATGTCGTCAACTCGCCACGGTAAGATTTTCATTCTAAGTGAAACTTAGATTTTATCACTTCATCCTCTTATTTTATTAGAAGTAAAAAGGATACAAACGTCGTGTATTTTTAGCCAAATTTTTGAATATACTCATAAAATATTTGTTTGCCCGACAAACAAATCTTCAAAAAACCATAAGTAATTTTAATTTCTCAATTTAAAAAACCACTTACCTTGGTACATTTAGCAAACCCCAACCTAAGCTTGCAGATTGCAAAACCTAGTTGTCTAACAACATGTAATTTACCCATTACTGCTAAACCAGCATAATAACATTTCTTTCAAATTCTGCTCCAACCGTGGGAAATATTACTTATACGAGTTTTTCTTGCCTTCCCACTAAGAGTAAGAACACACTGTAAACTTTTAGTCTGACGATTGTATGTTTGGGCTCATGAATCAGTATGAATACGAATGGTAGTACGCACATTACAAAGATCAGGTATTTAGCCTGTATCAGATCGACTGAAAACTTTAATTGGAATCAAGATTTTCTTAAGAAAATGTTTTTGCAAATCATCGGGTCAACTATCGGCTGAGGTGATCTTCACACTGCCCCGCATCACGCTGCATCTTGCGTGTCGACGCACCTACGCGCGTTCCTGCGGGAGTGCAGATCTGCATCATCGTGCGGGTTTTTCGCGCACTCACGCGCGTAGGTGCGTTTTGTAGATTCACGCACGGCGGCTTCCATTTTCAAATATACACGTCAGGCCCATTCAAAATCACGCGCGTCACTGCGGGATTCAGTGTGCCATACCTTGCGTTTCGCCCCGCACCTACGCGCGGCGGTGCGTGTTTCTCCGCATGTATGTGCGTGATCCGCATGAACGCGCGTGGATGCATTTTCAGTGTGTTGGACTATGCGTGTTTTCCATACAAACGGAGATATTTCCATACAACGGAAAAAAACGCATCCACGCACTACGCTGCATCATGCGGGGCAGTGTGATAATCGCCTGACTGTTGAGTGTACAGTGTGCGGTTATTCTAAGTAGTATAATGCTAGATTTATATGATACAGAATTTGGAACAATAGATACCTTTTGTTAGAGACTAATTAACAGAATAATGGAACAATAAAATCTATTGGCGATAGAACATGATTTACCGAAGATCCGCACAGTTTTTGTTGCATTCTATTGTTCTATGAGTTCTATTAATAGATATCTATTCAGTTATGAATGTAAGTCAGATGTACAGTCAACCGCAAAAGAATGCTTATAGGAATTGCTACTTTAGTAGGTTCTGTATTGTATCGCTGTATGCAACTTGGATTCAATTGTTTCTTCTATATGCCCTATATTCTACTCCGTACATATTAGATCATTCAACGACTAGTTTTACATAGCACAAACACAAAAAAATAGAGTTCTACCATAGGTTCTATAAATAACCAGAATCACAGCGAAGGAGCAATTTTTTCTGTCGCGCCGAATGTTTAGGTATTTGCTGTTGAATATTTAGGTATTTTCTAATTCGGTTACTTAATATATTCAGACGAATCCTCACTCGATTGTGCTAATTTAAAGCACCAAAATATAATACACAATCAATAAGTATGTCTAAAACAGTGAAAAAAAAATATGTAACAAACTCATTTTGCAAACAGTCATGTCCACGCTAAGTCAAGCCCGCAGCACAGTTAATTAACTAGCATTAAAACTTTACAAACGTGTTTACAATAATTACGGAATGACATAAAAATAACTTAATGAATTGTGCGGATAACATACAAATGACTATCTTGTTAAGGTGCGTTCATACTTTGCATTCGATTCTTCGTAACTGCTCAACCGATTTAAATGTTATTTGTTTTGGGGATGAAAAGCGTATCAGAAGGCACGAAAAACTTGTAGATCCTGGCTGTCATTTGAACATTTTCAGCAGTCTTTACAGGTAGTCAGAACCCAGAAAGTCTGACAACCAGTCTTACCAAGGGGTATTGGGTTGCCCGGGCAACTGGGTTTAGGAGGTCAGATAGGCAGTTGCTCATTGTAAAACAGTGGTACTGAGCTGCATCCAGTTAAACTGGAAACCGTACCTAACATAGTTGGAAAAAGGCTGGGTGGATCCTATACCTATGTAAATAATAAGAACAGGTGGATAATAGCAGATCTTTCCAAATATGTTTATCATGAAATGACAAATCAAAAATATGTAGGTACTTGGCAAAAAAGAAAAACAAACACATATCTTCACGTATTTAATGTTTTAAGCCCTCAACATCCACATCATTGTTTAGTATTATTTTCTTTACAAACTGCAAACTAATCCTCTTATTGCAAAGAATGCATTAATTGCAACCAGTCAAAACACAGGACATCATGCAACATCTTAGCTTCAATACTTATTAACTGACAAATCCTTTACAATAAAACCAAAATAAACCAAATACCCTATAAACCTTATTTCAAAGTAATAAGGTCTGAGTTTGAGTGTCTGAGCTGCAGTATAAAGTTGGTCGCAATATCGATCCAGTTTAGCCAAAGTCTGTCAAAGTTTTTGGCCTTTTTTGACAAGTGCCGATTTATTCTTGATTTTGGATGAGAAATGTTGTGTGTGTTTTAAACCAGATTTCTGATACCTACCGACTAATATTGTTATGTAAGGAGCCCGAGTTATGAAAAGTCAAAGCCAAAGCAGTCAAAGTGTTTTTTTAATCTAAAAAGTTTTTGCATGCTTCTTATGAGGTTGCATTTCAATTTCAATCGATTTAGCCAAAACAGTTAATTTAAAAAGTCAACAATCGCTTTGGTGTAGTTTTCTGCCCCATTGGTCTTATTCACTAGAAGTTGAACTGCAGAACATGTGGTCTTGACTTAGATATCCAAGCGCAACGAAGTAGTTTTCTAGGGACAGACTTTCTGAGAAACAGACCATGGTCTAAATAAGTGCATGTGTGTATTATCAAGGGCAGTAGAACCATTTAAATTAAACTTGTAAGCCTAACAACTGCAGGAACCTACGACGCTACCTAATCCTTTGAACAACAACAACCATATTATGCAATCTTTACTAATATAACAAAGCTTAAGGGTATGTTTATTTGCTTGATGCTTGATGAAACTACTCGGCCGATTTAAAAAAATATTTCAGCCTTAGAGGTAAAGGCTTGGCAGATGATGATTATCCATTAATCGAGAAAGGCTATAGGCTACTTTTTTTCGGGTGCACAACGTAGTTAACTCAGGAACGGTTGAAACCACAGACGGTACCTAGTATGAAGTCAATTCAAATATGAAGGCAATGCAAACAAGACTTCATTGGTTACATTACGTGTTTGCCTGAAGATCGCTTTACATTTAATTGTAGGTGTATAATGAAGTATAATAACACGCCAAACCATTATATAATTAACAAAAGTTAATTAAACGCATGCGAAATGTTTTGGTGGTAATTGTTCGGATATATTCGATTACCACTTATTTAATCATTCCAACTGAAATGATCATAAATCTGTGGGTTCTTGTAAAACAGTACTTTGTGCAGTAAGACTTAACATAGCCAAAGTTAACCCCCTTAAAAATATTAACTGCTTTTTAATAGACTTAACCTTTTCTTTACTTTTTTTCTGTCAAAAGCAAAATTTCCCATCAGCAAAAATACGACTTAGCAAGACAGTGGCTTTTAATTGTGACACCAAAAATAAAATGGTAGATACAATAGAGAATGGTCAAAAAAATATATCCTAAAATCATACGAATTTCCATTTCAGCTTACAAAATGACTAACAACAATGATGACGTAACCCTTCAAATGACCACTAATAGCCCCTTCGTATAAATCAATCGAAGTCTTATTAACCCTCAAACGCCGCGGCAATAAAATTATAAGCAACACTAATTACAATAATCAGTCCATCACCAGCAAGTATTCAAGTGCCCTTAAGAACGCACACTACAAACTTTTAGTCGGCCGATAGTTGCTTTGGGCTCATAAATCAGTATGAAGATGAATGGAAGTACACACGTAATACCGGTCAGGTATTTGTCCGATATCAGACCGACTAAAAACCATCATCCTCATCCTCCGAGCCTTTTTCACCAACTACGTTGGGGTCGGCTTCCAGTCTAACTGGATGTAGCTGAGTACCAGTGCTTTACGAGGAGCGACTGCCCTATCTGACCCCCTCAACCCAGTTGCCCGGGCCACCCAATACCACCAACCAAATCAGACCGACTAAAAACTATAGGTATAATAAAATGCTCAACTTTCAAAAAAAATCCTACCACCGGCCTTCAGTCGGCCAACTGAAAAGTCTTCAGTGTGTGCGCCCGCTAACTCAATTATCTTTACAAGTTCTGCGAAATTATGATACTTACTTATAAATTATAATGGATTCTTAACAAACTGGATTGATCCAATTAATCCTTTACAGTGAATTGTATTAATAATTTAACTTGACATATCTTCGGTCGATGCCAATTATTCTTATGATTTTAATAACCGGTGCGTACTTATCTGTTAAGATTATTTTTTAATAAGTTTAAAATAATAGAGGGTTTTCTTTATCCAACAAGTTTGGGTAGGCACTACAATTGTACCTCAATAGGCTGTTTAGTGAAAGCTTCCTTCAATTGGTTTATTTAAAAAACAACTTCACTTTTACTGCGTTTTTTTTTTCTTTTAAGTAAGTTAATGTAATCTAATAGCAAGATAGAAGAAAAATATTTTTTTTTAGGTAAACATACATATACAAACTACCTCTTGAAAGTGCACAAAGAAAATACTACTTCATAAAAACATCAGAGAGAAACCCGCTACTTAACTACCTCCTATTTGCCCCTACAACAGTACTTATTGGTTAACACAACTAGTTCCCTGGCACCGCAAACGGTCGTCAAGATATTTTATTTATAACCTAATCATTTAATTAACATGCATAATTAAATTATTAGAGGGTTTTCTTTATCCAACAAGTTTGGGTAGGCACTACAATTGTACCTCAATAGGCTGTTTAGTGAAAGCTTCCTTCAATTGGTTTATTTAAAAAACAAATTCACCTTCAGTTCGTCTTTTTTTCTTTTAAGTAAGTAAATGTAATCTAATCCAAACTAATATTATAAATGCGAAAGTAACTCTGTCTGTCTGTCTGTCTGTCTTTCTGTCTGTCTGTCTGTCTTTTCTTCACGCCTAAACTACTGAACCGATTTGTGTGAAATTTGGTACAGACATAGTTTGAAACTTGAGAAAGGACATAGGATAGTTTTTATTACAAAAAAAAAAAAAAATTATCCCGGACATATAGCGCCATCTATTGGTCAAATCAAAAATCTGCTGGTAGTCACTATTCCACGCGAACGAAGTTGCGGGCAAAAACTAGTAGCAACATATATGATAAATTATAGATACGCTTGTTGGTTGTTTTGTTTTACTAGGATAGTTTTTTATATTTATTGTAAATATGTATTGTAAATATCTATGTAAATAAAAACTAGATAAATAAAACTGATTACTGAAAATAAGACAAGCTCTCTATGATTTCAATAAACATACATATAGAAACCACCCTTGATATCCCATAAAAGAATAGATCATAAAAACGTCATATAAAACCCCGCTACTTAACTACCTCATATTTGTCCCTACAACAGTACTTATTGGTTAACACAACCAACTAGTTCCCTGACACCGCAAGCCTTCGTCAAGATATTTTATTTATAACCTAATCATTTAATTAACATGCATAATTAAACGTGTTTAATCAAAGTTCTATGAATCTATGATTAATCGAACTGATATCTGTTGATTGTACCGTTGGCAATGTAGGGTTAATTATTATAAGAAATGTTATAAGCTTAGGTAACATTCAATTTCCTTTCGACAAGGAATAATGTATGTTATGATGCTTTTGTACTCTTTTTTTTTTAAAACAACTGTTTAGTTATAATTTATAATAATCTGTAGCTGTATGATTGTATGATCCATTTGGTTGTTTACAATTACTATATTTAATAAATGTGTCACCAAAGTAATCATTTTAAAATGAAATACGATTCTTTTATCCACACTCAATTAAAGTCGGGCCAATTCAAAACCATTTATCGCTATTATTTTTATCCTTTTACATAAACACAATGATTTTAATTACTAGGTACTGAAAAGAAAACCATTATTTATTAAAATTATTTCTATTTACATACAAACATTAATAATCAAATTTAAAAATAACACACAAACATAAATTCAATAGCAGGGAAAATAATTTTCCTGTTCTTACTCATTTCATATAATTGGTAGTACTAATTAACCATTTAACATTTTATTAAATAAAATAATTAGGTACCACCAAAAGCTATAATTCCTATTGTTCCAATTTTTGTCAGTAATACCTAATGGTTATAATATATATTCATTCCTAGTGGATACAAACAAAAATAAAAAGCAATGTTACGACCAAAACAGTGAATTAAAAGTTCCAACCTAAAATTTTTTTTTCTGTCTTCAGTTTTAAACTAAAAAAATCTTCTGTCCATATGAAAAAAAAATCCTACAGTAAAAAACCCAATAAAATCATTAAGATAATCAGGTGAACCGCCAATTACTTTGTAAACCGTCCTAAGATTAAGTGAAAGTCCTATTCCTATACTTTACACTCACACAGACAACTTACATAACCTAGCGTTACTTAATTTATGCTATTTAGGATTATTAATAGGAAATACGGATATTTGCAAATCGGTCGGTGGCGAGGCAAAAGCGATTAACGTCGCTACGACTGATTAGACCGGCTGTGGTAGTCACAGGGTTAGGGTATACGGAATTATTACGAGGTTAATAAATGGAGTAAATCACAGCATTGTTTGATATTGAAATATTTTTTATGTTTTCTACTGCGCTTATGGTTTAAAAAAAATACGTAGGTATCTGCACCTTTTATTTGACTAGGTATATGATATCGGAAACCGAACCATTTTCAGTTATCAAATCGCTTATTGGATTGCCTAGCAGATCGCTTTCACGGCTGGATATGGTTTTTGTTGTTATAGTTAAATGGTGCAACTAACTCTAATCCCTAGATTAGTTAAAGTCCCCTGTTAAAGTAACAAGTAAGTGACAGATCTTAGAATTTTGATAACTATATCCTATAATCTTACAATTTAATGTCTTACATTGAATGATTGAATTAACCGTTCATACACAGTTATGTTAACGAGAATCTTTTGGAGAGGTTTGTCTATTGTTTTACTTAGTTACATGCACAACCTAGTGTTATTTAATCAGTTCGCCTACAGCTGTTATTTAAACTAATATAACACATAAATATAAAAATGGACGCCCGTCATCACTCGACGACCCTAATTGACGTTCCATAACTATAATTGCCTTCTACATATTAAATGGAATAATTACTAGTCTTCACTACATATTTATCCAATATTAGAATAGTCTACATTTATCCATCATGGTCACTTCATGTCAATCAAATAAATTAATAAATAAATCACATTTAATAAACGACCACGCAAACACAAGTTGTGCATAGACATTCAACCCGTGAATGCTGGGCCACCTAGAAAGTCCCGAGTCGCCAATCCTCCGCCTCGCCTTATCGGTCCTATCGGCCTCTCCCGCAAGATTTATGCGCGTCATAAAGTTGACGCATATCGGCCGATAATACGCCCGTCACCGCTTGAATCGCCCCGGGAGCGTGACTAACACATCTCACGCACAACAATATTGAAACAGTTGTACAACATCCATACACTAAGCGTGTTCGAAGAAAACGTGATTGTTAAAAAGCCAGTGATTAACTTATTTTCCTCGTCAATTCAATTTGCTACAAAGGCTATGTAGATTAAACCGGTCGACCCCTCTTAGCGATCGGTTAACGCTCGCAGGCAATAGTAAGTATCAATGTGAAGTCAGCGTGCGCATCTAATGTCCTTACACAAAGCTGCACTTACGTAGCGGGCAAACGATGCCATAATTACGGGTGTGCAGTGCGCAGGCGCGAAGGGCGATATTTGTTTGCAATTAGTGCCCGCACGGGAAGGCGATGTCCGGACGTCGTCGGTAATTTATAGTTGCGCGAAAGTACCAAGTCGAAAGCGAGGCCGGGAGCGCCCGCAGCTGCCTCTGTGCCGACTGACATTTCCGCGCGCATTCTAGGGTTAAATTGCACCGGCGTACACACAGTTCGTCAAAATTGATGAATTGATGATGATTGAAATAATTGTGATCGATGTACCGCATTGTTCGAATTATATCTTTATTTTTTTCCCTGTCTCGACTTGTGAAGATAGTTTAGTCTTTAGACTTTTACCGTCTTACCACAAAAACTTTTAAACGTCAGTTTAAGCCTTGTCTAAAAAAAATTCAAATTATGACGTTGAAATAAGGTCCATTTTGGAACCACATTTTTTTTGACAAGTCTTAGACACAGGTTAAAGTTTTTGTAGTAAGACCATTAGAATTTTATTTCTGTCATTTTTACTTAGCACAACTTGAAGTGCTTCAGCTATAATTTATATTAATGCAATAATCTTCCTATTAATATTGTAGGCACTTCAGAAGTGGCATTTAAAAAGCCTTGTTTCATGTTAGGGTAATTCCCCTTTTCTTTTATTTAAATATGATATAAATAACTTAGACATATGTATGTTGTACATATTCTATGAATCACGCAATATAGACTTGTCTTCAGCTATGTCGAGGATTAATATAATTAATATCCTTTTTCTTACAAATACTTTAGGGACATTTACGACCAACTAAGTACTTACTCTTTTTTTCATTTTTTATTTCATAGAAGCATATAAATTAGCATTAGATTGTGTTAAAAAATTGTTTAGATAAAAGGGTGTCTTTTATAATTATTTTATAGTTACACCTGTTCACTTAATATTAATGCACCTCTGTGATGGAACGAAAAAAATAAAGCACTTCAAATATCTTTTCATGAAACTCGGCACAATTTTATGATCTAAATGTGAGAAAAAAAAACAATGTCAAATGGAAACTTACACTTCTAATGCTATTGAACAAACTAATCTTTGACACGATGTAAAAATATTAAGAATACGCTATTATTAAGTACTTTATCATACAAAATAATTAGCTAGCCAGTAATAACAATTAACCTTATCTAGAAACAGGTACCTTAACACGTTTTTCTCGAAGATGAGACCAGGAGTTTAAGTGCCAATATTTCTTGTGGCGTTAAACAATTACCTAACAGTTTGTGGACATCCGTGAGACTGTACATTAATAGCTTGAAATTGCAAATGTGTTCGTAACTTTATCACGGAGTAAGGAAATATGAGCGGAGATGCCATAAAGCAGGTAGGTCTGACGATTTCTTCTAGGTCAATTCGTACGGCGGGCATGACCAAAACGATCAGTTACTAGCTATACTAGCTAACGAGATGTCCGGGTTCTTTAAGACATCTTTTAACGATTATTGGTATAACAAAAAACAGACGTGTCCAAAGAAGGCGTTTAAGGGCGAAGACAGTAACGTTCCTCGTCCTACGCTCACCCGCATTTTGGCGCTCTACTTTCTTAGGCGATTTTCTGTTATGGCACCTTTGGTAATTTTGTTCTCCGTGGTTAAACTTGGTACCTTTGTCTGGCCGCGTGTGGAACAAATAATAATACTCGTAATTGTCCATTAGCACGAACACTAGACGTGTGATCGAATTACAGTGAAATTATTTTCATTTTTAACCGCACCGTACCACTATCGTAATAATAAACGATTTAATTATATAAAATTATATGATTAATAACGTCTGTGTGAGCGGATTAATAGTGACGGAATTATAAACGGCATTAAAGGGTTAATTGGCTATTCATATGAGATTATCTGAGACATTACATTTTTCATTGTATTTATGTCAGTGACATCTAAGTATTAGCAGTGTTATCACATGCTAGATCATGTTAGTTATTAATTATTTTAAAAGTAACGCGGAATCAGATGTTCCAGATCAAGCAAGTAATAATATAAAGACCGTATGGTTGATAATTGCAATAAAAAAATACCTGAACGAATATGTGTGACAGAAATTGGACTAAGAAAAATAAATTAGATATTTGTAGGTTGTATCTCATTTTAAAACCTAAACGATCAATCGAGAGTTATATATGAGTGGAATTTCCATGACGAATGTTTTGTACATTTTCTTTAGTTTCCTGTTTAGTTTTCTATAAAATAAAAATCATGACGCAACGATGTCTATGATTATTTGAAACACGAGTGTTCAGAACTATCGATCAATGTTTTTGCCAACGTAGTGAAGATAAAATCAACCCCGCGCGCGCCGCACTCCGCAATTAGAACTCATTGAATTATTTTTTAATTTAGTGCGACAACGCACGCACTCGGGAATTTAATTTCCTTCCAAGTGAGTGGTATCAATTTTTTTACAAATTACTTTATGTGTTCATCTACGCCTGTTGCGTTTTCTATTGTTAAAATATGTTTTTAAACTATCAAATTTTTGAAACACGTCATGCCAAAAAAATCTGTTTAATTAGCCTCGATAAATAACAGTTCGTGACCGTTTTATTGTATTTTAATCGATATAATTGCAATTTACCGGAACGCATTCTCTAGTTAAAATAATTGGCTAACAATTTTAATTCGTTCGATCGGTAAAAGTTCACCTTTGGAAGGTTAAAAATAATATTTTAAAATTTTGAAATCGGTCGTTGGTAACCTATAGTGGTTTTATATGTACCGATATGTATACATAGTATTTAATATAAAATTAATTAAGATCCTGTTATCATTTAATTAATAACAGGACATGTACATTTACTTATATGAAAGTCGGCACATAAAAGTATATACCTTGAATCGGTAGCTCGTTTGTACTCGGTAATTATTGTTCGATATGATCTTATCAACCAAAATATCGTGATTGAAGTCTATTTAGATTTTAAAAGAGATAATTATTGTGTAGTTGCATAAGGCAACACCAGATAACGTGTTTATTCTATGCGGAATGACTAGAAATACATATATACATACATATTTAGCTATAATACATGCGTAAACCATGTATTAAAAGTATACTTTACAAGGCATTTTTTAATACTTATCTATAAGTATCATATCTAGTCTAGCGTGAAATTAAATGGTGTACAACCGTCTTTATGTTATGAAATCCGATATTTTATTGTTCCTTTATTAATACTGTGGAATTTCAAATTAGTAACATTATATGCGTAAGTGCAGAGAAAGTTACATTTTTTTGCCATTAATTTTTTATAAAAAAATCATAAAACTTAATAACTTTTTTGTAACTTTTTAATAAAATGGACAAGAAAAAAATTGTTTGCCACGGAATTAATATCAATTGTTATCTGCAATGGTAATGGCGCCACATTTGCTTGGTATCTTTGTTATATTAAAAATAAGATAAAAAAATAATAATTAGTGCCGAAAGGTGTACTCGTAATGAGAAGTACCCGCCTACTATACTGGCCCATTATTATAACTACCGTCTTTTAACACTTGTATAAGGTTTTCTTGCTTATCTGTAATTAACATACTGGCCACTACCTTATTAAGATCGCGAACTGGTTGTTGCGAAAAAAATATATCTTTTAAGAAAAATATCAATATGGCTTACAGATTACTGGCTATAAATAATCTGTAGTCTGGCTCTATTATAACCAAATACGGAAAACGCTCTCTAATTACTATTTTAATATTAAATATGAAAAAATATTGTGAGTTGTCAAAGACTACGATAAAACATTAATTTTTATTATAGCACCCTATATTAAGATGATATAATTTTCTTCACTTCTTTATATCATACTAGCCGTTTTCCCGTGGTTTCACCCGCGTCCCGTGGCAACTACTACCCGTACCTGGATACAATATAGCCTATGTTACTCGCAGATAATGTAGCTTTCTAATGGTGAAAGAATTTTTAAAATCGATTTAGTGGTTTTTTAGTTTATCAGTTACAAACAAACAGACATTTTTTTCTCTTTTACAATAATAAAATAACACAGATAAATAAATTATTATTCACTTGTCAAGTTAATTCGAATTGACCCCGTAAGCAAGGGTTAACTTGGCCGCCATTTTGAAGTATGCGTACGCGCACATATCGCTTCCTCAATCTATAATTGCATCGAGAAAGTCCCACTTTTCCCGCGTTTTTGCACACCCTACTGCCACGTAATTCGATACAAATTACTGATGTTGATATTATTATATTTATTACACAATGCATTGAGCATTTTTAGTACTAAGTTATTAAAATAATTACTATTATTAAGTTAGCTTATAAAAATTATTAACTTTTATGATATTTCATATTTTGTTGCAGAAACAAAGCTTCATCGTCTCTTTTAATGGTGTTTATTAATTAAAAGAACCATTAAAGTCTACTATTGTTTATCTAACCAATAAAATACTTTTATTGTATTTTATTCTGTTTTGTTAATCAGTTCTAGAAATTATGATTTCGTTTTTCATTGACTCATAGCGTAGTTTGAGCTTAGTCTAGATCCTATGTGATATAATATTAGGAAATACCTTTAATTTATTTATCTTATAAAAATAGCACAGGAACCGATTTCCTAATTCGAATAATCAAAACAAAACACAGTCACATTTAATCACGTCAAAAATCGTGTTCTTCAAAAATAGCTAACTAATTCACCAAATTAGTTTTTGGCAAAAAACCGCAAGTCGACACCCCAACCCATACTTATCATCATCCTCCGAGCCTTTTTCCCAAACTACGTTGGGGTCGGCTTCCAGTCTAACCGGATGTAGCTGAGTACCAGTGCTTTACAAGGAGCGACTGCCCTGCCTGACCTCCTCAACCCAGTTACCAGGGCAACCCGATACCCCTTGGTTAGACTGGTGTCAGACTTACTGGCTTCTGACTACCCGTAACGACTGCCAAGGACGTTCAATGACAGCCGGGACCTACAGTTTAACGTGCCATCCGAAACACAGTCATTGGTGTCTAAGATATACTTAGACCAACCCATACTTATCCTGATTGATATATAAATAAATGAAACATTATTTCCTAACACATTTCAATTACAAGATCGTTACAAAAACGTTATTATTTAACCCCTAGCAAAAACATAGACTGAAAAAAAACCGCACATAATATTCTTGCATAAAGAACAAAAAGATCACGTTATTTGATTAAACCTAATTACATTTCTGGTCGTAATTAACCTGCACGTATCATTCCCTTTGTTTTATTACTAACAGATACCAAATTAACTGCACACCTATGGCTCAAAGAAACATTGAAATCTCAACCCTATTGTTAAAGTTATAAAGACTGCAGATTAGTTCGTGGTCTGCAAAATTAGTTTGTCAAATTAGATGTCTTATGCCGAGATAAGACCGCATATTATTAAGGCATAATTTACGATGGAAATGATGACGATTAGTTAATTATTCACCAATGTTACAAGATACTCGTTTAGTTGGCTCAAATTGTTTGGTTTTAAGCCATTTGTGGAGTAGTTATAATTTTTTGGTATCATAATCATATGCGTTGGGTTTTATGAATCATAATTTTGCGGTCTTAGTCGAAAGAGGTCGTATTTTCTGCAAGAGTTAATCTTATCTTTAGCTCATAATATTTGTCTAGGATTTTGGCTGTAATAATGACATGAATACTCTCTTACTGCTTATTTATTATTATTTTGTTCAATTTTTTGAAGGATTTGACTTAATTCAAGGTTCAAAAGACTTCAAGCAAGCTTCTAGAATCATTTATAACAAGACATCAACTACGTAAGCTTGTTAATCAACACGTGTCTGTATAATAACGTAGAAAAACGTCAAAGTTACAACAGCAGTTTACCCTATGCGCACAACTTGATATAATTAAATTATAACAAATAAAGGAAAAATTAACACACAAACGTACAATCACTAGGAATAACTATAATTATGTAAAAACCCAAAGGAAAATGGTGTTCCCGAGCCGGTGTCACGACCCGCTCGCTCGCAATTAAATAATTATAAATAATCATTGCCCACGCGCATCTGAGACCCCAACGATTTGCTCTCGTAAACTCGATATAAAATCGTTCTGATGTAATTGTATCGATAAAAAGTTTTAGCTGTGTTTTGCTGTGAATTAGTGGACAGATGACCTTGAGAAGGTCGGAAGCTGACCTGAATTTTAATCGAAAGGATTTTAGTTCAGCAGAGCTCTGATGGTGGTGGTGATGAATACATTTATCTAGGTATGTGGCATCAAATATTTTTTGTTTTTCGTACTCAAAAAAATACTATTAGGTAGGCGCTCATTTTTTTCAAGTTCCGTTTTTAACCTTCCGCTGCTCAAGGTCATTTCGAGTTTCAACTCAAGGTCGAACTCATCCACGTGCACACCACAAAGTTACAAAACGACAACATAGTAAAAAGAACTAATGACTCAGCAGTACAATTCTGTTATTAATTACTGTAATAAAATACAGAGAACAAACAAGATCGCTTGATAGTACTCGATTGAGTCGAATACTAGGAATATAATCAAACATTAATTGTGGCGCTATTAGCCTCAAATTGCCCCACATTATGTCAGGTGCATTATCAGCTTAATTGCATATATCTAAAATTGTAATCCTAATGGAGATAAATATCTATTTGAGGAATGAGGACAGGCTTTGACATTTGTGTTTGCATTTCGTATTAATGATTTCATTTGACTTTGACAGTTCTTATGACGCGAGTGGTGGAGGGTTAAATTTACACACTGTATATTTTATAAACTCGAAATTTAAAAAATATTATTTTTCTTTTATTTAGTTTAAGAACAACTGAATCGATTTTAATACTCGAGATAGACAGATCATTACTTAAAACCCATGTTACGGTATATTGGATTTGCTGCAGAAATAAAGATAAGGCAAATGACGTGACATTTTCCGTGATTATCGGAATTACAATTTAATACAGAATTTGTTATCCTTAATCAATCAGCTGATGGAGTGCAGCCAATAGCGATGACGTGAGGTTTCTTTGAAATGCCTAACAAAAAACTTGGATACTCGGTATTTCCCAACTACTTAAGCTAGAACAATTAAGTAAGTACTTTCGCCTACAAAGACTAAAGTATAACTATTCATATCTTCATATTTTTTTCATCTTCCGAGCCTTTTTCCCAACTATGTTGGGGTCGGCTTCCAGTCTAACCGGATGCAGCTGAGTACCAGTGTTTTACCAGGCGCGACTGCCCCATTTGAACTCCTCAACCCAGTTACCCGGGCAACCCAATACTCCTTGGTAAGACTTATTGTCAGACTTACTGGCTTCTGATTACCCGTAACGACTGCCAAAGATGTTCACTGAGAGCCGTTGTTAGAGCAGCATTGTTAGAACGATCTTTTGCCTATAAAGAAAATTATTAAGTATAGGTTGGTAATTATTGATAGTGCACAATTCAGTATTTCCTTCTTACACTTGCTGACTTCGACGAATAGTGTTCTTAGATACCTACTCTATGTTCAGAAGAATCTTGTCATACCACCATTGGCACCCTGAGATCACGAGAATGGTAGCATGAATTAAGACAACATTGGGTTGCTGACACGAAAATGAGTGTCTGGTCTGGTCAATGCGACTGTGCTGGAGATAC
This sequence comes from Helicoverpa zea x Helicoverpa armigera, assembly GCA_033682625.1. NCBI lineage: Eukaryota > Metazoa > Arthropoda > Insecta > Lepidoptera > Noctuidae > Helicoverpa > Helicoverpa zea x Helicoverpa armigera. The sequence continues at coordinate 10,355,437 of JAWIIS010000028.1, forward strand.
ATAATTCAAATTATGTTGTACTCGTGTTTATATTGTATTGCTAACATGAGAATGAGTGTTTAGTCTGGTCAATGCCACTGTGCTGGAGATACATAATGTGGATGTTGTACTCGTGGTTAGATACACATGATATCTCATATTAACAGGATCAAAGGTTTTCCTACTCTTAGTTCTCTCCATATTTTTAAGTCACATTAATATAAGGCGCAATATGCACAGTTTATTGTGTTTCGCGGAAAATTATGTTCAACAGAATTTCCTATCGATAACCAGAATAACTAATGAGGAACTTTGATATAATTATAATTATCTAATTCAATAACAACGATTAAATCATATCCGCCGATTCCTAGCAATTTAACATCTTACTCATAAGGGCTTATCTTTCTATTGACATCGATCAAATCCAGGAAATAATGTGTTCACTTCGCATTAAATGGTAACACGTCATCTACATTTTCCAATGAAATATGTCTATATGTTATTAATATATGTACATATAAACCAGCCGTTTTCCTACGGTTTCGCTCGCATCCAGTGGGAACTACAGCCCGATCAGAATAAAATATAGCCTATGTTACTCGGAAAGAGTGTGTAGCTTTACAACAGTGAAAGAACTGTCAGGGATACTACTTCTTACTACTTACTGACAAATCACTCATCATCCTCCGACTTTTTTCCCAACTATGTTGGGGTTGGCTTCCAGTCTAACCGGATTCAGCTGAGTACCAATGTTTTACAAGAAGCGACTGTCTATCTGACCTCCTCAACCCAGTAACCCGGGCAACCCCATACCCCTTGGGTAGACTGGTGTCAGACTTTCTGACTACCCGTAACGACTGCCAAGGGTGTTCAATGACAGCCGGGACCTACAGTTTAATTTAATTTAAACCTACTTGCATAACATTGTGTAAAACGTATACCGTCTTACCACAAAAACTTTTAAACGTCAGTTTATGCCTTGTCTAAAAAAATGTCAAATTATGACGTTGACATATGGTTCATTTTGCAGCCAAAATTTTATTAGACAAGTGTAAAACAGGGTTTAAAGTTTTTGTAGTAAGGCCCATAGGGTTAAACCGCAGATCACACCATTACTAATTCATTAAAACAATTTAGTTAGATAAAAAATTCCAAAAAGGAAGGAAACAAAAGACATTTAAAGTGATTCATAGGTTTTTTGGGAAATCTGTTTAATTAATCATGGATGGTTTAAAACGTTTGTGACAGTTCTTAGAAAAAATATGTGCAATAAATCAAGCTGTATTCATTTCTATATTTATTGACTGCATGCAAACTTTTACCAAAGAGGTTCACAAGATAATTAAATCGTTCTAAAATCAAAATAAATGTTAGAAGTTCTAATATTGGAATGTCGCGTTTGGTTCACATTTTTTGACTATTGGTACCATTTGTTGAACTTCCATTATCTGTTACTGTTACAGCCTTTTTATCGTCCCACTGCTGGGCACAGGCCTCCTCTCACACGGAGAAGGATTGAGCATTAATCACCACGCTTGCTCAATGCGGGTTGGTGATTTCAGACTATATAGTCCAGGTTGCCTCAAGATGTTTTCCTTCACCTTTTTATCAGCCATTGGCGTCCAAGATATACTTTCCATTACCTAACTCATAGAAATCAGAAAAAATATTTTCTTCTTTATAAAGTACATACAATTTTCATCATAGACGGCCATTCAATCCCTTGCATCACAAAATGCAATAACTGATTATTATTACATACCTATCATAGTAAGAAACATATAGAAAACGGAAACATGGCACTAACGAATGTTTTCACCACGTATACCGTATTATATCTTATAACAACTTTCTATAATGTCATACCCTAATGATAATATTGCAAATACACAAGTTCTTCCCATTATTAGATAGCTTCATTAAAATCTATTTAGCAGTTTTTGCTTTACTTATGTTTTGATGAACTTACTAATCTCACTTTCTCTGTGTTATATAAATTAAATGAAAACTCATTTATATGTTGAATAGAATATTACTTACATACTTTTTGTGGCACATGGGAAATTACTACTATTCTTGCATAGTTTTTCCGTGCAATGTAATCCGACGTAAAACGTATTTACAATCTTTTGTATTAGAGATACGATGTCATAAATTCAATATTGATATGACAGTAGCATGCGAAGGGTTAATGGTGAATTTGTTCGTCGTGTATAAAGCCGTGTTCACGACTAACAAGATATATTATATCTTGTTTGAAAAAAACACTAAAGAACATTTTTCTAGAGCTTCTGCATATTTTGAACAGGAAATTCAGTTCGCAGTCGATAAAAATCTGACAACAGCCACCGTAATTAGTATTATCAAAAGATTTTTCTTTTTTAATTGAATTTCCTAATCGACCCGATTTCTTTGATCATAATCAAAATGGCAAACGAAATAAAAAAATGTAAATTCAATAAAAATAAATGTCAAGTTTCGTTATCGCGGTTCGATCACTCTATCAGAAGTCGATTGTGTGGTTTACGAGCCAGCATTGGTTCGTAAGTCGGCAAATCGATATATCGAAATATGTTATCAACGATTACAGTTGGTATTGTCATCTAATCGTCAACATCTTATCTCAGCGGTACTTTTGTTGTTAGATCAGGTTTTATTTGTAAACTTAATTAGATCGAATACTGCATTACCCAGATACGAATTCTATCATATAATTGATAATCTAGATCGATATCGTTTCGGTACCTAATTGTTTAATCTTTATCGTGATATTGTGGAACTTGGTTTGTTAGATAAATGAAAGAGCCGCCTGTTCGATAAAAACTACATCTGTGGACCTTATGTTTTTATTTTAAACAAAAACTATTGTTAATGGATTATCTGTGGGTAATCTAAATTGAACAAGCATTCGTACTATGTTCGTGTATTAAATGGGCTATGTAACGATGTGTTCGCAAATCTATGATCTGTTTATTCGTTCATTGTAATGGGATTTTAATTGATTAGAATATAATTTGGGGCTATCGTATTTTATAAAGTAGCTTCATCATCTATCTAGAAATAAAAATAAAATACCGTTCGTTGGTGAGCGCATCGCTTATCGAGGAACGGACTTAATTATCTATATTATTTTTATTCAAAATTCTTAGAAATCTTAATGAAATGCCTAGAAAGCAAAAAGCAATAAAATCTAGGCAAAGTAAAAGCGCGTTTTTATTCTTCTGAACTTGTCAATGGTTCTGATTTCGTTCTTTAATTGATTCATAATAATCAGAATTCTAAGGTCGTGAACTCTAACCCAAATGCACTTTTATACTTTCTCCTCAGATTTAAACTAGGTATTTAATAGGAAAAAATCTTGCCTGTGTCTTATTTTCACATTGCAGAGATATACATTTTTGCACAACATTCTTATCAATTTTTATGAAACATCAACTCCGTTTGTGTTATCGTTGAAAATCTTATTTTTGATAGCATAATTTGAGTCACTCAACGAGCTTCTGACGTCTGAAAACCTATTTTATATTCATGTCTGCCTGCGGTCTAAGTCTAGTCTAGGAAATTATAATCAAGATTTCGCTATAGAAATCTTTAGACCAAAAAAATTCTACAAGATAAGAAGTAAACTCTATAACTCTGTTCAGACTGTTACGCAGAAGCGCCTGAATGCTGAAAGAAGCAGTTAAACTTTTTTCTGTTTTGTATAAAACTCGAAAGAGAAGCGTAGCTATCAACCTCCGAGCCTTTTTCCCAACTATGTTGGGGTCGGCTTCCAGTCTAACCGGATGTAGCTGAGCACCAGCGCTTTACAAGGAGCGACTGCTCTATCTGACCTCCCCAACCCAGTAACCCGGGCAACCCAATACCCCTTGGTTAGACTGGTGTCAGACTTACTGGCTTCTGACTACCCGTAACGGCTGCCAAGGATGTTCAATAACAGCCGTTGCTATCAACCGAGCAAAGTTTAAATCGATTATGACAATTACACCCGATAACATTTTACCCCACCCGAGAATCTTCTTAATCCTAAACTTTATTAAGGCTAGACTAAACTGAGACACATAGCACTTATAAATAAATAATAGTTACGTACATACGTAATCCAATTCGCTATGATAAAATCACAAAGGCACTGCACTATCAGGCTTATCGCGGCACTCCATAGAGTTACACTCATTCATGAACCAACCTCCTTGTATGTGTAACGTGAGGAAAGGAAAGAAAGAAAGAAAGTAAAATGGGTGTTTGTGAAAGTGAGTGATTAATAAGTGATTGTTTTTAAACGTTGTTTTTGGTGTGTGGGGTAAAAAAGTTTGGTTGTTTTTCGTTGGGTTAATATTTTAGTGGTGAGCTTGCCCTTGATGAGCTCTACCCTTAGTTTAGGTAGGTAATATCTTTTTTTTTCTACTTACACATTCACGTATGTATCTTAACAAAAATTAACAGCAATACAACGCAGGCGCAGCCTAAGCCTTCAATTTACCCCTAAACATTTTCCCAACTTATTTTACTATCTTCTATCTTCTTCTATCGACTATCTCTTGATGCCGTCCAAGGATAAGGGGTAATATTGGATTTCTTGTCCTAAGTTCCTATAAAAAACTGCCTTGTAAACAAGTGAAAATAAGTAAAACACATACTCAATTTTCCACAAACTTAGATCCCTGCAAGTTTTCCAAACAACTTAGTTGAAAACCATCAACTTGCGTCATTACTCTGCATAATTCCGCATCCCACAGCAAGTTTTTCAACCATTAATTTATTAAATTAAAACATAAATGTTATACTTATTTTAATTAAAATAAACACTTCCTAGAAGCCGGTCGGTCGCGAGTTTATTTGTGCAATTTGTAAATTTAATCGCACGCGATCTTTTAAACTCTGATTTAGTTGTTTTTATGTAAGTTTTTAACAGTTTTCCGTCATTTAGAATGTTGAACGTTTGTTGTATAATGTTATTTTTAGTTTATAGTTCCTAAAGTGCAGCTTGAAATTGTGGAAAGTTTTACAATAGTTATAAATAGAATATTTAATTGACTTCTATTTTAAACAGCATTAAAAGAGGTGTTTCAAATTGTCCAAAAGAAATACTAAGTCATTATTGATACCGAAAAAATCTTGAAACTATGGTGTTGGCTCCTTGGTCCAATTCTCAAAACTAAGAAGAAGCACGGCTTCCTTTACCGATCACAATCATTATTCGTAAACGTTGATCGTACAAACATAATGATAAACCAAACAAAAAGGCATCGGCGGTTTTTCAGAAGTTTTTCTCCATCTTTTCTCTCTATCTATACTCAACAAAATCACTTACAACAAGCCTATCTCAACTACCCATTACCCACAACTCTAGCAAAATCATTAAGTCTAAACACGAGTTATTACAAACGCGTTGTTCTCCCCATAATGACTGTTCAATTATAGACATAACACCATAATCAGAAGCAATTATTTTAATGCCATTAACTGAATTAAATGACACAGTTGATTACTAGAAAACTGAGGTCGGAATCAATGGTAATCGGTTGGAATCACGGCTGGTTGTTTTTCTTTTTTAATTTGTTGGTTCGCTTGCTTGTTTGTTTTGAGTTTTGGTGTATTGTGAAGTGATCATCATCATCTCAGCTATAGGACGTCCACTGCTGATCATAGGCCTCCCCCTTAGACCTCCACAGATACCTGTTGGAGGCGACCTGCATCCAGCGTCTTCTGGTGTGAAGTGATAATAATGTTTTTTTCAAGCAATGACGGTATAGACATATGTATATCTACTACAACAATATGGAACGTAGTAGAGAGTATTCCACTTACAGCATCTAACTTTGCACAAACCGTTTCACACTAATGTTATTACACTTACAACACCTACGCTAGTTTCTAGGGATTATTCGGCAATCGGAAAAAAGTCCACTTTCCTTTACTGTGAGTCCTAAGAAAGGAAATAATGAAACGCAATTGTTAAAAATAAACTGACAAAACCTTTATGCCAAGAAATAGACACATCAATATAGGTATATAGCCTAATTCCATACACTATAAAACGAAATGACAACAATTTCAAAGAACAAAACATTATTAGAAATCAATTTACAAAATATAACCTCCACCAGGCATTCACAAAGATTAACACGTCAATTTCGCTGCAAACCTAATTCATAATTCATTGCTGGGTATGTACCGAACGTGACACGCGGCTGTTAGCTCGACCGACCAGTGATTAGCGAACAAATTGATTCCTACGTTAGCTTCATTTACACGATCTGAGTTTATTTTGTAGACTTTTAGGTTGTAGTTTAGTTTGTAGTCTGTTTTGTAGTTTTTAAGGGGACTGTCTGAATAGACTGTTTAAGGCGTCGTCCTAATTGGCAGCGATAGCGCGATGGCGCGATGCGTTTTTCATCTAAGACGTCGTCCCAATTGACAGCGATTGTGCTATGACACGATGCGTTCTCGTCGTTCGATGAGTTCAAACATACAGATTTCATCAGAGTGTCCTATTTGAACCTCGGAACCTCGCAAGTGAGATCGTGAGATGAAAAACGCATCGCGCTGGCAAGTCGTAACTTGGTTGTATCAATCAACAGGAAAACTTAATTAGAACCACTCTAATTTATGACCTAATAATTGGATCCTTTAAATGTCATTTAAAACTAAGACATATTATTCACAGATCAAGGCATTTAATAATAACTGCTGGACTATCAAACGCCTTCATATAAATTAAAATCGGGCCACAGATATCAATCTAGAAACGATTGACGGTTATTCTAGATACTGTCACAAAATACAGCCGTTATGACTAACTACACACATTACTCATTTTCTGACAGTTCGAGCCCATTTATATGTAACATGAGTGCAAAATGTCCCTAACGTATAATAAACTGCAACATTACATCTCTATTTTAAAAAAAACTTGACAGCTAAACGTCAAACGTCGGCTGTCATTTTTTTCACTTGACAGCTTAAGTACCTAACCCTTGTAGATCCACTAGCAATTATCCATGATAATTTAATTGCTTTCCTATAAAGTTATTAAAAATATGAAACAAAGTACACAACTGTCAAAGTGACATCAGACCGCATTCATCATAGTTGCAATTTACGAGATTTTCTAATGGAGTCATTATGAAAATTTATTGAATTAATAAATTCGATTACGGGACAATTAACCAATCCATTGATGCTATTATTATTTCAATGTTTAATGCTTTGTCGTAATTTATTGGATAAATGGCCTTAATTAAATTCTTTTAGTTAAATTGGTGATAATTTATTGAATATTTATGATGACTTTTAACGTTATCTTACATTGTATTTAAAAATGGAAATCTGCGCTTCGGAATGGACAAATTACCTACCTCAACATTTATGAAAAACCAAATGAATTCCAAAGTGACTATGGATGGTCTAATTGGAAGATAATGAATTATTTTTGACTGGTGGTCTAAATTCTTATTCAAAAAACCATTTAGGATAACTTCTTTTATTCCAATAACCCGGATATAAAGCATCTGATTTGCTTTACAGAGCTATCTAATTTCTGAAATATCATCTAAGCTAATTGACCTAAGACAAATATTTCCACATTTATATGTATAGTAGTTTATATGAATCATGTTAAAAATATTTATCGTTATGGGTTTTTTCATTCATGTATTTTTCTACCTATAAATACACTTTAAAAGAGGATTATCAGATTAAAGATTAATATTCCTTCTTAATCTAGATTCCTTATAGATCCTAAATTATTTACTTATCTTTCAAAATGCCAACCATGACACATAAACACAATTACATAAGTAAGGTCTCATAATAAACCTATGAGTAACATGGATCTTACAATCTTCTAATATATACCACGAATAAAACATTTTTTAACTGTAGGTACTATCTTTAAAAAAAAAAACAACCAAAGAGAAAATTCGTCATCATTCTATTTCTAATTTTACCTTTCCTCTTTCCAGATTACTTCACGCAAAGCCAAGAGTACCAGAAGTACGCAACTGCCATGGGGGTCTCCGAAGCCCCCAAAGACGATTCACCCCGGACGACCCCGGAGCTGTCCCGAGCCGACCAGTCACCGTCCGAGCGCCCCCCTCCAGGGTCGGCAGACAGCGATGATGCTGACGAGTTCGCGCCGAAAAGGAAGCAGCGACGGTATAGGACGACCTTCACCAGCTTCCAGCTTGAGGAGTTGGAGAAGGCGTTCTCGAGGACTCATTATCCTGATGTCTTTACGAGGTTTGTTGGCTTTTGATGAATTTTGTTTATTCGTAAAAATAGTACCTACTGTTTGACTTAATTCGACTTTGCTGGGCGTTTTGAGAAAGTGGTCCTTTGAAATGAAATTGGGATATAACTGGTATGTAGTAGTACTGAGTTTAAATACGGTCTAGTAAGGATACTGTCCTCTTACTATGAAAACTACCCATGAATTTAAAAACATTATCTTTTGATTTTAACCCTACATATGATGAATGGCGGTAGGAAACATACATTCTTACCTACTAACATTTATCAGACAAAATATAAATAAGTATTAATCCGATTCAATACTCAATGAATCGTTTAGGTGTGGTGAAAACCTTTCTTCTTATCAAAGTATTTAATCACTATTAATCCGATCCTTCCTTATTTTATAATAGGATAATGCCGATAACTGACAGCGTAACAGACATTTTTCTCTATAAAAATAATTGCAAGAAGATTATCTTAATCCTCCGTAATAAACATTATTTATAACAATTTTAATTATATTTATGAGCGTTTACACAATTTATTGTAGCTGTCATAAATAGAAAGATTATGTAATTAAGTGATCATAATTATTTTGTTTATTGTTTTGCACCTCTTTTTAATTTTTAAATATCCATCATTCTCCGAGCCTTTTTCCCAACTATGTTGGGGTCGGCCTCCAGTCTAACCGGATGTAGCTGAGTACCAGTGCCTTACAAGGAGGGACTGCCATATCTGACCCCCTCAACCCAGTTACCCGGGCAACCCAATACTCCTGGTTAGACTAGTGTCAGATTTCAGGATTTTTAATTATCCACGCTTGCTCAAAGAATATGCAGGAAATTCACAATTGTTAATTAAGTTAGGTTTTCTTCCGTATATATACACGTGTAGGTAGCTTTCTTACAAAAGACATTATAACGTCATGAAAGGCTCAATGAATCTCAATCGAACAGCAAACCCAAAGACAATGATGATTGAATGAACAGAGTACTTATGATAAAATACTGTGAAACCCTTTTTAATAAAAAATATTATTTTGTTTCAGAGAGGAGCTCGCTATGAAAATTGGCCTAACAGAAGCGCGAATACAGGTAACAATACTTACATAGTTTTTATTAACATCGATTAAAGTCATTAAGACTTTAGCTAGTAATAGTGCACTTATCATGCAATGGCTCAAAGGCGCCGTCGTAACTCCGACAATTTCCAAATACCAACAAAGCCATAAACATAAAAATATACGTGTTAGTCCCATAAAATTAAGTAAAGCGTTTGAGTTAATTATTTAACACACAATAACATTCAGCTGGTATCATTAGTACGTGGTAATGAGGGTAGAGAACACGTTAATAATGATGCACATTCCATTTGTTCGTTATCTGTGGTGTAAGGGGAGGGTTAGACTGTCGAGTGATGTAAAACCTCGGGGGAGTGAGAGTTTTCAAGTATGTATTGTAAGTTAGGGCTAGATTTATGCATAATTTATGATAAATATTAGTGGGGACTTAAACTGAAAAAATCTCGTATTTTAGACTTGTTGTTTCTACTCTTCTAAATGATAAATGTGCTTTTACTTCAAATATGGTCAAAAAGACATAAAAAGTACAGAATTTATTTCTCATAAGTATCATTAAATTAGATACAAACAAACAAATAACATAAATCTATCTATTACTCACAAATTGAATTTAGCAAATAAGTTACGTAAATCACCATTAATTTTAAAAGCAGGCCAGATATTCTGTTATCGAAAATCTAGACAAATATATTGAATCTTAGTCTAGTGTACCACTTTAGTGCACCTGCTGCCTTAGGCAGGTTATAGTGAATAAATTAGATCAATCACAGTTGAGTAGATAATCAGGTACATAAATATGGACTTGTTTGTATGGACAATAACGGCTTTTAAAATGGGGATGTTTTGTATTGGGAACGCTTTTTTTTCTGAAACTATGTCTGGATAAAATAAATGGAATGAAAAATTGCAAAGCGCTTTCTCAGAGATTTAATTTTTTATTTCAAAGCTGCAACATTCAAAATCATTGTTTGACGGACTTTTAATCACGAACCGCCATTCTCCAAAATATGGAGAAAATAACAGTTTTTCGATACTAAGGTGTATGTCATTAATCCTTACTAAAATATTAAATCCAAAAGGAACTGTCCATCTGGCCGGCTTTCACGCTAAAACCTGAACTACACTAAAAGCTAAAAACTGTATAAAATGAAATTTACAAAACCTGAAAAGGAAGTACTATAATGAATAGCCACTTAATATTTTTGCACCTTGCATAGAGCCAACTTTTCTTCCGTAATTTAAAACATTGTAACTACTATTCTATTTGCGTCAATCAGCATACACCTTAAGAAAACGGTCTCAGTAAGACTGGGAACTGGGACCAATAATTCGTAGTTTGCAAGGACTTGTCACGCAACCTTCAATCAGTTGACACCGAATCGAATGAGACCAAGAAACGACTGCGTGATAACTATAATAAAGTAGTATGGACATGGAGTAGGGAAGCGTAGTGTGCTTGCTAGAATTGGATGCGGTATCGGGTTGATAACGTTATTTTGTGATGGAAAATTCTTCCCGTGAATCAAAGTTTAAGCCTCAAGGACGGGTTTTTCTTATTTACCTTGATAAAATCAAAAATAAAAAAACAAATAAGAAACAATTCCGAAAACGATTCAAATTGACATTTATAATTTATCACTACGCCTGATTAAAACTTAATAATTGAAAACTTTCGGTATGTTTATTAATTGAATATACAATTGTAGACTTCAAAAAAATAAATTGGTCCTAAAGTCATTTGGGATACATATCTATATATTCTACAATACCAATAAATTCACAATTTAAAAATTAATGACTTTGCTATAATTTCAAAATATAATTTGAATCAATTATGTGATACCTATTATTAGATAATTTATTAATAATAAAAGTAAATTACTTTCCGAGCATGTTTTCATCTTATACTTTAATGACAATATAAAAACAATGGGAAAATACAGTTTTATTATTAACTTTTTCACCATAGCTTTTCCATTATCGCTCATTAAACAATTCATTCAAGACTCTTAATTAAGATATAGTATTCCACGTCATGAATAATTATTATTCATCATAATAATTATTAATTAATTCAATCGTTACACGTGTCGCGTTTACGAGTTTCCTTGTAATCATCATAAAATTATAAAAATGCTCATTCTTATAGTGCTTATGTAGGTATGCAATAGGTTATTATAAAAATAGCCACCAATTAGCAACGATTTTATTTACAATGTATCAAATATTGGCTCCATTAGAAAATGTTTGTATAAGTACCTAAAGTCAATCGCCAGACAAAGCTATCTGGTGATTGACGGCAGAATCTAAAGAATGCGTTTGACAGCTTTTGTAAAGAAAATATGTCAAAACAGTATACTTATTCCTTAGTTGGAAGTAAACTGATAATTGAAAATTCGGGTCTTAATGTTTTAAGAATTTGTAAAACTGACTGCTGTGGAGTAAACAAGAGTATTAACTATTTTATTAGATGGCAATCTGTTAACTTCAGGCAGAAACTGCAGTGCAAGGAGAGAAAAATTACAATCTAATCATCTAAGGTTCTATGCTAATAGAAACATGATATTATCGCTCTTAAATTATCTTCAATTATAAATGTAGATTTCGATATAATTGTTTGAATAAATGTTTAGATATTAATTAGTTTTAACGCAAAATACCTATTTTTATTCTTTTATACCCCCGCTGTGCCATTGGCTGTATTTAACTTTTTATGACCTTTTATAATATCGTTTGCATACGTAATATTAAAAAAAAAACGACCTGATGCGTATTTTATGATTGACGAGTTTTTTTTACTCTTTTTTTATTTATAAAATAAATCAAATTGTTGTAAAAATGCATTTCAAACGTCATATTTATAAATGATAATTATGAATGGTTTTGATAATAAAATAACTGCTTTGCACTTGACTCGTCAAGTTAATTGATAGAGCGGCCACAAAACATGGCGGAGTGTAAGAGATAATTTTCTTTTCTTATTTGCTAATTTAATAGCACTGTACCTATAATAATATTCCTTAAACATAAATATTTACCATCTTTTAAAGAACATGTCCATTTGAATTTTAATTGAACATAGCTTTTAAGTGTTTGAAAATTATATAAATCGACAAAATTTTTATGTGAATAATTTATATATTGCTGAATTATGATTTTAAGAAAAATTAAAAGAAATCACGTTCACTATACATTTTTTGAAAACTAAAGGGCTATAATTATTCACATAAAAATTTTGTCGATTTATATAATTTTCAAACACTTAAAAGCTATGTTCAATAAGTAAATAAATAATTATACTGAAAATAAAATTAACACCTCCATTTTATACAAAGAAAATACAATATTCATTATTCCTGGTCACTCGAGCTCTTTTAATAATACAACGAAACCCACACTTATTTGTCGCAACGGTGTATTTTGTTCACAATCGATACGATTATTCGAATACAAATTAGTGCACAGGATAAAGTAATCGAGTGATACAATGGATCGATACTATTTGTATTCGATACGGCTGAAAGATTGTAAGCTAAATAAGTTTTATGTAACATTTCTGTATAATTATGTAACCTATTATTTTTTCCCTAGATAAGCCTAAATGTGTTACATCCAACAGGTTGTGTAAAAAAATATTTTTTGAAAGAATATATACACTTAGGCTCTTAATGTGATGATGATGAATATGCTTTTAGATAAACTGAAATCTAAAATATTTCAATTTACAAAGCTTTCGCGTCTAGTGGTTTTTTTTTTGCAAAAATAATGTGTGAAAATTAAACCAGCTTCCCTGACCTTAACCGCCTAATTTATCGCTCAAGGCTTGAAACAGAACAATACCAAGGAAGTTATGAAATATATAACAAATGAAAACTTTATTTTATTTTATTTGTAGGAAACACTTAATGTAGCTTAAATATACAAAAATCGTTCAACACTTTGGCTCAATAGCCCAAAGCCACATCAATGTATGGACGTCGCATACAACCTTTTGGAACGAGGCGACATTTTTACGTTCCTTTACACTCTACATGATACGACGCTCTTAAGTTATTACTGTGTCTTCAACCCAAACAGCTTCCATCCATTTAAGTAATAGGCGCGTATTTTTCAAACCCTTGTTTATTAAATGAGGTCATTAGCAATTTTCTTGTATTATTACCAGCTGATTCGATCATGGTGAGCTTGGGGGCTAAGATCGCGCTTTATTGGTTCACTAGATAGGTTTTATTAAGGCAATTTATTAGAGCACAAGGTGTTTGTGCATTTAGTTATTAAGTGTAGATAAGACAGCAAATGGGTTTATTTTAAAGGAGGGCTAATGTATATCCTATTGGCTAAGATATTGGATATATGTAAATTAGTTTATCATTTGATTCCCTTCTTATGGTCCCTGTTTGAAAAGGGCTTCAGAGGTTATTTTACCCATCATTTTCTATAGTGATAGAGCTTTCCGAAGCTTACCAGTGACGGTTAGCTCTGCAACGAGTGTACAATCCAATGTCTTCGAGCGCAGTCTTAGCGCTCCGGGCACACATCGGCTGACCGAGCGGCCGACGTGGTCATTACCTTAATGCGCGACTCTGTTAAGCTATTAAACACGGCACCTGGGACCCAGTCGGTGCCTTTTTGCACCCACCGAGCCCGCATGCCGTCAGCCTACCCGCCACCAATTACAACATTTATAAATTCGCGGCCTCAACGCCGTATGGCTTCATATCCGTAATGGCCATTGTAAACTTAATAGATCATACCCCCCTACACAAATTCCAACCATAAACACCACCCATTAAGGCTCAATTTAAAAAGACTCCCATAATCGTAAACATAAAACATTTCTCGTTTATCACAGCATCCGCTAAAACCGCATCGACATTTACAGAAACGCGTTTAATTTTTTACAATACACCATTTATCATAAGTGAATTAATTTAAATTGCCATAAAAATAACAGTTTACATAATGGCTGTACGGTTCGTGACGATTTTTTTCGTGACTCAACATTTTTGTAAGTGCATAAATATTTCATGCTATGATAATCGACCTTTTACTAAAGTATTGAATTGTAAACTTTTTGTTGTAAAAAGCCGGATTTTTGTGTTCCCAATAAAATATGATGGCTGTCAGTTTGAATGGTGCAATTAAAAATTAATAACAGTGTGAGGTATAATTTTACAAATTCTAGTTGATTGCATCGATGGAGACATGATATTATATACAGACCTGCTCATTGAATGGGCTATAAATCTATCGAGACCTGCGACACGCACCTCATGTCTTTATACTTATTAAATGCTGATATTTCTTAATAGAAAACACATTTTACGTAACTAATTCGCATTAGAATAAGGCTAGGTGCAGACATGAGTAAGAAACATTGTTGTTTTTGATACATATTTTCTCGTTAAACTTCGAAGGACCAAAGTTTTTCTCCTCTTTGCAACACATAAATAATTGTTAAAAGACATCTGACGAAATTATGAAATAAACATGAGTTTGTTGAACAATAATTTATTGTTGTTATAATATAATAAATATCTGTTTGGGTTGCCATATTTTATGACACGTATGTCGAAGATACAATGTAAGAGACGGGGAAAAGTCTGTTCGTATGTTTTGTAACTTTGTAATGAAGACATATTTAAATGTACTGAATGATTCCATTGGTATTCTTGCTAGTACTTATGTATAAACAGGCCTGGGGTCACTCGTGAGTACTTACAAGATGTATGTACACGCGATTTCCATACAGTGTAACAATAGCTTATATTATGTTCTTACGCTTAAAGCTCAGACCACCAACTTAAGGCCTTAAGCTAGGTTGTGCTTTTGTTGAAAATCCTTCATTTGTTCACTTCCATGAAATTAATATAACAATGTTCTGTCGTGAAAGAGCAAATTACAGCAGTTACAATAAGTTAATGTTGTACTTTTGTATTGTGTTTTCTGGAGGACGTAAGAGAGGAGGTAACTTACTTAAACCATTTTGGAATACTCTAAAATACTAGAAATAAGATCATTTCCTAAAAATCAAAACATCCCCATTAAAAATGAATTTCTATGGATATTGAGAAATTATTTTTTTGTTTGCGTCATTGTCATTATTGTACGTATCAATCCATATTAAACACCAATATCTACTATTTTAAAAAGACTTTTGGAATTTGGAATGGGCAACTATAATCAAAATTTATATTTTTGACGTTCATGTGTGCTTGTAAAGGCCAAAATTAAATAAAAAAATACTAAGCAAAATATATGCAGCTGTATAGAATTCGCTCAATATAAATTTATACTCAATTTATTATTCTAAAACCCCACTTCTCGCGTGAAAGGCAGTAATTAAAACCTAAAACGAAAACTGGATCGTTGTAGAAAAAACTCCTGCCTCCTGATTATGATGTATGAAGTCCATAAAGTTATTTATTAGTGGTAAACTGCGTGTTAGCTAACTGTTAGTTTACAAACATTTAACACCTATTACTTAAAGTAACCACGCGTGGTTGGTTAAGCTAGAGAAACTTGGGTGCTTCCATCTTGAATGTGAAATTGTTCATAATGAAGCGTTATCATTATCTTCATTGCACATACAAACATTTTAATACAGACACAATACAAACAGCATTATTTGGATAAAACTTTCATAATAGTTACGACGGTAGGTACTCTTGCCTTTTAGTGCAGATAGCTTTAGGCTGATAGATTGTTTGGGCTTCTAAATCAGTATGGAGATAAATAGTAATGCGAATATTTCATTGATTGAGTATGATAAAATAGGGATTCAGTAGTTTACTACTTCACTACCAATCTCTACGACCAGTTCAACTTGCCGACTGTGGACAAGTCATCATAACACTATTGACCATAGGCACCTCGTCATATCTAGAGACAGAATGCCACGGCATACATAAAGAACATACCTTTTCAGTCATATATTTTCTATAACATAATAATCCACGCCTATTTAATTATATTCTAGAACTAACAAAACATAATAAAAATCCATTAACTAACTCCTCTTTATCTTTACAGGTGTGGTTCCAAAACCGTCGCGCGAAATGGCGCAAACAAGAGAAGGTTGGGCCTCAAGCGCATCCTTACAACCCTTACTTGGGAGGAGCAGGGGGAGCTCCCCCTCCGTCTGTGGTGGCGTCCATGCCGAACCCCTTCTCACAACTCGGCTTTGGGTTCAGGAAGCCGTTTGATACGAATGCCTTGGCTCAGTTTAGGTGAGTTAAACTTTGATTAGGTGACTGACAGTTGTAGATTAGGTCCTGAAGCTCTATAATTAACTTAAATTAGGGGTACCATTTATCTGTAAGCTATCTCTAAATACAAAGATGGTATTGACGACCATTATTTTTGAAAGGAATCTTGAAAAACGCTGTTAGCTGGATGCAATTTAAATAACATTAGCAACTGAAGTTGAAAAAGCTACACTACACGTAAAATAAAATTGTAACGTTTATGTCTTCTGCCAACAGATACGCCGGAGCGCCAGTCCTGGGCGCGCAATACCTCGGCGCCCCCCTCCCCCGGCCGCCGCTCTTCAGCGCCCCTCTCTACACCAGCAGCCCTCCCTTCCACTCGCTCCTCGCCGGCCTAGCCGCCCCACCCCGGCAGTCCCCCGACCCGCCGCCCGTCTCACCCCCCATCTCACCCGGCAGCGAGTCTCCCCCAACACAACCTTCAGCCCCAGAGATAGAGAGGAGAAGCTCCAGCATCGCAGCCCTCAGGATGGCTGCAAGAGAACACGAGCTCCGACTAGAGATCCTCCGACAAAGGCACCATACAGACCTGATTAGTTGAACACAACCTCGGCTCCGATTCGGAGAACTCAAATCCGGTTTCCTAATTGAAGCTTGAACCTTTGGCAAGGCTGGTTTGCGAACATATCTAGACATGTGAACGCTGTTACTTATTTGTAAAATGTCGGGAATCAGGTTGTGTTATGAAGAAAAAAATTAAATATAATTTTTTGCGCACTTTTTGTCATTTAGCCGTTGATTATTTTCGCTTTTTGTTATGAGTTCCAAGTTATTGTTTCTCAGCCATTCAAGGCGTCAGAAGTGAACAGTAAAAATATATTAACAAGGATTGTAAAAAGTATAAAAACCTAGAACCAGTTAGATATCTTAATTGTAATTAAGAACTCGGGTACAGCTTGAAATATCTGGAATATAATGACAAAAAGTGACAAGAAAATTAAATGGCTCAGTACTTATTTACAATTAAATATGTTTTTTTATTTCTGTAAATTAATCGAGTGTATAAACCTGTTCCAGTGAGCTATATAAAATATTTACATGTAATTATATTTTGGCTAAACGCCTTGTAAGATAACTATTGTAGTAAATATTAGTACATTATATGTTAATACGTTTATAAAGACGTAAGTACTTCAAATCCGTCCATTATAGGCCTTATTGTTATTTATTGTAGGATAAGTACTTAATAATTTTAAGTTTTTCAAAGTGATGTTTGCTAATTCCGAGGAAATGTTCATGCCTTTATTGTGCCTTTAGGTAATCACGAGAAGTATTAGAAAACTGTATGTATACGTAAAAAGACAATAAACGAAACAAATAAGTATTTATTCATAACGTAAAAATGAGTTCAGAAATTTTAAACAAGAAAAAGTTTGCATCAAATTCTTAACTAAAAGTATATTCAAAGGCATTTTAACTTATCTCTTTTTTTGTACAATAATAATTTTATGTGATTGCGTGGGTATTGCATATGTTTTGGTGTGGTGTCGGTTGCCATTTTAATCAATAGCTATTCAAAATTAACACGTTTTTGTATTGTTTTGGAAAAGTACGTTATTTTAAGTTGCACCAAAGAGGATTGAATGGACCACAAAGTTCTGTTTAAAAAAAATAGTTGCACAAAATACAGTGTCTACGCTTTTACTGTTTGTTAAAAAGGTAAAAAAACATCATTATGGATTATCTTGTATAAAAATAAAAGTATTGAAACCTTTTACGTGTTTGTTTTATTACTTAAGTACCCAATAAAGAGTTATTTAGTACTCTGAACATAAATATGAGATAAACCATTATTTATAATCTATTAATCATGTGGTTGAGACATTTTAATACTAAATCTTCTGCTTGGCATTTTCTATTTATTCTTTGAGCTCTTTCGACTTAAACGTGTGTGCACCTCTTAAGCTACTCCTGAAATAAAAATGAAGTAATAATACATAAAATGTAATGTGACTGAACAAAATGTTTTAACACCAAAAAAAATAATAGAGATTATAGAATTCACCAAAAGCTGCTTAATATTCACAAATAGTAGATTTTACAACAGTTATTCAATTAAAATTACCTAGTATGTAATTACCATATCATTCAGTACCAAATATCAGGAACTTCGATAATATCAAGAGTTTGCACTATGAACTCTATCTGAAATACCATAGGTACCATCAGATCTTCACATACAAAACTCGTAAAAAATGACTCGATTAACTATTCGAAATCTCGCATCACATCAGCAATTACACCGCGTATTGTAGTAGTACACCAAAATCGATCAAACACACATACAAACAGACAATCGTTTAAAATATTCAATTAGTTCAATAAGCTCGACTTTCGTTCACAGAAATAATGTTCACCTTTCAACGTTGTTGAACATCAATCATGATCTTATTACATGTCAAAAGTTGAAAAATATGGCAGCTTACTGTTCGGGGGTCGAGTCATTCATCATGAGAGATCTACAACAATAGCCGTACATTAATTACATAATCGAATTCAATTAAATTGTAATTCAATAACATGCAATTACATTGGATTCCGCCGTGGGTTCGGTGCGTGGGACGCATCCGATTGGCTCATGATTAACCATTAATCTAAAATTCAATTATCTTATGATTTAACATCGTTTGATTGAAAGAAAGCCGTGACTCACGACTATTAGTTTTTTGGATTTGTACTAAAAGTTTTAATTGCTATTTTCTGTTTTGCTTGTGAGATTAGGTAGTAATTAGTATGACTAACTCTCTAGCAGGTACATAGTCGGTCTTCATTTTCAGAAACTTTCAAAAAAGTGTTTGAGTCAGTCCACATTTTTATGTAGATAAATGTTTACATACACACTTTGTTTAAACTTTTATAGATAAATATATTGTAAAGAATATTAGTTAGCAAGGTCCTATACAAACCCCGTCGGATAGTGAGAGTATAGGGATTTCAAGAACTAAACATATTACCCGTGCGTTATGGCTGAAAAGTTGTCATTTTTTGCAAATGATCCAAAAATTCATAGGCACTCTGGTATTCAAAATAATGCGTTGGAATTTGGATGGTGCACAACAGAAAAGCATATTTCCGTCCATATAAATAATATTCTACAAGTTCCAAAATCAGATATTAATGAAAAATAAATATGAGTTCGGTTAATTTAATTGTAATCGAATTTTTATCCTCCCGAACTCATCTGCTGAGGCACGCCTCCCGACAGCCGCTTATTAGTTCTTGGAACAAGTCATGAGCGAAAGCGGGAAACTTTTGCTAAGTATATCCGCGTTTTAGCTGAGTTGGGGCTGGTAAATACAACACACTATTTAATGTCAGATAGTAAACAGATATATGCACAAGTTTAAAGTGTATGTAACTGAAAAGGTAGGTACTATGTAGGTAACTTAAAAGCTTCCAGATAAGATTTCCTAAATCTATTTCCAGAACAGATGCGAGCCGTAAAAGTTGACAGCGGTGAGTAAAATGAAACACAACACCGTGTTTTTTTTTCATAATAGCTAAATTACACGTTTTGTACATTCCTAAAGATATAGAGTGTCAGTTTCTAAACAATTTAATTTTTTTAGGGAAAGTTCTCTTTTGAATTAGTTGACAACATAATCGTTTTAAAAAGGTAAGTGTTTCAATGTTATATCATCGCTTACAACTTGGACCAACTCCCAGTTACCGTTGAGGGTGGATCCTCGCCAAATCTAATTATGAATTCCACACAAAAAGTAACTGAGAAACCACATTTTTGTATGTTTTGTGACCTCCTAGAATTCGCCCGTGTGAAACAGGCGTCTGCTTGTTGTGACAGGCCATTATCAATTTATGGGAGGATTTTGATGCGTTTCGTGAATTATATCTTTATACTGAATCAATACGCAGTAATTAATGGTGATTATACCAATCAAATTATTAGATAACATTATTATTTTCAGTAGTCAATCGAACCTTTATTTCGAAATCGATCAGTGATATGGAAAACTATGTGGATAGTAAGATATGATCCTTCCTGTAATGAATCTCTAATGAATACCTATTTGAAGCTCTGTAAACTGGGGTTCTAACTAACTTGAGAACCTATATCAATAAGATAGAGACTTTCTGATAGAATATAGACACGATCAAAGTTGATGTAGGCAATCTTAGTTAAACCACATGGGTATATAATCCTTAGTAATTTATCTGAAGACCAGGAGCAAGCGTTCAGTTACAAAGTACCAGGACCACATGACGACGCGGGAGGCGGAATCTCAAGTAATTAAACAAACACGAGATCGGCCGGTCTCGTTAGCCGAACCACGCCCACACCTAATCAATTCTCATAATTAATCGATACGCCCGATCACGATAACATCCGAATATCGATTACTCGCAACGGTAACGACAATCGATAGTAGAATCGAAACTAGAAACTCTCATAATGCACGCTTTGTTAGTAACCAAATAAAGTTTATATGCGCGTACGATTCGATTAAAATATTCGACGTCGCGAATGTAGGTAATTCGTAACGAATCGTTAACTAAACGATGGGTGATTTTATACAATAAAATTAATTCGAAATAATAGATTTTGTACGCTTCGTTATGCGCGTGGTTAATCGATTAAATAAAAATTATTGAGGATTCATAAAAAATATTGGAAAATCGTCGATAAAAGTAAATGTTGTTGTATCAAATAGTAAAGGTTAGAATTAAGTGGGATTCGTTAATTTTGAATCGGTCAATTGCGAATTTATTGATGCCAATCAATCTTACGTCATCAGCTCAATGTGAAAACGGGTAAGGTCAGTCAAAACCTGACCTACACTAACAACCACAATACCATATACCCACAGAATAAGCACAACAATCATACGCAAGTGTATTCTGTTTAATCTACTCCTGATACGTTCAGCAAGATTACATGGAGAAAACTACAAACGCAGTACCTACTAGTATGTACCTATATGCCTGATGTACCAAAGAACCAAGCCAAACATGGCTAAGTAACCACATTATTACTCCACCTCATCAGCGGCCTCCATTACCGTGTTACGCAGACCTGGACCTCTAAACAGTCGATAAACTGGACCTCCTGGCTCCATCAATCAAAGCTACATCCAATGAGCTTCAAGAAGCGCCACAATGATTTATCAGCGCGGCATATGCGCGGGCGCACGGCGCGTAATGGCGCCCGATCACGACTTGAACCGAAACGTTTTTTGTTGTAAATAAATTAATTTGATTGGAAATGTAATTGTGGGAACTTGTTAGGATTTTTGGAGGACTTTATTAATTTTATTAATTGGTTGAGTTGTTTAGGAGGTTCTGATTAGAGTTACTGTTAACATACAGACATTAATATACTTACATTTTTTAAAATAATTCTTCTTTTGTATGGTCAGGCTATATTGTGTATTTCAGAAAAATATCTACAACCACCGTTTTTAATTAGTAGAGGAATGTACAAAGGCATTCTCACATTGTAGGCTGTAACCAACACCTAATTTAATACATCCTTCAAATAAATCAGAGCCATCTAACCAAATATTAATACGGCAACATCACTAAATTAAAATAACAAATGGCCAACAATATCTCATACCAGAGACAACGTAGACTTTAAAACAAAACTACCATAGACAAACAGTAACAAATGAGGTCGGTTGAAATTGAATGGGCCAGTTCTAAATGCGATATTTTTGTTTTTAATATCCAATTATGGAGGTTTAAATTATTGGAAAGTTTTTCTTTGGGTCGAAGGCAAGAAGTTGGACTAATTAATGATTTACTCACAGTTGGGGATCCTTGGCGATTAGAGAACGCATTGGTATGTCGTTATGTTCAAAGTTTTGAAGAGTTCAGGATTAATGGATAGGGAATTAAGTTTTTATTTAAGCTTGTTACAGGTGGCGGGTTTGGAGAACGTATTGAATGTAGATCGAGTTTAGAAAAAAATGGGAATTAATTTCATTAATATTTCGTTTTATCAGTTCGTTAATGACAGATCAATACTTTAAGCTCAACAAAAGTATAGTTTGAAGAAATGCTACCCTTCTAATGAATTTTCAAAAGTGATCTATAGCAGTAATACCTACTATTATTAACCCATAATTGCAGCAACTATTAAAATGAAAGGAATAACATAATTTACGATAGATTTGAGTTGATGAGATCATCAGTGGAATGAATGGACGCACAAAAACGTGAGACTGGAGAAATGCAAAAGAGAACGGATAGGAAATTATCAAGAATCATCTGATGTGATGTTATATTGCAATTTGTACGTAATTATTAGAATGGTAAATAAACTAATGGTCAAACATCATAAATCAATAGATTGCTTCGTGGGTCTTAAGAGCGTGTACGTCAACCGCGCGCCATTTGGCCTAAAATGGTACTTTTCAAACCACTGTTTCTCAGTAACTACTTATCCTATAACTATGTTATTTTTTAATAACGCAAGGTAATTTCACTGTCTATATAGTTAATTGAACATAAATTTCAATTTGTGTAGTTTAAATACTTAAAACCCCTATAACGTAACAGATGTTTTATAAAATTCCCGTTCAGCGTCTATTTCGAAGCTTAAATTCATGTGAAAACAGTGGCAAATCTAATCATATTTATTTTTTTACTCATAGACGAAATCCCCATGCCTATAGTTAGTTGAAAACATTTTTTGATTTAGGTCTCTATCTTTCAGAAAAAAATATTTTAACAATGTGAAAAATTGTGAATTTCAAATGCTTTTTTTACCTATCTATCTTACTTAATTTAATATAACAATTATTTTCTATAGTAAAATAACTCTTTCTTTAACACATAAACTTTATATTATAATTTAATCTCTCGTTTTTATTTTTTTATAAATTATTTAAAAACTACTATAAAACGCTGCACGCGAGTCAACTCAAACCAGACCGCCGCAAGGCTTCACAGAGAGAGGACGTGTCGCTCCGTCACATCGCGTAGGGTGAATAACCTCTGCCGTGGATACCGAGAATAAAGTACATTTCAAGCGCGACCAACAAATCTTGATACATTACTATTTTATTTAAAGCTCAATTTTTTTTATCGATTGAGTTGAAATTTTGTTTGAATGTTCAGTTTTAATGACAATGTATCCAATATGGCGGGATACCCAAGATGGAGAAAAAAATGTTTTTAATGCATTCCTACGATATGGGTATCAAATGAAAGGGCTTGCTATGAATAACTCGAAAAAAAATGTGTCGCGAGTCTAAATCCAATATGGCGGACTCCTTAGGCTAGAAATCACTTATTGCAGATGTCTGTTACCAATCGAGCTATAATTTTTTTTTTCATTTTGGATGTACCCAAATTTTGACTTTTGATCTCGAATAACTTTTGAAGCATATAGGATAGATAACTTAAAATTTTATTTGCAATGGTAAACCCAAGCTCTTCACCAATATTTGGCTTTCCGGCAATTGTTGTTATTTGACCACAATTTTTCGGTCTGGATGGACTGGACCATTCATATAAACAATCAATTTTTCAAATCGGTCCAGGCGTCTTTGAGAAATCGAGAACAATCAAATTGAGTACAATCACAAAACAATCTAATTGAAACCTCCTCCTTTCTTTTTTTGAAATCGGTTAAAATACAGAAACTCTTAACATTGTCATTAATCATCAGTCGACTATTTAGTACTGTTGAAAATTGTATGTAATATACAGAAAGTCCTCAAAACCAAGGTTTTCATAGGTGCCCGATTTTTTTGCAAAAGAGTGTAAGTATTAACGACTTATTTTCATGCTTTTATATTTTAGTCATCCATAGACTTACACTATTTTCGCGCTATTAACTATTTACTAAATAATATATTTTTTGTTCTACCAATTTCACTCGAAAGGATCAAAATGGTTTGTGTGACTATACGTGAAGTATGATAGGCACGCACACAGCCGCGACGCTAGTCTGCGCGGTTTTTTGCGTTGAATTACCTAAAGTTGACATCGCGCGCCGAGCGTACACGCTCTTAAGTACAAGGGATCTGTGCTAAGCTAATGTTATTGCGTACAACTGAATCATTTATTTTATCTAAAAATTTCTTTGGCTATGATACTAAATACCTACATATGTATAGTGATTACAAACGAACTTAGAACATGAACGAGACTGATGCCCCCGCATCAGTCTCGTTCATACATGTTCTAAGTAGTGTCAATAGATGGATTTGTAAAAGTCTCGGATTGTATCTAAATGCTCTTCTTAGAAAGCAATTGTAATGGGTAACCACTTCTTTGACTACTGTCGCCAAGAATATGAAGTAATTTCTTTTGTGTTGTTTGCTATTTATAGATATAGATTGATTCACTGTACTGATTCTAATAAATAGGTGAATAAAAATAACACCATTAACCGCACTCACTCCGCATTTAATCCACCCAAACAGACGAATCATAAACACCCTACTAACCTACACTGATTGCATATTTCTGCCATTTATATACCATCATACCGTTTCGCACAAGTCACCTTCGACCAAAAGCTAATAATTTCATAAATTGCAGTATCATAGAGCTGGTACGAAAGTAATTACACTAGATTTGACAAAAAACACGTTAAGTGCACACAGGTCATTATTTTGAAATCATTATGTCAAGATGAAGATGTCAGCTTCGCGATTTATATGCTGTGACAAGGATTTTGTGGTAATGTGGGAATGGTGAATAAAATTTATCCAGTGTTTGTTTTACTACTTAATTTCTCTAAACCTATTTAAATCGAATAGCAAGTGTGTACTTCGTTAACAATAAATTTGTATTAATAATGAAGTGGAAACATTGTTTGTTTGGCTACAAACGGCTTCAAATCCTAAGGCTCCGAAACTACTGAACCGATTTGAAAAGTTATTTCACTGTATGGAATCTGGTATATCCCCAAGTAACATAAAAGCTATACTCAATCTAGTTAAGGGTAGAAATTCTCTCGGACACTAACCGCTTGAAAACGGCTAGTTTGAGATAAAAACAAAATTAAGCAAAAATATCCATAACATAGCATCCAGCCAACATCAAGAAAGCGTAGGTATAAGATCTTTTCAAAACATAGCTTTATGTAGCACAAAAAATAGTTCCATCAGTCTATAGTCCAGTTGTTACGTCAAACTAGGCGCCCGCCCACACCATAGAGAAAACATTTAAATAAATTCCCAATAACTTAACCCTCTGTCGATCATCAAAATTGAATATATTTCAACCTCTGACCCTCTATAACAAAGTTTTAGAGGCCCATTTAACTTTATTACTATACAGCATAAAATATACTGTTTTACAACGTTTTGTAAAAAAACATAAAGAAAGTTGTCTATGGTGCGTCATTAAAGAACACTCCAATAATGTAAATGAAAAAAGATTTACACTTCCGTTCCAATTTACTTTTTTAGACAGAAAATTGAAAAAATATACTCAAGAAAATGTCCGTCATCAAATAATCTTTGTATTCTCTCATCAACGTAGATTAACCTAACTTAGAAACTCATAAGCGTAAAACGTAATTAGCTGCTTATAAAACGCAATCAAATGTAATACTGTCAACGCTGATATCAAACAAACTTTTTATTACGAACCCACAACGAATAAAACCGTATCTTCGTCATTCCTATTACACCTCGTTTAACGCTCAAAAAAATTCAATTACCTAATATTTTCTGTGCGTGTACACATTTTAAATTAAAAAAGAAAGGTAATCAGGCCCGCCACTAAATAATGCATGGAAAAAAAATCAACAGAATCGTTCAGAAACAAGCAAACGTTCTTGATTAGGGCTGATGTCACGCCGATAAAGGCCGTAAAGCCGAAAATTGAAAAGGTTACTTCATTAAAAATGCTATATTTTACAATTTTTAAACGGACAGGTGAACCCTATGGCGGTGAGTAGGGTGACCATAGAGTTGAGCGTGGAGAATCGCTGTTTGTATGTCGACTCTTTTATTGTAATGAGTTTAATTAAAGGAATCGGGTTAGTTTTGATTGTTGTTAGTTAACATATCTTACAGTCGGAATTTTATGATTATAGGTACTTTTGAAAGATTTTTATTAAGGTAACAAAAACGATAAAAATAAAACTAACAATAAAAATGTATTTTTGGTAAATAATACAATTTTAAACTTCTAAATTCTTGCAAATACATATTTTTATTTATTGCAAATTAAAATAATTTAAATCTTAGTACAAAAAGTATTCACAATTAAACCTTCATCATTGTTCCAAACAATACCAAACCTAGCCACAAGTCTACCCACCCTACACCCCGGCGTCGACTCCCGCGCACCCCGCTGCGCGGATCTAATGAAATAAACTGAAAATCAACACGAGTACCCGCGCCGCTTACCTTTATACCGCCGCTCGACCCACTCACGATATAATTAACACCAGAATTTATTATAATACTGTCCCGAAATAATCTTACGATGCGTGGACACGCTATTGTTATTTTTTTTAATCAATATTATTGGCAGTTTGTTTTCGCGGGTTCGAATTTGAATTTGGAATGTTTGTATTGTTCGGTTGTTTGGGCGCCATTTCGTTTTCCTGTTAGTTTTGTGTGGCTTTCTCGTTTCTCATCTTTCATAATTACATAAGTATTGATCGTGTTAATAATTAATTAAATATTCGCTATATTCGATGAATATGTACCACTCTATCGAAGACACACACCTTTGACCTTTTTTTACGTCATTACTACTGATTTAGGATAGATAAATTTTTACTGTGTTAAGTGTAGGTACCAATTAGAAGTTTAACAAAACAAGGCATATAGTTAGGTAGGCAATAAAAGCTTTTTAATTAAGTTAACTCACAGAAAGGACCAATTTCCTAGTCCTAAAAGAGACTCGACCGCTGACTAGTACCCTCTTTCCTCTATTTTATGTTAAAAAATATTGTCAAACAGAGAAGTAAATATATGCCTCTTTGTTAAACCCCTAAGGAATTACACCACCGCTAGTTACGCTTAAATCCCATCTTATGGCAAACGCTATCAACTACGCACAAATCCTTTTCTGTTACTTCGAAATACACAGCCAAACCCAAATACATACACACATAAGTAGTACAATATCATAACACGAACAATTCACGACTATTCTCTCAGGTAAGGTCAGGGCCTCATTTAAATGATTGATACAACTAATTCAATCAAGCGGCAAGATAGTCTGTAGGTAGCCGATTGGCTCCCAGAGAGTGATGAATTACGCTTATTAAGTTAGGGTAGTACAAAAACTAGATTTGTATTATAATTTGAAGGTTTTTGTTGTGGGTGAATGGAGCGTTTGGTGTTATGTAACCTTTTTGGAGAGTAGTTATGATTTCACTGCTTGTACGCTATTATAAAACAATAGAATATCAATTGTGTCTCGCGAATGGACTCAGGATTTGCTGTTTATAAAGAGCCATCTTAAGAGTTGGTACGGTGTCAGCATTACTAATGTTTGTTAACTCACTTCTGAATTTAAACGTTCCAGTAATATACTATCGTATCTTACTTTACTAAGTATAAATTATGTATTAGACATCCATGAAGTTCGCAAGAGTTAAGTACTCACATTGATGATAATTCAAGAAGGTGTGAATATATTTCGAAAGAGTTCCTGTAGCTTTTCTAAGTTTGTATGTACTTTCTTAGTATATCTTAGACACCAATGACTGTGTTTCGGATGGCACGTTAAACTGTAGGTCCCGGCTGTCATTGAACATCCTTGGCAGTCGTTACGGGTAGTCAGAAGTCAGTAAGTCTGACACCAGTCTAACCAAGGGGTATCGGGTTGCCCGGGTAACTGGGTTGAGGAGGTCAGATAGGGCAGTCGCTTCTTGTAAAGCACTGGTATTCAGCTGAATCCGGTTAGACTGGAAGCCGACCCCAACATAGTTTGGGAAAAAGGCTCGGTGGGTGAAATGAAATAAGCTGGATTTTTCAGGGTGGTATCGCTATCTTGCCCACTCCACAGCAGGAAAAATTACAATCTATAAAACTCCTATAATACGTATTTGATAATTGGCTAAATAAGTATTATGTCCACCTGCCATTTTAATACTATAATGGAAGACTGTGTTTTTGTTGATACAAAAATAATAATAAGTCCACTAAACATGTCCGTCCAATGGTATGCGGATCAATAACGATTTTATTGTCATTTTAACATCAATAGAGAACCATTCATATTTCCATTACTCGATAATAAAACGTAAATCGATACACTATCGATACGGTTTTAATAAAGAACTAATATTCGTGTGTAACGGTAGGGGTGCGCGCGCGCAGCTTGACGTCCACAGTCGCTACACATCCAAAGAGATGTGCCCAGACGAAATCGATTATGATTCGCAGGTGCAAATAATGATATGTTTTATCGATAAAAACTCACTCGAATACTTTTTCGGCCATTTTTTTGACTTGATGATGTTATTAAAAATTAATAGATTATTTCATAAATATTAATAAGTCGTTAATAAAATTATAATGATGATCTGGTATCTTATGTTAGTTAGTCAATACCGTTAGAAAAAGTTAATAATATGGGATCCGATATCATTCTACATTAAATATGACACTTGGATAAATAAAATTATTTTTAGGTTCTTTATAAGGGCAATTCTTAGCAACATTTTCCGCAAGTTATATTAATTACGAGGAGTTCATAAAACTTGTGTATTTTAGGACTTGCGAAATGTATTGGGCTTTAGCTAAAAGACAGCTTCAAAAAGGCCAACATTTCCACACATTTAATAGAAAAAAGTGATTAAAATAATGGTTACTGTTATACGAGTATGACATTTAATCAACTTATAACAATTAATCATGTTTGCAATATTACCGAAATTGAATGTCTTGAGGCTTAAGGTCCGTTTAAACCACTCGAACAAATGCTTATTCCAACTTCATATCTATCGAAGTCTTTTAGAAAAAACAAAGTGAAAATGATCTACAACTGTTACATAAAAAAATAGTTTATAAAACTAAAAAACACGCTAGTCATTAGCCGCGTACCCACCTAGCGCACAGGCTCGCGCGGCAGCCTCGCGAGCCAAATGCCTCGGCTGGTGTGGACGTGCCTCGGCCTGCCTCGGGCGCGCGTTTGCTCAACCGAGCACGGCTCGGCCCCGAGCCATCTGTTGTCGGTAAACTTGACGCGCTCAAAGGTGCCTCAGTGAGCGCTGTGCGTTAGGTGGGGACGGATGTGTTTTGGCTCGCGCGCGAAGCTGCTTCAAGTTTTGTCTCTTGCCGTGTTTGTCTTCTGTTATTTTGATATCATGGGCAGTCAGGAGGAGTCCATTCGCTTAATACAACTGTACAGCACGTACAATGCGCTTTGGGACCCCAAAGCGCATTGTACGTACATCATATTGGTGGCGACGCTCATAAATTTTTCTAATCCAGAAGCGTCTAGGTTTTTTCTTGATACGTGACTGTTTTCGTTTCTTTAAACAATAAGCAGCTAGGAAAATAGCTGCAGCTGAAAATACACGACTGTCCATTACGAATACTCTCGGACTTATGATGGCTCAGCCTGCCTCGCGAGGCGGCCTCGTGTAAATTGAACAAAACTACTGAGGCTGCCGAGGGAGCCATCGCTCGCGATCCGGACACCGAGGCTGCCGCGCGAGCCTGTGCGCTAGGTGGGTACGCGGCTATAATGTATTGTCATCAAAATTCAGAGCGTGTGCAAAATTTCATCCTAATCAAAGACCGGGAAGTGGGTCAAATTAAGATCCCAAGATTTTCTTACATACATAGTCAGTTACAAGTGAAGCTAATATAAGAGTGTGAATTAACTAATAAGGCTATATACTGCCAACAAAAGCTCTTGCTACGAGAAGTAGGTGAATCATCATTTATTGTTTTGTTCTGAACGCAGCCTTACGCATAATCTTTAACATTTTGGTGGCGCTTAACAGTACAAAAAGTGTATACAGTTTGGTATATACTACCTATGTTTATACTTCTATTAATGCATCCTACCTAATATTTATCATGCCTAATAAAATTCTTATTTTGAGTTGAAAACATTTACCAATCGTAGGTTTTCTAGTTGATTATTATTTGTAGCTCATATCTCATGCCTTTATCTAAACTTAAGCTTTAATATAAACCACATAACCCAAGGGTATATTGATATACCACACTCACATAATGCAACATGGCGGCATATCTATTTAATTTTACATTGTAATGAGACATGTCAGACACTCGAATCCAACCTCGATGAAATATGACTTCTCTATGATTTATCGTAACAAATTATCTTTTTTTCTCTATGCTCCTTCGTCTTTAAATGTAAATAAAGTCTGGCGTTTGATTTAATAATAAGATGATAGGGAGCAGCAATCAATTGATTGTTTATTTGAATATGTAATAAGCTTTTGTGTTTTGGATACCTATGACGGAGAGTGTTATTGTAAAAGATGAACCATAGAGTCTTCAGTTGCTTAATTTTTTTTTTTATTAAAACACATAACTTTCATACCGTCGCCTTCATAATATTTAAGCTAAATTATGAACGCATACACACAAATTACCTATCTTGTGTTTAAGGAACATGGTTTGTGAGTTTCCATGAAAATCTGTTTTGACATTCTATGTTTAAACATTAAGTAGAAGCTTTTTTATAGCGCGTGAATCTGCAAGAACAAACAACAAACTCAAACAAATCCCTACATAAACCTCGGATATAAAACCCGAACTTCACCCATTGGCACACGCCAACTAATGAGTTTACTGGAAAATTACACAATTAGTGCTGTCAGATAAAAACAGGCATAATGCAACTATGAGCGATAGCTCGCCGCGGGCAATCCCCGACCACTCTTGAAAACCTCCCTCGAGTATGCAAAGTAGCACTTCATAAGGGTCAAAATAAAACGGTTGCGATAAGTTCTATGCCCTATTCATTTGCGTTGTTAAAATGATTGACACATTCAATTAGCTGGGTGACCGGCAGACCTCCCAGCTTGGTTCTTAGCTATTAACATCACCAATCTACGCTGACCTTTGCTAATGTATGAACTTTCCCCTCTGTGTCCTTCTTAGTGATAGTTTCAAAGACGGGTGCGGGGTCTTATGAAGCTGGTCGGTTAAAAAGGGAAGGGTTATCGCATTGTCTTGTGGTTTGACTGTTGTTTTCTGCAATTAGTAAACGAATGGCGTGTCTCTGTTTAATAGGCCTTTCAGCGATACAGATCATGGTTCAACAACGAATATGTTTTGACAGTGACTTATTGTTTTTAACGTACTTTTGGATGGTATTTAATTAGTTCTTGACCTGTGCAATTAAAAGATTGTAATTTATGTTAATTTTCTGGACTCGAATTTTCGAATTATGCTTTCGCCCCGCGACATGTGTTGCGTTTTAAAGGAATCTATGTTTACAGGACGAACTAAATGACTAAATAGTTAAAGTTTCTAATCAATTGAAGTAAATTGACGAGAGAAACTTAATGGTTGTATTTCCTTGATCTTTTGTGGTTGAAAACCGATCACTTAAGTAATTACAGTTTCCTATGAGAAAATAAACGATATCTCCTGCTATTTATTTGTGGTTTTACTTACTGTAAACGAAAATATTTCCTCGTGCTTCATAACTTAGTCATCATGATTTATATTTACAGGTAATTGTATCTAACACTCATCATCATTGCCCTGCCCTTATCCCAATTGTTTCAAAGAAAGCAAAAGCAATGTTTTTGCAACATACGTAACCAAAACTTGGGTAATGTATTTTTATATACACTTAAATAAAACTAAGTCCTTTAAACAACAATCCATCATAATTACGAAGCCTACATGTGTTCACGTAAATGAAATTGTAGCTTCTATTGGCGATCCAAATAAATAGTAAGTACTTAGAGTACCTATATTAATCTCGTTAGTAGTCCAAAATAACTTCTGCTATCATCAGTACCTAGCTTTATATCATTACATACAGTTATTACATAAAGACCTACGAACATCAAGATATCAAACATTAAACTTTAAATTAGATCATGACTTCTAACTTTTTTTATTTGATTTACACTCACAATGGCGTCTTGTGGTGACCAATCACAACCGGAGCGGCTTTTAATAAAGCTGTATCGCATTCGGACTGCTTTTCAGCTACTTTTTATAAGTATATTTCAATTAGGAATCTAATAGCAAAGGGTATGTTGCCGATGGTTCATAGATTATGGTCGTAGACAGGTGGGATTTTTGTTCTTGTGCCTACATAGATGTAGGACCCTCCCGCCCGCTTTAAGGCGTGTCATGGTCACCCCAAAAATATATACCGCGGTCCCTAATGAAGTGGGTAAGTATAAGTACCTATAGGTACAATAAATGTGAAGACCACACCATGTATTAGGCTACTTACATTATACATGGTGTTCTCTTCACGAGGATTAAAAGAAACATATAGTTGTGTAAGTCTATTCTATGATCCTATGTGGCTTCTTTATAAACTGCTCCAGCAACACTAAATTAAATTTGACTAAGTATATCATCAACTACAGTCGCATTTGTATCCTGTTTTTACTAAGGACTTATAATTTAGTCGGACGTAAAATTATCTAGAAGAAGAAGAGATACAATTGAAACATTTTGATGTCACTGTGGCTTATTACTTCCATTTTCTTCAAACCTGCAAACAAAATACTGTATTCAATATTAAGCTGGGTATTAAAACCCCATAAATTGCCCACAAAAGTTATTCTATGACAGTATGAAGTGAGACATCGGTGTCGGCGCGGGCGCATCGCAGCGGGGGCAGATTGCGCGCGCATGACACAGCGCCGACGACACACGAACGCTCCCGATTGACGCTCGTGCTTTCAATATGG
This sequence comes from Helicoverpa zea x Helicoverpa armigera, assembly GCA_033682625.1. Classification (NCBI taxonomy): domain Eukaryota; kingdom Metazoa; phylum Arthropoda; class Insecta; order Lepidoptera; family Noctuidae; genus Helicoverpa; species Helicoverpa zea x Helicoverpa armigera. Next base: position 10,388,819 of record JAWIIS010000028.1, read on the forward strand.
TCGTATTATTTGGCAGTTCCATATTTAAATAGATGAAAGGCGTTTTTTTGCTTAAAGCTAACATTATATGGCCTTTGATATGGTTTCAATGATAATGCTTTTGTTGAAGTTAAACGTTGCGGTTACTATTCATATTCAATATGAAAGCTTTTAGAAAAGGGCATCATATCAATTCCTTTTTTGTAAATAATATATAGGCATAAAGTGCAATATACAATGCGACTGTTGTCTTTATTTTTGTATATATGCAGCTAAAATATTAATTGAGGAAAATCCATAAAATAAAATAAATCAATTTCTTGACAGGAAAAATGTCAACCACGATAAACGTCAAAAAACAAAGAATAACAACGTCAATATGATCATAAACACGTCACCACACCCAACACGGTCACATCATAAAACTCATCAGTGGGCATAAACCGCGGCCATATTGGAAACTGGCGGCATTTAATAATCTCATTGAAAACGTTGATTAAAGCGAGAAGACGCCTCTGCCACAAGCCTTATTAATAGGCTTATGATTGCAGGCTCTATTAAAAGTTATCACAACACCACTGGACAGGTTGAACGAGATGAAAGTCGATTCAAGTGTGGCCAAAGAATCGATACTATAGTAACGATAGTGATGTTCCACGATTCAAATTAAGAACGGCGTTTTGTTTTTCGTGTGCATGTGGCGTGTATAATTCAATTAGCTGGCCATCAATTACTGTTTGATATACAGTTGCGATTTTGTACCTACAGATTCAAGGTTCCTATAATTATTTTAACTGATGATTATCAATCAGCTGGTAAGTTTAAATATATCGAGATTCTAATTAATGAGTTTGCTTTTAATTCTCCTTGCTTCAAGATGCACTTTTTTGCCCGCCATTTTGAAGTAATGATCGACAGAGGTTTCACAGTTCGTAAATTCATAGTCTATGGCTTGACGCGCCTCCTGTGCCTGAGTGATTGAATGCGAGAGCAAATTATAGGCTGTATGGACCTTATTACTGCTCTCGGACTGTTAAAGCAATTTAGCTGACATTTAAATAATTCTGCACCGAATGAGGGCACCGAGTAATGACGGTTTACTTAATGTTACCACGGAAACAACATGGAGTGAGGTTCTTTAAAAACTGTCGCGTGCCGTCACATTTTGAAAGGAGTCTTTTAATTTTAAGGCATAGTTTACAAAGTTGCTAGGAATTTAAGTAATTAAAATTCACTCAAGATTTAAAATATTAATTATGAATATATTTTCTCTACAGAAATCTATTGGTTTCAATTCAAAAGTCATAAAACACAAATATGTTGATAAATTTAAAAAATATTAAAATGTTTACCGTAATTAACTCTATCAATAAAAAACACCGCCGTCAACCATCGCGCATGGCCAAAATTTCTGTTTATCAAAAAAACCGTCAAAGACGCCGTTAATCAAAATTTCGCAACGATTACACAGCATGTAAATTAAACACTTAAGATTCCCACCAAAACACGAGATCGGCAACTAAACAAATTCAGAAGCAATTACAAGTTCTCCCTTGTATTAGCAACAAAATGAACTTGGGCCTAATAATAGTGGTAGCAGCATGTTATGGAGGCAATTACGTTGTGGGTAGCACAACAAAATCCGGTAGTTAATTAGCCTAAATTGTATAATGGTGGTGCGGCAGTTTGCGACGAGTAATTGCGGGCCCCGGGCCCCGCCGGGCCCCGGTGGACGACTAGAGGCCAGCGACGTCCAGTCTGATGGTAATTCTCTGATTTATTAACTAGTTTTACTCTGGAGTATGTGGAATTCCGATGTTTCTGGATTTTGCGAAAGGGTGAGTGGTTCGTCAGTTGTATATTCTAATAATAAACTTCGTCATATTGTTTCGTTTTACTTACTTATACTAAAGTTAATTCGTTTGCCTGGCGAAACCTACATATGCTACTTAAATAACCAACAGTAGACATTTCAACTATGTATTTTATTCCTCAAATCTACTGTCTTGAACATCTTGACACAAAATCACATTAATAAAAGGTGTCGTTATTCCTTTTAAATGAATGCTTATTGCTTCACATCAAGGAGTCGCGAAAGATACCCAAACCAGTTATATCTCTATAACTCGTAAGTACTTCACATAAACGTATAATTAACTATCAAATCACTCAGCTGACAGCCAATTAATAACGGCCGTAGGACTGGTCTTTCATAATTTGAATTATTACCTGATGGTGTGCGGATAAATAAAAACAAAATCAAATTATGGGCCATTTATATAAACCAATTTGCATGGCAAACTGTTACGACCCGGCGACACTGGGACATTATCTGGGCCCGGCCCATTTGAGGGCATGCTAGTATAGGTTGGTCCCCAATTACGTATGAACATGGCGACTATGGCCAGCAATTGCCTTCGTGAGTTCCAAATTCAAATGTATAACTGTTAATCTGTTTATGAGGATTTAAATGTCAGTGGAGTTTGTTTTTGGTTGATTGATCGTGACGTGATGGCGGAATAGCAGTCACGACTTTTGGAAACCGTTTTTTGGTATAAAATTAGTCAAAAAAATAAACACGGAAGAGCATTAACGCCAAAAAATAGCATGTTTTGACAGAACAGTTAGATGCTTTTTCTATGTTTCTTTATTTATTTATTTTCAACGATAATGTCGTTAACGGTAGAGTAAGCTTCCCTAGAAAGCTGCCTAGAAAACACACGAAGAATGTTTCCAAATAATAATGTAAAATAAGGGGATATAACATAAAATCTAATAGACCAAAAGTAGAAGTGGAATATAAGCCAAGGTAGGACATTTTATTTAGGACTCAAGAATTTGTATAGATAACCTTTGCCACATATTTAACAATGACTAAGTGATAGAATTAAGGTTCCTAGCAACTGTAAGCAAAACGATAGCAATAGCAACTGTCACACGCTCCCAACACGTAACACAGTTGCAATCAGCGGTTTAATCGAGTGACTATCGCCTTCAGGCATTTGCGGTCACTTGACATACGACGTGCGAACTCAGCAATTACCCAACTCCTTGATTACACGGTACACCAGTGATAGCCGACTATTTTATGCGATTGACGACTGACAATCGCAAGTTTGTAGCCAGCCCATGGAGAAGAAAATGAGTAGCGGAGGTGCCATAACAGAAAAACTCCTAAGAAAGTAGCGCGCCAAAATGCGGACGTGCGGGGGACGAGGAACGTTACTGTCTTCGCCCTTATAGATACACCTTCTTTGGAGCCGAACATTTTTTCAAATGCATACAGATGTCTCAATGAACCTGAAATCCTCGTCAGTTCATTCGCAACTAATCGTTTTGGTCATGCTCACCGTACCCATTAGACCTAGAAGAATCATGAATCAGAGGCATCTCCAATCATCTTTCTTTACTCTGTGAGCCGACCCGTCATGAGAATGAGATGCAAATTGAACTTTAGGTCGAAGATTGTGCGACAAAAATGTCTGTCAACGCTTTACTTAGATTTATGGATATTACAAAGGTGTTAAAATATTCAATTGATCTGCTAATATATGTATGTGTAGTTTGCTGAGGAATTCTGATACGTTTAAAAGTCTACTTTAGAACATGGATAGAATAAAAACAGTTATAGGAGTTGCGTTGTGTGAATTTTTGAAGTGTAGTATATGAAGGGCACAGGGGAAAATCATGCAATGTCACTAAAACAGTGAACTGAGAAATTGTTAAATTAACATTTCGACATTGCTTGTTATTGCACTGTATTAATATTTTTGAACGAAGATTACTCTGTGACTATTCATGTTATTGCAAAGTATGTTTTGGTGTTTCGTTCTACCACACTTGTACTATAGAAAGTACAAAAAAAATAAAAATGTGACATTGCATTGTGACGGATTGCGATGCTCATTTATGATGTTTGCTATATTTTTCTCATCTACAGCTCTGCGACAAATAAGTCGTGTCGACGTGCGTTTTAATCGCAAGCACGTTACACACCTAAAAGTGTTATTGATGATGTATACCAAAAACAAAAATCGTGAGTGATCATTAAGTCATTAGAGGCAATAATAAAGTGATCAAGCTTGCAACAGTTAAAGGAAAAAAACATATTAAGAACACTCCTTAATAACATCTTTTTTTCGCAATATTATATTATTTATGATAAATATTCTACCTACAATGCTATGTAGGTAAACTGGATATTGATCAAGGTTCAAAGATTGAAAACTCTGAAAAATCATGTCTTAAAACTGAAGTGCTTTCACTGCGTACCCACCGTTTAGCAAAAGAATACCGATTCTCATGAAGTAGGTAGTTTCAAGAAGCAAGTAACTCTGTGGTATGATCAATTCAAACAGAATTTTGGAAACCCCGCTTGTGTCAATTCCACTAAGTGTTACTTTCGACTTTGAGCTTTAGAAGAGATACATATCACCCTTCCAGAGATTTCTCTTTACAATTGCAATGTCTGTTTTCACCACACAAGCATCACAAACGAACCCACTTAAAAAATTAATCGCGGACTCAAAAAGAAGAAAAAAAAAGTCTACCAAAGATTCACGCCGTCAGACCTCGAAGAATGGAAACGGTACACAGCACAAAATCGTGATGAATTACGACGTGCCAACACCGAATTACCCACACCACTGATTACACGGTTAAAACAAAAATGATACCGCCATTACATCGATAGAACTGTGAGAAATTAGTGAGGAGAATCGCAAAACTGCACTCACCCGCACCGAATAACAATTACCGATATCAATCGATATAAAATGCTCATTTTAAATTCGTTGTTTAAGAATTTAGTGAGTTTAAGGCTCTATGGTTTGTCGATTAAAAATTTTGACGTAACGATATGTAGTTCGATTTTTGAAAACAAACATGGACGACAAATTAATGTCAGCTGTTCGGATATTTCCGGAGACTTGAAAAAAAGATGATGGCTACCTATTAATTTGCCTTTTCCACAATATATAATTTTCTGTTTTCTATGATTGTATTATATCATATTAAAGTTAAATTATGCTGATGTAAGAACGCTCATAAAATTAGCTATTGCACCTTCAAGGTTTTAGCATTCAAAATCGATGGTTATACCTAAATAAAACTGAAGAATTTATGTGGAAGTAAAACCATAATAAATCAGTCTTTGCAAATTGAAAAATAGATTAAAAGTAATTTTCTACATTTTTTAGGTAAGAATAGGTTAAACTTACCTATAATAATTAAGTATAAAGGTTTGTACAACTTCTCCATTAGCAATAAGTATGAAACAGCAAAAAGTTTACATATAAACCTAATAGGCACAGGCCAAAGAAATGAGGTCCTATTTAAAGCCACTGGAATCAGAAGGCTAATATAATTTCATTACCCTGGGCCCATCTTCGGTGATTTTTCTTAACCAACATAGTTACGAGATTGTGAGCCAATGTTGAGTATTATGGAGACCATAAAACCTTATAGCATTGTGTACCATTATGCTTCATAAGCCGTGGGTCTTTATAAGCGTGCTGGTACTTTATTTATAAGCGTAGTGGTACTTTATTACCGCTTTACTTAAGTTCTGAGGTTGTGAGTAAGTGCTCGTAATTGGTGAAATAGTCGCAAAGAAATTGTTTTTAGTGGCTTATTACTTATATTTAGTCGGTAAATTAATGATTTAATAGGCCTTTGCATGATATTCTTTCTCTAGTAATCGGTAAATAAATTATGATCGGTTAATAGTTTTTGTTTACATAAATAAAAAACCTTAATTCCAATTTATTTATCACTTACTTGGTTTTATAAAAAAGGAAAAAGTAATACAATTTAACACCATTTGTAAAACCAGCTACCGTTCAAAAAATGCACTCGAATCCATTTCTCAAAAAAATAAAAAAAAACAATCAGAAAAGTTTACAGCCTGTCTAATTTTGAGGCAGATATTATCAGGCAAGTACAAAGTGAGCAGATAAGTCTAGAATTATTACATTACGTGCACTTAGCGTGAAATATGCGCCTGAGTCTGTGTTTATCTGCGCTCGCGCCGACCAAGTCATAGTAAGTAGATTTATAACGTGTTTGCACTTTCTACGGATTTCAATTTGTTATGTTTTGTTTAGTTTATGATATTAAGGTTAATAATGCGCCAATATTTATTTGCTTGCATTTTATTTAAGAGTTTTCAATCACAGCAACTCTTATTTTAGTTCACACACATTTTAAAAACACAGGTTAACGGCAAAATAAATCATACATAATTTAAATTGCCCGTAATGAGTAGATAATCAACCGATTAAAATATCGCATAATAAACCAATTAGAACGAACACACCACACTACAGACATCTCAATTTAGGATTGTAAACCAAACAATATTCAACAATAAAATTAATTTGCCCATCTCCCAGTGAGGTCAAGAGTGTCCGAGTAATCTTCCCCATCAACTTTACAGCATCTGGTCTCGTAATTTAATTAAAAAATTCACAGAAAACAGGCACGTTGTCGGCGTCCGCGCAATCTACCAAATTGCGCGCCACCACACATCGGCAGCCACTAATTCCCTTAAATATTATTTTTGCATCCTTTATCGTATATTTTGAAATTAACCCGACCCCCGTAATAACTGTTATGGAGAAGTTTTTGATTAAATTCGCCCAAAACCAATACTTATATGTTATCAAAGTGTTATCGTTTCGCGTGGACAATTTGCGCGGGACCACGTTCCGCTATTAGTGATTTCTGGATATAAAATGACGTATGGACCTCCTCTTTTGTGTTTTCGTAACGAAGTTTTCGTCTAGAACGGTTTTATGCTAAATAGGTGATGTTTTATAAGTCTCATCATATTTAATTTGGGATAAGCTTTTTTATAAGGACTAGCTTTGAATGTAAGCTACTTTAAGCTCTTAAGTATAATAATGAACGCAATTATTCTCAAAGATTTGTTACTACAAGAACTAAGTATACAGCTACTTCTATATCTGTTTAAAAATAAAGGACATAGGACTATAATCCAGCACCGTTTTAGAGTATTATCTGTATAAAAAAATTGGCTACTTGTTAAACCAAATTACATACGCTCAAATAATACACCGATATATAATTAAATAAAAAATCCGTTCATCAATGTTACCTATCATTACTTGGCGAATAAAAAAAGGTGAAAAAACTTCAACGCTTCCGAAGACACGAAGTGCGTCAAAGTCAACCACCAAGTGCTTAAACAAAAACCGTTTTAATTATATGTATGGGAACTTTAATGCTGTTACAGTTCAGGTGTATCAATTCTGAGCACAATGTGACCCATCCAAGTGCCATTCAGTGGGTCACAAGAAGTATCATCCAGTGCGTTTTGATTACTTTAAATTAAATGTACCTAATGGTGGCTGCTACGGAAAAGTCAATCACGCTGACAACTACTTACTAGACCCTCATATCAACTTCAGTAACCATAAAATACGTGAACTCACCTGGTCTTTAAAAATGTAATTAATACTCTGCTCTTTATCTTAAAATCAATAAAACAATACATCAAAAACTCCCCTACTTTGCGTAAAACCATGTTTTCCATTATGCCCGCGCATTTTTCTCAGGCTAATAGTTTTGAGCGATTATGTATGGCAACACTTTATGCTGCATTTGCATAATGAAATTACAACACTGGGCCTCGGAACAGCGCACTTATAAAAAATAGGTACGGAGCCCGCATAAAGGCTAAATTGATTCGATCAACGGTTATTAATCGAATTTTCCGCACCCAAAGATAATCGATTGATTATTTAGGTAGTTTTCAACAGTACTCCACCGATATTAAGAAAATAATTGCAACTAATCGGACATGAAGTTTACAAGAATTTTGCTCGTAATTTTTAACGCTTCCCAGAATAGATTTAATAAGTAGCAATTTTCTTAGAACTTTATACTTTTTTTTTTTCTTTTAAACATCGTGATGTACCTAATGACACGAAAAAGTTTCAAGCAATGGCTGCCCGAATAAAGTTTTTAATTATCTCATAATTACTTACATTTATTACAATAAATTAACTTGGGATGATCACGATATATCTATTTTGGAGAAATTAAAAAGATAATTACAGAATATTATCATTTAAACAAATAATTAGTGTAATGTTTCATTTTATGTGTTTAGAGAAGACAGCGCTTTCCTTGGGCTAAGTATCGATAGCTCATAATTTTAAACTGTTTAGTGCCCCGGGAATCAAATCTATGTTAATACGTTTTCTTAATAAGACCTAAATTGCGTTTTGTTTTGTAACTGCTTAACATTTAAACGATTAGGTTCTACAACGAACTGTATTTATAGGAAGCGATGTTTTGTTTTAAATCAGAGTAAGGTACCTACTTATCTTCCATTTTGAGTTTCTTCGGAGATTTCTCAATTCCTGGCTATCGTAAGGATTCTGTCTATGAATCTATGATGGCCCGAAATAAGCATCGCCATATGAATCAGTTAATTTGATACAAAAATAAATCTCAATATCATACTCGAGGAGGACAAAGTGTACCTCCTTACTTAGTAAATCAAATTATAATCTACTTACTAACCGAGAACACTGTGTAACAAGAACAGCTAATGAGTTAATGATTTAGCAAGTACTAGTGTCAGGGACCACTCTAACAAGGCAGTTAGGCCCTACACATCGCTCGAGGCGATTATAAACCACGGCACAACTCCTCCCACTTACAACTGGAGATTTCCTAACATGGCAACATTCTGGGTACTGAGAATGTTGCTAGAATAATTAGGAAGATTAGTTATTTTTATTTTTTATAAAGTTTTTGTTATATCTGGGCCTAAATTGAGGATCTGCACCTAGGTATATTGATAGGTGTACTGGTGTAGGTTTATTTTGGCATTGTTTTATTAGGTTCATATGAACCTAATAAAACAACCATATGGTTTAGATTTGAAAGCACCCCAACAATGTTGGTAAATGTGTATTGTTTTATTGATTTAAACCTTTGTATGTGATGCTGTTTAATCCATGAAGATAACACCAACTGTCTGACAGTTAACTACCTCTAGATAGTAGGTACTTAGAAACTTATTTATTGATTGGTATGTTATGTTAGACAAGAAACGTTTACGCTGCGGTAAAGCCTTCATTAAACATGAATTGTTTTGACCGTCCTATACTTGTCGTTAAATTACCTATACTTCATACAATGTAAACACAAGACGTAACTAAAGTGGTAAAGCAATTAGTTACAGGCACCACAAACACATAACCTATTAATTACCAACAATAAACATTGTCAAAGATCTCGCTTAAATCACCCGGGTGAAAAGAACAATGTTGCTAGCGTTTGTTAATAAACTCCCACAAATGACACTCGGGTAATATTTATTCTTTACAGGCAACACAATTAGCGGCTGTTTCCTTGCACAATTATTGCTTTACAATATAAAATTGATGCTCAATTCATTTGTTTGTGGCTAAGACGTGCTCATTGCAAGATTTTACGTCTTTTGTGATAGCTATTAATAAATTTAATTTTCATCTGTTTACTTTGTAGTGGTTATTATGTTTTACTGTGTGTAGGCTCGTATAACAAGTAGGTAGACAACCTAATCATGTGTGCCCTATTCGTGCGTGCATGTATAATCTTTCGCTTTTATCTGATTTGCAATTTACAAATAATAAAGTTTTTTTTTAAGTTTGGCAAAATATTTCATAGAGTCAGTCCAATAAGGTTGTAGATTATATTACCAAATGCACAATACTGTAGGCAACTCCTTTATAGAGCAACCAAAAACGCTGTCTCCGGGTTTAGCCGAGGATCCTACCGACATTCCGGACTATCTGGACGATACTGTTACTGTTACAGCCTTTTTATCCCACTGCTGGGCACAGGCCTCCTCTCACAAAGAGAAGGATTGAGCATTAATCTGGACGATAATTCAAGCTTCAAATTAAGTAGGTATACTTTTTCCATCATGTAAAAATGAAATCATGTACCACTTAGGCTACAGGCAATTAATAAAAAATACTATTTTTATAGCGTTTACGTAAACCATGTAAACTGTTAACTGTTTTGTCTACAATTACTAAAATTAAGTATTTTTTGCCATAGACAATTTCAACTACCTCTATTATCTTATATTAAGCAATTAACTATAAAGGTTGTAATGAACAATTTAAAATTAAAACAACACTAAAATATCTGCTCATGATGTAAATAAAATGTAAAAGGGAAAGGTGAAATTTAATTGCAGCGCCTACATTTTAATGGCAGAAAATTATCGCATAAATTCAAGGCAATTGGCTTTCTTTATTGTTTGATCACGACAAGTGTAATCATCGTACAAAGTTCACTGGTAAGATATTCTAAAGCGCGCGCAATTTGTGTAACTTTCATACATAAATAACAAATATCTAATAAACAAATATCGTGTCTTGTAGATAGTTAACTAAATTGTGTGCCCTTTAACTTTTACTAGCTTTTTGCAAGAGTTAATTATTTTAGAACCTTTCTAATTCTCAAAGTAATCATTTTATGTTTTCAGACCATAAAAAAGTCGTAGTCAAGCAGCTTTTAGTCGTAGAATCTACCTGTGGACTTGGCTCGGTACAGCAGATACTCCGATGAAGTATTTTCTCCATAATTAAATAAATGGCAAAATAATTAAATATAGTAGAAATAACACAGCTACAGGTCGTCTTCATCTTTACGAACTGCAAAGATCTAATTGTCCTATACCATTTATCCACCTGCGACCAAAAGAAATCGTGATATAGTTCAACAAATCGCTACCCTACTTTACCGTCATTATATCTAAGTTACCACAAATATGGGTGCACAAAATCATCATGCCAATCAAACCATCCACATTATTTCGAAATATTCACAAGGAAATTATCTAAAATTAGTATAGACATTTTGCGGTTAGGATTAATGCCGATTCAGGCTGATCCTTGAGGTCAAAACTTTACCCAAATTATGCTATTTTAGTTACGACATCTCTATAGTCTGATGGCTTTATTAAATGGAAATATTGTCCGAGAATTGGAAGGAAACCACTTAATGAGAGAACTGTTGAACGCGAGGCACCAATTTATTTATTTTTCAATACGTTAAAATGGTGTCCGTAAAAGTTATGAGTCGTTTTGTGACATTTTTATTTCAGCTCAAGCACTCGTCAGGAGTGAATTTAGGTTTCGCAGTTTTCTACCTAACTACTTCGGAGCTCCAACATGAATATACTTCGTTCTTCATCAATTTTCAATTTGTTGACATCCACATTTCATCTCTATTGGATCACACGTTTCATGTTTAAGTAGGTAGTAAACAGAATCCATAGATTTGTGGTAAAGACCTCCTCTAGGAAGGTAAACACCATAGTTGAGTAGGTATTTATGGCTCCAATACAGTAGCACTAGCCTATTTTGATACATGTACCTACCAAGTAGCTAAGAAATTGATGTCGCCCTTTAAGCACACTAATTTAATAGCATAATATTAGCAGAACATACGAGGCAGCTGTTAAGCCTATTTTTATTCTCATCATGTCGCCAGTCCTTTTGCTCAGCAGGTAGCAGACATGGCGGCGAAGCATGGCCTTATTAAGACAACTTTGGAAGCAGGTGGATGGGCATTTAGGAAGTCAAACAAGGGCGGCATGTTCGGGTACAATAGGATGAAGTATTTATTAATTAAAAATAAATATTAATTAATAACGTTTGGCCATTATTTAATAAAATCGCCCGCTGTCCTAGGAATCAATAAATAACGGTTCATGGTTGCACACTTTTCTTTACCTAAGTGAGGCAACAATAAAAAAGTAAAATTGATGATATAGGTAGGTATCTTAACAAGGTTCTATTTCCAGATTTTTCTGCAATCCGTAGGAAATCAATCACTGCGAATTAAATTCTAGCTGCATTTACCATCACACCGCATGAATTTTCATAGCAAAGGAAACTTAGTAAACCGACATTTAAAATAAATGACAAGATCAGCCATCTATATAATTAACTCAATTTATACAGAGACAGATACCCCAATTATAGGTGGGCGACGTCGGGACGAAAATAAAGCAATTTGTAGCAATTGAGGGACAATCTCAATTTATCACTATTATCCTTTGGCGGGCGGTTAATCCAATGCTTTGCGTGTATTAAACTTTGCGGTAGGATAATCAAAGGAAATAATCAAATTATGTAATTAATGTGGATGAAGATTTTCTGTCATAAAACAGATGGACTTCGTCTTAATAAAAATTATGATGAAAAAGTATCTACACTTAGATCTTTTATCTATTATCTTATTGAGTCTGTTACTGAATATAAAAGAACTGTTATCCGCCAAGAAAAGTAGGTAACCAGGCTTTTCGATAGAAATAGACTGATGGATAGGTTGGGACTTAGTACGAATTGCTTTTATCAAATTAATAGGCGTTACATGTACCAACACTGCCTGCTTAGAATGCATAAATGAAATATTTTTACAAAGATATAGCATATTTTCGATTTCTTTGAAAGTTACTGCCTCTTGTATTTTCCTAGACGGCCCTTTGAGAGATCCTTCGAGTGTGCAATGAGGGTTTTCGATACTTTTTCTGCCGCCAGGCGGCGCTTCGTATGCGTCAGGTCCAAACAGCTGTCAAATAGTATGGAATTGTAGGTGCCGAACTTATTGTTTATTGAAATTCTGTTATATTGGAAGTGTTATTGATTTTATTATGGACTACGGTCAGAATAAGGTTTCCGAACTAAAAATTGAGCTTAGAAAGAGGGGTGCAAAAGTCACTGGTACTAAGGAAAAGCTCGTTGAACGGCAGATAACGCAACGTACTAGAATTTGTTTACACAATATGATTTAGTTTTTTTATCTACTCAACTGTAATTGTAAAACACTAATGCAGTGCTTTAATTATACAATAAAAATCACTAAAATCGTAAGCACTTTGACGGGTACTTGGACCTGACGCCTCGGTGCTGCCACCTCGTGGACACCATTTTAGAAAACCCTCATTTCATGAGCAAGAAAGCGATTACGTATAGTAGCCATTGCAATATATCGATGTTCAGCCGTTTTACCATAAAGCCGCATGCAATAATTTCGATGATTGGTTTTTATTGGATTGATTATTGGATTGGTGGCTAGTTAGAAAACGCATGTGACCTAGGATGACTAAGAATATAGAAATAAAAACACAAATATGTGACACTCAATTTAATACAATACAAAACTAGTTGTTCTGCTTAGATTCCTTAGCGTTTTGGAGTGCTTGCGTCAGATACAATTTAGCAAGACTCTGGGAACAGAACTGGCTTATATGTTGGCTGTAAGTATTGATCTGACCAGCAACGATCATGGGGTTAAGCCTAGGCGGAACGGGGTGGGGCTTGAAGAGTTTGTTCATATCTTCTTCAGGTAGTGGTGGTTCGTCCTTGGCAGCCCTGGCCAAGTTCTCTTGTGTCCGCTTGGCCAACCAGCGGTGCTTGTCCTGTTGTTGACGGACAACTAACTGTTGGTATCTGTTGAACTTGATGGCTTCCTGGTTCAGTTCGTCTACGCGCTCCATTAAGCTGCGGAGTTGGCCTGCGGGAGAAAGGGTTACATGATTATAGGACACCGATTAGAGGCGAAAGATTGTTGATTTTAAATCCCAATTTGAAATATTTTGGTGTCCATAGCAATGGCTAAACATTTTACGCGATATAACAAAGTTCTGAATAGGTCAAATAACTGTGGTGTTATGTATGTAGAGTTCTCTATAAATAAATCTGCTGCCCCAAAGCTGACTTTAGAGCAGTCAAATTCTACTAACAAAATTCAAATTTTAGCATTCTAGAAACACAGAAAATCCCAGCTAAAAATAATTCCAACCAACCTTCCAATACTGAAGCAGTTCCCAAATCCAGGAACTTGGACCCCTCCTCCTCAGGGATCATCTCAGAGAGCTCAGACATCATGATGTTGGTGAGCGGAGAGTTGCGGATCACTATGGGCACCTCAATGAACAGGCTCTCGTAGCCAATCTTCAGGTTACGCAGAGCTTCTGGTGTGTAGTCACCCTCCTTGTACATGGCGATGGCCTGGAAAAGAGATTAGGAAAGTTTTATAATTGGCTGAATTCTTAGATTTAGGATTGAAAATAGCATAGGAGTTATAAAAAATGCAGTCATAACTTTATGGAGATAAGGTAAACCAACAAATCTTTCGAAAATAAGCATGCTTACTTGTAAACATGTAAAATAGTTAAAAAGTATAGGCCTTCTGACTGTTCTGAATAACTGATGACTACCCCTTTTTCCTTATTCATGCTCTACATATGCCCTACATAACAAGTTTTTAAAAAACTTTGTAATGCATTCTGAACTATTTTCTTAAGTTACTGCAACTACTAACCTGAGGAGTCAGACGGTAAGCCTTCAGCGTGAGGAAGCCTCGTGCAGACTTCTTGGTGTCATAGATGACGACCACACTCTCCTCGATGGAGGTCTGGTAGTGGTACTGCGACTCCAGCAGCGACTGGCTCAAGAAGTTGCCCACGTCTGCGCTCTGGTACCTGGAGAAATATGTTTTAACGATTTATAACATATCATTGGAACTTTGAAGCTGAAAAATTGTGTAGTTCTAATTAGTCATTGTATAATATTATTCCAATATTAATTATATCAATTATCAATCAACTGCAAAAGAAATTAATTAAATTGACCTTTTAGGAACAAAAGAGTTAATTGTTTATAATTGCCATAAAATACATTTGCTGATTTTAAGTAATCGTATTAACAAATATAAGTACTTACATAGTAGTAGTACAAATATAAGTACATACTTAGTTACTTCTTACACTACAGTGTTGTCAAGCATATTTCCACTCACCATCCAACATGGAAATGGTCAACATTCACACGGCGCAGTCTCCTCATCATATCAAGCTGATACTCCTCCTCATCCATGGTATCATCGTGCTTGGGGAACGGGAAGCAGTTGGTGATCTCCAGACGGTTCTCCACCACCAGACCGAGCAGCGCTCCCTGGGCCACCTCCATATTGCTGCATGATTCCTCATGGCAATGTTTCACTATTTTCATTACCGCCTAAAAGTGATAAAAACTCTTTAGCCATTTAGTTTTCATATGAAAAGGATTTTTTGTTTAAGTAAATAGGCTGTCACCTAAGGTTTAAGTGAATGAATGTATTAATAGAGGTGAAACAATTGCTTTGTAATTTAAGATTAAAGTTGGATAAAAAGACTTTAAAGAGTTTGAATGTAATAAAACAATTACATTTTTGTAGTAGGATTAAGTTATCAGTGAAGCTACATCTGACTTTAGTCTGTACTTTCAGTATGTGAAATAATAAGTGATGATTGAATTAAGACAAAACAAAACAACAACAGCCCACCCACAGACTAAACTTCTTGTTTACTGATTTGTAAACAGCTAACAATAACAAAATTCTGATGAAATATCCCATCACATTTAAAAATAAGAATAGGGATGGAAAATTTAACTTTGTATCATGTCCTCAGTAATAAATTATGATTTTCTCAAATTAGAACAACAAAGTAGTTGACCTGTTCTACTGTTTAATGAGTTTACAAGCTCAATCATCGCTATTACCCTTGATTTGAGACAGATCACACATCAATTTATGTAAAAAATATTTCCTCACAGCATATATCAACAAACAACATTCAACAGTTTTTGCGCTGCTGTATGAATTCATGAAAAGCAACAGAATCTAACTATTAAATTACTCAAATATCATTGCTAGGCATCAATCATCCACTTAAATAGGCCAAATAAAGCTTCCTCAATTTAATCCAATCTCAGTGTTGTCATAGTTATTTATGTTAGTGATCAACACTAATTCTGGTACTGAATTCAAATACAGAATATATGATGTTATCATTGTTTACAAACAAAGAGGATTCATAGCAGCCTGGCATGGCATCCTAATGAACTGGCCATTAAAAATCTATGCAAAATACACAGCATCCAGATGCTAATGTGTCCAGCCAAAGTTACTCAATGTCACACAGTGAGATCATCTCTGTAAGTGTCTGGGTCGCGAGGTAAACGTCCGAAAAGAGTGCATGACTCATACTCATTAAACTTTCACATAGTAAACAATTAATTCTAACTTCTAATATTTTAGGGCAATCTGCACTTGAAATTAACTATCTAATGGGTAATTTGGGAGTAACTGGTCATAACAGTATCAAAAATATTGAGGGTAGTGTCGAGTTTGGAGTATGATTGCTTGATCCAGGAACCAAAGTACACAGTTTGGGTTCACAACATAACCTATATAGACTTTTACAAATAGGCAATAAAGATTGTTGCAACATGATAATATACGTCATAACGTTAAAACAATCACATAAAACACGTAGGGCAGTGTAAATAATGGATTTACACTGCTTAAAGTATAAAAACAGAGAATACATGACGTGTCGATGATGCACAGCTTTACAGTTATAGCAAATATTCCAAGTATAGATTTTAATGAAAACTTGCTTCTTAGATGCAAACAATGGTGTACATACCAATCCATCGCACTGAACGTACGTAATTGTGGCTTCAGTTTCAGGAACGCGCCTTGCAGGCCCACTACGGTTCGCCATTTTTGTGAAAGGTTAGATTAGTAGATTGATTTTGAAAGGTTTGACAGCTAACGTGACAATGTTACTACTGCTAAAATAATAATCCACGTTTCTTTATGGTTTATTGTCTATAAACTTTTTGTCTATAGAAATAAGTCTATTTTGTCTACAGCTCAATCAGCTGTCAGCTACTCAGCTGTCAATTTGATTATTTGTCAATCAAAAGCAATCAAAAGTTTATAAAAAATCTTATCAAACAAAGATAAATAAATCAGTGTTTTTCCTAGTTTATATAAATATTTCGTCGTAAATGTATCTCATAGTGAACAGTTGCAATCCACAGTGTAACATGTGCGACTACGATTCGCGAAAGTGTACATTAGTTCTTCCGCCCTGATTTAAATCGATGATACTCCTACTTTCAATGAAGAAAGGAAGTGATTATTAAATAATGAGTCAGCATAATTTCTGGAGAGGACTAACACCGTTGAACGTGCCATCGTCCCAGCAAGTACCTGATAAAATTGTTAAACTGTGTTCCCTGGGCACAGACTTCATTGTGTTAGGAAATGACCATGGTCTTTATCACTGCGAAGCTGTGGAAGACTCTTTGAATTTTAAGAAAATCAGCGGCATTTCAGCAATAGACATATCGTACCATAATGATATCCTTTACATTATAGATGTCCATGGGCGACTATATAAGACAAATGCTAGTTTAAAAAACAAAGAAGAAATTATTGTTAAGGAGGATGCTAAGTGTTGTCCTCATGGTTTTAAAAGTTCCAGTTATAAAGTGAAGTTTAGAAATGTAGTGACAAGTGATTTTGGTCAGCTGTTTATAAGTAGTGATGGGCAGCTGTGGGGCTCAGGCTGTATGCCCCAACTTTCCATAGACACTAGTAATGTTAAGAAAATTCCATTTTTTGAAGGGAGGACTGTGTACAGTGCTTCAGTGGGTCAGAACTTTGCTGCAGTGATAGCTAGGAAGAATGTCAGACGGTCTGGCAACTGTGATACAGAGAGTGATAATGATGATGAGGAAGTGTTTGCTTCAAATTGCTCACAATGCCAGACAATAATAGGCCTAGCATCCCCCGCATCCGTGCCATCCCTATCAGAAACCTGCCCTTTAGGTGTTCAAATTAGTAAGTCTAGTGAAGATTCTAGTAGTACTACAGCCCCACAAACTGATGTTCATGTTGATGCTCATAGTTTAACAGAAGATTCTAGTCCCTCATCTGAGGAATCAAAAATAGCAAGAACAAACTCACAAAAAAATGCAAACTTAGAGGCAGAAATAAATTCTCAAGATGCTAAATCAACAGAAGATGGTAATGACCACACAGATAAAGAAAACGAAAATGGTGAAGCATCTGGAGATAAAATTAATAATATTTTTATAAACACTGATGCTGCTAGACAGTTTTTGAGCAGGCAGCTCTCTTGGGTCTCAGCTGGTGAAGATTATTTAGTAGAGTACACAGAAAAACCCACTAGGATAATAAAAGAGAATGTATCAAACTTAACAAACTTTGTTTATGAAGGAGTGAAAACTGTTGGTGACAAAGTGGCAACATTATCAAGACATGTTAGTGGCAGCAGTGACAATAATGATGCTGTGGAATTACAACTGCGAAGTGAAAATGAAGAAATAAATTCTCTTATGTACAGCTGTACCTCAAACTGCAACTTGGAAGATTTACATTTCTCCACAAGCACAATAAGCAGTGAGAAAGAGTTTGAAGCTGCAAGGAAAACAGAGAACCTCAAAAACATGTCTAAACTTGGTAAGAATATTTTAGCCACAGAACTATGGACTTGGGGTGACATATCATATGGGCAACTAGGTGTAGGAGATACAGTCAAAAGAATAAAACCAATGGTAGTCATGAGCTTATCTGGCTTTGGACTTCAGAAGGTCTCTTGTGGTAAATGGCACTGTTCAGCTTTGACATTAGACGGCAGGCTCTTCATGTGGGGCTACAACCAGTTCCATCAAGTCAGTTTTGACAGCAGAGAAGATAAAAGTGGTCCTAAACAGTTCACAGAGAATTCTGACAGTGATAGAGTAAGAGACATGATTGCCACTGATCACCATACACTGGCATACACTCACAATGAAAATATTTTTTACATGGGAAAGCACACTGAAGGGTACACGGATGCTATTGTTAACTTGAATATGAAAAAAGATCAAGAGGAATCTGAAAACAATTCAGATGAAGTGCAAGTAGCTGAAACCCTTAATTTTGTAACCAAACCCCAAAACATGTGCTACCATTGGAGAATATTATCATCTGGCAACATCAGCTATTGCTCAATAGAAGAGTCGTCCAAATGTCCAGAGTTCCAAGATCTGTCCATTGCTCAAAGATATCTAGAGGAAATGCTTTTGATATATCATAATCTAGTTAAACCTTTCCTTAAGAAAAGTAAAGCTGTAACTACACATTCCAATATTTACGAAACAGTTTGTGATATTTTTGGGGACATATTGAACATAACTGCTCTGAATGTTCTCTCGATGTGGCAGTACGCCGAGAAGCATATAAACGAATGTGATATTTCTTTAATTAAAAATTTAGAAGAGTTTATTTATTTGTACAGAAAGTATTACGTAGCTGTAAGCAATTTGATAGTTATCGGCGGCTTCGCGCAGATTAACAGCGTCGTCGATGTCCCGTCTAGTGTTTATAGTTTGTTCAGCGATCAGCTCCCGACTAACAAACAGAAGAATAATAAAAAGACTTTAGAAGCCATAGTATGCCTCGCCTTCATACAACCTCTAACAAGATTGAGCTCCTATAAATGCATAGCTCAATCGCTATTGAGGTATAAAACCAAAAGAAAAAAGGTCGACGCTAAATCCAACATAGATGAGAGATTAAACAAAGTTATTGCGTCCTTGGACTCTTTGATAGACGAACAAGAAAAGAAACGGAAGGAAGCGGATGTCACAAAGTTATTTTGGGAGACTATAGGAAAGAGCCTTGAGCAGTACCGGACGCCTGAACGACGTCTTGTTAGAGAGTCGAAATCTCGCCAACTTAATTTAGTGAATCCGGGGCGTTTTTCGTCGCACTGGTTTGTCCTTTTCAACGACCTTTTCGTGCACGTCAGCGGGAGTACACCTATCGTTCATCCTTTGGAAACTTTATGGGTAGAACCGATTCCAAACACAGACTCTCTGCAAAACGTAATTCAGCTGACGACGCCTGAAGAAACAATCTCAGTTGCAACTACTACAGAACAGGAGAAAACGGAGTGGACTCATTCTTTGAACACTTCAATAAGACTTGTTCTGAATAAGGACAATTTCAAACCACCCGCTGTGAGGACGGCCACTCACACATTTTCGAACAAGAATGCTTTTTACAAAGACGCTAAGTACACCGGGAGATGGTTGGATGGGAAGATCCATGGGAGCGGGAAGGTGGAGTGGCCTGATGGCAAGCTATACGTGGGACAGTTTCAGCTGAACGCGTTAAGTGGACATGGGAAAATGGAAATGCCAAGTGTAGGTAAGAATTCTAAGTCTGGCTAACTTTACTATGCCTGTATTTTCCGCTAATTTTGCGCAAACTTGACGATAACTTCTCATGATTTAGCAACACCATCATTTATGTTTCTACTAATATAATATTTCTCTGTTCTTCTTAAGGGAAACTAAGGCTTGTCGATCCTTGCCTATCTAAAATCTGAATATACAACTTGCAACGCATTAATTAATTTTACAAAAGTTCAGAAGTGAAAAAGGCGTCTTATTGGCTACCTACCTATTGATTCATGAACATTTTCCTATTACTTGGACGTCAGACATTCAAGTGGTCTATTACTACAAATTCTTCAGATTTTTGTAGCCTCGAAGGCGTAAATTGTATTTGTTTGTATAACTTATGAATCATTAATATATGAATCATATTACTCACTCCAGAAATAGATACTCGTGTAAGTAAATCATAAGTAAATAAATACTTAGTACAATTTATGTACATGACCAAATTAGTTCAAACTACAAAAGTAATGACATAAAAGTAATGAGTTTGCGGTTGTAGTAGGAAACAATTAGGCAAATTATATGATAAAATATTTATTTTATAATTTGAGGACATTAAAGCCATATTTGACGTATTGACGCAATATCTTACGTAGAGAGTGGGAAGTAGGTACATACATACATATTTATAAATGATTCCAATACAAGGAAATATCAATTTACAACAATTGTCTCCACTATGCTATCATTAAAAACTAATACTTTTGTTTGTCTACTAGCCATAAAGATCCTACTACTGATAAAAAACTAAGACACTGTAGTTCGTCGTGCATTTACAATATTGTATAACGTAGTAAGTAATATGCAAATTTTTACTCCAAATAAGTATATTAGTGTCAAGGCAATACCGATGTAACGAAATTCTGACCTTGGGAAATGTGCTAACTTTTTAAATATACCGTTTATGGTGGGATGTTTTACATTTATTAAGTTAGCAAATATTTATTGAATACCCATCTACCTAAGTGCGTAAGTCCTTCCCGGTAAATAGTAATTTTTACCCTTTACTGGATTTAGAAAATTCAATCGAATAGTACCAGGAATTTCCGTATAATAAATAAGTTGCGGTATTTCTATTATATGTACAATTTATTATATTTAAATAGTATAATATTTTAAATATATTATCCTAATAACGTCAATTCCAAATAATTGCGATAAAGTAATTCTTATTCGATCATGGGAATTTTCAGTGACCACGATAATAAACGAAGTCCGCGTTTGATAAGTAATTATATACACATATCATACTCATTACATAGAACTGTACCTAATTTTATCAACCGCATAATAATCCCCTACATTAAATTTTCCGTTATATTACTTACTGTTGTCATACTAGTAAAATCCCCTAATAATAGCACATGAACCTATTCTAATTTTAAATAGTATAGTTAACAACAACACACAATAATAAAAAAAAAAACATAATCAGCCAGTTCATTTCCTACAAAAGGAGGCCACAATAACATGACTCATTCAATTCCATTTCAGGAATCTACGAAGGCCAATGGAAGGACAACCTTCAAAACGGTTACGGTGTCTTGAAATACACAACGGGTGACATTTACGAGGGTTATTTTAAAGATGGCAACCCCCATGGCCATGGGATCAAGAAGCAAGGAGACTTTACTTCATCATCAGCTACTATTTACACGGGGGAATGGGTCAATGGGGTCAGACAAGGGTATGGGGTAATGGACGATATAGGTAAAGGGGAGAAGTATTTGGGTAATTGGAGCGATAATAAGAAG
Organism: Helicoverpa zea x Helicoverpa armigera; assembly: GCA_033682625.1. Lineage (NCBI taxonomy): Eukaryota > Metazoa > Arthropoda > Insecta > Lepidoptera > Noctuidae > Helicoverpa > Helicoverpa zea x Helicoverpa armigera. Next base: position 10,410,678 of record JAWIIS010000028.1, read on the forward strand.
CATGGCTGCGGTTTGATTGTGACCTTGGATGGCATTTATTATGAGGGGCTGTTCATGCAAGATGTTTTGACGGTTAGTATACGAATTATGGCTATGTATTCCCGTTGCATCTTAATATATAACATGTATACGTCACCAGGGAACTACCCGCACTAATAATTTAGCTTTCCATTAGTTTAAGACTTTTCTAAATCTATCCTGTACATCCGGACATTATCAATGTCATAATCTCGGGAACTTTGTCTCTATAAAATATAATTTTATTATATGTTGTCAATAACTTTACTGGTGAGGTCCACATAATGTAAAAACCATTGCTTTTACACAGTAATGGCATCCTACGTGCTTGGATTCCCTGGTCCCATATAAATGATCCTGCCCATGTCACTATAGTCTATACTTCTCTTTCAGGGTCATGGAGTAATGGTATTCGAAGACGGTACCCACTACGAGGGGGAGTTTCGTTCAGCCGGCGTGTTCTCAGGCAAGGGCATCCTGACCTTCTCCAGCGGAGACAAGATTGAAGGGTCCCTCAGTGGAGCGTGGACCGAAGGCGTGAAGATATCAAACGCAACCATGCATTTGAACGTATCCAACCCGGTCCTGCCAACGAATTCTAAACCTAAGTGAGTTGAATGTTAAAGTTAATTTTGCTTTGCATGTTGTTTGCCGTGAAATAAATTAGCATTACATTATTGCTTTGTGGATTGGCAGCTATTGAATTTTACAAAGTTTTGTATGTAACGTTACAAAGATACGTACATCGTTTGTACAGTTTCAAGAAAATATGTAACTTCCTTAGTTTAATAGTGACAAGGCCGTTTTTGTACAGCTGATGTTTTCAAGGTTTTTTCATTGCTTCGTTCTCAGTCGGATCTTCGACGGTATCTAACGAATCTTGAAATTATTATATCCTGTAGTTAACACTTGTAAGAACTACCATGTTTCTAAGGCTGTACTGTCTAAGGTCATTTGATTTTATCGCCTGATTGTTTTAATTGTAAATAACTTTATTAAACTGTTTTTTTTTTCAGCTCATTCGGAAAACTAAGCGTAGCCCCAAACCAAAAATGGAACGCCCTCTTTCGACAATGCTTCCAATGCCTCGGTGTCTCAGAGTCCATCCTTACGCCGACTGGCAACCATTTTGCCAATGGCCCATCTGGCAATACCATAGACAACGTGAAGATCTGGCAGAACGTTGCCGTTGCCATATCTTGTTCGCACAAAGAGAGAAATAAAATGTCTATGAGGAAGAGAAGTAATGAAATGGACAAGTCCGTGGATCGCTTAGAAGTTATACCGCATTTCGGACAAAAGACTCTCAATTTGGAAAATTATACGGAAGTGCAGCAGTATTTGTATAATGTGAGTATCTACCTAACTTTATTTTAAAATGAATATGGCCCCATCCCCTAAATTAGTAGATCTTTTTTTTATAATAAGATAAAAAACTGTTACATGGCAAGCTTAACTTAAGTTTTATCATATGAACCTTAAGAAGTAAGAAAACCAAGCTATTTAATTGCTACTTGCTATGCGAAATCCGGCAACGAAAACCCGAGCCAAAAATGTAGGCTGGGTTGCCACACTGATTTAACACTTTTACTACCAATAAATTATTAAATTCTCAAAACCATTTTGAAAACCTGTACCCAAAATTCAGAAAACACTACAGCATATTTATCAACAGCTTGTCCCATATCCACAGGCCTGCGAGTCAACCCACCATCCTTTAGGCCAACTAGTCCTAGGCCTTACCAATGCCTTCAACACAACCTACGGAGGGGTTAGAGTTCATCCGTTACTCCTCAGCCATGCTGTGAAGGAACTTAAGAGTATAACTGCTAGGCTGTACCAGGTAGTGAGGTTGCTGTTCCCAGCGTTGCCTCTTGAGGGCACGGATGCTGTACTGCCTTATAAGAAAGGGGAGGATGGCGTGGAAGTGGATAGTAATCCTATTGATGGGTGAGTTTTGTGTGTATGTTGTTTATGCTTGCATGTGAATGTACAAATCACCTATTGCCAATTTTTGAGAATATTTCAGATTGTTTAAATTTGTTAGAAAATCTACTTCCTGTACCACTTACCATACCACTTATTGTAGAAATGTCGCAATTATAGTTTACATACGAAAGTAAATCTTAATAATTCCAAAAATGTTGTAATGCAGACACCCACATAAGTCAATTGCGAAAATGGACAACACGTACGTTCATCTGAGCAGAAATGCAATTGGTTGTTCAGTTGGTATTATGTATAAGACGTAGCTGAACAACCAATAAGGGCCAATGTTTTAATGTGTATTTATTGCAATCACATTTTTTTTTGCTTGTGTGCGTAAATGCGGTAATGGGGATGCCTTTTGTCTTTCGACGAGCTCTACTTGTGTATGATATCTCTTTTACGCAACTAATGACTATTTCCAGGGAAGTGGTATCAGCAGCATCGCTCCTACAGCCCACACTACTACCGCGCGTCCACCCGGCGCTGTTCGTGTTATACGCATTACATAATAAGAGGGAAGACGATCTATACTGGCGACGGCTTCTCAAGTGGAATAGACAGCCGGATTTAACGTTGATGGCGTTTTTGGGGATTGATCAGTGAGTAATTTATCTTTATAAAGTAGTCAATTCCCATCAAAAATTAAAAAAATATATATATAAAAAAAAAAATGGAAAAAACGTCTTTCATAGGTAGAACCTAAACCTTCATCTAAGTCTGACAAGCTGTGCAAAAAACCGCGTCAAAACGGTTCAAATCGTGGGATGATGGCACACAATCATATTATACCCAGGTCTAACTGAGAACCTCCTTTTTTGAAGTCGGTTTAAAATAGGTAGTAGTCAGTCTACTCAGTTTTTTTTCTGTCTTATTTTATTCAATATCAACTAATATATTTTGTTCTTAAAGGACCTTATATCCCAATTTACCCCGCTAGATAAAAATTTAATGATAAAAGAATTTTTCTGAATAAAGTCCAGATATAATGTTGCAGTATGACCTTAGTTCTTCATCACTCTTTATTTCGTTCTAGAAAATTCTGGGTGGGCTACACAGGGCCCAACAACCAAATGTCCCCGACTTCCCCCCTCAAAGAGCAGCTGTTCCAAGAAGCAGTGGAAACCTTACAGCAACTGAAGACAACCTTCTCGCCCATTGAGAAGCTTCTGGTTATAAGAAGTACCTTCCAGAAGATGACCACTGCTGTTCAACATGAGCTGGGTGAGTGTCTTTTGAGGAGAATTATTACGGGATTTCATTTATTGTAACTTTTATGACATTCGTTTCTGAGATAATTCAAATAATTGAGGTAAAATGTTTATTTATTTATTTACACCACTATCTACCATTACAGGTTTATCTTAACCTAATGCGATTAACCTAATGTTGAGACTATCAAAAGGAGGTATAGGAACTATGTACCTTCTTATAACTTTTTCTTTAATAATTAACTCTGGAATTCTACATAGATTTTTTTTTATATGTAGACAATGAATTATTATTTTTAACCTGACTTAAAAAAAAAACACATAATTTTGTAACTCAAATTCATTTCCTGAGCCACCCGTTTAACATGGCAACACTAAACTTAATAAATTATCTTCCAGGATCAAACTACCTCTGGAGTATGGACGAGCTATTCCCAGTATTTCACTTTGTAGTAGTTCGAGCTCGCATCCTACAGCTAGGCTCAGAAATACACTTCATTGAAGACTTCCTGGAACCGGCCATGCAACACGGGGAGTTGGGGCTCATGTTCACCACGCTTAAGGTAATTTCGACCTTATTCTGCAGACTGTTGGGTTGGTATTAGGCCCGCCGCTGATTGTAACTTTTTGTCACCGTGACTTTTTGTCACTGTCACCTGCTGTCACCCACGATGCGCTCACTGAATCTGTTCTTGGGTGACAAATCGCGTTCATTTTTGTATGCCGGCTGAGTGACAAAAAGTCACCATTGAGTGGACTCCCATTGTAATGTACAGGGCGAGTGACAGTCACGTCACTCCGGCATTGCCTGCTGCTGCAACTATTTGTCACCGTATTGTCACGTCACCATAATGAGCGCACTCAGTATAGTTTTCATTGCACTTTTCTAAGTGACAAAAAGTCACGGTGACGAAAAGTTGCAATCAGCGTCTAGCCTTACTTTGTACGGCTTTTGACGTTAACTCGTTTATAATGTGAATATTTAAGAGAATATTTTTTTGGCTCTATGTTATTTAAGACAGTAAAAACAGTATCTGTCCACATGTTCTGAACAATGCAAAAGGCAAATATTCAGGCAGACCACATTGTCTTGAAAACCCTTTGATTTTCAAGCTAATTATTAGAAATATTAAGATGTGATTTTTTTAAATGTTGTGTGGCTAGAATTTCTTCCGTATTTATTTACCAATTTGATTATCAAACGAAATGCAACCCTATTGCCATAATCCTAACATCTATATTCTATTTCCAGGCGTGCTACTTCCAAATCCTACAAGAGAAGATGTCGATCAACTAAAGCAACTATTTATAATGTTAAAAGGTAACGATTGATCTCGCAATACGTAATGGTGCGTATATATATTATATACAGTTTAGTTGTAATAATGTAGCTTGCGCAATAATTTGCTTTGTAAGACCTCGCTAGGTGTTCTGTTTGCTTGTAGGTGTTTAAGGACGTATAAAAACTTAAAATTATTTAGAAGACAAATCATAAAGTATGTTGCCAAAAATTTGCAGGAATGTGTGAGTTGCCATGCGCAACTTCTAAGCAGCCTAGACGATGAATTAAATTGCGCAATATTACAACAAAAATATCCGTACTAATATTATAAAGCTGAAGAGTTTGTTTGTTTGAAAATTTATTTCAGTGTTAGATAGCCCACTTATCGAGGAAGGCTATAGGCTACTTTTTATCCCGGTACGGGAAGTAGTTCCCACGGGATGCGAGTGAAACCGCTGGCAAAAGCTAGTTGTGCAGTAAAAAATTGCTTGAAATCATTGCGCAATCTTCAATATGAACTCTATTCATGATTCGTAATATTGCGCAATCAAGGCTTCCCAAAAGACACGGTCGTCCAGTTGAATGAAGGCGGTTAAAAGTCGTCAACATTATATACGTCCTTATCGAAAGTAACTGTTAAAATCCTTCTTGTTATGTAATTGTAAACTGTCTATCGTGTAGCAATGCTTAGGGAAGAAAACCGACCGTTTTCTTTTAACATACAAAATATAAGCGATCTTTTAGTGTCTCGTTAAACATAAACAACTGAATCTGATGGCATGATATTAATTATTTAATTTCAAATATAATAAAGAACAATAAATAATAACTGATAATGCATTATTTGCAATAGTTTTTTTGTTAATTTATTTATACAATGTAGCGTATTGTTATATCGTAAAGGCACTATAATATGTCTTAATAATCATTACTATAGCGTCTTATGTCTTGAAAGTAGTAGCTAGAAAATCAAGTTGTATTTGATTTGTTTTTATATAAATATAATAAATAATGAATTAGTTCCATAATGTTTCATACTAGAAAATAGTAGGTATGGTAATGCAAATGGTATCAGTATAATAATACAAAATGATTTTATAATTTACCTCATGAATTGGTACTGTTAAAAAATGATGTATTTTTTTATAAAATATCTTGTAACTACGTTACTGATTTACAAACATTATGATGTAGTTTTTGATCATTCCCATCGCGTCCGTCCGAGGTGACGGTCATTTAGATATTATGTATTTGTAATAAATAATATAGTTATCGGCACGGATAATGAGCTCTCGGCGGAAGAGTGGGGATCGCTTTGCGCACTGTACACTTATGGCAATAAACATAAACCAATAAATCTCTTCTGCGCACATGAAGGTCAGGGCTCAATATCCTTGCCGATGATTATAATAGTATGTAAAATATTGGCAATAGCATGTGCCTGCAAGCATTAATTATGTATTACACATTCATTTTTATAATATTTACCCCACCTTTTTAATAAGACTTAGCTGATATCTAACACAATTTAAATTGCATTAAATACTCCCGCAGAATTAATTGAATTCGAAAGTATTTATTCCTAAATATTAGGCAACTAACAAATGAGTTATCTATCATACTAAAGAATTTTAGTATTGCCTGTTTTCTAGTTCATTTAGTTATTTTGAGTGCCAAAATTTAATATACGCCATTGAGCTTTAGGATATAAAACGGAGTGAGTGAACAATAAAATTAAAACAGTAAAATCAGCATGGTAAATAATTCTAATAATATAACTACGAAATGTTTATAGTAAAGAAAAATTAAAAATGTCTTCGTGAAGTCCACTCACTCCGTTTTACCCCATTTATCGTATGTTAGGTAATTAATTAAATATAGATTAAAAATGAACAATGCTAAGCAATAATCCAAAGGTCTGGTAGTACAAAAGAATTGTTATGTAGCAAACAAGTTGTTTCTTTTTTGTTTATTAGAAATTTTCTGTTGCTGTGTCAAACTGTTTTTATTCTGTAGCTAGTGTGTTTCGAGTTGCCAGTGAGAAAATGTAGGTCAGGTATTTTAGCGCGAAAGAGTGAATCGTCAGCCATATTTGTTACTTGATTGCATAAGTCCACAACTTTCAAACCAAACTTCTTGGTGAGAATTTGGATACAGGATCTATTGACCGCCATTTCCGTTGCTTAAAAGACAAGAAATATTTCCTGATGGTTTTAATGTTTTATGTAATTGGCGGTCAAATATGGAGGATTACCTTACCATTGAAACATGATCAAAACAACATTATTTTAGTATTTGAATCGAAAAACTGAATTTCAATTTTAATAGTAAATGTTAAATAGATAACACAGTTGAATGTAGAAAATAAATAGCAAAGTCCATTCCCAGAAAGGTACCCTCCAAGACTTATATCATCCAAAAGTTTCCTCTTTAAAAATATAAATGAATGTCGATTGTTGAATAGTAAAAATGATTGTTATGTGAGTGAAATTGATAATTACCATATCATTAATGTTACATAAATATGTTAATTACTATTTATATCTGTCCTTCGTGAAGTGTGTTTTAACATTTAAAAAATATATATTTAACATTTAATAAAATTCGCAGTAAAATACAGTTTTTCATTTCACCCGCGTCCTCGAGATGTTCATATGGGGATATAAGGCTCTATGTTGACCTACATCACACATAGGTGCATGGGAGTTAAAATTAAAAACACTTGTTGTTTATTAAGGCTATTTATTTCATTCCTATAAAATAACATACCAAATGTCTCTTTTGTACAACGTCATATCAAAAATGTACACCATTATATAAATTTCGTCTCAGGTAAATGTTACCTAGCTACTCTCGTGTCTCCCCCTATTATTTTCATGGCTATTATTACATAAATATAATTATAGTCCTCTCACGTGCCTAGTCTGATAGGTACAAAATGTTCACAATACCGATACGGACGCAACTTTATAAAAATACATAACACACCAGAATTACAACCGCCTTGTATTTCTATAAAACGAGTCCCCGTAATGCTGTACAATATATCTACAATATGCCAACTTCTATTTATTGTTAAAATTCATTGTTACGTGAAATTGAATCTTAAATATAAAGCTTTAAAGTCCAGAATACATTTTATGTATATTTTTTTTTTAAAGAAAGAATATTGCACTGTTTATTTTATATAAGCTGGAAGTTACATCCGTTAAGCATATTCTGGGATATATTATAAAATCTTTAATACACAAGTATACATGTCTTTATGGGGAAGAGCGGTAAATTGACATAGTAACGTTTTTAAGCGAGGCTAAAAATACAACCATTCACATAAATGGCTAGTTAAGAACAGAAGTGATCCAAGTAACATTTTTGACAAAATGGAGCTAAGTCGATTTTTGGGACTTTTGAGTATGAAGTGAGGTTGTGCAAAACTAATCCAAGTGCTATTCAGTACTTTTTCAAACAAACTCTTTTATGTTGCGTTTCTGTATTTCAACAAATATTGCTATTTTCTACAATTATATCAATATTTTTATCAAAACTGCATTTACTAAAGAAAAACAGCTTTGAAAGTTTGAGTTATGTTTATATATCTATCAAATAACAAACATATTTTAAATCATGTGCTCAACATAATTATGATATTCATAAAAACGCATTTCTATGAATATCTCAACTTTTAAAAAATGCTACTTGGATTACTTCTGTTCTTACCTAGCCAAATATGCTTCATGGGAAACATAGCCACTGCATAGATGTTTTGCAACAAAAATATTGCTAGGCATAAATCTTTTCACCGCCACGAACGCACCGTCAACTTCGAACATTTGCTTTTTAAGAAATAAAATTAAAACTAAAAGACATTGAGTATTAAAATTTTATCAGGTGTCTGGGTGACAATTTCATTTGCGCAGCGAGGCGGTAAAGAGATCAATAGAGGCGTGATGTGATGCGTCAAAAGACCGTATATTTTGTAGGAAAGCTACTAGAATATCGGCCCTTTATAGTCCTTCATCGTAGAGAGATACGAAGCCTCGCGTAAAAAAGTTTAATACATATTTTTTTACACGATACGAGGAAATCTAATATTGCATATAATTTATCAATTACATTATACATATAAATATTCCATGTAATATAAACTCGATATACCGCTCCAGGTATATATTAAATTTTGGGGCAATCTCATAGTTTAAGGCAGTGACAGGTGGGTAGCTATTGTTTTTATGAAGTGTATATAAAATTCGAGAGTATTTTTACATAATTTACTTTCTAGAGGCAAGATTGATGACCGATCGACTCAAATACAAAAGATATGTGGTACAGCATAAGCACAACCTTACTTAAAGAATCGTAATAACTGACTCGTAGATTTGTTCGTAACGTTAAACCAGCAATGTATTTTGTACTTTGTTTACAAGCAATTAAAGGTGTGTGTAATAAAATAAATTCTACTTTGCAATTCTTGTCGCGTGATCACAATAGGTATCTATCACCTTGAAAATCGTTATCTTGGGTATTGCGGAACGTAATGCGACACAAATTGCATCCATTTGAAAATAATGACCAGCTGTTCAACTTCTTACAATTCGACTTAAATATAAGTGATACTCGGCCTTCACCTTGCATTATCTATGTGATAATTACCATAACCAACAGTATTGGGTTGGGGATCGATAACTTATTGTTGAAAAACTATTGCTCAGTAAAAACCGAGTGTCACTTACATCAAATACTCATTAAAAGCACCGATAGAAACAATCTCAAACAATTACTTCAACAAATAAGCTCATTCAGAAAAATTACAAGAAAAAAACAAGTTATTGCATATACATTTCAATTTCATAAGTCCTTACACATATCAATGTTAAATTACATAAAAAATCCAAATTAATGATACAACAACGAAACAAATTCTCGCTATAATGTTAGACATAAAGTATTACTTTTATTATTTTATACCCATTATTAAAAATACGATATTTATTAATAGCAAAATATCAATCGAATTTTATTGCATGCATTTTTAAATAAACGTTAACAATTATTCTCCTAAATAACATTGTTGGACGATAAAAAAATACGATAATATTAAAATCGATAGTAAGTTTTAAATAAGATGGTCACAGGGAGGTGGTTCCTATCAAGCTAAATACATTTATAAGAAAACGCGTCATTTAAAACAACAGAATGCTTAAGTCTATAGAAATCAACGTATATATTACTATAACATCCTACGTCTATGTTAATGCTTACAAATAAATGCTGTCTACGTGGGTCTATGGTGACGTCGTGACGACTGACGATGTTTTGTGTTTATCATTGTAATCCACATGGCGAACAATGTTAAGCCGCGTCCACATTTATGAAATATGTCGTACAAATCAGTCGCAGGAGCATTTAGAACGTTAAAATTTGCATTTACTTATCGAATGTAGGTTTTAGACTAAATAGTTTTCAATAATGTGCACACAGCCTAAACGGGCGCACATTTAGTACAATCTAATTACATTTTTTACGTCAAAAACATGATCGATCATCACTAGATTTCTTTTGAAACAGTCCGTTTATCACTATTTATAATAAACTGAAATATTTCACTAATGAACCTCGATTGTCTGTTTCCCGCCTTAATACCTGTCAAGCTTAGAATGTGCGTCCGTTATTTCAAATAGTGGAAGTTTTTTACGTAGTGATTGGCTTCGGAGGACTATAATTGTCTAACTTATATGGCCTCTGCAACGTGGATTACAAGCGAACAGTGAATCTGCTGATATCAAGGATACACCTAGCAATAAGCGTACATATACCTAAATTTATGTGGTATATTGTAGGTGGTTGGAGAACAGAAGAGAACGAGAAGGAAGATTTACTCGCAATGTACGACTATTTATTCTAGTCTTCTTGTGATATTCGTCAATATCAAGTGTGGTATAGTTCGGCCGCTCAGAGAATGCGTTTCTGACACATCGCGATTGAACTGACGACGTAACTTTGTAATGGCGTTGCAGTACGATAAAAATATTTTTGCTGGTTGTTTATCGTTTTAACAATTGTTGAGCATTAAAACAACATTATTATATCAATAATAATCAATGAATGTTGTAATTTTGTGCCAAATAACTTGGTAAACAATATTTTTCTAAATCTATACTGCGCTATTACAAGGTTATGTCAGCGCTTTATATTTGTAGTGCTGTGCTAAAAATAACAGGCAAGTATCGTAATCTGTTCTGGTTGATGGTTCTTATACAGTTATACTTATAATATAAAATAATACGTTTTGTTTTTCTTTTTAAGAATTTGAAAATAATGGACTATAGGATAACTTTTATGAAATATAAAAATAAAACTATGATCAAACTGAACGCGCGAAAGAAAGTAGCATTTTTATATTTAGGTTGAAAATAGTAACCCCAAATGGCATCATGGGCCGTCATTTTGTGACGCTAAATAGTCATTTGTTGTCGTTTCGTGCGCTAAGATTAAGTGCCCTGCCTCATTAGGACGCCAATGGCGACGTCGCCGGCTACGTATCCAAGCAGTTTGTATTGAAATGTATGGAACCTAACTCACTTGGCGACGGTTTGGTAACGTAGCCAAATTGGAGGCGTGGCCACGAGCTACAGTTCCCTATGTGGCTTCTGGCTACCGTGGCAACTTGGCGACGTGGCCATAGTAGCCACTATAATGTACACGGTAAAGCGCACCTCCCTCACACAGTCGCCAATGTGGTCGCCAGTCAGCTTGCAATTTCTTGAGCGACGACGTAAACAATTGACTGTCGAGACGCCATGGCCACTCGACTTGGCGACATTTGGATGCCAGAAGTAGCCAGACCTGTGCCGCTGGCGACGTCGCCATGGCGTCCCAGTGAGGTAGAGCTCTAAAAACCTGATTTTGGAAGATTTTGACCGAGATATCAGGATTGATTCTGTTATTGATAATACCTAATATACACGTAATATACACGTAGGCGAAGATGATGATGAAGACACCACCTCCTCAAGCGAATCGGAGTCTGATTAACATTCTGTACGCACATTCAATTCAATGTACTTACTTTATTGCATAGAAATACAGATTGTAACTTTGTAACAAAGAATAAATAAAACGATTTTATTATATGAATATTACCTTTTTTTGGTTTCCACTTAATATTAAAAAATAACTAAAATATAAATTTTAAATGATTCCGCCAATTTAAAACGAAAATAATCTTAAAATAATGCGGCGGTTTATTTTGGGGGAACGGTAACGAACTCAGTGTTATGTTGTGCCCATCACTAGTCCTGACTAACTGATAGGTGTCAGGAACGCATTCTCTGAACGGCCGAACTATAATTACCTAACTCATCTTCTCGCTCGCCCAACCACCTACGGAAATTACTGATGTCGCTACAGGCATACATACACCTGATTGTGTAGTCACTAAATAACAAACTAACGCGTATATTAAGAGAAAAGTGATCAACTACATTGATACCTTAAAAAAAAACTTCAATTTTATCAGTTAAGTTAATAAAAATCTTATTTACAAGCTCCTACAAACAATAATAGTTCGACATCAAAAGATAATACAAAAACAATGAAACCTTTTTGCTAAGCAATCAAAACAAATAAATACATGGCGTGAATATGCCAAGGAGTTTTTATTCAAAGTTCAAGTTTTTGTTAACCAATTGTGTTTCTCAGTATGCAAATTTTTGTATACCAATTGTATAAACCGAATGTGCGTAGTTTACTTAACAGACAATAATTTCGAGCTGCTTAATCAACTAATACTGAAAGCACCATTTAGTATTACCTAATTTAATCAATTCTTACGTACGTCAGATAGAAAATTTTGAAATTTTAATGTTGCGACCGCATTTTGAAGCAAGGAGATATACGATTATATTATTTACGATATTAAAGGTAGACGGAAATATTGAGCTTCACCGACTTGTCCCGGACGTTTCGCTTCAACGCAAAACAAATGCATTAAAACGCCGATTTCCCGATACAATAAATGCTAAATTTGGACAAAAAAAAAAGGTTTCCATATCCAATAAACATTTTGTTAATTACGTTAATAATCCCGCGTCCGTTGTACACGTTCTATGTATAATATCGCTTCAACCTCGTATGCAGTCGAAACATGACGTTGGTAATACTTGATACCGAATAATTTACCATACAAAAATATTGCCATCATAAAAATATTTCGTTAAAATTCATAGAGATATATTCATTTAAGTTTTTATTTTATTTTTTGTAAAAAATGGCATCAAATACTACAAAGCTAGATTAATACTGAGATGATGAATTTTATTATAATATTTTTAAGCACGCGTTGATTTCTACTCGTGTAGGAATTGTGACAATCACAAGCTCAAAGAAGGATAGAATAGTCATGTTCTTTTTTGATCTGGAATCGATATAGTTATTAGACTTCATAATATCGATATGACCATAGTTAGTTATATTTTTGTCAGTGACGTCACAATCTACGCAGGAGCAGAAACAACATAATGAATATGTTTAGATGCCAAGTTGATCTGATACTACGTTCACCCGTGTGTAACATACAATTAAAAGTATTTAATTCATAATTAATTATTTAAAAAAAACACTCATATGACACTGTCGCGATTGACTCCTTATTGTCACCAATGCAATAACTACTTAGGGGGGAGTTTTACCGTAAAACACAAAGGTATGTACACACTAAAGTTAATAATATGTTACATGAAATGTGGGATAATTCAATACTCCGTCTAATGTGCACAAACCTTCAAGTGACCCGTATTACTTCACTTCTTAATAATTGACACTTCACTTTCGACTATCCTTTATTCAAAAGTTCACAAATCATTACAATAATACGTAAATAAGTATTTTTACTTAGAAATTAGATACAAAATGTAAATTCATTTTTTATAAAATAATATTTTGTTGAATAAATAATTCTCATAACTCTCGATATTCTTATAAAATAATTAATTATAATCCTATTTATTAACGTTATTAAGAGTACGAATGTAACACGAGTCACGGCGAGTGCGACGCTGTTCACCTTAAGTGCTATTGTTCTGCCACGAGCGAATCTCTTACAATTCAATTGTTTATCATATATTATATAAATGTATGTACATTAACCATTAACTCTAACCATGATTCAAGCGGCGACCATCATTATTACTCTCTTATAAAAATATTTACACATTTCACTAGTGCTGGATACTAATGCTTAAATTCCAGTCGAATTTTAGAATTCGTGATTATGTTACAAGTCTATCAATTTATAGTTAAACATCCATATTTATGTAGTCAAAGTCGAAGGCAAATCATAGAGATGCGACCTGTCCCAGGTATTTATCGATTCCTATCAATTCTGACAAAACACCAGAAATGAGCGATACATAATAAACTGCAACCACGAAGGTAAACATATCCTAACTTATCTGTATTTGATCCCAAGCACGATATAAGTTGTCGAATAGTTATGAAAATGAAATCAATGAACGACGATTGCATTTTAAAAATACACGTTAAACATTACGTTAGTCAGCCCGAGAAATATCGATAGAATTACGTCCAAATATATACGAACACTTCGTTTGCAAGCTCACCAGAGAGTGGAAATGTTAAATAAAGAATTATCATCACAAATCCATCATACAGACCACTTACGCACTAAGAAATACCTAAAATGTAAAATAGGTAGAAATAATGTCCTCACTATCCAGAAGGCAAAATTGGCACTTAAGACGAAGTTCGCTCCTTTCTTGATGAGTGTTTGGAGGAAGGTGGCGGCGGACGCCGGGCGGGGCCCCGCACACAGGGCCCCGGGGGCCCGGCGCGGGGCCCGGGGCGCGGCCAGGCCGCAGGGGGCCCGGCGCGGGCCGCAGGGGTGGCGGGCGCCGCGCTATGTGCCGGGCGAGCTGTGTGCCGTCGGGTTGTACGGATGGTTCGAGTTCCGCAACACTGTGTATACACTGTCCACCTTTGCGAGTTTCTCGAAAAACGGTATCAAGTCCAAAAGTTCTGAATCTGTCATGTCGTCGAACCATGACGCGACAGGTACCTGAAACGATACAATCCAGTTAGTTACAGATTCTACAGATAAGATAATCCTTTGTTTAAAATAGTATCTCGATAACCCGTGCATTTGTCATACATTATGGAAAATGGTGTTGATTAGTCATGAATAATATTACTCATACAGAAACTATGGAAATGTTTAAAATGAATAAATGCACCTATATATGCACCTGTTTACAAAAAAACCCAATATGGTAAATACATTTAAAAACTATAGTTTCATTTCTTTGAACCAAGTAACAATTGCCTAACTTCTTGCAATTATTTCAATAAATTGCAATAAATAAACTTGCAACTATGTACCAATACCAACAAGAATAATTCATGCAGAAATATGTAAGGACTAAAAAAACGTATTGGAAATTAATTTATATGAGCTTACGACATATCCGATAATAATATCGTGTATGATGTCAGGTTATAAATGAATTTAATTATCAGACTTACTGAGAAATTAATTAATTATCTGTTACGATTATGACATAATTACTATTTATAACAGTTTTAATCCATTGACACATTTTAGGCTACATTTCTATAAATATGTTGGTTAGCGGATACAATTTAATTTCACCAAGATAAAGAGATTTTGGACTGATAGCAAAGTCCGAAAAGATCGAATGAATAATTATGTTTACTGCAATTTTTATCGTATAAATATTTCCTGCACACGGATAAGATATAGCCTTTATCACCGGGTACATAGAAGCTTCCCAACGATGAATTTTTTTACAATACAATCAGTTCAGTAGTCTCGAGCCTCGAGCTCGGAGCCTCTAGAGTTCAAGAAAACAACAAAAGTTTCCTCTTACATCACATTAGTAGGCACCTTTAGATTTACAGAGGCTTTCAATAACCGATATGACTTATATGGAGTTAATGTCAAAATGTAACTAATATGACGATTTATACGGAGCTCATGTCAAATGTAACTAATATGGATAATTTATATGAAGAAAACAAGTCCAGGATTGGGAATAAAAACCAGCAGAAAGACCAGCATACTCACAGCATTATCCGGATGGAATATATAAGAGGCGGGCGAGTTGTCGACGATGACGACGCGCCGCAGGTCGCGCCCGAGGCTGTTCAGGTCCTTCACGTAGTTGCCGCGGTGGAACACGCAGCTGTCGCGGAATAGACGAGCGCGGAACACGCCCCATCTGCACATAAGAGTGGATATGTTTAGGACAGCCTTTTTACAGTCTACTCTTTTTTCTGCCCTGGTCCCAAGTCATTTGGTGTCGGGAAGGATACAGCATACTATGAATGTAAATAGTTAGGGGTTTAGGTGTTTGTTCACCAATCACCCTTTGAGAGAGCTGTCAAAACCAAGTCTTCAAAACCTATCGGGCTGTATGGAAAACTTGGCAATAGATATACCTTATGTCACATTAATATACAGACAACTTTTTATCTTAGCTAACATAAATAACACTGGTTGTCTGTGTTTTGGGTTGTGATTGTGACTGGTGTCTTTCAGCTTGTTGTATATCACTGCAAAGTGGTAGTTACCCATGCTTCCTTCCACTCTTTTTAGTCAAGTGTAACCTTATGCCATTATCTATTTAGTTACTGTCCATTCGTTTTCTTCTATTAAGCTAACACGTCTCCATTGAAGCCTAACCTATAAAGTTCCTTGTTTACATTTTTACGTTAATAAACCTCATTGTCAAATTATGAACGACGAATAAAATGTGTGACCAGAGAAATTAAAACAACTTCATAAACGTTACTTAAACACTCAACTTGACACACAACATAATAAGCAAATACCATGAATATAACGAGCTAATTAGCTTAAAGTATTATAACACTAACAACATAAAAAGATTTAATTCAAACGGCTCCATAATCGCGTACATTACTTGAGTTCACACGCAACGCGCTCACGCATTGTATCATTTTCTAATTACACAATTTAATTATATGGCTTGTAACGTTTAGAGCTAACCAATTAACATAATTGAATTATCTTAAGCGCAACTATGTGCATACGTGCTGCAACCTGGCATAAATATGTCAGTAAGTGCATGGTCAGCTGTTTTTCCACTGATGAAAAATAATCTAGAGAAAACAAATGCTATTTGCCTTTGGGATGGCAATACAGGACGTAAGTTTAAGCCTATTTAAAGTGTAAAGAGAAAATAGATTTTCTAACCCACGTGAAACTTCAAAATTAATTTGGCAACAAAGTACTAGCGTGCTCTCTACAGTAAGTTTGCTACATATTTTGGCCGCGACCTCTAACCACTACATACTAAACTGCACACGAAGTACAGTTGGCCCAAGTTTCTCCATTGTTCTCACAACAGGTTAATTTTGGAGTTTGGAACGCCATGTCAAGAACTGTTACCTTTTGTGAAAGCATAACTATTTAATTAAAAGAGAAATTCTACAAAACCGCATGGCAATTGTACATAGATTCACCAATTTCATAGTCTCATAATATTGCTTGTTATTTGGTTTATTTTAAATTCACAGAGGAAAAACCTCGGGTCACCATCTCTACGGGTGCTCGTATGCTCGGGTACCTCGACCACTATTACTGTTAGTTTTCCTGATGACCTAGCAATGATATCAAGATGTTTTCTCTACTCTTTCTCTATTAAATGGATATCCATTGAGCTAGAAGACAAAAGGTGTAATAGACACATTTGTTCATCCCTGCCCTGCTAGAAACAATCTTTAGATAAGTAACAATCGGATAACATAACAATTAAATTTTTTCCCTCCCATATACATCCCGCTATCGATTCTACTGTAGAATCGACTGACAGTGTATTTCAACGTCACTTACCACAATGACTAATCAGTCAGTTATGGGCAAAACACTACTTTTTCCCAGAGCTGTTAATTTGCAACATTTTGAACAAAGGTAAGTCCGAACCTACTTCGGAACTTCCGAAATCTGCTTGCTTTATTACTGCTGGTAAATCGGAGCTGAAATTTCTCTCTGTCCTGCCCGAAGTCCGATTTTTTGTCGCAGAGAAAAATAGAATACACTAAAAGCGCACACGTCCTACAGAAAATCGGTCCTACTATCTGTCTTACATAAAATCTAACGTAGGCTGCCATATGGTATTAGTAGTCTAACACTCACCTGTCCAAAAGGTCAGCCACGGGGTCGGCGTATTTAGCGAGCGACGCGGTGAAGAGCACGCACTCGTAAAGTTCGCCGCAGCGTCGCAGGAACTCGTCGACATGCGGTCGCTTCAGGACGTACACTTGGTGGACCGCGCCGTCGATCTCGACAGGCACCACGAAGTCTGCGTTGTTTATCGGCTGGAAAGAAAGGAAAAGGTTTTTGATGATACTGTTTTTGGTTGAGATGTGGAGGTTTTTTGGGCATATTCCTCTAAGTTAGTATTATTGCTTTCCAGACTTTTCCCTTGTGGAAACCAGTATAAAAGCTGTCCAGTTTTGTTTCCCTGTTATGGATGAGATATATTACTTGTGATGGATAAAGAAATTGTTAACTGAGTAAAAAAATGTTGACCAATAATCCTATCGTAACAAACAAGATGTTATTAGGTATGTACAAACATCTAAGGGCAACCAAAACAGGTAATTCAAACGTTTATTGCCTTTAATTAAAAATCTTCCATAAAACAAAGGACCGACCCATATGATATCACTGATGAATTTTTTTGTTCAAATTGCAATAACAAACATCACGTGTTCTTAGCAGTTACAGCCTAATTATGTTGCAAACGTTTGTATCAAAAATTCCATAAGAAATTAAATAAATAATTTTCTTATATCGCTACGACATGTTTGTTCAATAAAAACATAACCCTTCACAGCAGTCGGGTAAAAATATAAATAATGCCATGTAATAACTTAACGAACATTCATTAATACACTTCTGACATTACGATAACATTTTTACCCTTAAAAGATTTCAATGTTGACCTTTACCGATACCCAAATTCAATATTAATCACTGGAAATTAGAAATAGAATATACTTGACATAACACGCAATACATTCATTATTAAACATTATGAAAAATTCACGAATTATATTAACAAAGTCAAAAAAAAACTTAGTATCGATAACGCGGTAATTGATTCACAAATGCTTGCAAATAATCTTATTGTTGGTCAAAAAGGTTAAAGACAGTATGAGTAACGTAAAATAAGGTGAGCATATTATACAATCATTAACAAATAGGAAACGAAGCCATACATAAATATTTGCTTAGCCAAAAACAATTTGCAGACAGCTAGCAAATGCGATTACGTAAATGACCAAGCTTTGCTAAATATTAAGCAAGGATACTTTTAAAGCGACAACTGACTGACAGGCTAATCATGAAACTTTAGATTTTTAATCTGGTTACAACATGAGCATGTAACTTATATGGTAACAACGATTTCATTCAAGCTTTCTTCTTCTCAAATATCAAAAGACACCGATTTCGATTCGTATTGAGTACCTTTATGATTAGAGTACTCAGGCGTTGAACAAATATGCTTTTGTTTTGACAGACAGAGGATATTGTTGTGGCCGATAAATGATGTACCAGGCCTAGTTAACCAGAATTGATAAGCGTGAGCTTAACAGTAATACAGTTTTAAATATAGAGGCTTTACGGGGAACGGAACAAAATAACAGTTGTTTCAATAAGTTTGACAACTGAGAAGAAATCAGTCTTTTGTAGACGCATGACCTTATTTGCCAGCCTGATAGTAGCTACATGTAGTAGGTTCAGCAGTCATGTTTCTGAGCCCTGCATAAAACCCCAAACTCGGCATATCAAGAACGCGTAAAATAACTGGTTCCTCATTTGCTAATTAGCGCACGACATAATCCTCAGAGCAAAACGAACCAAAAGGTCTCACGAAAATTTTATATGAAAATGCAAAATAATGCTACATCACTTATTCATTATACACTTTAATGATTTCTTTTTGTACAAGGTAGCAAAGCTGAATCCATTGTTAAGTATAAAAAGAAAATACACAATGGTGCTCATAGAACCATTAATTTTACTGTAAGTATGTTGTTTCCAAGCTTCGACCTACAAGGGATATTTGTGTACCAATACAAGTGTATACGTGACAAAACGCAATTTAACTTAGCAGGCCGTTATGACGTGTTCGTATGAAACAGTTGAAACAAGCCTTTGATACAACCCGTTGAACAAAACGAACATAGAGAACATACACCACTAAATCTTATCAGGTTTAAACAAAGCTAATTAAGGCCCGAGGGGGTTAGACAGATAGGGGGACGTCACAAACACTGGGAAATACGCTATTGCTCATACCACGCATAAAGCAAATAACATCGTAAGTTTATACAATGAAGATATAAACAGTAATATTAATTGGTAATTTGCATAAACCTAATACGCAGTAAGGTAGAGGTCGCATGTGATTTGCGTGAGGCGAGGCAACTTCGTGTAAATTATATCGCGTCCAAGAAAGCTCCAAGAAAAAAAGTATACTAATTGTGCTTTATTTATAAACAGTTTATACGGGCCGCTATAAAAAGTGACTGTTGTTTATTTCTATACGCTTCTTAGAAACTATTACATATTTTTTTACTAGTAACGGGGGCCTAAAAGGCGTAATTAAAGGTGATATTGAGCATACCATACATTCCGATATACGTCGTACTATATTTACAAGGTAATAGAATAACCTATCGAAGCTAAAAACCAGTTGATCTATCGAATATAGAGGTGATCTTGGTAAATTGCTCAATCAGATACTTAAACACTCCGTTGACAATGATTACTTCATCAAAGCGTTTGTCCTTTCGATTACACACTTTATCCTGCTATGGTATCTAGATAAAGAAGAACAAAGACTGGTTTAATTTCAAAGTGTTTGCATTATCAACTTACAATTATTGTATCCAGTTGTTCTTCGTCTTGGCAATAATTATTTCCATAGTAAAGGGTCTGATTCCAAAAATAAACTTGATTACAATCAAGCCGAAAATCTTTTGAGGGGCCAAACTCACGTGCTCAAATTACACCTAACATCATTAGCTACTGGCGAAGTTTTCAATACTAAAAGAACTGGCGTAATGACCCCGCCTGCGCTGGTGATCTCACGGCCGAGTCATAACATAAACCTAAATTATGATCCTCCCGAGCACGTAATATTACCAGACCAGCAGTGTGACGTTTACCATAACTTGTAGATAAATTATTTCTGTAACATACATACCAAAGGCATACAAACTCACTATAACAACCGGGAAGTCCGATATGTTGGCTTAATATGTATCCGCTTATTTGCAACTTGGGTAAGCAAGCAAAAAATCTAGGATCCTCCCTTTTGGCATAAAGATTTTTCAAATGTAAGTACATAGTTCCATTCTTGGATCCTGTTGAGTCCGCAAAGAGCATTTTACAAGTCCTTTGGCCTAAATAGGGTGGAATTCACATTGCTATATTGCCAATTTTTCGTTCCAACACTTTTATTGTTCACGCTACATAAAGCAGCCATAGGTTTATCTGGGCGTTGTCATTTAGGTTTGCGGTTTTCGCAGACCATACTTTAAGGCTTTAAATTCCTTGAGCAAGCTGCTTCTTGGTATCTTGGCACAGATATCTTTAATTAATTTCCTTTCAAATAAGTCAGTCCGACATCATTTATAATCCGATATGTCAAAACTTTACCACTCCTTTGTCTTCTTTATCAATTACATAATGTCAGTCCGAATTCAATCAATGTAGAATCGGCTATGGGCCCAGTCGCCTTCAAGTAAATCTAGTTGGAAGGTGTGTCCTACATCCATACATTAAACAGAGACACAATTATTATTACATTTCGATTATTATTTAACCGTTACGTATGCAATGCAGGTCAATATTCATATTAGATCCGTACGGTATTAACTGTAGTAAAATTACGGCAGTAAGGTTGTTTGGCAACAGTCGTTCTACGTAAACTGGATATTTAAACTAGATTTGGTTGCCAAATAAGTAATTAACTGTATTTTTAGATCATATTTAAGCTCAGATAAATTCATTTGCTTCAAAAATTCTAAAATCATATAAGTATTTGAAATAGAGTCCAATGTTTGCATCACTACTGTTTACATCAGATGGCATAAATTACATACGTGCGAAACAAAAAAATGCCTGTTCTTAGCTCGTAAGAGATACGGAGCCACACACAGGCAAAAATATAATAACAGCATACCTACTACTTTTGCAACAACACTATTGGGTTTATCATTTATCATCTTCACACCAATGCTCTAAAGCTAACAGAAAAACAAATCACATCCGTAACAATGAATTTGAAAGAGAACACGCTGCCCTTCAAAATGTTTCAAGGTTTCACATTGAGCTATCAGTTAGACATTGTGGATGAGAATTGATTCCCGATTGTGTGGCCAAACATATACAAGGCCAGAGCCTTGACACGGCCGAACTAACCAAAAGCGAACTTACAATAGCAGCTAACATATGGCAGGGAACACAAATCGTGCTAACAATACAACATTTGCGGTTTTATTAACTGCTGTATCACTTAGCAAGTTCGGCCTTGTGGACCTCACGACAAATCTTGGACTGTGTGAGCCTAAAAGATTAGCTAAAGAATCTGAGCGTGATTTTGTACTTATGAAGATTAGCCGCTCGGATTAGGTCAAATACTGCGGGAGCTACGTACTTTTATTGCTAAGTAAACAGAACACCATATTGACCAAATATCCCGGTTGATTATGTTTGCGTTCAATCAAGTTTTTGTAGAAATATACAGTGTTGTACCGAAAGCATCGCCACCTGTTTAGCTAGAAAAAGACGACTTAAAACTTTCTACATTAACTCTGGTCTGGATTATAAAGTGATTAAAACTTGGTATTATTTCGATCCATCAAGACAGCATTTCTAAAGAGAAGGCAGCGTTTTTGCGTTTTCTACGCAACTGCACGTAACAGCGAATGCTCCATTAGGGATCGGAAGTGAAGGGTGTCGGTCACCTCATTTTCTATACCACGACGGCGTACACAGCACACTTATCTACGGACAAAGTCGCCAGCTCGAGTAGTAAGCGTATGCACGATTACATTTTTGCTTATTATAGCCCCAAGTTTAGTTATAAACGCTCATAGAAACGCCTGGACGGCATGCGAAATGTACCAATCAATCTATTTACGTAGGAGTCAAAGTTCAGTGCACACCCTACCCGGGTAACGTTAAATATAGTCCAGTCATTTCTATAGAGCAAAAATTCTGTTAATAGAATCTCTATACTCATCCACATTATCTCATCACTAATTTATAGATCCATGGATGTTTTCTATCTTAGACTTATCATATACCGTCTGGTGGTCTATGCCGTGATCAATAAATTGTTATTTTCTTAATAGGACATCCGGATTTAATTCATTTTCACAAATGGTAGTGTTCGATGAAGATGATGAGTGGATAACAACAGAATATAAATCACTCATTAAAACTTGATGGAAGTATTCAACAGCTTCTATGAATGACAGAGATAATACAAAAATTATCGAGAAAGAAATTGGGTCACCACGAAATGAATATACAATAACCACGTGATTACCAACTGAGTTCCGATAATAAAAAAAACTTATTAAACAAATTGCCAAAATAATATCACGCAAACAACACATAGGTATAATTTCAAAAGTCGATTAGACGTAGACAGCTCAATAATTTTAGGAATTCGTCGTGTCAAGAGGTACTTTACGAACAAATTGTTATGACAAAAAGCTGAACCGTGAACAAAAAATAAAGCAATACGATATTGAAGGAATGATACTTCAAACCTTACAGACTCTTGGTGACCAAATAAAGATAAAATATTCGATCGATCGACAAATTCTGTTGAACGAGGATCATATTACAAGACTTTCGTGAATCGGATTGCTGTCTACGCTGCAATTTTGAGCGAGCATACCATCAAGCAAAGCTATCAAGTCTTGCTCAAATAACGACGTATTGAGAAATTGGTTAGCATTTGGAAATAAGTACTCGAATATCTTCAGCGAATGGCCATGATTACTGGTTCACTTTGATATTAGAACCCGATCAGTAAAGCCTCATATTGCTATTTTATATGGATGAATGTCAATAAAATTGGAAGCGACCCCGAAATTGTAGACGAACGCATTAAGGTGGTAAAAATGGTGGCCTCATATTCAGAAATCGTTTTAAGGAACACCCTATAAACGCCCTTTAGTCGGTGTTAACCGATACAGTACCTGTGTTTGTTATGAAAATAGTATCTAAACTAATTGCGTCAAACACGGTCAGAGCTACATCGTCAGTACCTGAGCAGGTTGCAGGAAGTATTTTTAGTGGCGCGCGTACATTTCAAAGGCTTCCACGGCTACCTACCACGATAAAATGTGTATAATTTCGAAGAAATTGTACCTTTTCTGTTTTATTTCATCACTGCCTTCTACATATTTCGTGCGATCCTACACAGATAGGAGTTATTTTTGGATAAGTATATTTTATTTAGGGGGGTAATATCTATGATTGATTATTATTGCAGTGATAGAAGACCAGCGGTTTTTCAGTAGTAGATTTATGTGTCAACACATTCAATGTAATGCTTTTCCCTCAGACTGGCATGGGATCAATGCTATCTATTTTGATATTCAATCATAACAATGTCACACGCATTACATGACACATTTATAACGTGTTTTCCTGTACATTTGCATCAATCATGGAATAGATCGATACAAAGTATTTTCCTATATCGAACAGCGAGTGTAGTCAAAGCGCAGACGTATGTAACGACAATAGATGGGTGTGGGTGTACTGCCAATCGGAAGTAAGAAACCGACCCATTGAACTATTGTGATCTACCCACCCAATGTTTATGGACACGAAGTGGCTTTCAATGCAATTTGATGTACCTTTAAGACAAGTTTACTGGCAATTAAAGGACGGTAATGACATACTTGCATATTAAATTCATTGCAGCATCTTTATTGTTGTAAAATTATTCCAAAAGGTCATCCTGTATTAATATATTGATAATGACTTGACGAGTAACATTTAGAGATGTTCTCAATCTGCGGGCCTAGCATGACCGCCATAGAAACAGCTTTTGTCTACCGAAGAATCGACAAAATGACAGATTGAAGAAAGATTTCTATCGATCCGAGCATGGCGATGTTTGACATCGAGAAAAGAAATGTTTCTTTTCTCCGTCGACATGTGTCTATCGCGTCGAGCATGACGACTATATTTTCTCTACTTTTGACATTTGGGAGTAGATATAACTTTCTATATGAAATGTCAAATACTCTACATCTCATCGGACCTAGACAAGAGTAGACAAGTATATTATTATAATTTTAAGATCTCAAAAAGCATTTACAAAGTATGTCGGGGTCCTACCGTCGTCATGTGGTCAGTTTTTATGCTGAGAAGAATCAGTGTAAAGCTCAAAGAACGAGCTATACGAGTGTTAAGCCTCTCGACATTGAAAACGTAAATGTGCAGAGATGGTGCAGTATTTGTGCGGAATCTGTCTCCTAGGATATCTTAGGGTCTGCCTGTTCATATCAATGTAAGTACCTACCTACAGTCTATTTTATTTCGTTGTGCTTTCCAACCAAAAATATGACAAAGTTTTCGTCCTTATAGATAAGTTAAATATAGAAAGATCTATTCATTTATTATTGTTTCTAAGATTATTTTGTCTATTATGTAGGTATTGCCCTTCATTGCAAGAAAATAATTAAACAGAAGAAAAATATTTAACAAAGCTTAATTGTTGCAGGTTCTTTGTTCGGGTCCTGCTTAGGTCATTAACAACATTACTAACCACTGTTAGCAAATTTTTTAAGCAATTTGTTTTTGCAGTGAATACAAGGTTAGTATACCTAATATATTCCAACAGGTATCTGTGGAGATCAAAGGGGGAGGCCTATGTTCAGCAGTGGACGTCCTATGGCTGAGATGATGATGATGATGATGATACCTAATATTAGATATAACCTCTATTTGAGATTGTAGATACTGAGTGCAAAATACTGAACATAAATGCCAATTATCCTGACAGAGTTCATAAACAATCAATTTTCAATAGTTCTCTCATTAAGAACAAACTGCGCAGGCTATATGACTCTAGAATTGGACAGTTTTATCTGCTAAGAAAAAAATGACATTTTAAATAAACAACCATTATGATTTTAATATTCACATTCTTTATTAAATGATATCATTTCAATAATTTATAATTTGTAAACTGACGACCCAGTTGTCATTTAGCATCCTTTTTTTGTAATCTGAAACAAGAACACAAAATTAAATTAACATTCATTTTCAGGGGATTCTAGTCATGCGTTAGGGTCTTGACTCATGACATCAATAAGAATGCTGATAATGTGTCACTATCAGTATGTTATTCTTTTATTATACTGTAAAATAATTCTTGTAAAAACTCTTTACCAAACAGTTATTTCTTTTTGCAGGGTGCCTATGCTACAACTCTTCCCGAAGAAAGGCAGAAAGAGAGACACACTAATGACCTTAGGGGTAGCTTACTACAAGCTGCAACTCACAGAAGAGCAACTATTATGAATATCTTTGTATATCAACAGTTCTTCAAACCATACAGACAGAATTGAGTTGCTGGGGAGTTTGTTCCACCGCTTCTGCTGCTGATTTTCAGCCTATTTTGAATAAATGACTTTATCTGTAGCCTTAATTTTATGTAAATAAACCTTTACCTCTGTGTAAATGATTGTCTCATTTTATTTTTTATCTTAAGAGTTGTTGCTTATATCACACAAGCAACAAATAGGTACTATAATTATATTATTATTGCCATAATTATACTTTGAAAACAAAGCATGAGAGTTTTGCTAGAATGAAACCAACAAGTCTGGAGAACTATTACTAGTAAATGAATATTATTTAAAGACACTTACTAATAGAATGATTCTCGTGTCAACATTGTATGCCAAGAACTCGTTCTTTTCCATATTTTTTCAGCAGCGTTTGAATACGGACCTATTCTTCTTTATCGTGGCCTTCTTTTCCCAATGGATCGGGATACTATCTTCTCTGTTTATTGGATGGGACTTCGTACGCTGTAAATAAACAGGTTTTGTAACGACGAAAGTAAAAACACTTCGGACAATAATATAGGGAAGCAAGATAACAGTGAGGAACGCATTGAACTGTGCATGGCAAAGTTTTCATCAGACAATGCCACCAATCACCATTTATTGAGATTATTATGTTATTTTCCTTTGTTCTTTTCATCGTATGTATGGATAATTATTATGTTCGTTTGGATTAATTACACAAAACTATTGGAATAATCAGTACTTTATTTATTTAATCACAAAATCTACTTACTTTTTCCTTGCCGCACGCAGTAATCACCAATATTTAAATACTTAAAATCAACAACAATAATCGTTTTTTGTAAACAAACAATCATGAACCATTTTAGTTCCACAGATAAAAAATAAGTTCGATGAATACGTTTTGTTGTTACTTTGAGTTACGTGAGTTTATGTATAGGTTCATGCGTGAAAAGTAGTGCATTGACACATTTTTTTTGGCTAACTAAACGTAAATTCATCGCAGAACGACCCATCACTAGCTACTTATCCGTTGCTATGGAAAGTCTTTCTCTTGATAGAAACGCGAGTCTACAGCTCGCGCCATGCTCGGGTAGAAGACATGTCGAGTGGGAAAGAAAGAGCTTTGTCGTTTCTTGGAAGAATAGAGATAGAATCGCCATGCTGAGGTGGCTGCTGCGATTTTATCTTAGCAGCATAATGATAAATTCAATTCTAACAGTTAAACAATATTTTGCTCAATCAAATTCTATTATACAATGTTTTATTATTTCACACATACA
The DNA here is from genome assembly GCA_033682625.1 of Helicoverpa zea x Helicoverpa armigera. Classification (NCBI taxonomy): domain Eukaryota; kingdom Metazoa; phylum Arthropoda; class Insecta; order Lepidoptera; family Noctuidae; genus Helicoverpa; species Helicoverpa zea x Helicoverpa armigera. Next base: position 10,438,097 of record JAWIIS010000028.1, read on the forward strand.
CAATGCCTTTAAACAAAGTGCATTTCATTCTTCGATTACAAAATATGACAAGGAGCGTCGATAGAACGCGTTCTCAATATTCTAATAACATTGTCGTAACCGATACATTGCAGTCATTTCGACTTAATGTAACATTCAATCGGCAGTGATGACAGTTTTTTACCACGCACCTCGGTATTGGCAAAGCTTCAAATTAAATCACGTCTCAAAGTGAAATGGAACCGACTTTCACATTATCTCAAAACTGTTTTACAATATTAATCTCACAATTTCCCGTTTCGCTGCGAGCCCTTGGACGGCAACACGCTCTAGTTCCCAAACTGAAATGTTAAAAAGAGCAAGTCTTTTGGAACGGGAACAAACCGGTCAAATGCGAATCAACTCACGTGGTACACATTCCTGACCGATGTAATTATTTGGGATACTGGCTGCTGTAAACATAAAACGCATGTTTTTACTGGCTGTTCATTTCACTTGGCGGTTGTAATTGAGTTTTAGGGCCGTCGCCATTATAGAATTCGGATCGCGTCAGCGGCGCACTCAATTGCCATTTCAATTTCTCAGTAACTACGTCTAAACAATCGGTGTTAGTCAATGGGTTGCCCCGCCATAAGTAAACCTCTTGGCATTCTTATATTTGCGGAGTCTGAGAAGTTGCTTGCTCACAATCATTTTGCCCACTCACAAGTACGCACTCGACACGAATTTGTTGACCATATTGCACAACCAACATCGTGACGAATACGGGAAAACAGGGACGTTAAAAGCGAACCACAGAGCCATTAACGAACCAGCAGCAAATTGATGACACACGCATCTATTGACTTGTTTAGTCGCTGATACCAACTGGATAAGACCTTTTTTGGCTCGGTATTCGAAAGAGGAAGCCACAAAACATTCGGTTCCGATACAAAATTTATCGCTACCTGAGTTATCACCATTTCCTTTGCGCAACCTGCCTATAATACACGTGCTGATTAGCACGGCACATGTAACATTCCCAATATGGAAGAACAAGGATGCGCTAAGGCGTTTTGGACAAGGGCAAGCTACAGATTAGAACACCCAATATGCGTCACGCAGATTCCGTTTCCCACACTATTACGTACTACAGAACCTGTAACTGGCAGATTTACGTCAGTTAATATTGGGAACTGAAAACACTGCGTACATTTTACTCTGTTGCAGACTTTATCCAAACAATACCGATTTCAGCAGCGGAATACAGAAACAAACAATGTGTTTGTTTCCATTAGCAATTCGGCAGAGTATAATGCTTTGATGAACCTTGACTAATGTGGCTCGAACGTAATCAGATCAACATTACTCAGACAAATTGGTCAAAAGATACTCATATTATGTATTAACATTTTAGTTGGAACTTGTAATAGTGTCGTAATTGGATGACGTGACTACGTTAACCAATTATTTAATTCGTTCATTACGTCGTCTTGCCGAGTTTACACGCTAATTTCCTGAAGGTTATTATGCAAACTTGGTATGTATCGTAGGCGCAGCTATGAACTGCCCTTGGTGTAAGATAATGACATCATAAAATATCTCGTCTCGTCTCGGAAGTCGTCAGGTGTCGCCAATATGGAGGTTCGGTTTTTATTGCAAGTTGGGTACCTACTTAAACGGTGGCACGGTGGCGCGTCACGCGACGTTGTTCGCTTCCCCGTCACGAATCTCAGATTGGTTAGTGTTCAGTTTTGCACGCCAAATTTATTTTACAGCCAACATGATTATTTTTATTGCTAACGTTAGTATTAAATCTTCACTAAGCGCTCTGTAGTTTAATTAATATTTATATCAAGAATTACTCTAAAACGGTTTTACTACACAAGTACACAAAGATAGAAACTTCCGTCTTGTTATCTTGCACAGCAAAACTGATAAATAGTTGCATAAGTAATTCTGTTGATCTTGTAAATAGAATAAATATCAACATATTTACATTGTACACAGAGTACAATAGCATGCATGTAAGTTTGTTTGTCCTCCTTGTGTATGAACGCTATATTAACATCGAGCATGATCCGCATGATAAATATTCCATGGCAAATTCACACCCAATTAAGATAGAAAAATCAAAACAATACAGGTACAACAATAATAATCCGATGCACCAACTCCCAAGGTTATCAAAACATGATATGAATGAATTAGGTATGATAAAAGATACATTATCTGAAATTCGGAACGAGAAACGTGATAAAGTAATGATAAATATTTATATCAACAAGATATTGCTAAAGATATGAGTTTGAACTGTTCGAAACAAAGCAATGTTATATTGACGAGTGCTGCATTACTACTTATGGCTGAAATGATATCACTCAAGTGAATCTGAAGTGATTGGTAGACACGTGAGGCAAAACTAGTTAGCACAAAAACTATGTAAAATAACATTCTTATCACCAACGACGATTTTACGTTTTCATGAATAAGCATTTATGCTAACACCTAATGTCATTGATTACTCCAAAATCAATGTTTTTAGCCGTGATTCGGATGAATTATTTTGTATCAAATTGAGCGATTAATGAAAACAAATCAATTAAAAAGCTTGTGAATATCAAACGAAGCGTCAATACTGCATTATTTTAGAATAGTAAAAAGTAGGCCAGGGAACAGGTTTTATGACGATTGTCCGAACGTTTGTCGTTGGCGGGCAAACCATGGCCGATTTTGGTGTGAAAACTTTCACTGACTTATAATAAAAATGGCATTGTGTCGAGCTATATCAAGCGGCAAAACTTTACTAAATAATGTTTTGACGATAGCGCGATATTTTCCTGTTTACCAAATCTATAGTACTGAATTAATTCAAAAAATTACGTTGCTTTATTTAATGTTAACAAAATGGTATTAAGCAAAAATTGCACTGATAACAGAAAAAAGTAAAGGCTTTGAGGTTTAGATATAGTGTGGCAAAAATAATTGAACTTCCTGTTTATAAGATAACACCATTAAAATATTGTTACAATTCGATAAAGTTTGTGGGTATGTGTAATTGTTCTATACATTTTTAGTTCTGATATATCATACACAATAACTCTTAACACAATATTATAAGAAATAATTCTGTTTTAATTTCTTACAAACTCAAAATCCTTAAGCGGATAGAACTGAGAATAGTTGAATGAACTTATTTAAAAAAAGTTTTGTACCTGAAGTTTTTTAAATGAACACAGGTGTTTTCTTACATTAAAAATAATCTAGACACACGGCAGTGTGTCCGCCAAGTTCGAGCAAAAAAAGCGACACACCGGCCGTGGGTTATATTACACGAACCATTTCGGGCCAAATTCGACCCCCCTATAACTCAAAATCTATTTTATTTACGCATATCAAATTTCTAGTATCTGTTGAGACCCCCTTACTTATCTAAAATACAAAATTTAATTAATATACCTATTGTAGGTCTTGAGATATTGACGTCAGAAAATCGCTATTTTTACTATACACTCACTGATTGACTGACTGACTGACTGACTGACTCACTCATCAAAAACCTAGACCACTTCCAATGGTCGTATTGACTTGAAATTTGGCATGGAGGTAGGTCTTTATGTCAAGGTAAAGGGAAAAATCTGAAAATGGCCAAGTGTGAGTCGGTTTCAAAATAATGAAGGTGTAAATTTATACCCGGTGTAAATTTATACCCCTAAGGAACTAAAACGAACTAAATTTATCTATATTTATATATTAATCTTCGAATGGTTGTACCGATCTAAAATTCGTTACAAAGGTTTGTATTTAGTCAAAGTAAAGTAAAAATCTGAAAACGGCCAAGTGTGAGTCGAGAACGAATGTGTAACTTTGATCCACGAACATAATATATGATAACATGTCGTGTCAGTCAGTATTTTATTTTTTTCTTATTATTAAGTCAGTTGGTAAATCTAGTCCATTTAGTTAATCTAGTCCATTTCTTTGTAAGAAGCATAGTGCATATTCAAAAATCTGAAAGATAGTATAAATGAGACATTTCCTTAACTAACTTAATAATAAGAAAAAAATAAATAAACAACCTTACAAAAATAAATGAAATCCCACCCAAAACAAAAATGTGAAAGACTGCCAAGTTCGATAATATGGGAATGCTTCGCCTATAAAAGAAGTGAGATCTGAATAAGTACCAAGTTCCATACACATACCTCAGTTAAAAATAGTTACTTTTTAATGATGTTACTTGGCAAGTTTTAATATAAAATTAAATACTTGATTCATTGCGTTTAGTAAGTTTATAACAAAGTGTGTGAAAACTTGCCAAGTAACATCACTAAAAAGTAACTATTTTTAACTGAGGTATGTGTATGGAACTTGGTACTTATTCAGATCTCACTTCTTTTATAGGCGAAGCATTCCCATATTATCGAACTTGGCAGTCTTTCACATTTTTGTTTTGGGTGGGATTTAAATTACCTGATCTATTGTACTGATATAAAAACACATTTACACACACAATTCTTTTGATCATAATTGCAACTTTTTATAACAAATACATAGAATCGCTAGCTATAATTGGAGATATAAAAAGAGTGGAGCATTTGAGCTTGGAATTTAATCACGTAATTGCTGCATTGTCTGACTGTTTAAACTACTTACATGACTCATAGATTAGATACTCCTATGAAGATCCTACTTTAGCATTCCGAAGTTCAAAAACTTGTGAATACATTTTCATAAACATATCTTCTATGTTACAGATGAATCAGAATACTTAATGATACTTAAAAAGTATTTACTGTATCTTAATTGTGAAACTAGTTATGTTTAATTAGGTGTTAAATATTGCTTTATCCATGCATTGGCCTCATTTTAGTAAGTGTGGCACAAACCTTTATGAGTGGGCCAGTAATAGAGAGGTGTAAGAATTGGCCAGTTAGAAAAAAAAAAGATATTTCAGAATATTTGTTAGGTTGGCACTTATGATTTGCCTTCTATATTTGAGTTCACTATCTTCTTTGTGCATTTAGGGTAATTACTGGTTACACCCATTAACCTACTCCCCATTGACTTTGTCTTACTTCTTAATACTTATTTTTCAAAGAATTAAAATCGTAATGATGTTTTCATTTGCATTTTCAAATATTGTGTTGCTTAAATAAAATGTGGATTTATAAAAGCAATAATACAAAGATAATTTAATAGCCTAATCATAATGTTATGTTTAACGTGAAATGACATAATTATATTTTGATAAGTTCTTTTGATAAATTATGAAACACATTACTATTATGGACAAAACCGCACCATTTAGATAACAAGATAAGTGGTTTTGAGTATAATAAGCTTATTATTATTCAAAGACCAAGAATTTGACATATAACTACAATCAGAGTACAGAACACAATGAATTAATTACTTTCAGAAGTGAATTGAAAACCTGTTTTTGACAAGATTTGACGACAAAGGCCACGAACGAGGCAATGTTTTAGCCTTGTTTAGTAATAATACATGATGCTCTCTGCAAGAAAATAAACAATCAAGCGTTAAATAGAAAAACATTGGCACATACCTTGAATGAGCTGTGAACTAACGTCTCGTCAAGATCAATGACCATACACTTTTTATGCATGTCCTGATGTCTCACTGGTGGTAACAGCGGCCGGGGGGCGTGGTCCATGACCAGGAGCCCGCGCTCCTGCGGGAGCGGCGAAGCCCGGCCTTCGATGCTGTTCGCGCCATTGCTGCCGGGCGGGCCCTTGCCGCGCCCGCCGCGCCAGCAGCACAGCAGGGACCGCAGGAACCCGCCGCCTCCGCTGGACTTTTTACTACCCATTGGGGCAGACCCCGAAACCGGCGTGACATCCCCCTCATTATGCTGCCCGCCAGGGGATGACCCTAAAACAACCATTTCTCATCAGAACACTACAACACAGTATCACACACTCGGAAGGCCCAGTGAATATCACCGGAGGAGCCGTAGGGAAAGAGAAGTTCTCAAGGTTGCCATAAATGTTATCGCGTCCACAAGATCCAATTGTTTACCTCACAGCACTAGCACGCGAAACGGAACACCAGGAATACAAAAAGTTCACTAATCCACTGATCAACATCGATCACGATCAGCAAATATTTACAAGTGGCGAGGAGGTAACACTATACGCTCTAATTTGATGCCAGTAGGTAACAGGTGTAATTCGGTTGGGATTTACCTCTGTCGGATCCATAATTGTTTAATTGCTCGTCATCCCGTGACACCTGAGTTATAATGGACGATGCGTCCATTTAAACATTTGTTTTTGGCCCTAAGACAAATGGCAACGGAGTTTTTGTAAAATTTTAACACCATAAAACTATTTTTTATCTCCCTTCTATCTTACAAAATGGCAGGCTCTGGGCAAATACCAACTTCAAATGTAGCCAACACATAAAAATCATAAAATCGTATTACTCTTTCTATCACGTATGGTTTTAGAAAGAAAGAGTGAAGTAACAATACTTTACATTTCATATTTCGTAAAGTTGCTACTTCTGTCAACAGCCAAAAATAGTTTAGCTGACGTTCAAAACCTGTATTTATAAACATTTTCTTTATTTGATTCAAAATCATTTATTATAATTACAACAAAAAGTGATGTAGGTATTAAACAAAGTTTTAAGCGTATAAAAATAATGTAATTGTGTTTTGATCAATCAATATGAAATAAAGCGAGCATGATTAATATCACCCACTTACATGAAATATTTGGTATTTAAACACATCAACGTGTGGATGGAGTTTTATTGCAGAATATTGTGGAATCACAAATAATAGTATTTACAAAGCTAAGGAATCATAATTTGTAGTTAAATTAATTTTTTTGAAAAGCAAATATTTCCAAATAGTATGATGTAGATTGGTTGCTTTTTTATCTGTTAAGTCTAGTTATAGTCTATGGTTTCCCTTCAAAAGTTTAGTGATGGACTTAGTTTAATCAATTATATCGATACTATTAATCGATTCAGTAATAATTTAGTTCAGAAAATATCGCTTTAGAAATACAAACTCGAATAGTCATTTAGCTTGCAGTTTTTCAGGTGACAAAGGGTTAAGAAAGGAAAGAACATTTGTTTTTTTTTTAAGATTTACATTACTTAACAATTTTTATTGTATTAGCCTATACCTGTACGTTTAACCTATCTTTTGTTGATGCTGTAAATATATATGTAACTAGCTTCCGCCCACGGCTTCACCCGCGTCAAGTTTGGTTATATCACGTTTCCAAGAGAACTCTTCAAAAGTCTTTGATAAAAACTATCTTATGTTCTTTCTCAAGTCCAACTCTATCTCTGTATCAAATTTTATTAAAATCAGTTCAGTGGTTTAGACGTGAAAGCGTAACAGACAGGCAGTCAGAGTTACTTTCGCATTTATAATATTAGTAGGGATAGGAAAAAGTTGTTTACATAAATGTGGTATAAAATCAATATTGGAGTAAAAGGGCATACGCAAAGGATAAGCGAATTCTTAGGAGTGGTAAATGTAATTTTTGTTTATTTACTTTAAATCGATTGGTTGTATCTACTAGATTGGCATTTGATTTGCATTGTATACTCGAGCAACAGTGCGCAACACTATTGACAAAGATGCTGTGCCAGTGAGTGTCGACTTGTCAAAAACAGATTTGTTTAGAATTTCTAGAAAGAGAACCTTTAATCTTGTGAATTATTACCATATGTGTGGCAAGCAGGGTTTTCGTTAGTTTGTAATTAATTGATCCCTGGAACTGATCACAATGTCTCAAAGGGATCCAGGACCTATACCCAATAGGTGGTTGAGGTGCCCACGAAAGGCAACGGGACTCGTTGCTGATAAGTTTATGGCTTTCAAGACTCCTTTGGGATCTCAATTCAATGACAAAGTACCTGAAGAAAACCGTTTCACGCCATCCATGTTGTTTGTTTACATGAAAAGCATGAAAGTGAGTCACGTTTCTGTGTCAGATTTTTTCGCATTTGTTTTGTACAATATTCAGTTAATTTTACGTTTTCTATAGAATTTTATGGATTAAGAAAACAATTTTTGTGTCGGGCTACTAAAGAATTACCCAATAAACAATTGACCTACATGGGCCAAGAAAAAAATTGTCTCCCTAGTCATGAAAATCTATTTTTAGTTTTAAGTGCTGATTAGCAACTGTTCACACGCATAACAAGCGAGTTTATATATAAATTTGTACTTAAATCACTACTATTCCTACTTATTGACCATTGCATATTGAATTCAGCACATAATATCGGTTTTAGATCCAACTGGGTCTATGGATTGATCTGACAAACACCAGTCGGTTTTATAACAAGGCAGAGGTAGAAGAAGCAGGGTGTAAGTATGTGAAAATGCAGTGCAGGGGACATGGAGAAACACCTTCACCTGAACAGACCAGGTGAGTCTCTATTCCTGCTATGGATTCCACATGGTTTGGGGTCAGTTTTGCTGATGTTCCTTCTCTACTTATATGAAGAAGCTGCTATATAAAATTAGTTGAAGAGTAGAAAGAGTTTTGTAGTAGTGATAATTTAATACATATTTATGTGTTTAATGGCTGAGTAATAATTTAATTAATCTGAGAATTTAAGACACTGATCTCTGTATTGTAAGCCACAACCTTATCTGATAGACATTTTTCATTTGATTTTAGAGGAAAGTTAAAAACTTGTACTAGACCTTTCTTATTATATCCCAGCATAAACTAAAGACCTGTTTGTAGATGATAGCAGACAACAGCTAAATAAACAATTTCAGTTTCCAGAGATAATTTTTTACTCTTCACCATGATTATTATTGTCTCCATTCAGAAAATTATGTTCTCAAGTATAAAATTTCCTTTCAGAGAATTCATCAACTTGGTAGCCAGATTTATAAGCCAGAAGCCTCTAGAGTTTATTGGTGTGCACTGCACCCATGGATTCAATAGGACAGGCTTCCTACTTGTGTCATACATGGTCGAGCATTTGGACTGCAGTGTTCAAGCTGCTATCAATGAATTTGCTAGGATGAGGTATGTGGTTAGACTAGAGAAATAAGTTAATGTGTTTATTTTTAAATTGTGTAACTTGTAAAAATAAACTAAATCTATATTTACATAAAAAAAAAGAAAACTTCAAACTAATAAAGCGCATCGAAAAATTTTTCCTCATCACCGTCACCCATAATAAATAATATTCTGTTATATTGGAAGCATATCATCCCATACATTCAAATATGACTAACACTTATTACATAGCGTATAGTATCTATTAATTAGTAGTTTATTTGTAGCTATTCAATCTATTATTCCTTCCTTCCCTTCTAGCTATTCAATCCCAAATGCTTTAATAATTATTTTTTAGTTTGATCAGATATTTACTACTATAAGTATGAATAGTGTGCATTTGTAATTCATAAACATATTTTTTTGTGTTTACACTTTGGTTATTACTTATGCCAATTTCTTTAGGCAGACAATGCTAGATTAGTTTTCATTATATATTCCTATATTTTCTTATCATTTATATTTTTTCATTATATTTCCGTATTATTTTCAGGCCCCCTGGTATTTACAAGCAGGATTACTTACAAGAGTTGTTCCGTCGATACGATGAGATAGAGTTGACACCCGCTGCTCCCGCCCTGCCTGATTGGTGTCATGGTAAGTTATTGATATATTAAAAATATCTACAAAGTAAGAATATAGATCTTTTTTGTAGGTGCATTTTATGTAAGAAGCTGAAGGTGTATTAGTATATTTACGTAAATAGTTACTTAGTAGATACTAGATCAAGTAGGTACTTGATCTAGTTAGTACTAAGTACTAACTACTAAGTATTTACGTAAATACACTGCTCCTCGCTTAGGTAGTACTAAATAATCAATACTACCAATATTATAAAGAAAAAAACTTTGTATGGATAAACTCAAAAACGACTGCGCCGATTATAAAAATTCTTTCACTATTGAAAGCTACATTGTCTACGAGTAACATAGGCTCTATTTTATCCCGGTACGGGCAGTAGTTCCCACGGGACGCAGCTGAAACCGCGGTAAAATTGCTAGTGATTAATATAATGCGGAATATGTAACTTTCAGAAGAAGAAGAGGATTTCGATGACGATGTCCCCAGTAATTCTACAAACACCTCAACATCCAAGTAAGTTATAGATTAGGTTTCCATTCTAGCAATCTCTTATAAATCCGTTTCATAGATCGGCAAAACGTGGAAGTTATCTGTATGTCGTACGAGTCCGAAAAATGGACGCTCTTGGCCTTTGGAGTCCCCACGGATATCAAAAAAATATTAACAACTAAACTTCGATATATTGAAAAATATGTTTTATAATCACAATGAAAAAAACGTCATAAATACCGATTTTAAAGTTGAGGAAAGCAGCTCATTTATACCCACACATGAAATGTCACTCAACTGATGTCTTTAATTTTTGGCTTCAATAAAAGTCACTTGATATTTATGATTAAATCCAACTTCTTCATCCGCAGTCCACGCAAGCACAAAGGCAAAGGAAGACGGGAGACCACCCACAAGAAGGCCACATTCATGCCAGGAGTCAGAGGCGTAGAGCCCTTCGACACCCAGCCTCGGCTCAGTGAAGTACAGAAGAAAGCCCAGCAGTTCTGCGAGTGGAACACCACTGGGTTCCCGGGTTCACAGCCTGTTTCAATGGATATGGTGAATCTGAGGAAGTTGCATGAGAAACCTTATAGGGTCTCGTGGAAGGCTGATGGTGTTAGGTAAGTTTCTTATTTGGTTTACTTTTATGGTTAGCATAAGCACCACGTAACTTTCTGAAGTTATCCATTTGATGCATGACGCGTGTGCAGAAGTGTTTTAATTTTTTTATTATTATTGAGGAGTGAATATTAGCCAACTTCGGATAAGCAAATCTTTTGGAAAACTTGCGATCCTTACGAATAAATGCGTAAGAATTAAAATGGCTATCTTTAAAGTTGCTAAGTTACGGGTGGTACCTATGGGGTGCGGGGAAATAAATTTAGCGCGAATTCTGTCACAACTGTACCTACAAAGGAAATTGTTACAATATGTAGGTAGTGTTTTCATCATTGATTAAATAAAATATTTAGAATTCTTTACTCTTCTCGGTTATGCACAATAGTAGATGAAGTAATGAAGCACATTTATGTTTTCAATTTTATTGTCTTATGTGTAGAAAATTCAAATAAGGAATTGGGACCTCCATGAAGGACTTATATTTAGAACAATTTGTCCACAGATATATGATGTTAATCGACGGTGAAGGCGAGGTATACATGTTGGACCGAGACAACTGCGTGTTCAAAGTGTTCGGCCTTCGATTCCCGCACAGAAAGGATCTCAGGAGACATTTGAAGAATACTCTACTTGATGGCGTAAGTTTGTGCTTACTAATATTGCTATAGTTATCGGCACGGATATTGAGCTCTCGGCGGAAGAGTGGGGATCTCTATGCGCACCGTACGCTTATGGCAATAAACCAATAAATCACTTCTGCGCAGGTGAAGGTCAGGGCTCAATATACTTGCCAATCATTATACTTACGCCGAAAATAATTGTCGATCCCTGAGTCAATTTGTTGCTTTGAGATTTTGCTAAATCGATTTGAATGGAGTAGTAGGTCATTTGGTAAAAAGTAGTTAAAAATAATTATAAAATAATAAAGTTTTTAGTTTGTAAGCCTTAATTCCTAAACCCAAAAGACTGCGATACTACTAAACCGATTTGAAAAATTATTTCACCATTGGGAAGCTACATTATCCCCAGGCGACATAGGCTATTATTATTTTGTTTATATTTATTATTCTGTCTGGGATCAGGAAGGTGATCCCCGGACGTTTGTGAAATTTTCAGTAGTTTCGAAGCCCTTACAGTACAAACAAATAAAATAATGTTTATTCATGTTAATGGTAACAGTTTTATAGGAAAATCGTACTTATTACTATTCAGTTAGGTGCATCAAGTTACCACTGATGTGCAGTCTACTGTACTTATATAAGTATTGATTAATTAATCTATAACAATTTGCAGGAAATGGTGATAGATAAAGTGGACAACAAGGACATACCTCGGTACTTGTGCTATGATGTCATCAGCTTTGAGGGGACGGACACGGGCAGAATGGAGTTCTATCCAACTAGACTGAGTTACATCGAAAATGAAATTGTTAATCCTAGGTAAATTATTTTTCTTTAAAAAGTATTCAGATGATATTCTTAAAAAAATATGCATTACTTATTATAGCTCCATATTTGGCTCATAGCTCCGTGAATAGGGTATAGCAGATTCCAGCACTTTCATTCGCGCCCCGGAAGAACTTCTGACGAAATAGAGCCGTTATTCCCCAAGTCACCGTTGAAAAGCTTGACTATCCCCAAGGACAGTTTAGCTGGGTTCAAACAAAAAAAAATCCACTTAATTATTTTAGTACCTATAGCCGCGAAGGTACGCTATGGGTATTACCAAAGCTGCGGAATTATATTCGAAGTTGATAGCGAACCGCCATTAAGAGGACGAATTGGAATTTTTGGCGCCAAGGATCTCAATTTTTCTCAGTAAATACAAAACGGATCAAAATACAACTTGGTTACCTGAAAGTTCATGATATAAACCTTATTTTGTTAGACGTAGAAACATGATTAGGTAACTTTTATAACAGAGAAAAATATATCAAACATACCTCTTTTTAAAAAGAGATTCACATATTATGGGCAAACGGGACCGATTTAAGCCTCTTAACTTTTTTAGTAGTTGATTATATACATACTCTTTAAAATTGTAGAGGGAATTTTTATCAAATAATCATTTCTAAATAATAAAATTACAAAACCATTTTGTCGCTTACGACTTTTAGTTATAAGCTAGCGCGCGTATTGTTATCCTCGCCCCGCTCAGACGCTCCGACCCCTTTTGGCGCCTTAGATGCGCGTGCCGGTTATGGAATTATTGTTGACCAATTCGTCGCCTTAAGTTTCCCTTTTATACATTGCAAATATTTCCTGAATATCTACACTCACATTTTGTACCCTATTTCAGGCACCAAGCTATGAAGGAAGGTAAAATCAAAAAGGAACAGGAACCGTTCAGTATACGCCTCAAACAATTCTGGGAGCTGCCGATGGCCAGACAGCTGTTAGGAGAGAAGTTTGCTAAGACACTGTCTCATGAACCCGATGGACTTATATTCCAGCCTTCTAAGGAGGTTCGTAAGAATTTTAGTCTTATGTCATGCTCAAGGTTGAAAATGGAATGTCATTGTCTTGGGACAAGTAACGTGAAAGTCAATTTAAAATTCAGATTTGATAGAAGTGTAACTATGTGCTTAATTTCTATGCCCACTCGAAAAAATTACAATTATATTACGGTCAATTTCATAATGTAACTTCGATAACCGAAACATTTTCAGTTGTTAAATCGCCGATCTTTCCAATTAGCGACAAGTAAACAACTGGTTATGGTTTGGTTATCGTTATATTTAAAAGGTGCAACTCACCCTTAAAGTACACTCATAAGAGCCGTAGTATCGAAATTTAGTTTATTTATTTATTGATTATTATTTACTTACTTTTCAGAGGTACATAGCGGGCCCCTGCGAAGATGTGCTGAAGTGGAAGCCAAGTCACATGAACAGTGTAGACTTTAAGTTAAAAATTGTTACACAGGGTGGACAGGGGTAAGAATTCATAAGATAATTATTTTACAGGCAGAAAACATAGACACTTATAATCAGTAGGTTTTTAGTTTTTTGGAAAGTGAAAGTTTTTAGTTCAAATAGGCTCTTATGAACGGTCATAAAAAGCAGTAAAGACAAAACAGAAAAATACTTCAAAACTACAGTTCACGAGACACTAATTATGATAATTTATGACTTCCAAATTGTTCTACTACATTACCTGTAATATAAACAAACTAGCAAAAAAAATTAAGTGCCTGGAAAAAAAAACCTTCATACATTTTTGTTTTCTCAGAATCCTGCCAACAAAAGTGGGGTACTTATACGTGGGTAAAATGGACCAGCCCTTCGCTTCAATGAAAGTGACGAAAGACATCAAACACCTCGACAATAAAATTATAGAGTGCACCTTCGAGAACGGACGCTGGGTCTTCATGAGGGAGCGGACTGACAAATCTTTTCCTAATAGTTTTAATACTGCGTCTTGTGAGTATAGGTTTTTTTTTTAAGTTATTTTATACAATAATAAATGTGACATGAATAATCTTAGAGCTTTTAACCAATCACCGTACACCTCGCCTTTTGTCGGATGATTTAACGGCAAGATGCCGTAAATTAATCAACTTACTAAAATACTTACGTTAAATAGTACATTTCAACCGCCGTTTATTATTTTCCGAGAGTTGATCAACTACCTAGAAAATTGATCAACTTACGAGTCTTGTTATTTTCCGGCGACATATTATATAACTTTATGTGTAATTGGGGTAGTAAATAATAGTTTGTGGAGATGTTTCAGCTTTCAACTGCCATGTTAGGCAAAGTCGCCTTGTTGACATTTTATTTTTTCTGGTTATAATATCATAGAAGCATTGAAAAGTAATATGTGCGGGGATTAACCTCAATGCCGTTATATTAATTTCTTGTTTTGAATAAAATAGGCCCTGGGCTTAGTTGGATAACGATTTAATATTGACTTGCTAATATTTCCCTACGTATTTACTGCATTAATTCTTATAAAAACATATCTTTTGACTTTATCTGCTATTTATTTGTTTTTCCACAGCCGTCTGCGAAAGCATAAAGGATCCAGTTACCAAGGAGATCTTATTGGACTACATAGACAACCATAGATTCCACGACGATTCGGATATGATGCCGCCTCCCAAGCGCATGCGTCGATAGCCCAATATACATTGTAGACACGTAATAAAAGATGGCGCGATTGTCTTATTTATTTCTTATAACTGCGTAATTATATCAACTGTGTAGATCGAGATGTGATCTAAAATTTATTTATTGATATCGAAAATCCGAAAATTAATTTAAATAAAAAAAGCGTAGTGGATTTCTATTCATGCGTTTCTACAGTTCTTGATCTCGTGAATAACAATCATATCTGTTTGTGGCTCATTGAAACCTTATTTATAGTATTGGTGCAGCTAAATTATTAATTAAGATTATACATTAATTGGCTAGAAAATGAATCATTGAAATGTATCAACCATAACTTCAAAGTGTTATCTAATCAATTTAAAATGTGTGAAATATTTATAAGTTATTTAATTTAATAGGGAACTTATTCAAAGGGCAACAGCTAATTGGACTTCATTTGGTTTTAGACAAATCCTCTTGGTGTTACCACTCAAAAATAATGACAATCGAGCTATCAATTCACCCATTCATGTTGATAAATATAATTAAATAAATAAGTTACTTATGTAATAAAATAGTTTATAAGAGCAAGGACATAACATCCATGAAACCTTGTCGTATTTTTTCGAAATTCACATTGTTGTGTTTTCTTTTTTTGTAAAATGGAATGTTATGTTGTATTAAACATTATGAAATAAAAAAATGTATGGATAGTTAATTTATGGAATACTTTTTTTTTTATTTTTTACTAATTTCCTGTCATCTTAACACTACACTATAGGCTGTGTATATCTTATAGTATCCAAACCTCTATGGTGGATTTCTGCGTCTAGGGAAAGTGATGAGTCAGATTATAAAGAAAACCACTCATTTCAATAACAACATTGTAATACATAATATCGTTTCATTAGGTTTCATGGCACCAGTTCTAAAATATAAAAACACCTTTTACCAGAATAACAATTAATAATACTTTTACCATTTGAAACAACATTACTAATAACAACAAACCACTTACATTCAGTTTATCAAATTTTGACTCTTTTCACAAGTAAATAAAGTTCAAAATTAGTCGCAAAAAGGTTTGTTTGAATTCCTAATGTTATTTTTAAATGGGACTTTTTTTTAATTTCTATAAATTGCTTTCTACATTGCCAGCATATTGCCATCTAGTTTCCCCATCTGAAGTGGTACAATACAGTTTATTTTCTTTAGTTAATTTAGTCAGATGATGGTTGACATTATAAGCAGCTGCAGGCCACAAATTTTCAGGAGTTTCAGTATAAATTAGTTTAACTAAGTCCATTTCGTTTAGTTGCTTTTCTTTGTTCTTTTTCAATGTTTCTAATATTTGAGCTTCACGCTGGTTTCTGTGAGCTATGTAGTATTCTATTTTCTTCATTGGGTCCTGAAAATATAAAGATTTAATATTAGAATTCTAGATGGTATCGAATTTAAAGTCAAATCATTTATTTCTTTAGGCCTTTCCAAGCACTTGTGAGTGATGCTTATGTAACTATATAAAATGGTATTCTATAGTAATGATTGGGGACATTACATTTTCTTTTTAAATAAGTGTGGTATTTGGATGAATGTTTAATAAAGAACAAGTATTATTTACCTCAATAATATTTCCATGTCCTGGATAAATAACAGAAGGCTTTAATTCTAATATTCTATTCAAACTCTTCATATAATTATACAAATCTTCAAACACAGCCGTTCCTTCTCCCAGTATGCAGTCTCCACTAAATAGGATATTTTCTTCCAAAAGTGTGAGAACTACATGGTCAGTAGTATGGCCCGGTGTGTGGTGGACCCTCACGGTAGCACCTTCCACCTTCAACTCTTGGCCATCTGTCAGCCAGCGAATGGGATATATTTGGGAAAGTTCATCCTGGTCATCGTCAGGACTTCTTCTGTACTTCCATACTTTTGGTTGTTCTGAAAAAATATTATCAATTTTTCTAACATAAAGTTTCGCAACATAAACTTGTACAGAGATAATTGTGGTGACCTCTAACCGTCACCAATTAATATCTTATCAGTAGCAGTTTTTCTAGGTTGATATGGACAAAAATAAAAATCAGAATGATAATGGTTTTCTTTTCTACAGGTTTCCGAATTTGGTTAGGGGATTATTCTGTACCACAATTAAATTATATAAATCCTTACTAGCTATAGTGCCATACAGGTTCTCAACTCCACCGATATGATCATGATGCCAGTGAGTGACAACGATATGCTCGATGTTCACTTGTTCTGCCTGCACAAGCTCTGCTAATTGGCTCTGGTACTCTTTCACGTCTTTGTCACCAGTGTCTAAGAGTATCCGACTGAAATATACATAAATATTTATTTAAAAGCCCCTTAAACTATCATTACAGGGTTTACCCAAGCGACAGCCAAGAACTGACTCAGTTAAGAAACTGCATTATTTACAAACAAGAACTATGACAAAAAAATAAAGTTAAAAATATATGTAAGAATCTATTCAAAGAAATTGATGTAGAAGGTTAGAAGCTCCTTACTTTTGCCCAGTGCCCAACAAATAAGTGTTGGTCCCTTGCAGAGTCATAGGGCCAGGGTTACATCCTAAAATCCTTATAATCCTCGAAGTGAGCTTAGACACAGCTGGAATTACAGCGGCCATTCTTTAATAGCGGCTTGAAAAAGTAAAATAAGTGATGCGATAACGTCGGCTTATACCTATGACAAACACGCAAAATACTCTGAAAAAATATTATTGCAAATATGCACTTTTATTATACCAGGTCAAAGGTGCTATGCTAATAAAGTTAATTAATATTCATGAACACATATGTAAAACACTGAATTTAATTATTTTTTTGGGATTTTTTATAATTTTTATTTTTATCGGTGGACTTTGTTTATGGACTTTGACATATGCAAATGACATTTTCATTGTTTTGATAAGGCCAAGATAAGACTAAAATCGTTCTGAAAAATAAACTGTTGAATTACAACGATGACGATAATAAATATTTACTAATTGTGCCAATAAACATGTCCACTTTTTGACTTTTATACCATCACAGTTTTTCCATTATATAAACCGAATCGAAATCTCCAATCGATTTATTTCAATTCTTTTCTCATCATCTTCGGTTCTGAATACAATGGAACGTATTATTTGTGTTGCTATTTTTTGCAACTTACCGTATATTGAGTAAATTAAAATTGGCTCATTCAAACATTGTAAGAACAGTGTCGTACTAGAAATTTATGTGAAATAATCATTACAGCAAAAAGTGTATTTATGAAAATATTTTACTCTAATTCGTAGCAATGAAAACAGAAAAAAACTATTTTGTATGATTTAATTTGCCAGAAAGTGGAAAACTTTATTCTAAATTACGGCAACTAATTTTGTTTGAATTCTGTAAATGTCATTCACATTTTGAGTTTTGATTTGACACTTTAGAAAAGATGGCTGGTGTGCTGGCGAGAGTAATTCAGAGGACAAAATCGCAATTGGGTACATATTTGGAACTATATGAACAAATTAGGATGTTCCGACACTACATAGCTGAATGAGTACCTAAGACTCTCAAAAGCAAAAGTCGTAGACTAGTAAATGATTGTTGTTGTTGGGGTGCGCAGTGTGACTTACATAATTTTTACGTCTCGTTTTAGGCATTGCTGGCCCACTGGTGAGTGTCAGCAATGGTCAGAAGCGGTTCCAAGGTCAGCAACAGCAGCCTGCGGGCAAGGAGCGTGGTGGGCCACTGTCAGATTGTGACAGGGTGTTCACCAACCTGTATGGGCGACATGACTGGAGGTTGAAGGCTGCGATGTGCCGCGGCGACTGGTACATGACCAAGGAAATATTGCTGAAGGGCACCGACTGGATTGTCAGTGAGTACTACACCATACTTTGAAACTGATTTTCTGATAAATAGTAACTATTCATTAGGTATTGTTTGTGAATGGTATTTTATTACTAAAACAATCACAATTCTACAGAGTTACAGCATAGTCTGTAAAATAGTCCATCATTATTATGGTAAAGTAAGGGTAGAAGGTAGTTTGTTTAATAAAAATAAATAAACACTGTCTATTGAATCCTAACCTTGAGAATCTGTAGATAAAAATTACTTCTATTTTAATGTAAATAATCATTCAAACTAGTCCAAAGAGATTTCCATGTTTAGCCGCTAATGAACCAGAACATGGGTCAGTGGGTCATCTTAACATGCTTATATCTTAATAATTAGATCTCGTAATAAATAACACCAAAAGATGGAATATGGAGCCACAATGAATCAATTAAAATTGACCTGGAGTGCCCAACCCAAATTGTAATAAAATTTATGTAAAATCAAACAGTATTCTTAATAATTCCATAATTAAAAAAACAATTGCAAATAGGTATTCAAAATACTAATTAGTACAATTTTTCTACAACCTTATATATAACTAATTAAGAAGTTAGACAACTTTTTGTTTTGGATTCTTTGAAATGTTATTATTGTGCAATATCAATTATTTAATTTTGAAATATCTAGTTGCATAACTGACCTATAAATGAATACATGCATATTTTTAATGCAAATAGATTTTGTATGTGTGATTCTTCAAAGTACAATCTTTAAGTAGCTGTTTTCCAAGGTAACTTTGTGCATCGCTGTAAGAAATGACCTATAGGCCCTCCGTGACAAAGGGCTTATTAACATTATGTGTATAGAATATCTCAATTCTCAAATCATAATCGTAGCTGCGATTGGCATGTTCAATCAAAAATAAAATTAAACAATTTGACTGAAAGTATAATCAATATAATTTCGAAAGATATGTTCAAAGTCACAAAAATATTAAAAATAAACTAACAAATAAAATCCAAACATTTACAGATGAACTGAAGGTGTCAGGGCTCCGTGGTCGTGGTGGTGCCGGTTTCCCCACCGGCATGAAGTGGTCATTCATGAACAAGCCATCCGATGGACGTCCAAAGTACCTCGTAGTGAACGCTGATGAAGGAGAGCCGGGCACCTGCAAGGACAGAGAAATCATGAGACACGACCCTCATAAGCTGGTGGAAGGGTGTCTGATTGCTGGCCGAGCGATCGGAGCTATTGCTGCTTATATTTATATTAGAGGAGAGTTTTATAATGAAGCCAGTAATCTGCAGGTTGCTATTGCTGAGGTGAGATTATTTTTATATAGTTATTGTAGCATTAGAGTGTTAATTAGAAAATTTAGGATGATAGTGTGATACATGTATGAATATAAGAATGACAATACATAACAGACAGAGTTATTATATTTTTTGCACTTGACATTGAAAAACTACGACTTTCAGAATGGCAAAATCTTTTTTCTTCAGTTAAGATCTGAGACGTTTTAATCAAAATATCATGCCATTTTATGAAGCTTCAGAAAACTCTAATCGTGATTTGCACCTTTCAAAAATTACTATAACCAAACCATAACAAAATTGTGAAATTGCCGCCCATTGGTCAAATCGACAATTTGATAACCGATAATGGTTCAATGGTGCGTCCACCGAATCAAATCAACCATTATAAATTTTGACAATTATTAACATAACTTACCATATAATTTCCAGGCCTACCAAGCAGGTCTCATAGGCAAGAACGCATGCGGTTCGGGCTACGACTTTGACGTGTTCGTGCACCGCGGCGCCGGCGCCTACATCTGCGGCGAGGAGACCGCGCTCATCGAGTCCATCGAGGGCAAGCAGGGCAAGCCCAGGCTGAAGCCTCCGTTCCCCGCTGATGTGGGTCTATTCGGATGCCCTACGACTGTCAACAATGTGGAGACTATCTCTGTGTCACCGGTAAGTTTCATAATAGTAGCATATTGTTAGAGTAGTAAACTATTTCATTGAGGGCAAGCAGGGCAATCCAAGGCTGAAGCCTCCTCCCTGCCAATGTGGACCTATTCACTACTGTCAACAATGTGGAGACTATCTCTGTGTCACTGGTATGTATTTGTAGAAAGATGAGAATTAGCAGCAACATGTTGAAAGTCTGAAAGATTCTCAATTCTCATTTGATGAGATTTCATGTCCCATGACCTCACTGTGTGTTCACTGTAAAAGTATCTGTTTGAAAACATTTTAGGCCCTCTTTTAGAAGTGATTTATCAGTTGTTTCATACGAAATAATTGTACTAGCGATTTAGTTACAATAGTATTCCAATTACACTTAAGTACTTTTTACTCATCTCAACAGAAA
Source organism: Helicoverpa zea x Helicoverpa armigera (assembly GCA_033682625.1). Classification (NCBI taxonomy): domain Eukaryota; kingdom Metazoa; phylum Arthropoda; class Insecta; order Lepidoptera; family Noctuidae; genus Helicoverpa; species Helicoverpa zea x Helicoverpa armigera. The sequence goes on from JAWIIS010000028.1 coordinate 10,459,126, forward strand.
GCAACTCCATACATATTTAAGACCACATAATTTTACTCAGACGATCTGCCGTCGCGGCGGCGCATGGTTCGCCTCGTTCGGTCGTCTCCGCAACCACGGCACCAAGCTGTTCAACATCTCCGGCCACGTCAACACCCCCTGCACGGTGGAGGAGGAGATGAGCATCCCCCTCAAGGAGCTCATCGAGAGGCACGCGGGAGGAGTCGTGGGGGGATGGGATAATCTCCTCGCTATCATCCCCGGTGGATCGTCTACCCCGCTCATTCCTAAGCAGTGAGTACTTTTGTGGAATAGTTCAGATTTTAAATAGAATGGGAAGAGCGGGCGGGATTTTGGGGGCTGTCTTTTGAAAATTTGATCTTCAAAAAGTGCTGTTTTCATCCTACTTTGAATAAATGACTTTTGATTGATAAAGATTTTGATAAAAATAAATGAAAAACGTAACAATCAAAATTATCATCCAAGGAAAACTTGTTAGCAAATTTTAATATGATTCGAAATCGCTAATTCACTCTTCCAATGTGTTGCACTTATGTATGTGATTATCGTGCTTTCCCTAACATCCCAAGTGGTAAAGACGATAATAAAAGTTATTCTGCAGGGCTGTCATTTGACACTCACATAATATGGCTGTTGATAGCCTTAGAATGCTCAGACTACTTTAGACAGTTTCTTTAGCAGGTCCCAACTTTCAATTCCCAACACCAATATTCCATACTCTAACTTTGAAAACCTTATTCTCTCAACAGCGTCTGCGACACAGTTCTAATGGACTTCGACGCACTAGTAGCGGCTCAATCAGCCTTCGGTACCGCCGCCATCATCGTAATGGACAAGTCTACAGACATCGTGAAGGCCATCGCCCGCCTCATCATGTTCTACAAGCACGAGTCGTGCGGACAGTGCACGCCGTGCCGAGAGGGAGTCTCGTGGATGAACAAGATTATATACAGGTGGGTTACTGGATAAAGTAGCTATACTATCAAACAGCTACAGCCCTTTGACTGAACAAGTCAATCAGTCGTCTAGTTTTATAATTGAGGCACTTAAAACGTTCAACATTACAGCTGATTGAAAAGTAACTGTATAATTGAAGTATTTCAATGCCCGCCACCGCATCGCATGGTAGCGTATAGTTTATGGCGTCAACCTGCCTGTTTTGTTTGTTTCAATATATTTTTTCTTCTTTAGACACCGGTCTATTCATTATTCATTCCTAAAGGTTAGTCGTTTTTTGCCGCCTCTATAAATATTTATAAAAAGACGCCCTTTTTATTATTTCAAAGAAATTAATGCGCATAGTTCTTAAATTCTCCGATAGAGGCAACTGTGTACAAATGTTACAATTTTTTTAAACATAGCCTATACTTTTTAGCACAGGATTTATAATACAAAAATTATGTCGTATAGACAACCAAAGCCACATTTTAAAATTACTATGATGAAAACGTGAGTCCTATCTTACCTTTATTTAAATAACACGTGCGTCCTTTTATATAAGATAATCCCTTTTTTACCCGAGCGGTTTAGGAACCAAACAATAATACAATAGGAATTAAAATTTTATTTAAATTGCTTTTGTATGAAAAAATTACCATGCCTTAATAAATTGTAAATATTTTTTGTTACAGAATGGTCGAAGGAAACGCGTCACCTAAAGAAATCGACATGTTATGGGAAATCTCCAAACAAATTGAAGGTAAGGAATATTATTTTATTTTATGAGTTATAATATGGTTTTATTTTAGTAAAAATCTGCTGTTCTTAGCGAATGTAGTTTTTCAACTACCTTTTTTAACAGATTTTAATCCAAATCGGTTTTGACAAACATGTAACTATGTAAGTCACGTCATGTCTTTTAGGGTAATCCTGTCCAAGAAGGGACACTTTGAAAAGCTAGTTTTTCATCCATCCAAGTAGTTTCATAGGGAAGTCGGGGAAACGGAAAGAAACAGCTAGTATTGAAATAAATAGGCCATTGTTAGTGGCATAGCAATTATTCACAAAAATAATAAGTATTAGCCCTTTTTGTGGACCAAATGTTTTTTAAAAACGTTGTCACTATCACAAAAAATACAACAATGACAAGAAATGTATACAAACATGATTAAGATAAGCCCTTGTTTAAATACTGTTTGTTAAACTTTCGCAAACAATCACTTTAATCCTAGATATCATGTTTTGTTTAAACAAAGGTAAAAAGTTTTGCATTCAAATATGAATTGTACTACACAAATGATTTAGGCCCGTGCCACAGATTATGTACCTTATTTTGAACGAAACATAATGAAGTATTAAAAAAAACAGAGAGAAAACTGAATGACAAATCCTTACTTAGCCTTACTATATTTACTTTCTTGCTAATTTTAATATGCAAAAATAACTGTCTATCTGTCCCGCTTTCACGCCGATACTATTGATCAGTCTTCAATTATATCCGTCGTGTTCCATCGTAGGCCTTTTATGTACCAGGGCCGCGGTAACTCTTTCGAATAATCCCGCAGTCCCGGCAGGCTTTCAATTATATCAGGTACACTCTGAGCAAGGACGTACCTAGTTTTTTTTTTATCTAGGTGTAGGAAGTGTATATGATAAGAATCGCTCTTGATTAAAAAAACATATTTATAACTATATTTTGTCAAAAACCTATTTTGTACAAAGATAGAAACATTGATAATATTTTCCTTATTTTTTTGGAACTTTGTTCTTATCGTACATTACACTTTAGATACCTTAATACCTACTATGCTGATGAAAATGAAACGCAACAGTAAAATTCAGGTTTCTACTCGTCGCTTACGTATATCGTGAGAGTTTTTTGATCAATAAAAGGTTAAAAACATGCGTTTAGTTCTCGCTCCAACGAAAACGGGATCATTTGTTGATATACCATCCCAAAAAATATATGTACTGCAAATGCAGTGTACACGATGTTTAATAATTTTTAGTTGCTGACTGTACATGCCGATCAACTAATATAACATAGATTTCACATTATGAATATTATAGTACTCAATTTATGAATCCATGGTTGATTAGTTGCTTTCCGTGGTTTTGCATTGGACCAATGTTGTCAAATTAAATAAAGCAGTAACATTAGAGGTGGTGGGTTGGCATTATAGGGACTGTCTTTGTGTATTATTTTTGACGTTTAAAAAGTGCTATTTTCAGCTTAGTTTGAATAATTTTCAATGTCCCCAGGCCACACAATCTGCGCCCTGGGCGACGGTGCAGCGTGGCCGGTGCAGGGCCTCATCCGTCACTTCCGGCCCGAGCTCGAGCGTCGCATGGCGGCCTACGCCAGCGCCTACGGGCCCAGCAAGGCCGAGCGACTATACTAGACTACACTAGACTACTTACCACTTGTATCACTGACTCACTGTGTTATATACGAGCTGTTGTTTTGTGTTGGGGACTGGAACGTAGCATAAGGGGGGGGGGTAAAGGTGATGTCAGACACTTCATATTTCGTAGCCATGTGAACATAGAATGAAGAATTCAGTGGAATGGACGTTCACTCGAGTGAAGCGTCTGATATCTGCTTTACAGACAGTTATTTTTATAAAATAAATAAAATCATCTAGGTATTGCTGCCATTGAGTAATAAATCAAAAGAAAGTTTCAAGGGTTAAATGATGAGGATAGCTAAAATAAAGAATTTGCTATTAGAAAAAAATAAAATGATTCGAGAAGGTGAGATTTTTTAACAACAAAATTGATAGCATCACCATAATAACGAACCAAAATACAGAAAGCACCTGAAAAGTGTAAAAATAATACTAATTTCGGCGAAATATTGGATAATAACATCGTACTACGAAGCGATAAGAGCTGTCAAACTTTGATTGATATGATCGAATACACAAATAAATACGCAAAGAGAGTATTATTTACAATACTACAGTCAGAATTTGCGTCGTAGAATACTTTCAAAATATTTACTAAGAATTAAAAGGGTTTATAGGCAAGATGGCTATTTCACAACACATCGCAACAGTTTCCAACGTAGTTAGTGTGACGTCGAGGGCTTAACTTCGATAATTTGTCACTATCGCTATTTATTATATTTTTATCTTATTCCCTGGACTTTCTATATGTTTTTTTTATATTTTTTCCTGATAGTCCACTCAGAAATGTGCATTGTCATTTCCGTTTTTAAAGATTTTTTATCTGTGAAATACGAGATTGTTAAGTGTACAGCATTTTGAGTATAATTTTGCGTAGTTAGGCCAGAATTTACCGACAGCATAAACGTCACAACGATAGTTTGCTATGAATTTTCACCTTCAACTTTCAAAGTTAACAGTCGTGTAAAGAAAAACAGACGTTTATTTAGTCGGCGAAAATTGGCCTCAAAATGTGTCTCATACATTAAATATTGCGCAGTTAACTGTATTCTTAACAATGTCATCATGTACAATTATCATACAAACAAATATTTTTCCTGTACGTGTATTTCATAACAGAGCTGCATACAAATTAATGTTACCTGGAATAAATTCACTATCTTTGACTCATAACTACACCGTAATAATTCGCATACGGGTGATCAAGTAATATAGTTAATTTTGTATAATATTGTAATTAGAAATAAAATGTTCTGAGATTTATATTTCGTGTTTTCCTGATTTTTTCCCATGGCGAATATGGTGATAACAAATGGTATAACTTTGCACTCTACATTACCATTGTAAAATTTAATTTTACTACTACCCTCTTCTTCGTATCTTACAAACCCTAGTGTCAGTTTTCACATTATTCCGATGGCCTCTGACGTGACGAACGGACTGAAGGTAATATTGTAGCATCAAGGATATCTATGTAAGTATCTATTTCTAAAAATTAAAACAATTTTCTCTTGAGCTGTGTTTTGATACAAACTGACACAGCCAATCCCGCGAATACCAGAACCTAGTATTTATAATAGCAGATCGAATATTATTATCGATTCAATATGGCTTTTTATCTATAAAAACAATGAAAATATGTATTCTCATTTGATCACGAGTCTTGGATCCAAGGTAATCTGCATTAATTCTGGCTTCAAACATCACGTGTCACGCTATTTTTTAAATAATATCGGTTTTTCCAGCTTTAATGATACTAAAATGATGATGAGTTTCATTTATTTATTAGTTGTGATAAAGATAGCTAAATGATTGATTACTTTGAGTTGGATACCTAAACGACTCGCTTCGCTCCTGGATTTTCTTATGCCTACCTACTTTCTTATTTTTCTCACCTTTATTTTGTTCAATTTGTAGGTACTTACACAAGTGCTGCCGGATTGTTTGGGAGTTATCAAGCGTTGTGGTTTTATAGTCTGTGGTTGACATGGTACACGAAGTGAGTTTACTTACTTGAGGTGAGGTTTTCACTTTGACCTAGGTATGTTTTTCTGTTTGTGTGAGATTATCTCACTTTGGCTACGGTTGCATTATACAGTTTTCAGTTTCAGCACAGTATTTGCCAGCCATATGATGTTTTAGTTAAGTATATTATTGAACTTTTTTGTATGAAGTTTTTATTATTCGAGAAAAGTCTGACTACCCTCCCTCTGTATTTCAGAAATCTCTTTTGAAGTTAACTCCGACTAGATCGCCGTGGATGTTCAGGCAAGTGAAACCAGAAAACACACCTATCTACAATCATAACAAAAGATAGAAAGGGTTATATTATCATATCCCCGCCAAAGATAACCATGCAAAATCATTACAGTCATGCTGACGGCAGACTTCCATTACGTTTCAGATGATACCATAATCTAGATTGGTACGGCCCCTAACTGGTACTAACAGGTTGAGGTACCTGTAGTAAATACGAATAATACGATACTAGTTACTGGTCTATTTATTTATTTATTTATTTATTATGTTAAAACGGTTTACACACCAATTACATTAACATAAAGAGAGAGAAAAAAAAAAGAACATATCGTTATAAAATAATACAAATAAAACTTAATAATATTACAGAATAAAATATAAAAAAACACAACAAAAGGTAAATATACAATTTAAATTAGACTTTACACAAATTAAACATCTTATATTTTGATACATATCCGCCCAAAATTATAATTGCTAGCCGATCAGTCTACGAATGGTCTATTTCTTGCAATAGACAGACCGTCTACTTGCCCTGACTGTAAAATCTGTCTATACATAGAGGATGAACAAAAATTCTTAGTTTGTACCATACATAGAGGCTCTGAAACTACTGAACTGATTTGAAAAATAACTGTTGGGCTACGCTAGCCCCGAGTTACATAAGCTTTAGATACATAGTAAATGCTACATATGTATTTAATTTTACGAAACGCTATCTCGTACTTCGCTAACAGAACAGGAAGAGAGCGCAATAAATGAGGACCCAATAAATTATTGTTACGAAGACGTAAATGAGAACTGTCACTCGATCTAATGTGAATAAAACAATGTAATTACATTGCATCGGCTATGCACATAACACTAGTGTGATGTAACCTACTACTAGTCTACCTACTTAGAAGTTACGTCAAATAATTTCCTCGAATATACCTACTTAATTGGAACTTGACGATCAGCTGTTACGCACTCTATTGTGAACATAGACGTAGACATATTATTGTGAACGTTACATTTGGTAAAATATTAGGTACTTAAAACTTTTTTTAATTGTTTGTTAAGTCAGATTTTGGTACGTAAATGTTATTGATTTGCAGCATGAGGGAGTCTCAGACTTTAAGATTCATAAGTAGGTAAAAACCTACCATGTTCCTTTTTAGCGCTTTACCTATGTACCGCGGCAACTCTTTCGAATAAATAATCCCGCAGCACAACACCGGCAAGCTTTGGTCCTTTGGTAGACCTACTTTAGTAGGTTTCTCCAAAGTTTGATAGTTGTCTACCTAGAGATCGAGCTAAACATTAATTTATAAATCTCATCACCATTGCTCGATAAGAAGATTACGGAATTATAAGTCAAATTTTTTCTACAAAACAAAAATGACGCTATCACAATAATTTGCCATCGTCATTATGAAAAAGAGTGGTTTTCCCGCACTTAATATTGCTTTGTAATTAAGCATCTTGCACGTACTTGTTGTTTTGAAGACAACTGACGACATGATAATGACAAAATGACAGTCATGTTACGTAGTTCGCTCTTAGCCAGACAATTAGTGACACACCCATGGGTTCGAGAGCTAAGCAAGCGAGGTATTTGTCTGTATTTGAAAGAAAGAAACATTTCATGAGCATGTGGAATCTACGTTTGGTTCCATGACCGAGTATCTTTGTCATCTAGCTATGATGCTAGCACTGTTTGGATTTCAATGGCGTCCTAATATGAATTAAATGTACCTAATATCAAATTATCAACTGTCTCATTCTCCTTATAAAAATTAAGCCCCCCCCCCCCCCACTATTCGCGTCTGACCATGTAGCCTTCCGATCAAGAGTGATTTCCTGAACGAAAGGGCCTGTCAAAAAGCAGGATTATCAAAGTGTGCCTAAATGTCACTTTTAATCATTATAATTTTCGAGGAAGGAAGGTCAACTAAATTAATGCTTGACCATACAAACTGCGTTCCTAGCGTTCTAGAATTCTAAGAATATAATAGGTAGGTATTATGAGGAAGGTAAATAATCGTCAACGTCTCTTAACCACAGCTAATTTACTACGAAAATATTTTCCTAAAATATTGTAGAATTTACCTATCACACTAACTACATAGGTATCTATGTAGGTAGGTAAGTAGGTACCTAAATCCGTTTCATTTTCTTTCTCACCTTTTTTTTAGATAATTATGTAGATCAAAATACTGGGTTTTTCCTGAAAAAGTACGTCTGCTAGCATTTCGCGGTACCTCTTGTAATCTTAATGCTTTTATGACGCAAACCGATATTTTGGTAATCTAATCTAAGCTTCCGCTAGCATATCATGAATATTCGTTTATTGTAAGAACAATGGTTTCATTTTATTGTGTCTCCTCGTGTTTTAGCTATTGTTTCATTGCTTTTCTGTGTCTTGTTCGGATATTTACTTATGTATGTAGATACTTACGTAGGTACACTCAGCATCAAAACTTTAATAAAATACCTGAATAATTAAATCTCAAATGCTAAGCAGTGCTCACATTCAGCTTCACAACTTATGCCATTATTTGATGTCCAGGTTATTAGAACATAAAATGTTCAGGTATTTTGTTTTATATAACTTATACCGAATATACCGATCATCTTTATGATCTTATCAGGTAGATGTTAATACTGATTGTTATATTAATGAATGAAGGACTTGCTTATTGCTTTATTTAGATTATTTCCTTAATTTTATCTTTTATCCACAAGTAGGTTTTGACGTCTTTCCAATAATTGAGGATGTGCTAAATTTTTATGATTGATAATATCCATTGTTTGTGTAAATAGGTATGGGTAAATCAAAGAATGAAATATATTTTTTCTAAATTATTTTATTCCCTCTATCTCTTTCTTTTTTTCAATAATCCTTATGATATCTTAGCGCTATTTACAGTTTGTATAAATTAAAGTAGTAATAGTTTATTTTACACAGTAGGCTACTATTGTACAACACACTTTCATGAACAACATGAAAGACTTGACTACTTCAACTGAACCATTCAACATAGATCCCGAATGAACAAAAATTAAACAAAAATGATTCAAAATATAAAAGGTGAGTGATTGATACAATTCAACAATTTGGATGTACACTAAAACTTAAAATTGATCACAAGATTTAGATCAAAAATAAAAACTCAACACCAAGTACCAAATGGAATAAATAATTTAGTAATAGGAAGAGAGTGCCGACTCGACGCCGTCAATTACAACAACAATAAATAACGTTTAAATTAAATAAATGGCACAGACCAAATTCTACAACCATCTTCGGTACATGGTGAAGTGTATATATTTCTTTCATCAAACATAATTTCGGTTGAATATAATAACAAATAATAATTTCGCTTGTTGATTAGCCGAATAATCACGATTTAATATAACCAAAAATAATATAATCAAAATAACTCTATGATGGAAGCAACTGATCGTTGTGCAACAAAAGAACTATCACTTCTGCGTAACAACATAATGGCAATCAAGTAATCGCTAAATAACATCGGTGGAGATCACAATTACACGATATAACTTTATATAAATACAAAATATACATAGGTCATTTACCTAACACTACTGCAACAACTTCAATGCAATATACCCATCTATATTGATGTGAAATTGATATGATTACATTAGGCTTATGAGGAATTAACATAATAGTTAACTGAATGCTTCATATAAATAACTCATTCCTGACGAGGGCACAGCGTCCCATGCGCGAGGCCTGGGCGCCCCTCGTCCGCAGATAGATCACAAGAACGCGATATCAGTCTCACTTATTCTGTCATTATGAACGTTACGACTATACCACAGCTCGTAAAAGCTTCAACTAAATAGTGCCAATAAAAGCCGCATAAAACTGTACTAGCATTGTAACAGTGCGTTTGTATTGCCTCGGTGGAGTTATGCGATTCTTATTGAAGTCCGAGCTTCTACGTTTATAAATTAGTAGCGCGTGTCCGGGACGGGCCAGCCGCCGGGCGCTCGATCCCAATGGATCCTAATCACTAAATTAAAATCTCGACAGAGACATATTTGGCTTGGGGTGTTTCTTACTGAAAGTTGGATATTCGGGGACGAAGTAGGACTGTTTCAGTGAGGACGACCGCAAGCCTAAGGAGGCCGGAATAACTTAGGGTAAATTCATAAATAAGGAGTAGGAGTGGGCGTCCGGTGCCAGCACCGGCGGCGGCGGCTACAGGCAGTCGAGCGCGGCGAGGTCGGGCACGAGCCGGTCGTGGCCGGCGGCGGCGCGCGGCGGCAGCTCGTTGCGCGGGTCGCGCGCCAGCCAGGGGTGCCGCAGCACGTCCCGCGCGCTCAGCCGCTCGCACGCCTCGCGCCGCAGCAGCGACCGGATCAGGCACTTGCCGCGCGACGACAGGCACTCCGGCACCACGAAGTAGCCCCGCGAGATCTTCGCGAACAGCGACGCGTGCTCAGAGTCGTTGAATGGATACCTGCAACAATACAGACGAAACGTTAGTCGACGGTCATTCATTATCTAGATACCTTATCTTAGTGGCCAATGTTAAAATGAAGGATAGATCAATAATGTATCGAATCTGATCACTAACTAGCAAAAAACGCAGCTAAAGGTGCTTATCACATTTACAAAGATAAGTTTGACTGAACCATTAAACATCGGCCGAGAGTAGAGTCCCTAATCGTTACGTTTTTACAAAACGCGGTCCCAATTAATAGCGATCCGATTGTCATTTAGAAAGGGCAGCTGCAAACCAAAACAAAAACTCAGGTACGATGGAACCCTTCCGGCGACAGGTGATGCCGGCGATTGCAGCCAAATCCCGAATTTCGTATATAAATTACGGGTGCGAGAGCCCAAAAAAGGTAGAAAACAAAGGCTCGCGAACGGCAGGTGCTTGCGGAGGCGGGGGCAGGGTGCGGGGGGCAACGTCTTCGCCACATGACCGAGGCAGGTGCGGCGAAGATTTCACGAGCCTCATTTATATGTGGGTGATATAATTGTTAGCCGTTGGCGCGTAACGGCCGACAGGTGATCATCCCCACGGCTACGTCGCCAACGGTCGCCGCGACCCTCGCTTTGTGATCTCTACAAACGGTAAGTCCCACGCCTCGCAGGTGAAGACGCCCACCCTGCGCCCTTTGCATTCATTACGAGCGTTTAATTGCTGCTAACCCAAATTTTATACCGGTTCCCTAGTCTTTCTATAGAGACATGAGACAGACAAGGGTAGATACGCACCTTCCAACAAGCATGGTGTACAATATGACGCCGAGGGACCACATGTCGGCTGCCCTCCCAGAGTACGTCCGGTGAGCCCTCAGGATCTCGGGCGACACGTAGGCGGGACATCCTCGCTTGTCCTGAAGTAAATCCTCCTCAGGATCGTCGAGAACTACTGCGTCTTCTAACGACTCCAGTTTTAACGTCGTTCTGAAACAATAACAAATCGGAATTTAGTGTTATGGTCAGGAAGTATTTAGGCGGAATGTACAGTATGTGACTTATGTGTGGCATGTTCGTACATAATTCATCTTGCGTTGGAAGGCCCATTTAGCCGGCTACATTGTCGGGCCGCGTGCGTTTGACGTGCATGACCAGTGACCCATATAAATCGCGATCGTTTGCCTATAGTATAATGCACAGGCGCGATACGCACTCGTCCGAAATGGATCCCTTTGTGCACAAAGCTTTGACGGCGCACTATTAACGATTCGCGCGCTCTGCTAATTATTATTAAAGCATCATACATTAAATGTGTTCGCGTTCACGTTGCAAAATAGTTTCGGGGGATACAGCGGAGTATCGGTGCGTATGCAACAATAATGTCATGTAAATAATTACATAGCGTACCATAAAGCTGTTCGATGATGCAATAGGTTTTGTTTCATCACATCGGGCTTTAGGCTCACCGTGCGCGACCTCGTATTTCACAGAGCGGCCGCATCGTTTCGAAATGCATTATTAAATGCACAGTTGGAAACATTACACCGGCTGCGTCGCGTATGATTGAATGTAAACTAACTCCAATCGGGCGACAAACGGGACTTTTCGATCTTCGGTTTCATGGGAACGCTTTGAGCCTACTGCCTTGCTGACATAAATGAATTGTGTGCTTTACTACCGTCGAAGGATTAGAAGGCATAGACATTGCATCGATTGGTAACATTTTATTTAATATATCCACGTCTGGTTACGGCAAGGTAAAACAGGACAGGTGCGTCGCGTAGGCGGTTCGATGCAACAAAATCAACATATGCATTAAACGCACACATGCATGAGGTATTTTTAGCCGTCTTAGTAATAATATACAGGGGAACGGAGAGCTTAAGCAATTTGAAGAGCAGCTCCTGCTCTATTTATACATAAAGTACCCTATAATTGTCCAGTAAGAATGTCGACACGAATTGTAACATTCGATCGTGAGGAAATGTGTAAGTTTCGATCGGCCGTGCGTATTCCGAAAGCTGAAGGCAATAAATATCAAGTTTGCTCAAAGCGCTGTTACAAAACCTTTGAGTTGCGGTCTCAGCTGTTTGACAAATAGTCTGGTCCGCGGACGTACGCAAGAGTCGCGGGCACTGACGGCTCGGCGAGGAGATCGCTCTGCCGACAGCCACTGCCAGCGACTCCAACGAGCCATGTTACACCTCAGCGAGGTATTAATAATGCGTTGCGATACTTCTGATACAGATGTTAGATAAACGATTGCTATTTATTATGAACACAGTATACAAAGTGATCGTGTCGTGACAATATGGAGCGGCTGGCTCCCACTAAAGGTTACTCTCGTTAAGAGTGTCGCAACATCGGTTGGTTTATCAAGTGAAATATTATGCTGTAGGCCTGCGCGACACCTCGCCAGTAGTAGTGTGCGCACAGTTATGTAAAGTCCAGACGTCGCCTGGCTAATGAAGCTGTAGATGCAAGTTGGATGCGCGGGGCAGCGCTCGTGCGTGGCCGGGCACGTGCGGCGCCGCCAGTAATCGCTCGGTGTAGCAACAGATCCGCTGTGGGAACTAGTTGACGAAACAAGTGACGTCACCCTGCAACTGCACTCCGGCCCTTTTTTGTAATCCATCAGTGAGCGGAGCCGACTCTGGAGGGCGTCCTCGTATCCGTTTAGGTCTCGCGGCTGCGCAACTGATCCTAATTAAATCCCTACAACGGCAAGGCTAAAGTGCGATGTCTGCAGTTGCAATCGATTCGAATTTCGCAACGTGTAAATAAGTTATACGGTGTCGTAACGCGGTCGGAAGGTTGGCCGGATTTCCGAGCGTGTTCCGAGCGGTGGCCTCCAAGGATTCTCGCGGTGTCTCGGACGCGGGCTGCGCGGCCCGCGGGCGAAAGGACACCGTCGCCTTTACGCAACGCTACGCACACGCAGGGCTGCGGACACCACCTCGCCCCATCTACTGCAGTCGTGAGCTCGTGACGTACCACCTACCCGAACTTAACAGTCTCTATTACTAAATTGACTCACGTTTACAACTTCGCAACTGTGTTAACGAAATATTTCGTTAAAATTACACGTTTGTAAGTGAGCAACGTTCTCCTTAAGATTTCTTGGTCAAGTTTGCGCTCAGGTGGATCATCAATAAAGTGGTGTATCGGCAATAATGTTAGTTTAATGCGTCGGCGTCGGAACATGTCGCCGGTTATTAAGATTGATCGTGATGCGATGGTAGCGGGTATCGGCAGCACGGTGCATGTGGAGCGTGTCGGCCGGCGCTCGCAGTGTGGGAGATCGCCCACAATTAGCGGGATGCGCCGGCGCGCGTTTCGCAACCGCCGCCATTGCTCAACTCAACCCTGACAGTTTCGTAACAAACAATGGCAGTCATCGAGACACAGATGCACCACACATGCATGCACTTCCTGCTCGAGTTTGTATCGCGGCTGTATGACGAATACTTGCGCAACTCGCGCTAGGAAACGCTTCATAACCGAGTGTACACAAATCGGAGCCGATGTGTCAGTTGCACAGATTGCGAAAGGCTCTATTTTAATAGCCGAGTCGACAATGTATAATTCGACTTTGACGCTCGATATCAGCCGTTTCCGAGCTGAGCGGCTCGGTGGCGCAGCGGTTAGTCACAGGTTTTCGTAACCCGCATTGTAGGGACATGTGATGTCGTAAGCGCGGTGCCAGTTGCCACACCGCGGAGATGCCGCCGGGATACGTTGGGAAACCATCCCGACCATGCCCAATTATATGTCGGCTGTTGTGACGCAATTGTCCACATTTCACCGAATCTAATTGATAAGAGCAGTATAGTTTCCATTTGCCATATCTTGGACAACGCGTGATGATTCATGCCGATTTGGCAGGGAGGACCTACTTATTAAAGTTGCAATTTATCACCACATGACAACAGAACTGTTTACATACCTACATAGGTACAATTTAGGTCTCAAAAGCGCGCTAACTGCGGCACAGTTAGCTTTATCAGAGCACCGATAACGAAAGTCGAACTGAGTTTTGAAACCGAGCGTTGGGCCGCTTGCGAAAACGCTAATGTGAACATCGGTTGCAAAATTGTATTAGTTTAAAAATCGAGCGGAGTGACAATGGCAGCGTACGGCCTAGGCGCGGATGGCTGATCCGCTGCGAGATGTGGCACCCGTGACATTTGATCGCGCGACTTGTCGATGAAGTAAGGAGATCGAGTAGCGCAATGCGCTGCGGCCGTATTTGGCAGGCGGGCAGCGTCCGCACACCGCCGCGTGTCACAATGGCGTGGATTATGAGCTGCGTTGCGATATGGCATGTTGCAAGTCCGGGCGGCGGTCCAAGCGCCTCCGCCGAAATAATCCCGTGTTGCAACGCGCGGACTGCGGAACGGGCGCCACTCCAGAGCCCGTTGCGCAAACGCACTACCGCACGCAATTGGCCAATTGCGCACCATCTCCGAGTGGTCGACGCGCGACGTTTACGAAACGAACGATACCGTTCGATGACCCGCGCGCGTCTATTACGTGACGATTGTGTAATGAATGAAAGAAAGCGGCCGGAATGCGTGCGCAAAAAGTATCCAAAATCTCGTCGAATTCCGTCTCGAATCGTTGCAATTACACCGTTACGCGATGTCGTGTTAAATCCGGTGAGCGGTCGACTTTCTAACGCGGGGTCGGTGTACGCGGCGGCGTGTCGCAACAATTTCTCCGAGCGCCCGTCGCGAACGAAGAAAGCGCGACCTCAGCGGCGTTTTGCAATCGCACGGCCGCACCGCCGCTGCCGCTGGAGAAAGACATGCCAGCCCTCGTAGAAAGCGTACGTCGACCCGCGGTGCCCGCCTAACCGCAAGGAGAGGCTTGCAACACTTGTGCTAACAAGATTCCTGCTGACTCCTGCGACCGCAGCAGCACGAGTCGCTTGCCATAACAGTGGAGTTCCGCGTGTGCGCGATTGGGCAAGTGAGCCCGGCGTTACGCAAGTCGCGATAAAGCGCGACGCATGTCACACTCGTGAAACACTTCCGTTCATTGACTCCTTCCCGATATAACCGCGTTGTCCGTTTCGAAACACTTTCGCCGGCTGACATAGCACACGTGTGAGGACACTAAGATACCGAAAAGAATACGACTTGTATCTGAACCCTTCATCTTCAAGGGCCATTTGTTAGACACGCTCGACACATATTCGAAAACCCGGCGCCGTAGACCCAGGCCTAACGACCCGAATGTCATAATTAGCCGCGTTTCGCTCATGTCTAATTTAAACCAAGGAATTCTGTCTTGCAGGATATTACACGAAGAATCAACGGGTAACCGGCTCACTAGCACGTTTGCGTATTCACTTTCATAACTCGTTGTTACGTTTTAAACCGACTTTTCCAAGTGTTGGGAAACGTGCGAGTAAAAAGCTGGTGCTCCCACATCGCGGACGAGTAATCATCGTCATTACACCACTATTACGTGTACAAAGAAAAAAATAAGATTATCGTGCGACAGGCTGTGATTAGTTACGACGATAGCTTTCACGCTAACGATGACACGTAACTAGTAAGTGCACAAAAAGTAATGTCTCGCTGCGCGTAGAACGCGAGTGAGCTGCAATCATGTGCGAGAGGACACCTGGCGACAGGTGCGCGTGGCTCGGAGGCTGTCTAACGAGTACCAGCACAGCGCCATAAAGGGCAGCTGTTCCATGTACGTCGCCCGACAGATGCGGTCTAGATCGCTCGATAAGTAAAAAGAGCAAATCCGCATCCGTATGCGTCCGCGCAGCTTCCGCCGCACGCAGCCGGAATCAACGATTGTTTCACTCGCAGGCGTTTCCTCGTCATTATTGTGAGTCGGAAGTGCTAAAGGTGCGAGATGAATGCTCACCCGCACACATCGTCAATACAATATAGGTTAGAGCAGTTGGCACATCGTAAGGGTTGCGATACAGGCAATGGAAATTAGAACGACGATTAATCATGAAAGCTATGCCCGCTGGTCGGACGACGCAAGAGCTTGCGATATGTAGCGAGCGGAGTAGAGTATTGCGAACTGGCGAGGCAATGCCGACCATTAGGTACTGAAACTGTTGGTTAACTATCTATTGGATCTGGCGAGTGGCGCAAATGTATGGAAAAATTGAACGAGACAATGCTTCGCTGACGTTACGGCTGATTTATATGCGACGAGTAGAGCATCCTAAAACCTTTGGTAACCCGAGGTTTTGTAAGAGCGTCGCTTAGGCTCAGAATGTTTCGCATAGTTATCGCAATGTATTAAACGGCTGGTCCTTACGCTCCATTTCATAATGTAGTTTGCACAACAGTCGAAACAAGCGCGCGTTTGTCTCTCGAACACGCCGACTGACTTGTTCCAACTAACTTGTTACTAACGGTACACTCATTACATTTACAAAAACTACTCAATATATGGAATTAACATAGTTCTGCCGATGCGAAACAGAAACAACGAAATGTAATCAAGAGTGAATAATAAACAAAATGATAATGAAACTTCAAACATTAATATGGGCACGAGGCGGTATGGTATGGCGACATTTTGACACCAATAAAACCGTTTTAACATTTCATATAAAGACAATAAACACAATGTAATCGTACATAAGTACGAAGCAGGAATGAATGACGCAGGATGATTTCGAAAACGCGAAATAAGCGATGTTGCGATTTCGCCTTGTGAAATACATTTACTTCGTGATTGCAGAAACGCGTGGGACGACAAATGGGATTAATCTCAGTCGATTCCTAACTATTACCTGTCCTATTATGAAGTAAGAATACATTTTTGTACTTGACACTACATAATTAAATTATTTCCAACAAAACTAAGAGGAAAATCTTTCATCGATACTGATTTATGATCGTCTCAATTTGATATTGCATTCACTGTCTTCGGGGCCGAGTATAAGGTATAAAATGAGGTGACGACATCGCTAGTACCGTTTATCGCGATTTTTATCAGCATTTCACTCATATCTTATCACGAGAATAAACCTTAAAATTTTCACCACTTGTTTATTTGTTTAGTTGGCAACGTGAGTGATAAGCAAATATTTTGTAATCTAATGAGTGAACTGTTTGTTAAGTTACACAATTTGAACTTATTTATTGGTCGGCCGTTGCGAAAATGTGTTACATATAACATGCAGTTATTGTGATGCCATTGGTATGGAAATGAGTTGCGTTGCGTCGCACACGATGCACCCGGCTCGTGGATCACACGAGCTAAGCTTCGACTTTGTGTAGGAGTTCTGAGAATACCCGATCACGTCATTTGAATTTCGAATCGATGGAAACAGCCATTACTCGCCATCAACGTCAAATAAAAAAAGAACTTGTTTGCAAACAGAATTACTCTCGGCTCCGGTACCGCTAGGCCTCTCGGCGAGTGCTTACATACCGCGATTATTATCTGAACTCCATCGAGTAGGAACAATGGCTACAGTACTGGGGTCCGTACGACCCCAATGACGACGCAGGTTCTGTCGGCTCGCCGCGATAACACACGCAAAACCATTTACTACATTCCCGTACAACTCGAACAGAACTAATCGCCGCGCCCGACATACATCACTACATGTGCTATAAGTTTACATGTTTTATGCAAGCAAACCCAGCAATGTACTGGTTATTCATTAAATTACTTGTCATGAATGTAGAACAAAGGTTGTGCTCGTACTCGTTCCAGATTATAAACGCTTTGATACAACAACAAAAGTGCGGTTAAACGTGTGCTCGACGTAAACAATACAAGGAAATTGTATACCGAATATACGCAAACGTTGATGAAAATTGTTTTGGTCCAAAGTTTGTAAATAAATACTTATCTCTGCGGGATAAACATCGCGAGAGGAGAACTCGTTTCTACCGTTAAGCATTGCTGAAAACGACGCGTAAACATCGCTAATGTGAACCACTCGAGAACGGGTTTCCATTTATTGATTATCGAGAAAAGGTGCGATGCTGAATGACAATTTAAAACTATCTCTGCTTACTACAAAATATTCTCACACATCGAGTAAGAGTACTTAGGGCTGTACGATGAAGAATTCCAAACACCGTACGATTGTGTGAATCGAGAACGTGGATCGAATACGCTGCGTTCGAGTGATCGTGGTTGATAAATAAACAGGCTTCTAGGATTCGCGGACAATGCCCTTTGTGTTTTCGTACTTATTGGAAGATGGTTCCAATATGAAGTTAGCAAGCCGCAGAGCAATAATATATCAGGTTTACAGCTACGGTTCGAATGTGGCACGCCAAACAGCGGTACTTTCTGATTGGTACGCTGTTCGCCTCAGCGAAATGGTACTAGGCCGAAGAAAGTATTTCCAGCGAAATGATATCGTCATAGATAACCCCCGGAATAAATGACTAATGCTTCGGTGCTACCAATATTATTTTTAAGAGTGTTATAGTTTAATTAACAACGAATATAAATCAAAACAGAAAATTCCAACATGCTTTAGCAGCAGCAAAAGCAGGTGTTTACTTCTGGTGTTAAATAAGCAAAAAAACGAATGAGGCTCACAGATATATTTTTTGTTACACTCCGAGGTACATCGAACTATGAGATCATATAAGGATCAACGCTCCCTCGAATATCGAAGAAGCAATGATCAACAACATTAAATTAAAATGGCCGGACTATTCGGGCGTTCACCCCGCGGTTACTTTTTTCTAGACGCAATGATGTAACTTGGAAAGTGCGGAAATGGTAATTTCTAAACTCCAACAGAATTACACGAAGACTTATTATATCACTATGGCGGGCATCTCGTTCGCGGATGCACCGCAGAGCGGGGGGAGGTCACTGAACTTGCGAAACTTCACCTGTCCTATCCGAGGGGAGCGAAACAAAGCCGCCTGATGTAACCGAAGAAAGTGCGGAAATGTATTCAATTAATGAAAAATCGTAAGCTCAACTAGCGGCGGTTGCATCGGAAGCGTCAGTTAGATAAAACGATTCCGATTTGGAAATTGGAACTGGTCGCATTCCGAATTCACATTAGATGCGGTGCGATGGTCGCTTGCACAATGTTGGCGGCGCAGCGGAAGAGAGTGCGGCGAAACGGCACACGCCGGTGATGCAATAAAGAAAGTGCGGAACTGAAGTAGGTTTTCTAACGCGGTGAATGTACTCTAACCATTAGCATTTTATCATTCGCGTCCGCAGGCTGCGCGGCCGAGGCTCGCGGCCGTCGACCTCGGGTGATGTCAGAGGAGCCGATGTGTTATTCGCGATCCGCAACACTTCTCATATAATGTATAATACCTTCGGGATGGAAAATTACGATGCGAAATCACGAGCCTACATCGAGGAGGTTACACAGAGCGTTACATCAAACTCTTGCTGTATTGGAGCCTGCAATGAGTTAAGTAACGAGTGTTGTCACACTTGTTTGTTGCAATTACAGAGCTGACGTAATGCGTGCACTGTGCAACGAAGGAAACATTATTTACAACTTAGATGGAACATTTCTACATATGCATGAACTATTGAAACATTGTCGACTTACAGAAAATCCGCAAGAAGGTCTTGAAAAATGCAAAACTTTATAACAAAGCACATGCGAAACAGCGACGCTTGCAAAAACATAAGTAACCTACTTAAGTTAACACTGACATGAATAATTGGCAAAAAATATGTTAAAAAGCGATATGTCAAGTTCAGTGGGCGCGAGGCCGATGCGCGAGCGCAAGCGCTGGCAGAGAGAGGGGGAGGTGCGGGCCGGGGAGGGGGGCGTTCGCCGGTGACAATGAATGGCAAAGCACCGTTGTACTTGACCCAGTATTCCGGCCGTCACGCCCGCGGTGCAGCGCTGACGTTCGATTGATGACATGCGTGAGACACGACCACAGCCACTAACAAACGCTACCATTTCTCACATTAGCACTATAATTAACCAGTGTGTAGCGCAGCGATGGTTTTATGATAAGCCCGACATTGGCGCACTGACCCACTTGGCACCGGCCGTCAGATTTCTTTACGTCAATCAAAGAATATTTCCATCTAGCCGCAGTCATTAGCCGAACAGCTCGATCGCCTGCGATGATGTCACACTTTTGGAACGTGCATATTAGTTCAACAATTGAATCATTCCACTAACGATATTATTAAGAATTCTATCTCGACACGTTTAGGGCGCTGAACATAACAGCCGATGTCGAAACGCATACAAAGTATCTCGCAAGCGGTTTCCGATATACATTTGTTAGCGGCTAGATATGTACCCGAGTATATGTGCCATTGCGCAAGGTCGCCAGCGCACCTGCGTGCGCGCCGGTCACTGCAGCGACCGTTGCAGCTCCCACGACATAGGTACTAATGAATTATTAATTAACTCCAGAAACTTAAAGGGTAAATTAAGGAATTCGGTGTCATCAGCACCTGCTAATTGACCTTTTGCATAAGAAGGGCAGAAGCGACTTATATCATAATATTTGAAAGCCTCATATAGTAGAGTAGAAGTGACAAAATGTACCGGCAAGCGTTTGCAGCGCTGTCGGCGGTGCGGGCGTCAGGCGCTCGGCAAGCGCACTCGTAATCATCCAAGTGGGTTAAGGTTCCATCAAGGATTTATTGCGGCAAGTCTCCGCTCCAAAACGCCGAGCGTTGGTTACTATGAGCTAACTGCACGCCGGTTCCGCTGCATTTGTCCATTACAACCTTTTGTTATTCCGCAGTTTTAATGTTCGTTCTCAATTAACGTCGACGCTCAGTCTGTCAATGTCTGGATGATGAACAAGGGCAATTTTTTCACAAACCCACTATGTATTTGAAATTCATTCGGAATAGTGTTCCATTTCATTCACCTGTCACAGACAGTTACAACGGCCAGACACAAAGAGGACCTGGACATCTTTTGTTTAATTAGTGTCGGACAAACAAAAGTAACTTGATCGTTAGGGACGCCCTTTGTGTTAGCACTTAGAGAGCGTAACTGTAGGAATAATGAAAACGTCCTTTGAGAGGCTTTTGAAACTCCAACTGTGGTACAATGAGCGCAAAACAAACAGGTTAATAAGTTTCAAAACGATCCAGATGTATTACAAAATTTCAAAAGCGGTAGCACACAAATGTTTAGCAACTGCATGGTCGATTCTTTCGCAACTCGGATCGCAGCGTCCGGACCACTCGATTAATTGTTCCTATCCTACAACATCGAACATTCCAACTCTTTTGTTTCATAAACAACAACCATTGTAGTTCACTTAAGGGTACTTAAGCTTTGAAATTATTGTAAAATACTTTTAAACTGCTTGGACATATTGTAAGCCATGGTATATGGTCGCCCTTCTGATTTCAAAAGGTTTATTATTTTAGTGAATGGACAAGCGTTTGGTGTTTGCAATTAAGCGTACCCTTAGTTATGTGAGAAGTCGACCTCGTATTTAGTAAAGTAACTTGGATTTATAACATCTCTCTAAATCGGTTAGCAATTATTGAGCAAACGGTAGACCTCGAAATTCGCAGGCCTATAAATGGTGTTTATACGGCAAGGCACCGTTTAATTTGTTCCACTATTGCGCTTCTATTTGGTTCAAATATCCCCAAGCAACTTTATAGTTATTCATGATTTCATGAATATAAAATAAAAGATATATTTTTTAAGTAATGACATCTGCATACTTTTGCAAAGTCAGAGTGAATAAGAATTTTATGATTGATCACGGAATTTTAAATAAGCATTAGATTCACAATGGTACAGGAGTAGA
Organism: Helicoverpa zea x Helicoverpa armigera; assembly: GCA_033682625.1. NCBI lineage: Eukaryota > Metazoa > Arthropoda > Insecta > Lepidoptera > Noctuidae > Helicoverpa > Helicoverpa zea x Helicoverpa armigera. The sequence goes on from JAWIIS010000028.1 coordinate 10,480,917, forward strand.
GATCGGTGCGCGGGCGGCACCGGCAGATGTGCGCACGCATTGTGTCCGTAACAAAGGCAGGTAGAAACCTAAAGGACGTTATCGTGCCATGTGCAGCGTGTCACTTTTTCATATCAATATATGTTTTACGTAAAAATCTAAAAAAAACATTAATCTGACCCAACAGATGGCCGCGCACATGTCCATACGAAAAATCGGAATGCGAGATTAAAGACCACAGACAACGAAATTAATCATGAAACATGTACGGCATCGTATTACCACTTTTACACAGAACTACTCGAAATGTAATTTCGGCGCCAATCGCGAGCGCTTTGTTTTGCTGCGTAACTATATTAAATTAATTACGATGGTTTCCCTTTGTTACAAAAGAGAGAAACGAATCGAATCCCAGTTATCAAAATTAATAACGGCAAAACCAATTTACTCTGATCGCGTAATATCCTGTCCGGCGCATTTATTGAGCTCCGCAGAGTTTTCATTGAAATTGTTTTCCGTGCAAATGTTGGAAACCATTATGTCTAGCATCTGCCGCAGTCTGGTTCACCTCAAAAACAAAACCTAGTTATGAAAAGACCAACAAAGGGGATTTTCAATACTTTGAAGAAAGGAACGTTCGAAAAAACGGCAAATATTGACCTCGCGGCAGATGTCGAAAGCCAAACTTGGTGCTGGCTGTAAGTGCATTTGAATAAACATCGCCTCTCGATAGTAACTAAACTCTGTTGACCTTCCGTTGTATCGAATATCGGGCCGTGTGCATGCATTTCAACAGATAGAGTTGTCATCACGTGTCCAAACACACCGCTTTACGGACTTCCATTGTTTCTTTTGATACAGTTCTATTACACAGTAAAGCTGATACCTCGCGTGGCAACAAAAAAGAAGCTTAACCTGTGATTAATTGCTTTTTTAATGATACCAAGCGTAAGCCGGCGAACCATGAAAGATCTCGGACCCCACTAGCTAAATAAGGTATACCAAATATAGATGCAGAACTATGAAGACGAAAAATTGCTGGCTTTTAAAGCCCTTTACGAGATCTCAGATTCTTTGAGTTATACTCTTCATCTTAAGACAGAGCAATTGCGACCCTGTTATTAATTCTTGAGGACCCTTTTGAAATGACAGGTTCGGGAGAAAAGTAATTCATTATTGTCTGTGCGGAATGCGAATATCGAACACGTGCGTGCAGGTAAGATTCTCCTTACATGTGCAATTCATTGTTCAGTCCAAAAAGGTGTTTTCTTAGTGTTGAATAGGACGAATCTTTGCACAATGGTCGGTAGTTTTCTGTCGTCCCATCATCGATTCAGCGAAGATATGGAACGAATAAATCATGCGTAGGAGAGTAGTATAATGGCCGTATTTGTTTACTGGAACATCTGTTCGAGTCGGATCGTGACGAGGGTATAGAATTGGCAAACTGCACAAAAACTGCGCATTGTAACGTCGCGCGGCCAATTGTTGGAAGATTAACCCGATACGAACGACAACAATACAGTTTGGAACACCTTGAGCTTTTTTCTCCAAAATCCTGAATGAACGTCAAGGCACTGATCTTGCCGTAAGGTTGTGTTACACCGAACGCGGAGCACATTGCGGCATACCGCGACCTTACCACGTTATCTGCCCCTGATAACAGATTGCTGTGACCTCTAAAATGATTAGGTGTCTTGAAGATAACACTGAAGTACAATGACCGTGTCACATATATTCATTTAATAGCCAGTGCTGTACAGTACCGTTTCCCATGGTACTTGAATTATTTTTTCATCATTAGGGGAGCGTATGCGCATGAGTTTGATTCTCAAGCACTCTCGACTGCCGGATGTAACGGGACCGGAAACGGACTTTAAATAAAATAGAACTGCACAATTTACACGGCAGATGGCCGACATTGTATCAAGAGACAAAAGAAAAAGTCGAGAGTATTAAAAATAAGTGTTCACCGTCCGGCCACATGGCAAAGGTATATTAACTTAATTATCTTACAGCCGACGATGCTCCGGGGATTTTAAATTGGATGCCTAGTTAGACTCGCAATGGATGCGCTGTAATTACGGACGCTGCAATTTTATGCAATTTTTTGACATTAATAAATTATAAAGAACTCTTATGTTTTATAATTACATCATAAATTATTATCTTTATCAATAGTAATGTTAGCGAGTCAACTCGCGACATTGTAAAATTATGTGCGCAGTTGTATTTACATAGAAGCTATTTGCGGACTTCAAATATCTTGTTTGGGGCTTTATACATAGTGTTAGTCATTTACACAGTGTTAAATAAATTAAAATGGTTACAGTATCATCATGATACATCAGATAGTAAGTAGCAACTGTTATAGGAAAACAATCATCGTACGATTTTATTCCGAGAATTAACGAACTACTAAGATGAAGTAATATACAATCTTTTCGTGAAATCTAGTAGCCAATACGAAGCAATATTGCATAAGAACGTGATGTTCACACGCGCAAAAACTGATACATCTTCAAAATATGTCGTATCGCGTATGTCACACGTACGAGTAGGCGTTTATACGCACGTTCAAATTAGCACAGGTAAAATATAACGTATTTTATAAAGCGATAAAAGATTACACGTACAAAATTCAGGGCAAGATACGTTACGATTTAAATTTGAATAGTGTTCTCTCGTTCCTGGTTGGGCGGCATGGCCGAATGGAAGGCGGAAGAGTGGCGCTTGCGCAACTGACATTGAATCGAGGCAGTCTTCGGCCCGAGGCCACCCGCCCGATTTGTGTACTACTATATGTAGTTTAACGATCATTTAATCACCGCTTTATGATTTTGTACCGACAGAAAAATTTCCTTGTTTATTCACTTTAATGCGAATTAGAGGGATGCGTAAGAGGAAAACCGCACGTTGCATACTATAAACATTTCCATTATACGAAAGAGTTCTTGGTAACAGGATGTGATGTATAACAACACGTTCTCTCGCACGCGGAAATCTTACACGAGAGTATTTATCATGAGAGCGATACGTTTCGTTTGTTTTGATGTGTGTTTTCCGCCATCCTGTTCATAATTACTGGCGTGTCGTCACCGCCCCTGTTTACCTCCGACATAGAACGTGAACGATACTAAACAGTGATGTAAAAAAACTTTGCCAACGCGTCATCCGTAAACAAGCCAACTTTTCAATGAATGTTGCAATAAAGTACTCTCCTACGTCATCTAAAGTAACGAATTCGCAAGTGTGGGTGCTAATTTCAACAGACGGCGGCGGAGGTAAAGTCACCGTCACGTGTCATTCACCAGCGAGAAGGTGAATAAAGTCAATCATGATAAACCTTCTAGAGACTAACTAGCCGATACGACGACGAGAGACGTTTATTCAATGAACGACAAAGTAATATCTTTGGATAGATAATTGAGCAAACATGACGAGTACAAGGCGATCCCATGCGTGTGCAGTTGAGGAGTGGCAGTGAATGTGCGGCGAGTGGCGTGCGCGGTGCATCGCAGGCGCATCGCGCGGTGTGGCAAGCGGCGGCGGCCGTGTGCGGGGTCCGCGCGTCCTTGGCCACGGCTCCACCACGCCGACACAACGGGCCGGCCGGCCGCTGTGCGACCGTGCGCGACCGCTTCCGCGTACCGCTTACGTCACAACACTCACGGCAAATAAACACTATTGGAATCCATACAATTACGCATCTAATCGATAGCACGCGCCGAGTAATCATTAGGTGCGTCACTACACAGAATCCCACTCGCGGGGTAATTTTGCCGCTCTGACGTCAATGCTACGTAGCCTCGTAGCGGTTGCTACGGGTCACGTGCTACGGCCTATAAACCCCCGCAACCCTCGCGTGGGAAGGTCGCTACTTCAAAAATGTTTAGCCGAATAACTGGGTGGGCGCTCACGTTTCTATCAATTCAAAACAATTTTCTTCGAGGGATTTGATGAATTTTATACAGTTACGTGATGTTTATAAATTGTTTATTAGCCTGCTTACGTCAATGCAAAGATACATCGTTTAGAAGAGAAATTATTTTAGTTAAGTACTAATAGCATATGTTACAGAGCTATTGATAAAATGAGTTCAACAAATGAAAGGTTTGATTGACACAATCAGTCGCAAGGCAAACGCGTTCATCGTGCAAGCGCGTGAAGGGGTGAACTGGTGCACGTGAACTAAATGTGTTGTGATCCTACTCGGTTACATCAGAGCGTTGCGAATGTGTGTGGCGGACGCTAACTGCGCAAATTGTCGCGAAATCTGTACAAACATATCGATTGTACAAAGAAAAACAAGAGTGGGTACAATAGCGACGGCACTCGCTAATGACGCCAATGTTATTGTCGTACGTTTATATACGACGATGACTTCATGTCGATAGGGGATCATCACTCCGACAATGTCACGACCCGCTCGCGGCGACCGATGTAAATTACACTTTAATATTAATGATATAAGATCCGGAATCACTTCGAAGTGGCCCCAAATCATTCTACTCGAGTTTGATGACACGACGACACACGGCGTCCAATCAATTGTTTTAAATTACTTACTTCGACTTAATAATGTTTCTTTTAATAAATAGATTTCAACAAAGAACATAGTAAATTAATTTGTTTAACCTCGCGATAACAAAGGTTAGGTCGAGATATCAAAATAACACTGATCTAAAAGTATAAAATATACTTTTGCAATAATTGATTCGGCATTGTATCCCAATATGCATGTGCAATTATAATTTATATCTTTAAAGTGTCAATAAAATCAAAGCTCCATTTTGTCGAGCAACAATCAAATGCAAATTTGAAAATTACGTAAGCTAAAAATCACAGTATTGTTTGTCGCGTTCGGTTACACAATGAGTGACCGCGAACTGAGGTCGGATACGTTCTCATATTTATTATACGTATTCTTCAATCTCGACCGCGGCGCGCAGCGAGGCCAGAAACACGAAAAGAGTACCGTTTCGCAACGCAACTCATTTCAATGTCATTGTAAACGATCCCGATAACTGAACACTATTGCCCATTCGAACACATGTACTAAATTAAACTTTATGCTATATGCATCAGCTTGTCATCTTAGTATTCTTCAATATTGCATTATATTCTTAAAGTTCATTTTTAAAAGTTATTCGTGTATAAACAAAACAGATTTATACAATAAACACGTTATAAATAATCTCCCAATGCCAAGAGTGGCGCAATTACACACTGAACTCATGAGCTCTTGTTAGCAGTTCGCTAACAACCCCAGCATCTCTTACGTGGAGAGAAACGTAAAAAAGTTCCATTACGAGACTGTGACGTCAGAGGACTTAAATGTTACGAAGGTGACGTAGAGAAAGAATCCTTATAAAATGGAAAAGTTATACATTTTTGGTGGCATAGTCACGTGTAAAGTTTTGGCAAGTTAGTGTGCGGGAGGTGTTGTAATGCCGCTGGTGTGTGCAACGCCACGGCTGCGCTTGCGTCATTTCCTCTTGTTGACCGTGAACCGAGTTACGTCAGCGTCAGAGTTTCGGAACGAGATTAGGATGCTCCTATACTTCGTATCTATGGAGCGATCGCCCGGACGCTCCCACTACACTTTTATAATTAGAAGCGAACTGTACTTCAAGTAATTCTAGACAGCTATTAAACAAACGTCGGTAGTTATTAACGTTAGCAATGGACACGTGCTTGTAGAACAAGATAAACTAGTAAACGACGGCATTTAGGGGAATTTGTGAGTGACATCATGTACAACTAATTAAGTGCCATACCGATTAGTTTATCTAGGCGAGCATCATTAGTATGCCACTGGAATTGTGTAAACGATAAACGGAGGAAGTTCTGTAACAAAATTAAAATAAGGAAAATGCTCAGAATTCGTGCCAAAAGGAAAATAGATTTGTTTACACAATATTCTTCCAGAGTATTCGTGTAATATTAATAGATTAACTTATTTAAGAATGAATACGTCTGCGTCAGTGTCTAATGGTTCGACTAGTACTAATAGGTAATCAATGACGGAATAATTCGATTAACGAACTGAGAATTAAGTTATAAGTGACCCCAATGACGCTGCTACTAAAAACGGTAATTTTAATTTATAATGTCGAGGTTAATGTATCAAAAATCGTGCCACTGCAACAAAACAGGAAGCCCGTAGGACAGGCGCCCGTGACTGTACTGCTAATAGCTATAATGACTATTGTTTTAAAACATAACGCACTTTTAATATTACCTACTAGCATCGATCGTGCAGCAGTAAGTTTGAAAGCTCATATTTAGGTGAAAAACAAACATGAAAGACGAGAAGGAAATAAAAATGTATAAACAAGCGCGCATCGGCGGACGGTCGAGTATTTTTAGTGGGAGACGCATCACAACTGCAGATTGAGGGTTAATCGTAATTCTGGCCACCGCCAGACCGGTTTGGACTTACTTTTTATTCAGACGCTTGCAACGCGAGGTAAACGCTCGCAACACAGAGAAATTGGCAAAAGGAATAAATCACTAGCTTGTCAACTTATTCGCCGGTAAACATGGCAACGGAAAGGTTGTGAACTTACAAATAACAGGGGATTATTTTAGGAAAGCGTGGGTCGTTTTACGCGAAGGTCGAATATTTGTAAGGACATAATATTTCCCAGTGTATGTTTGGCTCGGCGCCCCCGCTTTTAAATATTTTGCGCACCAACCCAACAACGACGATGTGGGTGGCGAACAAATGATACTGGATTAAAAATAAGGAGCTCCGAAATTGCTAACGCCTCCGTATTAAGTTTAATAGAACGAGCTTCATTTTATTTTTGTATAGGATCGTCGTAAAACGTGTATGTATCACGAGATCTACCCACGCGCCGAGGAGTCAATGTATGACAAAAAATGAAAACAAAAACACACAAAAACTGCCAGCAAGCGCACTACAAGTCTCATGGCTCGCTAAATTGACTGTCGCCTGCAGAATATCGAAAGTTGTTGAACTTTGAAGCGAAACAGGAAAAAGCTGACAGTGAGGGGCAAGAACATCTCGGAAGATTTACGATAGTATATCGGTAGCCGGGGTCAGTCGCCTGCATCTCACTTCAGCAGGAACTCGTAAGCGCCTATGTTTTTTCCTCTTCCAAGTAAGTTATGTTCGCTTTCTCTCGATCACCGTTTAATATTTTTATTATTGCGGACTCGTTTCCTTTGCATGCACAAGTAGGCCCCGGTGCTCGCACCATGTCGTGGTGTTGTTTTTATTTTTGTTCGTGCGTTGGCGAGTGTAAAAGGACTCCGGCAATTAATGCACCTTCAGGTTTTGTACGTTTTTTGTAGCGCAACTCGATGTTATACAGTCGCCTGCCAGAAGAATAGCAAGCTGGAATTTATGTATATTATTATTAGAGCTCACTAATCTTAGCCAGTCCCAACTTTGTATAAATGGACTGTATTTCTTAATTTATGACTCGACATAAATCTTTACAAACACGGCTAAAATTATCACTTATTTACCAAGACCCTAATAGGTGCACTCACCTATTTATAGTAGGTATCCATGGTGTTTAAATTTAGGAGCCATTTTAGGGTAAGTATATTTAGCTGCGTAGGGTGCGAGGCTAGTGACCCGATAGAAATTTCCTATGATTCATCCCTGCACCCTCTATTGTTACCCTTACATTTTTAACTTCCCTCTTAGATGACGTCATTGAGTGCACCGCTTTTTTTGCTTGAAATTCATCATCGCTGTCGCTGTGATTCATTGCTATGACGAGTTTTATTTTTATGATAACAAAGAGGAGAGTGTATTTAAAATTCCACATCCATTTACTGAAAATTGCAAAAGCTATGTGCAGTATTGAGGCACATTCTTGAAGTGAACAGGTTCAACAACCTCGTTGCCGTATTGTACCGATAACATGTTATCGTTTAGGGTGACGCTTTTGTTGGAACAAAAGCATTAATTGTGTATCAATGTATTTACTTTTTGAAATACAAAATGGATTTCGCAAAACTCATCACTTTGAAAATAACAATAGTGTGATCTGGTAATGGTTATGTGGTTGTATCTGTGTTGTGTTTACGCTGGATGATTTCGGCGGTCAGCGACCTTCGCGACGCGGATAGCGACGGTGGCTGCGACGCCTCCAAAACGACGTAACACACGGCCCGAGCAGGTTTTAAATGCACAATAAAAAATATGTGCAGCGCGGAATAAAATCCCCCGCTTTAGAACAACTCCACTCTCCAGTGACTTACAGAGGTTTGTTGCTACCTCGTTAAAAACTAATCTCACTCGTATGGAACGGGACGGAACGAGGGAAAATTGAAAATACAGGCTGGCGCGTGTGGCGACGGTCAGTGATTCCTCCTTCGACATAACTTTGTTCTCCCTGAGCGGTCATGTACGACGGTATTCAAGAGAGGGCGCAATTATACTGTCTCGTCCCTGTTTAGTTGCTGGCACGTGCATATTTTTTGCCTCTAGTGCGAAGTGAATGCACCCATCTCTTGCAAGGAGCGGTCGCGTGCGCCCGACCACCGTGAAACTTTTTGCAGAACTTTTTAATGGACGTGCCCGTGCCTTATGCTCCCGCCTGAGAAGGTTAAGTCAGTTCAAGTCGGCTTTATCCGGCGTTCACCTCTCTGGAGTCACGACCGCCGTGACTCATCCGGTGATATCATGACATGACACCACCGTTGTTTTCCATGAGATATGTGGAAGGCGAGCTAGATCACTCACAGAAATGGAACGCCATTTTACTTTGAAATTAATTGAGAACAAGGTGCTCGAGCGGAAACAGAGCCCGAAATGGGATGTTGTAGAGTTGGTCAATGTCAAATTCATTTGCATTGTCCTTGACATTGAACGATGCTAGTTTGCTTGACTATCATGCTTTGTTCTTGAGGAGAAAACGTGTAGGTCAGCACAGTTTGTAATATGCATATTTGAAAATGATTTATGTTAGTTGATCTGTGGCACAGTATAATTTAAATATAGGTTGTGCAGATGTAGGCAAACGGAGCGTGTCACAACACACGGGCGTCGTATCGGCGGATAAGTGCGCGGTTACGCAAATCCGCAGATATGTCGGCGCTGCGCGGGCGCGCCGCTTGCACAAGGTTTCGCAGACCTTTGTTTTACGCAACCGGATCGATTTAATAGCTAGTCGTGCGTTTTCTCAGCTGTGTACCCGATAGCAAAATTAACGACGCCGAATTGAGAAATTGTACAAAATTATTCTAATAGTGACAATAGGATATACGTAGTGCTATTAACAAAGAAATTGTAACAAAAACTGGGAAGGAAGAGCAGTTCCGCCCTTTTGGTAACAATATAAACTTGTTGTATATGCCCCTGGTTTAGCAAGGTGTACGTCAACACCGATCCATCGTCGCTTTGAATTCTGACAATCGGATTTACTTTTGTATGGGTGACACCTATGTCCGGTAATTCATTATTGAGGACGTCGCTCACACATTATGTTCTGTCCTACAAGTAAGTAAAGGCGACTTTCGCTTGGGAGCATTGCACTATCGCCTGCGTCCGGTAGTCGCATCCGGTGTTTTCGTACCACCAAAAAAGGTGCGAACACGCGTTATTTATAGTCATGACGAATGCTTGCGTCGTCCTCGCCGATTCATTTATTTTCAGAATGAGGGAAATGTGTAGGCGTCTTAAACCCGAAAGCATTCCGGGTTTGATCACGATCGAGTGGTTTCTCGGAGGACCTTCCCAAGCCCGAGCCGGGCGAACGGGAATGCCTTGCTCATTCAAGGTGAACGATGAGTCACATTCCTAAGACTCGATGTGGCATCAGAATTTTTGAACCGCTGCAGTGGCATCAGTTCCGCACGATCGAGGAGGCGGCGTCGGCGGCGGCGTCGGCCACGCGACATTGGCACAGTTGCGCGCGACCTCACCACGCCGCGCGCGCTAGTCGCGATCGAGGCCGCGAATAAACGCCCCAAAACAAGAACCAACAGTGCGCTTGAATTCCGGCACGCCTGATTCACGCCGTACAAATTAGCACTCGATGCGCGCTCGTTTATCTAACACGAGTGGCCAGCGGCCACACCCGCGCGAAAAATACCAGTAGCGAGTGCCAACTACGCACTGCACAGTCAGACATTTAGTGAAATAAAAGGTCCGTTACGCAAACTAGACAATAATGGTAAAGTACAACTGCACCAAAAGTTATACAACTAGCGAAACTGACGTATGGTTATATTACTGAGCGCCCAGTATTATGCAAATACAGCGCTGTAATGTGGAGGTCTCTTGCACCACGAAGCTTTAGCAACTCTGTTTCAAAACGTTTTCAAAATAGTCAGCGTAGGCGCGCAGGTACACGCGCTGATCGACCGCGCTCGCGCTGCTGAGATATCGGCAACTACCTCGAGGCGTTATTTGGGTTGAGTTGCACATCTTTTTTATTGTACAGCGGTTGCGTGCCGGTGCAGTAATAACACGCATAGGTCGCAAATTAGATACAGATTTGGAAGGAAATGTTGTGAGGCGGTGGCCGGGCCGGCATGCGACGCAGCGGCGTCTGCCGGGTGGCGAGGCGGCCGTCTATCGCGGACCAATTTGGCACATCCGCCGGCTCTGGCCGCACCGTAAATATCCCGTCCCGTTAAACACGACAGACGTGCGAATTCACCAGCCAGCTATATTAGTGGTGAAACAAGAGTCGCCTTCGATTTATGATGTGTCTGTATCATCCAGTTAGGAAAGTTGCTATTGGCCAGATGTAACTCATCCATGTGGATTGTGGATATAAAGGCGTATCATGTAGACGGCAAATATGAACTTGCGTAATCGAATGCCTTTGGGTCGACATCATTGTTTGCTATACATTCGATCATCCGATCCATCTTCCGAGCACCGTGTTACGCAAAAAAAAAGTGACTAGTGTTTCTTTACCTGGAATCGTTCGACGAAGTTATTATATTTGCCGGAGCGATCGGGATGCTCCCGAACAATGAGCTTGGGACAATTTTTGTACCTGAAGTTATTTACAAAGGACCAAGATGTCGTTTGCCGACCGAAAATAGGCTCCGGGCTGTCTGGCGTTATGAGATTTAACTAATGCTATACAACAACACTTGCGAAACAAATTAGCTTTTTAGAGACTTCTTGCGGACAATGGCTATTTTCGTCACGTGAATATGTTTCCGCCTTGTATATCCTGTCGGCAATGCCAAAATTAAGAATGCATTATTCGTATAAAGGTAGTTTACAATCAAACATCCGGCTTTCTGTCGTCAGGTCCGTGATGTCACCAGCGAGCTGATTTATTTTGATACAACATTTGTCGTTGATGTTCTGTTATTATGATGGGTTGAAGACATCCTTCCTGGAAGTACGCTGATATTAATGACGTGTCGTCACAATAATTTGACGTGTGACGTAGAATGCGTGCGTGTTGTCGTAGGGCGTGAGGATCTCGCTACCTGCGCTATCGTGGCGACCTCGTTTTCCTCCCCCAAGGCCTGCGCCCGGATACACCGCCCGAGATTTCTCTTGATAGTTTCTAGTTACACACGAACATCTCATTTGTTATCTATTGTAGCATATGATAGTAGAGAAAGTTGAATCAACCCCAACAGATGTATCTGTTTGCATTTCAGTAACGCGTTGGCGGGCTTCGATGATACATATCTATTTTTCATTTTAATTTGATTCATGTTTATTTAGATGCTACCCTGTTTCCTGTATTTAGAGGTTTTTCTTTAATTCCTCTCATTTAAAATCTCTGCATTTTATTTTGTAATTTAAATCTCAAAGGAGAGCACAGAATTTGTTTTCATCTTTCAAAGGACAAGAAAAACTACGGGCGAGTGTTAAGAAAATCCACTTCAAAGCGTCAAAGAGAGTACGGAATCAATATTAATGTTCTTGTTTACCTTTGAGACGGGACGACGGCGGTATCGCGGGATGTTGATCGTGGCGTCCCGCCGGATGACTCGAATTTATAATCAGGGGTGCCTTTATATCGCACCGAGACGTGAGAACCGAGGTCGAAGGGCGGGACACTTGCTCAAGTTGCACCTTCACCGATACACTATTCTCACGATTGCAAACAACAGCTGGGGAATAGTGACCGCCGCGACATGTGCAATCATTAGAATTTATTAGGGGTGGACAAGGTCAGCTGCCCGATTATGTTAATAGGGGTTCGTTTGACCATCTGAACAATCAGATACTTTAAATTAGTATAAAGGATGTTGTCTGAGAAGAAGTGGCACACATGGTCATTAAGTGAACGAGACCCTCTGGTCACAGATTGCTAAAACAGCTGTCTACCTGCTTGACCTACACGCAAAGGTCCGTTATCATTAAGTAGAACAAAAAGCGATATTTCCGCTCCAACACCGGCACATGGCAAAACTGGAAACACATCTGCAATATCCTGCTTAATTTATATTAACGGTCAGACAAAACAGACGCCAGCGAGCCAGCGCGTCCCGTTTGCCCAATAACTAGAGTCTTTTGTACACGCCATGCCAGCGGACATTATCGACGCAATTGCAATTTTGCTATTCAATGAGTTATCTGTACGTTTTTGCCGAATTAACATTAAAACATTCCAGACGGTCGGTGCGGTAAAAGTTTATCTTTAGCTACTGTTTAGAGGTTCTGTGTAATAACCAAAAGTAAAACATTCCGGCTTTGAGAAGCAAGTTCGGAAAAGGCTTCTCAAGTCGCAGCGTACTCTGCTATTACGTAAAGGGTAAAGCAAAAGTTTTTACATTAGAGGTACGGTCGCGGTGCTTCCCGTTCCGCATTGCGAGCAGGCGCTTTTGACAACACTCGCTTTGATGACGCGACGCTGAAAAGAGTATTAAATTTTACCTTTTCCACTGTCTGTCTGTCCACTCAAAAGCGGACTGAATTAATACTGCTGCGCAAATACGCAGATAGAGTTCGTTTTATTCGTGTTTGGGGCTTATATTGCGTTTCGAACATGTCTGCGGCTGGGCGGTCACGTCAAAGGCATATTCGGATTCGCGACGTGAATGTCACTAGGGACGAGCCCAAAGGTCAGTGAAACCATCACGGCAAACTTTCAAGTTCGGGTGGGCGTACTGAATATTGTCTCAGAGAGGACGCGAAAGATAATCCAATACACAAAAGGTTGGCTGTTGCCCCCGATGTGGGATGAGGGGTCCGAGAGAATTATAACTACAATAGACGGGATTCTGACTTACACAAAACTTACGAATTTAATAAAAGGCTGGATGAAGTAGGTACAATAAAGTTTTTAGATGCTATCTGATCAAAATAAAAGATCTAATAAATGAATCTTATTAACAGGGCAAATACCGAGGGTAAGGATACGGGCAGGTGAATAGAATTCATTTGAAATCCTTTTGGAATGTGGTCGGTAAAATACGCGTTAGGGGTGCATAAAAAATATTTTCTTTTTCTTATGGTATTTCTCAGGATCACCTGATCGGATGAGGGCAGGTACCCGTATGATGATTAAGAATTACATAGGGGTCAAAAGGGGTGCCGTACTCGCAACGTTGAAACCACACGTTGCGGGCGGTGCGCAAGCGCATTGCCGCGGACCCTTGACCCGATTGCGGCGCGCGCAGTATTGTACGCAGCAATGACACCGTTCGCCTTGAGCCGCTAGCATTGCCGGAGATATTCGCAACAATGGAGGCCAGATAACATTTCAAAAGTTTGAAAATCCGCTGGTTCCTACCGGCCGCCGCGAGACCGGCGTAATTAATAAATGCGTTGAGTAATCCTATTGTACGATTGCTGTCCTTTTAAATTTTACAACTTTTTCAATAGTTGTTTTGAGTAAGCTTTATCGTGTTCGTCATACGGATGATTAAGCATAGACATGAGGTGTCTGAAACTTAAAGTAGAAGTGTTTGGCGCCAGTGGCGCAACGTGCCTGCAATATCTATGTACTTCAGTTTGTAGACAACGACTACTAACATTTGTAGTGCGACACATAGCGCATGAGAATCGTCATAATGAACGACTTGATAACAGTTTATAGCAGTAACACAAGGCGATTGACTCATGGAGGAAACGAGGCGCTACTTAAATACAAAGAGCATTTCCGTTTCCCTTCCGACCTTTTTATTAACTCATCTGTTTTCTCACGATCGATCTTTATAGTGGGCGTAGGCAGTAAAAAATACCGAGGAAGTTACCGATCGATCAATTTGAAGCGGGTCGATCGTCTTGATAACAGTTGCTATGGAAACGTTGCATCGGGCATTTTGTTTAGTTAGTGATAACATTTCGCGACTGACAATGTGGCCGACTAAACTGGCGTAAATATTTTCATGTACATTGGTTTACACAGTAAAGTTAAAGAAGACTCACCTTTGAGGATCGGCGAAGACAAATTTTCTCAGCTTAAGATCCCGCAAAACGATGCCTTGTTCGTGACACGCGGCCACTGTTTCTGCCATTTGTCTGAACAGTCTGCGAGCTTCGTGTTCCCTTAGCCGTTTCCTCGCCCTCACATATGAGTGGAGGTCGGAGTGCGACCGCGGGAATATTAGGTACACCCTCTTATCTCCGACTAGGACTTCGTGTATGGGGTTGACGTGCGGATGGCCATCAAGCCGATAGTGGGCTTGGAGTAAGCTGCTGCAGTCTCGTGACACCACCTAAAGGACAACGTTAACATTAACACACCGATTCCACAAACTAGTTTTGTGAAAAAACCCTAGTAATGATCTCTTAATGTGCAGTCGCTTTACGATTGTCGTTAGTATTGATTTGAAGGTGCTTTCCGGGAAAAAAATATACGTTTCCTCTAAATCCGGCCGACTCCTTGCATTATTCAATGAATGACGTATCGTTATTGGGGTCGTTGCTATTTTCCTTTATCGTTGACCTAGCTACCGTCGCGTGTCACCTCTCCTCTAGTTTATTGTTTAATCAATTCCAATGTCTAAGCGTAACTACGTTATATTTAGTGCTGCCTATTTTAAAGCGAATATTCGTTACCAGCAATATACAAGCAAACGAATATACTTAACTGATATGTTAAAAACATATGCGTCACTAAAATTCCCGTCCACGTTAAATTCAAAGGGGTCCTATTTCAAAGCGACCATGATTTAAAAGGGCTTAGTCTAATGTGAATAACGAGGTTGAAACATTTAGTGAATAGAGGCAAGCTAACCCTCCTTTTGCAAATCTAGCCCGGTCGACTTCAAACAGAATTCTTGGGTGACGACAAAGTAGAAATCAAACGAAACAGACAAGATAATTGTTGCAATAACATTTTTCAATAGCGAATAGGCAAGAGTTGTCGGCAACGGTAAGCTTTCTAGAACCGCTAGCGCGTCGACTACATGGAATGGTACAGTTATTTTGGAATGAGCGATTGCACCGATCCGTGTGTGCTTGTGAACACAGTGCTCAGTGCGATCGCTCACCAAATGTCAACGACATTGTGAACGCAAATTCCAAATCTGATTTCCCGACTCACGAATGATGAATCACGTCGCGTGCGTCAAACCATTTCTTTTTGGACTTGTGTACAGTATAAATAGTTTGTTGGTTATTTCAGCGTAGTCACCCTAGACACGACGTCGCTTTTTCGATTTCTATTAATGTTGGGCGTTGTACGAAAATAAAACATGACCCATTTGTGGACTATGTTTGCGAAAACACGAGGTACTGATAAGAATTCGCAATGTTGACACAACACTTGATAATATTTGACATCGAACGTATTTTACGGGAGCTAACCTACTTAGCTGTTATCAATATTTGTATAATCACAAGGTATGTATATCTATTGCAAAATATTTGTAAAACGCACTCAACAGCTATGTGGCTACATTCGGCTTTGACTCTCCCATTAGCGATAACCTAGCTCTAAATCAATCCAATTACAATGGCAAAGTACTCTATTCATAATATAAAGGAGCATATAGATGTATTTCCTGTTCTATTGTATCAATCTAAGTCAAGTTGTTTATGTTTAAGGAGCATAACAAATTCGCAAGCCTTCATCCGTTCTAGGCTAAATTACAATAGCAGATTACCGTACATACGGCGGCTGTCGCGATTGTTTGCAGATTGATTGCATTTACTCTTAAGATATGATTCGATCGGACTACTCAATTCTTGATACAGCTTATGTTTGCTAGACTCGTATTTATGGACCTGTTAAAGCAGCAATGAATAAGCGCTTCGCTGCTAATGCCACTCGTACTGTTATTCAGTGGGGGGGGCGAAAGGAGGGGGGCCTCTAGCCTCGCTATGACATTCGGCGATCGGCGCGTTATCAAATCGTCTATTTCACAATGTCAATGAGAAGGTCAAGCCTATTTTTGACTCGACCTGATGCGATCACATGTGACGTTACCATTAGAAGTATCAATAAAGGATGGTAATTTACGTTTTTTAAAAAACAAATACAGTGAGACGGTATCACACATGATGAATGTGAAACAAACGTGGCAGTCGTGTCGGCAATACTCGGTGTTGTAAATACGCTCGACGTTTAGCAACGATAACGTTGCCACACTATAACCTTGCCAAGTTCTCACGAGGGAAGTGCCTATTCTGTGCCTTGACAATACTCGTATAGGCCTTTGTTAGTACTCCTATGTATCCTGTATTGCCTAAAATTACTAGTAACCAGCCTAGGCTCAAAATTCGTTACGTAGAACGAGTTTTCAAACTAGTTTCTATGGCTTGAGTAGTGATTCACAAAAGCCAATAAGGATAAGCCAGTTCAAACTAAAAATGAATATGTTTGGAATGTTAGCTCCGCCTAATTATAAGTTGTGAGGCGCGCGCTAGCTCGACTAGTGTAATGCAACAATTAGCGTGTTGTTAGCGTTATAATTGCCGTTATTGTTAGGTTATCGATTGCGAAAGTCGACACATGACATTGTAAAAACGGCGATGGCTGTGGCCTACAAGTGCGATCGAGCAGCGCGCGGGGCCATGACATATAAACTATGACATCGGTTTTGAACAAGATGCTATGAACAATGCACGCGAGACTCGTGAAAAAACTACTATCGAACATTAATTAACGAATTATGTACTCAAAGCCGAGCCATTAGATAGAGTTAGGTACTAAAAGCCAGCCGTGATTAAGAAATACATACATGTTTATGATTCAAATGATCTTTTCTTGGGGTGATACTACATTTATTAATAACAAGGCTAATGTTTTTAGATACAATGTGATGAAATATATTGCTAAATAAAACTAGCTGTCAGAAGTCACTAATGGTTAAAATTGGTAAAGTTGACTAATTGAATTGAAGGGACACGACATGTGGGCATATTATTGAGTACTCGGCCTATCTCTACATGGGGTCCAATCCCGTGGGATAGTGAGAACCCTTTAATAAATATTTTGCTAGATATTGCCTTTGTGAGTAATTATACCAATATGATGTTTTGCGTTTGTTTGTATTTTCAAATATTATTCTTAAGCGAGGCCAGGACATGTTGTACGTGCTTCAAGTTTACAAAGGGGAGCAGGTGTTTTACAAACTGACTAACTAATTAGATTTGTGTACTAAGAGGTCGAACTACAAGAGATTACGCACTATATCAATCAAACAAAGCCACGCAACGCCTGATGAAACCCGACACAATTTCGACACGCGCACGTTACGCATCCTAGCCGCGTCGCGAGAAATACAGATTGTTCTCTTTGGCAATTCGAATTTTGAAAAATGTACTTACATGCCAGCACTAATAAGATAAAGGAGTTTTATAGGAATGTTTGCAAACTCGTAATGTAACATTGAATGTTTGCATCTCATAAAATACCGGTCTCGTTTAAACATAAATAGATGTTAAGTGAATATCTAAATAACTACGTAGGCACGTACCTATATTTATATAAAAATTTTGCAAGTTCGCTCGATAAAGTTGTTGGACTCGTGAACCAAGTTAGCAAGTTGCAGATAGCTAGCTAGTGCTATAGGTTTGTATTAATAGCGCAAGTTTACTGTGGCAAATAAACTCGATCTCCTCCACAGCATCTTTGTGCATGTATAGGTGGGTTTGCTATAACTAGCCGCGGTTCCGGGAGGCATTGCACTTACGTCAGTATTTAACTTGTGTCTGAACATTGTAATGGAGTCTATGTCTAATGTTGCCTTAGACTTAGATTAGATAAGTACTTACCTTGCAAACATACTCCTCTTGCGTTCGCACGTCAACACACCGACAGAGGGATGAGCCTTCAACTTGTTCTAGGAGGAGATACTTCTCAGCGACGAGTGCCGCCTGGAAGTGGTGTTGAGGAGGCGCCGGGCTGGAGGGCGCCGGCGGGCTGGAGGGCGAGGGCGCCGCCGCCAGCCGGTCCGTCAGCACCGGCGACTGCGCGCGCTCCTCCGCCTTGCTGCTGTCCTCGCCCGCCACCGGCACCGTCACCGCCGGCTTGCTCAGGCGCAGCGGCCACAGCAACGATGGGGATCCAGGTTCCATCACTAACACTTAACACTGTCACGTTACACTTAAGTTCACAAACACACACAAACACTTAATTACAATGAAGGAACTACGATGAGATGAACATGATCTGCAACAAAACGAAAACCACTTATTAGTAATTTCCCGTTTGTGACACTTGCAAATCCACGGAACCGACATTACAAAATTTGAAACAAAACGACACAATCGACACGATTTAGTAACGTTATTTTAGTAAGGGGAAATTACGAATAAAGTACGAACCTTGAAATGATTCGCCCTGAGTGGATATCGTACCAAAATTTGACTGTCCGTGGTCACGAACAAGTCGCTTTATTGTGTGAGGAATTACAGGAAGTATCTTCAAGTAATTCATGCACTGATAGACGGCCAATATTTTGGGCCGGTGTCCGCTCGGGTTGTTGTGAAACTAAACGAACACACGTCCTATTCTCACTAACGCCATTGCGAGACTGACGACGACGCTCGCCGCGAAGCCTCGGACCGGCAACCGATCCAACGTCCAATGTCGACACACCGTCAGCTTGCGTAGTACGCTACAATACGCCACGCGATAGCTGAAGGAGCGACATTTCTATGTCTATCTCTTTCTGACATACTGAACAGACGCTTTATAGAAAGAGAAAGATTGTTACCATTCATTTACGTTTGGCAATGCAATCGCAAACGTTTGTTTCAATATTTTTCACAAGAACCAGGTAATATTATTTATTTATTACACTTTTACCTTCAAAGCACTAATTAGATTTAAATTTAGATTCAACAACATTAAAGGACAACAAACAAATATTTTTTATCATTCATTTGTGGGTATTTTGCAAACTAATAATCATAATAAGAGGATAATTTAACTTTTATTTAGGTAGGTAAGTAGGTATGTTGATTTGATTTTACACGAAAAACGGTAGGCAGGTAGGTCACGCTTAGATACCTACTTAACTTTATATTAACAAAAGAAGATTGTTTGGTTTTCAGCCCGAGTTTATAGGGTCATTTCGCCTGTTGGCGACCATTTAGTGCAGTTGGCAAGTTTGACGGTGATAATAAATATGCTCCAGCACTCATTTCCATGTCAAATTTGTGTAATGTATTCCTTATATACTCTATTTTAAGATTAACTTTCAGTTGTATTAGAAATATCTTACGTTTTCTATTTAAATCGATAAACCTCAAAATTAGGCGTTTTACCCAGTATGCGTCCACAAAATCCAATTCGCGTCAACCCATGGTCCAGTTCGCGTCCAGTAGCTTAGAAAAGGAATATAGGGGTGATTTTTTTAAGAATTAATAAAGAAAGATTGTATTAGATCAATTTCTTTATTTAACAATAAACTTAATTATTAAAAGTCAACATTATCATCATTTAAAATTCACTTTAAAAATAAATAAATAATTATAACCACGTATATATATATATATCTTAATTAAAAAATTTAAAAAATATAATTTAATTAGAACCACGTATATATCTTCATAAAAAAAATATAATTTAATTATAACCACGTATATATCTTAATAAAAAAAATGTACTGTTTAATCTTAATATATTAAGTAATTTCATTTAAGATAAGTTCTTCGGATACAGGAAAAAAGAAGGAAAAGACAACATACACAGAAGAAGACTTAAAGAAAACATTAAATGATATTCGAGAGAAGAATAAATCGATAAAAAAAAATATTCAAAGAATATGCCTTGTCTGATAATTTATTGACTCAACAATTCTTTTAGTTGTATGTTTAGACAAAATTGTTATATTGTTTTGTTAATTTAATATGGCCAAAAACTTACTATAATCAACGCGGGTCTTTCCCTGTGATTTTAGGGTAAAATTAACAGAACTGATTACTGTTTATTTTTCAAGTTGCAAAATTAATTGCCTAATTTTAAGTTACTTAAACCAATGTTGAGAAAAATTATTTTTATTTTTTTAAAGTGAATTTTAAATGATGATAATGTTGATTTTTAATTTAAAATAACAAAAAAAAATAAAAAATTTACTGTTTAATCTTAATATATTAAACAGTACCCATGTTTTAATTATTTTTTATAAGCAAGTATTTAACGAAAACAGTGGACGCAATTTGGTTTATTAGTATAGAGGATAGTTTTAGTTCGCGTCCATTGTGGACGCAAAGTGGAAGTTTTGTAAAATTCGATGTAGTAATTCGCGTCCACCTTATTTTATTCGTTAAATATAAAAAACATTACCAAATTCATAAAAAACATTATACCTTTATTCATCATTAAACTGTAGAAATAGCTATCTATCCTAAAATTCACATAAAACAATATAAAACTTACCATCAAACACGCCGCTGCACACTAATTTTTATCTAAAATTCAACGTGTTTGCGCTTTCTTGTTGAAGAGCCTAGACTAATTATTTTTTCTAAAAGGATTGGTTGGACGCACAGAACTTTTGTCTATCTGTGCGTGCCTCTTATACATTAACGTATTAGCGGTAATGATCTTTCGTTTGATTGGTGTGTTAATTATCTTGTTTTCGAAGTTTTTTTAAAGGAGATCGGCAAAATGGACGCGAACTGGGCGATGGTCGCGAACAGGCGAAATGACCCTACGTGATCAAATCCATGTTTCGTTTCCTTAACTTTATTCGTAACTTCAGAGTAAAATCCGCAAACTATTTCGTCATCTAAGTAGTGTTGGTGTCATTCTTTGATACCTAATTGTTTTAAGAAACCTACCAAGTGGGTGGATGGAGTGTCATGAACAAGAACGACATAAGTAGGTAGGTACCTATTGGACATTCGATATCTGTCAAGTTCCCGCGGTCTGATAGTTAAACTAAGCACTGAAGTGTAACCAAAGTTTGTCCTCTAACTTAAATTACACGCCTTGTCTTAGTTAAGCGATGTAATAGATTAATTTATTTTAATTAAGTAGGTAGTGTACCTATTTACTGCTGTCCTTACGATGTAGATCAAGAATTTTATTCGATAGAAAATTATTTAAACCACCTTCGCTGCGGTAATTTAAAAAAAGAACCAATAGGGTTGTCAACTTATGAAACTATTGTACTTATTTTTTTTTGTAAAAACTCAAGAAATGAAAATTCAACTTCCTACCTAAATACCTACCTACTTAGGAACAAATGGTCCAGTTTGGGATGTTGATGCTGTTTTAATTTAATATTTACTATATCCGGCTTTATTTTTACGACTACTATGAGACTAGTGTGATATTTGTGCATTATGGCGAATACACCGGTAAGTTTAATCTATTGTTTATGTGTAAAATAATGTCCTGAGTCTTTTGATGATAGTTTCGTTGCTGTAATTCATGTAAATAAAAAGTTATGATAACGGGCAATGTTACCCAGTAATGTTCAGCCGTATCATTGTCAACATTGCCCGCTTTAACGAAACACCTAGGGTTGACACTTCTTATTTTATTTTTACACGACTATCAAAAAATGGGTGTATGTTTTAGGGTTCATATCTTTGATTTTATAATTTCTAGATGGAGCGCGTCTTAAACCGCAACAATAAAAATGGCGCAGCTTCGAGTCTGAGCATTAGACGCTCATTTATATAGGTTTTTTGTTTGACCATAACTCACTCTATGTAATGTCTGGGGCAGAGCTTGTTATCGGTTTTTTCATATTCGTCAAAGTCAAAATGCTTTTTAATGTAAAAAATTATCTTTTCTTTTCTCTTTTCCCGTCTCTTCTCTCCTCTCTCTCCTCTTCCTTCTCCTCTTCCGTCTTCTCTTCTTAACCTTTTTGAACATAAACTATCCGTATACGCATTTGCATTTTTGTATTTCAGAAAAACACACATAAATCACGCATTAGACAAAGAAAGTCAAGACGAGAACTGGGATCACGAATGTACAAAAATTATTCTTACGAAATGTTGATGCTTGCGTGTGAAGCTGTTCAGTCAGGTCAAATTTCATCAAGAGATGCTGAAAGACAATTTGGAATCCCAAGGCGTACTATAGTTAATAAAATAAAACAAGTACATTTGAAACCCGTTGGTCGCCCTACTGCTTTAACAACCAAAGAAGAAGATCAAATAGTTAAGGTTTTACAAGCTTCTAGCACCTTTGGCTCCCCGCTAACAAAATTAGATCTGAAGCTATTGATTCATGAATATGTGAAGAAAAACTCAAGGGATCATATTTTTAAGAATAAAATTCCTGGTGATGCATGGGTACAGAGCTTTTTGGTAAGACATGCTAATGAATTGACTTTGAGAACTACCCAAAATATTTCAAAGGCGAGAGCTGAAAAGGGATCTCAAGAAATACTTAATTATTTCAAGAATTTAAGTACAACATTGAAAGATGTACCAGCTGAAAACATTGTCAATTTCGACGAAACTAACCTTTCCGACGACCCAGGCTCTTCTAAGAGCATTTTTAGAAGAGGGGTGAAATACCCTGAAAGAATAGTGAATTCCACTAAAGGAAACATATCTCTGATGTTTACAGCTACCGCTGCTGGTAGGTGCCTCCCTTTATATGTGGTTTATAAAGCAACAAATTTATACTCTGAATGGATTAATGGAGGACCGCCAGAAACCAGATATAATTGTACTAAGTCAGGCTGGTTTGACAGCGCCATGTTTGAGGATTACTTTGAAACAATAATTATTTCGTGGGCAAAAGAAACTGAGGGGGCAAAAGTTGTCATTTGCGACAACCTATCTAGCCATTTCAGTGTCAAAGTAGTAGAGTTGTGCGCGCAACATAATATTAAGTTTGTATTCATCCCTCCGAGGTCAACACATCTTACACAACCACTAGACGTTGCTTTTTTTGCGCCTTTAAAAAAGTGCTGGCGTAAAATTTTGTACCAGTACAAGCTCAAAAATCCGACCCAAACTACGTTAAATAAAAAACATTTCCCGAAATTGCTCAATGAATTAATCGAAGTAATTAAGATAAATGAAAAAAGGAACATAATAAGTGGCTTTAGGGCATCAGGAATATTTCCATTGAATCCGCAAGAAGTTCTGAAAAAGATCCCAGAAATGCAAGAGGAAATAATATCATATGGAATCGATCAAGTACTAGTGGATTATTTAACAGAGACCAGGGCGCAAAAGCCTATGCAAGTACAGAGGAGTAAAAAAGTCAATTGTGAGCCAGGCAAATCGGTAAGCATTTCTGATATAAATGTTGGTACCTGCAATAAGAAAGTAAAAAGGCAATCCGTTAAAGTTTCTAGTGTTCAAAAAACAAACGATGAATCTTCCTATTTAGACGAAAAAACTGGCTTTTATGTACCAGGAATTGTTGATCTTTGTTCAGAAATTAATGATAATTATGCTCAAGACTTGGAAAATACTATCAGTATCCCCCAGTGGCAGGATACAAATATTCCTGAAAGTCTTAGCAAACAATGTATTGATGTAATAAATTCTTATTTAAGCCAATCATTGCGTATTGAAATGACAACATCGTCCTCTGACCTTTTTAAAGCTTCAAATGATACCACAAACACATGTCCTGCTAAGAAAAGTAAAATAACAATTCTTTCGAATATTCGCATAAAATCTCCAACACCAGCAAATGATGTTTGTTTGTTAAAAAATGCTACCACTATGGCAGAGAATATGCCGTTTGTAGCTGCGTTTAAAACAGACTTGCCGATATGCCTACAAGACGGGAAGAAAAATAAATTAAAGAAAAAAATAGAGAAGATAAAAGATAGAAACAATAAGAAAAGTAATAGTAACCATGCAGTAAGAAAAAATCGAAAGGGGATAAATTCAGTCCGAAGATGTTCTTCAATAAAAAGAAAACATAAACAATATTCTGATACTGAGTCAAGTTCTACATCGAAAGAATTTTTAACAGTTGATACCGATGAAGAATACGAGACAATAAATGATTTTTACATAGCTGAATTCCTCCAACAAGAGGATAAAGAAAATTTTGAGCCCCCACAAACGACTTCCTTTGGATTACATGACATTGAATATTTTTCTGAAAATCAAGAAAAAATTAAAGAAAATGATTGGATTATTGCTAAGTTTGCTACAAAAAAGAGTTTGAAACATTTTGTAGGTAAGGTTTTATCGATTAATGGTGTAAATCCTGTGGTAAAGTTTTTACGCAAGGTTAAAGAATCTAAATGTGATACAGGAACGACTTTTTCTTATCCAACAGTTGACGACATTTGCACCATTGAACATTTAGAAGATATTGTAACAGTTTTACCCGAGCCAACAATTACTCGACGCGGTCAGATTATATTTCATGTAGATTTCAGTAATTTTAACATTCAATGAAAATTTACTTGCCGAACTTTTCTGAATTATTGTTTCTTAGAATTCCATTTTTCGAAAATAATTTCATAAGTTGGTAAAAATGTTAATTATAATCCCGTAAACTTTAATTGCAACTGAGTGAAATACTGTTTTGAAATATTGTTTTGTTGATTGTTTGACAGTTTCCAATCTTATTCAATCATATATATAGATAAATAAATAATACATAGATTATAATGATTGATACTAGTAGGTAAAATGATAATAAATATACCGTGAAATTTTAATGGTTGTTTTCCCGCAGCGAAAAAATACAAAGCAAGTAGTCCAGTTGATTAATTTTTTTATTAATATGACAAGAAGTTTGTTCTACGAAGTCGAAGATTATTTTGTCTTTATAGTGCGATTTGTTGGCCACTGTAAGATAACTGTATTTTTTTAAACTAATAAAATCTATACATGTGTAATGAATAAACTATATCTACACAAACATAATAATATATAGAAAACAACTATTAAAACACGGTATGCAACTCAGTGCATTGATTAGTTGCTAAAAAAATAAGTTAAATTACTGAAGTGATTTGTTAAAGACTGTGTTCTCCAAAGAATATTTTAGTATGTAGATTGAAAAAGTGAGAATTTATACCATTCCTCGCGTTATATTCGGGGAAAGATAATTATCTAGTTGAAACATTATTAGGTTTACATTTTATAATTAATAATAAAAATGTTAATAGGAGTGTTGACAATTTTTTTAAAGTATAATTTTGATGTTTATGTAAAGAAGCGTTAAAAACAATTTTAAGAATTCTAGAAAAATTAAATAAAATCTTCTCATAATGCCAGAGATATTAGCGTCCAAAATTCGAGGAGATATCGCTATCCTCTTCTCGCTCGAAGTTTGACGGTATTGACGCCACGGCAAAATAATGCCTTCATTTTTCATTATTTTTTTACATTTGATATTTTTTATTTGGTTCATTTCCGTGCGATCTATTTCATGAAAAGTGTAACTATCTGCAATAGGTAGATATACTTTTTGTGAAATAGATTTCTTGATAGAGACTTTGAGCTTGTGAGGTTAAAGACTAATTATTTTTATGTTTTTTTTTTTAGTTACTTACGAATAGGTATTTAATTTTGTTTTGTTTAGTTATCAGATTTCTTTAGTTGATTTAAAAATCTCAAACACAATTACGAGTACTTACGATTGATTTGACTTAATAAACCACTTTGTACCTAAAATGTTTTATTCCCTGACTTTGTAGAAATTTATCCAATGAGACAACCCTGGCACTTTTAAATCGCTATAGAGCGTTTGTATGGAGAAGGGAAAAAATATCAGGGTAAGATTGCCCATCCATTTTAATAGGAAAATATTCATGATATGGCATAACTTTATTTAGCTATCGCTTACATTGCCAGAAAGCTTTAGCTAGTTTTTATGGCATTGAAATAAGGGGTAACAGTAGCTTGTTGTATCTTTTATCTTGTTATATGTAAATACTCATAGGTACATAATATTACGCATTGATTTTATTAAGGATACTGCTTATGATGAATTGATGACTCAACCACTCAACTATTGATTGTGGTAGGATTGTACCAGGGGTACCTACAGGAAAGATTATTCTCAGTTTATCACAATTTTATGCAAAGTGGTAAGTATGCGCAATTTGTTTAGTATAATGCGTACCTTTACCTTTACCTATACCTTTTGCCAATCCTTGTTTGTTGTGGTGAAATAAATTTTTCTGTACACCAGTTAATTCAAATTTACATAATATTAAACTTATTTAGGCAATTTTGCCCTGAAACGGATGTTTGAAAATAATACCTAATTAACTACATATTACATTGAAAGTGAAATAAATTATAATTTTCTTAAAAGCGGATCTGGTAAAACTTGCTGAATTAAATAAACCGGTTTATAATAAAAAAAAACTATATAATATTGCGCAATATGTTTTGTTCTTGTGCAACCAAACCTAGGTACCTACATGGTTTATAAATTAATAATACTTCCCTTCCCAGGGTTTATCCATATACTACAAGTGTTGACCTTGGCCAAGGAGTTGATTTCAAACAGCCAACGTTTCGCGCCAATCGTCCGTTGCTTAGCAACGCGCAACACTAATGGCGCGTTGCGATTGTTTATTTATTTTTTCTGACCTCGGTCTCACTCGAGAACGGGCTGATTCTTCTTAGCAGATAGGTCAACTGTATGATTCAATACGCGTAAGTACAATAAACTTTTAACTTTATTAAAGTTCAAAGTTAAAAGGCTCAATAACTCAGACGAAAAGAAATGGGAGACTTTTACGTAATAATAAAGTTAAGGTTAAAGCAGGTTAAAGTGTCGTCTCTACTTATAAATAGCTAAAACTTATTTTTTGTCTGACCTTTCATAGTCCTAAAAACCAACCCTGTTCACCAATACTGAAAGTTTTTTTTACCTGTCAACTCCGTATTACCATTCTATGACAATGAATTCTATTTCTTCTTCAATGTTCCAATCTGTTGCAAAGCACGCTATGTCAGGCGGATAACGCTAATGCATCGTCAGATCTTCATGTTTGCACACGTCTGGTTAACTCGATGATTCAACAGTCAGCAATTCGAGCGATCCTTTGTCCGCTCAGTGGCTCAACTTAGTCAGGGTTCACGCATTCCCGATCAATGAAACACGGGATGATGATTTAAGAAGCGTCTCGCGAGACTCGTGTGTCGTGAACTTAACATGTTAGTGGCTGCTTGCTATTTCCGGGGTTAAAACTAATGTTTACACCACTAGAACTGTTTGTTTAGGCGTTAACAGGAGCAGCTTATCCTAATCGTGCGTTTCCCGACGATCTATTTCACTTCAAAATTGTGGCATTTCGATTTTTAAAAAACTTAAATAGGTTTGTATGTAAGAAGGTTGAATGACGAAAGAATTTATCTCTGAAAAAAGTAAACGAGCTTACCAACCTACATGATAATGTAGGATTTCATTTCAAGGTGAGCGCAAAAATACAATCAGACGAAATACGATTTGTTTGTAAACAGTTAAATATTGTTTGCGAGTCTTTTCTGCAAATATCCAATAAGTATGTGATGATGACGAGTACTCTCGACTTGCGTAAGGAGTGACGAAATAAGTTAGTAATCTTTTATCTTTAGGTTTTGGTCTACCTAGGCAGGTAGGTACCTGCCCACCATTCTGTTTTTTTGTGATATTGATATTAGTAGATAGGTACCTATTTGGTCATTTTGAGTTCGTGTTGATACCTGTTTATAAAAGAACTTAGGTACCTAATATTTTTACCTATTTATAGAGATGGTAACAAAAATATAAGTATATACCGAGCTACGATGCTAATACTTCACACCTTTGCCTTTGTTCAAATAATGTAATTAAACGCTCTGCCGCTTAGTAACCTATTGAATTTTCCTTAGAATTTAAGCAGAACAGGACAAGCCACACATAATTTTAATGTTTCTGGAATTATGATGTCGTCAATTCGTATAACTCGCATATATTTTCCGGTACAAGGAAACTTGTGAGTTTATAATATTATGTACTTACTTATAGTTGCAGGTACTTACTTTTTACTAAGTAATAAAATTGTTGCGGTTTTCAACAGAAGTTATTTTCGTCACAGGAAGGTGAGAATTGCGGAGTTTCCTTGACTTAAAGTACTCGTTCAGGTTATTTGTTATTTACTAATACTTGCAAGTAGGGCAGATGATGTGGTACTGAATAATTGTCTGCAAGTCACCTGAATAAAACCCGATTGAGAGAATTGAATCCGTGACTAATTATTCGTCATCATTTCAGGACAATAATGTTGCAGCATATTTTTGATTATTTAGAAATTGTGCCTACGTCACTAGTAGGTAAGAAACAAACTAGGTACCTAAGTAAGAATTTTTCCTTTTGAAGAACTAACATAAAATTAGAATTTCAGTATCTTAGATTAGGTGATGAAACTTGATGGTTTCGTGACACCAAATATTTATTAACAAAAAGGCTAACATAAAAACATTGAAATCTCTTTGGGCTAACAGAATTTTTCCTTACTTTCCTAGTTAAAGAGCCCTTTGACGTTAATACTTGATGGTATCTAAGTAAGTATGTACCTGTCTACTCATCACAAACATTATTCACGATATAGATTAGTCAGAAAAGCTACCATATTGGATAAGCCTATGAATCCTTGTGTCATCTAAACGGTGGTTTCCAACACTGACTAAACATTTTGTAAAATCATGTCGCAATGGTCAATGTGTAATTCAAACTCCTTTATTGCACGAACTTTTGTAAATCTACAACTCGGTTTTTACCCGAGACACAAGTGATTCTAGAATCTAGATTGGGGAAGAACTCTTATGTCGTTTCAGTAGAAAAGGAACTTAAGATACGAGGTTCAATCATAAAAGGGCACTTGTAATCGTTACTAAAAAAATATGTAGAAAAAAAAATATCATCAGTTGCAAAATTTTTTCCAAATTATCGTACAGCCAACTTGGAAGAAATTGGCAGAAAGACTTGGCAGAATAATTTGCAGAGACTAGTACTGCTGAGTACCAGTGTTCTGCATGGAGCGACTGTCTATCTGACCAGTATCACGCATGAGTAAATAAATCATGCTAGCTCGCCGTGGAGTTATAGGCTTAGTACTTTGTACCTACTACCTACATATTTTATTTAGAAGGTCCAACTCTACTGATTTTTTTTTTTTTTTTTTGGCAGGGGGAAAATCCTCATGGACTTCCCTCCACCTGGGGTCGGTGGACGGGGTGTGCCGGACTCTTACCGGCTAAAAACCCACCCAGTGTTGCCTTCTACCTTACCTATTGTCGAGGGCACGGGTATCGCCAAAGCATTCTTCCGCACCCCCGACAGGTATTGGCCCGCCAGATGTTCAAAGGTGGGCCCCGTCAACCTCTGTGGCCGTCACCCAGCGGCCACAGCAAACTCTACTGATAACGCGACTATTTCTGACCAAAGTTATCTCAAACATTAATCTCTGATTGATTGATCAATGTCACGGTTTACACGTGTAGAGAATAAAAATGTATGCGAAAAAATGATATAAAAATACGTAGTTATGTTTAATACAGGAAATCAGATATACATACCACAATTACAATTAGATGACGAAATATTACTATAGTGGTAGTAATTACGGTTGTTTGTGTAAACTACGTTATCATTTATTACACCATAATAAAATTGATATAAACTACGTTGGTTTTTTTTTTACGGAAGGGCAATATTCGTGTGACGTAGTGTCGCGTGTCTATGGTTATGATGAGTATTTTTTTTTTCATCATTTAATGTCATACAGTATTTACCCTTATATAAACTTCTTTATGTTCTACTAATTATATGTATAGGCAATTAATATCATATTATTTTGTTTATTAGGTACGTCGAAAAAGTATGTAACTACATTCCGCTAGATGATAATTCGATAATAGGTAATCAAAAAAATATGGAGATAAGAGGGCACATAAGGTGACTTAATTCACCCGTGAAATTGATAATAAGAGCCATATACCTAATTATTTATGATAACTATCATCTTATCAATGTATCGTACGACTTTCTTGTATCACTAACAAAAATCCCCGTTTGATATTGAAACGAGAAAAGTTAGGCTCCTCTTCAACTTTGAATACTTTAACTTCTAGGTAATTCCTACAAAGTTAAATAAACATTTTACTTCATTTACAAAATCTGCTGTTCAAAAAACTCTGTGCCAGGTTCCAATTCAGAAGACTGCTTTTTTATTCAGACCTTTATTAGTCAACTCGATTTCTTCGATATAATAGTTAATTCTTCGAGATAATTTAATAGTTTAAAAAACTAAAAACACGCTAGTTATGTATTGTCATTAGAACTCAGATCGTGTTAAAAATTTCATCGTAATCGAAGACCTGGATTGGGTCAAATGAAGATTCCAAGATTTTCTTACATACATACATAGTTACAAATAAAGCTAATATAAGCGTGTTAAAAAAGATTAAGAAAACTTTTTTCAATAAGCCTAATAAGAATTACGCAACATTAAACAAAAGAACAAACAACAGGAATCATTTAGCACGTCTTAATAACAATATAATAAACTGTCAAAGCAAACTGTCACGTTCACCTTCGTTTGCAAAAGCGCACATCTGCAACCTTCAACATTACGGGTAAGTAATGTCATGTAATGTCACCTAGAGTGTGTAACCAACTGGAACTGCTCGTGAGGAAAAAAATCTATGCGAAAAAATTTGTGAAAATAAGCGCAGGGGCTAGATAAAAGCTCACCGATTTATGTACCTATGTTTTTTGTTTACCACAAAGGCACCGAAACTACTGAACCGATTTGAAAAATTATTTCAGTGTTGGGAAACTCCACGTTCCCCGAGAAATATATTTTTATCCAGGCACATTTTAGGACGTAGTTCCTCCGGGGCGCATTTTGTCAGTTTTACTAACGGATGGTAGCTTTTTCACAGAAGCTTCATACAATAAACGTGAAAAGTTACCGTCCGTGAGCCATACGAATCTTCATTATAGGAACAGGGCCTGAAAGGGGATTGCAAGGCAATGGCGTGTCCAGTTGGTTCAATTCTCTAAATAATGTCATGAGGAAGTATGTGATGAACAACTGTGATGAAGGTTGCTGATTAAGCCCTAGCAACCGTGACGTATGTGAGGTCAAACCCAGGTCCTTTTTCCTGTATTAAAACTTACGTCAGAATTATCCGTGTCCCCACTTAATTGGGTATTTCTTTATTACCTAAGTAGTTGGATTTTATACTTCGTACTCTAGATATATCTGGCCTGTAATCTCCCGACGGATTCCGGTTAGATAATAGTAGACTTATCTTTTTTCACCGGGTTTTTAATCAAATTCATTGACGTTATAGCATATCCTCCTGAAGATATATTTGTTTTGAGAAGATTATTATTTTTAGAAAAGAAGAAACTATTTACTATTTATTTATTTATCTCATATCTCATAGACTTTACACTGCTAACTTGTCCTTCATCATTATGTAATTATTTGCTACAGTAAATAGCAGTGCTAATGTTCAAAAAGTTTCATTACCAGATAGACCAATAAGCTTCTCATTCAGTGCACATACAAAATCAAACAAAACGTCTTATAATGACCTTATGTGACTTATGTTAATATCGTTTTTTCACGCAATTCCATCATGGACGCACGTGCCAAATTACAAGATTAACAGACGACAGACATGTTGGCATAACTCGTTTAAATCCTGCATTTTATTATTAGTGTTAATTAGAGTTTTTTCTGTATTAGCTAAGTTAGATATTTTATTGTATGATGTGACGTTTTTATTGGGGTTCTCTCTTAATAAATCGTTAGCAAGAAACACAACCATATGTGTGTATATAGTTTTAACGTTCACCAAGCTCGTTTAGTTCATCTCAAATTGCTGTGCTAAAGAAATCATTGATGAACCATGCTCAATCAAAGCGCAGAAATTCAATAAGTCTTAAATGTCTTCTTATATCCTTTCCTTAAGTCAATTAGTGACTTTTCAAGTCCCTTCATTGATGAATTTCTATTGAATTTTCGTACCACCTACATCGCGTTCATAGAAATTGAACAATGTCCATTTAGAGAAATGTGGTGTCGTTATAGAGATAAAACCCTTAGTAACAATTAAAGCTATGACGTGTTAAAACCGAAGTGTAATGTAATATCCTGTTTTCCTATAAGAACACGTAATAATACCTATATCTATTACAAACAATAACTCCTGCTGTAGATAATTAAGTAAGTATCTAAATTAGCTGCCGAGTTTCCGGCTTCATAGTCCGTACTGATTAACTGAAGATATGTAGTATTGGTACAGGAAATAGGTATTTGTCTGACTTGACCGATAACCCAATTGTTTCTTCGTATTTTTTAATTAATAATTATGACGTTAATTTTAATAATAGACCTTTTTATTAACCTATATGCGGATTAGGCTCTAAGATGGTTATGGTTTGATTTCTGTGGTTTAATTGGAAAATTGAATCATAACATTACCTACGTATTCTTAATGTTA
The DNA here is from genome assembly GCA_033682625.1 of Helicoverpa zea x Helicoverpa armigera. NCBI lineage: Eukaryota > Metazoa > Arthropoda > Insecta > Lepidoptera > Noctuidae > Helicoverpa > Helicoverpa zea x Helicoverpa armigera. The sequence continues at coordinate 10,513,648 of JAWIIS010000028.1, forward strand.
AATTATCGTCCACCTTGGTGAAAATCACAACAAAACCGTGCAAGACTTAAGTTTTTCGCTGATAGACAGACAGTAGACGCTTCGAATAGTTTGCTTTATATGAAGAGAATGCTGTTAAATCCAAGCAGAATCAATAATAGGAAAAAGACAGTCAGATACCTATATCAATGAATAGTCTTCTTATTATTATTTAAATTGGTTTTTCCCGACTACAAACAAAACTATTAAAACTTATTTTTAGTTACCGTTTTGATTAGCAGCTCAGACAAATGACGTGTACTGTCTACAGTACACTGTACTGTGAGAATACGTAGAATAAAATAGTACTTAGTTCGTTAAACCTAGGAATCGTGATTGTATCATTAGTGATTCATAACTTATTGAATATGCAACAATAGTCTGTGTCATCTATTTATATTCCAGACATTTCTTGTAAGATTTCCTCTGAGTGAGACACGAAATTTTCCTCTGATTGCAATTGCTTTGAGTACGTAAGTACCTACGTATAAGCCAAGGCCGCACTCACGAGCGTAGCTAAAAATTTTCCTCCTGAAACTAGTCCCTACCGCAAAATTAATGTCACGTTCCGGTTTTCTTAACGAAAATTACAAGGTTTCTGTATCTAAGCTTATGGCCCCAGCCTTAAAATGATACAATAAACAACCACAGCGGTCTACTAAATATATTTATTTTGTAAGTTATTGGGAATGTAATATGGCGATTAGTATTCAATCGACTATTGTTCGAACCGGTTTCGACCGGTTATGTGTCAATTGCAGATAAGCAAAGGCGGCCCACGAACTGCCACTGCTGTCATTATATTGTTTAATTAATTTAACAATTAAAACAGGAAAATCGATTGTTTATTTATGAACCCACAAAATATTTCTCAATGATTCGATATTCCAAAAATTTATTGAAATATCGTCCGTCATTACGCAAGTTACGAGTACCTACTCATTGAAACGCCCCCAAAAAAAATTGGGCAACACGTTTTTTGTTCTTCAGGAATTATTTTTCGTCTCGTAACATCATGCTCCAAATATTTTGCAACATTTTACCCTAAAACACTCCCAACACGTTCCCTAATAATATCATGTAACGTAAGACGCCTACATCGTTGACGTCACGTCAGCCGACCCTTTACGTCAGCATCTTTGTTCTCTCCGAAGCCACTGAAAATCTCGCAACGTTGAACAAGCGAACAACTTTACACGCGACCTGAGTTGCCTAACGTTTCTTACACAGAAAATTAAAGGCTTCATTTCAAGTACCCCTTGTACTTAAATTTATAGACAGTGGATTTCAAAAAAGGTCACTCCCTGCTCGTCTACTCGTGACTATGACGTCACCGTCGAAATAAGGTACGGTCTTGACGAAAATATCGAGGAAATGAATCATTTTCCTCAAATGAAAATTTGGGTGGGCTATTTATTAGCTCAGTGGGAACCTGTTACGCCATTTTGTGATCTGTTTTTGAATATTAATGATGCCTTATTACTCATCTGTATTTCTAGGCACATTTTTTCTAGGATTACGGTTAGATTAACCATACAAATGCATGTCATTTATGGGTCATCGAACTGATAGTTGCACACGGATGACCAATGACCATTGTGCTAAGAAAAGTCATCGGGGTGACTAAAATCCGTACGTCACCTTTTTACCGTGATGTCATGTACAAGAACAATATCAATTCCTTTCTTATGACTTACTGGATGTATTATCACTTGCATTTTACAAAAGACTTCATAAGAAAACAAAACAATTTGTATGTCGCTGTCCCCACCGAATAATATCGTAGTCGATTGTTACGATAGAAGTGCTTTTATGGGGAATTATTGTTCTAGAGGTGCGATTACACCCTGTGAATTTTTTTCACGTGATTCGTGCTATTACTTTTTGAGTTAGACATTTTGTAATGAATTTCAAAGTCAAAGTCAATATTATTCGCGTTTACTGTTACCACAATAGATTGTTTTGAGCAGTGAATACTATGGCAATAATAAGTTACCATTATAATGAACATCGCTACTTTACAGTCAAGACAATCGCAATGGACTATTGCCGTGTGTAGGTCATTGTCAACAATTTACATGAATAAAATCGTATTGTGCATTATGGTTCAAAATTTTGTTACATTTCTGGTAATATACATTTTTAGCTAAAACTTAATGAGAATAAATCCAATATTTATTTATATGACAAATAAATATTTAAGAAAAAAAAGCCATTTTTTGATATACCAACGATGTTGTTATGTAAACCTGTTAAGAAGTTATAAGCAAAAAACGGTTTTTTATTTTTCCTGTAAAATTTTAAATTTTTGATTACGATATTATTCGGTGGGGACGGCGATGTGTAATTTGAATAACAGTTAAATGCTCGTTAAACGTAAGCAAATGACATAGACAAAAAAAGACGTCACTAAAAAGGTTGACAGTTTATTGGTTCGAGTTTTTGTCCCTGTTTCTATTATTTATGGTCTTGTTTATTCCAATTTTAAAATGTTGTCCTTTCAGGAATTGTTTACGTATTTATTATTTTTATTAAATTGGAAAACAAATAACGAGCGTCAGATTGATTTAGTTCTGATGAACTTTTTCCCGAATTTCGCTTACTTACGTTATTTATTTGTCACAATTTTCTCACTCCATTGCAATTTGTATAACAAATATTTACATTCAAATTCGAATACAAATTATAGTTACCTAAGTTACTCAACTATAACAACTTCAATTTATCAAAATTTATATTTAGTCTTGGTATATTTAGACCAGTTTTGATTAGATAACTTAAATAGATCTCTAAACTAAGTTATTTTAATAGTTGTCGAAAATCTATTTTGGACAATTTATGTACACAACCATCGACTGTATAAAGAGTTATACCAACTAATAAAATCAACTACGGGCTTTATCAATATTGTGATATTTTATCCCGTTACGTATAACTTTCCAGAAAAGGGCGTTTTTGCCAATTTGATTATTACGTAACAGATCTTTCAGCAAAAAGTTTTCAACCCCAAATCGTGAGCATAAAGGAAAACGTGATGCTCGTCTCGTAACTAAAAACAAAGAGTTTGACAATGACTCAAAACATTTGAACAACCCTCTGGAATGTTACGTAATAAATGAGCAACCATAAACACGTGAGTTTCTGTTATTTTCTAGAAGGAAAATTTACATCATTCATTTCATTTTTATTTAAGCAAATTAGACGGAAAAATTAGAGGAAAATTTTTGTTTTGTCCTTTTTCTTGTATTGATAACGAACGTTACCGTTCAACATTTTTAAAGAAGATTTTTTTAAAACGTTCTACAAAATTAAACATAGACCTATATTTGTACGCGGTGTGCGAATATCGCTCAAATATAGAGGTAATAAAACTAAATAATTAAACTAGGTACGGTAAGGAACGGGAGACTATTTCCCACCAGTATTAATTAAAAATATTGGTATATACAACCTCTACAGTACCTTTGTACTCAGGGCGTATCTAAGAGAATAATCCATTTTCTATTTGATTGATTCGTTTATTGTTCTAACAACCTTCAAGAATTCTAATAATTAAAAAGTAATTGATGATTATAACTATTTAGTCTCTAGATATTATCTGTTTGGAGACTAAAAAGGGATTATTACTTACTGATAATCGCATTTAATAAAAGTATTCGCACTTATCTATTATACTTATTTATCTGTTTTGCTATGTTTTAGCGAAGATATTTTATCGATCGATGTTTTGATTATAAAAAGTCCCTGAATCTTATGATACTCTGCAGTAAAATTGGTAAGGTCAATAATACTTCATGTGATAGAAGCATAGCACCTAGCAACACACCTACAATGAGAATAAAATAATGACTAAGGTATATTGTCATCAGGTACTTCACTACTTCACTGGGGATTACCTTTTAACTTGTACCTAAGTATGGTAGTTATATGACATGACAATATGGTAGGTATAGGTATGACATAATATATGATAAGTATCATTAGTAGTTAATCAATTATAAAACAAAAAAACTTACAGTTCAGTGTCTTGACTTTTAAGATTTCAGATGACATTCGTCCTATATTTTTTTTACCAAAATACAATCAATCTTCAAACACGTAGCAAACCCAAATGCAAAGTCATCTCATTTGCTGCCTATTGATTTGTTTTAATTCTCTGAAATACCTTTGGAACACTCCGTTGAACCAAAACAGACCTACATAGGTAGTCTTCGCAGAACAAATGAACCTAGTAATTAAACGATGACGTAATTCGCCTACAAAGCATCATAAACAATTTGCAGTGACACTTTTCTACGTAACACTATATTATCGAGAACGGGGAAAATACGACACAATAAAAACCTATACAATCATATACATATAAGTGTTTGTATTTATGTTGTCAACGGATTCTGTGCTAGGTATGTTATGTAATGTTCATGAAACTAGCTAGTATTTATCTGAAATGTGTGTTGCGTAATTTCTGTGTTCGTGTAAATGATTTGTTTTTGTTGTTGATAGTGATAATTCTATGATATAGAACATGCCTACAACATACATGCCTATATCTTCTATTAACCTGGCAATAAACATTTAGTTTATTGTCAGGTTAATAGAAGATATTTTTACTCTATTTCTAAAGAAGAGTCGCTTCTATACGAATTGTGTGTACAACATTCCATCTAGTTTGTCAAAGTCCAAAATTATTCACAGTTAAATAGAAAATAGTAAAATTAAAACTAAAGAGAAACGCAGATAAGCAATTCACTTAATTGATGCAGTTATTTTTCGCTCTAAACTAAAAAAATAAATAGAGAATTTATCCTCAACGCTTACCTTTAAATCCTAATAAAATTCAGTTTCAGACGTCACTCAATAACAATAGTAAAGTGTAACCAATAGTACCAACCTAATAACAATTACTGATGTTTAATTAAATCCTTACACCTGCGTCATTGCTACATTTATATCGGTGCATCTCCAAATAAAGATTTCCATGAAAAGCGGCTTGCTCATGAGGAAATTGGAGACCACCTCTGACGATTATCTACTAATCTTGGTTCTTTCTTCTGAAACACTGATTAATATCGTTTTCATCTTAATGTGATTACTTATAAAATTATAACAGCCTTACTTATAAACGTGAATTAAATATAAGTAATACTTAAGGGATGTTTAAGAAAATTCTTACTTATAAACTTTGCTTAAGCATGTCTTAACTAACATTTAATCACTACTTAAGACTTAAGGTAGTGATTAGTTAAAATGTTGCTTAGAAGGTAATTCGAGATTTTATAAGTAAAGTGGTAAGAATTTATAGTGGCAATAAATGTCAAGCAGATCTTTGGATTATATTGACGCTCACTCAATATTTCTCTGTGTGAAAGAAGGTATGTACCAAGCAGTTACCCATTAAAAAAGCCGGTGCTGATGATTTTCTGTGAATGGGAGTTACCTTCGGATATTAAGTAGTATATATCACATTTTTGTAACTCTTTTAAGAATAAACTTAGATCGTTTTGATGTAACTAGCGTAGTAACTTGTATCATTTACCTACAGGTACCTATTTTATATGCAATTGTTCATCTTTGGAATCACTTTATTTCGTACGTACTTAACTCACTTAATGAACCTCGGGTTCGGCATTATAGTTTTTTTATAATCAGTGTTTATGAAAACTTTTACACAAGCAAGCTATTCTCCTATAACAACGGAAGTTACCTATTTTAGCATGCGCATAATTTCAGCTGGCTCAGATAACGGGAACCGTTTCAAATACTTATCATATTCCTACTAGACTGAAAGATACCTATATGCCTGTATTCTTACTTAGTCATAGCTGTGAGAGAAACTGATTCTACCATTCTGTAATTCTGTTAGCTAATGAACAGCAAAACCGCTCAACCAAAAATAAAATCGTTTTAAGAAAAAATAAAATCTTGAAAAGAACATAGGGCAGATTTAAAAAGGTGCACGAAGGGGATCCCTTGGCTTAAAAATCCCTTGTTTTAGTTTGGGAAATCACCAGTTTTTGAGAATTTCACCTGCTAAAACCCACCGCTGTCCATCATCATTAATTATGAGAAACTTGCACATACAATTACAAGAAATGCAAACGATTTCACTTGCATATTATAATATAACAGGTAATTTACAATTAATTAGGTTCTTTTAACACAACTAAAATAATTATTAATTACACATTATGAAAAACCCATGCTTACCTGGAAAGTTACATCCAGGTAACATATTTTCGTTATAATAAATAATACTTCAGTGGAAAACAACCGGGACAAACAAACGGTACTTTACTCAATATTATTTGTTACGTAGTGGATACTCATGAAAACTGCTACTCAGAACTCGGTTGCGTAATACAGGAGAAATAATACGTTATTTTATTTACAAAGGAATTTGTTACGTACTCGGAATGATTTAAGAGGACGAATTGGAATTTTTGGCGCCAAGGATTTCAATTTTTCTCAGTAAATACAAAACGGATCAAAATACAACTTGGTTACCTGAAAGTTCATGATATAAACCTTATTTTGTTAGTTGTGAAAACATGATTAGGTAACTTTTATAACAGAGAAAAATATATCAAACATACCTCTTTTTAAAAAGAGATTCACATATTATGGGCAAACGGGACCGATTTAAGCCTCTTAACTTTTTTAGTAGTTGAGTATATACATACTCTTTAAAATTGTAGAAGGAATTTTTATTAAATTATCATTTCTAAATATTAAAATTACAAAACCATTTTGCCGCTTACGACTTTAGTTATAAGCTAGCGCGCGTATTGTTATCCTCGCCCCGCTCAGACGCTCCGACCCCTTTTGGCGCCTTAGATGCGCGTGCCGGTTATGGAATTATTGTTGACCAATTCCTCGCCTTAACAGTGATGTTGTTTACTCATTTCTGGAAAACAATCATTAATTTGTGATATTGTTTTTGAAAGAGAACTGGGTGAACTAAATTGGCGAGTGCAGTTTTTCAATTTTCAGTAGGTACTTCCAACGGTCGGGCGGGCGGCAAATTTTGGTGCATGGTACCAAAATCAAAGAATCTACATTTTCTTTGATTTTGGCACCTACCATGAACCAGTGCCAGTGGTTTAGATGAATATGAATCTTAATTCAAGTAAAAACACTTGCATACCAATATCGCATTTGATTTTAATAAGATAAAAGAATTATTATTAAAAAAAAATCGGTAAAAAAAACTTTTAAGTTAAACGGTTTTATCTTATGTGCACTGAAAACTAGAAAATAAAAAAATAGTTACTTACCTGTCAACCTACGTAGGTGGTCCCGGTCATATTAGACTAAAATAAAAACGTGGGGCCCATTAAATATTGCTGTAGTACTCTCTTCTAGAGGTATAATAGGTGTGGATTGCATCGACTTACTATAATCGTAACTGGAGATTTTGACAATCAATAATCAGCCGTAGCTCATGATCTACCAAAGTATAAAGATATGCTTTGCCATAGGTAGGATTTCACAGGGGCCCCACGTTTTTATTTTAGTCTAATATGACCGGGACCACCTACGTAGGTTGACAGGTAAGTAACTATTTTTTTATTTTCTAGTTTTCAGTGCACATAAGATAAAACCGTTTAACTTAAAAGTTTTTTTTACCGATTTTTTATTTTCTAGTTTTTAGTATTTAATGAAAATGCCTACCGAATATTCCTCATTCTATCTAATTCATTTAGTGCATCATTATTACACGGTCTCTTACCTGACAATTTATTACAATCTAATTCCTCAATACATAGCCCTTCCAGATACTTTTTTTTTTAACGACCCCAAAAATCATCACATGACCTCTCCTGCTGTGGGTCAGCAGCGGTGAGGGAGTGCCAGACTCTTGACTAAGAACCGTTTTGTTCCGTCGTAGGCCTTTTATGTACCAGGGCCGCGGTAACTCTTTCGAACAATCTCGCAGCCCAGGCAGGCCTTGGCCCTGTTGGGCCCCGCTGGAATTACTGACAGTTTTCTACTTGTGAAGCCCTTTCATTTGATACCCATATTGGTGGGATTGATAAAAAATTGTTATCAGCCATTTGGTAGCGGCGGCCATCTTAGATTTCAATTTTGCATAGTAAATTGTATTCTACTTGTTGAGACCCATCAACATGGGTATCAAATGAACCTAAGTTATCCGCCATTTTGTAGAGGCCGCCATCTTGGATTTTAATTTTATATAGTACATTGTATTCTACTGGTTGAGAACTTTCATTTGATACCCATATTGATGGGATTGATAAAACCTACGTTACCCGCCATCTTAGATTTCAATTTTGCATAGTAAATTGTATTCTACTTGTTGAGACCTTTCATTTGATACCCATGTTTATGGGATTTATAAAACCTAAGTTATCCGCCATTTTGTAGAGGCTGCCATCTTGGATTTTAATTTTATATAGTACATTGTATTCTACTGGTTGAGAACTTTCATTTGATATCCATATTGATGGGATTGATAAAACCTACGTTATCCGCCATTTTGTAGCGGCCGCCATCTTGGATTTCAATTTTTTATAGTATATTGTATTCTGCTTGTTGAGCCCTTTCATTTGATACCCATATTGATGGGATTGATAAAATCTACGTTATCCGCCATTTTGTGCCGGCGGCCATATTGGATTTACAATGTTATTGATATTACTATATTGTATTGTCATCGGAATTAAAGGTGTATACAAAATTTCAGATTAATCGGTTGACAGGAAGAGGGTGAAATTTGAATTACTAAATTTGACCCAAGAATGAATAAAACAAACTGGGTGAGCTAAATAAAACCGTTTAAAAAACAAAATACCCGACTGCACACTAAAAAAAGAGTAAAACAAGCCCCACAATAATATTGATCAATACAACTTTACTGAATATAATTTATAAATATTGATGGAAAGCATCGCAGGCGGGGACCAACAGAGGCTTATTTATAGTCATTTCGGTTGTGCACCATTTAGCAGAATTTTCGTTGGTGGCGGTCAAGGTGGTCCCCGCCTGCGATGCTTTCCATCAATATTTATAAATTATATTCAGTAAAGTTGTATTGATCAATATTATTGTGGGGCTTGTTTTACTCTTTTTTTAGTGTGCAGTCGGGTATTTTGTTTTTTTAATAATAATTCTTTTATTTATAACTTTTTAGCTGTTTTTATTTAACGAAAATGTTGTAGATGTAGAAGACTATGTATATGTAAGTACCATTTTAAATTATTTCGACGACATTTGGCTTTAGATTACGAGTGATGTTACTCCGCAACATAAATTTACCGCCAATGCGACGTTCAAGACGATCAAGACGACGTTCATGCATTTGATCAAGACGAACGTGATTGTATCGCCAAAAGAATCGCTTTTTGCTTGCTAACGCATGAGTTGCTTTGCGTTGACGCAGAATTAACATGTTCCCGTGGGAATTTTGAGAAAAAACGTATCCTATATTAATTACTCCCGTGATTGAAATGAATCTAATGATACCGCATACATATTTTTTTAAAGGGAAATTTAGAAAAAATATCCCGTGGGACTTTTAGGATAAAATGTATCCTATGACACTCCCGTAATCAAGACAAATCTAACGATACCTCATACATCAAAATCCATCAAGCCGTTTAGGCTACAGGAGGTCACAAAGGAACAGACATACATACATACTTACATACTTACATACACTCGAAAAACATTACCCTCCTTCTTTGGCAGTCGGGTAAAAACTACTTGTTTTCATTACAAATACGGTCGCTTCAAAGAGCATCGCGATACATATTGATTTTACATGATAAAGCTATTTAATCAAACCGCAGCCTTTGAAACAACAAGTCTAGACCAATACAACTTTATAGATTGAATCCAGCTTCACAAATTATTCAAATAAGACGAGTTATGCAAAATAGTTCCATATGAAGCGTGCCAAAGATGTTATAGACCTAAAAATGTTATTAGAAGCTAAAGTTTTCAATCCAAACGCTAGTTTAAGGCTTATTGCTTAAATCTGTTGACTATTAAGGGCAAAGCGCGTGTGCCTAGAATATTGTAGGCCTACTAGTTGCCCTTGGCTTATAACGGACAGCTTTTAGCCACGCTCGTAAACTTTAATAATACCTAGGTAAGTGTTGGGAGTTTAGCAATATTTTTGAGTGATTTAGGTGTATTTTGGCGAAATGAAATCGAGATTATAATGAGAGAAAGGGAGAGATGGAAAAGTAGAACGTTCAAAAGAAGGACCGTCCCTTATTTTTATTGAATTGAAAATAAAGTACTGAAAAGTCAAAACGCCGATTGAGGCAGCTTTCAACCAAATTTTTTTTCTGTGTCTATAGACACATAAAATTCATTTTTTTCTAGACTTTTTTTGGTAATTCATTTGACTAAGAGAACCGGTATTTGAACATGGATTACTTTAAATGGTTTCTTTGACCTTTAATGCCTATATGCAAAAAACCGATGCAAAAAAAAATGCGATCGCAAATTAGCGAAACGACGAAATCCGCTTAGGTATGGTTTTAAGGTTAGTGGATATTTATACAGGTAAATAGTAGTTACCTACATTGATTTTCTGGCTATTTCTGTCAATGTTCTTTTAGAGAAGTTCTTTATTTATTAACTGAGGAGAACAAACCATATATTGGATGACCTATAGCAATTAAAATCTAGTCTTTATATAAATATCTGGTTTTAGACTTTGTTTTTAGGTTTTAATTCGACTTTTCCTGTTACTATTGTTTGAATGTAAATAACGAAAAACCCCCACATAGAAAGATACTCAGTATACATGGGCGTAGCCAGCTTTGGGCTCAGGGTGGGGCAGCAGTCAACCTATCCCCCGGGGGAAGGCGAGGGCCCTCCGATTTTTTGTATCTTGAGCCGTTAATCTCAAACTTGTTAATCCCTTAATTTGAGAGGTATATATTTTCAGGTACAGAAAATAAACAATCACACACACGACAAAAGCCAAAAGTAAGGGCATATAATCTCTGAATTCGCGAGCGAAGCGAGCGTGAAATTTTTATCGGACTTAAACCAAATATTACGTAAAATTTAGCCCAAACGTACGTATCTTTTTGTTTGTTGACAAATGCAAAAATAAGGGCATATAGTTTCTGAATACGCGAGCGAAGCGAGCGTGAAATTTTTATCGGACTTAAACCAAATATTACGTAAAATTTAGCCCAAACGTACGTATCTTTTTGTTTGTTGACAAATACAAAAATAAGGGCATATAGTTTCTGAATACGCGAGCGAAGCGAGCGTGAAATTTTTATCGGACTTAAACCAAATATTACGTAAAATTTAGCCCAAACGTACTTAACTTTTTGTTTCTTGATAAATACAAAAATAATATGTCATGTGTGTTTCATGAAAAAAGGTACCTGAAAGAGTGATTCATATCCCAGTGATTGAAAGATGCATATCTATCTTTTCTTTTCAATGACACATTTTGCCCATGTCTAATGCCTCGCCCCTCGCGGCTCTCGCTCGCTCGACCCGCATCCCGCTCAGGGGGGGGGGCAGCTGCCCCTCCCTGCCCGTACCTCGCTACGCCCATGTCAGTATATCTGTTTACTTCACATTCACCAGTCAGCAAATATTAGCATGTCAAATTGAGAAGTCTGGTATGATAGAGCAAAAAAATGTGGTGAAAAATAATCATTTTCCTGTTGTCGATGCCAACTTGGTTTTCACTGCCTACTTTTAAATATATTTGAAACTACTTTACATAATATATCTTTTAATTTACCTATATATTTGGTTTTTGAATCCATTCTGAGTACTTCCAGGAAATTTTTTGAAGCTACAAAATTTTTTGAGATGGTTATTCAGCCCCGGGTTTTTTTTCATATTTATTCTCTCATAACTACGTCTGACCTCCAATTCGTGATTCATATTATGCGTATGAGTCTTATCAAGACTAAACAAAGCACTCTATCAGTATTTTTATCAATTCATCATCACTTTAAAATTATATAAATAGTATTACGTAGATTGTAGATGTATGAGTCATCATCATCCTTTAGGTTCCATAGAGGTCATCACATCATGACTATAGTCTATGCTTTCCATAAAGTAGATAGAGAGCACAGGAATAGGTATGCCTTTTTTTTTTAACAACGTAAAAAATCATCAAAATACCCCTCCCGCTGTGGGTTAGCAGCGGTGAGGGAGTGTCAGACTCTTACTGACTAAAAGCCGTCGTGTTCCGTCGTAGACCTTCTTATGTGCTAGGGCCGCGGTACCTCTTTCGAACAACCCGCAGCCACGGCAGGCAGGAATAGGTATGCCTACGTCTTCAGCTTATGATAATAAATGTAGAAAAAACTAGAATGATTAGAATACAAATTCTAGAAAATCTAGTTTTTATACTTGTATTGTATAGCTAATTTAACACATAATTACCTAAATAAAAATTAAGCACAACATTTAAGTTTTCTCATTAGGAGGTTGTGAACCATAGAATGAATATGACAACTTAGTTTTTTTTTATTTAGGCATAGGGCGTAATAAAAAACCTTATACGTAAAATAATTTTAGTTTATTATTAGTAAATTATTTAACAAAAAAAAAAAAACAGCTCTCGATGCATAATCTTTGTAATTTTCCACATAGTTTTAACCTTTAGACGAACGGTACAATAAGTTGTCAAAAACACAAAAATTATGTTATTGTGAAAATCCCATTCTTTGGTAAAACCGGTGCAGACAGACAAAAAATACCCAATTGCATATTAATTTGTTGTTTTTAAATTGACGGATACCGTCCGGGTAAGAAGTCAATTCTGGGTTATTTCCCAATCAGGTAGTTTTCACATCTACGTTTTATTTATTAATTATGTTTGACATAACTATTGGCGGGTATCGCCATTTTCTTTTGTGTGAGTCATGTTTTAATTTTATAAAGTGATTCATTTTTATTTTTGCTTTAAAGTGGATTTGCTGATATTTTAGTTATCTTTCATAATTAAGTATGAGTGTTGTCTTTTTTAATTTCCGTAATATCTACAGTGTGAGCCATTGTTTTACTCAGTTCTTAAGTATGTTACTAATTTACCTACAAATACCACCTAAAATGCTCCTAATGACTGTACCTATAATGCAATTTTTATTTATGGTGTAAGTGCAGTGTAACTGTGTGCGTAACTGCACACAAATTGCACCATATTACATTTTCATAGAAATAAAATTTCACAACCTTTTTTCTATATTTCTATGGAAAATCACGATGATTCAGCATAAATATAATCTGTATATTACCGTAAGTGTTATGGAAATTCCATTTAATATAAACTGAAGGTAGATTAAAAGCCATAAAAGTATTATAACGTAAGTTAACATCACAGATGATAACACACCCCCGCTAACAAGTCTCCCTCTGTGGATGACTGGATAATATTGTAAATAAACCTTATCTCTTTATCGATAACGAGGAAGTGACTCAGAGACAACGCCGGCGCATAAAACATGACTAACTTTTAACTTTCGCTGCGTCATAAATAACGGGAGCAGGAAACTAACGGAATAAGGTGACGTATTCCCACGAGACTCCAAAGAATTTTATATTCGAACAGTGTTGAATTCAAGAAATTTCTGATAAACATTAATTAATTAGTCATTAAAATTTTAACCTAATTTAGCTACATACCAACATATTTATTAAGTCCAAGCGATCATTTAGGAAACTCGTACCAAATAAATTAACCAATTCGTAAACAACGAAGTATTAAAATTCGACAAAAAGGTTGCATGAAGGCATTTCCTAATGCCAAGGCCTCGGAATTGTAATATTAAAACTTGACATTACGTTTTAAAAGAGCTGGCAGTTGATGCTCGAAAAAATGTTGTGACAGCCATTAAACTTACGAAGAAAAAAAATTGTTTTACTTTTTTGTGAGTCATATGTCATCCCGAATAAGTTTTTGTGGGTATTATGGCCATGTTGAAAGATTTGAGATGTCAAAAGATGTATAACCTTTTCTAAGTCGACTTTTATCTTCAAAACGATAAAACTTTGATATAGGTAAGTATCGCACGAAATTGATAACGCTATTATGATTTATGTTGTTAGAAAAAGATACCTATTTTTTTGTTGTTAAATTTAAATTGATTTGTTAGTTACCAATACATATTATTTAATCTAAAAATACCTTTTTTCATAAGCCATCATAATGCGGTTACTAAAACTTTGAAAACACGATAAGAGTCACGTATGCAGGCATTACACTTATATACAAACACGCATACTTACGTTCAATAAGTAGCTCGTGTATCTATAATAGTTATTTATATTGGATATACCTATGTAATCATATCTATGTTTAACTAGTAGGCAAACTGTTTTGTTTACTTTAACAATTTACGCAGCATCTATTTAGATTTTAGATCAACAAGGAAATTGTATCAACAGTTTAAATATCTTTAAGTTCCTGAATAAAATATCTAAGAATAGATAAGAGAAGGAAAATATTGTTAAAAAGAATATTTCTGTGAGATGACGGCAGATAGAAGAGTATGGAAGGAGAAAACATGCTGCACCGACCCCTAATAAAATCTGGATAAGGACAGGAGGATGATGATAACGATGAAAAGGAAGAAAATATAAGTACCTAGTATATAAGTATATTATATTCATTCGCATAGTTATAACAATTAGATTTTCCTACAGGGATATTAGTAATCAAACAGTTTAGATTTATTTTACATCCAACTTTACCTATTAATTTACGTAGCCAGCTAGAACGCTGTGTGTATCATTTATTTCTCTGTAAATTATGATATCACTATTCTCCCGGATCTGTTTGACATTATCATGACGCGTTTCAGCCAATCACGTTTCCATTCTATATGAGGCTAGCCGTTTACCGCAGTTTACAAAGTATCCTTAGAAATTAAAACTTTATGGAGGAGACTCTTTCGCAGTTTTTTTATCAAATCAAATACCTTTATTTTCAGGCTGCATTGGCCCATAGATATATACCACTCAAGACTCTTGCATCATCATCATCATCATCTCAGCCATAGGACGTCCACAGCTGAACATAGGTCTCCCCCTTAGATCTGCACAGATATCTGTTGGAGGCGACCTGCATCCAGCGTCTTCCGGCGACCTTTATAAGATCGTCTGTCCACCTTGTTGGTGGACGTCCTACGCTGCGCTCGCTTGTTCGACAAGTCTTAAGACTCTTTACTTTATAGGTAACAAACTTACGAAAATATAGATACATACTTAGGATACTGAGGGAAGTGCATTGCGCCATTTCTTTTTATAAATGAATGGAATTATTGCTGATTGGATACTTATTAAAAATAATATTCCAACAACAAGTTTCTATTAATACTCTTAATTAAGATAAAGCTGTTGTTTGTTTTTATATTAATAAGAAATTAAATGAAGACACTTTCCTGTATTATTGAGAATATAAAAACAAATCATTCTTGTTAACTACATTATCATATGGTATGATTAAAGTACTGAACTGATTTAGATGAATTCATAAACAATGATACAGGATATTACGGTAACAGTACCGACTTAGTTAATTTGTCCATAAAATCAGTGACCCTAAACCACAAAGTAATTACGTACCTACAGTAAGTACCTACGTTTAAACAATTACACGCCAAATTCCCCATTTCCGCATTTAAAAATAAAAACAGAGAATTCCCAAATGCCAAATACAGAAAAAAGGTATATTCAAATGAGGCTATCCCACTTTTGTAAAACGGGAAAACCAAGAATGATACCCAGTTATGCATTGTTATTGAGGAAAACCCGAAATACATTGACTTTTCACACATTGTTTGGCTATAAAGTTCTCAGATTGTTTTTCTCCATGAATCACTTTTTATCTTTCAGCTGACATATGACACATAATTTAATTTCGGTATAATACGTAGCAAAAATATGTTGACGCCACATTTCCTCGAATTAATTTGGAGATTAAACGCATTAGTACGCTTCAATACTACGTAGTTAATGAAGTTACTTTAAAGTCATTAATTTTTAAAACCTGTTGGTAATTTTACTTGTGAAAACTGTCTTCTTCAGTCCCCGTCAAAATGTCATACTATGTTATATTATCGATCGCAGCCGACACTATCTCAAGGTTCGCTTGACATCATCAATTAAAATTACCATTCTATATTGATACTGAGATATCAGTATTTCCGATTTCGTTAATTTTAGTACCTTTGATAGTTATTTATAAAAAGACATACTGCATCACCTTCATCGTTAGTAGAGTAGGTAAATGAACAAGTGCAAGCAATCAAACCTCTTTATCTAAATCATTACCAAAAAGTTTTTATTGCCTGCAATATCTAAATTGGTTGATTAATTCAATTTCCACCTCTTTAGTACGAAAATAAAAAGCCGATTGCGTCTGAATCTCGGTGTCTCTAGAGATCGACGCAACATTTGTTTAGCAATACGTAGTTTCAGTAACGCAATGTTTCATAACAGTGAAATTCATAATAACTCGCCACGCCAGATGGCAATGCCAAGTTACCGGCTGTCAAGGCCGGCTCAATCGTTTGCAACTGTTTCTTAAAAAATAATTCGATACTGTAATTTAATATTAATATCAATTTTATTTTCATTACCAACGCAACAAAAAAAAAACTACAAAAAATCTAGATACTGACCTACTTAGTTTGCTCGCGTATTTTAATGTTACTGGGAAATCTATGGTACCCACAGCCAATGAACTTTTACATATTTTTCCTCTTTGGCGCGAATTTCATTCATAATTTTCCAACACACATTTGTATATAAGGATGGGCTATAAACGTAACATTAACTATTTTTTATAGAGTGCTCAACTCAATCCCATTCATGGCTCCAATTAGTAATTCATCTCGCGTCTGTTAGCCATAGATTTGTGGTCACCTTTTAAGGCTAGATGATTCATTTGATATTCGAGAGGCTGTTCCAATAAGTACGTGATACATATTACACAAAAATAACAACTGGCTTCGCGCCATTTTTGATAACCTAGATCTATTTCATGCTGAACTCATTTGGTTTTTAAATGTAGTAATATATCTATCATAATTAATTTCACAAGCTATTGTGTTTATTTTAATGTTGAATGCCATTTTAGAGTGAAATAAACGTTTTATTTTATTCTAGTGGCCTTATTTGTAATACTTATCTAAAGTATTTTTGTTAGCGAAAAAGTTTCAAATATACGTAGGTAATTAAATTGTATATTTCAGCAGTTACTTAACAGTCTATTTATATCTAAAAAAATGAAAGACCTTACAACTTTTCAAATACATGCCGAAACAAAAAAATATTAAATTAAGTACATAAAACAGCCTTGATTTTCCGCGGCTCGTGTAAGTTCGCTTAACTTAACAAGCCAGCGTCTCCATTAAGATATTTACGTCATAGAATACCAAGTAATTACCATTACAAAGTTAGATTTTGCAAAACACTGTTTAAAATACCTCTAAAGTTCCACCGTACCTACGTCATATACCCTTATTGATGTGACCTTTGTTCTTTAGATATTATTATTAGCGATATAAGTACTCTTTAGATAACCCGTGGTACCTTTGAATTCCTATCTAATCATATTGATTGACGTGCGTAGTTCCTTATAGCTTATGACCTAGGTGGACATTAGAACACTATGTACTCGCGTCACATGAGATTATTCCTGTAGGTTTACTAACTTGCCGAGGGCATTATAGGTACAAAGAGTATAAGTATGTTTTGCATACGACACTTACCTTTACCACCACTTTATGACACCTTTACCTAAATAAAAATAATTGCGTACCTACATAAATAAACATCTGCCTATTCAATTTTAGTTAACCTGTGATGCAGTGAAAACAGGAAGCATGATTCATATAATGTGAATATTTACTTTCAGGACTATATATGAAAGCAAAAATGCTAAATGTCTGAGTCATCTGAAGTACTTAGTAACAATAATTTAAATGACCATTTCCATAGATTTAAAGAAACAATGGTCGCCGTTTCGCTCGCATGGTGTTTATTACTATTGCATTGTACCCTTTTCCATTAATATCTACCTGGCTGATAATCCCGATATTGTTTACTATAACCGTAGTTTCAAGGCGAAACTATGGCCGATAAAATGAGTAAATAGTCCAGTCAGGATTGTTTGGTAATCAGTTAAAACGGACAATAATTGTTACGAAACAGAACTTAATGTATATTTAATAGTCTATGGATCTATTTGTTTATTTTCGTTAGTTTATCATGAATTGGAATCTCATCGACACAAAAGAATGACTAAATCATTTATGTAAAACGCTTTTTTTGTAATATAACGTGTGGCAATCATAAAATTTCATCTCAATTAATACGAGACAATAAAGTTAATTGTCGATCTGAGATCCACATTTGATGTCAACATTAAAATGTCGCCTCTTAATGAAAGACCGAGGTCTGACGAATTAATGCGCGAAAAATTATGAAACTCATAAAAAATGTTGATAAACCTTTACAACACACTGAGCGCATAATTTGCATGTATGGCTTTATATGCACGTAGTGTCGAAATAAATGAAAAAAAAAAATAGAAAATGCGAACAAAGGCCAAGAGTAGGTCTAACCTTCGTTGGAAGTTATATTTTCATGACATCTTTATTTGAAGGTTTCCTTTACTTTTGCTTATTATGATTTCGCTACCTATCCTCTCCCTGCGGCCAATTTTTATGATGCATGTTGTGTTTCTAATTTGACCTTTACGATTTTGTCTCTGGGGGAAGGATCAAAGACTGTGGTAGTTACCTTATTTCGATACTAATGGAAATTTCCTGATGATATCGGGAAACATTGCTTATAAACAATATAGCAATAGCACCAAAAAACCACTTTAGTGATGTGACACGGATCTTAATGAGCCATTTAAAAAACTACAAATCGATTTAAAAACTGAGCGAACTAGGCAGACCCTTCAATAACCGCCCAGCCACCCAAACATACAAAATTCCTCTCTAATTGAAGCCAGAGCCAGTTTTCCTTGGGTGTTACTGTGCTTAGGTTCGGCATGCCGACTTAAATGACCTTACTACAAATGCAATAGTTGATGCAAGTTAACATTTTTGCAATGCAACTGCTAGCGTTAGTGCAAGAAACGTACGAAACTGTGATGAAACTTATTGGATGATGAGACGTTTAAGGACGAGAATGAGAGGATTTTATCGATAACTATTAGTATCGACACTCACTTTAACTAGTGTCATAACTTTACGATAGAATAAAGCATGAGAGTTTCGACTTAAAGAGGTTCTACAATGCAAACATGACGAGCAACGAGTTATCCAATCCCTATGCAATTGAAATGCGGTTTCAAAAACAATTGAGACACCACCCAGCATTAAACATGAAACAACAGTTGCAGTAAGATTAAAACATGGAAATCTGTTGGTAAACATAAATCTCTGAATGGAAATAAACCTTATTTATCAATTAAATATGATCTTAACTGGTAAAGACCCGGCTGAGGTCAAGAAAGTCTCCATTCATGCATATTATTTATACGTATGTGCTAAAATTAATTAAGTATCTTAGATATTTCATCAAGTTTGATTATTTGGCTTGAATTTAATATACTTACGAGTAACTCTTAATTAATTAGGTAACGCGTAGCTATACCTAGAGTTATACTAATTGAAATCGTAATAGGTATTGTGAAAATACAAAGTGTAATTTAATTGATGGCCTAATTTCTTGTTTTAGTTCATATTTGGTACATGCTCACAATAATGCAGACGCGTTGGCTAGGATCTGAACTAGCCCTTTGTTCGTTTTTAATGTCTATTTCCATAGCTAGAAAGCCGAAAATAAATACATGCAAATTTTCCAAATGTCCATTGCTCTGCAATATTAAGTAATAAATAAAGATACCAACCACAAGTACCTAAAATCATAAACACGAATATTTTTTTTACAATAAATTAGCGCGGCAACTCATACCGATGACCTCATATTGCAAAAAGGTTGACCTTATTATAAATAAGTAACATTCAATACATTAAATCAACGGCTAAGGTTGCCAATAGCGCTCAAAATGCGATATTGCTCATTGACCCACTGCCTTAGAAAACGTGTCCGAAATTGCGGTGCAGTTTTTTTCATTCGGATTATGACATTGCGATGTTCAATTGTTACGCTATCTGTTGACATCACTTCTATCTGTCTGCCTTCTCAACACGTCATCATATATTTGTAAAGAAATTCAAGTTTGCCAAGTATTTAGTTAATTACTACAATCATATTGTGGCTAAAGCTAATAGTTACGATATCGTTGGTATATCGTGTAACTGTAAGTGTTATGTCAGATAAACTAGTATATTACGTTACTTAGATGTTACTTAAATTAATAGGTATTCTTGTGTAGGCTAGAAACGAATTTAATATTTATGTAGTAGAAACAAGAATATGATAGAATAGAATTTTATTTTGCAAGGTGCACGCATGAGACACAGGGGTGTGGATCCAGTTCTTAAAATAGGTTGTGTGAGCACATCAATCCATCCAATATGGTTTAAAAAACATATATGTATTTTCACATTTATTAAATTCAGGTAGGTACCTACATGAGGGAGTATACAGGGAGTATATATGAAGGAGTATATAAGGGATAGCAAATACATAGGAGAATTCAATAAGGGAGTATGTAAGGGATATGCAAAGGGATTACATTAGGATAGGAACTACATAAGGTGAATATACTACTACGCTAGATCTGCTACTGATGTGACTATGGCGCCCCCTAGAGGAGAAGGTCGATAAACATAGGGGAATTACCCGTAGCCAACAGTTTGCAACCTTGAAATCGAGACACCAATGTTCATAAAACTAACTCCCTGCAACAAAAAGACACATTGTATTCATTCAATATTACCTACTTCCAAAGGCTATCTATTTATTATTCATCCCAGAGTTACTGCTAAATTAGGTAAGTCATTTGGTGACCATGAATGACGACGAATTGACGATTGAGAAACCTTGACTTTCGGTAGCAGACATGACATATTGTTTGTATTTTCCTGTCACTATGACAAAGTACCTACTGACTCTGATGCATATTTGCATAATATTTATTTAAATTAAATTGTATTCGCAATCTACTGCTCGTGTCAGCAGTATTTGCAGAATGAAACAGACTTGGTTCTGCATTCTATTTTTATGAAGCAGATGAGAAGTATTCTATTTTTTAAATAATGGCATATGTAGTTTTTATTTCATAGTGCTACTAACCTTCATAATTAACTCGAAATTTTGTTAAACATAAGAACATTTTCAAGTATTGAAAAGGCAACTTTCAACATATCGAGAATATCTTGCTTGATTTTTTGTCTATGGTACCATTGCGCCAAACATTACCAACTCGTAAAAAAGTTCTGTAGTTGTTTATGGTATCTACTTGACAATCAATCATGGCGAGCACGTCGAGGTCTGTTTTCCTAATTTATTTTATTCCTGATTCGTTATTATCGACGTTATTTATGTATTGTACAGCCGAATATATTTAATATTTACTATGATATTACGTAAGTTAACGATGGTGCTAATTTCATGTAGCAAGAGGCCACGGCGAAGTTGTTTCCCAAAGATTTGATTTCTACTTGTTGATGAATGATGAGCCTACTTTCTTTTGCGGTTTTAGGATTGAGGCGAATAAGGTGGTGTGCTATGCGCACCCAGATGCACCGCTCATCGAGGATTACAGGGCTGGGGACATGATATGCTCGGAATGCGGGCTGGTAGTCGGCGACAGGTACGTAGCTAAATGTTTGTTTGGCAATATTTACGAAACGCACTGAGCTTTCCACCACTGATGCCATGTCGTAATAATAACAAAGTTGCTGAACTAATGCGAGTGATGTATTTGATTTCTATTATTTCGAGGTCAATAAATAATTGACTAATTGTGCAATGTGGAAACTTGAGAATTGCGCATAGGAACTGAGAAGTAATTAAGCTGTATCACTCACACATACACATACGTTCTTGTGAATTGTTAACATTTTGTCTTAAACAATTTAATTTAAAACCAAAATGTTGGAGTCTAAAAACTAAAGGTATTGAGTAATAAGGTTCCACACACAATAATGCACATAGCTCTATAATCATGTATCGTATGATTATTTTTATAGTTCTAAAGGACATAATTTGCATACCTAGTGACTACTCATTAAACAGCTTATCTATGCATACTGCACTGGTATGATGTGGTATGTCCATCGGAATTAGGACAAAACAGTAACTAACATGCAATAATGGGTTTTAAGTCGTGGTGGCCTAGTGGGCAAAGAACCAACCTCTCGAGTATGAGGGCGCGGGTTCGAATCCAGGTCAGGCAAGTACCAATGCAACTTTTCCAAGTTTGTATGTACTTTCTAAGTATATCTTAGACACCAATGGCTGATAAAAAGGTGAAGGAAAACATCTTGAGGAAACCTGGACTATATTATAGTCTGAAATCACCAACCCGCATTGAGCAAGCGTGGTGATTAATGCTCAATCCGTCTCCGTGTGAGAGGAGGCCTGTGCCCAGCAGTGGGACGATAAAAAGGCTGTAACTGTAACTGTAACTGTAACTGTAATGGGTTTATTTCATTGAACAATACAATGTTGTCTATGTACTAGAAAATAATGTTTAACAAGGCTATACTTATTAAAATTTTCAGAGTCATTGATGTTGGGTCCGAATGGCGTACGTTCAGCAACGAGAAGTCTGGCGTAGACCCATCTCGTGTTGGTGGACCGGAAAACCCTCTCCTCTCTGGCGGAGATCTATCCACCATCATCGGACCAGGTCGAGGGGATGCCTCCTTTGACAGTTTCGGAGTATCAAAGTACCAGAACAGGAGAAACATAAGCAGCACAGACAGGGCACTGATTAATGCGTTCAGGGAAATCAGTACTATGGCAGACAGGATTAATTTACCGAAAACTATTGTGGACAGAGCCAACAATCTCTTTAAACAGGTATGGTTACAGACATTTAAGTAAGTTACAAAATATTCTTATGCATTATCAAGGTCAGGTTTCATATGTTTGTGAAACAAACTGAATCACGTCTGTCCGAGAGTGAAATAGTTGATGTAATACATATTGAATTGATGTTTATATTTCATCTTTTGATTGAATTGGATAACTCTTATTGTATTTACTCATGCAATAATGTACGATAAGTGGATAATAACTATAATAATTACAAACTTCTCTTTTAATGTAATATGGTTTCAATAATCATGAATTTTGAAACAAAGTTTGTCATGGATAAGGGCAATTTTCAAGTAAAAATATCCATTATGATGTTAATTTGTCATACATAAAGTTGACCTCACTTAAAGTTTGATTTGAACAATAATTTGCATATGCATGAATATTAAACAATGTATTTATAAATATTACTGATATTTTTTTATGGTTATTTTATTTAACATGCTACGTTCATGGTTTATTTGCAGATAAATCAAGGGAATATGTTGAAATTATGATGTTTATTCAGATAATATAACTTTTCTGTTATTTCCTCTGCCTTATTCTCAGTTTTAGTATCAAGGAGTTTGTAATTCTAATAAAACGACTCTCTGGGTTGTGGATCATAGAATCATTAATCAAGGTTCTATGATATTTCCACTCACTTCCAGATAGATTTGAAATAAAAACAATGTTACATAGATAGTACATTTAATAATTTCTTTCCCAGGTGCACGACGGTAAAAACTTGAAGGGGCGAGCGAATGACGCGATAGCCTCAGCTTGCCTCTACATCGCGTGCCGTCAAGAAGGGGTACCACGTACCTTCAAAGAAATCTGTGCCGTCAGCAAAATCAGTAAGAAGGAAATCGGCAGGTGCTTCAAACTCATCCTGAAGGCTCTGGAAACTTCTGTGGAGCTGATTACCACAGCAGACTTCATGTCTCGGTTCTGTTCAAACCTGGGACTGCCGAACTCGGTACAAAGGGCTGCTACACATATTGCACGGAAAGCGGGAGAGCTGGATATTGTGTCTGGACGCAGTCCTATTTCGGTGGCTGCTGCTGCTATTTACATGGCCTCACAGGTTTGTAGATTTTTTTTATTTTAGTGTCCATGTATGTAATAATCACTGCTCCAAATTAAGATTTCCTATTGTGCTTCTGACAGACAAAGTTTACCTATATGACAGAGTTGCAAGAATACTTCGCTATAAATAAATACCGTACCTTGAGTTATACTCTTGGTCATACTTTAAATGTAATTTATATTTTTTGCTATAATCAAATCTGCCCTTCACACATCAGTGGTAATTTTAAACGCTGAGCGCAAACAAATAAAATGCATAAAACTAATATTAGAATTTACATATTACTTGAGGTGAACAAATTCTTGACCATGAAGCTACATATAATTTTGATGTAACGTTTAGAAGGACAAGGTTAGAGATAAAATCAAGGTAAATAGTAGATTGGTCTGTTTGTTAGACTGGACTTTGATTTAAGAATTATTTGCTTTGATAAGGTGTTAGAACTTATCAGTTCAAGAATACTATGATCACTTGAGTTTTGTGATGATATTTTTCTTGTCTATAAAAAGATCTAGTTTTTCTTATCTGTACGGCTGCTGTAACTTACACTGTACAGTTACTCTGAAAGAGAAATTGTCTGATATTATTTGATTCTACAGATTATGTATCAATAAAGATTAAGCCTTATCTGTTATATAGTTCCAAAGATCTCTTCTGTTACTAAGGGAACTAACTATTGAAGCATTTTACATCAGAAAAAAAACCTTAACATAACCATAAAATTACCCCTTTCCAGGCATCAGAAGACAAACGCAGCCAGAAAGAGATCGGTGACATTGCCGGCGTCGCTGACGTCACAATCCGTCAAGCTTACAAGCTGATGTACCCATTCGCAGCCAAGTTGTTCCCCGAGGACTTCAAGTTCTCAACACCCATAGAATTCCTCCCACAAATGTAATAGGTACGTTATATCCTGTTAGATGTAAGAAGGTTATACAAGTGAATTTGACAGGTCAGGCACTCTGACTATGGTTGAAAAAAAAAAAAATTGCGCGGGAAAATCCTTGACGTGATATTTTGTCCTATTTTTTTTGTTGGTTTATTGTGTTGTTTGGTTGGTAAAATAAATCAAAGTAGGGATAAATGGCGCTATTCAGACAGCCATGTTCAGGTAGACATATGGGAAATTACATTATCAAAACTTCAAACCAGTAAACCCAATGGTTACCCTGGCTTGAGTTAGCATTAGTAACACTAATTTACCTGTAAAATGAGTCTACTTTATGCATATTCATTACCCATATCTGTCTATCATTAAGCTCATATGTTTGTGATCATATCATTTGAAAAAACTGTGTATTTATATTCATTAGTTGATCATATACTTGATAAGATTTATTGAAAAAAATAAATACAGTGTTTAACAAAAATAAGTGACAAACAGTTAACAGAGTTGACTTGCTACAAGCATAGATACACACGATAACAAAATCTAAAAAAAAAATATTTATTATTATTACACATTTCATAGATTCATAAATGCATATTAATAGTATTGAAGAATAGGACTGTAATTTAGGGGTGACGAAAATTGATAAGAAAAAGACACAAAAGATGGCGGATGATTGTGAAATTGCGCAGGAGTTTTTTAAGACTTATCAGCAAAAATAATATCACTAACAATCGGTTTATTCAGTAGTAGAGATGTTTCGTAAATTATATGGCGAGAAACACAAACTGAAAAACGTATAATCGCAGTTTATCATAACGCCATAATTTACTGAGAGCTTTTGTAAAATAAATAATTTAATATTCATTAATTTACAAATAAAACAGGAGACATATTTATGTAGACTGACACTTGTTAAAAACATCTAAATTAGCACAATTCATTAACATTTTCAAACTTGAATTTTTCCTTTTTTATGAATAAGTAGTTTTTGTAAGTGTTAGTGGAGTGTTGGAAAAAAAATATGTTGCAATGGCTTGTTATGTGATTTCTAAGTATCATTTCTACGTAGGTGACAGTTGTGTATTTATAATTTATATTATCTGCATAGCTTGTAGGTCATTAGTTCGATAAACTATCTTATATTTTTCTTGTAGAACCACCTTAGATTTATAGTTGGGCAAACTGTAATAATACTATGAGAAAATATTAAAGCTGATATTAAATTTTTTGTCTATCAAGAAATGACTGCCATCTAATGTGCATTGCTTTTATAAGTGATTATATATAAAAAAAGATTATAAATGGCTGATTTTCAAAAGTAATTTCAATAAAGGACCAATTTTTTTGGCACCGAGATTTGTATCTCTAGTTATGGTGTCATACATACTTCAAGTTTAATTAAACCTCCTACTTAACTTATATCGTTAAAGTTTGCCCAAAACGTTATATAAAATACTTAAAGTATTGTACCTGAGCATTGATTGCTCTTTATTCTTATCCTGGCACTATCATTTGTACAAATATTCTCTAAATTAAGCCAATGCAAAATATACTCTACGCTTATAAGAATAGAGTTTATTTTATACTGGTATAGAAATCAAAGTATTTGAACAAATATGTATGCAAAAGGAGCCACCATTATTGTTTAAGTAAATCATCATAATTTTACTGTATACTGTATACTATATTTTGAATTAATTGGCGATACTTAAGCCCGGTTTCACTGGTTACAGATAAAGTGTCAGTTAATTATCTGATAGTTAATGCTATCTGCCAGATAAACGCTGATTACTACTTCTGCCAGATATTGCTATCCAAGACATGTGAAACCCAAAGTTATTGCCCTGATAGGCTATCAGAGACTTTGTCATTAACCGGTGAAACTGGCCATATGACTTACCAGTAAAATGTACTATATTATAGAGCTTATAACTGGATTTCTGCATGTTCTTTTTTTATCTAGTTGCCCTCAAATAATTCAAAATACTGTAAGTATTAGAACACGAGGTCTAAAAAAACAATAACAAAAGATTAAGACTAAATTAATTTCATGTCTACCTAGGTTAGTTATTGAGTTTATGCATTTTTGGAATAACAATATAAATTATATTTTGTAAGAGTTACTATGTGATGCCCGTACCGAGTGTAATGTTACTAATCGACCATATTTTAGATAGAAAAGTTGATATAAATATACATATGCATATTGCCTTAATGTTGTACTTTAGAAAATTTATAACTACTGGAATATAGGGCCAATATAATCATACTGTCACAAAAAAAGTTCTGTTTGTTTTTTAATCTGGCAACTATTATACATACTAATGTTTTTTGTGAATTAAAAGGCTCGTATTTATCGTAATAGCTGTACTACATGAGGATATATTTTATACATATACAATGCCACATCTCCGAAATATTTATATAATTTTAAACAACTTTTTGTGTAGTAATATGATCTCTTTCTTCTTTATTCGAATCTTTTGGTCTCGTAGCGTTGCCAGTTCCACATGATAGCCGACTGTAACTTTTTGTAAAGATGTATCGTTAATTTTGAATGTATGTGTAATGTAACTAGCCTTAATTTAGTAATTATGAATAACGCCACAAAATAAATGTATATTAAGTGAAATTACTTTTTTATTATTATTTATCCTTATACCGATTATAATTTGAATTTAATTTAGGTGAAGAAAATAAGACTAAAGCTAGCCGTTCATGGAACCTTCTATTTAATCTCTGATTAGTTTTTTAGACTATTGATCAGCAGAAACAGCTGTGTCCTGTAGACAACAGACTCGTATACTTGTTTCAAGAGAGCTTTATTACTGAAGTACTTATACATAACTGCAAATAGTTGAGAGAAGAAGCTTTTTAAAGTATCTTTTTGGAATAAAAATAGGATAGGTCTCCCGAGGATAGAGCAGCTTCCCTACAGTGAAAGAATGTTTCAAATCGGTTCAGTATTTTCGGACAACCGAAAATAAATCTGTCTACAGCCAAAAAGTAAGTAAAACAAATACAAAATTTCACTGTTTTGTAGTTAACTATCACATATCAGAAATTGGTTACATTTTTTTTTCTTTGAAAATGTATTAGATCTGTAATAATATTTTTGGGCAGTTAACGTTAGGAACAAGCTTTATCTTCTCAGTTTTTGTACCGAAAGTATCACCCTTTTCCTTACATTTTACAACCCTAGAATATACGATCTGTTTACTACACCCTACATAAGTAATTTATGTACATACAGTAGGTACTCGAACTTGTATATGGCCTAAGAGAATGAATTTATATTACAGGACATAAGAAACGTGACGCGAATGTAGGGCCCTTTCCTTCTTGCTTGGTTAAAGTAGGCGACATTATGGCTGTCTAGGCAAGCCAGCTAGCGAGGATGTTTTGGTGATTCAAGCTTTGCAGAAATATAAAAATGTCTATCTGTAAATATAAGAACACTGCAGGAAAAGTCATTTATTATTTTTTAACCGAGACTAACACAAACAGTGAAGATTCTTAATTCGTATGTTTGTATGTCTTTTCCTAAAGGAAATAAAACAACATAGTTACAAACACGTTTAGTTGCCGTTACTTAGTAAGATTAGATCTCCATTTAAATATAAAAACGTAGAAAGGTGTCAAACTTTTACCTAATTGAGGAAGTATAAGTAATGAATAATTTGATGATTATCTTTCACACCGGAGGTTACTTTTTGTTGTAGACATAACTTTGCTTGTTGGTTCTTATACAGGGAGATTATTATGATTTTGTTTCATAGCTGCTACCATTCGTGCTGAAAAAGAAGTTTCAAGGTACTATACTGATATGCGTAATCTTTGTATATTTATGTCATGATGAAAGTACGAGACTTTCGAGTGCAGGGAGAGTCAACGGATTAGGTACTATTTTATAGCCTGGCTGGGCAACCTATATGTCGATCGGTACGTACAGTTCGCAACAAAAGTCCATCATAATTACCTACTAAATACCTGAGCACAATAACCTCAAATGAAAAAGTTGTGTTCTGTCACTTTTACTCTCTTTTATGGGAGATTTTGATATTCAGGTAAGTAGGTACATCATTTTGATTCAGTTTGCTTTTGTTGTTGACTATACATGAAAATAACATACGAGAAAGTGAAGGGCCATCATACCACTCCATTTTCTTTGACACACATGCCTTGTCCTTCACTTGGTACCTTACAAAATGAGGATGTCGATAATTTTATGTAAATTCAATAAGCTAGAACAGGTGACCGATGGGTGCCATAACCAGCTGTCATTTCTATGGTATGTAGTACCTATTGGCCCTTTTACCCATATGTCTGACCCATAGACTTAGTACGGCTATGTATAGGTAAGTAATTAGGTTAATTGCATGTGATGCAAGCAATAAAAATGTTGGATGGTTATCAAAATGTTGACGGACCACCTCGGTGTGGGCTACTTATCAACATTGATAACAATTTATTGGTGTGTTTATGGAGAGATCGTCGTTGTCACAGCCTAAAATGTCCATTGCTGGACAAAGCTCTTCTTCATAGTCGGGGGATTTTCCCGTAGGACACATCGCGCTGTGAATGCGTATTAGTAAGCGTCATTTGGGAATATATCGAATGTATATTTGTTGATATAATTCATGAATAATGAATTTTAGGGATAATGCGATTGAATCACTAGGTTCTGCTTGCATTCTAAGAGAGCTGCTTCGTGCACCTAGCTAAAGTAGCTATCATAAAATTAAATGGACTCCGAACTCTGAAAGAATTTTAAAAGACACCTCAGTAGTTCCCGAACTTTGCGAGTTTGAAACAAATTTTGTGAGTAACTCTAGCTTTTTTAGATTAATTTGAGCTGATTTCTAGAAACAATTTCAATAATAAGCTAAAATGTCCAAGTGCTAGATTTGCATACTTAGTATGTGTACATCTAATTATGTGACATTGTTTTGGCACTAGGTATTAATTGCATTTCATTGGCTAATTGAAATCAATTAGGTATTGCCGGTGTGTTCCTATATGTAGGCATACCTAATTACACAAAGCTAATTAATTTAGCTGGTAATAATGATAAGTGGTAGGCAGAACACCAAGTGTGTTTGGAAAAGGCCAAACCTGCTTTCAGCAAAAAAAAAAAAAACGCACACAAATCGGTTCATCTATTTAAAATCTATGCTGCCAGAGACAGCCATATGACACATGTGAACGGCAAGGCAAGGCATTTGAGTTTGACACTTAAATCGTATCTCATATAAAACAATCTATAACTGTACCTAACTATTATAGTAATCTGTGCTATAAAGTTAATATGAAGAGCGCGCGGCTGACATCGAGCTTACAGCTACACCAGCTTCGTAGTTTCGTGCGGTTCATGTGTGCCATGATGGCTGATTTACATTGAGTCAGTAACTGACGTCAGTCCACTGACAAGTCAGTGCTGACCCGGCACTGCCATCGTGTAAATTGATTTGAAGTCAGTACAGTACTACTGACGAAACACTGACACTACACTGACTTCGTGTAAATAGCACCCGTCAGTTTTCGGCGCCTACACTGACGTCAGTTACTGACTCAATGTAAATCAGCCTTTACCTTAAGCGATCAAACTTTAACACTATCTACCCTTTTTGCGTCATGGGGTTAACAAACTTTAAAACAAGACGATTTTAAAGTCACACATTCTTATTTAGGTCAATGACCGAAACATACAAAATATTAATTTCATTCGCTACTGAATTTGGTAATTACACGATAAGGCTTGAATATTAAATTTAAATCCCGCGGGACCCAGGACGTAGTGTAATTTATTTCAACTATTGTTTATTTATAATAGTCAAATATGCATAATAGTGTTTTTAAACATTTAACGACAAAAAAGGTTCTATTAAGCCTATCTGTTACGGTTAAAACCCCAAGTGCGGCTACACCTAGGTGTAACCGGCCATTTGCGGCCAAACTTAGTTGTATCCTCTTTTGAAAAGATAAAAGAGTATTTTCTTCTATGAGAACTATGCGAAACCTTCATCATAGCGGCAATAGATATCACCAACAAATGTACCATCTTCAAATAGTTATTTTAGTTTTGCTTTTTAGGCTATAAAGTCCAGCGCTTTCGAACCTTTTATGTCACCAAAAAAAACTGACTAACTTTAGCTACGCATAATTTAATACTAAAATATGCTAATGGACACAAAGTGACACATAATTTATTACCCGATAAACTGCCCTTTTATAATCTGGCTACTTAATCAGACGAGAGCTTCAAATGAACATATCAATTAAAACAAAACTAACGGAGGGTATGAAAACGGATCAATTTGTATCGCGGGCTTTCCCGGCTACGACTCGACCTACGAGCTACGAGCCGTCTGCGGGGTTATTCTGCAACTGTTATGAAATCGCATCGCTCCGCTATTCAGTACCGCGAGAGCTTTCGAACGGGGAGCCCGTGCTGCACGCGCCACAATCTCTCCCGCGTATTTACGCACGCAGCACATTCAACCCTAAATCCAATTAAAAAAACAATGTGTCAGTGACCGCTAATCGCCTATAATGGGATAATAGTGTAATAGGTTATTAGTTCATAGTTTTTCTTGTGTGGAAAATGTTTTTGAAGGATGTGATTTCGGAAAAATGTTGAGGGCGTCCCGCGCGCGATGTTTGCACGTAGGATTGCTGTGGTTCATTTTGTGCCTAGGCGACGTAGATGGACTTATAGGTATGTTTATGTATTTGTCATCATTTTCATTGTTGAAGCTCTAGTGTTGAGCTTTTTATTTCAGAGTGAAAAAAAACAGTATAGCAAATTCGGCAGTTACTGCATTAAACATTACTTCATCAGAGCAATTTGCACCGTATAGAACTTGCCTTTATACAATTTACGAGGCATCCTCGAAACAGGTATTAAATATTTCAGTCCCACGGGTGAAACAACAGTCTTTCTGAGTGAAACAAAACACGATTTAAGGCAAGGATTCGTTTCGCAAACATTTGTAATCAAGGGGTCGAATTTTGACGGGAGTAAGTAAGCTATCAACCCCCTTCTGCTCAGTCTCTCTATATTTATCTATGCTAATAAGGTTTTAGTAGCAGGAGCATCGAGAGAAATAATTTATGCTCGCGCTCGTTTGTGATAATAATGGATTGCTAGGTCGTTCTATTCGGGTAGAGAGAAATTTATTTCTTTCTGTAGGTTTGTTTTTAGAGTCGGTTGGGGTTAAAGGGGTGAACTTTGGTTTAACCCTATGACCTTGTGGAAATGACACGTGAAAATAACTTAATTTTTGAATTTTTAATTGTTCCAATCATTATCATATTGGGTTTTGATTTTTTTGAGAAGAAAATTGGCATTCAAATACTAACGCATATCTACGTATTATCCGTCCTTGAATACATATGTATTGAACACTCTGAATCAGAATTCTGATTAAGAATAAGAAGTTAAGTTTGGTTTCGGCCATTAGTTTATCCCTTTGATACCAAGAACTTACACACCTAACTGGCTAAATGTTGATGGTCCTTAATCTTTGGCTGTATTAACTGCAACCCAAAGACTCTGACTTTCTTTTATCGCACTTTTCTATCAGCTGTTAACAACGCCTACTGTTTTATTACTTTTTATTGGACATAGAACAAGGGCCCCGATGTATTCCCGTCAATAAAGTTTGATGTCATTACTATTGGGCAGTTTCGTGACTAGATTTCGCGAAATGCCACACCTAGGCGCACGCAACGATTGGATAATCAAATTGCCTTTTCTGTTATAGTTAGGCGTGTATTGTGAATATAAATCTGTGTGTATCTAGCTTTTTAGCTTAATTTGTCTGCTGTTTAGTTCTCTTTGTTTTCGGTTTAGTATGTGTAACAATATAGGTGGTTCGTATGGAACCTTACGTTAATCTGCCCCGGTAAAATCTTGGTTGATTTAATTACGGTCCCAGAAATGTCATCTATTGTTATTACAAAAACTGAACCGTAGTCCTCTAAAATCAGCTAGTGAGTTCAGCTGCAAAATACGTCATTTATTTTATATTTGGCGTATTTAAATTGTCGACAGCTATTTGAATGTCACATTCAATTACAAATTACAAAATGTTGCGGATCACTCTAGCTTTCAAATTTGAACAGGCGACGACGCATCTGACAAATAGCTGGCAACCCCTTTATTAAATCTAAAGTCCCTACAATTTCCTACGAATTTCGCGCAGATGATTATTTCATACACAATTATGACAGGCTGCCATTGATCCGGGGAGGGTTATTTTTTATATCCCTCACGATTCGGCAATCGATATTGGTAGGGAGAAATATCTATTGTGTGGATTCAATAGTCGGGAGCACGAGTTCTATGACAAAATCCCAAACATTCGTCTATCCATTCATCTATTTTTGTGCGGTTTGTCTGTAGGCCTACATAAGTAATAGTGCTTTGGATTTGGGTAATCGTTTTTTTATGCGGAAATTATACTATCGGAAAAAAAATCCCGAGCGAGTCCTGTTACGTCACTGTCGTGTTAGTTCGTGAAAAAAAAATACTTTGAAAACATAAGTATTTCACTTGACCCAAATTTCGAGGGACACATTTTTTCATCGTACCTTTAAATATACAGCAGATTTTGAACAGAAAATAAATATCAGCACGCCTTCCCCTTTTTCTTACGTCCCCAAAGATTTGACGTAAGTACGATCGTAGACACATTGTCGCGAGGGGTGGCAACATCATGTACTCCGTTCTGAGTAGCCGTGAAACTGACATTATTAATTCATAAAGCTACAAATGCTTTTTTCCTTTGAAAGGTAGCGTCAAACTCGTGTCTAGTGACTTTTGAAATGTGATTATACAGTAATGTGTCTATTTAAATGCATCATAGGATCGACGAGGCTTGAATCGTTCACATATTGTATGCAAGTTGCTCAATAAAAACCATTAAAAAAGTAAACACAAATGGAAATAAATATAGGAAATTACACTTTTTCCCCTTAACCGATTTACGAAAACCGAGAAAAGGAAATCAAATAAGGATAGATATTGCTGATAAAACTCCTCATCAGTCATTTTCAAAATGGATGACATGACACTATTAACAGTTACCCGCCATTTATCATTTGGTTGCAGAATAACGCTGTTAAGGTGATGTTACACACCTTGATGTGTTGCCATTAACTCCCTGAATTTAGGGTGCGATGATTAATAGTTTATTCGATTCCAACTCGATACTCGAATGCCACCGATTAGTTTTATTCGATAGCAAACTATTGGATTTAACTTCATAGCCATTAATTACAGAGTTTTATGTTGTAGTTTATTTTGGTGCTGACGATTGAATGTTGAATGGAAATGCTTTGGTTTTAAGTACTTTGTAACTTTTACGAAAATAGCTGAAAGTTTTTTGTAGACGTTCGAGATAAATAAATAAAATATTACGTAAGAAATATTAGTCTGTAGTTATATGTATCTATGTTTATGTCTAAAAATATTTTTCTTGCAATAACGAAAATGTATAGAGAGCCATTTGTCATGCAGATATTTCGGGATTCCATGTCTGCGGTGCGACGATATTTCGTACCGAGCAAAAAGCCTATGGATTAACTTGTCAGGCAGCATTATAGATTGCTGAAATATTTTAACAGGTAGGTAGCATAGTAATGACTAGGAAACCCAACAAATTAAAATCAACTTTCGAAGACATTTTTTCTTGCCTTTGTACGCACAAAATACTGTTTTTCCTTCTTGGAAAACAAGTTCTAATGTTTTTATTCTTACGTTTACGTAAGAATAAAAACCAATGTCCGTGGTATGTACAGTTTTTAACAACTGACCTAATTTTTGAAGTTCAGCGAAAATACAACTTTCGGAAAAGTTCAATTTCATTGGAAGATGTGATGACATTAGTTTTATCCAAAGATTGCAAGATTTCCTCGCATGTTTTCAGCAAACTTGCAGATTACGTATTTTATTCGAATGGACGCATCAAACCTCTTATTTATATTGATTAAAATCTGGGTTCGGGTTTGTAAGGAAGCCTGACGAATATTTAATGTCTGGGTATAAATGTTACGCTTGCAAAATTGTGTTCAGAGTTAGAAAATATTAATGTTTAATGCGGAAATAGTAGATACAGTTAATGTTTGCTTGCTGTTTAAAAAAAACTGCTAATAATTGCAAGATTTTCCTAATCACGCATCATACATCTTCTTTATACACTATAAAAAAATGTAAGAACAAGTAATTTAGTCTGAAAGTTCGTGTTTATCAGTAAGTTGAAGAGAAGTGGGTCACTCGACAGCGGGTGTACACAGTTGTACGCGACACGTCATTGTGGTTGCACGGTACGTCAAACATTACATTGCGGATTAACTTTAGTTTTAAACAAAGGTAATTGGTTTTGTTCAATTTTATATGAAGATAATATAAAAAAATAGAACTGAGAATAACTAATTTAGTCTTTTCGTTTGTTTATCAGTAAGTTCAAGAGAAGTGGGTCACTCAACAGCGAGTGTACACAGTTGTACGCGACACGTCAAATAATACATTGCGGATTAACTTTTGTTTTAAACAGAGGGTGATTGGTTTTGTTCAATACTTCGTGTGCTTTTATATGAAGTAATTTTGTAAAAATATCTGAGTGCTGTTACATCCTCTCTTAATGATACAAAGTTAGGCAATAAGCCTGACTTTTAAGATATATGAAGTTCCAATGCAAAAGTTTGTAAGTTATTTGAAAACGACATCACTATTTGAGTTAAATATATTGTTTTGTGCTAATCTAGAGTTGATTTAACCTCGAAGCAGCTGGGAAAATTTATTAGGAAACAATCTGTGTTTTAGTACCCCTAAAATACCTCAACAAGCGATAAGAGACAACAAATTATGTTAGCAATTCTACTCAGTAAGTAAAAACAACTAAACCAGCTTAGTATTTGTCAAGGCGTTTAAACGGCTAAGCCCATGATAATCCCTTGTCTAATTTATAACATTGATATTCAAGCACAAATCCTGAAGTAAGACCACAGATTTGAACCGAAAACCATTTTTTTATTACCAGGTAAGAGAAGCGTTCTGTGGCTAATTTGAAGTAAAGGTAGAATTCCGTGGGTCGCGGCTGACGCAGCCGCGCGCGGCTTACGACAGTCGTCGGCCGCGCGCGACAATAGTCAACCTATGAAAATGTATGGCGCCGCTGCCGAGGCTCGCGACAGTCGCGCGCGGCCGACGAATTTCGTAAGCCGCGCGCGGCATTGTGTTGGAATTAGTAGATTTTGTTCGTCCGTTCCCTCTAGTCGAAGTGCTAATTGATATCCTTGAAGAAGAAGAGGATGAAGTGTTGCTGTGGCTGTATTATGAAAAAGGATTACTAATCGACCCTATCTTTAAAAAGTAGAAATGATGAAGGATACTACCAAATACTGATTCAAAAACATTTGTATTGTAATGAAAACAAAAGGAAGTTTTGCCGACTAAATAAAAAACAATTCAATTCTGGTTTTAGTAAAATTATACAGATGTTACTAAGCGCTAGACCATGTTGAGATGCATACGGCCGCGCGCGGCTTACGAAATTCGTCGGCCGCGCGCGACTGTCGCGAGCCTCGGCAGCGGCGCCATACATTTTCATAGGTTGACTATTGTCGCGCGCGGCCGACGACTGTCGTAAGCCGCGCGCGGCTGTCGTAGCCGCTATCCACGGAATTCTACCTTTAACACACACTAGAAATTTTTAGTCGGCCGATAGTTTGTTTGAGCACATATCAGTATGAAAATGAATGGTAGTACGCATATTACAAAGATCAGGTATGTAGCCGGTATCAGATCGACTGAAAACGATCTGGAATCAAGATTTACTTTTTTTAAACAATTTCCTGCCATCGGGGCAACTGTCGGCCGACTGTTTAGTCTACAGTCTGCGGGTATTCTAAGCGAGTCGTTTTGTGGCTAATTTAGTGTTAAAAAGAGTTCAACCGTAAAATTATAATTGATGTCGTAGAGTTAAAATAGATCGGAATGAGGAAGGTGTGTCTAATGAAACTGAAATCGTTTGTTCTTAGATAAAAATTATATGATTTATGATAAGAGAGTTTTATTTATTGTGTTTCTGATTGACAAATTATTTCACACAAGAGTCTGAAATTCCTTTTGAAGTCTTATTGAGACGACCTTCTACACAGGAGCTTTTTTCTGAAAGCATCGAAATATTTATTTTCTAGGATAAGTAAGCAGAGATATGACCCTAATAGTCCCTACATCCATATCCCGCGATTTATCACTGTCAGTTCAGCTACTGAAAAGCAAAACCTGAAAAACGTACATACCTATACCAAGACATTTTATCTATGAACTTAATTTCCTGATACTCAAAATCGTTATATTTCTGAAGATTTTTTTAATTTCCCTCATTGTCTTCAGATAACGTCTTCCCAAAGAAAAATTAAGAAAAAAACAATGGAAACATACACCAGAAAGCTAAACGTCTCTTCCCTCTAAGGGTTGCACCCTCTGCGTTCTCTGTACACTGAATTGATTTCTGCAAGCATCCCTTTCAATATTTCTTTG
This sequence comes from Helicoverpa zea x Helicoverpa armigera, assembly GCA_033682625.1. NCBI lineage: Eukaryota > Metazoa > Arthropoda > Insecta > Lepidoptera > Noctuidae > Helicoverpa > Helicoverpa zea x Helicoverpa armigera. The sequence continues at coordinate 10,551,169 of JAWIIS010000028.1, forward strand.
GAGTGCTCGGTTTGACATGTATTGTTCTTCGAGTGCTGTAGGGAAAAGTTCCTTTATAAGGCAATGTATGCATGCCAGAATGGTAGAACCTACCTACGGTAGGATTTTGATTGTTTTCGATGAAATGTGAAAGTGAAAATTCGTATGGGTGGTATTTAGGGTTCCGCTCCCAATGGGTAAAACGGGACCCTACTGAGAGTTTGGCAGTTCGTCTGTCACCAGGCTGTGTTTCATGAACCGTGATAGTAAGACAATGGTATTTACAGATGATGAATATTATTGCCGCGAAAGCAATATGTACTGCAAACTACAATATCATCATCTTCCGAGCCTTTTTCCCAACTATGTTGGGGTCGGCTCCCAGTCTAACCAGATATAGCTGAGTACCAGTGCTTTACAAGGAGTGACTGCCTTATCTGACCACCCGAACCCAGTTACCGGGCAACGCAATACCCCTTAAAGTTAAAATTGAAAACTACAATAACGTACCTAAATATATTAGGAAGGTCCAATACAACAAACGCTACTTTTTTTTGACCGAAAATGATTGGGACCCGTCTTGTGCGAACCTGACTCACTCTTGGTTTGTTTTTTATTTGGAAATGTTTGTGTTGTTTTGGATGTGACTGTACTTCCGAGTCGGAAAATGTCTAGTCTAGTTGTGAATTATTGCTTAAGGGGCAATATAAAGGGGTTGCTTGGTTAAGAATGAAAATAAGCATAAATGTAGGAAGGTAATTTCTTATGAAAATGATGAAAGTTTTTTTATTTGTTTGTTATTTATAAAATAAACACGTTGGTAGGTATATAAAATAAAAGTTTCATAATTCGTTACTTTGTCTTTTGAATTTTTAGGATATAAAATGGTCATTGGGAACTAATCTAATTATAAATAACCACATTAATATAACTTGTCTTCATTTAATTCCTTTATTAAATAAGAGTGGGTTTTGTTATTGCAAAACATGTAGCAGACTTGCACATATCAATCTTCTGCTAGTAGCTTTCCCTCTCATAAATGAATCAATTAAAGCACACACAAGGTAATTTGTAAAACGAGACAATCTATTACATCTCCTTACCAAGCAATCGAAGCAATTATCTTCAAAGGGTCCACAAATCCAGTAGACCAGCCAATAAATAGGAACATAGTTCCCTAGTCTCCCTTAGAACAGAAAATAACATTTGTCACACCTTCGCCAACTAATTAACTGAAATTGGACTTTAATTCGTTTGATTAAGGTATAATTTGCAGTAATCGGGATTGATTGCTGTCCAGAGTAAGTTGACCTGTGATTGTTTGTAAATGTCGGACGTTTCCATGGAGAATGAAATGACTAGCGGAGGTGCCATAACGGAAAATCTCCTAAGAAAGTAGTGCGCCATAATGCGAAGGACGGGGAACGTTACTGTCTTCGCCTTTATACGCCTTCTTTGAACCAGACCATTTTTTTGTAATTCCATTTGTTGACAGATGTTACAAAGGACCCAAACGCCTCGTTAGTTCACTGGTAACTGATCGTTTTGGTCATGTCCACCGTATGTATTTGACCTAGAAGAAGGCGGCAGACCTACCTGTATTATAGCATCTCTGCTCATCTTTTCTTATTCCGTGAACGTTTTAGAATAAGTTGAGTGGTCGGACAGATCAAAATTAGCTGGTGCATAGAAACGGTTGTTTGGGCCCGTTGCTATGGCAACGGTTGATCCGAATTTGGCGCGCGAAGGGTGGAGTGTGGGAGTGAGATGTGAATACGGGTTTTTATGTGTGTAAAAGAGATGGAAAGTTGGGGTTGGATGATGCAGTGTGCATGATTAAATTGCATTAACGTTTCGTACGTTCGCAATCTGTTGGAGTTGCGAATTTTAGTAATCAGCGATGTGCGACTGAATTTAAGCTTTTTTCTAGTCTTTTTTACGTGTTAGTTCATACTGCTTGCTGTGTTTTTTCTTTTTATTGCGTTGGTAATCTCTTCCTACTCAGTTAAGCTGAGTTATTTATTTTGAGAGCATAGATAACTTATGCGGTTAATATGCATAAATAAAATAAAATAAAAATAGCCTTTATTTACTTACTGCATTACATTACAACTTTTTTACGTTTACCAAAAATAATAGACAAAAATAATAGACGTGGTAAAAAAAAAAAAAAGAATTCGACTGCTCAAATGGCACTGAGCAGGACATGTTTGCAGGATGAGCAACAGATGGACCAAACGTTTAACAGAGTGGGTACCAAGAGACAGTAAACGGAGGAAAGGAAGACCAGGAAAAAAAAAAAAAAAAGATGGTGAGAAGTTTTCAGCTACAAATGGTAATATGCATAAGCCGTATGTAAAGTAATGAAAACAGTGGCATATAGTTATTGTAAATAATTAATATAGTAACTAAGGTATGCCCTACTAGAGTTCGCACCTCTCATCCCGGCCGCCGCGCTGGACCAGGTAGACACCATGGGCGCCGGGTGTCGCGAGATGACTCCCGGCCACCGTAGGCGTGGGTCTGTGGGCGGTGAGTTCGGGTGGCTCATCGTCCCTCTGTCCTCCTAGACGACAGACCCGTGTCGACGGCGCGCGTTGTTCCACGCGCTCCTCAAAGAGACGTCAGCAACCCCAGCGGGGCCCAGCAGGGCCAAGGCCTGCCGGGGCTGCGGGTTGTTCGAAAGAGATACCGCGGCCTTGGTACATAAAAGGCCTATGACGGAACACGACGATTTTAGTCAGTAAGAGTCTGACACTCCCTCACCGCTGCTAACCCACAGCGGGAGGGGTCATTTGATGATTTTACGTCGATAAAAAAAAAAAAAAAAAAAAAACGTATGCCCTACTCAAAGATAAAAATTGAAATAACATTTTCTAAGCTTAACTTGTCAATGTGTATTTTTTTAAAGACATAAAAAACTGCGCATTTCCATAATAGGCTATACTTAATCCCCAAATTGATTCACTTTATTTTTCACATTTACTAAATCATAGACAAATCGATTCTCACAAACAAACACCGTCAAAACACACTATCACTACGCCACGTTACATTCGCTTAAAATTCTGATTAACGTTCGTATTTAGGCTTAAATACGTTCATTGCGTACAAAATGAGCCCGAAAAAGGTATAAGAGTGTAGCAACACAGCATATATTAACAATATAAAGGGCTGTCCGTGAGGGAATGTTGCCCTATTGAATTATGCAAGGAACGGAACAATGAGGATTTACAGCAGACCTGGAGTTCTTTGATACATTATTAAAGCTTGGGTTTTTTGTTCCTTTAAGTCCTTTTTTGAGGAGGGATCTAGTAGTGCAGTTTTGTTGAATTTGTTTGCAAATATTTAAATACTTAAAACTGCAACTGTTAAAGGTGCATCCACATTTAACTACAGTAATAAATACATAACATAATTTAGGTATATTGAAGTACATTACCGCTTGATAGCATCGGAAAATTCATGGAACGTTATATGTATTACCGGGGTCACTCCCGTCTGGCCACTACTAGATTGATTTTTGCTTCTTCATTAGAAAAAAAAACACTTTCTTTCTTTGCACATGATTTTAAACAGAAGAAATTCACCACTGATCAGGCGGAAAAATCTGAGTAACTACGTTTGCTACAGCAAGTGCCTAGACAGGAACATTTGTGCTCTTCACTGGTGAAATCTCGCCTAAAGCATTACGAATCTAACCTACATACTTACGTAACACATGCCATTCCATTACAAGCTTCTATAGCATTACGAATATAACCTACATATACTTATATATTTGCAATTTCCAAAGCTTCCTAGTATTAGTCTAAGTGTGGCGCCACTTGTCTCCAGCAGCCCTGGCGCGATGTCAATCACTCATGACGTTGAGTGATATACATCAGACAGTTACGCTCCAGGCATGCTTACAGGTTGCTGGATAGTACTTAGAGTAAATGGCTGGTCTAGTCTAAATAAGTGGGACATACAGATAATGTGACAGGCAAAAAAAAAAAATGATCTGCTTATCAGCAAAAATTGCTCTTGAATTGAAGTTTCGAATTGGTACCTAAATTGAAATTTGTTTGTCACTGGGAAAAATATAGATGATCGGGTAGTTGTCTCGTTCCTTATATGATATGCAGTATTTTAAGCAATACAATTTAACTACGTTACTGCAATATTTTTTACTGTAAGCAAAAATAATGAACATAACACTTAGTTAATAAAGTAGAAAATGTAAGATCGTTAGTCTTAAACAATTTTAGTTTGACCCAAACAACTCCAAAAGTAGGAATGTATTTGTAGTCCAAAAATACTTCGTATCTCCGAAATACGTAAGAATGCAATTGTGCAATAAGACAGGAAATTATTAATGAAATCAAGAAGTCAACAGATACGGGAAAACAGTAATAAACAAAAGTCTTCTATACGAGGAGTGATCGTAAATAATTTATCAGCCATTAATATCTCGTCCGACTTTTACGACAGAGAGCGGTTTTTGGTAGATTGCCGTCCTATGTTTTGAGGTAATTTATGTGTTTTGTTTTAATAGTATTAAACAAATTAAGTACTTAAAAATAAGTGAAAACACATATAAAATTTGTATTTAGCGAACTTTATTTTTAACAGAAGAAATACTTCAATTCATTCATATTCCTTGATTTTTCGCAATTTTCAGTATTCCACTTAACCCGTCGACGTATCATGTTAGCTGAAACAAGATAATGACATGAAATTATTTGGCAGACTTAAAATTCAACGAAAGAGAGTTCAATAGTTATGTCATCAAACACAAAAAAAATTTAGCGTAAAAATATACCGCTAGCAAAGAAAAACAATTTTAATCCGCATGGCAAAACAGACATCGTGCATTAAGTACTTTATTTATTCGTATGCGTTGTCAAACTAAAAGTATTTCGTTGTTTTAATCCCGCTAGACTCAAAAGCTGTTATTTTGTTCCGAAAGCACCGAGTTAATCTCATCAGAGCTTACATATTCAGCTAACATATATTTTATAGTTTTATAGCGTATGACTGTACGCGAATTTTTTTGTAAGTCTGTGAATCGCGTCTGTGGATTGGACCCCGACGTATTATGTGCTCTTTCGTTCGTTCTGTATCTATCTGAATGTTCTTATTATGACTAAATGTACCTCTGTCTTTTTCAGTTCAGTACCTAAATAACAATAAAGTATTTTATTCTCTTACATGGCTTTTTTCAAAATCAAGTAATTTATCCAAAGAACGTCCGCCCGAACTTTTGAATTTCACTATTAAGAAAAACTAGTACATTTCGAGGTAGCCGATTTGATATATTGCGTTTGATTTGTTTGTATGTCTAATGGTTATATGGCATTTGAGTGCATTTGCATGTAACTGATATTATCAATTCATATTGAAAGTGGTCAGCGTCATGCAGTAAATTGCAGCGTGGATATGTTAGAATATTCATAAGTATCAAAATGCACAGTCCAAATGGTTTGGACTTCTCTTTTAAAAAAGTTGTTTGAGATTTTGCTTAAGCTGTCTATAGCCCAAAAATATTATTTTCCTACAGTTTTGTATACGAGTTACATTTGCTGATATTTTCGGCAAGGTTTTTTATATGATATTTAATTGTTTGATATTTAATTTTGGGCAACTACAAAATTGAGAGCGATTGCTCAACTCAAAATTTTACTCTTTACAGGCTCTTACGCATTAGTTCACACCTCAATTAAAAGCAAAATCAAATAGAATTCATTCAATCTTCCTTTTTAAAACCACAGACAATAAAAACGTTTAACGATCGATCAAACCTTTTACAAAGCTATCAAAATATTTAAAAGCTTTAACATAAACAATGACATAGCCATTAACATTGATATGGCTTGGCTGATAGGCTATATATGGCTATTTGGCTATAATACGCACTTGCTAAGGCAATCTGTGTCCGAACCGTTATTTATGAATATTTATCAACGGTGTGTATGTCATTTCAAATGCATGTTATATTATGCATGTGAGAATTTTAGTGTTAAAACGATTTATTGTCATGATTAAAATGTACACTTTTTATTATTGGTAGATTTTTTCGTCTCGGTAGATGCTTTTTGATTCATTCAATTGTGTGAAGATTACCATTATTCAAGCTTTCAATAACAAATGTTTTTGGTAATGTAATAGAAAGAATTGTCAGTATTTCAATTTTAATGAATACATTATTAGGTTAGATTTATACACGGCTTTGAAATTAATAACACCGGTATTTTCATGAAATATATGCTTCATAAATAAACACACGCACGGTGCATGTCTTAACGTAGGCTAATTATGTCTTCTGTTTTACCAACATTTATTTATTATTTGTTTTGAGTAAAGCATCAAATAAAAACTTTATAACTTATAATTTTAAAGCTATAAAATTTAATTAGGGTATCGTATCTTTTTAGAACGATTGAAGATACATTTTAATGAGTAGTACTTTAACATTTCTATACAGTTAAACAAAATAGAAGAGTACCCAACTGAAGTACCCAATATCCAACAAAATCACATTTTTTAACGAATAATTACTTCATTAGTACCAATAACAATCGCAAAATGATAATTCCAGTACTAAAATTAAGTTAAAACTAGCCGTGGGCCGTCACGTACCACCCGTAGATTGGGACCTGCCATTACACCGGAATCGCCTAAATTTTCCTATTAATAGCCTGAGCGTGATAGAAATACTAACTATTATAGATTTTACAATGGTAATTAATTTGGATGAGTTCGGCAAGGCAGTTGGAGAAATAGGTCATTTAGATATAATTTGTTTGAAGCTTTTGAAGTTTTTAACTGTCGCAGCTATGTCAAACAATTCAATTATATTAAGATTTTCGGGAGTCCTTGTAGGATAGCTGCATGCCCCAAAATCGAGTAAGAATTACTCGAAAAAGACACTGTCACCACAAAGGCAATTGACCTAAATTGGAGGTACAATTACACCTCCACAATTGGGACTTGATCGCCATCGACCGTGGTTACAGGTGACATACCACGGTCGGTGCAATTAGGCCGAACCGTCGCATCGGGTACAGAAAAAGATATCGTACCTTTACATTAGTAGGTATATGACGATTAAGTCTCGATTGTAAATAAACATACTATTCATGATCTTAAAATCGTTTTTCAATTGTTCCAGAAATAGTGGAAGAGCAACAATGTCACGACAGCGAGTTCCGACTCACATGCCGGGACCTAGACTCTCACATCGCAGTATTAGAGGCGTGGTACACCTCCGCAGAAAACTACCACATCAACACCACCCACGAGAGCCTCAAAATTAAAACCGAAAACGATTCGGAACTAAACAGAGTTTACGTGTATTCTAGTCCTAAACATAATGGGGTTTACCAGCCCACAAATCATTCCATGTTAGAAAACACCTCGAGTATAAATAATACGTTTGATTTTAATGATTTTGTTAATGATACCTCGTTTTTTAATGAGACGGTGGATGTGTCAGTGGATTACGTGAATGTGTCTGGGTGTGGAGTGCCGACCTTCGCGAGGAGTTACGCCAGTTGGCGGGAGGGAGATAAGAGGAGACGGCCGCAGTCGAGAGAAGCTTCTGTCAATTTGAGAGCACCTGTCAGCTATAGGTGAGTGGTATTTTAAAAATGATATTTTTTACGTTTGATGATCCCTTTTGGTCGAATTCATTCAACAGGTCAGCGGGAGTATAAGATATTTTTATTGAGGTAACAATGAAAAATATTAGGTAGTGAATGTGGCTATGATAATTTTAAACGCACTTAGAACATCGGATGGTATTTGTTTTTTACCACGTCGCAAAACTTTTATATGGCTTATTTGGTTTCGTAGACCAAAAATTGTTGAATGTGTCCAAGAGCGTGTGATTGGCAATTTGAATTCTATAATTGCAATCGAAATATAATAAACGTCAATCTTGTGTCAATCAACTTACAAATCGATGTTTATTCGATGCCTCAGGGCTATTTGTTTAATAAGGGTGATTTGAAATAGGGAAGGTTCGAACAAATTTTTAAAAAGTCCTGCTACTATTTCCTAAAAATATAAGATAAAAAAATTATTAATTCGGTATTTTTTTCCCGAATATCGGTTGCATATAGGTAACCCAAAGGACTGACATTATGAAAAAAGTGACAATCTTAATGAAAAAGGTCGCAATATTCCCAAAGGTATGCGTGACATAGAGCCTTCCCATAACGTCAAATACACCCTAATACCCACATGTATTGTAATAAAGCCATGAAGTTATGCGTGTCGCTAACAAGAAGGTTTCACGTAACGTAGCGTAAGTATGGCAATATTTTTTTAAGTAAATATTATATAGATTCTTTTTTTTCATTTTAGTCGTTTTTTATTTTTGAATATGGAATATTGACAACATTTTTTAATTTTTTTTTTATCAAACTTATGTCAATGTTTTAAGTTTTTATGTTTTGACTGCGTGCTTTTACTTTTCTCAAATGCAAGATAATTTCTATTTCTATTAGCTCGACTACGACTGCAAATAACTTGTACTTACTTGTTATACTTTTGTAAGATAATGCAAGTTCAATATTTCATAACAGTCATATATATGCATAAATATATGATACTTATAAGTTTAATAGTATCATCTGCCTAGTATTTTCCCAATTATTTCTTGGTCGACTGATTACCTATGCATAAAAAGTTCAAAGCGTGTGTGACGTGACTATCATTTTATATTGAGCTGTAAAACACTAAACCACCGAAAGAGTTAAACAAATTATCCAATTTAGTATAAACATGTAAGCGGTAGTCGCCATATTTGATGGGCTAGCGTGTTCCTACCATTTCTACTATTAAATTATCCAATTATGTATCAGGGAATGTAGCGGTATTTATTTTATTTAAAGTCCATAATTTGATATGTGTTTAACATCTGTATACTTTTTATAAGTTATTCAGTATTTTAAAATTTTATTTTGTAAAACAGACTGCATTCATTTTTGAATTTTTTGTTGTGGCAACTAAAATGTGTCTTGGTGAAATTATTTTGTGTTTCGTATACAGTTTGAGACTGTACGTTACCATGTGGCAAGGAGACCACCTGCGTTTATCATAATGTGACACAATATCATAGAGAAATATCTTCAGCAATATTTAAATTATTTATTTTCCATCAAACTTACAGCAGTTCTTCGAAAGCCCATATTCAGTACCCATCGCAATCGCCATCAAAGGCAAACGTGTAAGGCCTCCCATTACGCGATATTATTCATTCAGAGCGCACTAGACACGTAACGATGGCAATGATACCTTTCCCATGGGAATGGGGAGAGACCCGATGCTCTAGTGTTGCGTTACTAATTAACAGCCTTTTGGAATGACAAACGATTAGGAAATTCTGATTGTTCGGACAGCCAAAGATTCTGGGTCACACACACATACATGCTTACTATGTTCTAAATACCCAAAGAGGTCGTATAGGTACACAAATACATATGCAACCTCTTTCACTTCTCCAATTATGTTCTAAATGCGTAAAGAGATCGTATTCATAATGACATATGCGACCTCTTTTCTTATTCATATGCTTATTTTTTTTTAAGTTGACAGCTCAAACCGAATTCGAAATTTAAAATCAATACAACATAAACAGAACAACAATGTAAATGCTTTTGTAGTTTATATGCGTTCAAAATTGAACTTTAAGTCGTGAAATTAAGGTTCAAGGTCGATTAATTTATCTTCCTTGCATCTGTAGATAGATATGGGAGAATAATAGACAGCTAATGCATCTCTAAATGGTGACTTGGAGTCATCTTGGAGTCAAAGGTTATCAGTTATTGAGGGCGCGATGCGTGATAGCGTAAGGTAACTGATCTTACTAGAAACTCACGTGCCGAACCGAAATGACGTACTTTTTAAGGGACTAGTGACGCTACGGCAGCTTTTGTTTTCATAGAAATCACGGAATATGGAACCATATAGTTTATCACTACTTACGTTGTACAGTCTGACCGTTTTTTTGGTGTAGTTGACAGCGCTGTCAGTCAGTACAAAAAAATGCTATTTTCCCTTTAAAATTGACAGCTGTCAACTGCACAAAGGATTTGGTATGTCCTATAAGAATTCCTATAAACCAACTCTCTTTCACACTAGTGACAACTCACACTACGAATATGCTCGTAATATTTAAGTACCCGAAGCCATCGAATCTGGAGTATAGTAAAATAAACTTAATTATCCGATTACGGGATTTTATATTACGGAATCAAAGCTATCGAACCGGATCGCTACTAGTATTTCCTACCGAAACGTCTTAATTTTCGTCGGCTAGCATAGACTATAATCCTGAATTCCTTATTTGATGACCACTAAATGACACGCGCCGCAGTTTATAGCGTCTCTAAAATTAGTTAAAAGAAAAAGCATTTTGTCGCGTTGTCAATAAAATTCCGAAGTGCTGACAGGAACTTCTTGGTGGAAAACATAAAAATGTTGAAAAGTTTTTATGCAGTTTTGTGAAATGCTTACACTTAAGTTATTTGGGTAAGAAAATGAATAGGATATTTTTATAACTAAAACTTAAGCTATATTTGTGTTTTGTGAATTCGTTTTGGTGACTTACACGAAATTATGTATTTCGACTCGATATAACTCTTGTGGTTTCCTAAAATAGATCTTTAGTTTTTAATTTATTAGTTTTAAGATATGCTTGCTGTATATACTTGATACCTATCAAAACTATTTTGTTACGATATTGCCCACTGGTGCTTACTGTGCCTAAAGATAGATCAATTATAAGAAATCATACATCAAAGGATAACTACAATTAGTTCAGTCAAATATCACCACCACGTCTTCACATAACAATGCTAGTTATTTGACACATTGACAGTAGACATGTTCGTTGATGTATTGACAAAATCAATTTGGGATTGAAAGGATATGCCTGTGAGCTATGGTTTAGACAGATTTTAATATGTTAAGGGTTATTTCGAATCTTTTGATAGGATTTATCCGCTTTATGTTCACAAGTAGCTATTCCCGCGGTTTCACCCACTTCCCAGCAGAATCAGTTTGCACAAAAAGGGTCAAAAGTAGCCTATGTGTATGTAGTCCTTTTTGGGCTCTAGACTATCTCTGTATCAAATGTTATTTAAATCGGTTCAGTAGTTTTGGCATGACAGTGCGACAGATCGAAAGACATACAAAGTTACTTACGCATGTAATGTTTCAACTTCACTCAATCATATTAATGAAAGAAAACCCACGCTTTCCTTACCCTTTTTGGAAAAAGTCCTCTCTACAAAAAATCTCGTGTTCTTCATTCATTTTTGACAGCAACAAAGATTTCTCTACCAATCAATTATTTACCTTAAAGCAATTTTTATTTAGAACACAGATGCACAAGCAAGGAGCTTATACTTCACGCTGTGAACTGCTCAAATATTCATGTGAATTATCTATCAGCAGTGAATTGCAGGTGTATGCTGTATGTAGGTCAGGAAGTCTTGATAGTTCCGTATGTGCGGTGCCTCTATCTATAGTATTAGTTAAATGTGGTTTATATTCATTAACACGTGTTAATATACTTGTATGGGAAGTAATTGGTTACTGTTTTAGAGTTTTTTTGATGGTTAAAATATTTTCTTTCATAGCGATATGTGTAGCTAGAGCTAGTTATAGTTATACTATCGTAAGTAGTAGTTTGTTTTCTATGTTACGAACCTATAGTCGATTACTAAGTATTGTTATTGTTGTTAAATGATTTTCCTTTCTGTGCATAAAACAGTATCGATTCAGAATCGAAGATTCGAGTAACTATCTATACCTACCTGTATAATTTGGTACGTGCAGAAGTTCTTTTAGTGATTGCAATACTGACATATCAAAGTATATGTGGCTATTGTTTATTATAGCCATTAATTACTGAGGGCCAAATAGGTGGGGCAGCAATTAATTAGCAATGTCAATACTTTCCGCCCATTTCCTAGAAATCTCGAGTAATAACCGAGTCTCCTAGGTGTCGTTAGTTGGCGCCAAATTAGTTTGCAATTCTGAAGTTAGCCATTTGACGCTTGCAAAATAGTGCTACGTTAATTTTGTTTCGGCTATTGTGAAGGCAATAGTAGCCAACTTCGGGCAAGCAAGCTTTTCGACAATATCTAAATGAACGGATGCGCGAGCAGTCGTATAGCTAACTTCAGATAATTGCAAAGTTAGTTAAAGAGAACTGTAGGATTGCATGAATAAAATAAGAAGATGGATTTGTAGAATAAAGTAGGTAATGTAATTCTGACGCAGGTATTATACATTTGATTAAAGTATAACGTACCCATTTCCGTGCAAAGTAAACAAAACGATTTTAAAACAAAAATAGTATTCACTCTAAAATAAAAGCTTATCTCATTCTGAGCAAAAGCTATTTCTAAGTATTTGTTAGTTTTTCCATATCTTTTGTTTCCATTTCAGCCATTTTTATACCGATTACAAACCGATTGCTCAAACAAACACATTAAATCGATATATTTGAACATACATCACTGAATATTGCGAGATGTTTATTCAATCGAGACATTTTTACCGAGAATCGAGTCATGGAGTATCGAGTTGGCGTTTATTTACTCGAGTCTATTACGAACTATCAATATTGGTTACATTTAGAGAGCAATAAAATTCTCTTAGGGTTTTGTAAACATATGAGTAGACGAAGAATAGAGCTAATATTAATCATCTTTATTTATTATTGTATGTGGGTATGTTTGTTACTATTTTATGCTAAAACTGCTGAAAGGATTTTGATGAAACTCAGCAGTAATATAGCTTATACAATACATCGGAATAACATATAAGTTACTTTTATCCATACTGTTATCCATGTGCGGGATATAGTGTACCAGAGATACGGGTAAAACTGAGAGCGGGATCTACATTATGCGTAGCCCGTTGGTAATAGTTATACAGGTGAAATATAATTAAATTTTATATCAAATATTTAGATACATTTCACAAAGGTTACACAAAGGGTTAAGATTTAGGGTAACAGTACCTACAAATAGAAGCAGTAATTATCTACCGTTTAATCTTTCATTTCTTAGTTAATTAAGCTAATTGCCGTCTAAGGTTACTTCGGAAGGTAATGACTGATTTGTGTAAAGGTTCAGTAATTATAGACTGGGGTTAGGGGAATATTAACGGCGTTTGGGTGCCGTTTCAGATTAGTTGAACCCTTTGTGTGCTTAACCAAACAGAAATGCATATAGGGAGTTCAGACTAGTCTTGTAGTGTGCAGCTCGCCTAACCCTATATTTGTAACTGCACACACTAGATTATTACATTATTACACGGATTGTTGACTTGAACAGTTCTCTTTTATTTTGCCTACATCACTCCAATACATGGCGACCCTTAGCCAGCAGTTAAAATTTTGCAACATGTGTAAAATACGAAAGTAGCTGAATAAATATGAAGAAATACAATTACGAAGAATAGAAGTTTGTGGCGACGAGAAATAAGAAAGGCAAGATTTTCAAACTACAGAAGATTTTCAAGCTACAGAAGATTTTCGACTACAGAAAAAAAAAACTCTCACAGAAGATTTGGACGAAGCGATGAAAACAATACAAGAAGACAGAAAAGGGTGTAGCTGCCGGGAGCCGGGAGAATGCTCAAGCCTTATGATGAGAGGATATGCAGGGCGCCGGGAGATAAATTGTACGGGTCCAGTGAGGAGCAGCTGGGAGTCAGTTCGAGTCCAATGCTGAGGAGTTTATTCACCCGCGCTACGTGAGACGTCATGACCTGCATATACGTTGACAGTAAATACGTGCCTACTGCAATGTAAGTTTTTCTCCACTTTTGTATTTTTTTTTTGCGTTATTTGTTATAAAGCGCTGTTTTAAAATGTTATTATTAAGGTCATGCATAAGTACTTTATATTCAGTTTGAGGAAATTATGTCACAACAATTGCGAGATTTACATGCTAAGTTAAAATATTTAAGAGAATATGTAATAAAACTTGGTCCAAATGGACGTACAGGAAATTTAGGTTTTAAGAAACTAGAAGAAGCTGAAAAAGAATATAGTAAATTGGAGTGTATTTTGACTCAACTGAATCAAGAAGTTAAAGATCAGAAGCTAGATAAAGAATCTTGTGACATTTGCCAAATATTGATTGATGAGATACGACATAATTTTACGAAAATAAAGAGCTTATTTTCTTTGAGAGATAGTAGTAGTCAAACTAATGATAGAGATTTGATAGAATATTCTATCTGTGTTACAAAAATGTCAGACTCATTTGATATTAAAACTGCAATTTCCCTGTTGCCGGTAATGAATGGCCAGGAGCAGGTGACAAACCAACTTATCGATGGTATTCTTCTTTATAGTTCGCTCATCAATGACGACAGTAGAAGTAAATTAATAGACTTCGTATTGAAAACACGTCTCTCTCCTAGTGCAAAACTGCGCCTTAAAACTACGTATGCTGACATTGAAAGTTTGGTAGGAGATATTCGCTTGTATTTGTTACCGAAAAAATCGGCGGTGGCATTACAAACCCAATTATTTAGAGCTACTCAAGGTCGCAGGACTATAGAAAAATTTGGGTCTGAGATCGAGGAGTTGTTCGTAAATTTGACGATTGCTCAGGCTAACGAGAAGCGCGATGCATATGAGGTATTGCGTCCTCTCAATGAAAGGACTGCAATTAAAAGGTTTAGCGATGGTTTGACCGACAAACGGCTCAGCACTATCATTGCCTCGCGACAGTTTGCGTCCTTATCTGAAGCTATTACAGCTGCGGTAGACGAGCAGTCTATATCTCTCCACCCACAAGAGCAGGTTATGCAATTTAGAGCCAACCACAATGTTAAACGCGGAAACAGCAGAGGATTCCGAGGCCGAGGAGATAGGCATTTTTATAACACCAAGAATAATTATAATCGTAATTATAATTGTTATGAAAATAGCACAGGTCAAGGAACTTCACATAGCGTAAATCGCGGCAAACACTCAGGCGGTCAGCGCCCGCGTCAGCATTTTCGCGGCCGTCCGATGCGTTATCAGCGTGTTCAGCATAACACGCAAGAGTCCAATGGCCAAGACAACTTGCGCAATGATGTCGCAAATAATAATGACAATTTAGAGTTTTTTCGTACCTAAACAGTGTACTCATTCTATTTTTAGTTATAACAATTTTTGTGTAGTTAATTGTCAACTTAACGATAGTAATATTGATCTTAGTTTGTTAATCGATAGTGGGGCTAGTTTATGTGTACTGAAGTATGAATGGTTGTCGCGACATAGGCAGTTATTGAATTTGGTAGAACAGGATAAGATAGTTATAAAAGGAATTAGTGGTAATTTAGAGTCTATGGGATATATTTATTTAAATATTACAATTAACCATGTGAATTTTAATCATAAATTTCACATTTTTGAACATTTATCTTGCGCCGCAGAAGGGATACTCGGTCAGGATTTTTTCGAACAATATAACGCAGTATTAAATTACAAAGATGGTACACTGACTTTAGAATCCCAAAACGAGTCTGTTAGTGTTAATGTTAACAAAAATACGTTTATAATTCCACCCCGTTGCGAAGTCATCAAACACATCCCGACGTCACAAAATTGTGATTGCGTCATTTTGTCAAGAGAAGTTCATAAAGGAGTGTACACAGCGGGAGTAATATCGAAGCCACATAATGGATTTATTCCTGTTAGGTTATTAAATACAACAGATAGTTCAGTTAGTATAAACACTTCAGAATTAACTGTTAGTTGTCTAGATAACTTTTATGTTTGTAAGTTTGATGACGATTGTTTATCTGTTGATAGAGTTAGAACTTTGCTCGCTACTTTGCAACTACATGCATATCTGAATAAAGAAGAGCAAATAAGCATTGAGAAAATATGTGCCAAGTATGCAGATGTTTTTCACTTACCAGGAGATACGCTCACAACAACTAATTTAATAGAGCATTCAATCCAATTAAAGGAAGACGCGTCTCCATCATATGTCAAGCCTTATCGATTGCCAAAAGCGTTGAAAGGCGAGGTACAAAAACAAATAGATGAAATGATTAAAAATGATATCATAGAAGAATCTATTTCAGAGTGGTCAAGTCCTATTTTATTAGTACCTAAAAAGACAGATAGGTCAGGAGAAAGGAAATGGAGACTTGTAGTAGATTATCGCCAACTCAATAATAGGATAAAAGATGATAAGTTTCCGTTACCTAACATCACTGAGATCCTAGATTCGCTATCAAACAACATTTATTTTTCAAAATTAGATCTCAGTCAAGGATATTATCAGCTGTCATTAGATGAAAAATCTAGAAAATATACTGCATTCACAACAGATAGGCAGTATCAAATGAAACGATGTCCAATGGGATTAAAGACATCTCCAAGTGCCTTTGCACGTCTTATGACTATAGCGATGTCAGGGTTAAATTACAAATCATGTTTCCTTTACCAAGACGATTGTATTGTTGTAGGTAACTGTCTTGAAACGCATAACAAGAACCTCATAAAAATTTTGGAATGTTTACGAAAAGTAAATTTGAAGTTAAATCCATTAAAATGTGAATTTTTGCGTAAGGAGATAGTTTATTTAGGTCACAAAATCACTTCAGAAGGTATATTTCCCGAACCATCAAAAGTATCATGCCTGCAAAAATACCCTGTCCCACAGAATGTAGACGAAGTCAAGAGGTTTGTTGCGTTCGCTAACTATTATAGGCGTTTTATTCCAAATTTTGCGGAAATAGCCTATCCTTTGAATGCGTTATGTAAGAAAAACGTACCGTTTGTGTGGAGTGATGAATGCGAGAGAGCATTTAATAAATTAAAAGATATACTCATTAGTCCGACTGTACTTGACTATCCAGACTTTAGTGACAAAAATAATTTTACGTTACAAACTGACGCATCAAAACTTGGATTAGGCGCCGTACTGTCTAATAGTAATGGCAAGGTAGTTGCATATGCCAGCCGTAACTTGAAACCAGCTGAGACGCGATACCCTGTGATTGAGTTAGAATTACTTGCTATTGTTTGGGCTGTTCGACATTTTAGACCTTATTTATATGGGAAAAAGTTTTATATAAAAACTGACCACAAGCCATTGATTTACTTATTTAATATGACCGATCCTTCAAGCCGTTTAACTAAGTTTAGATTATATCTTGAGGAGTACGATTTTGAAATCAGTTATGTCCCAGGACGGCACAACGCAGCTGCAGATGCATTGAGCCGGATACCTATTACATCCAACAGTTTAAAGGAAATGCAACAGCATGTAGTATCGGTCATAACAAGAGCACAGGCTCGTAGGTTACGTACTGACTGTGATAACAATGACATGACTACGGAGGTATCCTCTACTTCAAGGCCTGATCAACCTAAAGTAGTGGAAATCCTCAAACGACCTATTGACAGCATTGAATTGATTCTATTTTGTAATCAAAATACACTTAAACAGATAGAAAAATTAAAACATTTTAATAGTGATAATGGTAACTGCAAATTCGTGCCTGAAAAGTCAGCAATTTTTATTATTTCTCAATCGTTGTCTACCGTAAGTGTGTTAACGAGAGAATTACAACGTCTTTGCAAGCAAATCAAAATAAACGAACTCGTAATAATTAAAAATAAGCAATATGAACGATTTGTAAACAATTTTATAAAGGAAATGAGTCATTTGGATGGTTTCCCCAAGTTACTTGTTATTAAAGATGTGACAAGAATTACTGACAAAGATACAAAGACTGTGATCTTAAATGACTTCCATCTGTTACCCACCAGTGGCCACGCGGGGGTAAACAGAATGTTAAATAATATTAGGAAGTATTATTATTGGCCAGGAATGACTAATGACGTATCAGAATATGTAAAGAAATGTAAAAATTGTCAGATTCAAAAGCATTCCAATCGACATACGAAAGAGCCAATGATTATCACATCCACGGCATCCACTGCTTTTGAGAGAGTTAGTTTAGATTTAATGGGTCCATTAGATGTAGACAATTTTAATTATAAATATATTTTGACATTACAATGTGATCTGACTAAATATGTTGAAGCTTACCCTTTAGAAAAGAAGGATACAGTTTCAGTAGCACGATCATTTGTAAATAATTTTATTCTTAGATATGGTATCCCTACAGAAATAATAACAGACCAGGGAACAGAATTTATGTCATCAGTATTTACTGAAATTTGCAATTTATTGCATATAACAAAGCTGCATTCAACAGCTTACCATCATGAGACTCTTGGAGGTTTGGAAAATACTCATAAGGTTTTAGGAGCTTATCTAAGGATTCAGTGTGATAATAATAAAACAGATTGGAGCGGTTGGCTTCCATTCTGGTGCTTTTCATTTAATACTACAGTCCACTCTGAGACAAAATACACTCCATTTGAATTAGTATTTGGTAAACATTGTAATCTACCATCTAACATAGAACAAAATTCATATGTTGATCCTTTATATAATCCTGATTCTTATCCTTTAGAACTAAAGTATAGACTTCAAAGAGCACAAGCTGAAGCAAGAAACAACTTGTTATTTAATAAAAAAATAAGAAAAATGAATTTTGATAAAACTATTAATTCAGTAATATATAAGAAAGGAGATTTAGTATTAATTAAAAATCAAGTAGGAGATAAGTTAGATAAGATTTATTTAGGACCATACAAAGTCATAGAGGATGTTTCACCAAATGTTAAAATTTTAAGGGATAATAAAGCATATATAATTCATAAAAATAATACAAAAAAGTTTGTAACTTAAAATGTCGTTTAATTTTAGTTTTATTGGATTTGTTTGTAAAGTATGAAGTCTTCTGTATTAATTTAGCCTAAGTAAAAAAAAAAATAATAATAATATCATTGTATTAATTGAGTTTAAGTAAATAAAAAAAAAAAGAATTATGTAATAATATCATTTTTTTTTTTGAAAAGGGGGAAGGTGTAGTGTGCAGCTCGCCTAACCCTATATTTGTAACTGCACACACTAGATTATTACATTATTACACGGATTGTTGACTTGAACAGTTCTCTTTTATTTTGCCTACATCACTCCAATACAGTCTCAATAAACTCATTGTAATGAGTTGTTTAAGATGCACAAATCAATTATTTAATCATAATTACCAGTCACAAACATTAAAATGAGATTTAATATTTTTTGGGTGGCTATACCATTCATGAAATTTTTCAGGTTTCCGTACCCGGGACCGTAAAACGGGACTCCAAGTCTTAGCTGTTCGTCTGTCACCGGCCTGTATTTTCACAGATGATGTATTTTTGTTGCAGCTACAATAAAAAAAAACCTTCAATTTAATCATTATATTTTAATGAATATTTAAGGAAAAAAAAATTCATAAGCCGAACGCGAATTTATCAAAGTCATTTGTAGCCAAATTCGGATGAGTATCTACTGGACAAGAACTGAACCCGATAGCCAACTCATAATGTGACATTCATACTTATGTCACAACATACAAAAGAGCATCCGAATACAAAAATCTATACATATAATAAATCTGTAAAAAAACTGTGTCTGTACATTGAATATATTAAAAAAATTATAATTGGGTGGGGTTTAGAAACAGTAATGGAGCACAAATCCAAAAAAAAAAAATCTGTCTGTATGTCTGTATGTCTGTATGTCTGTATGTCTGTTTGTTTGTACACGCTAATCTTCGGAACTACTGAACCGATTTCAATGATTTTTTCTTTGTTGTGTCAGTATTAATCCTGGTCAACATATAGGCTATAATTTATCTTCGAAACTTGAAGACCTGATGCAGAACACCAACAGACCAACAAAACTATAAGAGATACAAAAATGGTGCCATGGCAAAAATTGTTTCATATGATGAGCATTTTCAGCTGAGATAATAAATTTGAAGATCTGGAACACCTGATGTGGAACCCCAAGAGCCCAGCTTCTCTATACCATATACAGGTATGACGTTTTAGCAAAAGTTGTTCAATTTGATAAGCACTTTCTATTGACTTATACAAATTGAAGATCTAAAACACCTGATGTGGAACTCCAGGGGCCCAGCTAGACTATAGCATATAGAGGTATGACGTTTTAGCAAAAGTTGTTCAATCTGATAAGCACTCTCTGTTGACGTATAAACATCGAAGATCTGGAACACCTGATGTGGAACTTCAAGAGCAATACTACACTTGAAATGTATAGAAATGAATGATATGAAATAGGTATGGTGAATCAAAAAAAGTAATTAGTCCGTCTTTTAGATAACCCTAAAATAATGGACACGTATTTTGTCATTTCTCTCTCACACAAACAAGACAATAACGAAGATATAACACGCTTGAATTTTGTGTTAAGTCACTCCTTAGTACAAATTTTACATACCTAGACGTGGCGTCACGAGCCCCCACTCTCCGAATTTGTTGCATTATATATATATCATTATTATTTTGTATGTCTCTTCCAGACCTCGGGACTACAGAATTCCGAATTTTCGGGAGGCAAACGTGACGCCGAAGCCAACATGCTGAAGCCCTTTCCAGACAACTTTAATGAAATGGTGACACAAAAGCGACGATTATCCCTTTATACACTATAGAAATGAACCCAAGGACAATCCCCGGTGGACGTCGTTAAAAAAAAAAGTCAATCCTCGGTTCTGTGCTATACCATTGCTAACTGTGGATGAATACTACTGGGGCTATTGTGATGGGATGCTAATGGACTAGGAATGGGGAAACTACGGGAACTATGGCACCTGCCGATGACAATGTATTAGATACATGTAAAAATGGCAGGTGGAGACTAGGAGGGCAACAGGGACATGAGCGGCTGAAGTGTGAGGATACCTCGGCGGATTTCAAACGCAGATTACGCGCTCCCTGTGGGTCACTTACCACGAGGCACCTATCCTCCGAGCAGGGCTACTAACCCTGCTCTAGCGATTCCACTCTGGACGGTCAAGCCAAGCCAGAGGCGTGAGACCTACCCCCGTCATGGTTCACTCCGACAGGCCAGAGATGGGGGACAGTATACTCTCCCTGGAGAATTCAGTATATATTCCTCGCGGGGTCGCTACTCCCCGTCATCAGCCTCAAATGCCCTGCGGTGCTTATATCTCATTATTATTGTCGTTATTATCTCAAGTGCCTTTGTCCCAATTATGTTAGGGTCGACTTCCAGTCACGATGCAACTGAGTACCAGTGTTTTACAAGGAGCGACTGCCTATCTGACCTCCACAAACCGGTTAACCGCTCAACCCTACGCCCCTTGGTAAAACTGGTCAGATTTACTGGCTTCTGACTACCCATAATGACTGCCAAGAATGTTCAATGACAGCCGGAACCTACAGTTTAACATCCCCTCCAAATAACGGTCATTGGTATCCAAAATATACATACATAGAAAGTACATACGAACTTAGAAAAGTTGCATTGGCAGGTACTTGCCAGACCTGGAATCAAAGACGCACGCTCATACTTGAGAGATTGGTTCTCTACCCACTAAACCACCACAACTTCCACTAAGTCATCACGACTTTGTCGTCTCAGTAACATTTAATGTTTTTTTACGTAATAATACGTGTAATATTTTTGCCACACACAACATAAATGCGGACTAATTAGAATCACTACTTTTATCCCTATGGTCACGCCTATTGCGCTTCAGTTCTCAGCGTTTTGTTTAGTCTGCTGTGCTTTTGCCGTTGAAGTACAAAAATTAAATATATGGAACGTTTCTAATGGCTATGCGTATTCCGTTGTTTACAAGTCACCGGCCCTTAAAATTCAATATCAGACGATTCAGATCTTTGATTTTGCTAACCCCGTCGCTGGCATAAGAGACAGGATCCGCGTACGAAGTCGCGGGCAGAAGCTAGTATTACATAAAAGGGACAGATAAAATATCTCGCAACATTTTCCAAATGTAACCTAGTTTTAATCCATTCCTTAGATTCCTGTGATGTGTATCAGAAGATTATTTTTACTTGTCGCTTGACTAAAAATGGATGCCGGGGCTATTAAAGTTCACTCATGGAAGAACTAATGGCATACAAATGTTCGGTTGCTATTTACGAGTTTATTTGGAATAAGTTAGCTGGGAAAATGATTCTCCTTAATCTAGGGACATAATAAAGATAAAACATTTTTTATTTGTACTAAAGGCTCCGAAAGTATTGAACCGATTTGAAAAATTCTATCAGTGTTGGAAAGTTGTACTCTTTCCGAGCCGAGTAACATAGGCTTTATTTTAAGCCCCGGTAAGGGTAGTAGTTCTCATGGGACGCGGGTTAAACTATGATAGAAGTAAATTGATTAAGATTTGTAGTTTTAACCGGCCGAACTTTGCGCATAATCCGCTAGTTTGCAACTTAAGAATAAAAATAAAAGGATTATCTCGGCACACTGTTCTCATTCTTTTCCGAGACTAACTTTTAAAAGGATATTGATTGAAATACTTTAGATTTTCAACCGGTATGTTCAATTACAGACTTTCCTAGAAGAAGAGATGGCAAACAGCTTCACAGTGCGAGCTGTAAAGATTCTTTTGACTCAAACATTTTTCAGTACGGGACTGATTTTGATATTTCTCCTCGCAACTGGTCTTCAAGGAATTGTATTGTGTTACATAACTTGCTTTTGTCCATTAGTAGTTTAGCAATTTTGAAAGTATTTTTTCTTGTTTATTTGATATATAAAATCCTTGTGTAAAAAACGTACATTGCGAACAATTTTGTAGGTAACTAAATTTTATCAAGCTACTTTTACCTATATTCTTGATAAAATTCTCAATTAAAACATAAATATTAAAATTTTCCTTAATTAAAGGGAAACGCAATATTTCTTCCTTATCATTTTTCTCCTAACGATTTTCAGGAATATTGCAGAGTCTCGGTATCAAAGGGAAACTCGCCAAAGGTAAAGCTGAAAAGATTGTGCATCTCATTAGTTTCCTTTTTGTAAAAAATATGCTAAAGCTTAAATATCGTTAGTTATTTTCGTAACTTTATTAACTTACAGAGATATTTTCGACAATATTATGAAATGAACTAGTACTTGGTATTAACACTCAAAAGATTAAGACGTGTGGAGACAAAATGGGGACTACTTTGCCCAGCACTGGGATAATTTAGGCTAGGATATGTATTTTTTACTTAACAATGACAATAAAGAAAACTTATCTGACTTACCTAGGTAAACTTTTCGTTACTGATAAAGTATAGGCTTGATTTTCTGATTCTCAATCAGTCAATACTTCGCACAACAAAAGTAAGAAATGAAGGCCCAAAGGTTGACTTTTGGAAAAAAAGGAATTTGATTTTAATTAATTACGCCTGTAGAACAACTTCCATTATTGGGTTCCACAAATGAACTGGTGCAAAAAGTTTGAAACACATCAACTCTCGCGTTTCTGCTTTGTTCGACGGCTTTATACATTTTCAATTTAGAGTTGAGTAAAAGCGAAGTTGGGGAGTGATGCTGAATCAAACATACTTTGTCTATTGTTGTAGGTCAAGTTGAAATGAAAGTTTTTTCAACGTATAAAGTGCTTGTTAGGTTTGAATTGATTGTAAAACAGAGAGAGAGAGAATATGTTTCTTGACAATTTAGATTTTTGAAAATATATTACCTTTGGTGTTTCAATGGTTTAGTTACAAAATACAAATGACTACTGAATGAGCAAACAAAGCAACCAAAAATATGCACTATTTTGGAGAACCTCCATCTTTTTTGTATGGACATATAAATCAATACAAAATGGACTTTGGACAAAAAGGAAGATAAAGCCGAATTTTCCAGGCTAGTCGAGTGCTCATGCCCATGTGTGAGCACATATGTTTTGCAGCTACAAAAACAGTAACACAATCCCACACAACACCAGGATAGCTACGGTCAATACCAACAAATAATTCCCGTGACCGTTGACACGGGGTCACAAACTCACAATTGGGTCACGCAAGGAACAGCGTCCATGTCACTGGACTAATTGTGATTCCACGATGCTATTCATTAAGGAAACCCGTGTTTTTTCTGCACGGGTCTCTGGCTTAGACGATCTAAGCAACTGGAGACACCATGCCTTCTCTTTTGCTAAAGATACGAGACCGACCCGGTTATACATACTCTATGTCGATGAATTGTCTGCGTCAATTTTATGCTTTTCATCTGCCTTGTCTTTTTCCCGAGGTGCTTGTGGCCCATAGTCCATGATCGTTATTTATTCTAGGAAGGCTTACAGGCTAATAACACGACAATATGGTAACAATAGTTTAACACATTGCTAACAACAAGCCCCCACATATAGGTTATGCTTTTGTAATTCGTCGATTTCTTTCGTCGATAATCAATTTCGTCGTGTACGTGTATTGATATGTTATGATTGAAAATGCAGAAGTGAGCTATCACTATTATTTGTGTTGCCTCGCACTCCGCGTGTTTCGCGAAGACACTTATGCTACTCCGGTTCATGGCTACTCCGGTTGGTTGAATGGTCTAAGTTCTGTGGTGAGGTTACAAATGGGTGACAAAAGCATTTGTCAACTTTTTGTGGGGAGTGTTAGGTAGGAAGTCAGTGGACAATATTATGTCGTGTCATGTTGAAATTATAGCGTAAAGTAATTAATTGGGAAATGTATGCACGCATATTGGAAGTATTTTTATTAACACATAAAAACACATAAAAAAATTATTGCTTTATTGCTTCATCAAAATTTTAATCAACATTTTTCAATAAAATAGTGACCCAAATAAAGGCATTACGTTCAAAAAAGCTTCATAAATGTTCATTGATATCGAAACCATTCAAGTCTTTCGCTGCATCTTTGATATTCTTTAAAATTACCATGATAAAGCGGTACTACAGTACTATTATCAATTAGTGCAATAAAAATAGATGAAATCGTATCGTTTAACAACGATGCTTGTTATCAAAGGTAGTTGAAACAAAAGCCCTTCAGATCGATGGAACAACGGGACTCATTCCTCTATTAGCGGAGGCAGGGTTGTCTGATAAAAACTTATATTATAAGAAACGTTTATTCTCTCTCCATAATATTTAAAATATTGCAAAATAAAAATGTGTTAAAGTCCTGTGAGATGACGGCTGATAGAAGAGTATGGATGAAGAAAACATGTAGCACTGACCTCAAATATAATTGTATATGGGCAGGAGGATGATGATGAATACTTATAGTGTTTTGCTGGTGTGATCAGCACATTTAATATGATGTGGGAGACTGAAGCCAAAGCTAGGCTTGTGGTCTGTGTTTCGAAACACCGGGATTTCCACAAATAAATTAACAAAGATTTTTTATAAATGCAAGTCTTTGTAGTACATATTTGGTAGATAAAAACTTTGACACACTTTGGTCAAATAGAATGACAAAACCAGCATTTGCAAGTCATAGTTGCATCCTGTTGGTTTCGTAACACATCTGTTTATAGTTAACCCACTTTTATTATTTGCTTCTTTATTGAGTATGCACTATAAAGAGATCACTTTAATAGTATTCATAAGTACCACTAAAATTAGTAGGACGGCGGTTTGTCTGTCCGTCCGCCACCAGACTGTCATGAGTTATGATACTCATACAGTTTGAAATTTTCACATGTCTATTTATTTATTGTTGCCGCTACGAAAATACGAAAATATTTTAGAAGGCTCCCATAATAACAAACGCGAGGATTCTTTAGGAGATTCTTACTGACTAAAACCCACCACGTTCCTTCTTGAGCTCTTTTTGTACCAGGGCCGTGGTAACTCTTTCGAACAATCCCGCAGCGCCGGCAGGCTTTGGCCCATGGTATGGTACAGAACCCTTAGTGCGCAATCTGACTCGCCCATAGCCAGTTTCTTAAAGACCTAATTCTTATCAAACAATAAAATAATTGTCTCCAAACTTGACATCTACTGGTAGCTCTGTAAATAAATGTAGATTACCAGTAATTACAGTCACAGAGGAGCGTTGTCTATTCCAATTGAAAGTAATTATACCGAGCTTGCGCATGCGTCAGATTGTTGTGATGAGCTTAATGGTAACGTTGAAGTCTGTCAAATTAAGTTTAATGGCTTTTAAGTATTAATGTGTTTAAGAATTCTTTTAATCTATTCTTATGTAAAGAGATATATTATTATGTTTGAGTAGCGCGGCGGTCACCGCCGGCGCCGGACGTGTGCGAGAGCAGGCTCTCCACAGTACCTGGCGTGTCCGCTGGAGGGCGCCACAGTGTCGTGCACAGTGCCGGGCACGGCGGCGAGCGCCGTCAGTAGCGCGGCGGTCACCGCCGGCGCCGTAGTAGTAGTGTAGTAGTAGTGCTGCGGATACCTCCCGCTTTATGCGTAAAATCTGCCCCGGCGAAGATGGCACACCAACGCTGATAGGCAAACGGTAGTGGCGGATGCGGCGGGGCAGTGAAGTCTTGTGATAGGCTTAGGGCGACGATAGAGGTCAAAAGTGCTCGTCGGCCATTCACTGCATCCAAAACCTTCTCCAGTCGTGGCGGGTTCTCCGTTCCACTGGGAATAGAGGGTGGAGGACGAGAGAGTGCGTCTGTGTCTGCGCAAACACTTACGCACTTAAATATTTCACGCGCAACTGACTGCTTCTGGTTACTGGATCCTGATAAAAGACCTGCGGCGATGGGCTGAGGTAGAGAGGTTGGGTGGTGGTGCACACCCGGCTTTGTCTGAAGCCTGCACGTATGGCAGCCTAAGGAGAGTGGTCGTTTCTGCACTGCACTTGGGACAACAGTGTGGATTGGGCAGCACCTTAGGTGATGAAGCAGCCCTATTTAGGGAGGCACTGCTTCCCCCGCTCAGCCGGGGAGGGGGCTAGAAAAGGTGTCCTGAAAAAATGCTTGTCCCGTCAAATTGGGGGAGTAGCAACCGCGGCTGCTTAGGCACCCCATTACTCGCGGTCGACGTAACAAGAAAAATAAGTTAAAAACATCATTTATGACATTTGGCGCATGGAACGTGCGTACATTAATCGATAATGACGGAAACCTTTGCCCGGAGCGTAAAACTGCTGTCGTAGCACGTGAACTTGCTCGATACAATGTAGACGTGGCAGCTTTAAGCGAAACACGCTTAGCTGACCAAGGCGAACTCGAGGAAATCGGCGGTGGTTAAACATTCTTCTGGAAAGGAAGACCCCAAAGTGAACGAAGGTTAGCTGGCGTAGGGTTTGCCATCAAATCCACCATCGTAAAAAAACTGCCAGAATGTCCACAATACATCTCGGACCGCATTATTACATTACGCCTTCACCTACCAAACGACAACTACCTGAATGTGATAAGCGTATACGCACCAACAATGAGTAACGAGGACAGTGTCAAAGATCAGTTTTATGAAGAACTTTGCCAATGCCTTACCAGCATACGTTCAAACGAACAAATACTGCTGCTAGGCGATTTCAACGCGAGGGTTGGCAGAGATTCTGAGTCGTGGCCGGGCGTGATTGGAAATAATGGTGTGGGCAATATGAATAGTAGCGGGCAATTACTACTCACACTCTGTGCCCAATTCGACCTCACCATCACAAACACTCTGTTTAGGCTTCGCGACAAACTCAAAACCACCTGGATGCACCCGCGTTCTAAACACTGGCACCTCCTCGATTACGCGATAACGTGACTAAGGGACATCTCCCAGGTGCATATCACACGCGTTATGCGCGGCGCGCACTGCTGGACAGACCACAGGCTTTTGGTAACTAAGTTGAGGCTCCGCCTTCGTGAACCACGAAGACCCTGCAGGGCTAAACCAATATCTCTTAACTTAGATCGACTGGATTGTAAAGATCTTCAAGAAAAATACCAAAAAGGCCTAACAGATGCGCTAGATGTGTTTGATGCCCAGCAAGGTGACTTAATATCAAAATGGAAACAGATCTCATCCACCGTACTGACTGTGGCTACGGAAACCATAGGATACAAAAAACGAATCAATGAGGACTGGTTTGACCAGAATGATAGGGCCCTAACTGAAGCATTCAAACAGCATCGTGTACTCATAAAGCGTAGTGAAGGAAATCATAAATCCAGTCAAGAAGTCCGAAGTAGTGGTGATTCCTTAAGGAAATTAACGAGGAAGATGAAAGATAGATGGTGGCTTGAAAAGGCAAAAAAGATACAGTGGCTTGCAGATACCCACCAACTAGGCGCTTTCTATGAAGAAATGCGTAAGTTGATTGGCGTTTCCATAAAAAACTGCACTCCGTTAAGGTCCCTAGATGGTTCCCAAAAGCTCACTGCGAAGCAGGATATACTTGATCGTTGGGCAGAGCACTTTAACCACCTGCTCAATGTAGATCGATCAGCAGATCTTGAGCATATAAGGCGTATCCATCCTCTGCCGCCGAATGAGTCGCTTGCTGAACCACTAACTTTTGCTGAAGTTGTTCAAGCCATCAAAGAGCAGAAAAATAAAAAAGCAGTTGGCGTTGATAACATCGCCGGAGAACTGCTGAAATACGGAGGGGAGCAACTTCATACTTACATCTGGCAAATTTTTGATCGCATTTGGAACGAGGAAACAATACCACCTGAATTTAAAATGTCCCGTATACAGACACTGTATAAAAACAAAGGAGACCGTTCCGACTGCAACTCCTACCGGGGTATATCGCTCCTCTCTGTACCTGGGAAGATATTTGCCAGAGTTCTTCTCAACCGGCTTTTACCAGTCTCCGAAGCCATATTGCCAGAAACTCAGTTTGGGTTTCGACCTAACAGGGGCACCGGCGAAGCCATCTTTTCCATTAGGCAACTCCAGGAAAAAAGCCGAGAACAAGGCCAACCTTTGTATATGTGCTTCGTGGACTTAGAAAAAGCTTTTGACTGTGTGCCGAGGGAAGCCCTCTGGACTTTACTGGCAAAATTAGGTTGTCCTGAGAAGTTTGTGAGAATGATTCGCCTTCTGCACGACGAGATGACCTGCTGTGTTACTTATAATGGTGACCAGTCAGAGTTCTTTCCTGTCACCTGTGGGGTCAAACAAGGTTGTGTGCTTGCGCCAACACTGTTTGCTCTCTACTTTTCTGTCGTTGTCAGTGAAGCACTCAAACAAACTTCTGCTGGAATCAAAATACGTTTCAGGACTGATGGGGGACTTTTCAACCTGGCCAGATTAAAAGCATATACTAAAGTATCTCATGCTCTTATAACGGAGATCATGTACGCTGATGATCTGTGTTTTGTTACCAACTCTGCACAAGAGCTCCAGAACCTGATGACTAACCTTCAGGAAGTCTGTTGTCGTTTCGGTCTAAAAATCAGTGTTAAGAAAACTGAGGTAATGGCAATCGACTCTCAAGGAGCTACAGAACCTATCAAGGTAAACATTGGCGATACTGAGCTGAAGCAAGTGAATACCTTCAAATATCTGGGCAGCACAATTACATCCAAGTGTGACCTTGATACCGAAATAAACCATCGCATTGGCGCTGCATCAGCTGCTTTCGGTAAATTACGAGCCAAGGTCTTACACACACATGATTTGAAGCTTTCGACAAAAATCTCCGTTTACAAGGCCATAGTCCTCCCAAATCTTTTATACTCGGCTGAAACATGGGTCCTCTATCGGAAACATATACGGGCGCTGGACCGATTTCATCTAAAATGCATAAGAGACATTCTGAAAATCAAATGGTCGGATCGGATTAGAAATACCGAAGTGCTACGACGCGCGAATGTCTGCGGCATAGAAGCGTACCTGATGCGGCGACAGCTCAGATGGTGCGGTCATGTTTTACGCATGGATGATGATAGGGTGGCCAAACGCATCTTCTTTTCTGAACTCCAGAACGGCAGACGGAAACAAGGTGGCCAGTTCTTACGCTTCAAGGATGTTCAGAAAAGACACATGAAAAGGTGCAACATTGATCCTCAGAACTGGGAGACAAAAGCCATTTGCCGCCCTGAATGGAGAGGCCTACTTAAAAATGCGATCAAAGATTTCGAAGAGCAGAGGAAATCCGCACTGGATGCGAAGCGTGATGCTCTTAAGGCTAAAACACCAGTAGCCATTCATTATAACTACGTGGACGGTATCCTAACGTGCAGCCAATGCTCGCGCACGTTTACACATAAAATAGGGTACTGCAGCCATCAAAGGGCGCATAGAAGAGCTGATCATCCTAGTTCTTCTCTCAATGATAACTGAAAGCAGTCACCATAGCCGAAATCGGCAGGGAAGTAGTAGTATGTAAAGAGGTAATGTTTGTGAATTTGTAAAGGGTGTCTCTGAATCTATTGAACCAATTTGAGCCACGTTACTTGTGAGTGTCATAGGCTATATTTTACATGTATGCAGGAAGTAGTTCTCGCGGGACACGGGTGAAACCGCAAGAAACAGTTAGTTGGTTATTAAACTATTTTTCATCCCACCATCTCGGAAAGAGTAGTTTTACCCTTTGATATCTGAGCGCAAAAGTCGTTTTTATCCTCTAGAGCGGCAAAGTGATTTGAACTTAGAACATCGTGTGCAATACTCCATTTGTGACAATCTTGATAAGACTTTTCAAACAAATACATATTAAACAAATAAAATACTGCTTAAAATAATTATTCAATTAATTAAGTCATTTTTATCATTGTTTTTACATAGATTTTTGATCTCGTTAAATTTTTTAACTGAGTTTTCAAATAAATGAACTTTAATAGGTACTTCTTTTTAATTTGATATTTACTCACGTGCGCGCCATTTTGTTTTTTTTTCCTCGATGAGGTGGGATGAAAAGTTACGTGTTGCACTCGAGTGCAAAGATTTTTCACCTTGTGCTCTTTTGATTCCCTCGCTATCGCTCAGGATTCTAATTATTGAAACACTCGCTACGCTCGTGTTTCAATTTTAGAATCCTTCGCTTGCTCGGTCATCAAAATTGAGCCCGCGGTTAAAAAGCAACTTTGCACTCTTGTATAACAAATAACTATTCTTTTGTTAAGACATAAATCATTTGAATATGGCTGCCCCTGCACCAATTTACTTTCTTTTCTGTCTATTTCTTGGTACAAAGTTATTTTACGATAAGTCCCTAAATTCATGAAAAGTCTGTTTATTTCTAAGTTTATTAAAATCTTCGGAAAAACAGGTGTGAAGTAATATAAATTAAAATAATTTCATCCTTGAGAATCCCCACGATTTTTTGTTTCTCCCCATGAATCCATCTTCACTACTTTTATATAAATAAGCATGAAGCCATAAAATATGAAGTTTTATGAAGTATCGCTCAATGAACTGTGTTTGTATGAAGTTTTCTATTTCGGGGACTTTTACGAGTGCCGTCGTCATTAGAGGATTTTGATGTTACTTTTAGTATTTTTTAAATAAATGTACCAAAAGTGTCAAAAAATTAAAAAGGTGTATAATGTCCTGATGAAGAAAACGTGCTGGTAAGCTAGGTTGGCTGGTGAACTGACACTCGACAATAGAATAGAATAATAGAAGAGAATAGGAAAATGTCGCATTATGAGACTTAACGCAACTGAAACCTTAAAAAGACACTAGTGCTAACGTGTCTGTTAGGATTGCATTACAATATGTGAGGTAATTTTTACATACTTACAGTTTTATTCAATATGTTTTTAATGCGAAAGTTTTAAGTAATAATTTTATTTACGAAATACATAAAGCCACCATATTCTATTTCGGTTTAAAGTACTGTGATTCGTATCTCAAAACACTGGGTCCTTTAAAAAAATACGGAGACCTACTTTTCGAACAACCCAAAATTAGAAGGGGAACAATTAAAAATAACCCTTTCGTAATGTCATCTTTCTTTGTCGAAGTTTCCACGTCATCGGCCTCTCTTGTCTTTCGTTACGTCGAGATCAAAAACCAAAGAATTTCCTACCAAAAACTTCCGTGGCCTTTCATATTTTTATGACCGGTAAAAATTAAATTATGAACGCCTAATATAGTCATAAGAAGTTTGTTGACAAATAAATAATTAACGGAACAATTGCTATTAATCAATTCTGACAGCTTTAATTTAATATGAAAAGCCCTTGTTCCCATCATCAAAAGTCTTAGATTTGACATCCCTATTATGCAATGAATCAAAAACCACCAAACTTAAAACGAACTTTGTATACAAACAAATAGAGTTAACAATCCAATGGGTAACAATACACCTATTTCACGGACAAAACGATTTGAAATTCGAACAAATCGGGTACGTTAAACGCTTGTTGTGAAACCGAAATGTTTTAAGTACATTGCCTCCCCACTTAAAGAAGGTTAAGTATGGCTCGTTAAATAATGATCGATGGATTACTAATAAGGGTTTAGCTTCATGTAGTTTTTACACTCAGCGGCACGGAATTTGGCCCAAACAAGCACAAGTAGATATCAGCCCAGAAAGCTGTTGTAAATCCTAATTTCATATGACATATTGTCAGTCCTTTCGTAATTGTTAATTAAAATACAGAAAAATGTGTGTCTGTTCAACTTTTATAACACTAGAAACAGATTCCGTTGTTGGAACACAAAGCAGAAGGTTAAGTTTAAATTCAGATAGAAATTGCCGAAGTACTAAACACGTTCCAAAAAAAAATAATGATTATGATCGTTTTTTGTTTCTCTTTTTTTCACAATTTGATCTGAAAATTACCCTTACTGCAGCTCAAGTTGCTCAAGTAGTGTTGCTAAGACGTCACGGGCGGAGGCAGCGGAAGATGGTTGAAACTTTAAGTGCACCGCGTACAAGTTAAAGATATGCATAGAAAATGTATGACCAGACTGGCCTTTACACAACAAGACCAGAAAGTGGGGTGTAAGGTGTTCGTCGGCGCACGACGACCGATTTATCGTACGTGCAATAATGAAAAATCGGTTTCTCACTGCGTTAGAGATACGCCAGCCTTTGCAAACAGCAAGACAAGTCAACGTCCGTAAGTGCACAATAAGAAGAAGGATGGAGGAACGGGATCTGCGTGCTCGAAGACCAACTCGAGGCCCGGAACTTCTCCCGCACTATCGCATAGCCAGACTTAGGTTTGCAAGAGAACATGCAAATTCGACGCATGACTAATGGAGTAAAATTTTATGGACCGATGAATGCAGAGTCGTCTTAAGAGCTCCAGACGGCCTTGAACGTGAATGGGGAAAGCGCGGAAAACGGTTTCTTCCCACCACTACCAAGCAAAGAGTTGGTTTTCATGGTGGGCCCATCTTGATTTGTTGAGGCAGAAGTTCAGAAGCCCGTACTGAATTATTGGTTGTCGAAAGTCGTCTGACAATAGTGCGGTATATTGAAGAGATCCTTCCAAATTATGTTTTACCCTGTCAGGGATTCATAGGAAGTGACGAATTTTGTATAATGAAGGACAATGCTCGACCGCACACAGCTCTTTGCGTATCCGATTACTTGTTCGAGGTCGGATTTAAAAATTGGACTGGCCTGCAAGAAACCAGCCATGAATCCTGTATAACATGTCTGGAACATGCTTAAAAGACAGGTCCGAGCAAGTCGTAACCCACCACGGACTCTCAGTGAACTGAAAACTGCGCTGGTAGCTGCCTGGGAGGAGATCTCTCAGGTGGAGATAAAAAACATCCTCCAGAGCATGCCAGATCGTATGCAGGCAGTCATCAGATCAAGAGGAAGAAACACCAATTATTAAAATTCGATAACTTTCTGTTTTGTTAAAAATGTTGAATTTAAAAGTTTATGGTGATTATTGCGGTAAAGGACTCTGTTTTCTAACTCAATGAAATTTAATGAAAATCCTCACAATTCTGCTGTTTGTTAGTCATTTTCTTTTGGAAAATGAGTAAATTAAACAATTTTAAAATAAAAGTTCTGATTTTTCATTTAAATAACGGTTATAAGGCCCAAATGTGCTTGGGCCAGATTCCGTGCCGCTGAGTGTATTTCTTCCCATTGATTTATGGTTGCGTGTAAGATTAAAGGGAAATTATCTATGTGTGTTTAGTTGTCTTAAGGGCCGAGTATTGAACATCAATTAGTGAAGGAATTTCTTTTAATTCATATCTGGTTTAATGTTAATGTTTGGCGTTTGATGTAGTTTCGTATCGGAATAGTTTTGTCTATGATGGATGAGTCCTATTGTTGTTATGAGCTTGTTTAGTGTTTGATAAATGTACATGGCATTATCTTTGTAGTAACTTATGAAAGAAATAATATTTTTAATAGTAATTATTTATAGTGGTTAAATTCACTGCACTGCATGTGTTTGCGCAAAAAGAAATGTTCGCCCGCAATTTTTTACTTTTAGCGAGAGCGAATACGTAAATTAGAAGAAACAATTGAGTGTCTGGAGTGGTAACCGTGCAACTCGAAAACCTTCCACTTTCACTTCCCATTTTCATTCACACAAAATCTGACAAAAAATACAACCATTCTGAATTCAAATTGACCTATTAACCCACCATTTCCCACGAAAAACAACAAAAAAGCAAAAACAACAAATAATCTCTGTCGCAGTAAATTGATACTTAACTGTATCGATTACGATCACGGAGGAAGAAATGATAGCAGAGATACCATAAGAAAGGTAGGTCAGGCAACTTCTTGTAGGTCAAGCAACGTACGGTAGGCTGATTAGTTACTAGAACTAATGAGACGTTCGGGTTCCTTGTCAAATCAAAACCAATATGTCAAAGATTGGTTTTGATTGATTGGTGATTTTATTTTGAAAATAATGTACGGGTTTCAACGGAGGCGTGCAAGGGCGGAGCTATTAACTTTCCTCGTCTCCCTCATCATCCTCATCCTCCGAGCCTTTTTCCTAACTATGTTGGGGTCGGCTTCCAGTCCTCTTTGTCTCCATAACACCTGCATATTGGCGCGTTATATACTTAGGAGATTTTCTGTGACATCTCCGCTAGTCATTTTATTATCATGATTACTACCAGAACCACAGATAACTTAATAGTTACTATGCTAGAACCAAAACATCGGGAGTCACGACTCGATACCGTTAAGAGATGGGCTAAGAATTTTGTAATTATCTCATCGGAAACAGATGATTAAATGTATCGATATTTAAAAAGTACGTAGATAATTGCTAAGTTGGGTTTGAGAGGATGTGAGATGTCAAAATAATTATGAAATGTAAATTGATTTAATTTAAGAGGAATGTGATAGGTTCTGTTATTATTTAAGTAGCTGTAAATGTTGGACTACATTATTAGGTTTTAGTACCGATAAATTTTCCTTTTTTTCATTTGTGAATATGTAGAATCAATAATTTAAGTACGTCAAACATAAAAAGCATCATAATTTCATTGCTTCGATTGATTAGATCATAAGACTAAAAAAAATAACTAATCATAAAATGTTATTTAACAAATCGTAGAAATTCGATAGGTAT
The DNA here is from genome assembly GCA_033682625.1 of Helicoverpa zea x Helicoverpa armigera. Lineage (NCBI taxonomy): Eukaryota > Metazoa > Arthropoda > Insecta > Lepidoptera > Noctuidae > Helicoverpa > Helicoverpa zea x Helicoverpa armigera. Next base: position 10,586,490 of record JAWIIS010000028.1, read on the forward strand.
TTTAATTAGCTATTACAGTAGGGTACTAAATACTTATAGCCCTGTGAGTATCTGTCATTATAAGCTTAACCATACACATTATTTCTGTTCTAGAATCTCATACTCGCAAACCTTATGATACCTATTATCTAATAGGAAATTACATGTTCTCATAAACGGCAAAATCTAGTCATACCTTGCTTCTCACAGTAATTAACTTATCTATACAAGGAACGTAAACCAGATATATTTCGTAATAAACAAGCTGTGTGGTCTAAAAATCGATAAGGTTAGGTACCAATAATTCCATGTACAAATCTATTGCTCCATTTTAAGACAAACCATGGAGAACAAAATGACTAGCGGAGGTGCCATAACGGAAAATCGCCTGAGAAAGTAGCGCGCCAAAATGATGTGCGGAGCACGAGGAATGTTATTGTTTTCGTCCTTATAATACGCCTTCTTTGGACCCGAATATTTTGTGTAATATCAAAAATCGTTGACTGTTGTGTCAAAATACCCAAACGCCTCGTTGATTCATTCGTGACGGATCGTTTTGGTCATTGTCACAGTACGAATTTGGCCTAGAAGAAGGCGCCTGACCTAACTGTACTATGACATCTCTGCTCATCTTTCCATACTCCGTGTTATGTACCAACAATTCCATGTACAAATCTCTAGCTCAATTTTTACACATACGTACCAAATATAGGCACAATTACTGTTCATAGTCCCTTCAAATCTCAACTAATTCTCCCTTAAAAGGTAAAGAATGTTTTTAAATTTCGAATCGACATCTGTCATAGATTACGAAACCGTCAAATGGGATCAGCCGTTCTCGATAACGCGACGCGTAAACAGACTTACAGTCCCGTTGGATGAATTAGTAAGACAAATAGCTAAGACCGGTATTATCAATGTATTTAGATAGTCAAGTGTGAATTCACTTAAAAGCATGAAATTGAGCTTTTTATTGAGTTTTGACATGTAAATTAATCTACCGTAAGAACGAGAAGTTTTTGGTTTATACATTTTTCCCAAATAAAGAATCTAATATCTGGGAATACTTAACCGAATTGAATGAAGGCTATGTTAATCCCAGACTCAATTAAGCCATGTGTAAGTCTATCTGTACCTAGATATTTCTCTATACTGCATAGGAAACTAATTTTCTCAAAATAATAAAAAACCAAAGAAAAAAATAAACCAACATTCTTGAAACGCTAAGAATTTGCACGTACACCCATAAATAAACGTATAAGTACTTACACACGACTTACCTATATTTATAGTTTCCTTGCTACAAATAAATAAAGTTCAAACTGCCCGCTTGGGTATACAAAGATACAGAAAATAGTTGACACACTATTTAGTCAGCAGATTTATTGAACTATTTTTGTTGAAAAACAAAACAATTTTCGAATTGTTTTCAGTCAGACGAAAATAGCTTTTGGGGATGCAGTATTTATTTGTCGTTGATTGGGAATGCAGGCTGTGATAGAAACGCGAATGAGTTGCATTGTCAAGCTTGAAAAACGTCACGTAAATTCTAAAAGAGAAAAAAAAAAAATAGTTGACACTCATTACACAAATGTCATCCTTCTTCGTTTAATTTCAAAAATGGAACTTGTATTTGACAGCTGCTGTCAAAATCTTAACACACATGTAACTGGCCATTTGCGTCCAATCAAGCCCTTTAGCAATCTCAGTACAAACCTCAATGGTAACATTGGTATCAATAACATATCCTTTGAAGTATCAATCGACATTGACTACTGAGGGCTTCTCAATGCATCCGTCCAATTGTGGCATCCATTCAAAAACTTCGAGTACCAAACACACTTGGAATAAGAACCCTATTCGAATACACATAAAGTTTGAATTGCCTCACTGAAACTGTAAAAGCAATTTGGAGATACCATCCCGGCAAAATTACACCAGCTGTCTCCGTACTCAATGACATCTCTTATTTCAAAGGTGTAAAGTTGAAACTAGTTTGGCAAGTCAATATTCAAATGCATTCACACTTTGCTATTCTGAGCTCCTTATTGTCAGAATTTCTAAAAGACCGTTCCAGCGAAAACTTGGTATTGAAAATGATATTTTTAATCTTTAATATTTCCTTTGGGACGTTTATTCAAGTGGCTTTGAAAGGAAATTAATGTCGCGGTTAGGAATTCTGGAGTGTGAAATTTTTGTCAAACAACCAAAATGTTGCGAAAATATTTTGCAGCAACTTAAGAATGGATTTGTTAACTTAGTGAAAACAATCTTATTTACATACACGAGGCACGTGTGTTGTAGTGCTAGAGTTAGTTCAATGTCTCACGTATAGAACAGAAGGTTTGAAATGTATAGAAAAGAACCACCATTCATCATCATCATCTCAGCCATAGGATTTCCACTGCTGAACATAGAACCACTATTACTACCTTCTTAATTAATAGGTAGGTAGTACATTATTCGGTATTTAAACAACCTTCACATCATACCATCCTTTTATACACTAAACGACCACTTTAAGATCGATCAAACCCAGTGGACAGCCAAATCTTGATCGAGAAGTATGGATAGTCAAAGATATCAATCAATATACTATAGGGCCTTACAGTTTATCTCCTATCGAGATCGTGCTAAGCCTAACTCAACTGTCAGTCTAGTGACAGATATCCTTTATGGAAGGTCAAAGGTTCGAGAACCCCTGTCATAGTAGCGATGTCTTATTTATTTATTTATTTAATGGTTTTGTACACATAAAACACAAAGAAGAATAAATAATAGGAACAATAGTACAAGGGCACAGCTTATCTCTAAATCTTATCATTTATAAAACATATTATTTGAAGTGTAACGGCCTGTAATCTAAATTAATGTGTTTTAGTATAATAGTTCAGAAAATTGCGTGTGAAGAGGCTGTAATTCGTAGACTTGTTTTCAATCAGACTTGAATTTAGTATTTGCAGATCTTGTCATCGAGTGAAGCTGCAAGGTTTAATCACCTACCAAGCTCTAGTGTAAGAGTTTTCTCAAATCCGCCTGACGGCCTCTGACGTGGAATTTTAACAACGACTACTGAACTGACGGGTGTGTTGCAGATGCATATTTGAATATTTGCAGATTTATGCATTGCATCTTTTATTATTGTTAAAAGAAAATACTTCTGCAAAATTAATTTATTTTTCATGGATATCATAAGGTGCTTTTTTTGTAATTCTCATATCCCATAAGCTCGTAACCACATAGGCGATTATGGGGTGAGCAGACATTCAGCCGGTGTAACCGTTGATTGCGTCGGCATAGCGCCAAATGCCATCATGGCGTGTGTTTTAACGAGTTGGAGTTACGCTCAAATAAATGTTATGTATGTGTGGCTCCATTTACGGGTCACGGGTGGTCTGGAGCTAGAAAATTTTACAATCAGTCTGACTAAGTTCTCTGGGTAATTGGGATAAGAAGGTCGGTCTAACTGGAAGTCGACTCCAATACAGATGAGAAAAGGCTAGGCAGATCATGATGGATCTATTTAAGTTGGCTCACCTGTGTGTATGTGAAAAAGGCCTGAAAATACACTGCTATATCAGGCTCATTATGCAACTTTTACCTGAGTAGATAGTCCAAAGGAACCTTATAAAAAAGTAGAGATGGACTTCATATAACTACAAAAAAATTTCACCATTTTTAATTGGCTAGCCTTTTCACCTCTACAGATCTCCCTTCAACTATCCAAACGATGGCACAGACCTAATTAACTGTCCATACAATGATTGATCTCTCAAACACAGCGGCAGTAATAAGCCATTTCTCGTACAATATGGTAATGCGTTGTGCAAGTGAGGTGAGACCATGTCAGGTCGACTCGACCGCACCACTGCGGTTTGGGGTTCGATGCTTGCTCAACTTATATAATTCTGCAATTGTCTTGTGTGATAATTTGTAATCGAAGGTGGTATATGCTGATTTTTCATATAAATATAAAAGACAATCTGGCGCTGGATTATATTTGCCCGTTTGCCGCTAACTTCAGGAATGACTCAATTTTAAACGGGTCTAGAAACTCGTTAATTTATGTAGTATCACACAAAAGTAAAGTCCGTAAAATACTCTATAAAATCATTCAAGAAATAACACAAAATATATAAAGCCAGTCACAACCACTTTTGTATACAAATTACATCTCAAAAACACCCGCCATTTCTAAATTAGCTAAGACTTTATGACTCTTTGAACTTTACAAAGCGGGAAATTAAGGATACCACAGTCTAAGTATAGCAGTGTTTCGATTTCCTTGAACCTCTTTGGAACGTAGCTACACGTAGTTAGTCTGTGGTCGGTTGGTGGTTGGTAATGCACACAGTCTAACTACAGCAGTGTTTCAATTTCCTTGAACCTCTGTAGGTAGGTACCTAGTTTAGTTAGTCTGTGGTCGGTTGGTAATGCAATTTTTCGTGATTGCAACTCTCAAAGGACGATTGGAACGTTCTGTTTCTCCTCAAGATAGTCTTTTGTTTTCCCTTGTGATCTGTAATTTATGTTTCAGAGTATTTTTGTTGTAGTTGGGACTGGGAATCGGGTACTTATTATGGTGAGTATAGTTTTTTGGTGGAGTAAATAGTTTTCTTTACATTGACTTGGTAGGTCGTAGTGGGTGGGTGAAAAAGACTACGATTGATAATCATTTTCTTTAAAAAGGTATGCAGCAAAAGCAGTGCTTATTCTTAAACGTTATGATTCATGTGTGAAGTATCAGAAAGGAAGTAAAGTCTTTATAAAAAGTAAGTCTAACACCAAAATTCGCCAATAAGCTGCACACTGGTTTAGACTCATTTATTTATGTACCGAAGTAGTAACAGCTGAATTCACACGCATCACAAAATCCTATTACCAACACTAAAACTCAAGCACACAACCATTAACGTAATCCGAACATACCATAAACAGGCACAAAACATTCAAGGGGTCTATTAGACCCACTGCCAAATCTAACCGTTTCTGCTCAAACATAGATAACGGTTAACAATAGGACTGCACTATGGAATATCGATGATTCGTGTCGATAACAATAAGGTTGGTATCGAGTGCACATTAGTGAGGAATTTGCAGTCAGAAGTGGGTCGCTTTTACTCGATTATGGGGAGGGTCAAAAAATTTCAGTATAATAATACACACATCAAAAGTGTCTAGGGATCAAGCATTTTTATGCGGATTTCTTGAGATTGAGATGTGGCTTTGTAATAAATTTATGATTTTATAAATTTATATGGATCCTTTTTGGTGCATTTCATAATTTGAATCAGGAACTGTGAATCAAATTCGAGTAAAAGATGAAAATCAGCTGTCAATATTTTCCCTATAAACACATACAACGCATTGAAGACATTATTAGTGCTACTGTTTCCCTACTACTGATTAAAACCAACGTTATTATGGAGCGGCGACGTCATTTAAGCAGGGAAGAAATGCTCAGAGCCGTGGGAATGATAGAAGCTGGTTCCCGGCAACGTACTGTGGCTTTAGCTCTGAATACAAGTCAGAGTGTTATCAGTCGACTTTGGACACGTTACCGAAGCACTGGTACCGTAGCTGAGCGCCATGGAGGACGGTATCGCTGCACCACACGGAGACAAGACCGATACATTCAAATCTTAACTCGAAGAGCTCCAACAATAACCGCCATGATGTTAGCCGTGAGGCTTCATCACTCTTCAGGGAACTTAATTAGCGACCAAACAGTCAGAAACCGCTTGCATGAAGTGAACCTTCATTCCCGAAGACCGCTACGGGTACCACCTATAGCAATGCACAATCGTAGGATTCGATATCAATGGGCTCTTGAACACAGAAATTGGGCAGAAGAACAATGGCGTTTCGTGTGCTTTTCTGATGAGTCTCGTTTTGGTATGAGACCGGATACAAGACGTATACGACACTGGAGAACCCCTGGACGCCAACAGCGATTAAAATCCTGCCAGGAAGTCCATCCTTATAGTGGTGGAACCATCATGGTATGGGCGGGTATTTGGATCGGCGGAAGAACTGAGTTGATTTGGATCAGAAGCAACCTCAACGCTCAAATTTATGCTGAGACGATTGTATCAGACGTCATCGTTCCTCTACAAGTGCAAATCGGTCCCTTATTTCAGTTAATGCATGATAATGCACGACCGCACACCGCAAGAGTTGTAAGACAGACTCTCGCGGCAGCTAACATCAATGTCCTGCCCTGGCCTGCTCAGTCGCCAGACTTGAACCCGATTGAGCATGCATGGGATATGCTACAGAGAAGAGCTCTGCCGAATATGGAGGGTATCCAGTCGCAAGAAGACCTTTTTTTGTTGTTGCAACGAACATGGGCGGCCATTCCACATCGTGATTTGGATGAACTCATTTTGAGTATGCCAAACCGATGTTCTTGTGTTGTTAGTGTTCGCGGTAGAAACACGGATTATTAATTGTTTAAGTTACCCAATAAACTTTTAAAGAAAACTGTTATTTCAGTCTTTTTTTTCGAACTTTTGTGTTAGTGTTTCAAATGTCAAAAATCCCTTTATTAGGAAAATGGCAAATTTCTTTATTAGTGCAAAGGTGACTTGGTTTATCGTTACTGTGACAAACGAAAACACTTTATTTGATGAATCCTTAAAGAAAATTTTAATTAATATCAATCAGGAGAAAAGTTATTGCAAAAATATATGTTGATCCCTAGACACTTTTGATGTGTGTAGATCAAAAACTAGAAAAGTTGAAACTTTAGAACAAGATGTGTTCACACTTTAGTAACCATTGGCTGTATGTTCTTCTATACGTAAATGCGATTATAAACTATTAAACTCGTATTCATTATTTCCTTATTTCTCGTTACGTTGTCCATACCTAGGTACTGGTGAAACCTCCTGGTTAATGGTTGGCACTCGATTCACATCCGATCGTCCAAATTGAACCAGTAACCAAACGGCGCCAAACATTACCTTGGCACAATATGAGCGGGCTAGTAAGTGCCCATATATTGCCAGGGGTAGTAAAGATTAGTTTGACAAGCAATATATTACCATGTTTTCAAATGTCTCTTACCATTTTTATAGCACATATTCTGTATTTGCAAATAAACGCAAAAAAGCTTAAAAAGCTCGTAAAAACTAATTTGAAAACTTAAAAAATAAATTAGAAAAAACTAAAGTTTCATCAAAGAACATTCATAAAATAAGAGCAATTTTTCATTTAATGCTCGGGTAACACTAGAGTAATTTACGTTCCGTCTACCCAATTACGTGTAAACAAACTTGGCACAGCTTTTAAATTAAAATGCATGAAAATATATCAAAAAGTTAAATTACACAAATTGCGTTTTTTACTACGTATCTCGTGTTTTATGACTACATTTTTTATTCAATTAGCTTTTAATGCAAAACACTTTAAATTCTAAGCGAAACGAAGCACAAAGTTTTGAAACATAAATAAAATTTCAAATTTTATTTTAAGCATGCTCAAAACATCGTATATTTTCTTTCTAGGTCGATCAGGTCAAGATAAAAAATCCTAAAAGCCCAACAAATTCAACGTTCTAAGAAACATCTATTTCTAAAGACTATTAAAATGCGAATCGATTCTCGATGTTTCATTCGATCCAAGAATTCACCGATAGCGATCAGGAAATCGAAACAGCGAACGACCGATTCATCTTTAGCGTACCGATTACTGTTAGTTTCGATTGATTTACCACGAATATCAATCGAGATAGTTTTTCCGAAATATATTTTATGATGATTTTTATTGGTAAATAAGTATATAAATCTTGTATTAACTGTTTTCTCTGCCTTGCATTGTGAGATTTGGAACCGAGCCAATAGACTGACATCGTGTGTTTACCAATAATGTTTTTGGTGAAATAGGCTTTTTATGTCCATGTTTTCGTTGAATTTTGTTTTCAGTACAACTAAACAAAATACATAAAGGCCTAGGAAAATGGTTTGTTGACTTCCTATCTACCAAAGCTCAGAGGAAGGCTTTTATTAAGGTCAACGAATCGTAAAGGATACTTGATGCTGGTAAATGAATAATTTGAAGATTTATCCCGTAAATAAAGGCTAGAATCTATTTGTTACAAGTATAAGTTAGGTATGCTGAATACTTACACGTGTATCAATGTAAGAGTCATAGTCTAAAAATCCCACTCTAAAAATAAGACAATAATTTACAGTATCACCGGGGATTACATCGAACACTGTTTATTCTACGTTCTGTTATTTCGTTAATATTTTTAGGAAGAAGTCTTATAATAATAGCAATAAAACAATTCGTGGATGGAATTAATCCGTCCGTTAGTTTCCAGTTTTATTTTTTTAGGAACTCTGCCAATAATCGGTTTAGTTTTAACACTCGTAAAATTTACCGCAATGAGTTCTTTGGTGTTGCCATTTTAATTTCACGGCTTTTCTACGGAGATCTGTATAACATTATTAGAATTCTTGTCAGAAATCCCTTTTCTAAAAATAATGTAGAAAGTTGAACTTTCTGACCAACTTATTGAATTCAAAATGGAACTTGGAGAAAAGTTCTGAAAAGTTTTCAAAACAATGTTACTGATGGATGATTGATGTTATTGATGTAGAAAAAAAAATAGGATGCGACGATTTCTAATAAAGTTGGTATGTTGGTCGTATGATGGTGATGATTACAGGTCTATGGAAGAACGTTTTCTTCTCCACAGAGTAAAAAAAAAACCTTGATATCCTAAACTTTTGCGAGGATATTGCATGGACATTGCGAGAAACTGTAATTTTTTTTTCTAACATTATTCTCCTGCCCTGTTTGTATTTGAAGTCGGCGTAGCATGTTTTCTTCTTCCATACTCTTCTATCTGCCGTCATCTCACAAGTAACATTATTTATAGCCTAATAACGAATTTACCATGTCACATTTTATCCTAAAACTAGAGACTTATAATTTGTTTGTGTTCGTAATTTCTTAAAGTTAGAAGTTTTAGCGTTAATTTGTCCTCGATCCTCGTATAATCAGATTGCTGGTCCCGTCTCGGTACAAGTTAGAAACTTGTGTCATCTGTGACCCTCGTTAATGTAAGGCAAAGTGTTTTGCAAGAAATATGGAACTTCGTAGAGCAAAGGATGAGTTGTACGTCGGTTTTAATTTGTATATGTATGTAAAAATAAAGTAACTATGCCTTAAGAGCGTGTACGTCAACCGCGCGCCATTTGGCCTAAAATGGTACTTTTCAAACCACTGTTTTTCAGTAACTACTTATCCTATAACTATGTTATTTTTTAATAACGCAAGGTAATTTCACTGTCTATATAGTTAATTGAACATAAATTTCAATTTGTGTAGTTTAAATACTTAAAACCCCTATAACGTAACAGATGTTTTATAAAATTCCCGTTCAGCGTCTATTTCGAAGCTTAAATTCATGTGAAAACAGTTGCAAATCTAATCATATTTATTTTTTTTACTCATAGACGAAATCCCCATGCCTATAGTTAGTTGAAAACATTTTTTGATTTAGGTCTCTATCTTTCAGAAAAAAATATTTTAACAATGTGAAAAATTGTGAATTTCAAATGCTTTTTTTACCTATCTATCTTACTTAATTTAATATAACAATTATTTACTATAGTAATATAACTCTTTCTTTAAAACATAAACTTTATATTATAATTTAATCTCTCGTTTTTATTTTTTTATAAATTATTTAAAAACTACTATAAAACGCTGCACGCGAGTCAACTCAAACCAGACCGCCGCAAGGCTTCACAGAGAGAGGACGTGTCGCTCCGTCACATCGCGTAGGGTGAATAACCTCTGCCGTGGATACCGAGAATAGAGTACATTTCAAGCGCGACCAACAAATCTTGATACATTACTATTTTATTTAAAGCTCAATTTTGAAGCATATTTTTTTTATCGATTGAGTTGAAATTTTGTTTGAATGTTCAGTTTTAATGACAATGTATGATTCTATATCCAATATGGCGGTATACCCAAGATGGAGAAAAAAATGTTTTTAATGCATTCCTACGATATGGGTATCAAATGAAAGGGCTTGCTATGAATAACTCGAAAAAAAATGTGTCGCGAGTCTAAATCCAATATGGCGGACTCCTTAGGCTAGAAATCACTTATTGCAGATGTCTGCTACCAATCGAGCTATAATTTTTTTTTTTTCATTTTGGATGTACCCAAATTTTGACTTTTGATCTCGAATAACTTTTGAAGCATATAGGATAGATAACTTAAAACTTTATTTGCAATGGTAAACCCAAGCTCTTCACCAATATTTGGCTTTCCGGCAATTGTTGTTATTTGACCACAATTTTTTCGGTCTGGATGGACTGGACCATTCATATAAACAATCAATTTTTCAAATCGGTCCAGGCGTCTTTGAGAAATCGAGAACAATCAAATTGAGAACAATCACAAAACAATCTAATTGAAACCTCCTCCTTTCTTTTTTTTGAAATCGGTTAAAATACAGAAACTCTTAACACTTTCATTAATCATCAGTCGACTATTTAGTACTGTTGAAAATTGTATGTAATATACAGAAAGTCCTCAAAACCAAGGTTTTCATAGGTGCCCGATTTTTTTGCAAAAGAGTGTAAGTATTAACGACTTATTTTCATGCTTTTATATTTTAGACATCCATAGACTTACACTATTTTCCCGCTATTAACTATTTACTAAATAATATATTTTTTGTTCTACCAATTTCACTCGAAAAGATCAAAATGGTTTGTGTGACTATACGTGAAGTATGATAGGCACGCACACAGCCGCGACGCTAGTCTGCGCGGTTTTTTGCGTTGAATTACCTAAAGTTGACATCGCGCGCCGAGCGTGCACGCTCTTAATTTTAAACTTTATCATTTTTTCAGAAAAGTTTCAGTGACGCATATAAACTTATGGTTAAGTCGGAGTATGTTAAACACACGAATATAACAATACTAGCTTCCACCCGCGGCTTCACCCGAGTCCCTATAATAAACTATTTATAAAAAGTAGCCCATAATATATTACTTTGATAAGCTTTATTTCGACCAAGTAGTTTTAGCATGAAAGAGGAACGAAACACGCACACTTCGATCCATACGTTAGTGGCACAAAATATGAATGTTGCAGATTTGTATCACACAAGCAACAAAACAAGCTATGCTAATATATTTCCCTGTGTTTGTTTGTTTTTCCTAAAATATTGTTTTCTTATACACGTAATATGAAGAAAGTCTAGCAGCGAGGGACCTTATCTCAAATATTAATAAAAGGGGCGGATCTTAGGTCCCCGTTCTGGACCCGCTTGCTTGAACTTCACGATATTGGAACACGATGTTACACTGCGTGACATAGAAATTGGGCCACTTTACAAGAAAAGACGTGTACTGTAAGACATTTCAAATCACATTTTATATGCCAATGGTTTAGGTAGTTTTCGAAATGTTCATAATAATACGTCAAGCCGACTTGTCAGAATAAAAAGTCGGAAGTATAGGGGTACCGAATGTCTTGTGTAGTTGACAGCTGTCAATTTTCAAGGAAAAATAGTTTTTTTGTACTGACTTGATACTTGATAGCATTTGTAAACTGCTCCAAAGAACGGTTGGAGTATACATAGAGAACATTCCATATTTTTTAATTCCGAAAGGGAGAGGCATTTATACAACAACGTCCATAAATCCCAAAGAATTATCAGACTGACCCAAATTTTTTACCTTCTAGTGTATCTCAGTATTGGACACCCAGCTCGCATGAGTTTGACGATATTGAAAACACGATACGTTACGTTATACGCATACACAAAATATTTGTTTACTTCATGGAACTTGGACCGATATTTTCTTAATTGAAAGACAGATGTGTTGTTTTTGTGTCAGAATTAGGAATGTAATTAGTAGTTATGTGAGGAATTAAATGGTTTAGATCGATTGTTTGTTTGATTCAAAAGCATCCATAAACAAATTCCTCCGTTTTTTATTTGGAATCTAAATAACTTTCAAAACATTTTAATGTCAATTTTGGTTCACGTTCTAAAAAATGATTAGCTCTGTCACAAAAAACCATACTACTCAGATCACTTTAGGCTGAAAGCTTCTGTGTAGGTATATCGGGTGTGTCGTTCACAATCACATTAAATGAAATGTGTTAATATACTGGTTAATATATGTCGATTGACACAAAGAAAAAATAAAAATACGTAAAAATAAAAAAATGCATTTTTCAAACAAAGTAAATAGAATAAAAATGTGTGAAAATTAGAACACCATATAAAAATCAGTCATTACAAACAACTGAAATTGATCCCTTGAAAACTGACAGCTGTCAACTGATCAAAACATTTGATACTCCTAACTTTATCTCTGCTTTACACATGATGTTGTAAATTATAAAAACGAAAAATGACTCCTGTGGTTAAACCACTGAATGGATTAGGTTATTTTTTTTACAATTAGCCATAGAATATCGTGAAGTGTATGCGATAGGATTTAATGTGATTGTGAACGACACACCCTGTATGTATAGAAAAACTCGAACATAACGTTTTTCACAGACATAATATTTTCTGTAGATTATCACAAGACATACCCAGCAGGCTGTCTTTACGACTAGTTACCCAATATCTAACAGTCCGTGCAATAATATTTTTATTCACTACTTCAAAGAGATATTTGAGTGTCCATTTAATTAGTACACTTCAATTGATTCATTCGAATCTTTTCGTAAGTGACTTTGGCCCCGTTCAATGTTCTAATTGCGGTTGATCCACTTGGACAGCTCCGAGTTGTACTAGAACTTCGTCTTTAATTACTGATTAATTGTTTTTCAATCGTTGAGAATCTGGATGAACGGGTACTACTAGATTGGGCTACTGAGTAAGTGTTAAGCAACGCTGTCTTTCCACATTGTTGCACTATTTGGAGAACCGAAATGTTTTCAGTTGTCAAATCAATTTAATTGGACGTCAATTTCAAGACTAGTTATGGTTTGTTTATCGTTACAGTTAAATGGTGCAACTCATCTCTTAGTCAGAAGAGAACTCTGATCTGTCAGTGAAACATTAATATTTCTAAAACCATGCATATTTAAAAAAGAAAATCCACCGGTGACATGTAGACTTTTTTAGGTCTGTAGGGTAAGTCAGAAGTTTCAATTATTACCTTCATCATCATAGTCCGAGCCTTTTCCTAACTATGTTGAGGTCGGTTTCCAGTCTAACCGGATTCAGCTGGGAACCAGTGTTTTACAAGGAGCGACTGCCTTTCTGATCTCCTCAACCCAGTTATCCAGGCAACCCCAAAATGGTTAGAGTGTCATTTATTACTTTAATCCTTAAGAAGTGTCATAAAATTTTCAAACTTTTTGCTGTAAGTTTACTCTTTCAGATCCTAATTATAGTTACATAGGCAATCAGCTAACGGTGCTCAATATATCGGATATTCGGATGTAATAGAGCACGGATGAAGCCGGATATCCGCGAATTTAGCGAACAATTAACTACTTCGTGATTTTGACGATAATTGCATTGGATTGGAAATTGGAATATTTTGTGGTAACCCCAGGCATTCAGGCTTTTAGTATCTTCCATGTGTGGTATACCTAATTTATATTTTGGAGGATTATGTAACTAGATACTTACAAGAGTATGGAAGGAGAAAACACACAAAAATTGGAGTAAGGGCAGGAGGATGATGATGATAAAGTTACTAGTAAGGCAACTAATTCAATGGCTTCCGAATTTATTTTTTATCTGTATTTTATTTTAAACATCTCTCAAGTTAAGTGCAGTTTAGTACACCATAAGAAAACACCATGGTTCATCAGATTCAATGAATGACTTTGATATAAAAATATCCAAACCCGGCGTGGATGAATGAATATTTTTTGGCAACATCTCAACAATCAACAAGCATAGAAAAAGCCCAAAAGATATTCCACAAAAGTATTAACTTTACACTTCATTGCATTTAACTAGAAATTGAGTTATTTTTTAATCTAAAAACCTTTATTAAATCTTAAGCCTACGGATACCTGCGTCTTTCAAATCGGAAGCTATCAAAGAGATTATAAAAACCTTTGGCGGCTCTTTTATATAGAACCTATCAAGTATGAACAACTTATTGGTAGTTATAACCGTAGAAAATTGAACGACTTTATTGAATGAACATCATGTTTTTATTTTGCATTCGAGTGCAAAGAATTTGGGGCAATTTTGGGAAAAAAAATAATCGTCGATGTTATGAAAGTTTCTTTACTATTGTGATGGTTAAAAAAATGTGGTGTTAACGAATGAAGAAAGAAATAGTTCAAGAATTTTAGGTTTTGTGGTGGTTAAAAGCCAGACTAATAAAACAAAAGTTCACATTACGACTACATAATAAAGTTAACCTTAAATAATAAACCTATTCTAATAAAAAAATGCTTTGTGGTTTAATCAACGCCGCTAATCGCGCAATATACCAAAAATAGTGGTCGTTTCCGAACGAACCAAAAACAATATGGCTTGTACACTTACCGCCGGGAAATGACGTCATAAAGACGATAAACCGGAAACCGGCACTTACGAATTCGGATTTAATTTTCCTGTAAGCAAAGATAAGGTTTGGTAGCTTGTAGCTTCAAAGGTAGGTATGCCTATTGATAAATTAATTGACTTAGTTAAGTTAGAAAAGTGTAGGTAGGTCATTATTAAAATGACACGTGCCTAAGTTGACACATTTGTAGGTAATTTCGCAGTATTAATTCTGACCCTTATTTATTACCAGTGTGTGTACTAGATGACCCATTAAATTACCTACTTCTTTTCAACCACTATCTCAAAGTGATTCATCAAAGGTCTGTGAATATTAACAAAATTATGTCAATTATAATAAGAATATTTTATATAGACCTTTATTTGTGTACTGACAAAGTTACTGAAGTCGCTTGTGAGACATACGGAGTATACGTCGAGTGGGGGAGAGTCGAAACAAAAGAATCAAACTATACAAATATATGGTGTGTTCGGCGACTCCACATTAAAATCTGTCCTGATTTCTCTATGTAGTACTTGTCTAATATTTGCTGAACTAACTCCTTCCAGTATTTTCTTTTCTCCAGATACAAGTTAATACTCCACACGCAATCTTAGTTTCCCTTTAAAACTATACCAGTACATAGCAACAGTATAAAATCCACATGCTATTCGATATCTTAAGAGCATTACCACATATAAATCATCACTCTGACGTGTAGGAGCTCAGTAATAAAATAGCGAAGCTGCGAGAGTAAATATATATACTTACATATTTCTATGTATCATAGGGTTTCTGAGAAGATATGAGAGTACTTACATTTCTCAATTCTGTACTTACCTACTGGGTTTTATGCTCTATACTAAGGTTTATTGAAATTATACACGTGTGGCTTCTTCTAAAATAGCGTCGGTTTTTAGTACACTTTCGTGACTTTCTGGATCTAAATGTTTGTTACAATAATCTTACTAAGTACAATTTGGTAAACTCTTACGACTTACCTGGCTCAATAATCTTAATAAGTACAATTTGGTAAACTCTTACGTGGCAAACAATTAATTTGACTTATTACAAAGGTGGGAACTAAATTCCAAATTCACACTCCATGTGGCTTCTAAGAAAAGATAAGAAAATTCATGTAAAACGAAATTGTGAAAATCGAACTCGAGACCACTCACACTCTAGAGCTAGCCATATAACAGGGTTCATTTGTAACATTGTATACCAGATAAGGATCAGTGTTGAACCAAATTGGGTTCCTGATTATACTAAAAGCGTGTCTTTCACAGACCTTTTTAGGGGTCTTGTCGGGGTCTATCTCCAATCTTCAGAACTCCAGTGATTGGTGGTGCCATTATAATTAAATTGGTTTATTTTGGGATGTTTAAGCACAATTCTTGAGGGTTAAATTGTGTTAAAACTGCATCCATTGTGGGGCTTCGTTGTTTTTGTGAGGAGTTGTGTACAGACGCCAGTGTCAAAGTCTTTGGCCAATCGATCATTACCTTCCACTATTGTGATAAGGTGGAAATTCTATTGGAGAAATATTACAGATTATAACAAGAAATGTATATATTTTTTTGTATTGAAACCCTTCAATAAACAAATAAAGGTAGGTATACAATATATACCCACGTTTATGATAAGTTTCCCAACCAACTCAACACGTGCTTTCCAAACTTGAAGCCTGAATCACAATAATGTTCAATAAAAAGCAAACTTTTAATACAAAAACTTATATTAAAGGAAAACGTGACGGTTAGAACGTTGAGAAAGCCAATAAACTCCCCAATATTACACATTCTCATTACGAAAGCTCACTTGTTTACCTAAACTTAGAACCACGTTTTATTAAACAAACAAGTCTAGCCATCTAGATTAAAAAATCGTGTGAAAAATTAACTAACATTTTCACTATGTGCCTTTTACTGTCCCATTGCAGGGCACAGACTATTTTCTTAACGAAATGGAATAAGCGTTAATCAACACGCTTGCTCAAGATGGATTGACGATTTCAGACTTAATAGTAAAGGTTTTCTCAAGAAGTTTTCCTTCAACAACAACTTTTTGCAAAAACCCATTTTTTAATCTATTTTTTTTATTTGTATTTTTTTAGCAAAAAAATCTAACCCAATTAAAAATAAACTCTAGCGTCACTGTCTAGAGTTTAATTTAGCATAACAAAGCGTGTCAAGTCATCAGTCAACTTCTCTCACTAATGTGCTAAAGCGTGTCACAGCTAGTGTCACATAATATGTAGAACGGACATAAGTGTACCGGGAACACTTCCAGGTGACCATTAACCCAGTAATATTGTCCTGGGAGATAAAAAGAATAAAAATAAAAAGAATTCCGCTATAATTAAGGGGAGTGGGAGGGGCTATAATTAAAGATTTATTGGTGTGTCATCGTTACTGTTACAAACCAATATACATAAAATAATTTTTCATGCTTTTAGAGGTGTACTGCCATTTTTATTTATCATTTTACTTGATTGCTTTGGTGTCTTTAATATATCTAGAAAGAAAATCACTATTAAGTCTCATTGGTAGATTTTGAACCTACTGCTGTAAAATGATGATACTTCTGTGATACTCTTGCCGGTCCATAATTCTTACTGTGAGTGTGAGTAGGAACTAAAACCGGCTAAGTGCGAATGGTACTCGTGCACCCCTGTTTTAGTAGGTACTTAATTGTTAGTTTTATTACAGTACATTTTGTTGATACTAAAAAAAACTTAGAAGTTGAAATTTCCAGTTGTCCGTTTTACCCTTTGGGCGCTGATTGAAATTTCCATTTTTACCTTCTGGGCATAATAAAAGTAAAAGCTATGATTCCTTTATACATACGTCGTTTATTATAGACTTATAAACCAAACCTATATATTTTTTTTTTCTAATAAAGCCTTACCGCAGACTTGGGGGTCCGCGCTTATATTTACATTTTTTACTTAATTATAATTTTTTGCCGTCTTGGCCTCACAAACTTATGTCTAGTCTTAAGACTATGTGAGTCCATCGCGTATTTACGTATTTATTTTAATATATATATTCTCAAGTATAAAGTACGCTACATGATTGCAATACGTGCCTGGAGGCCATACTTCCGACTCGTACATCGATACACAGGGTAGGGTTTGTGAGCTATTTGTATTTGTCGTGTCAACAGAAGCTCGTATATATTGTGTGCTCTCTTGAAGTTATCGGCTCTGATATATGGAAAGAGAAAAGGTTTGGGAGCTGAAACTGAGCAGTTATGTGATAGAAACAAAAATATTCTTATCTTCTTCCATATTAAGGAAAAAATATCTTTTATTTCGGCAATAGCATCTCTGTATACAATGGCTCCTACACATCGCATTTGACCGTCGACCGGCGTTGTACTATTCTTTTGTGAATTACACATAATCATAAACATTCAATTGTTTTTAATTTTTCAAAGTTCGATTTTCTTTTATTTTTCTTAACGATTCTTGTCCCCTTCGGTTGTCTTACACACGAATTCGAAAACACCAATCAACTTCATTCTTTTGTACTATCGTAAAACCACGTGCAGTCTTATTCTTCCACAAAATGACCCTTTTGTCAATAACGATAACAAAAGCGGGATATAAATGAGATGGTGATATAATTTGTGGGGCCCGCAATTTGGGGCAATATGGGGCAAAAGGGCCCCTTTAAATTGCCCACGTGGGCATAAATGAGCCGTTTACTTTTATTAGAAATGTTACGGTAGCTGATTGTAGAGATATATTGTTTATGGGCCGACAATTTTATCTTTGCGCTTCGTGATGGCGCTAGTAATAAAGGCGAAATGTCAAAGTTCTGTCAAATCTGGTGTGTTTTGAATAGTTCTCAGTTTTACCGCTCGCACATTTAAGTATGTTGGTTTTGTTTTTTTGTTTTGACTAAGATTGACATCAGGTGAGGGCGTTATTATAATGAGTTGTAGATGAAGATGGTCCAGTTTAGAATCCAGAAATGCTTGCTTTGTAGAAATACGGAAAACTTTTAAGATAAATAGTAGTTGGCAATGTCGATCGGAATTCGGATTTATTTTATCTATAACAAAATCTTTAAAATTTTCCCGTTTAATGGGATCATACTTCATCATAATTATTGTATTTTAAATTGAAAATAACGAACAAATCCCTAGAGAAAACTGTCAACAAGAAGGAAACTTTTAACGATGAAAACTGATACTCCCTTTGTCTCTTCGCAACAAATATTTTCAACTGAAATATCGTTTTTTAAAAACTTTTAACAGGTCACAGTCAGTGAGCGCAGAAGTTGTGAAACTATCCGTAGGTTTCTTTTGTTTTTATTTTAAAATCTATTTCTATGAACGTATTGTTTTGAAGTGCTTTTGTTTTATCTAGTCTTGCGTGAAATGACGCATTTCAGGATTTTATTTTATATTTTAAATATTTCGCTCGTAATATAAAAATGTAAAATGAAAAGTCAGACTGTTGGTTTATTTGAATGCGCATTGACGGGGCTACTGAACCGATTTTTTAAATTATTTCTGTATTAAATAGTCCATTTATTGAGAAAGGCTGTAGGTTCCGCTTATCCGAGTGCGCGGAGAAGTTCTTATCAATGAATGAATTGAATGTGAAATATGAATTATTTGCATAGTAGTGCTTTCTATGTATACGACTATCGTGAAGACCACTAGTAGTTGTTAACTTCGTGACGCAAAAGTTATTACAAGAAACGTTAGTAAACCATATTTACAACACAAAAATACCAAGCTTAAACATGGTGCAAAGTCTAGTTTATCCCCTAAACAAAAATACAGCAGTAGCGACAACACAAGTCAACCATGTTTCATTTTGTTCTTATTGACACAGCTTCTAAATCGAGGCGTTTGTTTTCCAAACGATGGCCGTGGAAAACTGGTAAATAAACTAGACTGTGAAACGTGATTTTTACTGTTTGTCTGTTCGTTTGTTTGTTCGCTTTGTTTCCCTTTGGATGTTTTGTTTGGAAGATGAGAGAGGTCCCTTAAAGGTCTGTAGTTTTATCTTTATTTAGAGAATTAGTTTTATAGAGATTGCTCTATAGTTTTGTTTGAATTAAGATGTTTTCTACCGCTTTGGGACAAGATTATTTTAATTTGTGCTTCGGGAGTGGTTCTGAGCTTTGTTCTTCCGTTTTATGATGTTCTATGAAAGCGAAACAAACTCATATCCGGATTAGTAATATTACGCTAGCTTCTGCTTACAAACTATTATTTTACTTACCCGTCTGAAGCCTATCAAGTTATGTAGGTACTTTCATTCTTTGTTGAGCTATTTTTAGTCCTTTGTGTAATAAAACATTATTTCTGTCAAAGGGTTAACCAACACTGACAGTCTTATGTCACTATAATGTCATAAAAATATAAAGCACAGAAAAGTCACAAAAGTAGAGGTTTTTTCTGTTTTCATTTCACTTCGGTGGCTTTCTGGTTTTCTTGTGTGTTCCTTTGGGAAATACTCGTGTTTGGATAAAAAATTAGGTAAGCTTTTTTTTCGTATGCGGTAGTTTTACAAAGCTTTGTTCCTTGTTATTTGTTACGTAATAAAGAACAAAGAAAACTACTGCTAAAGATGTTTTAACGACAACCAGGACCATTCAGTTTATCGTGTCTTCTGAAACGTGGAAAAAGTCGTCAAGACAAGATGGTCACTTATCCACGGACCAAATGCTCCAAACGTTGTTTAAAATAACCAATATACCTAATACAATTAATACTTCATCGTCCACCAACAAGGTGGACAGACGATCTTATAAAGGTCTCCGGAAGATGCTAGATGCAGGTCGCTTCCAACAGGTATCTGTGGAGATCTAAGGGGGAGGCCTATGTTCAGCAGTGGACGACCTATGGCTGAGACGATGAGTATATAGTTAAAACTTAACCTCCTCATAAAATAATTTCCAATATTTTACCTCTATTTTATACCAAAATAAAACAATAATCTCAATCACCAGTAAAAACAAGATCATATATCATAGAGTTACGTAACAGCTATCTGTAATATCACACCAACATTTGGCGGGAATAGTCTATGGGAATAGTTGTGACGTCACGCTGTGATGACGTTGTTCAATGTCAAGCGGGTGTTTTATATTTGGAGTTTTTTATTTTTCTTTGGTCTATGAGTACCTATGTCGTATTATTACTAAGTATTTTGAAGATTTGTTGAATGGATTTGTATTTATAGTAGAGTGTTTGTATGTAATATGATCATTTTCTGTATCGATAAATGAACTATCTAACACTGAAAGAATTTTCTTAAATCGGACCAGTAATTCCCAAAATTTTCGCATCCAAACACACAAACTCTTTAGCAGTCAAAGTATTTTTTTTCTATTTCAAATACAGCCTATTTGAAAATATAGAATAAGGACTCTTTCGAAACGTCAAGCTAGTTCCAAAGAGTGGGTCTCATGGAGAAGACCCGATAAGAGATTATATAGACACTCTTTAAAAAAAGACAATTGTTTACAATAGTATAGTACATGTAGTACATATCCGCCAAAAAGTCTACTGCAACAAAAATACTTCAGAACCACTAATACACCCATGTTACAGCCTTTTTATCGTCCCACTGCTGGGCACAGGCCTCCTTTCACAAGGAGAAGGATTGAGCATTAATCACCACGCTTGCTCAATGCGGGTTGGTGATTTCAGACTATACATATAGGTAGTCCAGGTTTCGTCAAGATGTTTTCCAAGATATTCTTTGAAAGGTACATACACTACAGTATGGAAAATAGCCATTTTAAAAGATTAAACCGGAAAATCAATGACATCACTTCTCCCGTTCACAGCCTTCCCAATGTCACGCTTCCGATGTAACTGTTTGTTTATGATAGATCAGTTTATCTTGCATGTTGTTTGCGTTTACATTTCTTGTGAAATCCGCCGAACAGTTTTATAGCGTACATTGAAATGATCGTCTATTTTTGCGGTTTGAATCGAAGTTCATCGATGTATTTTTGAAGCTTTATCTCATGGTAACTGATGATGGTATCTTATAGAATTTTGGTCGTGAGAAAAGGTCAAATTAAATCTGTGTAAAGTTTTATGGATCTAAAAATGTTGAAAAATGAATGTGAAAACAGGATTTGCTGTTGTATTGGATCCTAGAGCTTTTCTTTTTATGGCTAGGTGGTGCTTATTAAATACTCCAATAGCCGCTACCCTGTGTGTGCTACAGAAAGGAGGATGAGACTCTCATTGATCTATCCATGTTTTTTATTGAACCTTCGCGTTTTAGGGCCAAGGTCTTACAAATTATTCCATAGCCCCGATAAGTGTGGTGAAAACATCGTGAATATTTTAAATGTTTACTTATCTTCCTTAGATAGAGCTTCAGTTTCCAAAAAAACGTATTAACCTAGAACTTAAATAAAGTCGTTTGATAACATTAACTACAAACGTTTCATCTCCCTAGCTGCACGCTAATAAAAACACATCATCATTCTTCATCCATTACTTTTACGACTTTTTACTTTATGCACGTGCTTCTAGCAGTCAAAACGCGTAGTAGCTAGTTATCATGGAGGGAGGAAAGATAGCGGAGATGCCATAAGGAAGGTAGGTCAGGCGCCTTCGTGTAGGTCAAAGCAACGTAAAACGATCAGTTACTAGAAATATTGAAGCATTCGTATTCTTTTTTTTCGATTGGTCATTTAATTTTAAAATAATGTGCGGGTTTCAAAGAAGGCGTATGAGAGCGGAGCTAGTAACATTCCTCGTCCCCTGAACACCCGCATATTGTTAAGCTACTTTCTTAAGAAAGAGCGTTATGACATCTCCGCTAGTCATTTGGTTCTCCATGGTCGTTATAAAAACATCTTAATGTACTTACTATATAGAGAAGTGATCTCAAAAAAACACGTGTTTCTACTTGACCTACAAATAAAAAATGCAGGAGTTAGCGTTAGGGAAAAGATAAGGGTCATTGCTAACTGCATCGATAGGGGTTGGTTAAAGATTCAGAGAATGTAAGCTGTTCGGAGGAATTTTATTGAAACTGTTACTATAAAATTCGAAAACGATCGGTTCTTGAGAGGATTTGCTGGTGGAAATGGCTTTCGTGTGTTCGGCTGGAGGTAGAATGTATGTTTAACGATTTAACAGATTCATAATTTACTTCCAGTTTTGGTAGCTATAATGCGCTTGAGTACCTTTTATTTAAGACGCGTGCGGCGTGCCGTGGGAACTACTGCCCATACCAAGAGAATGTAATAGTCTATTTTACTCGGGAAGAGTGTGGCTTTTCAACAGTGATTTTATTTTCAAATCGGTTCAGAAGTTTCGTAGCTTTTAGGGTACAAACAAACAAAATCATGTTTTCTCTTTAATAAAGACATGTTTCTGCTCAAATTGTTAATACTAAGGTTTCCTTAAATTATATCTTAAGCTAGTTTTAAGAGCGTGTAAAGACATACTATCAGAATTTGCATTTTACATCCATCTGTATTTTAAATGTTCAACTCAAAAGTTACACATCAGTGGACAACCACCACAACAACATCACACATTTAACCGCTGAGATTATGAATGGGTGGCGCTCAATTAACTAGCTTGCTCATTAAACATTCATTAGATGACATTAATTAATGGTACATCGGCCATTCGGTACATCTGTCGTCAACTCTTTCATGTTGTCTTGATTTGCCGAAATTGTGTCCAGCGGGCATTTTTAGAAGAATTTTGATTGTAGTTTGTTTTTTGTTTAGGTATGATGGGAATGCTTTATAGGTATTGATTTCGATGTGTTTTTGTTTTCGACTGTTTTTTGTTTAGTTGTGTGTATGTGTGTGAAATGAAGGCATGGTATGGATTGTGGTGACATTTGGCGATTTTTCAACACATCAAATAGTTTTATGAACGCAAAGTTTAGGGTGTAATATTTGATACTCTTTCACGCAAAAACTCCTTACTTTTGATGAGACTTTGCTGTAAATGTCAGAATAAGATCTAGACACACGGCAGTGTGTCCGCCAAGTTCGAGCAAAAAAAGCGACACACCGGCCGTGGGTTATATTACACGAACCATTTCGGGCCAAATTCGACCCCCCTGTAACTCAAAATCTATTTTATTTACGCATATCAAATTTCTAGTATCTGTTGAGACCCCCTCACTTATCTAAAATACAAAATTTCATTAATATACCTATTGTAGGTCTTGAGATATTGACGTCAGAAAATCGCTATTTTTACTATACACTCACTGACTGACTGACTGACTGACTGACTGACTCACTCATCAAAAACCTAGACCACTTCCAATGGTCGTATTGACTTGAAATTTGGCATGGAGGTAGGTCTTTATGTCAAGGTAAAGGGAAAAATTTGAAAATGGCCAAGTGTGAGTCGGTTTCAAAATAATGAAGGTGTTTTATACCCGGTGTAAATTTATACCCCTAAGGAACTAAAACGAACTAAATTTATCTATATTTATATAATATATCTTCGAATGGTACAAAGGTTTGTATTTAGTCAAAGTAAAGTAAAAATCTGAAAACGGCCAAGTGTGAATCACTTTCGAAAATAACGAATGTGTAACTTTGATCCACGAACATAATATATGATAACATGTCATGTCAGTCAGTTGGTAAATCTAGTCCATTTAGTTAATTTAGTTCATTTCTTTGTAAGAAACATAGTCTAAAAAATAGTATAAATGAGACATTTCTTTAACTAACTTCATCATAAGAAAAAAATAAAATAAACAACCTTACAAAAATAAATGAAATCCCACCCAAAACAAAAATGTGAAAGACTGCCAAGTTCGATAATATGGGAATGCTTCGCCTATAAAAGAAGTGAGATCTGAATAAGTACCAAGTTCCATACACATACCTCAGTTAAAAATAGTTACTTTTTAATGATGATTACTTGGCAAGTTTTAATAGAAAATTAAATACTTGATTCATTGCGTTTAGTAGGTTTATAACAAGGTGTATGAAAACTTGCCAAGTAACATCATTAAAAAGTAACTATTTTTAACTGAGGTATGTGTATGGAACTTGGTACTTATTCAGATCTCACTTCTTTTATAGGCGAAGCATTCCCATATTATCGAACTTGGCAGTCTTTCACATTTTTGTTTTGGGTTATAAGATACTTTTTATCCTTGTGCACGGACGTAGGTAGGTACCTACCTATATCCCGTGGAAAGAAAACATAGTCGCAGGCAAATAAAGTGTAGAATGGACGACACTTGGGAAAGGCCATTAAATAATTGGTCTGCGTGCTTTGAGTATTTGAAACTAAAACACGAGAAGCAGCTATTTGAAAAATGAACATTAATTTTAATAGCTCTCAATTTGTCATAGTTTCATGTCAATAAAAACTTTTAATTGTCCCCTTAATATGTTCACTTTGAGGGCTCTATATTTGTACCGCAATCAAGACTCTTAAAAAGTAATTATGAATGTACAGAGGGTCATTGAACTGCGTCCAACATTGACCGATGCGAGAACTTATATTATAAGTTTTCATGCATTCAACTTTTACAGATTTTTTCTATTAATGGAAAAGTTAGTCGGGCAATCTGTTAATAATTTATTAAATAGCTTACGTTGATGTGGTGTTAAATATCTTTTTTAAAGGTAAAGTAATATCAAAGGAAAAGTTAAAATATCTTTGCATACTAAATACGTATTCAAATATTTTGTAATACACGAGCTTATCCTCGACAAAAAGCAACCAAAACAACAACAAAAAAACACGCGTCTAAACAAAACATAAACTCCTTTGAAACTATATGTAAATCCCAACTATTGTAAGTTAAAGTAAGTTCCGGTGAATCTTAACGAACTGTTGTCTAACTTTACTTGTAGATAAGTTCACTATGTTATAAAAGAAGGTACCTAACACACTGCAAACTTTTAGTCGGCCGACAGTTTGTTTGTTCTCATAAACCAGTATTAAGATGAATGATAGGACCAGCATTACAAAGATCAGGTATTTAGTCGGTATCAAACCGAGTGAAAACATTGATTGCATTATTATTTTTTTTCATTATGTAATTCCATTTTTATGTGTTCCTCATTATTGATTATAGAAGTGCTGTGCACGCCTATAAGTGACGAATTCACCGCAACGCCATTCAATATAACTTAATACCTAATGTAATGTGTTAGTGAATAAGTCGTTGGTGTGTCAATAAATAAATAAATAAATAAATAAATTGCAAACAAGATTTCCTTTTAAAAAAGTTGTGAATTATCGGGTCAACTGTCGGCCGACTGTTTAGTCTGAAGTGAGTGTAAATGTAGATAAGTTCACTGTGTTGTAAGACTTGAGAGCTTCGTTCAGAAAGTTCACAATTGTTTTAAGCATGTTCGTTCTAACAGATGTTGCTAACTCAGTTGTTTTGCCAAATGTTGTGTCACTGTTACGTAAGAGAAAGGATGTTAAAATCATTTGTTTTTTCTTTACCTACCTTTCCTGAAAAAAATCGTTTTTTTAGAGAAAAGTTTATTAATTACTCATCATCATCCTTTTCAACTTTGAAAAAGTTTTTAAACAATTTTTTGACATTGTTTGAAAAGGCTCCGAACCTACTGAAACGATTTTAAAAAATCTTTGAAAAGTTGCACTGTACATGGGTGACATAGGTTATACTTTATCAGGGTGCGGGAAGTAGTTTTCACGAATCGCTTATGAAACCATGAGAATAAATAGGTATGTATTTTCAGGCTGCACTAACGAGAAAGTAATGAAAAAATATTCAGCACACGTACCCAAAACCCTAACTACACTTTTACATAACACGAACAAAATACCTTTGTCTAGTCAAACAAAGACCTATTTTGTGCAAAATACATTCGTATAAACAAAACATGTTTATTCCCGCTATGTTCCGTGAACAGTCGTGTTTATTGGAGTACAAACAAACAAATATACAGTGACAAATATTATGTTATATTCGAGCAATGTATTCAGATCCGTCGCGTGAATTATTTCATGTGTAGTGATGGTGGATGGTACAATTTGAAAGTGAAGGCGTTTTGGAAATTATTTAGTTACTAAAAATGTTTACTAAAAAGTTTTAGCCAACAGTTACACCCATGTTCTTTGTGAACTAGTCGGCGGAATAGCTAGCTTTCTCAATAAATACGCTGTTTAACATTGAAAGATTTTTTTAAATCGGCTCTGCAGGCAGTGGTTTTTTGGAAACTAGTCGGCTCTCTCGGATAAAAAGCCTATAAGCTTTCTCAATAAATAGGCTGTTTAACATTGATTTTTTTAAATTGGCTCAGTAGGCAGTGGTAGATATTGGCTCGTTTATACCAAATTCTACAGCTTTGTAATTCTAGTATACCTAGGTATTTCATTTAATATCCTTTCAATGAAAACAGTAACATTTAAAGCGGTATTACCAATATTTCAATGGTAAGTATAGCAATTAACTCAACTTTATTTTTGTCGAAATAATACCTATGTTTTGATACCAACCATTATTTATTTTCAGTGTACAGTGCTAAATAATTTATTGCAATATTTTGAGCCCCCATATTGTTCTAAAATTATTAAACAAACCTGTTTTGGTTTCTGTACGTAAATATTTAATTGAGTTTCATATGAATTTCCAGCCTCTGGTTTATTTATGTAATGTTGCGAACAAATATTATGAATAACATTTAGTAAACGCTGAGTTTAATTTATAGTGCGTATTATGTATTATTTGTTGTGACTTCGGGTGTTACCACAAATTCGTATTTCAATTTAACTTTGTATACAGTTAACATTTGAATACAGTAGAATTTACTATGAGAATCATATTATGAATCATTTCAAATATGTTTCTATTATTTATATGTATTAACATTTTTTTTAGTTCTATCAAAATTAGTAAAATACTGATTTTTTTTAACCAACAGAGTCGTATCAGCTATACATTTATTTGATTCAGTATTATATTCTATTAAAGAAACATTGGTAGTATATTTGAAACAAAACATGCTGCTATGTAGCTTTGAATTTATACCTAGACGTAAATTATTACTAGTTGACAGGAACATATTGTGACCGATGGTAGTGTATGGTACAATTCAAGAGAAAAAGCGTTTTAAGAAAACACAATTTGGATAAAATATTAATTCTAATAATCTAGATAATTTTCATTTAAGAAAATTATTAGGTTCCAAATTATGCCTATGTCAAAGTGATACTATGATCGCCATTGAATTATTGTGTTGGTGACCATTGACCATCACCGGCTATTAACAATCTAAGCATTAACCTTGTTTGCACCCATTCCTCTTAACTATTTTGTTCAAGAATCATCATCATCATCAGCCTATCGCAGTCCACTGCTGGACATAGGCCTCTCCAAGTGCACGCTACTGAGATCGATTTTCGGCTTCTCGCATCCAGCTCCTTGTTCAAGAATACATTCTCATAAACAGTAACCAGAACATAAAATAGGCCCCGGCGCTACCTAATAACATTGTTGGCAGATTCTACAACTTTTTTGACACATTTTTAACTAAAACACTGTGCCAATTGCATTTTTGCAGTGTCGTCCGCAATTTGGTCGGCTGCCAGTACTTTTTGGCCGTATTTACATCGGCCACTTCAGCCAAATGGTTATAGGAAGCCGGATATTAATACAAAAGGCTTAAAATTTCATGTGGAATGCGTAATTTGAGGACTGGGTTAACACGTAATAACACTAGCGGATTTTTTCGCGCTTCCCCGCTTAGTTTTCTTACGCGCGACGATTTCCGCGCCGTAAAATACCTATCAACCGAGTCAAAGGCCTTCTCATAGTCCACAAATGCTAGACACAGGGGCCTTTGACTCGGTTGAAATCTGGTCTGTTCTGGAGTCCCTGCAGAGTTGTCAAGTAGATTGTCGATACATCCAAGTGATGAGATGTCTCTACGAAGCCGCTACAATGTCCGTCCAAGTACAGAATCAGCAAACAAGGCCCATACCGTTGCATCGAGGAGTGAGACAAGGGGATGTTATTTCCCCGAAACTGTTCACTAATGCAATGGAGGATATGTTCAAGACGCTGAACTGGAAAGGACGCGGCATCAACATCAATGGTGAACACATCTCTCACTTGCGATTTGCTGACGATATCGTCATCATGGCGGAAACGCTGCAGGACCTACAACAGATGCTTAACGACCTGGCTGAATCTTCTCTACGCATTGGCCTACGGATGAACTTGGACAAAACCAAGGTCATGTTCAATGAACATGTTCTACCGGAACCGATTGCGATACACGGCGCCGTTCTCGAAGTTGTTCGGAAATATGTATACCTTGGGCAGACATTGCAGTTAGGTAGAAACAACTTTGAGGACGAGGTGAATAGGAGAATTCAGTTGGGTTGGGCTGCATTTGGGAAGCTACGTCGAGTCCTAACATCGTCGATCCCACAGTGCCTAAAGACAAAAGTCTTCAATCAGTGCGTCCTACCTGTCATGACTTACGGAGCCGAAACGTGGACACTGTCGGTACGGCTGGTTCACAAGTTTAAAGTCGCTCAGCGGGCTATGGAAAGGGCTATGCTCGGCATTTCTCTGAGGGATCGCATCAGAAATGAGGTAATCCGTCAGAGAACCAAGGTCATCGACATAGCCCACCGAATCAGCAAGCTGAAGTGGCAGTGGGCTGGCCATATTAGCCGAAGAACCGATAACCGTTGGGGTAAACGCGTTCTAGAGTGGAGACCACGCCTCGGCAAACGTAGTGTAGGACGTCCTCAGGCACGGTGGAGTGATGACTTGCGCAAGGCGGCTGGCAGGAGCTGGATGCGAGAAGCCGAAAATCGATCTCAGTGGCGTGCACTTGGAGAGGCCTATGTCCAGCAGTGGACTGCTATAGGCTGATGATGATGATGAAAATACCTATCACGCGGTTTCAGGTGGTACTGTAGGTATGTATTGGTAGTTGTCAATTGTTTTTTATTGCTTGTATAAGTGCGACATAGCTCTTAAGAAACGAGCGTTGTCGCGGGGAAAAAACGAGCGTAGAATGCGCCAGTGTGTAAGCGCACTCATATTTCAAATTTTTGTTTATTTTTAAATAATAAAGTACATTAAGCCCAGAGTACTATACAAAATTGCTTCACGATTTCTACATATTTCAGAATTCTGTACCACACATTGATAAATAGCCCTACTACGTAACTGCTGTCAAACGTTGCTTGTTTAGATGCATCTTTGGTTCATAGGTCTGTTAGTCAGAAAATATTTTCTTCTATACACTGCCGTATTGTCATATTAAAAGTTTTACATGTTATATTGTTTTAGTAAGGGCAAAAAAGGCTTAAATATACTTATAAGTATCATGTATTGGGTCTAGGAAGGATACAGTTGCCATGGTATTTTCCAAAATAAAAGTTAATCGAGCTTTTAGAAAAATTATAAATGGAACGCGTATATTTTCTTATCAATATTGCTTATTTAGGTTTTATATGAGTTCAGTCACCTTTTCCAAAATAAAAGTTTGTTAGTTTTATAACCTGAAAGCTACTGATAGTTAAACTTCACGCGAACTTAAAGGAAAATAGTTTAGTTCTAAAAGCATCACATCACGATACATCACAGTGATATTATAGTGTGAAAGTTTAGATATATGCATCATCTGGATGTTTATTACTATTTCACGCAAAACTGCAGAACGGATTGTGACGCAACTCGGATGTAGGAATGGTAGTTACTCCGGAACATCTGTAAAGCTATTGGCAACAGCTGTTATTGGTATCTAGAATATAATCTTACTGTTTTTTTATGTAACTAAATAAGTTTTCAAGCCTTTATTTACTTCCGTATTATATTCAAAAATACTCTATATATAAACATCATAATTTTAAAACTGTCAATCTTGACGGGATGAAGTTAAGAAATCGAAAACAATTAGTTCGATTTCTTAACTTCATTACATTTGAAGAACCATTACATTTTTCTTCACTTTTTACATAACCCTAAAAACATAAAACTTAACACGTGACCTACGTGACAGTGTAAAAAGCTCTCGTTACCACTTTTGTTTTATCCTCAGTGTTGCCGACTTTAGGGTTAAAAGGTCAAAAAGAACTCTAAACAGGAGCTTTGTCTGTCAATCTGTCGTTAAAGGTGTTGTCACCACAGAGACATGCTTGAAACTTTAAGTTAGTTTAATAGCTTTTTACAGGGAATGCAACTTATTGAATAAATGCAAGTTGAATTGTTTCAAATTGCTTACAGTTTTTAAGCTCAAATGGTTGAATGAGAATGGCTTGTTAGGCATGCACTTAAAAACTACTTACCTATACTGTCTGAGATCAGGTACAATTTTCTGGTTCAAAGATTTGGGTTTATTGATACATAATCACGATAAACTACTACACAATTCTTGTGTAGTTAAATGTATTAATACGTATTTTTGTATATTAAATTATATATAGTAGGTACCTATGTTTTATAGCAATTTGAAAATACAATTATTAATGTAAAAAATAAATAAAAGAAATATCTCGTGTCCAGGATTATTTTCTACAATCCTACGTTCAGCCATTTCGAAGTCTAAAATAAAAAAGAACACACTGGGTGCAAACACACAATGTCACATAAGTTAAACTAAAGCTTTTGTACTGCAAGTTATAGCTGGATATACGCGCCATTGGCTTTTAACTGCACCTAGATGTTTGATAAGAGTTTTACCACATATTGCGCAGCAATTACGTTTTACGAGATCGTTCAACAAGGCTTATGTATGTGGGTCACGTTTAATTGTGGTTCTTTTTTATTATATTTTTTAAAATGGAAAAGTGTGCCTTTTTGTGGAATGCCAGGTTCCACCAGCGGTTTTAACTGCGTCCCGTGGGTACTACAAACCATAAAAAGTAGCCTATATAGCCAATAAAAACCATAAAAAGTAGTCAATAAATAGGCTACCAAACACTGAAATATTTTTCAAGTACCTACCTATACGAAACCAAATTACTTCTTTTTATTTATATATTCATCCTTCACAGAATGACTCACAAATGTTTTCGCCTCCTTAACCCCAATACAGATTCCTGGCAAAACCAATAATTGCTTTCGCGAAAACATTAAACTTAATTTCAAGAACATTAATGTACTTTTAGAGCATCTACACACTTCAAACTTTTAGTCGACCGACAGTTTGTTCGGGCTCATAAATCAGTATGCAAATGTATGAATGTACGCACAGAACAACGATCAGTAGGTATCAGACCGAATTAAAAACTTCATAGTATTTTTTTTTTCTTTGTAGTAATCGACTTTGTGGTCTGTAGTTTGCCGGTACTTTAGTCACTCAAAGTGCAATTTAGTCATACTTCGAAATAAGAAACATCATCTGTTGAGTGGGTGGAAGAGAGCAAAAGATATATGATATCAGGTGTGTGAGATCACACTTTCCTGGAAAGTGGTAGCAATAAATATGTGTGAATCAGAAAGTATTTTCAATTGTTTTCCATTTAATTTTGAGTACAATTGCTTTTGTCGACCTTGCAGTTGTGTATGTATTATGATTTCATTTGGATAGCGTCTTCTTTGATGTTTGTTATAAGTAGTTGTTTTCCGTGGTTTCACATCTAAGTAAAGAAATTCATACAACTGAATCAAGAGTACACCTTTCTCGAGCTAATATGAGAAACCCAGATAAAAAGTAGCATATTGACGTGTGGGCTATCTAATCCTGAAAGAAAATTCCAAATCGGACTAGAAGTTCCTGAGATTAGCGCGTTCAAGCAAACATATAAGCAGACAAATCCTTCAGTTTTATAGTATTCTATATAGTTTAGATTTGATCCGAATTAATTTTGACGTTTTACTAGGTATACAAACAAAAAAAATCTCACATGCGTATTGTTGAATATTTGTAGGTTTTCACAAATAAATAAAACTGGCCGAGAGCGTTATCGCTGTGGACCGAGGTCTGTTCTGTTAATCCTTTTCCATTCTGCTTTGGTAAGCTTCGGAATACTAAAACATTTTGTATGTTGTCCACTGATAAAGTCATCCAAATAATTTAGGCATAAATAACTGGATGTGGATATGTTTTTGCGTGGGTATGATATCGGGGATTGTATAGAGATTCTCAGAGACAGCGGTTTCAACACAAAAAAACTCTTCAGCTGTATAAAATTGTAAGTATGTAATTAGTAAAGATAATAATTACTTTAGCTTATTGTTTAATCATTCAAATAATCCTCCTCCTTTATCTCAACTTAACATGCTTTTTCATCTTCCATACCTACTTAAGAAATAATTGTGGGTACAAAAGTCCCATGTCTGCGAAAGCTATTTAAAAACTGAAAGATTCAGAGACAATAATAGACGAGAATAATTCTCTTCAAGAATTTCAGAATTCACAAACACAAATGTTAATATTTATTCACATAAAGACATAACATTACCATCATCTTTATTGTAAGAATTTCAACGCCAACTTAGTTCTATTCACAGAAAGTTCTAGAAAGAACACACATATAATTTAATAGCGGGGGCTGAGAGTAGGCAAGTTTCTTCGTAAACAAGGGTGCAAGACTATGGGGTTCTTTGACAAAACATTCTCTTGATCGCTTACTCATTTACATGAACTATGGGTTTTGGAAGGAAAATTCTTTCAAAATTACTTGCATGGTATTTTTATGGGAAAAGCTCTCTAATATAGATGGAAGGTGGAATAATTACTAAATGGAAAATAGTAAGATGCCATCTTTTAATGCTTATTTTTATTTTATTTATTCTAACAAACCAACAAGGCAGAATGTACACGGATCTTTTTTATGTTATTTACCATCCTATTTTGTATGTACCTACATTCTAAGCAAATAAAGACCTATTCTATTCTAAGTTTGTTTATACAGTGGAAATAAAATAGAAATTTAAAAAACTTAAAATCTTATTTGTAGACATATTTCAAACAGCTAGGAAAGTTTAAAATAGATGAGGCAGTTCCCAACTAGATTACCTCTTTAGAGAAACACCGAAACTTCCAAGGTCAAGGTCGCAAAGTCGAGACATTTCGTTGAATACTAGATAAGTAGAGAAAGTCTTCGAATAGAATCTGAAATGAGGTAACATCAAGTGTGTTTGCCTAGTCACCGGTGGGCGCTAGGATTTCTTAGTAGTCTAATTCAGTACGTTTATTGAAAAACGGTTACTTTCTATGCAATTTGTATGAAAATACAGACCAAGTACGTTTTTTGGTTATATATTGGTAAGAAAGACAACAATTTGTCGATCAACACGATAAATGAACTGTTTGTCGTCAACTGGAAGTTGTAAAATTTTTTGTCGTTTTTCGTATACCTACACGCGACACCGTACCTGAACGTAGAGCGTTTCCCGGTGGCAAAGTCCGCTGGTGTGAACGCGCTGCTACCTATACGGAGTGCCGAGTGGTAAGTTTCCAGTAGCCAAAATATCTATCAAAAGTACCGCAGCCGTATCGATGTGACTATAAATAAATTAATCATTCAGATCGCTACCAATTCTCAAAATCTAACGTGATTCATTAATATTCACATCATAATCATAATATTTGATAAAAGCCGACAGTTTATACGTTTGTATAAGCTGATCATGGAGAACGAAATGACTAGCGGAGGTGCCATAGCGGAAAATCGCCTAAAACAGTAGCTCGCCAAAATGCTGGTGAGCGTGTGACGAGGAACGTTACTGTTTTCGCTCTAATTCGCCTTCGTTGAACCCGACCATTTTTTGTATTACCAAAAATCGTTGACAGATGTCTCAAAGACCACAACCGCCTCGTTAGTCCACTCGTAACTGATCGTTTAGGTCATGCCCACCGTACGAATTTGACCAAGAAGGAGACGCCTGACCTGCCTGCTTTGGTATTTCCGTTCATCTTTCGTTATTCTGTGAAGGGGATTAATTAATATTACTCGTAAACAAAGCTGATATGTTCATACATTAACTACTAACGTCTTCAATCTTTTGGGAAAGCCGTCTTGCTTAATTTCATATTCATATGAAGTGTTAACGATGTGATTATCATATTAATATAGATTTTTGATTATTTCTATGTGATAAGTAACGGTAGTTAAATATTTCAGCTTTTGATTTATGACACTGTTAAGTTAGTGTGTTTGAAAATTTCTTATATTTCGAACAACTTTATTCAGGTAATGCTTTTATTAATGCTCAAGTCTTCTCTTTGTGAGAAGAGGCCTACCCAACAGTGGGACGTTAATAGGCTGATGATGAACTATTATTTTAAGATTGTGACTTTTTATTCAATAAATAACTTAGTTCTTATTCTTGGTATCTTGGTGAGGTCATTATTGTTTTTGTTCATTTTTTAGTAAACCTTGGTAGGTGTTTTCTAAGAAACTAGGTTTACTAGGTAGGTTTGCTAACCACACTGTAAAAGGTTTTTTGCGAAAGGGACAAAGCATGACCACTTTAAAAAACCAGGGATAAGCCTGATGGTCCTCTATCTACATCCGTAGGTACTCGAATTCCGAAAAAACATTGAACTTTTTTGTAACTCGATGCAGCGCGTTGACGCTAGAAATGGGAAATATCAGTCTTTCCCATTTCAGTGTTCTAAATCCAACATGGATTTTAGGTAACCACCATCATACATAATAATCATACAAAATAGGGTTGTCGTACCTCCAACCTTTACCAAGTTTGGTTGATTCTAACCACAAGAAGCCGGTATATTTGTAATTATTACCTTTATTAGTATCACCAATTCATCATATATTTTTCTTTCGAAGTTCATCATTGTCTTCCTGCTCTTATACCCATTTTGTTTGGGGTCGACGCAGCATGTTTTCTTACGAAGTTGTAAATAAAAATAGCTTTTAGCGGGCTTTTGTCAAAAAATCGCCTAACAAAGCCAAAATTCTTGATAACCTTACTATAGATTACAGACTTGGCTAAATAACTGAAGGAAACTCCAACTAATTGGGTCGTCGCGTGCCTGAAGG
Organism: Helicoverpa zea x Helicoverpa armigera; assembly: GCA_033682625.1. Taxonomy (NCBI): domain Eukaryota; kingdom Metazoa; phylum Arthropoda; class Insecta; order Lepidoptera; family Noctuidae; genus Helicoverpa; species Helicoverpa zea x Helicoverpa armigera. Next base: position 10,621,919 of record JAWIIS010000028.1, read on the forward strand.
TTGATGTGTCATTGTTTTAATCATATCAAGGACAACTACATAGATATAAGGTGAAATGGAATAGGTAATCTTGGCGCAGTGTGGCGGTGTGAAGCCTTGGAGATAGGAAAGACGGGTACAGAAGGTCTTTGAATTTGAGCAAAATTGGTATTCAAATTGTTTCATTTTTTCTAAGTTTTGATAACTAGGCTGTGTTAAATATTAAGGTAACTAAAAAGTCACTTTTTCTTTGTCTACGGTACAGCTCTTTTTGTTTATTTTTTTTAAACTCTAGTAGTCAGCATGAGAGCGTTTATGATAAAAAAAACAAACATCCGAATTGTAATTTTTTAGGAAGTCGGTTAAAAATCTAAGACTGTGTGCTCATTTATACTTTCCATTAATTTTATCTTCTAAGTCACCTACATGTCACTTCCTTGTTTATAATTTGTACACAACTTACTAACACCTCTTCTATCCTCCTAACCGTAAACCTATGTTAGGTTTCACCTATTTCATGTACAGCCAGTTAATCCATTTGGAAGACGGCCAACTGATAGAAGCGTGGCGTCGGTCACTTTATGCACCCCGTGTTGACCTACATGACCGACGTTAGAATATGTTACCAATGTGTATGCAACTTAGTTCAATATCCGTTGGTGTGATGTGTATTTTCTCTTTGCCAATATACATAGTAAGTACAATAGTGAAGTAACTCAGTAAGTACGGTAATGTTTTCCCGACGAATTCTGTTGTTTGAAACCTGGTAAAATACGCAGGCTTTGGATGTAAATATGTCTTAAAAGTTGGCCCCAAACAAGAGTGAAAACATAGCAAAAAATTTGCTGCCAAACTTAGGTTTGACTACATGTTTATTTATTCTTGCAATATGTGTGTGACATACATTTTCAGGTTTTAGAATATGTATTTGAAGAAATATAATGGTATATATTACATCAAGTTGACTTCATTCCTCTATTGCTTGCTAACGAACCAGACTTCTAAACTTAATAGTTGAGCTTAAAACATAGTTTTGCATAAAAAAGGCAGTTTTACTTTGAAGGACCGCAATTAGTGAGAAAGAAGCCTGATTGAGTCGAGTTGTATAACTTTGAGCGCGACACCAATCTAAGTTTGCAATGGGGTAAAATATTTTTGAACTTTAATATCAAGGCATAAGGTTGAAAATTGATTGGTAAGTTTGCATGAACAGGATCTAATTCTTGAATGGGTGATGATGTGACCTTAGAGATATTTTAATATTGGTTTTCTTTGCATAAGAAGAAAAGGGTGGTCGCAATTATTAAAATAGACAAACTGAAATGTATATATTTTATGACTTAGTACAGCAATATGGACATAGCGATCGCTCAGCGGACCATGTCGATTGAAAGCTCGTAAACCTATATTTTTGCTATATGTTATTTCTTTTGATGTTTTATTACGATAGAAGATATTCGTAATGTTATGAAATTGATTGAATTTAAAGTGTGTATGAAGCAGTTTTATTTTCAGCACAGTAAAAATAAGATATAAAGTGAATTTTGTGTTTGCAAGCATCCAATCTCAGAGATGCAGACTTTCTGAAACGAGGTTTTCTAATGCTGCTAGTATTTACTGACTTTGCTTGACGGCAGAATCTATAAATCTTTGTTTCTGCTGACAGGTTTCTCGTCAGTATTTTTGCAACTAGATGAACCCGACTGGATTGATGATAAATGAGGCCCTACATGAATAACTTGAGGTTTCTTCTCAAGTCTACCACCACGATCTCCAGTCCATACATACATAATTTATATTACATAGCTTCCACCCGCGGCTTCGCCCGCGTAGTGTTCGGTTGCATCGCGTTTCCAAAAGAATTCTTCAAAAGCCCGGAATAAAAACTATCCTATGTTCTTTCTCAAGGTCAACTCTATCTCTGTACCAAATTTTATTAAAATCAGTTAAGTGGTTTAGACGTGAAAGCGTAACAGAGAGATAGACATACAGACAGAGTTACTTTCGCATTTATAATATTAGTAGGGATATCATTGATGAACAATAATTACGTAGGCTCCTTTCTAAAACGATCCATTAACCAGAAGTTAGTACATATTTAAGTATCTAGAATAAACTCTATAGTTACCATTATAGCATTTCTGCCTCCATAACTTCACCAGCATAATGCTACCAACAGCCTAGCGAGAGAGCAATCATTCATTGTTTCCACACATTTGTCATACTTGATACAGATTCCTTTGTTTGTGTTGACAACTGCAATGCAGTGTACAGGTAAAGCTCAGTACGCTTATTGACAAAAATATGTAGGTAACAATATTTGTACCATATTGTGGCGGTAGCGATAATTTGGTGGGATATGTGTGGTTTGAAATATGATGGTGATTTTGGTTTGCCAATTCAGTGGCATAAAGATGAGGACAGGGTGTAGGGGCTTATATCAGAGAAGGATGAGGAGTCTTATACATATAGTTTTAGTGTCGGGTTAGAATATGAATGGATGTCTCTGTATTGTTTTTATTGTGAGCTGAAATGATAACCAAAGAATAAGCAGCCGTCAAATCGGCAATTTGAGGACACAAGCATTTGTGCTACTACTCTGACGTTTTAACAGTTCCGTCTGTTTTCAATTTTACCAGACTAGCATTCCATTTCTGCCTAATCCATCAGCTAAAAACAAACGTTATACTATTCTTTTAGCTACAGTTAAAAATTCAATTAAATTCCAAACGTGCATCCTATCGGAATAAAGTTCTAAACTTGTGCCCGGTTTGTATAGAAACAAAGGTATCTGGTTCCGAATAAAATGTTGGAGTACCTCACATACCTAAGTTAATTGCTTTTCTCTGTTGCATTGCAAGCAAGAAATGGATGCAATTGTAGAATACAAGACTAGAATTTGTAGTGTTTTGTGAGCGCGGAGCTATTTTTGGCGGTAGATTGCTTTTGGGGATCCTGAAATGGTTGTGTGCTTGTTGCTTTGTCTTTTAACGTTCCTACGTAAGTTTTATCTGGCCTCTACAGTTCATACAACTGAACCCAACCTGATTTCGTATTGTTTTTCGTTAGAATGCATTTTTCTTCCAGCATAAAAAGGTGAAAAGTTAGTATGTAGTTACAGCAGTTTTGGGTTTACATTGATGAGTAGGTTAATCTAGACAATTAATTATTAATCATGATATAATGAAATTTGCATTTACAAATTTAAGACACTGTCAATTTATCAAATTCCTATATGACCTATACGTACCACTCGCAACTTCATTCACATAGAATAGTTCCTTCGGTCAGAATATTTCCATCCAAGTAGTCCATCTCAGTCGCCGATTCCATTTAGCATTTACATAGCAATTCCTTGACCATTCCACAACTGGAACTTTCTAGAACAATTGCACAAAGAAGATTTGTTTCATCACTTGACACAGAGGACAGACGATTCGTTTCTGCTGACGTTACACACTAAGAGTAGCTGCAGACTATAGACTTTTTAGTCGGCCGACAGTTGACCTTATGGTAGATAAATAATATTTTTAAAAAGAAAATTTTGTTTTGTGTGTTAAGACGACCCACTGACCGAAAGTAGATATGGTAAGAAAGAATGTTACTTGTGAGATGACGGCAGATAGAATGATGATATATGGAAGGAAAAAACATGCTGCGCCGACCCCAAATGAAATTGGGACAAGGGCAGGAGGATGATGATGATGATTTTGTTTCCATTCGGAATATGTAAGTAGTATATGTAAAGGTGTGATATCGGCTAAATACCAGATCTTTGTAATGTGCGTCCTACGAATCATATCCATACTGCTTTATGAGTCCGAACAAACTGTCGGTCGACTAAAAGTTTGTAGTTTGTATTCTAATGCTCGAGTCTTCACTTCTTTATTTTTAGCTATTCTCTTTGGGAAAGTTTTTAAATATGTTGAGTGACGTGTTGCGAAACAGAATGCTTTATTTAGTTTTGTGTTTTTCTTTTGTTTTGACAGGTGTTTTAAGCTGTTTATTTTCAGTTTCTTTTATGCCTTAAAGTTAAGACAACACAAACGGTTTGATCTACATGATAATTCTTGAGTTCATAAAATATAAGCGTTCGTCGGTAAGTATACAGTTGTAGGTGGTTAAAATTGATCTTTGAATAGTTGTTAAAGAATTCAAGCCGGGGTTATGAATTCAAGTTGTATGTGGTAGCAGTTCAGGTGCAGCATATAAATAAAAAAAAAACAATCATTTTCTTTAAAAAAAATATATCTTGCATTAGAGCATGCAATTGGCACACATATGTATTTAAATATACAGTAAATTCCCACAACATATTCAATTAAAGAAACAACTAAACGCTTTTATTACTCTCACATCATCAACATTGATTTACGAACGAGCTCACAAAGAGATTTCAGTACTTTAGGCTTAAGCTGTAGTTATAAATCAACCTGATTTATATTACGTTCCAGACTTTGAGGGATTATGATGTTAAAACCGTTTTAAGTATTGATTGATGATCTTTACGGAATTAAGTTATTGTGAGAATGATTTTTAATAGTTGAAGAATGGTGTTTCGGTGGATGGGTTTTGTTTTGTCTTGTAATGCCTCGTTCTCCGTTAAGTTGTTGTTTAAATAAATAAATAGAATAAATTGCATCTATTATCTGGTTGGATCTTTACCGTGATCGGTGATCCGATCAATCTATAATATAAAAATGAATCGCAAAATGTGTTGGTAAGCGCATAACTCAACAACGAACGCCTGGACCAATTTGGCTAATTCTTTTTTTGTTGTGTTTGTTATTGTAAGGAGAAAAAAATAGGGTAAAGTAGAGAAGTCAGTTGACGGGAGCGAAGCCGCGGGCAAAAGCTAGTTTATTATAATTTTTTTATTATATTTTTTGAAATAACAGATTTTTTTGCTTTAAATGAGTAAAAGTACTTAGTTGGTATGTTGCGTGTTAAATCGATTTTTTATAAAAATGCACCGTAACTTAACAAGTAATTTCTACCATAAAAACGGTTATTCCAACAAATGGCTGTTACACCAATTTATATTAAACGGTATACCCTAATCGAATTCCGTACAAAGGGCGAATTACACTTTATTGGTGTCCTAAAAAGCGATGTGCGGTTTACACACATTAGGGTGCAATTTCACCGACATACAGTCGTTTACGTAATCTATGGATTAAATAACAATTGTCTTTTTCTAGGATTTGGGTTTTTTTTAAGCCATACTTCTTGTCTCACCTTGCTTTAGGAACATTAAGTCCCAATTAAAATGTTTACTCGGACTTAAGAGTATTGAAGCAGTTGTAATGACAAATGATGCTGTCGTTTGAACAACTCTGGCAGTCGTTACGAGTGGTCGGAAGCCAGAGAGTCTGACAACCAGTCTTACCAAGGGGTATTTTGTTGCCCGGGCAGCTGGGTTGAGGAGGTCAGACAGGCAGTCGCTCTTTGTAAAACACTGGTACTCAGTTGCATCCGGTTAGACTTTAAGCCGATCCCAACATAGTTTGAAAAAGGCTTTGGCAAAGTTTTCCTTAATCGGATGTTTATCTTTTTGGTTGAAAATGTCCTTAAAACGGTTCGTTATTTTACGGTCGGCATGTCACGAATGGTCGCGGATAAGTGTAGCGGGCCCATAATATATTGCATTCAGAGAATTTAATGGATGTCCGACATGGATGAAATTGATTGAGAAATGGGTTTTGCAATTTTAAAGGAAGTAAAAAGTGTCGGCCAATAAAATGGTGCTACAGGTTTGGTGCCATATTCAAAAATGCTCTGGCAGACTAGTTATATCGGAATACAGCACTTTTTTCATTGGTTTTAAATTTTGGATCAAAATTGATGATGTCCTTAATCTTAATGTGAAATATATTTTTTTCATTTACCAGATACTTAGGTATGTACCTGCAAATGGAAGTTATGAGAAAGGCAAAAGACCAATATTAGTTGGATTACTCATCTATGAGTCATGAAGTTAATCAAAAAGAAATTATTCTTCTAAAACATCCAAATAAGTAAAACCTCATTACACATTTATAGGTCACATCAGCCCTTAACAGGTGCAACATACAGGAAGTGACGTACGTGACGTCACGCCGACCGGAACCGCCGCCATGTTTGATAAACGCCGCGTTCGACTGCGCACGCGCTTGATCGCGCGCTAATTTGAATAATGTCGGCCATTTTTAAATTGTGATGTGATAATTTGTGGTGTTTTTGTTTGGGGTTTAATTTTGTGGTTCCTTGTGGTTAAATGTTTTAACAGGTTTTGATCAATAGTAATTTCCATTTTACCTAGATTGCAATTTTAGTCTGACAATTCCGGAATATTGCAATGTTCCTAGCCCACTACTTATGTCGTGGGACATATTATTATTAAGTAAGTATTGTGTCGTTTTTTGGTTTATCTGGTATAGTCAAATAAATTGAATAGGTAACAATAACACTTTGGCCAAATACAATTTTATTGAACCAAACACCATATATGCTAGACATAGGCTCTTGTGTAACCTGTTCATAAACAACTCAAAACCAAATAATTACCTCCAATTATTCAAACTTAACAAGATATGACAGGAAACTTAACAGTTAACTCAACTTTATTACCAACTATATTGTTTGTTTAACTACATAGTATACATTTAGTGAGTTTTATTACTAACTATTTTGTTTGTTTGTCCGATAGAGCGTATCATTGAATAATTCAGTTTTATATGTAAGTAGTTAAGCACAACATGACCAGGTGTATGCTTGTAACAGATGTTATCGGTATATTGATTGACATTGACAGGGTAAAAGCGTATGCGTCCAAATATTTGTGTGTTGTATTTATCAAATATTACATACTGTAATTAAATGTATTAAACCAAAAGTAGTGTTATATTGATTGTATTACATACTGTAATTATATGTACATATTAAATACAAAAGTAGTGTTATATTGATTCTTTTAATGACATGGCACGCGTAATGGCCAGGTGTTGCTACTTTCTCTATTCCACGGTTGGTTTTAAAAATCAAGAGATAAAGCTCGGATTAAAGCATTCGGCAATTTGCTATAAATACGCTAAGTATGGCATTAATTGATTATTGACACCAATACTAATATCTTTAGTATTGTAGTTGAAAAACGTTTGTTAGTTTTATGGCAAATGGAATAATAAAAGCAAAACAGCTTAATTTATTTAATGCAATGAAAGTAAAAATGTTATTCATTAAGTATACAGTAAGTAGTACCTACTTTATAAAATATAAGTCACTCGAATAAAATGAAAATGATGATAACCATTATTTTCATTGTAAACGAGCTAAAAGCCCTATTTCCATGTTTACTCACTAAATTGTCTAACTAATGGATATTAAATCTTCGAACACTCATGCAGTCAGTAGGGCTGTCAAATATTTAAGTACGTATGTAATCGTAGTGAACGCCATTAATCACGGGAACCACTCGCCAGTCACTTCCTACTCCAACGTGTGTATGCAGGTACGCTTATCGACTGCTAGGGATGTGCAAACGTATCGATATACTCATATTTAAGTCAAATAAATATTTATAGTACATGTAAATATGTAAATATTACTTACCAATTAATTGCAATTTTACTAACTTGCAGTAATTGAATGTCTCGTTATTTAGTTTAAATATAAAATCACACATTGAACTACTCAACTATTTAGACTCCATTGCCAATTAAGTATCAAAAATGTAGGCATTTAAATATTTTTAATAATATATTAGCCCAATAACAAAATGCAGATGACAAAATATTCTAAAATTAATTAATGAGCAATTTCACTAACGCAACACTTATTTGAATAAACATTCACACATACATCAAAATACACGCAACTATCACCAAAATTCCTCAACCAACATGCAAAAGCCTCATCGATATAATTTATCGATAACACCGTTTCCCCTCCCTATCGTAGGGGCGAACTTCGAAGGTGGATATTAACCGATGCTATCAGTTCCATGCATGATGTAATTTGAATGCAGTTTTCGTTGCTAACACCCAATGTTGCTATTTAATGTAACAGTATTGATCAAATAATGGCCGGTCCCGATATTGAAGCTCTCTGCTGATAGATCAGTTACTAGAGATTGAATTTAGGTATTAGACCCGCACTGGTTAATAAATCTTTGCTAATATAAAAAAGAGGAAATATTTGATTGTTTGTTTGACATGAATAGGCTCCGAAAGTACCTACTGGACCAATTTGAAAAATGTTTCACTGTTGGGAAGCCACATCATCCTCAGTGAATATAGGCTATGTTTTATCCAGGTGCGAGCGGTAGTTTCCAAAGGACGGTGGTGGAACCGCGGCGAAACGGCGAGTATTCTTTACATTATGTCTGTTGATTTGCATAGGCACTAAAGATGGAATATCGACATTAGGCCCATACAAGTATGTAATGTCAAATTCCTATTTATTCTTTAATAAGAAAACAATAGTTAGACTATTGGGAAAGACTATAAGTAAACGTTAACGTGAATTAAGAACGGTACAGAAAAGTTCCCCCTAATGGACAGGTAATCAAAATGAAAGATAAAAGAGGTATTTGAACAAGGCTGATATTGGGGTGTGAGTGTGAAAATGCTCATCATTGCATTTGAGTGTACTTTTGTTAGTTAAAGGTAAATGGTCAAACGCTTACCCTAGGAAAGGGTGCTCGGAACTATTTAAGGGCTGAGGCGCGAGGAGGGAAATAATTTGAGAATTCGTAGAGTTTGTAGATATTTGGCTCTATGAATCTATCTTTCATTTTCACTCAACATACTCAACTCTACATAACTATCAAAATCTCTATTTGTCAGCACAAAATCACACTACGATATTTACCTACAACTTACAGCAGTTAGAAACCTGCGTATACCTACTAATATATCTCTGAAAGAAAAAAAGAAAGAAAAACTTCTATTTGGACACAAAACTTACAATACAATAAACATAGATAAATGGACAGCATTAATAACATTACATAATTACATTGATTATCTCCAATAAATCATAATAACAGCATGTTTGGTCAATAACAATAATAATTTTCCTTTACAATACCTTTAGTACTTCTAAATCCTTACACAACAGTACCTCGGGTTCTAATTAGCAATGACATAACTTATGAGTTAACCCTTTACGCTTATAGGGTGTTAACCCTTGACTTACATAGGTTTAAGTGGTAAGCGGAATATTAAACATTCTGCTTCGTTTAAGTATAGGAATTTATGCATGCTTACTGAGAAAAATTAGAAAGTCTGATAAGTTTAAAAGTGGCAGAACAGACTTACAAAAGCCTGAACTCGGAGAAATGGGACAACTGACTATAATAAAAAAAATATTTGGAGATGTTTGAAATAGAAGAAATTAGGTAGAGTTACAATCAACTTAAATTTTACACAATATAAGTTACGACAAATGGGGAACCTCCTGCTTTTTTAGAAGTCGGTTAAAAAGCTTTATAAACATCAAAGGACCTAATTATCTTGTTACACTTGTTTTTCCTTTTTCTTTGTAATTAGGTAAAATATTAACATGAAAAACCAATGTTCGCGAAGCATTAATTTCCCTCTAACGCGATATTTAATTAACAATTTATTATTAAATTATGTTCTAACACGAGCCCCTAGTTAGCACTGTCGACCAGATGACAAAACTTTCAGAAGGTTAAGCCCATACAAACTCTTCTTGACATACATAATTTTGTTGTCAATTTGTATACTTTTAGAAAAGGACCATCAGGAAAAAATGCCGATTTAAGACGAGGTTATTCATTAACAAAATAACACGATAAGTTACACAAGTTTGACTACAACATCAACTTAATTTTGTCTTTTTGTCAATCACAAGCACTACTTGCTTCTCCTTCCACTTGTCATTGGCAGAATCGTCGACGTTTGCATCGACATGGATTGCCATAAATAAAAATAGAATAGAATAGAAGAAGTAATTTTCATGACATTTCTCAGATTATTTTAGAAAACAATTGATATTTAAATAGATTAAATAAAATCCTACGTATTAAATTATGAATGTACTCAAATTAACTGAAAACTTCCTTGAGATTGGATTCCCTGGTACATAAAAGGCCTATGACGGAACTCGATGGTTTTTAGTCAGTAAGAGTCTGACACTCCCTCACCGCTGCTAACCCACAGCGGGAGGGGTCATATTTGATGATTTTGACGTCGCTAAGAAAGACTTAAATGACATTACTGTTACTGCTAAGAGAAAAAAAATAATTTTTAAATTTTTTTAAAAGTTTTATTATAATTTACCCAATTTCTTCATCTTTTATTTTTAAATAATTTTAATTTTTAAATCATTTACTTTTATTTTTACTTGAACAGCCTACACATAATGTTGAGCCTACATACACTAACTGTTGTTTCCTTTGTGTTTAAGATTGTCTGTATGTGTCTTACTTAGTTGGTAAGCCTAAATAAATAAATACATTGTTAAAATTTTCTAGTTAATTTACAGTGTTTGTCCTTCTGAATAAAACTTTTAGTGCCACCGTCCAAGTTACTAACAAAGCTAAATTAACACGAAATTAAACTGAATTCTATTAACACATACGTGATGAAAATTCACAAAGCCGTCTTTATGAAGTCGTACATTTTTATGACTACCCTCGTCATGTCTCTCTTCTGTGTAATAATTAGTTTATTACATTGTATAGCTTATATAAAATAAATTACATGTCCTTGGGTTTTCGTTTTAATGCCCGTAAAGTTATGTAAAAATATAGGGATTATTTGAAAAAATACGTACTTATCTCTGAAAACAACTGTATCAATGGTTAATTGTATTTAAAGTTTTTAGGAAGTTATCGTAAAATGACGGATATACTCCCTTATGTATTAACCAGAGGCGGCTTGTGACAAAATTGTTTGGGTGTTCACTTGAAAAGTCAAAGTCAAAGTTCCTAATTTATTCAAGCCGAATTTGTAAGGTATTTCACAGTTTTTAATGAACTCCACATTATAATTGTCCATTTTAACACTCACATTAATAGTAATAAGTAACAAGTACAATCTATGTCAACACGTACCTATGTGATTATTAATTTAAAAAATCCCGAATTAGTAATTACATTCGCAGTTCGCGCGCATGCATGATCTGTCGTTTGTTTATATCAGAGTGGCAACGTCGCGCGCAATCGCTGTTCGGGTTCGGGCGCGCGCGATTGGTAAAATAGACCGACCGGCAACGTCGCGTGAGCGGCGCTCCAAAATTGGCTATTTTTGCATAGAAAATCTTTTGTTTCACGCGCAGGCCTATGGCGAAATTTCTCTTTCTCTCCTGTTGGATTTCGTATTATGCAATGTATTGAATCCTGTTTCATTGGAGCGCAATCGCGAGCGCTCCGCTTCGCGCGTTACCTATGACATGATGGTGATGCCGTGTATGGTATGACGGGTGTGGGCTGTGGGATGGGTAGGTAATGTGTAAAGGTCTTTTTTTTATTAGTATTTACAGTAGTTCTTTACAATAGTTTTTGAATAAGTAATAATATTGGTAATGAATTTAAGGAGTTTAATTTTATTATTAAGTAGGTACCTATATTTTTTTATGAGAGGGAGTTCACTGCACCAGCGCTCCTTAGGGTGAGCCGCCTCTGGTATTAACCCCATATACTCTCTTATGTACTAACCCAATATACTCACTTATGTACTTACCCCATATACTCACTTATGTACTAACCCCATATACTCCCTTATGTACTAACCCCATATACTCCCTTATGTATTAACCCCATATACTCCCTTATATACTAACCCCATATACTCTCTTATGTACTAACCCCATATACACCCTTATGTATTCTAAAAAGTGTTACATAATTTTTCGGACTTTAAACCGAATTGAACTAAATCACTTCGTTTTCCTCTATAATTTACTCACTTATCTGTTAGACATACACACATATATATATATATATATATATATGTATTATGTACTTGTTTTATGTTTGACTGTTCATCTATTCACGATTTACTCCTATAACTACAACATTTATGTGTACTAGTATAAACTCCTACTGTTCAATTGATATTCAAGCGACTTGCAAGCAATAAATTGTTCTGAAGTACTCATAAGATTTCATGAAGCACTTAATTCGGAGATTAAAGTGCTTACTGAGCAATAGACTGTCACATATTACAGTTACATAGTTTCTCTCTGTGCTTGTAGCTTTAGTTACACGGCAGACTAAACAGTTGGCCGACAGTTGGCCCACTGGTCTGATTCAGCTAAATACCTGAACTTTGTAATGTGTGTACTGCCATTCATCTTTAGGGTCCGTTCAGACAGACCGGCTCGGAGAGGAGAGCAAATTTTTAACTCGTTGAAAATTGAGTACTTAATATTTGAAGTAAGGTTTATTTTTGCATGCGCACTGCTTTTGTCATTAAGAATGCTCGAAGGCGCTCGGTGGGAAATAATAAGAGGATCGGCTCCGATCGTGTACTTTTTCTCGGACTTGCTGAAGTTTGGGTCCAATTGCATCTCACGTAGCCGATCGGACCCGATCGGAGACGACTCCGGTCTGTGTGAAAATAAATATGCGCGCCGATGCTCTCCGAGTTGGTCTATCTGAACGGACCCTTATGATTTATGAGCCCAAACAATCGGCCGACTAATAGTTTGCAGTGTGGTACTCTTAATATTTATATGAGAATTACTTAAGGATGTATGAAGGAGCTCTTATGTAGTATGAGTACTTACTCATAAGATTTCATGAAGCACTTAATTCGGAGATTAAAGTGCTTACTGAGCAATAGACTGTCACATATTACAGTTACATAGTTTCTCTCTGTGCTTGTAGCTTTAGTTACACGGCAGACTAAACAGTTGGCCGACAGTTGGCCCACTGGTCTGATTCAGCTAAATACCTGAACTTTGTAATGTGTGTACTGCCATTCATCTTTAGGGTCCGTTCAGACAGACCGGCTCGGAGAGGAGAGCAAATTTTTAACTCGTTGAAAATTGAGTACTTAATATTTGAAGTAAGGTTTATTTTTGCATGCGCACTGCTTTTGTCATTAAGAATGCTCGAAGGCGCTCGGTGGGAAATAATAAGAGGATCGGCTCCGATCGTGTACTTTTTCTCGGACTTGCTGAAGTTTGGGTCCAATTGCATCTCACGTAGCCGATCGGACCCGATCGGAGACGACTCCGGTCTGTGTGAAAATAAATATGCGCGCCGATGCTCTCCGAGTTGGTCTATCTGAACGGACCCTTATGATTTATGAGCCCAAACAATCGGCCGACTAATAGTTTGCAGTGTGGTACTCTTAATATTTATATGAGAATTACTTAAGGATGTATGAAGGAGCTCTTATGTAGTATTAACGATTTATCATAATGATTACGGAGCCTTTCTTATTATGAACAGTAGAAGAAAGTACTTACTTACAAGTTTGTTGCGCTTAAGGAAACTACGGACTTGTACAAAACTATAGCAAAACAAAACTATAATATAATATTAGTTAGGATCTCCTTTCGCCTGTGGTTTTACCAGCATTTCGTTGGGAATTACTCCGTACACCTGGATAAATAGTAGTCCATAGCCTTCTTCGATAAGTAGGCTAACTTAAACACCAACATTTTTCCAATCAATCCAATAGTTTCTGAGAATAGCGCGTTTAAGCAAATAAACTCTTCAACTTCATAATATTAATTACTAGCCGTTTTCCTGTGGTTTCACCCGCGTCCCGTGGGAGCTACTGCCCGCAGCGGGATAAAATATAGCCTATGTTACTCGCAGATAATATAGCTTTCTAATGGTGAAAGAATATTTAAAATCGGTCCAGTAGTTTTTGAGTTTATCCATTACAACCAAACAAACAAAGTTTTGCTCTTTATAATATTAGTATAGATAGATAACTCGTGAAATTAAGTTTGTTTTTCCTATTCTAAGTATATATTGTTGTTAGTAATATCTATTTTGTTTGTTACAGATGTACAGGCGTGAATCACTGCAACTTTCTGCTGTATGAGGACTTTCCTCCGTCGAAGAGTTGGTCGCCAGGAGCTGTGTTCATTAAATATGCTTGTTTTGATGGTAAGTAGCATATACAAATTGTGATTTAACGGACTTTCTAGAACAGTAGAGGGACCCATTAATGGCAATGAAGGATTTAAGGAGGTTGAGGTTATAATGAATAGAAAATGGTGTTTCTTTTTGCAAAGACGTATGTTAGGGTTGTAGGTAACATAAGCGTTACAGCGTTCTAAGTCTGGAGACCAGGAGACAGCTTTTGAGTGTAATGACACTACACGGGTTATGTAACAATAAATTCGACTGTATTGAACTTACTAATCAGTTATGTTATAGAGTGCCCAGAAGTGTTATACAACGAGGGGTGCGCGCACCTCGACTATTTCACACTGGCACTTGCAAAACTAATGCTGGCGTCCGCGCACCTCTTCGACGCCTTGTTGAAACATACAACACTCATTTTATGGAGCTCGACATATTTGCTCTCTCTAACCAGTTATTTAAAAAAAAAGCTATAGATATTTTGTCTAAAAGCCCATAATATGCACAAAATAATATTATTATAGTTTAATAAATATACCTACTTTAGTTAAACAGATTGATTAAATTAAGTTAAAATGATAGAAAATAAATTAAATAAATTAAATTGAATTAGAATATAATAAACTGTATTGAATTAATTGAAATAATAATTCTGATTTAAAATTAAAATAAATAGAATTAAGAATAATGTAATTAAATATATTAAATTATATGTATACCACATTAATTATTATCTAATACAAAAGGCTCACGCAGAAGGCAATGTATTCTGTTAACTCATACCGCACTCCTTCTCTTCTCTTATTCTTATGTTTACATGTGGACATTGGAGTGGGTTACATGTTTGTGCAACTAGTTTTAAGTATTTTCTTGTATTTTCTCTAGCATGTAACTGTTTTTTGTCCCTAATAAAAATAAAAATAAAAAAACATACAACTATGTGATTTTTTTAGTTTTAGCTCACTGTACTAGTAGTAGTTTAATATATTTTTTTGTTTTACAAATTGTAGCAAATAATAACCAATTTATTCCCGGCAATCGCAGACTGAATTCATAAAACATTTTCACTGTTGCATTTAAAAATATTATTAATTCACTATTTTCGTGCAGTGAAAATATTTTTAAAGTCATACTCTTCGTCCCATAATATAAAATTGTTCACTTGTGTGTTATTCTGACATCTCGCAGTGACGGCAGAGCTGTGTTAATTAAACTACTGCGTCAGATGCGCAGAATGGATAACATTTCCACGTACGGTTAACAACAAAAGCTTTTACTCAAAAATAGGCATTATATTGCACGGAAATGCATCAATATTAACACTTTTTAACGCTTTTATATCGGTGTAAAAAAGTGATTTTATGAATTTTATTTTGCGTCTGGAAAATTTCTTGTTTCACAAATTTTATCCGTGTAAAGTCCTTAAAATAAAAATAAAACTTTAGTTAAAGTCTGCATTAACAATACGTTCAAAGATTTTTCTCCCTGACTCATCATCATCCTAGCGTTGTCCCGGTTGCCCTTCCGGGCCCGGGGTCCGCTTTCCTGCTTCTTCTCCTCCACTTCGCTCGGTCTTCGGCATCCCTGGTGGTTAGTCCATTGGCACGCATGTCATCCCTTACGACGTCAAGCCAGCATTTCCTGGGTCTACCCAGTCTGCCCCGGCCGGGCGGAGGCGCCATGGCTAGACATTTGTTCCCCACGTAAGTGGCCGGTTTCCGTAAAACGTGTCCGTACCAGCGTAAGCGACACTCTTGCAGTTTGTCTGCAATGTCACGGACATGAAGGCTGCCGCGGATGCGCGAGTTCCTAACGCGGTCCTTCCGCGTAACTCCACACATCCAGCGCAGCATTTTCATCTCCGTGACCCGCAGCTCCTGCTTGTGCCGCTCAAGCACAGGCCACGCTTCACTGCCATACAAAAGGACAGGCCTAATGATGGATTTATAGACCTGTCCCTTCAGCTTAACCGGCATTTTAGGGTCACAAATGACACCAGACACCTCACGCCACTTGGCCCATGCCGCCGAAATTCGTGCCCTGACGTCGCAATCGATGCCACCAGACGCGTGAAGGACAGATCCCAAGTACCTGACCTGTTCCGTCTGCTCGACCATATTACCGTCGATGCAGACGGAGGTGGGATCTGTCGAGTTGCAGGCCACGTACTCAGTCTTCCCCACATGCAGCTGCAAACCGCCGTTCTCGAGTGACTCCTTCCACATGTTAACACGTTGCACCAACCGTCCCTTGTCCGCGTCTGCCAGCGCGATGTCGTCAGCATACATGAGCAACCACGGGGGCTGCTCATGCGCATCTCGGATGCTTTCGGACAATGAGTCCAGTATCACGCTGAACAGAAACGGGCTAAGGACGGAGCCCTGGTGTACTCCAACGGTAACAGGGAAGGGTGTAGTGTCACCAACAGCTTTTTTCTCCCTGACTGTACTTCGGCTAATTAGTCGTGAAGCGAAAATTGCCGGGGAAATATAGGAGCACTAAGTACTGTACGCAGTGGTATTTTGCATGTAAGCCGTATTACAGTCAGTATTCAGGTAACTAAGAATTAAATTTTACGAGGAATTTGTCAAGTATTAACAGGACCTATTGAGATAAAGCTTTTACAGAAGTAAAAATAATCACACTTTCCTTACACACAAAAAACATAATATGCTCAAAACGCTCCCAAAACATGACCCTACATAAGTAATAATTTTTCACTTCACCACTACCCATAATAACTTAATTGAATAGACCGATACAATTTAATTAATTAACACTCCCATAAAAATATGTTCCACAGTGCACATGGCGTTAGTAGGTGTGAAATTGATTTATATTGCAACAGATGTATACTCGTAACATCACGCCTAAAGTGTTATAGGGTATAGGCCATGTGTTGGGGTGTAAATTGCAAGTTTAATTTGTCATTTTGTATGTCTGTGGTTTTGGGTTTTGAATGAACATCAATTGCCTAGCCTAGTTGGGAAAACCAATTGTGTATATTGGGGTAGGCTTCCAGTCTAACCTGCAGCTGAACTGACCATTGTATCACATGAATAGAGCGACTGCGTAGGTATCTGATCTCCTTAACCCAGTGACCTGGGCCACCCGATACCCCTCGATGACTCTCTGGCTTCTGATTACAATATATTGATGTTTAAATGATAGCCTTTACCAATCAATTTAATATGCCTGCCGAAATACTTTCATTCATTAAATAGCCGTTAATTATTAAAAGTCATAACTACACATAAAGCAAATATTCAAAAACTATACCGAATTAATGATATATTGTATACTCAATTTTATATGTTCGTGGGAACATCTAACGTAAAGCAAACGCCACAAACTAACTGATAGTTTGATCCTCCTTACTATGTCAAACACCAAGTTTGAATACCCAAAGCGAAAATTGACTGTAAATCTATTTCAACAAGAACAAACTTTGTCAATCCAACTTTACTTCTAAAGCAACAACGATTACTACACCATATACCATTGACAGTACATTTACCCCTGGGAATCCCATGTGCTTCCCATTGTTAAAACAACCACTTTAAATAGACCTATAGTACGATGCTCATTTTCACTGTCGTCATAGACTTTTGTTCGACGCATACGAAGTGTAGGGCTCAAGTTATATTGGTACTCCTGTTTGCCATAGCATTGACACATTTTACCCCTAATTGTTAAAATATCAGTAAGTTGGGGGCACCTAATGGAGTATGGCAACATACAGTTGTCGTCACGTGCGCGCGATTTCAAAGGAATTGTACAATTTATGTGGTCATTGTAAAGTTGTGTTTGGGGGGTGTTATCGCGTGCCTTTTGTTGCTTGGGTGAGAATTTTAAATATCGAATGTTATGTTGGACAAAAGAATGTCGATATATCGATATAGTGCTCCAACATAGTTGGGAAATGACTAGGTAGATGCTGATGTTTTCGTTTTTCGATATTGCTATCTATACTTCTATACTAATAATATTATAAAGAGGAAAACTTTGTTTGTTTGTTTGGTTGTAATGGATAAACTCAAAAACTACTGGACCGATTTTAAATATTCTTTCATCATTAGAAAGCTATATTATCTGCGAGTAACATAGGCTTTTTATCCCGGTGCGGGCAGTAGCTCCCACGGGACGCGGGTGAAAGCGCGGGAAAACGGTTAGTTTGTAATATTTATACAATGAAGTTTCAATGTTGTAAAACTTGCCTTTGCTTCTACTAAAAAACCTTGGTTGCTTCTACTACATTTAATGAACAACAACAGTTTTTCTCATAACCATTCTTCTCTCAAATAAATAACTTTTGAAGCTTAACTCAGAGGTCTGATGAACCAAACATAATGCAACATAATGCTTGCATCTCCCACACAAGTAACTTTGCAAACCTACGTAAATCCTGCAGGAATAATGCATAAAGTTCACCCGTTATGCACTAGCTTCATGCAAACTGCACTTTGAATAGCCAACTTGTTTCTGTATTATGGAAAATATTTTTTCAAAGCAAAAGAGGAGAAAGGAAAATTTATTTTCATGCATATTAGAAGCGTAAATTGAAGATATTGTGTGCACAAATGCTGGAGATGTAAAAAAGTTTTATGAACTGATATTTTGAAGCTGAAAGCTTTTCATGATTTTTTTGTAGTTTATTGACAATTTATTTATTTATACTAATTTAATTTTTGTTTTTTTTTTGCTTAAACGTGTTAATCTCGGAAACGTTTTTTATTGTCAGATTGGCCAATTTACAAAAAAGGTTTTAGCTTAGGCTACTTTATCAATTTTTCTGAATAAAATCCGTATTTGCTTATTTAAATCGTTGAGGATTCCGAATGTGGGTCAAAACTTATACCGATATAGGTCACAAAACACATTAATAAAACAATTTTCTGTTTTTTTATTCAATGGACATTTTGGTGTCAGTGTATATTATGCCCATTCGTTATAGACCACAATGAGCATTACCATAAAATGATGGATGCCTTCATATTATTCGCAATAATATCGGTTTTATGAATGGTTATTATGGCAATATTAATATTGGGTTCCGAATGGCACAGTTATTATTTTTGTATGCTTATTAAGAATGTGGGTGACGGTGGTTCATTTTAATTAAATGGATTATTAAATTAGTGTGGGGTAAGAAAATAGCAGGAATACCTAGTTTTAGTAAATTTAGGTCAAAAATAAAATCATCCGGTTAGACCTGAAGCCGACCCCAACATAGTTGGGAAAAAGGCTCGGAGGATGAGAGATGAGGTTAAAAATAATAAGATTAGCTTCAGTTACTCAACAACTAACGTTCGAGTTAAAAACCTTTTTGGGAAGTCGGATAAAAAGTTTACACACGTGAGGTTTATGAGCTCTAAGTACTTATAGGTCTTAATAATACAGTTTCCTCAAAAACTCAAAATTATAATTGCACTCGTCGCGCATCTTGCAGCACTGCACTACCTTGCATGCACCCTTATGAACAACAAGCGTCGTGTGTGTCGAATTCCGGACACGTGCGATCTACTGCTACCCTGATTGGCGACACAATGCGTCTATCCTCCCCTACGTACACACGCTAGCAAAAAAATTGACACAATACTTTACCCCTACGTCAGAGTTTCTTAAACTTTGCAATCACGGACCTCTTTCACAATTTAAATAATTCCAGGTAAAACCTTCGTAGCTTCGCCACCCAACAACTACAATGTCTCGTCGAGTTTACCACACAATTTCATAATTCATGTTTAAAATCTATAAACTGACTTCTGCGGGCCCCTGATGCACATGCTACAGACCGCTAACGGGTCCGTAGACCCCACGTTGAGAAACCCTGCCCTACGTACACTTACTGGCAATTTTTTTAGGTTCCCGCGATAAAGTGATGGACCAATTTTTTTTGTCAATATAGTTTAGGGGTGTGTATTGTTATGTTAATGTCTTTTTTTTAATTGCTGTGGTGTTTTATTTGGCTTTCGATCTAGATCGTCGCGTTAGTGCAGGTGGCTTATTGGAATAGGTTTATAGATTATGAAATATTATATATGCATTTGTTATAATTTATGTATTCGTCGATTATGTAATAAGACAATTTCTGTCATAGTACTATTAAATACATAAAGTGAACCTCATACAAAAACTGTAACATTAATAGTTTATTAGATTTCCCTTAGAACTTTGCTTTAAGGAAAAAGATTCGATTTACCAGCTGATTACAGACGGCATTAACAATGAATCGATGCAAATACATATGTTCCTACATATAACTTTCCCATTCCTACTCAATTGATTGCAAGTTACTACTAGTAGCTTGATAACTAGTGTGTTCTATGTAATTGTTTGAGAAACTATTTCGCTTGTGGGGTTGCAACGATAATTGCTATTCCCACCCTCGCTATAAGAACATTAAACTCACATCGAAGGACTGCCAATCGTACGCTGATTTTGGAAACGATAAAAACGATGTTAAATGTACTGGGGCCACTGGTGGACTCTCGGGTTGTGTGCCTTATCGCTCAGTTTTCACCCTTGATCATCCAACTTCTCTTTCTGCATCTTGATCTGTTAGGTCCTTTTCCTAGTTAGTTCACTTTTAATCTTTTCAGTTTATAGACTAGAGGAGTATTCTTGTTTGTTTGGTTGAACGTGCTAATCTTTGAAACTATCAGTAAGATTTGAAACAATAATCCGATTGAAAGTTATATTATATTTTATTGGGTTATTTACTATATATTACAAAGTTACATTTTATCCCAGTGCGCGATGTACTTACAGATCCATTGGGATGCAACTACAACGGGGAAACGGCTGGATAGTGGTATAAGTAAAATATGATCATCACAAACCACCTACAAGTTACAAGCACACAGAGGAAACCCAATGAAGCCTCAAAAAATTGTAGTTAACCAAATAAACCCCGTACTACACAACTGAATATTTTCTACATAATCCTGGTCCACGCACCATTAATCTATCAAAGCGATCCCCGAACCGAATCTGTCGATGAGATTAATCTGCCGAGCTGATTTCGTTACTGATAAAAACTGAGATTATAATAATTGGATATATGGCGTATTTTGTGGGGAAATTAAAGATGTTTTGATATATGTGCTCGGAAGGGTAGGAAAAGAATAGTATTAGGGACTGATGTAGATTGCAATTTATGATAACGTATCTAACGTGGCAATGCAGCCAGTTATTTTGGTCACGACTATGATGCGAATGAGATTTTTAATGCTTTATTGTAAGTTAGTTTTCAACTGGTTGGAAACCGGAAAACAATATCCTTCCTCATTACATGGGCTATCTAACACTATTATATTTGAAACCGGCCCATTGGTTCTCGAAGTTAAAGCAAACAAACAGATTCTAGTTAAATTATTATAGATATCTTAATAAATTAATTACAAGGAAAAAAAAAATTTAATGTCTTCAAAATATTTGAATGTTTCAGAAGCTCACTCAACTATAAAATAAGTTGTAAATACGGTTTTTCTTAAAAGCGTCTTCGAAGAAAAGCAAAATGTTTTATGTCTTTACTCGAAGCTTGCCAAAACAATGACAGTACTTTGTATTTAGTTTGGGTTTTATGTTAAAACTTAGCAAATAGCTGTTGTTAAATGCTCGCCATAAAAATGAAATATAATGAATATGCCGCACGAATGAGTTGCGAGGAGGGAGTTGCGGGTACGCTCGAAACAGCAAAGTTGCATTAATTTTTGCTCGTACAAATATATTTCTTAAAATTAATAAACAGTGGTGTAACTTCTTAAATCAAAAGCATAAACTATCTGTGTCACATATACTTTAATTGTGGTAATTTTCATGTACATTCTCTAAGTATTTACAGTGGAAATTACAAATAACAATATCGAAAAAGTGATCTATAAAGTGCAAGTGCAGTGTCATTCTACGTGAACATTTTTATGACACCCACATCTATTATAATAAACAATACTTCTATGTACAGATAGAACATCTATTTCACGCATTCTAACAGTAGCCAAGTGGCGTAGTGGAAACCGGCTACACTGAGTGAGCGATAAGTCGCTAGTTCGAGTCCGGACACTTGTTTATTTTTTTTTTTATTTTTTTTTTGTTTGTTTTTGATTTTTTATATTACAAAATGCCAAACTGTGGAGCTTGCGGTAAATTTACCGCAGTGCGTGACACTGTTAAGTGCAACAAATGCCCTGCGTCATATCATCGCATTTGCGTTAATTTGCCTGCATCCGCGAACATCTCTCCGAACTGGATGTGCCCAGGCTGTAAAGCTAAACAGCCACGAGCGGACAACTCGCAAACGCCTGTTAAAGGCATAGAGATCTGCCCCTCGCCGCCGGCTGAAGCAGGGATACAGGTGGTCGAGCGGTCTATGGCAGCAGAGCAAAAGGAAGTATGTGTTCTGGAAACCGCTAGCACACCATCCTCAAGCGCTACGTGCGTTGAGGAAACAGTAGAGGTCAGCCTTGCTATGGAGATCCGCTGCCTCCGCGGCGAAGTCAGCGCGCTGAGACATGAAGTACGCGAGTTTCGAGCTGAACTGATGGGCAGAGTTGACGCCCTGGAAGATCGAGTTGGTATAGTGGAAAATAAGTACGAGCAGTCAGTTTCCCCTCGGCTTACGGAGCTAGAGACTACAGTTGGGGACCTAAAGTTGCAGCTTAATGAACGGGACCAGGAGACGCTGCTTAATGATGTCCAGGTGTCTGGTGTTACCGAGACGAAGGGGGAAAACCCAAGCCAGTTGCTGAGCATCCTTGCAGTTAAGCTGGGAGTGCAACTCGATGACCGGGACGTGGTGTTCGTCAGGCGCGTGGGTAATGTGCTGCGAAACCGCACTGAAGAAGAGGGAGCCACTGCTGCCCGCCCGCGGATTATTGTTGCCCGATTCGCCAGGCGCGTAACACGCGACAGTATTCTTAGCGCAGCGCGAGTACGCCGTAATCTATGCACGCAAGACATCCAAGTGCCCGGGGAATCTCGACGCATCTACATTAACGAGCGCCTGACCAAAACTAACAGGCAACTGTTTTCTCTGACGCGTCAGGCTGCGACTCGTTTTGGTTGGAAGTATGCGTGGACCAGAGATGGGCGGATACTTGCGCGCAAAGAGGAGGGTAAATCAGCGGTGCAAGTGAAAGTGGAGGCGGATATACACCGTTTTTTTATCCAAAAATAAGTTTGTTGACACTTTTGTTTACATGTACTGTTACCGAGGTGTTGAATATAAAAATAGTCTGTAATATTAGTTTTAAGAATTACTTTTTACACTTTAATTCAAAAAGACGTGTTCTTTGTGATGAGAATACTCGTAGTATTGTTTCCATTGTTTTTAAGATATATGTTTTATCATTATTATGTAGTGCTCACATTGTTATTTTATATTACTGTACCCGTTTCTTGTGCGATATATTGCATTTATGCTTCTTTTCTCGCAATCTCATATCCATATTCCGTTTGCGCTTGTCTTGCGAAGTTGTAGCAATGCCGCCTCGAACTGCATTTGTATTTATGTTATCTTTGGAAAATGAAATAGGTTGTTGTGATGACTAGAAAAAATAAATGTTTAAAGTTAGGATTTCTCAACGCAGGTTCGCTTGGCACTGGACATGATGACTTAATTGCAGCTTTTGAGAACTACCAGTTCGATATCATGGCCATTAATGAGACGTGGTTGCGTGCGGGCGAGGAAGGGCGCGCTCCGCGAGTTCCGGGCTATCGTCTGCGTCACGCGCCGCGACCAGCGAGCGTGCGCTCGGGCCGTGGTGGGGGTGTTGGCTTTTATTTACGTCGGGGACTGAGCGCGCGAACGTGGACTAACGCTGCCGATCCCCGGTTCGAATCGGTGGAACAGATGTGGCTGACACTCTCCATCAACGGGATGAAGATCGCTATAGGTACAGCATACCGACCACCTTGGCTCGACCTTGATCTTTTCATAGATGCCGTTACGGATACTATAAGTACGTTGGGGGGTTGTGATCATTTTATTTTGCTTGGTGATTTTAATGTTAATATGTTAGTTCCAAATGAAAGCAAATCGAAAAAAATTGTCGAGTTTCTAAAGTGCTTTGATCTCACTCAGTTGGTCACCTCCCCTACTCACTTTACAGGCAACAGCGAAACGCTCATAGACCTATTGTGTACTGACTTAAAGGCCACTCGCACATCTGTGGAAGCATTTGGTTCGTTTAATGGCCATTCCATTATAGTTAGCGAGTTTAACATAAGGAGCACCAAACCTAAGCCATACGTTTGTAAATATCGACCGTTTAAAAGTATATGCGTGGATCCCTTCAATGCTGATCTTAATAACTTTAACACTGAAAGTATATCTACGTTAGCCAGCGTTAATGAAATGGTTTATACTTTTAATCAATTAATTATTACGCTATTTGATAAACATGCACCGGTCAAGACATGCGTAATCAAGGAAGTCTCATACCCCTGGATTACAGATAATATTAAATTAATGATGAGACTGCGGGACCAAGCTTTAGCCAACTATAGAGTCAATAAGTCACAAACAAAAAAGGATTACTACAAACAGCTTAAGTCTTTGGTAGTAAGTTCTTTGTGGAGCGAAAAGGTGGCATATTTTAAATATAATATAAATAATAAAATTAATAATCCAACTTTATTGTGGAAGAATCTAAAATCTACAGTTTCGACGGCTAAAGAGAGACAAGACCTTCCATCTCATTTAAATAACCCAGACAGTATAAATCGTCATTTTTTAAATGTTCCTGGTGATCCAGTGGCTAGTGCTCAAAAACTTGTATTTTATAGAACTAATATGTACAGTGAAGCAATTTTTACCTTGTGTCCGGTTTCAGAGCTTGAAATCTCACATATAATCCGTAAGCTAAAGTCGAACGCTGAAGGTCATGATAATATAACCTTAACGATGTTGAATTTAACGCTTCCACAAACATTATCAACCATAACTCACATCATAAACTCTTCCATCTCATCTTCCACCTTCCCTGATCTATGGAAAATTGCCCTCGTTAAGCCTCTACCCAAGAACACAAACCCAGTTGATGTTAAAGATTTACGGCCCATCAGTATATTGCCCTGTTTGTCTATAGTTCTGGAAAAAGTAGTTTGTCGGCAACTAACAAATTTTTTGGAAGCCAGTCACATTTTACCTGATTTACAGTCCGGTTTTCGTAAACAACGCGGTACAGCAACAGCTTTATTGGATGTAACGGACAATATTCTAGCCGCTCAAGATAAGGGTATGTGTACAGTATTGGTTCTATTAGACTTCTCCCGGGCATTTGATTCAATAAACGTTTCGCTGCTTCTCTCAAAACTAAAATTCTACGGGTTCGATGACGCTGCCACAAAATGGTTTGAAAGCTACCTCACCAACAGGAGGCAGCAAGTACAACTTAGCAAAAGCGACGGAAGCACTGTGACATCAGCCCTTACTTTGGTCGATAAAGGGGTGCCACAGGGATCTATATTGGGTCCTGTTCTTTTCATACTG
This sequence comes from Helicoverpa zea x Helicoverpa armigera, assembly GCA_033682625.1. Lineage (NCBI taxonomy): Eukaryota > Metazoa > Arthropoda > Insecta > Lepidoptera > Noctuidae > Helicoverpa > Helicoverpa zea x Helicoverpa armigera. The sequence goes on from JAWIIS010000028.1 coordinate 10,647,448, forward strand.
TACTGTGCCGATATTGTAAACTGCCTCCGAAAATGTAAATACCACATATATGCTGACGATGTACAGTTATACTTGTCTTTTGTACCAGATGACTATAAAACATCTATAACTGACCTAAATGAAGACCTTCACAGAATAGCCGTCTGGTCAAAGGAAAATTGTTTGGCTCTTAATCCGGCCAAAACAAAATATATGGTATTTGGCACAAAGCAGCAGTTGAAAAGACTTCCACCATCACTCAATCTTCAACTGATGGGTGAACCCATTGAGCGAGTAGACGAGGCGCGTAATCTTGGTTTAAATATGGACAGTAGTTTGCGATTCGAAAAGCACGTGGCTACTTCGGTACAGAACTGCTTCTATCGTCTGAAAATTCTTTATAAAATCAGACCTTTTCTGTCAGAGACGATTCGCGAACAACTCGTCGAGTCGCTTGTTCTGTCTAAATTAAACTACGTCGACACAGTCTACGGGCCGCGTCTATTAGCTCGCACCGAGCGACTCATACAGAGAGTGCAAAATGCCTGTGCGCGCTTCTGTTACAAGATTCCCCCAAGAGGTCATGTCACGCCATTCCTCAACAAAAACGCCATGCTCAAAATGAAATCAAGACGTAAGCTACATTTAGCATGTCTTCTCTTTGGTGTCATTAAGTACCAACAGCCAACTTACTTATTTGGTAAGCTGAGTTGGATTAATGACAACCGTACATGCGCTAGAAGACAATGCTCGAAACAACTTTGTATCCAGCCACATAGAACCACGGCGTTTAGAGGAAGTTTTCGATATGCAGCAGCGAAAGTGTGGAACAATATTCCACCACCTATTAGGGTTATGAACACACTCGATAGCTTTAAGAGACGTTTACGGCAGTACCTGGTAGATGCGCAGCGGAAGCTTGATATGACGAAGGCAAATATTTCTATTATTTAAATTTTAAATTATATCAATAAGAAATGGATTTAAATCTTATTTATATCGCCCACTTAGCATACCATTGTAGTTTTATGACAATGCATGAGGCTAATGTGTATGTAATGTGTGTAGTGTATTCTCACAGCTTAAATTTAGTACTCCTGGTCTCTCTCGGGTCACCGGCCATGATGCGTCATGGGTGCGCCATGTCTGGAGGCCTGAAAGTAACAAATACCCGTCACAATATTGAAAATTGCAGCACATGTGCTTTATGCGTATAGCAGCGGTACTTACCTTGTGGGTATGGCCTTCTGGCAATAGGTGCACCCTACGGCGTGTACGTGGTGCACGGTGATCATTTCTGTACAGGGAAGTAGACTTTTGCACTTGCAAACATCTTATGTACCTTCGCCTGAATGCTTTTATTACCAAATACACGTTTTTTTCTCTCAAGAACGTAGGGTAGGTACCTGAAATGTAAAATTAATATCTAATAAAACAAATTGTATGTAGGAAAAAGTAGTAGGTAAAAAATATAACTAACTATAAATATACTCACCCAATGTGGACTGCTGGCAACGAACAAAAAAACTGTTTTATGATTTTGCACAATTTCACAATTTATAATTGCTTGTTTGTGTTCTTCATTACTATATGTCGGCAATGAACGGTGGCACGCTGAGCAATGATAACAGATGTTGCAACCAGTTACGGCTCTTTGAATGTGTGCACACTGTAACATTTCATCTGTGTGAAATAAAATCGTGACTGAGCGATGCTTCCTCAGGATTGCGATTAGTCACGGTATGAATTTATTTACGTTTACCTCCACTTTTTATTTTTATTTAATTTTTGTGACTAATCCTTCTGATTATGACTTACGTTTCTTTTTTTTTGTTTTTTAAATAGTACATAGTTTAGTAGTTTTATTATTTTTTTTTCTATAGAGCATAAATCAGTTCATACCGATGGACATCCGCAACTCCGCATAGGTCCAGTTGAAAACCAGCGTCAGACACTAGCTGTCTGGCATAATGCTGAACTGGACCTATTTGACGCAACCTTTTGTCCTTTTGTTTTGTTTTTTCTATGTGTATGTATGGTTTGTGTCAATAAATAAGTTTTCTTTCTTTCTTTCTTCTTTCAATGATAATTTTATGCGGAAAGACAACTTTTCTATAAGTTTATAATGATACAATTCGGTTCTACAAAAATTGGTTGAGATGTCTCTTTGTAAATTCTTGCTTAAATTCATAAACCAAATAAAGCAAAATAAGGACAATATAAAAGTAAATATTTCGGTAGTTCATTTTAGCAATAGTACTTATTTCAATCGAATAGCACTATACATAACTATATACCTTGACCGAGCAAAAGTATTTCTATATGTCAGGTAGATAGTCAAGATTCAACTTAACCAGGGGAAAGGCTAATCAAACATAAGACATGCTATAATGAGATTTTATTTATATACGAACTGCAATCCCTCGAAACGTGCGATACAAACCGTAGGTAGCTCAAATACATACATGTTAATGACGCAATCTCACTTCCAGTGAATCACATAAACGATTGCAATAATATTTCACCACCTCACAGAATCCAGACGAGATTTAGGATATACTAAGAGCAGTTAATACTGACGTCATACAGTAATAAGTACTGTGACGTCATTCCACGTGGAACGTTTTCACTAGTAATGTTCTAGACTATCTGGCTGCTGTCAGTGGGTAACGCCCACTCTATATATATGTGTTGAAGCTTAATATAACATGTACTTTGTGAACATCTTAAATAAAGAGAAGAGAAGATACAAAAGGCAGATTTTAATTAACTCATACATTTTCTCAAAAAGACACAATGACTGCTTCGGATGCATGTTAAACTGTAGGTCCCGGCTGTCATTGAACATCCTTGGCAGTCGTTACGAGTAGTCAGAAGCTAGTAAGTCTGACAGCAGTCTAACCAAGGGGTATTGGGTAAGTATAAGGGGGATTAATAAAACTAATCACTAGAATTTCATCACATGTTCCTTAAATTATTTTTATTGTTTTCTCTACTTTATCACCATTTTCTCATCGCAATATAAAAAGGCTGAAACTTTGTAACGTAGGTGTTTTAGCATTTTGAGCACGTAGGATGTTTATTACTAAAATGACACGGGTTCGATACAAGATGTCTCTTCTTGAAGTTTTAGGTCAAAGAAAGACAATTTTGTTTAAAAAATCTAAACGCATTGCGGTACACGACTTTGCGAAGAAATATTTTCAGATACCAAAGGTATTCAAAATCTTTACTAATACTGGCTTCAGCCAGTGGTTTCATGACACGGAAATTACTTAACGAACCCGGATATAAAATAGCTTATAATCTTTCTCGCTAAATAGGCTATCTAACATCATTCTCATAATCATATTTATAGTTAGAGAATAGATGATAGATGTTAAGATTTGTAAATAGGCTATCTAACACTGATCGTTTTTTATATCGGTTCAGTAGTTCCTGAGATAAGCGCGTTTAAGCAAATAACCAAACCAACTTCACCTTTTTAATAGTAGGTATAGATTTGTTTCCTTTTATTCCAAAAACAATGAATTATTACACTTGAAACTAACAACAACCTTAAACACCGCGAAACCATTGCCAAAATACCTGAGTCATGGCTTAATCGATGTTGTTCTAGATTCCAGATAGTAAATGGCCTAGTCATTGCCTTGAATTCAGCTGTATCTGAACTGTACGAAAACTGACCGCTTAGTACTATTTGTCATCAGACTATTGTATTTGTAACGTAGTTTATTGTATTCTTTTGTTCCTTTACAAAAGGAAAGCGAACGAGGTATAATAATAATTCAGTCTGTGTATATTTTGGGCAGCTCTGCAAAATGAAATGGTTCTTTTGGAAATCGTATATCTTTGTGGTTTAGGTAAATCTATGTATGATACCTATATTTTTTTGTCAATTGTCAGTAAACCTACAAATACTTACTTATATCGAGCTTCACTTTTTAACTACTGAACTGATTTTCATGAAAGGTAAACTTATAATCTTATGTAAGTAGATCTTATAATCTTAGAAAAAACATAAGTTACTTTTAACCAGTTGCAGAAAGTACATATTTCGTTACAGAAGGGGTTGAAACAGCGGGGAACAGCCAGATCTAACACATTTATTTGTATTTCTGGTTTCAAGAGGACCTACATATATCAATTGTTTTGCAGTTTTAACAGCCAATGTTATACTTTAATAACATTCTTTTAATTTATTAAGTTGCATTGTATACAACAATAGTCTAAATAACCATACTACCCCATAAAGTCAGCCGTGGTTAGGCCGGTAACTCACGACAGTTATCGACCGACCTCGGAATAACCTGTAGACAGGAGAACCTTAGCAGAGATTAACTGTATCGAATGTCCGATAGTCTGTACGTAGCCTTATCTTTGTTTGTTCTAAGTGTAGACTGGTTTATTTCTATTGTTTTGTTGTTGGTTAGAATTTATTTGAATTATGTTATGAGAGTTAATTATGTAGTTAGAAGGATATAAATAGTGGTTAAACTCGTCTTTTCTTTTAAACCAAACCACTTTTTAACCAACAATACAAATTGCTACTTAAATTTAACTGTCTTTATTTCTTGTTTTAATTGACTTCAAAAAAGATATAGTTCATTTTAAGAAATGTAAGTAGTATTTTGAGTCTGGTTTCAAAGTACTTTATAAGATTTTTACAGGTATACGTTTATTTTAATCTGAAAATCAGAAGAAATTAATTCTATAACTTCAGATATAAGTATAAATCGTACCTCATTTCTTTTATATACAAAAGAGAAAGTATATTTTCCCAAATGTTCTTACATCTTTAAAGCGTTCTTAAAGCCTATTAAGATACCTATTATTTATCTACAAAACCTTGCTAACATTAATACTAAGAAAAGGAGTAAATAACAATCTGAGGGCACGGCAGTGCCCCAGCCAAGACTCGAGCAAAGCGGGCACGGCCGTAATATCTTTTCTCGAAGCGTTTCGCGGCTATTTCAGCCCCCTGTAACTTCCATGTGAACAAAGCTATGAGTTTAGGTTTTCGATGACCAAGAGTAAGTATTAGAACAAGCTCAGTCTCAAAATTACAAGACATTTGAATAAATAGTTTACGAGTTATGAGCGATCAAAGTTACACCATTTTGTCACTGACTCACTCACTGACCGATCATCAAAAGTCTAAGGTACTTCTAGCAAACTTAGAACCTTCAAATTTGGCACCAAGATAGGTTACTAGCTACATATAAAGGGAAAATTATAAAAACCTTAAAACTTAATAAAAAAATAGGAAACAAATTTATATTTGCGGTTTTTCAAGAACATTGTGTATGAATTTTGACTGCATTGATAACTTTGTTATTTATTTATGTAGGTACAAAATGTTACTATTTGTTTTATTGTTACGTAGTGTGGTATATTGTTATTATGTATTAAATATACATACATATGAATAAAAAAGCTAGGTTAAAATGAAATGAACAATGATAAAATCTTTCATATTAATGCAGTGCGATACATACTGCATGCTCGCTCGATAGATGGCGTTGTCCTGGTCTAAATCGCGCTATGGTTTCGTTACATAGCTTAGTATAAGTAGTACTTAAAAAAAATCAAATAATTACATGTGATAGCGCCATCTACCTCTGAAATAAATCTCTTTTGTTCTAAAAGATATTTGATTCAAAAATTCGTCAATTTCGAAAATTATTAGTTTATTTAAAAAAAAAATTGTTTACGTGCTACTTTAGGTGTACATATTTAGTTTGTTATATATTTAGTTAGTTGCATGTAAGTTAATTTAATTTGTTATATACTATAGAAGAAAGAGATACTTAGAGAAGAAAGAGACCTACAAAAAATAAATTAGATCCCATCAAAAACATTAAATGTAAAAAAAGCCAATCCTCTACGCAGTTCCTCCACCGTAAAAAGTTTTGAGATCGCATAGAAGCCAAGTCCTGTTCAACTTTAATTGTAATAATAAATCAATATTTTGTGACTATATCAATTAAATAGTTTTGTTCATATTACAATAATATTGTCTTGGCCATGTGTACAAGTTAAAAGTCGCTCCTTGTAATAATGTGTAAATACCATTGAATTGATAAATTCTATATGGACATGATTTTACGATTGGACTGATTATGCACTGAAGAACTTAGACAAGGACTTAAAAGCCTTAGAATTTGAGATCACCATGGACTAAACATCCGCCAAAGTACATGTGCAGTTCAGTGATGGATGATACTGACTGTCATTTAGTAACGATTGAATAAACTAAATGTATTTAATTCTGTGATATTAAACTCCATGTTTGACTTTCACCTCTCCAAGATATGCTGTATTATATTTGTAGTTTATTGTGCTCATGGCCAAGTCAATATTATTGTAATGTGAACAAAACTATTTAATTGATATAGTCACAAAATATTGATTTATTATTACAATTAAAGTTGAACAGGACTTGGCTTCTATGCGATCTCAAAACTTTTTACGGTGGAGGAACTGCGTAGAGGATTGGCTTTTTTTACATTTAATGTTTTTGATGGGATTCTAAGATTTATCTTGTAATGTGGCTACGAACGATTTCTCGTAGCCGCTCTCCTACGCGATTTGCTACGAAAGCCTACGCAGATTCATATCTTTCCTCAAAATATTCTCGTGGGTTTGAAAATATTGGTCTTATTTCCTTCGTGTATAGTAAAATATTATTGTTGAAATAGGTAAACAAAATACCTTTTTAATAGGTATTACGTTGTTAGTATTTTTATTGGATCTCTATCAAGGTTAGCTGACTCAACTGCGTGGTTGGCTAACTGCGTATTTTATAAGCTATCTATTGATTTGTTTAATACAGATAGGATTCTATCCTATCTTCAACAAATGTACAGATACTAAGTTAAGTTATGGAAATCTGCCGTAAGACCACTGTTTTGTGTAATGCCATACTAATCACCGCATTTTTTTTTAAATAAGCCTCTTAAAAAAAGATTATCTCAGTAAATTGGTTACTAAAACGTGAACGATAAACTTATTAATTTATCTCAATAAAAATCTCAAAGCCTGTTTCTAAATAAATTATGCTGTACTATAATTTTCAGCGGCTGAAATAACTTGCATTGAAATAAACCGCAATGCGCATACCTAGCTGTAAAGTGTTCTAGAAGAGAGTTGTATGAATTTTATATCTACAGGGTTGAAGCTAGAAAGACTGATTTTTTAAATCTAATTTTATTATTATTTCACACTTTTATGTAAGTACATATTTAATCTTGTTTATATAGACTTCAATTCACATTTGACTTTATGTTTCGTTAATTATATTATTGAATGAAGCATCATTTTAGGTTCAAGGTTACATTACCGGTCAATGGAATAAGACGATGACATACTTGTATAGACAGCTATGTTTCACAGTTTAATTTAAACTCATTTAAGCATGTGCAATTAAAATTTAAAAATGTTTAGGGTAGTGTCTAGGGGCTTGCCAACCCTAGAATGCCTACTTTACTAGAGCAAACAGTTCAAGGTCAGTTTGCTGTCTGGTAACAGGGTATATAGGCAGCTATTTAGAACAGTTCAATTTAAATCCACCTAGTTTTATCATAAATTACTGTTTACCTACCTGCAATTTTCCATCGCAAGGTTTTCATATTAATTATGCATATTTTACTGAGATATTTATGTATATGACAGTATTTAGAGTAGTTTTATCTACATATTTGTAATTTTTCTTTATAAGGTTTACACACTAGGTAGGCTAGGCATTAAGAGCTTATAACATAATATGTATTTCGCCGTCTGGCAACAGGGGGGAGACATCATATAGGCAGTTATTAAGTGCATAGTTCCATTTAAATCCAAATAAATCACTGTTTATCTACCTGCATATTTCCAACAAGGTTTTCATATTAGATAGACATTTTAAAGGCTTTGGTAACCCTAGAGCGTCCACGTTATTGGAGAAAATAGTTCAAGGTCAGATTGCCGTGTGGCTTTTGGGAAAGACATTATAAATATATGCTGCTATTTAAATCATTTATTTATAACATAAAAATAACTGCTTATCTACCTGCAATTTTCCTTTCACTTAAGTTAGTTTACGTTGCAGGTTTCATATTGAGTAAGCTAGGTATATTTGCGTGTTGTGATAACACTACAGCGTCTACGTTATTGGAGGAAAGAGTTCAAGGTCACTTCGCGGTCTGGTAACAGGGGCGAGATATCATTTATGCACCTATATAGAGCTAGAGCAGTTCCATTAAAAATTCAACCAGTTTATAACATAAATAGTTTGTATTTAGTAACTGTTTATCTAACTGCAACTTTCCATCACAAGATTTTCATACAAGCTAGGCATATTTGCGTGTTGTGATAACCCTACAGCGTCTACGTTATTGGAGGAAAGAGTTCAAGGTCACTTCGCCATCTGGTAACAGGGGCGAGATATCTTATAGGCGGCTATTTGTCGCACTTTCGTTTAAATTCAACCAGTTGTAACATAAACAACTGTTTATCTACCTGCAACTTTCCATCACAAGATTTTCTTATTAGGTAAGCATTTTTAAACGTTTTGATAACCCTAAAGCGTCTACGTTATTGGAAGAAAGAGTTCAAGGTCATTTCGCTGTCTGGTAACAGGGGCGAGATATCATATAGGCGGGTATTTATAGCAGTTACATTTTAATGGGAACCAGTGGTATGGTAAATAACTGTATATCTTCTACCTGCAATTTTTCTTATCTTAGGGCACGCCACCATAGTGGCGGTAAGTCCCCTCTTTGAGGAGTGGCTCGGGAGGAGTCACGGCGCCCTCACGTACCGCATGACGCAGGTCCTCACCGGACACGGTTGTTTCGGGAGGTATCTGCATCGAATCGGTCGTGAGGAGGCGCCCGGGTGTCACCACTGTGCGGATAGCCCCGAGGACACGGTGGACCACACAGTCCAGGAGTGCCCTGCGTGGGAAGGGCACCGCCGGGTCCTCGTCGAGGCTGTGGGCGGCGGCGACCTCTCGCGTCCGGCCCTGGTTCAAGCCATGGTCCGGGACGAAAGGGAATGGGATGCCGTCGCCTCCTTCTGCGAAGCAGTCATGCTCGAGAAGGAGGCGGCGGAACGTCAGAGAGTTCGCACCTCTCATCCCGGCCGCCGCGCTGGAGCAGGTAGACACCACGGGCGCCGGGTGTCGCGAGACGACTCCCGGCCACCGTAGGCGTGGGTCTGTGGGCGGTGAGTTCGGGTGGCTCATCGCTCATGTCTGTTTTTAGACAACAGACCCGTGTCGGCGGCGCGCGTTGTTCCACGCGCTCCTCAAAGAGATGTCAGCAACCCCAGAGGGGCCCAGCAGGGCCAAGGCCTGCCGGGGCTGCGGGTTGTTCGAAAGAGGTACCGCGGCCCTAGCACATAAGGCCTACGATGGAACACGACGGCTTTTAGTCAGTAAGAGTCTGACACTCCCTCACCGCTGCTAACCCACAGCGGGAGGGGTCATTTGATGATTTTTTACGTCGTTAAAAAAAAAAAAAAAAAGGTAGGCTTGGCATACTTAGGGGCTTATGGAATATGTAGATCTGTTTAACCCTAAAGCATAAAGTGTTTTCTGTGGTAACCCTAGAGCGTCTACGTTATTGGAGGAAAGAGTTCAAGGTCACTTCGTCGTCTGGTAACAGGGGCGAGATATCATATAGGCAGCTATTTAAAACAGTTACATTTAAATGGGAACCAGTGGTATGGTAAATAACTGTATATCTTCTACCTGCATTTTTCTTATCCTAGGTAGGCTTGGCATACTTAGTTAGATCTGTTTAACCCTAAAGCGTAAAGCGTTTTCTGTGGTAGCCCTAGAGCGTCCACGTTATTGGAGGAAAGAGTTCAAGGTCACTTCGTCGTCTGGTAACAGGGGCGAGATATCATATAGGCGGCTATTTGTCGCAGTTTCGTTTATTTTTGTCGCAACCTTTTTTGTGTGATTGTGATCTCATGTTTGTTTTATTTGTGCAATTTTGTTGATATGTTGATGGCCTTATGATTGTATTGTTGTGTTATTGTCACCTTAGCTTTGTGAGTATTGAGTATTGAGTTCAGTTATATTATTTACCAATCTGCAGTTAACTTTTTATTATTATTGATACCCAAATATGTTATATATTCACACAAAATATAGAAAGGTTATATCAAATTCTCTATGGATTGGTTCTCTAACAGTCAACTTAGAGCGATAGGAAATTGTTTGTACATATGTTATAAAAGTGCGGTCTGGGTCTGGGATATACACAGGAATCTTTTTAGAAAACATGCAAATGTCTTTGTGTTTCCACGAGTTCTATACTAAATTATATGTTACAACATTACATACACTCATGTATGATAACCACACAATACCCCTCAGTTGTTTTATAATAGGAACGTAATTATGAATGCATGTAACAACAACATGAATTACTATAATTATACCAAGTTTATGTTATTAAGGTGCCCAAAAAGAGCTCTTTTGTAACTGTTGGAAAAAATAAAAAAGGGTGCCTGACCATACACAGTAAAGGATACATAAGTTCTTTTCAAATTGTCATGTTTGTGTTGATAGGCGGTTTTGGGCGGGCGAAGGGCGGGAAGCGTTGTTATTGTGTTAAATTATTATGTATAACAAAATATTTTAAAAGTACCGGTCTTTGTGGTTTGGATGAAGTGATATTTTAGATATGTTTTGTTTGGTATTATTTTTTAATGTGATTTTCAACTGAAGTTATGTTTGATAGTGAAAAACCAATTGACACATGACCCTCTTTTTCGGAAACTGTTGATTGATAAGACGATCAGTTTTTTATTACGGTAATTTCTACCATTTGACTTTTATTATTTCAGTTTTCAAATTGCCGATTTAACTAATAGGCGGCAAGTATATGGCTGGTTATAGTTTGCTTAACATCATGGTGAAATGATGCAACTGAGTCTTTCCTAATCCCTTAAAGTAAAATTGTTTTTTTCAAAAAAATATGACGTTATAAAAACTTTAATGAGACAGGTTTTTTCGCTTATTAAAACACGGCTAACGAGCGTTTTATTAAACGATAAATTATGTGTCCAGCACTAACTAGTACCTAGCGGCAAAATATGAGTTTTATAAATTATATAAAGTATCCTTACCTAAGGGCAGAAGAACATTTTCGTGAAATTATTACTAACGAGCTTTAATAGGATTCTTTTCTGTAGAAAATGAAAGATTTTTGTAGCTTAAATCGTACTGGGGTTAGGAGGGAGATTAACACCATTTGTCGGTAAGAAGGTTTTGAAACATGATCTTTAAGTAGGTAGGTATAGTAATGCTAAATGCACGATATAACTAGTAAAAAAGTTTGTGAGTTTGTCAGGTTATACAATATAGGAAACAATTTAAAAAATCTTTAGCCATTAGAAGGCCACGTTATTTGGTAGTCTTGGTGGAAGTGATTTGATCTTGCTGAAACTACACTAAACGGCTAGTTTATATAATGTTTTAGAACTGTAATCAGAACTCATGTTGGAAGTTATCCAACTTTTTAATTACATGTAGAGGTAGAAAATTAAAAGAGGTATAAGTACTTCAGTAATACATCTCCAAAGTTCACGAGTATCATAAAAACGAGTAAGTATTATAACATCAATAACACAGTGACAAACTGGGACAAAAACTACTCACAAAAGGCGATATCTTCCGATACATTTATTTTATAGTCCAAACATTTTGACCATTAATGTCTGTACCAAAGCGACAATTTTATGCGTTTCTTGTATAATTATGGTGATTCACTTACCCTGACAAAGGAAATGAGGTGTTATTTTCTTACTTAATGGAAAAAGTCGTAAAACGGAACAAAGAAAAAATATGAAGAAAAAAATTCTTAGTCAAGCGATATTCGACTTTATTTTGGATGAATATGAGTTGTTATTTGAATATCAAGGTATTTATTAAAGGCGGTTGCATCAAAATGAAAATTATTTTCGAGCGTAATTTTTACCTTTGTGTACCATTTAATTACTGTTTTGCATAATCCAACCTTGTTAATATTAATTCCCTATGTACCTATTTAAATTAATACCTGATGAATACATAGTCCGTTTATACATTCATGGTAAACCTTTTAAGCTAATTTCGATAGTATCTGGAAAAATGGAAAGAAAATGCTTAGTTCTTATATCCTATATATTTCAAATTCCTGAAACAATATTTCTGTATAATTTCTGAACTTCCTCTGCGAAAATTTTTATCGCTGCATACGAGGTCATTGACTTTACGGGTGGTCATTATAGTAGATTAGCGGGAAGCCGACAACTGGTTTTTATGCATAGCCTTATAAATAATGAAATGCAAATTAGTAGTAGGTCGCTGAAGGAAATTATATGAAATTACCTTATGTCTTGTTATTCTTTTAATAATACTTTAAATTTTCGGTAGGTACTACTTGATATAAACTGGGCGCTTAAATAGTCTATCATCAATTGCCTTTCAAAAATTGAATTGGCTAAAAAGTAATTCAAAGTAGGCTGGAAATATCACTTTTTAGAGGTCACATGTATAAAACACAGCCCCCAAAATAGCCCCCCAAAAACGCCCGTACTTCACCACTTCCTATGTGTTTTTGATGGAAAGAAGTGCTGGAACAAACTCCATAGCAACACAATTCTGCCTGTTTGATGATGATTCAGTTATTTACCTTTGTCCTGTATCCATCATCATCAGCCTATCGCAGTCCACTGCTGTATATGCTTTGTCCTTCATACTAACTTACAATACTTACTACAATTTCCTTCTTCCAGATACGTTATCAGTCCACTACTGCAACAGAGAAGTGACAATAGCCGAGGTTGGAGAAGACAGCGAGGGGTACATCCGAACCCCGGGGTATCCGCACTTCTATGTCGGCGACGAGTGCCGTTGGCGGTTGAGGGTTAACCCCGAGCAGAGGGTTAGGGTCACGCTCATGGATGTCAGCTTGAGAAGTGAGTGTTGATACTTCCTTTGTTGTTGTTATAGGATTGATTGTCAGATGTTTTCTTTTATAATCAAAGCTAAAGGGGACTCTAGCTATGTTCGAGTTTTAGTATGAACATTAATTATGGTCTCCACCAGCTCCTTTTGCAGTTTAGGTAAATATAGAGGTACGAGAGACACTCAAAAACATTTTCGAATCTCAGTATTAATATCCATCCTTCCCGCAGTTGCATAGATAAATAAGTATAACGCCTAGTAGCTGTCCTGAATTCGCATTTTTTAACATGTATTTTTCGTGTTTTGTGTGTCTACTATTACTGCACCATTATGAAAGATTCCGAATATTCCATAAGGAAAAGTGGATCATTCTAAAAACATATAGATCCTACTTTAACCAGCTTAATATAGTTAGCTAGGAACAAAAACCAGCATCACTGGTCTCACGATAAAATATTCTGTTTCGTACTTACGAACGGAGTTGGCGATTTAGTTTTTAACTCATTAACGTTAACTATGACAGTATCGGCTGTAACTGACATTCATAATTGGACGCGAAATACATTTAATTGGACCATGGAAATGCAAATGGGGTACTTTCAGGAATGTAGAACTAATTGAAAAAGTTTTTGGGTTAGCTGCTAATATCATTATTTGCTATTCAGGGTACTGACGCACCTACCTACACACATTTTACATTTTGTGTTTTAGTAGGTATAAGTAACTACCTGACATGTTATCGAAGTCTAGGACAGTCAATCTAATACAGAAAAAATCTTATGCAAAACAGCTCGACTCACCAGTCGTTATACAAAGATCTTCAAGTTTCATAATCGAACTTCCTACCTCAAATTTTCAACTTAACTTAGTCTTTATTACAAAAAAATACGTCCCACTAAAATTAGTTTTCTCATCTCCCCAGGTATAGGGCCTTTTGAGAACCGCTGCACGGACTTCGTGACGGTTCAGGACCAGAATGGAGATTCCCTCCTGTCTTCCTGTGAGCAGGTGGAACTGCCTCTAAGATTGACATCAGTGACCAACGTCGTCGATGTCGCCGTGGAAGCTAAATCCAAAGGAGCTTACCCTAAAAGAGGGGTGCTGTTACATTATAAAAGTAAGATGGAATTTATTTTTACCTTTATTTGCCCTTATTCCAATTTAATTTGTATGTAAACTGGTATTTTCTGTTGTTAAAACACGCAGCGCCATCTATTTCATTTTACAAATGCAATAATGTCGAAAACTGAGAACAGCGCCATATTTCATCTAGAAACATTTTGTTACTGCAGCGCCATCTAACGGCAAACTTTTTCACCAACAGGTATAGGTTGTGTTACGCCACAAGCGCCATCTAACGGCTACCTAGTGTACCGCAACGAAGACGTAGCTCACTACATGTGCAACGTCAACTTTGTTTTCGTGGACACGCGACAGAGGGCGCGCTTATTATGGTGCTATGATGACAATAGATGGAACGACACTGTGCCTGTGTGTGTCGGTAAGTTTTTTCCAATCAATCATCAGGTAGTTTATTTTTGGGACGGAATGGTCCAAGTCTGCAGGTTTTTCTAAGAACTATGAGCAGACGGCGGAATGAGTCAATGACTTGTGTATAATAATGATTAGGAGAAAGTATCAGTGTTGATTAACTGAATGATAATTATGAACGAGGAAAAGTGCTCGAACTTCATGGAAAAGCTATTCACTTACAAGTTTTTTTTTTCTAAGAAGTTCTCGTTTGGATGTGATATTCCACACCAAGTTAGTTTACCTACACCTATGTTACCCATTTAATTATGACCAATCTAGATTATATTTTTTTCTGACGAGTTTACGGAACGAAAATCACTTTTCCTACTAATATCAAATCGAGTTGTTAACCCAAAAGCTGTTTTTCACAGTAGTAGGACATGCCGTTCTAGACTTCATCGCCCTGAAAATAAATACTTTTTTAGATACATCAAAGCTTTCATAAAAAAAATATTTATAGCAAGAAATGTATCATAAATCAGTTCATAAGAACTTCCTATAGCCTTGCCAATCTTGCCATAAAGCAGATAGCTCATAAAATATCATGGCGTAGCACAAACTTGTCGATAACAATAAACGTTCCATAAAAACTTCTTTGGATCATTTCAAAGTCTATGGGGAAGCGTGGCACATGCGCGAATTTCTCCATCTGCCATCCCTTTCACACATCCCAAAACACATAAGAACAAAAGAAACAGCAACATTCATTTCAGGTACACCACGATTATTTACACTAAAAAGTTTCGTTTCAACTTTTGACTTTATGTAAAGGTGTTAGAGATCAAATTTGATTGACGAGTGTTGTTATTATTTTTCGTGGAGCAAAGGGCTTCTACAACACTTCAGTGATCAGTCGCTCGCGTTCCAGTAAATAGGATATTCGGTCTTCGGTCGCCGTCGAGTGCGTTCGGCAAGTTCGAAATACGAAATTTAAATAGTGTCGAGGCAACGACACGTGTTTTCGGCCAAAGTGAGTTTTTAATAATATTCCACGGAGTTTTTATTGCAAATATTTAAATAGGTGTGATAATTATTAGTGTTTAAGTTATTTTGTATAGTTTTTCAGTGATAATTGTGAAGTTTTCGGAAGTAAAGTCGTGGTAAGCTCGTGTAGGAATATTTGGTTAGGTTTCACGTGCGTTTCGTTGACAAAATATTGTCGCTGCTGTTTTAATTTCAGTCATTATTTTCTACAAAAGTTAGATTGCTCTTTGTAATTCTGAGTTAACAGAAATCAATCTTCTTAATTGATGTAATCTTCTGCCAAGTCAATTTCTATATACTGACAAGTGTTTCATAATTTCCCTCCAAAATAAGTCTGAAACAACTTTCAAATCGAATTATTTCCTGGTAGGTACCTATCACATAATTTAATATTCTACGGTTCACAAGTATACAAGAGTTATTTTGGCACCATTTATTCACAAGGATAATACGCTTTGTAAATGTAGGTAAGCATAAATAGGTAACCTTGTTACCATTTTTGAGCTTTAATTTCCTTAGATCGTCTACTTCATTAATTATTTTATAAAACCGCTGAAAAAATTGTGTTTGCGTTTCTATGGAAAGAAAAAAGCTAAGGAACTAGGTATGCAATTAATGCAATGAACATATGTATTAAAACTAAAATCATAATAACATATGTATTATACATATATATTAACCAATTAACTAAGCCACTTCTATCCTTATGTCAAAATCTATCAACATCTCTATAGAAAGTTAATCACTACGAACTCGCGTGCGAACTGCACTATCTTATCGATAACCCATAACGATTTGTTTGCTTATCGACAGTCGATAAAACCTATTTGTAACAATAGATCGTTTTCGTTTCTTTCAATGCGTGTTTGTTAATCGATTTGATTGGATAAAGGTCTGTTAACGATTTGAAATTCGATCATTCTTTTGTTTTTTATCGATAGTTTTGTAATAGCTAGGTTAGAGAGATAAGTAAGTTGGGGTAGAAAGGTTTATTTTTACGTGGTAGAGGTAACTTTTTGTCCATAGTTTTTGGGTTTTATATTGCCAACAAGAGCGTCAGGTTATTGTAGAGCCCATTTTGTACGCAGACAAAGATGTCCTACGCTGACAATGTGGCTTATAAAGACTTTTTGGACTAGTTCAGTAGTTCCGGAGATTACAATAAAATTTACAAAGTTACCCCTTTGGTATGAATGATAATTTTCTAAACATGAATTAAACAAAGTATCTAGGTACCTATTCCATACATCCTAAGATTGGGAAAGTCGTAAAACCACAAAACCTTTTCGTGGTTAACATATCCATTGTCTATTGGCAGATCGATTACTTTATACTGTGGATCAGTGCCCTTACAAGATTCGTAGCAAAAGGCTAAGCTGATATTGACTTCTGTCAAAGCGTTGACAATATTTAAGACACATACAACTAGTTTCTTTATCAAAAGTCAAAAGTATAAGCCAAAGTAATGTCACAAAGTAAAAGTAACGGTCAAATTCGTTTTTTTCAAGGCTAAAGTTATAGTAAAAATAATAGTTGAAAAAACGAATTTGACTGTTACTTTTACTTTAAGACATTTTTTTGGCTTTTATTTTTGATGAAGAAACTGGCTGTTATAGGGGTACCGAATGTTCTGTTCAGTTGACAGCTGTCAGTTTTCAGGGGAAAATACCGTTCTTTGTACTGCATTATATCGACTGTCAACTGTTACAAAAACGATTGGTATATACAATTCTTGCTGATGATACTCGTATAATCTGAAACTACTAAACCATAAAAAGCAGACAATAGATACAACAGTTCTGTAATCTAGATATTCTTTTGTTTATTTACAACGAATATAAATTAGTAATCTTTTGTTTGTTTTAATTCAGATGTGACCAACATAATATAACGTTGGACTGTAATTTTACACAATGACTGTGACTAATATGTTGTTTTAACTGTACCTAATTAACTGTGTTATTTAAGTCAATAATAATATGGTTTTAAATTAAATACCTTTGGTATCACATTGTTTTTAGATTAACAATGACCTAAGGTTATTATATTTCCAAAGACATGTTTCAAAGTAAGAGAACGGTCCCTGATATAAGCTTACCTATTTTACCTTTGCATTGAAAGTTCCTAAATTTTAATGGCAGGTTAAAAAGATATTTTGAAGTTATTCACAAAGCTTCGAAATTAACTAAATGTACTTTAAAATTGAATTCGGAGTTTATAGTACCTACCTACGTAAGTTAGAGTCTAATGTTTTTCGAACTGAATATAAAAGTATGTATTTAGATGAAAGATATTCTGTTAGGTCTTTCTTGTATAAAAATGATGCATAAATGTATACTTTATATCCCGGTTATAGTTTTCAGCGCAAAAGTTGCCGACAAAGCGAGTGTATCATTTATCTCTGACATTATGTTGATAAGTTTAGAAAATTATACGGAATTTAAAAGTAACTCTTGAAATAGTTATTTCGGGAAAAATATCGGTATAAAAGTCGCAGTGGCTTAGTGGATAAAGAACCGACCTTTCGAGTTTGAGTGTGGGTTCAATTTGAGATTGGATATTGGTAATATATTTATGAAACTTATAAGTATCATCATCATCATCATCATCATCTCAGCCATAGGACGTCCACAGCTGAACAAAGGCCTCCCCCTTTGATCTCTACAGATACTTGTAGGAAGCGACCTGCATCCAGCGTCTTCCGGCAACCTTCATAAGGTCGTCTGTCCACCTTGTTGGTGGACGTCCTACGCACGTCGTCCTATAAGTAGCATACCCATGTATAAATATTTATTTGATTAAGTAAAACATGTTGAGATAAATTCTAGTACTTACATACTATAATTTTCATAATGGTTTTTTCCCGTACACAAGAATATAATAGGGAAAGCTACTTTATCAAGACGAAAAATGTTTTCATGTAGAGATGTACCAAAATAGGTTGTTATTGATAAAATATAGGATCGTATTTTCTGTCATTTAGCATTGAAGTATGTACCTATATATCATTATCATTTCAAGCGAAATAACGTTAAATATAGACTCGTAAATGTTTTCTTGGAAATATTAGCTATATTATTTACTCTATAAAAGGTTCAATAGAGGTTAGTCTATATTTGTTTTGATTAGCCTAATTATGTGCCTAATGCATTGTTTGTGACGACTTTATTTATAACAAAACATATACCTATATTAGTTCTCATCCAACAATCAGATACATGTTTTATCCCACAAAAGCGGACGAGCCAAACTTGTGTGTGTAAATACATGCACATTGTCTTTGTATGCGTAAGCTCGGGAGCGCTCACTATTGGTCGAGGCACCGAGGCACACAAAGACAACGTGCACGGACATTCACACACACAAGAAGCTCTCACCTGCTTTGACACAAAACATTATAGTAATAAATGCTAGAGATATCTTTGTACCATTAATAAGATAGATATTTTCCTTCCACATAAGATATGAAAGGAACAATCCAATATTTATAATCAAATCTGCAGCCTCATGATCCGATAGAGGAAGACAGCTGTTTCCTTTGCTCACAAGTCGCGTCACTCTGACACAAGATGGACGGTCTTGGCTACGTTCCAATGTACGCTAACGGACGATAGGATTTTTTGCGGAAACGTTTCTGCTATGGATGGGAAAAAATGGTCTATGGCATGGGATGGGGTCATTTAGTTTTATACCTTCGAATCAATGGTTACGTAAGTTTTTTATATGAGGGCTGAGTTAAAAGATAAGTCTAAATAAAGTCATAAATGCGTATAAAATGTGCAATCTAACATGTTCACGGCCCAATTAAAAATAAAAATAAATCCTCAAAAAACCCAGACCACTTTCACTAACAAATCAGGTTAATACATTCTAAAACTAACCTCATTTTTATACGTTATCTACATGGTATACAGCAATTACATTTCTTTATACGCAATCGATGCGTAACGACACGCAAACGTCACGCTCACGCTTCACGCAAACTTCTTTATTAATAAAAAAAAAGCAAAATAAAAACTTCCCATTTAAATTCTTGAACGTTTTCCATAATGAAAGATGAAAAAAAGTGATGGCCATTTTGTATTACCTACCGTTGCCGCGTTATTTCGTTCGATATTTGAAAATTGATTTCGCGCCAATAATGTGAAAGGTCAAGAGATTTAATGATAAAATTCCTAGTACCTAACTTGCTCAAATCATTTCAACCAAGCTTTTTTTAATTTTTGAAAAAAATACGATTTTAAAAAGTGACCCTTTTAAAAGCAATTTGTTAATGATAGTCTATTTAGACTAGTTTTTGTGGATGTTCTACAAAAACCCATAAACAGACTATAGAATAGATTAGCTACCAATTTTCGGCTATGATATGAGATGCTTATCAGCTCAAAAGTAAATTGCAAATCATTAATTACTGAAACCAATTTTTTTTTCAAAAGTTCATTGACCCCAGAAAAATTGGGTATTTTATGGAAATCCCAGTAATGTCTTACGTTAAGAATAAGACTGGAAAATATTTCTATTTTTGTGTTTCAGGACATTAACTCTCTTTGTATTTCGAAATATTTGTGAATCCATTCCGAAGAAGATTTATATAAATACCATTAGACACGATATAACAAGGAAAGAAAATACTATTTTGTTAAGGTCTATGAACTCTGAAAAAATAGATTTTGGTCGCGATAAAAAATAGTCTGAATGATATTGTGATAAAAATCTGTAATTACTACTTATACTTATTTTAATAGCCTTTGCCAACGACTTAGTATGCAAATGCCAATATAAAAATATGGCTTAACTTAATATAAATAAACTACTATTCTCTAGTAGTAGAAAAGTCATCTATATTAAAATAAAGCTATATTTATTTAAGCCAATCCATTCAATTTTGCCGTAAAACTGTTACAAGCGCTCGTGTACCATTCACCCGTAAAATATAGGATACCATGATTTACATATGTCATATGTGTATACTAACCCTTATCAAATACCATGACATAACTAAAATAAACTACTTACATAACAAAAGTTAGACATCTTTCACCATGGACCATGGAGAACAAAATCATTAGCGGAGGTGCTATAACGAAAAATCTAATAAGAAAGCAAGGCGCCAAAATGCCGGTGAGAGGAGGACGAGGAACGTTACTGTTTTCACCCATTTACGCCTTCTTTGGACCAGAGCATTTTTGTGATACCAAAAATCGTTGACAGATGTCTCAGAGAAGCCCAAACGCATCGTTAGTTCACTCATAACTGATCGTTTTGTCATGCCCACCGTACGAGTTTGACCTAGAAGAAGGCGCCTGACCCACCTTTTTTTTTTTAACGACGTCAAAAATCATCAAATGACCCCTCCTGCTGTGGGTTAGCAGCGGTGAGGGAGTGTCAGACTCTTACTGACTAAACACCGTCGTGTTCCGTCATAGGCCTTTTATGTACCAGGGCCGCGGTATCTCTTTCGAACAACCCGCAGCCCCGGCAGGCCTTGGCCCTACTGGGCCCCGCTGGGAGCGCCTGACTTACTTGCATTATACATCTCCGCTCATCTTTCCTTATTCGTGCCGTAGATAAACTCCACACAAAGTTTTTTCCTCAAAGTACGGAACGATGTCTTAGAGCTCTCGTACTATAATCATTAATCAGAGAAGTCGGTCTAGTGAGTTCATTAATTTTCTTATTACTCTTGCTTTTGTTAGTGGGTGCTATTGATTTAAAACTCTTCTAATAGATTTCTTATACAAAGGGTTGTGTGAGAAATGTTCGCAGTTTCAACCGATCGTAGAGTTCGCTTCAAATAACTTTTCCAGTCCGAGGTTAGCCATTTGAAACCTCTTGCATATGCAGTAGAGTTTTGTTATGACCTTTTCTTTTCAATTTATCGAAAAATGTCAGGAAGATGTTGCTCTTAGCGATAAGACCACCCACTATGCCCGTCTACTTGAATTAGTTCTAAAATCAAAAATGTTAGATCACCATCATTTGTCACTCATTTTAGTTAGTTCTAAGGTCAAAAGTGTACCTAATAAAGTCTTTCTATGAATCTATTACTATTATAAAGCCAATAGTAGTCAAAGACAAGAACTATTTTGCTTCATATTCCCATCCACTGGTTAGGTTACAAAGGTTAAGTTTTCGATTCAACACCTATTTTAAGATAGAATATCTTCTCTTCTATTGTTGGAGCAATATGATGTTGGATGACTGGCGAAAACTAGAGGTCTTAACCCTCGCTCGAAATAGACTAGCTTAAGTTTGGAAAGTCAAGTGACTTAGTGAATCTTCGTAAATTATATTGAGTGCTAATTCCTAAAATAGTAGGTACTCAGTCTCATAGAAATAATCAAACTATGAGTACTAACGCTGGTTTGCATCATTTGGCTACACTCATTTCAGATTTAAAATCGCTAATTTGAGCAATTAGCGGTAAGTTCACGGCTGGCTATAGTTTGGTTATCGTTATACATAGTTAAACTAGCTTTCCGCCCGCGGCTTCACTCGCGTCCCGAGCTATCTGCTTTCTGTAGCCGGATGGTAAACACTATCATAGTGTCTCCCTGGCCTAAGCTATCTTCCCTCAAATTTTCAAGTTTAAACGGTTCAGCCATACTTGAGTCATAAATGTGTAACTAACACGACTTTCTATAGATAGTGCAACTCCCCCTAAGTGTATGTTAAACTGAATTTGATATCAATTTAGTAAATTGATAAGCTGAACAACATACATAGTTATTCTGTGTTCGATAGCAACATACTCTAGTACAACAAGTATCTTTATTATTCCGAATAATAATATCTATGTTTAGTAAACTTTTTATCAGCGACCTCCGCCGTTGTTATTTTAATTGATACGAGTGTATTGATAAGCAAGTGCAAAGTATGAATTAACAAGAATTTTGTTTAATTAGGTCATTACCAAAGTCACATATTAATAGTGAATATATTTTGGAAGTACCTAATACCTACCAATTGCTGTAAGCAATTATCTGAAATATTTGAGTTATACATATTGGAAAGAATTAGGTACAACTTCACGCACGCAGAATTTCATGAAGGAAATGACTACATGTGTGGCAAACAGTAGGTTTGTGCTCCATTTATTTAAGTATAAAGAAATAATATGAAACATTTCTCTTCGAGATATTTTCCTTATTACTAAAGTTAGTTCCTTATTCATAATTATTCGTGTTTCTATTTCTGTAAGACGGTCTAGTAGAAGTTTAATTTATATAACTGGTAGCAATACAAATTAAACTCGTTAAACACGAGCTGTGCGTGACTGTACACGCTTTAGAATAAGGGATGACGTCACTACTTAGCATTAGGGTTGACAAACATTACTTAATATCCTGTTAAAAATATTTTTACAAATCTTTTGGGCCTACATGGTCTGTATTTTTCAAATCCTAAGAAAATACTCAGCTCTTTTTCTAAAATCCTAAATAGAAGGCCACACGAAGGTTAATCCAGTCCACTCAGTCCTAATATTATTTTCTTAAGACAGAGTAAGCTAAAACCTAAATTCCAACTACAAAAATACGTAATGTCTAGTGAGTAATAAATCCCAAATCCCGTATCAAAGCGATTCATTCAAGCGTCCCAAAATCTTTGTTTCTATTAAACGTTACACACGACGTACATATTAAAATAAAGCCTTTCATAAAACCAGGATAATAAATATAAGCCGAATATTTTTCACGAATTACGACACTAATCCACGCAAAATTAGGCCTTTTGTGTAAGTACACCTACGCAAAAAATTTTGATACACGAAAAAATGGAAGGTTTATATTTTTCCTAGGGACCATCAATCCGTATTACGTGGCTTATAATGATGGATCGACATTGCGATATATCATGGTATATTTACCAAAGTATACACTGTCGAGCAGTGTATTCGAAGCACTTTTTTCCCGGCACGTTTCCAACCCGTATTTTGCGTGTGCCCTGTTTTGTTTACCAGCATGTGTACTCAGCTCTGAATAGAGACAATACAAACAATAGTTCGGCAGCAATGATTCACGTTTTTCCTTTCTGAAAGTTCGCAGACGGCTCTCCGCAGATTTATGTGAGGTATAACTTAAACTTGGATTTATGGTGATTGTTATTACCATTGGAAAGCGGGTTTGAATGCGAAGCTACCTTAATGTAAATATTTCGAGTTTGAAAGTCGTTTACCTGTTTCTAGTACTTAACAGTGAAACTTTTAATGTTGGATCGGAAATTTCGATAATGGTAGAACATTAGGGGAATTTGTATTTTTTGGGGATGGAAGTGGATGACTTTGTGGAAGTCAAATCGTCATAGCTATCATGAGGCCAAAGTTTGGGCAACCCTGGCATCCCTTAAGGGCCATACGTCACATTAGTTATGTACCCAAGCGGTCCGTGAACTGAATTATCTCGTCGGTTAGCCCTTTGGGGCTTCACAGTACAATTGAACTCAATGGTGTAATAAATTACGAATTTATCATCAGAGCCGAGGGCTTTCTGCCATGAATCTTAAAGGAGTTCGATTTAATTCTGTGAAGATGAAGAGTTTAAATTTAATTATGTTGGAACTTGTTAGCAAGTCTTTTGAAGAGTATTGTATCGGATACAGCTGCGTTCACGATCATTGGTTAATTCTGTACGTCGGATATAATTGATTTTCGAGTTTCCACGCGGTGTTTACAAGACCCTTTATTTAAATTTTCGGGATAATAAATTGATTCGGGATAACACGTTTTTCAGCGACTGTACAGTTCCCAGTTATTTGAAATTGCTGTTCTTACTATTGAAGTGTTCTTAGGTAGGTATGTATCCCTAATTATTTACAAAGGGAAGCCAGGTTTTAGCCCCTAACTGTGGACTGTAAAGACTTTTCAAACTTGCGTGAGTCATCCCCTCTTTAATAACGTAGCTTAGACTGAAACCCTCTAAATACCTACTCAACATGGTTTTACTTCGGAATACTTGATATTAAAATTTTACTATGGTATCTGTCAGTACCGTTCAGGCCTGAAATTGAAAAAAAAAATCAGTGTTAAATAGCCCATTTCTCGAAGCTGTTTACAAAATACTTTTTGCAGCACGTGGGTAAAGTTTTTGTTTGTATAATATGAAAGTGATCCTTGTAAATATTCAAATAACTGTTTATTCTCTTAACTAATAACAAATTGAAGAATGCGATTGTATACTCAGGTTAGGTTACATTAAATTGTAAAATGTTTTGCCTTCTCGTAATAATTTTCTTTGTGTGATGTATTGCAATTGTTTAACATGAGGAACATTGAAACATTAATTCATAAGTTTGTTAGGTACCTACGTTCACTTAACGTTGACTTTTTACTACGCTTCTCTATTATTTTTTAGCATTATAATCATTTTCCGTGTTTCATCTAACATTGGGTAGGTACTTACTTCGAATGTTGAATAGTAATTGAAGGGAAGTGATAAAGGTTCAAATTTTGGACCCTACCTTTTAAATAAAATTACTGGTCCTAAATAAATGTTGTACCAGAGCTTTCCTCACACAGATTAGTGTAGTAATTCAAAATAATCTCTTGTAAAATAGTTTTATGACACCGATGCAAATGGTTAAATATCTTTGTATCGACACTTAAGATAGATACGTGCTAACATATTTCAGTTAGTAAATCCATAGTCAAACGTGATATTTTCGAAGTTAAAACGTGGGAATCCAGTAATGCCTCTACCATTGATTTTCTAAAATAAACTGACGTATTCGGAATTCAGATATAGAATCTTAGTTATGGAATCAGGTATAACTTTGCCAAAATCCATATTAAATGTTAGGAAAGATTAATCGCACAACAAATCTTGCGGAATTAACACTAAATACATATCTTTCCTAACATTCAATGATAGGATATTTTAAAGGGAATCAGGACTTATATTAAAAATGGCTATTTATTAGAATTTTTCTTAGTCCTTCGGTCTCGGGAGACGCCACAAGATTGCTTTGCTTCGACTAGCCTCGGCTGAGAATTGAATTTATTTGCATTTACATAGACACATCATAAATTGTTTTTTTTTTCTGTACCTTAGCTGTGAGTTTCCTTTTAATGAATAATTATTTTTGCTAACAAGTTTTTCTGAGAGTTTTATCCTTTGTAATAATAATAACATAACCGAGAAAGTGAACTTGTGTACAAAGGCATCTTTGCAAAATCAACTTTTATCATTTTACATGAAGTTATGCATTCCTTCAGATTTTATATAAAACCAGTGCAAATAGCCAGTTATTATTTGAAGAGAAGTTACCGTGGATAGTTATTACAGTTTTGCGTCTAAAGCTTAATTTGGAATAGCGATGCAAAAGCCGAGGTCTTCTAGTTTAAAATTAATATGTTTTGGACAGGTTGTTTCTGAAGTTTGTTTCAAGCCTTTTATGTTCTCATAGTTCAGCATAAGCTTAGAAGCATACGATGTAAATATATTTTTGATTTCACGTCAAACTAACTGGAGTCTCGTAATTATGTCATTATTTTAGATATCGACACTAATATTACAAAGGTAAAGTGTGCGTTTATTGACTTAAATATCGACGCTAATCCTATAAAATACAGTGTTAGATTTCTCGAGGGAGGTTATAGGATAACAGGAAACTTTTTATCCGGGTACATCCCACGGGAGGCGGGTGAAACCGCTGGAAGAAGCTAGTTTGAAATATTTCCCCCTAAAATAAGAGAGACAGTGGACACAGTATTTGATTTATTTTTAGATTTAAGACAAATTAAATTAAGAGGCTTTCTGTCGGCGGTTCTTATCAATTGATATTTATTATGACCGATTTGACACCTCCAGAAATTACCTAGGGAAGTGGAAAAGGTGATTTCTCCAAATGTCAAATCAGTCATCATTAAATAAAGCCACAAAAAAAAACAGGATAGGCATTATGAAACGAATTATAAAAAATAGGAAACCATTTTTTTAAGAGGTCAGGCAAATACTATGACAGCTTTAATTTAATGATCAGTCACTGAGACGCTATTAATTGTTTTTTTGTTTATAATACTACCATTTACTGATAAAAAATATCCTACTAACATGCTGTGTTCTGTATAAGCTATGGGTATCCATCTAAACTCAGACATCATCTAAATCAAACATCATCTAAACTCAGTGGTACTTAATTAAACCCCGTCAACTTCTCATCTTCACAAGTTTTTTTCCAATCTTTAATTGCCTGCCCTTTTTAATTTCTTCGCCAATAAATTTCATGCTTCAGAAGCAGTATGCAAAACATAATTTAACCAATATTATAGCGTGTATAAACTAATTCTTATGTAGTACAATATCAAAGAAAATTACTATGGAAAATTTGCCAAACAATGCACAATGGTTTGAAACACGTCAAGATTATAAATTGTAAAAATGATTGCTGTTGCACAATGCCCAATATACAAGAGCATGCAATTTTTGCATCGGTTTGCGTCCATTTTTTTTTGTCCTCTGTGCAGTTCGGCGACCTGTGTTTAACACTATTTTAATAATGTTCTTAGCTAATTAAGTCAGCTGGATTATTTATAGACAATGCTTAGATTAGTCCTTTTATAATAAAGTTACTAGTCCCCTCCGATACATCGATATCCTTTGTCAGGCTCTCTAGACTCTAGACAATGTAACTTTAAATCGGTTCTGTGGTTTTGGCGTGAACGCGAGACAGACAGACTTAAAGAGTTAATAGTAGTAGTAAGATTTTGAGTAAGTTGCATTCATATCACATGTCAGTCATTTATTCAGACTTTTTATTGAACCTTAGACAGGCTAGCTCATCATTTTTCTATTCTCAACCAAACATAAAAACTCTATAAACGACCAGTAAAAATACGAGCGAAAACGCACCGATTTCCAAGTGAACTCGTAACAAAACCGACATTATTCCTAAACAAGTTTAAGTATGTAATAAGTAAAATATCGGCAGCCTCGGCCTACTTAACA
Source organism: Helicoverpa zea x Helicoverpa armigera (assembly GCA_033682625.1). Classification (NCBI taxonomy): domain Eukaryota; kingdom Metazoa; phylum Arthropoda; class Insecta; order Lepidoptera; family Noctuidae; genus Helicoverpa; species Helicoverpa zea x Helicoverpa armigera. Next base: position 10,674,829 of record JAWIIS010000028.1, read on the forward strand.
AACAGTAACTTTAACAGTACAATAAATCAGTATAAATATACACGTGTAAGTTTGTCCGCATTTGACATATTTAGTTCACAACTGAACAAAGGAAAACTTATATTTTTAGCGATAAGAGATGCTATTTGTTTCTACAACTTTACATATTTTTCCCCGCATAAGAATTTTATGTAGATTGTTGAAGTTGATAGAACATGTTTTTATTTGTAGAATATTACGAACTTTATGATATCAATAGGAAAAAACTCCTATTTTTTACTTCCTAAAAATAAGTTCCATGAATTCAACCTTCATGCTAAGACTTTGTCTATTATTAAACTTGACATTGACAGTTTGATTCCAATCAAATTAAATCAAATCGAGATTTGAAGCTGCAAGATGGAAATATCAAAAATGATAATAATATTATTTAAAACATTCCTCATAATATTGCATAAAGTGACGTTAACAAAAGCACAAGATTCAGAGACGTTTGATCCTATTGATGATATATTGGGTGTTTTCCCTACTGATGTTGATACAACGGTTGTAAGTAAAACTGTTTCGGTTACAGAAGAGGCTACTCAGACGACGGTACCAGCCGTCGAAGATTTAGTTGAAGCAAGAGGGGAAAAATACGACCTGGCGCCACGCGACGTACCCGATATGATGGTTGGTGAGTATCGACACATTGTAACTAATATTAGAGATGTAAGTTGGCTTGTAAATGGTGAAGTAGTATGAGGATGGAACGATGTATGCAACATATCGCCGTCTCAGTGTATAAACGTAATTTTAATTTTGCTTCTATTAAGACTGCGGTGTCACATAGGAAATCCTATCCTATTTCTTGAAATGTAATATCTCTTATACTTATTATATTTTGACCCTAAAGTCGATAAGAAGATAGATGGAGAAATAATAAAACCAAAAAAGTCAAATTTTATCCGGGTGCGTAATAATTGTAAGTTCAAGTTCCAGAGTATAGAGTCTAGATAAAATAAAGATGACCCAAATGTATAGATTTGTCATGTTACTATTGTTGATCTTCATTGATCATAGAGACCGTAGAAGGATCATCTACGTCATAAACGGTCCAAAGACTGAAGTTAAAAATGTTATTTTCAAATAGGCTTCCTTATAAAAAGCTGTAGTAGCGCATTCAAAAAAAAGTAGATATTCCATCTGAGTCCCTAAAATGTAAAGACATCTGCGTCGCTTATAGCATTTCAGGTGACAAAGGCTGCAGTGACCGCACTTAGCACGAAGTGGGTCAGGTTTTTGCTATCAAATAACTTGAGGAAAGAGGTCAACATTTGAATTAAAGCATCAACATCTTCCTTTCAGCTTATTCTTAATCCGATAGTATTTTTCCTCTACTATGAGGTTAAAGCAAGTTGTTGATACTCTGTGCGGACTTCATATTTTTTTTATACGGCAATTTTCATAGCGCCTCTGGCGGTCACGGTAGTCCAAAATATTGACCTAACAAATACCTACTATTGCTTCAAATTCATGGAATTGTAGGTTTCTTCCTCGTTCTAAAGCAATATTCAGCTTGTAAACCAAAGCTTCGAAACATCCACAACAGATCGTATTTATGCAGATTGAATATCTAACACAAAATGTAAGGAAACTCAATAATTGTATCTCATTGGAAGTTTGACGAACTTCACAATTTAGACTTGAAGGGGTTCCGACAATTTGATTGTCGTTTTCTATCTAACAAATTGTTGGGGATTTGACAAATCTGGGGAAATTTTCTCAAAATATTCACGCAATCCTATTTTACTAATCTCTTGTTATACTAATCTCTTGTTATATATATATAGAGTTTGTAGGTGTTATTAATGGGAACAGATAGGATGCAGATCTCTTTTCTATGTCTCTCAAAGGACCGCAATCGATTTTTGAAATCCCTCCCATCACTATCAATTTCTAATCTACCGCCTGAGTGCGTTTACAAACATAACGCGAGCTAGCCTAGAGATGACCAATCTATCGATACGATTGGTAGACCCGATTGGAATGAATCCCTACAGATTGGAATACAAAATACCTATAGTTAGGCATATTACAGTGGAGTAAAATCATACTGACAGTCGTTTTGTCTTCAAAATTGAGTGTATATACTTTGTAAGTTTCTATAGTTTCCACAATGTAGTACAAAGCTTTCAACAAAGTATTTAGCACGAAATTCGATCCCCTTTCTGCAGTTCATCAATAATTCTCATCACGTGGGAATCTCTCTTCGCCATCGCTTTCATTGCAGTTTAAAAAAGGAACACGTGATCTGTTGAACATCTGCGGGCATATTTATCCTGTCTGTTACAACCGGATCTAACAATATATACCACTATACTAAGCTCTTCCATTGTCACGTGGTGGGAAAAGAGTTCTCATAAGACGGGAAGGAGGATTTTACATTCCTTTTGGTTTTTACAGTGAGATATTTCATCTTAATAATAGTTTAGAAACAAAGGAATAGTAGTAAGATGTTATTTTTGGCAAGAAGAGGTACCCTGACTACCCAAGTGAACCTACGAAACTAAGAACAAGTTGCAATCATCAAAGTTATTCCAACGCGAAACGGTTATTTACCCAACCCAAACCGAGCTTCGTTATTTAGCCAGGGTAATTTGTAGTAAGTTATGAAATTATGACTGGCTAGGGGCTTGTCAAGGCTTTGCCAAAACCTTGACCAACCCCAGACAGTTTCAAGGTAATAGATATTACTGGAGAACTTTAGCTATACGTCAAATATGGCGGATCCGGTCCATTATGTGTCTAAATATTTATGGGGATCCTAAGGTACGATGTATTGGTGTGAAATATGCTTTTGGTAATTTATAGTCTGAAGTCCATAGATATTAGACTTGATATATTGGTGTAGCAGGTGTGTTATTTAGCTAGAAAATGGTGATTGTATGTATTGCCATTTGTGTGAAAGCAATAGTATTATTGGAAGCAAGGGGGTTTATAGCGATGGTCTTTTGTTTTATGTTCAACATTTTGATGTTATATTTGGGGATACGCAAGTCATCATCTACTATGGTTTTAGTGTTTACTCCTTGATTGTGTTTGCATTAGTAGTTAGCAATAATATTGTTCAAATGTTTTGGGTCGTTCAAAGAGATAACATCAAACAATAATCTGAGCGGTTTGGGTGTTGTTTTTGGCACTTAGTGGATAGATTTGCCCCTAGTTAGTGGTGAAGGTCTAATTTATTCTCAGTCGGATAGGATTAACACAAGCCATTTGGTTCTCTAATGAATATCTATTAGTAGACCAAAGTTTCTTAATGGGCTACACTTAGAATATATCACAAAAATGGGAATAGGAAGAAATTGAGCTAATATGATCTGATATGAATGAAGCTGATGATGATCACATAAGATTTACCGCAATATAGAGGTAATATAGGAAAAAGAACTATGACCCCTTTCAAGCATATTAAAATACGCACTCGAACTAAATCAAAGACCAAGAAAGCGTAACCTTACCCATAATTTAGTCTAGATACAAAAGATATACTGAAATATTCTAGACTGAAATTTAAGGGGGTTTAGTACTCGAAGGGGTGAAGGGGGGAGGGAAGATTAATAGATTCCTTTGACTTTGGATATAAAGATATTCACTGAAAGCACATTTATTTTTGTAACGTCAGATTTTTTGGTCCATTGTGTTATCAGATATTTTTTATTGAATTCATGATATGAATGGTCTTCAATCCACTGGGTATTGTGTTTTTGTTACTATTTACGTTTTTCGTTCGAGTCTGTATTTTTGTTCGAATTCAGCTTGTTTTTATTTATAAAAGCATTGAGCAAATCTTTGAGAGAAATCGTTTAAGAAAATACAGTAAGACGGTGCAGCTCATACAATGTGGATTGAGATTGTTTCAAGTGAACAATAACAATTATTTTGTTTGAAAATATTTTTGCTTTAGAACGGGATATTTTATCTGATGATCTTAGCTGATGGAAAGTATCTTTTGGTCGAAGATGCAGTACGCTTGCCTAGAAATGTATGGCTGTACATAGTTATTTCATCCCAGATTTTCACTTTATCAAACCATGTCTCCATTCCATCTAATCTTTCCCGTTCGGCTTTCTCTCTATAGAACCGTTATGCAAACCACTTTAAACTATCCAATAAAGAAATAGACGTAGAAAAATTGCTTCGTATGATAAATATCTTACTCAGCAACTCGATAGTGCCTTATACGAGCTTCAGAAAAGTGCATAAAACCTCACTTGTTGAACGTGATCTAGTAATACTTCATTTTATGATCCCGACGAGAAATTGTGATAGGTAACAAGTTGTTGGCATTTTTCTCTCCTCAGTTTCAACGCCTTTGTTATTTCTTTGTGAAAAACTAGATCTTGTTGCTCGTTTGAAAAGGATTTGTGGGTAGTCAACTTGATATGTGTGTACTGCCTTGCTGGCCTATTGATTCCAAAGCGCGACTGTTTTGCATGGGATCCTGGGTTAAATTCGCGGGTCGGGCCGAAATTGCTTTGATGGTTTTAAACTCACAAAGCTATTAGTTTAATTAAAGTTAAGATCCTCTAGTTTGTGTCTGTGCTTTGGATGGATAGCTTTCCCTTCTTTTCGTAATGTTTCCTTTGTTGCGTTTAAATCCAGCTATAGCTACTTTTATGGCTATCCAATTTAGCTACTTGACCGTCTTCGGCGTATTGATTAGGTATTGTCTAACAGTGAAGTGGTATAATTGTAAAAATACAATACCTCATGTTATTATGTTTATTATACTCTGTAAAATGGCACCCCAATGGTATCAGGAAGTTTTAAGGTCTCTCGGACCCGGACACTCGAAATTGACCTCTTCTAACAATGGGCTCCATGTTTTTTTTTGTTTTTGGAAGAAAGCTTTCTGAATGAAATCCTTGATATAATTGCCTGAATTATTTTTGAGCTACTTCGCTATAATTTAGGTCTATCGACTATAAGGTGTAGGCAGCACATGTTAAGGTCTTACCAACTTAAGACAGATGCAACCCTAAGATCGAATTAACTTTATCCTTAACTTGAACTTTATCCAGGAGTGGTCTGTCAAGAGTAGATTCTGTATTCAGTAGGTATATAAACAATCATATATGAATTTCCAAAATTCAAGTCAAGGATATTACAACATACTTATTAAATTACTTATTTTGTCATCAAGATTTTTGTCATTACAATTGTGTACTAGAACGTGTATTATTAAATTAGCATCGCATTTTTATACGTCCTCGAGTGTACTTGGGTAATATACTCCTACGCACACATTCACAAAATTATTACAATATACGTACAATCTAATATTATTACCAAAATAACTTGTCACAAGAAAATTGGCAAGGAGTTGACAGTGGCAATTTGATAAAATGAAATCATGAACATTTTCGTCTCATTGAAGATTTTCCACATAATAATGGGGAAAGGGAGAATTCTTTTCTTGTGTGTAACAATGAATGGTTTTGTGTATTCAGAAAATATAATCTATCTAGACACGTGTAAGCAAAATTGATTTGTTATAAATACAATCCTCATTGATGGGAATTCTATTATGTAGTAGCTTAGTTTAATGTTTAGTTACTTTCTTGCCACTTCCAATATTTTATCCTTTCTATATTGATAGATTCATGTATGGAAAATACATGATTCCAAATTATACAACTTACTACTACGACTCTACCAATTAGCAAGGTTTCGGCAGACATCAGATACGTTGTAAATTGCTAAGAATATTTTCATTGATTGACCTATTATTATTATTATTCTTTATTGTACACAAAAACATTTCAAATACACATACAACACAGAGAAGACATGTACAAAGGCGAGCTTAACCCAGAACTGGGTTCTCTAACAGCAAACCTTAGAGCGATAGAGAGATGCGATAGGGAAGAGAAAATTTTAGCTCAATTAAGATTAAGACTAGCTAGTTTACGCACCCGGATAAACCGGATAAAAAGTTTATGAGACACTAGGCTTTAGTCTACGAAGATCGTCGATACTCCTATAATTAGATCTTTAAGCGATTACGGAAATTCAATTCATAGACTTTCATAAACGTTACCGATACTTTGTTTGCATAACAGTCGCTTAGAAACCAAAATCAGGAATCAATGATTTACGTAGATTCGGTCGTATATAGAAAGAAAGCTGGAAGCTGCTTAACTTACGAATAACCTTAAACGTTTTGAGGATAATTGTTTTCATATTAATTCTAGCTTAAGAAAATTGATATTTTTTCGATGGCAGAAATCGTCAAGTAGAATTAGTTTATCTTTCTAAGAACTAAGAAGTTTATCTTTTGTGTGACAGGCCGCCTGTGCCTAACGGTGGATGATAAAAAGCTGATGATGATGAAGAAATATCTACTTGTAGTGGGAAGTTGTGTGAAACAGTGTAATAAAATAGTCTTCTTTTTGTTTCAGACATAGTCATACCATCACTACTTATAGCAGCGTTGTTCGTCGGCAACGCTTTAATCGTCCTCATCATATACAAATATAGGAAACGGTAAGTTTTACATTCCTTGATATTATTGTACCTCATAAGTATTAGATGTCTGCGAGTAAAAGGACTTTTGGGAAATCAACAAGCATGAGTAGTTGATACTAGAAAGCTAAACAAGCTGTCCTAGAAAAACATCGAAATTAAGTGGTTTTTCCTTTTTGGGAAGTGGGTTGAAAATAGTATCTATGTATATTGTAATGCTTGTAATATTTAGGGTAATGTAAGGCTATTTTCGCGTGATAATTTTCTCACAAAAAGTCTGCATTACTGCACTTTTCTAAATAGCTTTTCAAGCAATGTATATTTGTTTCCTTCTTTAAAATCACATACAACATTTCATCGAATCCTTCCCCATCAGTAGATGTACAAGTAAATTCATATTGTCCACTCGTGCGCACCAGTTAGCGTACGGGTGACAGGAAGTCGCTCTATTAGCGTTGATTCGAAAATCGACCGCCGACAATCATCATGTCATGCTTTGTGTTAGTGGAAAATGGACTTTATGTCTAAAAACATAAAGGTTGGATTTACTGTGGGACTTAGTGTATATTTTTAAATGGGAATTTTGGTTAAATTTCAAAATGCGTAATACATATTATGCACTTGCATATAATTTTCATTTTCTGTTAAATATTAATAATTTGATTTCTTTACTACTTTAGAATAGAAGCAAACCGAGGTCAAGATGAAGGCACATTTTCGTTTTCCGCTTGGCTAAATTGGTGTAAGAAATCAGTTGGAATTGCATAAACTGACTAATCGATATTCGATACCGTTTATTATCGATTGAAATAATCGAAATGAGTTAAGGTAATCAGTTACTTTCGTATAGTTTGGCCTAGGTGTAACTAATTATTAAAATAATGTACTTTTTTATAAATGGGTCGATATTTTGTACAAAAAGTACGTATATAGGTACATACATTTAGTTAAAGTGGTAGCTGAAATAATTATTATGTATAATTGTGTTAATATATAGTAAGAACATAGTTAGCTGTAGTAGGTAACATTATTTAATTACAATTAATTAAAAGATTATTGCTTATAAATGAATGTTTCAAGTTTACGTATTTAAACCTGATGCGTAGAGTTGTTTAGAAGGTACTCTATTAATCTCGTTGAACAATAATACTGTTTCTTTTGCAAGTTTTACTAAGCAGGGTTCATTGGTGTAAAAAATACTGAATAACCTCCCCACTCAGAGACATTTAATGATTACTTAAGTCACTCCTTAGTGACGGAATGCCATACAAATCCTTCACTAATAAAGAATGGCTTACCTAAGTAATCATTAAATGTCTCTGAGTGGGGAGGTAAAAATTACATCTTGATACTACACCTTTATGAATAAATTGCGAGCTAAAAATAAACGCCTATTAAGAGAGACAGTCAATTGTTTTTTAACAAAACTTGCCCAATTTACTTTAAAACAAAGTTCCAATTTAACTTTTAAAAAATAAACAACCTTAATAAAGATCCAAGATATTTAAAACCTTTCTTAACTCGTAAGACTTACTTCGAAATACTCAAACGTTACATAAAGGTGCGTTTTGAATGCCAGCTGCCGACTTCAACTGCTGACCGTACTTGCAGCGACTGCATAAAATCGATTGATATCTGAGGGCGACTGCATGTGCCTGCCGGAGCTGCAGGTTGTTCGAAAGAGATACCGCGGCCTTGGTACATAAAAGGCCTATGACGGAACACGACGGTTTTTAGTCAGTAAGAGTCTGACACTCCCTCACCGCTGCTAACCCACAGCGGGCGGTCATTTGATGATTTATGATGTCGTTAAAAAAAACGGCTACTGCACGTGCTGCTGCCGCTTCGATAACAAACGGTTTCATGTAAATACGTACAAATCAGACTGCAACCGATTTCATGCAGTCGCTGCAAGTGCGGTCGGGAGTTGCAGTCGGCAGTTAGCATTCAAACCGTACCGAGAGATCCTATTTAGAACGTACCTCAAAATACTCAAACGTTACTTAACTTTAAGTTCTTAAAAGTATTTCTGTCGCAACAAGCTACGTTAGTGTTACAAAGATAGAATGATCTTTGAGCAGTCTTTAAATTGGGTAGAGTTTCAGCAAACAGCTGGTAGTACCTAACTTAAACTTCAGTAATACTGAATTCAGCATTAACAAAAGTTCTTTCAATGATCCCATCTACTTCGCCTGTTCATCAAGATAATACAAGTTTATACCTTTATTTAGAAGGGACCTTCAATGAAAGGCTTAGTAATGCAAATTAAGACATTTACATTAAGATAAATTAATTAACTAATGAACGGAATTTACATCTCGAAGATTCTCGGATTGAGTTTTAAGATGATGTTTATTTGAGAATTTAGTGTGCATATTAATAGCGACTGAAAATAATTTGCCTATCTCTGTTTTGATACTGTAAAATACCCTTTATACTAATTAATTAAAATAAGTGTAGGTATTTTAAAATTAGTTTATCTACCTACGTTACTTTATGCCTCTTCATGCTTATAAAATAAACTGTTTTGAACTTTAATTAAGAAAATTACATATAATAACCTTAGGGCCTATGCACACCGCGCTTATATCCAATAACAATAGGCACTTTAAACTTTTGTATCGCAAAAAAAACTACAAACTTTAAAAAAATATTGAAATAGTGAAAAATATATTTTTCATCGAGTAGAAACGACATGCAATATGATTTTTCAAACAAAACTTCAAATAAATAAATGTAGGTACTATCACCGACACATAGCTAAGGGGAATGATATACTAGCGTTTTTAGGTAATTTTTTTTTTCGTTTTGGTCACTGTTGGCCGGTAAATCCAAATTGTCCGTTTTAATAAAAAAAAAAAAAAATCCGAAGCAGCAATTATGTATCTAGTGTGTTCTCTGAATCTCTCGGTAATATCATAATTATCGAGGAACATTTTCACCCGTATTTACTGAATAGCAAAGTACACTAATTGGTTCTGTTAAAACTGTGAAAATAAAAAGATTGGGTAGCTAGTAAAAGAATAGGGAATTGTAATTAGTCTGCTGTGAGAAAAATAGCACGTTCATATAAAAAAAAAATTAAACAAAACTAGAAAGCTACAGTATCCCTAAGGTACTGCACAAACCTGCTACACTGAACTTTTTACAAAAAATCAATCGAAAACTCCGCTGCGAGCTGTACCTATCTATTAAACTAACAAAAAAATGCGGGACTTCCATCACAGAAAAAGCCTTTTTCTAGTCACTTGTACCTATGCATATAAAACAATTTCGTTTGATAGTTAAAAAACGTCAGATACGGGCGTTCGGAAATTTCATTGCCCGAATAAAGCAGTCAAAGGCTCGAGTGTCTGCACACCCTTATTCATATAAAATGTGTGCAGATTTAAAAACATTGCTTTGTATTTTTATAGACAAAAGAAATACCTAGTGCTATTCATTAAATAAAATGTTAGCTGTAAAAATAGCTCTCAATAAATGAGAGATTTTTTTTCAGTTTTTCTGTTGGTATTTTTGAGAAGAATTGTAACTAATAAAAATATGTCGATAATTTTATTTTACTTTGTAATTAAGTTATTGATTGGGTTGTAGTTTATCGTTTATTTTAGTTTTTACTTGTAGAAGGTTGTTTATTTAATGCATTATACAATTTCCCTTCGGTCGGCTAAGAACGCTACGATACGACACCAGTTACATAGGAAAAAATATTTTTCTTGCTACGAAACTGGTTTTGTAGTTATAATGTTGGTTTAATAGTATTAGCCAGCCGAAGTTTATTCTAGTTTACTACAACAAATTATTTACCATACTCCTTTATAATACTGCCACTAACAATTTTTTTACCATCGTATTTTTTTACCATTGTAATAAAATCAATTTTGTCCACAGAAAAGAAGGCGATGAGGTCGAAGATGAGTTTAACACCATTCCACTGAGTGTCAACGGCAACGTGCATAGTGCCGGCAACGCGGTTTAGTCATCTTACTACACAGGACGGTTTCACGCGGACGACTATACTTTCTACTACGTAAGAAACGCAAGTTGACGTACGTATACATATACGAGATGATCTACGTATATGTACGAGTTGACCTACGTATATGTACAAGTTGACCTATTCTTACGTAGTGGATAGTGAATTTATCGAGGCTAGGAAGACAAGATCATTGTTTAATTTGTAACTGACGTCATGTATACATTTTTGTAATTGTAAATTGAAACAGGAGAGTAAGTTTTGTGGTATTTGTCACAGATTTTATGTTCCTTTAACCATCTTAATTATGTAAATGTCACCGTAAGATTATGTTATAATTTTTAAGAGCAATAGGTTTAATGTTATTTCGATCATGTAAGTAGTAACTTTTGTGATGTTAGATAGCGTCGTCGAAATTAATTTAAAACTATATGCTGACATCATTTCGTTTCTACTCAGTTAATTTATTAACACACTTTAAAAGTGTTTCACGGCCATATAATAGAAATAAATAGCGACTGTTTAACCTTCAGATTATCTTGTTGCCGAGTCTAGATAAATACAAAAGCGATTATGATAATGCATTCAAAAGATAATTGAGATTACAAGAAAGATACAAGTTTTATTATGTCTTTAACGTAAAGCGAGGTGATTGCTGAAGGAAAAAAATCTAATTACAACTGCAGCACCATCATATTGACTTTAATTAGTCGTCGGCGTGCAAGCGTCCTTAATTGATTTGAACTTTGAAGAATGTTGGTTGTTGACAGTTCTGCGGCGCGGTCGCGTCGCTGGTCTGTCGACAGCCTAAAGTAACACGCTTTCAATATCCAACATGGCGTCGCCAGCACAACTTGGCGACCTATGTTAGCGACTTTATTTAATAGGATTTTATATGATAGTAAATGAGGTCGTTGATACAGGTCGCTGTGTTGTGCTGGAAGGTCGCCGTGTTGGCCTAAGCGTATTAGGGTTACCTTATTTATTCGTTAGACTCAAATAGAACGCGAAATAGTCCAAGTTTAATCTTTCTTAGGACCCTTTTAGGTATTAAGTAAGGACTGATATTGTTATAAATACTCTATTAGATTTTTTTTTATTTTCTATCGCACCTTCACTGGCTCTGTTGACACGTCAATTAAGTACCTAATGTTGATGCTTGATCGCTCTAGGCTAGTCTATGCTCTAGGTACCTTGTGATTATAATTTCTTCTGTAATTGTTGATGTTTTTGTATTTGGCGGAGTATGTATAAATTCTGTAATGAATAAAAAGCACTTTATCTTTTTTGTGTGTTTTATTGTGTAACTAATGATTGTTTGCGTGAACGGAGAATATAAGAGTGTAACCACATTATAATACAAAGCCCACATTACTGAATAAAAACTTAATCTCAACTCGAATGGGCCTGACAGTACTTTTACACTGGCGGATTTCCCGCACTGTTTTTCCAAGCTGCACCGCTCGGTTCATACAGTCGGTGTACGATAGCTAGCAATTGACAAATCCCACTATGAACTATGAAAAAAAAACAAAGTGACGTTAAAATGCGCCCGATAGATTTTTGCTGCTCGAAATGCCACGCGTTTTTGCTCGGTTTTCCGCCCGAGTGAAAACGCCGATAGCGGCTACATAACCAGAATTTACACTATTGTCACTAATTCTACAGTCTCGAACCTAGGAACTACAATCGCAAGAGCTGCTGTCCACCAGATATATTATAACAACAGAAACTAGCTGAGGCCTACGTATCCATTTTCTACAAATAACCTTCATTAGTAAGTATACCTACTACTTAATGTAGGTAAACCTATAAGATCTAATGCCCATTTTCACCAACAAATACCTAAATTTAGGGATCCCCTAAGAGCATTTACGGAACACTTAATGAGAATTTCGTTTTCACCAAAGTTTGGGTGTCCCTTATACATAGTTATTTATGTCCAAATTGGGAGAGCCCTTATTCTATGTGGCACTTAGATTAAGAGATTGTTGGTGAAAACGGGCATAAGAGTTCTAAATAAACTAGTATAAATGAGCCGTTAATGATCCTCAATGAAATCTTTTATCACACGATTGATATCGGAATTAATTAAAAATTTTTTTTAATTTAAATCCAACTTATAAATGAGCTCCGACCTCACCGTTTTAATTAATATCAAGAGGAAAAAAATCCTACGAATTCTCGAGTAATTACAAGTGGGTATATTTATCGGAATTCCTTATTTTCTTGCCATCAACCCTTCGGATTATCGAAGTGGTGTTTCGGTAATGGTTTTCGAATAAAAATGTCGAAAGCAAACATTTTTAATTTCGCCGCGATCAAGTGTAATAGGCCCTCTGTAAAAGTAATGTAGGGTTGTCGGTTGTCGATATCGAATTTTTTTATCGAATTTGCATGACATTTTTATTGGTGATCTGTTCGAGTGTGATTAAGTGTGATATGCTTATTTGAGAGTGAAAGGTAGGGTTATTAAGCTTTTGAGGACTTCGGGGCTAAATGTCACCTCGTTGGCAGGTAGGTAGGTACTTGCAATCAAAACGTGTGTATGCAGACAATAAACTGAATTTGGTTATTACAGTTTAATTTATAGAATATATTTTTTAATAGGTTCAAAACACGTTAAATATGACGTGACTAAAATTAAGTAAATTGAAGGAACTAGTAGTTTTTCTAGAGCAAAAAATAGAAACAAAAATAATACATGAACTCGACAAAATTGTACATAAACCCTGCCAAAATCCACATTAGTAGTCCAGAAACATCCTATTTATTTAACAAACACGTAGTCTAAATAAATTAAACGGACCTCACATATTGATGCACATAAATATAAACAAAGTAAATAAAACGGCAGTTAATAGCCCGTGGGGAGTAATTAGCTCGTTCTAATAAATAGTTTGTTATTGTACCTCTGTGTACTACCAACAGTTAAAGATAAGAAAGTACTAATTAGGAATAATATACGAACTTAATGAACTTTTGACTAAGCATGTAATTCGGCTTCATTTTAAAATGAAATTGAATAGGACAAAATGGCTGGGTGAACTGGATTCTTAAAGGATCATTTTTAATATAAACAATTAAAAGAAGTGAATTTAAGCCTTATCATAATATCAGCTTTATCAGCCTTCATCAGTTGTTTCTGCTGTAGTAGGAGCTGTTCTCCGAGCACCCGGATAAAACATAGCCTATATCCTTCCTCTTTAAATGGGCTCTCTTATACCGAAATATTTTTCAACTCATTTTAGGTATTCCCGATATTAGCACTTGCAAGCAAACATACAAACTCGTTTACAAATACAAACCTTTCTAGTAAGATATCTGGAAGTTTAGATTGTCGTCTTTTGCAGAAATTACCTACAACCAATGAGCGCCAACCATCCCTCCCATCTTTGAGCGCCAACAATCATTGTCTTGGGCAGCCAGCATCCAACTACTGCTCGCCACCTTCTTAAATTAAAGCCTGTTAACGAAAAAACTTTTTTAAATTTTTTTCGACAACCCTAAAACAAATGGATTATATCAGAAAATTGAGTGTAGGTGAGATTCGGGGTGTAATTAATATCTGGGCCTTTTTAAACGATCAGTTATTTCGATACCCAATTCCAGAGATTGCAATCATTTCGATTCATTATGTGCCATTACAAATTATTACTCGATTTAGAGCAAAACTTTCGGAATGAAGCGTTTCTTTTGTTTCTTTATTTCTTTGTTTGTCTGGTTTATGTTTGTTTTTAATTTGTTGGAGAACTTTAAGACTAAATAAAGGGTGAGTCCACATTTTCACTATTCGCGCACTTTTACAGGTTTAACTATAGGTACCCATACAACCATTTTTGGTCGCAGATATGATAAAGATGTAACAAGTCGCAACAGTTTCGTAACAGGTACGACACAACGTGACTGTGTATGGATTAGCTTTTATGTGTTGTAACGGTTCAGTAAAAATGTGACGGAAACTAGATTCAGTAACTTTGTGTGGTCGCTGTGTCGATACTTTACAGCTTAATTGGTAACCACACTTTTTATAAACTTTGCGTTTGCTTTGTAACCAGTGTGCAATGTTGACACAATTGTGTTGTAACGGGGTAGTAACATGGTGTAGTCGATGTTCCAGAACACTTTGACACTAACTTGCATATATAAAAACATGACGAGAGCCAGTTATTCTCAAACTGTCTATGTTTTCTGCCGTTATTAACCATTTAATGAAATTTAAAATGAGTAAAGAACCAAAAACCTTACGTAAATTCCGATGGACTTCAACTTTTTACAGAAGAATTAAAGAAATAAGTACGCCCCAAAATATTGTACTCGTACGAGTACATGTAGGTTTTTTTTATTATAATAATATTTTTTTCATGATGTTGCATTGTTGGTAGGGCAAATTGACGGATACCCATTTTATTGAACTCAAAACTTATTCTTTTCTAGGCCATTTACAGGAAAACAGTACGGAATTTCGTACCGAGGAGCTTATTGGTATAGTCCCTAGTGCCAAAGTTTCAACTTTCGAGCTCCAAATCGCTGTTTTTTCTTTTTCTCGGCCAAAACAAGACGTCTTCGTCTTTAACCCAAGTACTCGGTACAAGCGATATTAATTCTGATGAGCCTTCTTTGGTTAGAACAATGCAAAAAGGCATCTTGATAAAAACTTTGGAAAACACTGTAACCAAATGTTAAGAGAAACCATCTTAAAAATCTAGTAATTTTGTTACAATTTACTGTAACATGTCGACACGTGTCGACACATTATCGTAACTTTGTGACTAGTTGCGACGAGCATATTTTTCATAACAAACATCAAAAATGTTTTTTCATAGTTCATTATTTAGCAATTTTATGAGTAAATCTTGCTAAAATAATTTGTATTAGGATTAAAATATTTGATATTGTATTTAAAGGGAAGCTTTTGAGCACTCGATGTGCATCATTTTATATTTTTATTTTATTTTAACAAAAGTTTTTCTTTCGCCAGAATTATTAAAACATGATATTACGGTGGCGCGTTGGAAATATCAACATATTCAAAGAAATTACACAGTAAACTTTTTTTCCCAATAAGATTTGAGCATTATTAACCATATTAATTAATGAAAACTAAAACTTTGTTTACTTCATTATCATTATCATACTTCAACCATCATTTTGGGATTTTGTATTATTTCGTCGTGTCACTCACGCACGAGCCAACGAAATTGATCGAACGAATGAATGATTGAATGATTAGTGCGAACTCTGGTTAAAATATGGTAACAATGTTACGACACGGCGACGTAAATTAGAAACCAAATGTTACTTGTTTATTGTGTCGAGATCTTCCCCATTTTTAGTTGCAGCGACGGCGCTAACACGGAACGTCGACGAGATTATGTTTCGAGATAGATCAGTGTCGACACTAAGTGTCGAAACGGTTACGTTATGTTCGCAAAAATGGTTATATGGGTATTTATACTGGTGCCGAGTCCCAAGCAAATAGTAGCAACATTTACTTGGTAAATTGAATTCTCGCTATATATAGCGATGTTCAATCGGGTAGATGGCATACCAACGGACATTTTACTTTCAGAAACATAACCCTAAATCTATGCTAAAGACTCAAGAGAAAATCTCAGTTAGTTCAAGTAACTTATGACTAGAAATCCAGTTAAAAAGCACTCAAATCAAAGAGTAGATTGTTGTGACCATACCCCAAGTTTTAACATCCTCCGGGTCACTTCACCCCGAACGTGATGTCAGACCAAATTGAGGGACTACATTGTTCAGACAGGGTGAATGCCTACTGTTATTATTAAATGTGTGCTAGTCCTAACTATTGAAGGGGTCAGACGAAGGGCAGTAATTAACTTGTTATGTGTAGGTTCAGCCTAATTAGCGCTCCTACGGTGACCTTGGAAAACCTGCACACTGTAGAGTTTTAGTCGGCCGATAATTTGTTTGGGCTCTAAATTAATATGGAAACACATGGAAGTACTCACAAAGTAACGTTATGGTATGTGGCAGGTCTCAGACCGACTAAAAGCTCTGATTGAATAGGCGTGATGACGGGGTAAGAAATAGTGATTTAAAATATTACCTAACCCTTTTTTTATGTTTTAAACATTAAATATTCACTAAGATATAACGCAACAAAGTTTCACATGTCATGTGATGTGATGTCACATCTACGTAACTTGTAATTAGAAGTGACGTAACACAAAATTCAATAATATTGTATCGTTGTTATTTGTTCAAGTGAAAGATAAATAAAATCGTGTCCATTTTTTAGGATTATTTAAAAGACGGACTAATTCTTTTTTATATTTACGATCTTCTTAAAACAATTTTTTTTTATTCACGGGCCAACAGTCGGCCGACTATTTAGTCTGCAGTCTGGGTATTCTTAGTCACAAATGAGTTTATAGCTTGTTTTATGTCACAGACTATATAAAACCTATGTATGTCGTTAGGTCGTTTTTAGAGGTGGCAGCCTAGGTATAAAGGCACATTTATCTAGGCCAAGGTTAATCTATTCCTAAGTAAATCCTCGGATGGTTGGAGATTGAAGTAGTACTCAGAATCCTTTACGTCTCAGAAAGCATGTTAGGACCCTTTCTTCAACATACAGTCAGTATTTTCAGAAGGACTAACAAAATATTCGATGTGTAAAATTGTGTTTTAACCTTTTTGTAACCTGTACCGTGGCTCCCATAATATCAGAGAGTTAGCCTATTCCTTGATTGTGAACTAGCTGTTTCCCCTCGGTTTTCCTCGCATTCCAAAGAGTTTTAAAAATCGGTCTAGTAGTTTCGGAGCTTTCAGTATGGACAGGTATGGACAGGTTCTCAACCTTACCGTCTGCAAATGTTATTTAAAGCTACAAGTTGCAAACGTATTGCTGCTTATCACTTCAAGTATAAGATATATTTACATGTATTTTATTCTCACAATACTTGAGCTCTTTATTCACCTCTACAGAGGTCAAATATCGTAAATCTTTATGTGTGTCGCCGGGCTATCCCAAAGGATTTATTATTTGGAGGTCTGTGTCACACATTTATTAAGTAGATACTATACTATAGATAGATACCGGCTCGATACCAGCTTGATATAGGATCCATATAATTTAAAACGTATAGCTTTAACTAACATTGTAGGTATCTTTGTCAGTTACTTGTACGCTTTCACGAAAAAACCGCTGAAAAACAATAAAAACTACATTTGTATGGAGTAGTCTAGTCTAACAAAAGACATTAAGTAAAAGGTTTAGCAAGATCAAAAAATAAAATAGCTCCAATCTATACCAAAATCATTCCACTTCCTTGTTTAGAAAACATGAACGAAATAACCCTAAAATATTTAACGTGTATGAAATACCAATTTCGGGGGCTAATTGTACCCTTCGCTCGCGAAATTTATTTTTCATAATAACGTGCCCAAGAGTGGTTTTCGTTGTGTGCACTTAATAATGAACTGGAAACAAAGCCCCCTACTCCGCAAGTTGTATCTCGGGGGATTGGGGGAGTTTTTGGGGATAACATGTTACGCGAAGGGTAATATATTTTTCATGTTGGTTTGGCTTGGTTCAATCATGTATTCGGGTTTGGTTCATATTTGGTGAATGATGTTATGTAATATTAGAAGAATTCATTTCTGCGAGTAATAATTTAAAGAGATTTAAAAAGATTAAATTGACGGATTAATGATAAATAATGAATTTATGCTAGAACTTGATCCACATATTCTTCGCTCCTCAACATGCATAGGAGCGTTAAATAAATGTGTAACATTTCAAAATAATTGCTACCTTAGTTAGACAAAAATATAGAGTTGAATTATTGTGATAAATAAAAAAAACCAACAACATATTAATTTTGTCAAAGCAAGATTAATTATCCCTGTTTTGCTATACATATTTCAGAAGGCGTTACGTAGTTTCAAACTATATTGTTTCTGTAATGCAAGTTCCAGGTTTTCGTGAATGTGCATTGCAAGCGGAAATGCAAGTTTCTAGTGCTAATTAAATTATTTGTACTCAGGTGCTGACAGTGTTAATTATATGTCTTATGCTTTATTTTCTATTTCTTGTTACAATTCCATCTCATGGGCCATCATATGGAGTCGAGAGAATATTAACACTTATTAGCTCAGTAAACAAGACCACAAATAATAAAGTTGTATTAAATGGTTTATCAAGTCCCTTGTGGCACCGGCTACTATTGAAATACCTGAGCCTTCCTCATGGATTATTCTATTTACCTACTGAAACCGTAGGAAATTCCAAACAGTAGGTAGTTTTTAAGTTTTTCGTGAACACACACAGAGAGATTTAATTTTGAGTTTGTCATAAGCAAACATAGAGAAGTCAATACATTGTTGTTTATGAATTTAAGTTGTAACCAACAGTTAATTAACAAAACAACCCAAGTGTGTACTATCTAAGATCATGCATATTATAGTGCATCGCAAATCAAATTATTAGTTCTATGTAAGTTTAGCTTTAGCTCTATTACAAAGTTCCTAAGTGCTTTATGCGTCTTGTTTGATAGCTTCAGAATATTAAACTATGGATTTTAGTGAATTTATTATTAACAAAGGTCTTGAGATATTCGGGTGCCTAATGTGATTGTGATTGAAGTTATTGTAGAATTTTTTTTTTTAAATACGAGTCTGAAGTTTTTAGTACCATAAAGCTTAGTTTAGTTTGAAGTTTGGAGCATCGCAGACACCAGCTCCCAAGCCTTTTTCCAACCATGTTGGGTCGGCTTCCAGTCTAACTGGATGCAACTGAGTACCACAAGGAGCGACTGCCTATCTGAGCACCCCAACCCAGTTACCCGGGCTACCCAATACCCCTTAGTAAGACTGATTGTCAGACTTACTGACTTCTGACTACCCGTAACGAGTGCCAAAGATGTTTAATGATAGCAGATAAATCTTTATGGCAGATACTCCTTCGAAAACGAGTTTTAAACCTTTGAAAATACTCTACATAAGTAATCACAAAAAAACTAGTCACATTGAACTAAAGGCAACTAAGTTAAATAATTTATTAGTGAGCTAAGCGCGGGTCGCAAGTTTAACTTTGTTTTATGAACCAACTTCCGATGTAACGGTTTTATTTAGTAGTTTGAATTGTACGTCGAGCTGGGTTAGTAGTTTAACCATCGAGTCATGTGTTAGATTAAACATGTGTTTTAAAATTAGCTCGCCGTTTTTATGTAGTTTCACCCGCGTCCGTTGGGAACGCGCGCTTTCACGCACCCGATAAAAAAGTAACCTATAGAGGTCCTCAATAAATGGGCTATAGTAGTTCCTGAGACAAGCGCGTTCAAAGAAACAAAGTTTTTTACCTATACATATAACACTTGCAAGATTATTTCAATGGTTTCTGGTGATGACTGACCAGCCGGCCTATTGGTCGTAAGCGTGACTGCCATCCATGGGGTCTCGGGTTTAATTATTGAGCTGTATTATCTTCATTAATTTTAAGAAATGGTGGTAATTTTTCCATGTCCAATAAAGAATATAAATAACTGATAAAAGAACAAAATAAAACTCCCATTATATTAACACAGGTGTGATTATCTTTTGACAAATGTTGTTAAGAAAAGGCTTAAAAGCCGATTTGAATAAGCAATTCGTCATTTTTGGCCCAAATTGCAAAGTACTTAACTATTAAGCGTTCTCGGTTAATTGTTATGGCACTCTAAAACCCGTTAAAATGGTAAGTGTTATGTTAAATAGGTCACTAATGAATTCTAACTACGTAGTCAGGTGAGTACAAATTTACGTATGGTTTTACCACTGAAATAACCTAGTAATATTGCTAAAGGTTATAATTATAAATGATAGGGGAAATGGTGTAAATAAAGCACGTTCTTTATAAATATCTAGTTAATAACTGTTTTTTTTTTTGCTATGTGCAACATTTCTGGATTTCCAAATCCAAGTTACCTCTGTATATACTCAATAAAATAAAGGATTATATAACTGCAAATCGTAGTCGTGAAAAACAAAGAAAATGATAACTCCCGTTTTTTGTGCCTGCCAATAAATAAGGAGCAATCAATATCAAGGTTCAGCTTTCAGAAACATTTAATAGGCGCTCAAATCTAGCTTCAATATGGTACTTTGTGACAAAATTCGGTATCTACTTACATGGTTTTCTGTTGGACACCGTTTGTTAGTAATACAGTAAGATATTGTACCTGTATCAAGACCCTTTTTGCCAAATAAATGAATTACATATAATAATGAATTACTGTTCAAAAATTATTCGGCGTGGTAAAAAATCCGACCACGTTCGTGTTATACCTACTTATGTATGCATGTATGTTGTGTTCATCATTATAAAGTGCAACGTTACATAACCCTTTTTGTGTCTTCAAATAAAACTGACAATAAACTTAGAAGTGTTAAATCATGAAACTTTCAACAAAATTGTTTTTTTTTTAAACATTCTTTGCTGTGATTAAATGGATCAAAGCCTTCGATAGGCATTTTACCGTAAAAGCCAGACAGACAACAATAAACTAAATAATTTTAGAATTTACATGTTTAAACAGAATTACCTAATTCTATTGCTTAGAGAGCAATTGAAAAACTGTTACTGTTGGAAGATACAAAAGAACATGAAACGAAACCGGTTATAACTACTTTTATACGAAGTGCATGTAGCTTTTCTATAGGTATATGGGAAAATAACTAGTAGATAAGGAGACCTACATACAACAAACTCTTTTCAAACAATACCAAGCCACACACTAACAAAGAAAAACCCACAAAGATACTAGCAAAGGCCAATTTAGCCACAAAAGGGGCCAATTATAAGGCCCATTATACAATAATTTCGCCTCGCTTCTCTTAAATGCAAGTCTAAGTTTAACGTGGCGCAGGAAGTGAACCCACGACCCTTGTGATGCAAATGCAGTGACAATTTGCCGTTTGAATGTGGCAGGTCTCTGCACCTCTGGTGAGTTCAATTTACGATTCTAGCTTTTGTTGTTTTGTGAGTCAAACTGTTTTACTGGTAGGTTTTATTTTAACTGTTTTTTGAAGCTGTGTAGAAAATGATGGGCGGTTTTTAGATTCTGTATGTAATTAATGAGGTGTTTTATTTATTTATTTAATAGTTTTTTGTGTGTTTTATGCGTTTTTTGAATGGGAAAGTTCACTGTGTACTCAATTCTTTATTAGTATTTTATTTATGTTAAACAGGTGATCTTTTTACGAGAAAGAAATCATATGAATTTGATTGGGCACAGTTTTAAGAAGTTGGAACATAACTCTTATGTAGTAGCTTATTTTAAAATTACATTGTATCTAACATACCTAATATCTATACAGTGTAGTATTATGTGTAACAGTAGGTAGATTTGTTAAATGTTAAGAATGGACCTACTTTTCCTAAATTTACCTAGAACGGCCTCTATATTCAGTCATTCCATAATTGTATAAGTCTAAGTCTAATAAGCCTAAGTCTAAGATGGCAAAAAAAAACTCTTGAAAAAGAGCCTTAGTAGAAACCTACATAACAGTATTTGAATCAAATTAAAGGAAAGTATTCTTACAGTGTATATTCTTACAGTAAAAGCTTAGCAGGATTTTCTTACCGATTGAGTGTGATTGGGGACGAGGGCTAGACAGGTCGATGACCCCGTCTGAAGAGTAGCAGTCAAGTGTAGCCTTATGGCTGTTTCATGCTTTGTACAGTTTTGAATTGTAAGTTTGATGTAGAAAACTGTTTCTTAAAGCAAGTAATAATTGCACTGTTTCAGGAAATATTTCAGGTTTTATTTGGAAATTGCGTGATAAATGAAAATGATCGTACACCTATTCGTTTGTTTTTCGATAAGCTACAAAAATAAGGATGAAATTTTTTTAACGTTGAGTATTTTCAGGTATGGATATAGACATATCGCTGAGCCGTATGAGCGTCTATCCTTATAATAATTGTCTTTTTCAATGACCCTCGACGGTAAATGCTGGCTTAAGGTCCGCCTTTCTTTCATAAACGCATACTCATTCAAGAGCCTATTGTTATACATTCATTCAAAAGTACGTACAGAATTGTTCAAACAGTACCTACAGCCGACCAAAAAGTTACCAATTCCTGTCCGTTTTAACAGATTTCACAGAAACTGAAAGGCTGGTTTTTAAATGGAAATTTAACGTTATTGTTTCATGACGCTCAAATCAACTTCACCCGTAGGGTGGAAGATATTGTTGACCGCTTGTACTCACTCAAAACAAGTAAAACCTAACCATTTCCCGAAAACCAAAAATAGCCCCATTAAACTGCATATAGAGTACTTTTATATGGAGTAGTCATTCATTTCGTAAATCACATACTCAAGGAATGGTTAATACAAACGCGATGTCGTTAAGATAAGGGCTGTTCTGTATTTATTGCAACGGTTTGCTGTAAATGTTACCTTTAACCGTGTGAGGTGTTGTTGGGAAATTGCTAGGTAAGGCTGTGGTTTTTTACGCAAGAACTTTGTCCTGTAGTGCTATTCTATAAGACTTCACTCTAAACTTCGCATCTGAATCCGCCGTGAGTTACTACACCAGCGCTACTCTTGCGAGCATGTTTGCGAGTTGAACTAAATTAAACTCGAGATTTTGACAGATAAAGTATGAATAAACCGAATGTGAAGTGAGAATGAATAGCGAAGTGAAATGTGAAGTGAAATGCGAGTTGTTGTTCGAATTTTATAGAATCGACGTACTGTAGTGGACGTATTTCAGCTGAAACAGCGACGAATTTGATTCACATGGTGTTTCTTTACTTGGTGTTAGGTAAAGTGACAGAAGGTTGATCATGCTGTTAGATGATTATATGTAATCATAAAAAGGTTTTGACAAAATTCGACAATGTGGAAGTTTTGTGAAAATATGCTGATAGAAAAATTTAAATAGGCAACATGTCGCATGTAGATATAGCTGTATGCAGACTTTGAAGTAGTTTCCTAACTTTAGGTACTGTTGGAGATAAAGAGCATTTTTGCTACGTACTTGCTACTTACCTACTGCTATTTTCCTGGGGTATCTTTAAATGTCTTTAACAAACGTGTACCTTAGCCCACAATTGTCAAGCATTAGAAACAGTAAAACGTAGTCAAGTTTTCATTTTTAAAAACACCACCGAATATTCGCTAACGAATGTTCTCTTCCCTGCGCGCGTAAAAGAATCAAGATCTTAACATTTCGGCCGACTTGTACCATTTGCCAGTAATGTTTCTCTGTACATACTTATGTACTACTAAGACTACATACTACATACTTATGTACTAAAGCTTCATGAGGTCATTTGTGTGAAACATTGCGTAGGTGTCGGACCTGAGATGAAGAAACTAACTAGAGGTAATACTTATGTGGTAAATACTCCGACTTTGATGTTCTCGTTGGCTTTAACTAGCTTCTGACCTCGGTTTTTGTTGGTGAAATACATTTATGTATTGGTAGAAAATATTTATGTAAGGTTATTATGTCGCAGACAACTGGTTGGTTAAAAATAGCTTTTTCAATCAAACAGCTAGCTCTAAGGGCCTGTACGCACTGTCAACTAGTCGCTAGCGACTCGATCACCAGCGACTCGGTCACATGATACTTTCATAAGTTTAAATAAGGTGTTACGCACTTGGTCGCCGGTTGTTGCCTATGTTTCGGTCGCCGGCCGAGGGACTGAGTCGACGCCGACTTGTCGACAGTGCGTAATAGCTCTTATAGACAAGTGATTGAATAGTAACGTTCAGTAAATGGGTTGATTGATTGAACGTCTACTTTAACCAGTTGGCTGCGACATACACTCGCATTGGTTTACTTATAACATATTATTATGGTAGGATAATAGTAATCAAATTGAACCCTCCTACTATGTAAACAGGGGAAGAAAAGTCAGTAAAGAGTACGCCATCTATACCTAGCTGTTGATAAAATTCTAGAGATTATCTGTTGGATTTGAGAAAACTCTGAAACTATCACTTTGCAGTTCTTACTAAGGCTTTTACAAGAACTTTTTAAAGTCAAAAGGGTCACACGATATGAAGAATTACTTACTAAATAATAAGGACTTACTTACTAAATACTTATGTAAAGTTAACTACTTATCTATTCAAGGACAAAGCAGTATAAACTTCCTAGGTAGATTATAAAGGCTGTAAGAAGTTCAAAGTCTGAAAACAGGGTAGATCACGATATGGTACCGTAACAGACCTACATAAACCTATAAGAATTTATATCGGATTGCAGTCATAAAATTGAAGGCTCTACAACACGTTTAACCTTGAATTTTCAAGGTTTTTTATACACGATAGCTATTGGAAACTATAAATCATATTACTTTTATAAAACGTTTATGAAAAACCGTTGTCAGAATTCTTGGATATGCTTGAAAAATGTTATTGAAGCGGTAAAAAAATATTTCAAGGTACGCTTTTAATTCTGGATACCTTACTTGATTTATCGCTCATCCCTTCTCTGTATGAGAAGAAGCCTTTGCCCTGCAGTGGGACAGTAAAAACGGCTGATTATGATGATGATTAAACTACTAATACTAGTTTAAATGCCTCAACATGAGGGAAGCGTCACAAATAAATCTACCCCTTTTTCTAAATTTAATTTTCTTTTAACATGATTACCTACTAGATTTAAGGATCATCACTTCTCTGTGTAAGAATAGATCTGTAAGATGACGAAAATGCTGATGATAAAAAGGTAAGCTCCACACAACAAATGTGTAAAGTTTCTTTTTTTTTTATTATATACCTACAGGTACATATTATTTCCAGATCTAAAATTATTCTTATATTTACTTACCTAAAACTAAACAAGTAAAGTATAAAGTTAAGCATTGCCATCCAACGTGGCAATGCGGCCAGCCTTTTGGGTATTTTTCGATGCATTATAATCATTTCGTTTAATGTCAAAGATATATCTATCTATATAATGTATCAACTTATAGATACCCACCTGAACTACGTAAATACCTACCATGGACCGTGGTCAGTAACTTAGAACACCTGCAAACATAACTCTTACTACTTCAGTTCCTAAGACCTTATCTATCAAGTTCTAAAGCTTAAGTGAGACTTTCTCGAACATAGATCCGCACTTCGATTCCTGTTACTGCTTATCTTTGAGCCAATTCTTTGTGGGGAAGAATTAGGTGGTCAGTTCGCAAGTTTCGTTTTGTGTTTAGAACAAGTGGTTCTGTGTTTGAAAATATTCGACTTGTGTGTGTTTCGACTGAGTTGAGATGAAAAACATATATTATTGATTTGCTTTTTACTAACTTCCACTACTTATCCGTACAAAATATTAGCCTATGTAACCCGGGGATAGTCCAAAATAGGGAGACTTCTCCAAATCTGTACAATAGTTTCGAAAAAATATTTCCTCTTTATTAAATTGACTGTCAACCACTTCTATATATGCTTTTAAACTGTATTTTTTTAATCTAATAAAAACGAGCTTGATTAGTAAAAACGAAAATTAATTAAGTTAACAAATATTGTTTTGTCGATTCACGCTGTTTGCTAACTCTGTGGGTTTTTGAAAACAAACGCAAACAGCAATTAACGTGTATGATTTTATTTGTACTAGAGACAGTTTTAACGTTTTATAATTTTGAAACAAAAAAAAGGTTGGTTTTATACCTTATATTCTCTATGTTATCTTCATTCTTCTCAATTTTCGAAGTTCAAGCAGTATTTCGTATGTAATATTCTGAAGTTTCACTAGAACGTATACTTCATTTTAAAAAAATACTTTATTGGCAATAAATCCATGCAATTCATAAAAACAAATCTTTAACAATAACTCTATATAACTCAAAATGGACAATAACTCTTGATACCCCAAAATGGAATAAAATACGGGCTCACTTAACTGCATTCGATTCAATCAATATAATCGCTCGGTTTCGTAGACAAATCGGCAAAACGCTTGCAACCGTCGTAGGGAATGACATAGTGGTAGAAATGTTTCATAAAAAACGAGCCGAGCTTGGCTTTTTGGAGTGTAGGGTTCAGTAGCTGTGAATTTGTGAGTATCTACAAGACTGACAAACATTTTTAACAAATCTACATGCAGTATGTCTCAGTATGCGCCCAAAAGCCTTTAAATATCATGAGTTGGTGAAAAGCATGAATCGTGGTGTGACCCACGTCTGCTCAAACCATCTCTTTCAAAACAAATGCATGCGCAGAAATGAATATCCCGCAATAGGTACTCAAACCCCAGAGATAAAAAAAAATATTATCGTAACTAGTAAATATTAATACTTTTTTATCCATTTAGTGCATTAAGACTTAACATATAAAATGGCTGTCAATCAAACCACACCATACCTACATACATGTAAGGGTTCAATGGTTTCACTACGGAACCCCAAAAGCATCACAATCACAAATCGCCCTCGTTTTCGGAGACATATTTCCGGTTAGCTCCGTACCTCTGCCTTTCGTGGAATGGTCTGAAATGATGTCACATCTAGACACACGGCAGTGTGTCCGCCAAGTTCGAGCAAAAAAAGCGACACACCGGCCGTGGGTTATATTACACGAACCATTTCGGGCCAAATTCGACCCCCCTGTAACTCAAAATCTATTTTATTTACGCATATCAAATTTCTAGTATCTGTTGAGACCCCCTCACTTATCTAAAATACAAAATTTCATTAATATACCTATTGTAGGTCTTGAGATATTGACGTCAGAAAATCGCTATTTTTACTATACACTCACTGACTGACTGATTCACTGACTCACTCATCAAAAACCTAGACCACTTCCAATGGTCGTATTGACTTGAAATTTGGCATGGAGGTAGGTCTTTATGTCAAAGTAAAGGGAAAAATCTGAAAATGGCCAAGTGTGAGTCGGTTTCAAAATAATGAAGATGTTTTGTACCCGGTGTATGATACCCCTAAGGAACTAAAACGAACTAAATTTATCTATATTTATATAATATATCTTCGAATGGTCGTACCGATCTGAAATTCAAAGGTTTGTATTTAGTCAAAGTAAAGTAAAAATCTGAAAACGGCCAAGTGTGAATCACTTTCGAAAATAACGAATGTGTAACTTTGATCCACGAACATAATATATGATAACATATTGTCATGTCAGTCAGTTGGTAAATCTAGTCCATTTAGTTAATCTAGTTCATTTCTTTGCAAGAAACATGGTGCATATTAAAAAATCTGAAAGATGGTATAAATGAGACATTTCTTTAACTAACTTCATCATAAGAAATAAATAAAATAAACAACCTTACAAAAATAAGTGAAATCCCACCCAAAACAAAAATGTGAAAGACTGCCAAGTTCGATAATATGGGAATGCTTCGCCTATAAAAGAAGTGAGATCTGAATAAGTACCAAGTTCCATACACATACCTCAGTTAAAAATAGTTACTTTTTAAAGATGTTACTTGGCAAGTTTTAATAGAAAATTAAATACTTGATTCATTGCGTTTAGTAGGTTTATAACAAGGTGTGTGAAAACTTGCCAAGTAAAATCATTAAAAAGTAACTATTTTTAACTGAGGTATGTGTATGGAACTTGGTACTTATTCAGATCTCACTTCTTTTATAGGCGAAGCATTCCCATATTATCGAACTTGGCAGTCTTTCACATTTTTGTTTTGGGTGGGATTATTTTCAATGCAAGTGCCACGAAAATATTTTGTTGTAAAGGTTTATTTGGTCAAATACACTCCTCCGAATTTGTATTGGCAAGCTCCTGTTAAAAAAAAATTAAAAGAAAAATATATTTCATAGTTTTAGTGGAAAAGAAAACCTATGTAATCAACAATTATGGTTTCAGTGATAGCAGACCTCATAAATCTACCTTTAGTAGCAGATTTAGACCCTCGGTCCCTTAAATACAAAGGAATACGAATCAGTTTTTGACAATACGAATCCGAAACTCTCTTATCATCCATAGGGTGAAGAAAATCGAGCTACTTAGGTACATATTGGTATTTCCCTTATCACAAAAAAAGTAGTATTAAAAATAGAATTCCCAACACCTATTTGTATTCCTCTATTCCCAATACCCATGTATGCTGTTATTTCTAAAGGTTTCCAAGGTATCTCTATAGATAAAAATTATAAGTAGCTTACTCAAGGCATTCAGGTTTTAAAAAGTTCCATTAAATGGGTATATAAGCTACACTTTTATCGAGCACTGTAGTGTATCGAAATGACCATTTTTAAAGCATAGATAAGGTTGAATAGAAATTGTATGTCGGGGATTATGTGCTGTTGCTAGCTTTTGTTAGGTCAAATGATGTTTAGAGCTTAAAGGCTCCTGAAAGTAGACTTTGGAAAGATAGGAGTATAGTCTGTAAGCTGTTTCGTATTTTATCTTGAATGTTTTATATTCTTACGCGATATTTGTTTCCTTTATTTTTATTCCTTGTTAAGTTTGTTAACTTTTTATTTATTTTTTACAAATTATTATGTAGTGTTTTCCAGATTTACAGAAACCTATACTACCCAATGCATTAGAGATTAGTTAATAATTATTTAAAGAAACAATATTTGTTTGTGAAGGAATGATCTTGCGTAGGTACTTTTTGCCTAATGTTGGCGAGTAAAATATTAAGAAAATATCAAGAAGTTTGACGCCAATTTAAGATATACTTTAGAATATACATTAAAAAGATGTTACATGTAGAATTTTAAACTTGTAAACGTAATACCTGTATCGTACTGAATTACTTTCAGCGTCAAGTTGCTGGTAATTTTCTCTTTCAGAACTTTATCCTCGGTCGGTGCCTACTTAGCACAGAGTTAGCAACACAGACTTAAGATGCTCTAGAGTAGGCTGTAAAGTGTAACCATGAATGAACTGACAGCTAGGTGGTAAGGAATTTGGGGCGTAGATGGAATGTAATGTGAAATGAATCGCCAGGTGAAAGCCTGAGGTCATTGAACATAGCAATATTCTCTTTAGTCTATGAAAAATATTTTATGTTCTCTGTCTAGGTATGTATTAGTCAATGTCTTAATTGCAATACTTAGGTGAAGAAGAATTTTTTTTGCTGAGAGTCACTGCAAATAATTCACAAAAGGTCTTTCCAAAGCCAGCGTGTTGAATACGTATATCGATAGTTGAGTCCTTCTAGGCTCTCTCTTCAACTTCTTTACCTCGTAACATGTACCCTTGCCATATCTAGAGCTATCTAGATCTGTGAGAAATAACTTCTGACAGGGATCTGCGGAGCATCGCGCAGACAACCGACTCTTTCAAATTCTGTAATACACGCTTGTTATAGAATTATTATAAAACTATATGACTTTCAGTCTGAGACGCAGTGTGTGTGTCAAACTAAATTGTTGAATTAGGTTGACTCATTCTTCAATACATAGTTGTCTAATATCATCTGCCTTTTCACAACTTTTTTTTGTTTTGCTTCTAGACTCACCGGATTTCCCAAAGAGCTTGTGTTTTACATGTGCGACGGCTTCCAGTCTCACCAAATGTATCTAAATACGACTAAAGCGACTGCATATTTGACCTTCCTAACCCTGGTCGACCATACCGTTTGTTGGCCTTTAAAACGACTTAAAAATTATAGTACTCCCATAAGGCCATAGACAGACGGACTGCAATTCAACTGCAAATTTGCAGTTCAACGGCAGTTCGAATACAGTTGATACGACTGCAATAGAACCGCAAATCAACTTCAGAACATGACTGCACGCCGACTGCAATTGAACTGCAATGGGACTGCACGTTTGATTTGCAGTCGTGTCAACTGCATTCAAACTGCCGTTGAACTGCAAATTTGCAGTTGGATTGCAGTTGAAATGCAGTCCGTCTGTCTAGAGCCTAATATAACCATATTATAAGGGTCGGCTCTCAATATGGCTGTCAAAACACGCATTACATTGTATAATCTCCCAAAATACTTAATTGTTCAATGAAATACCCATTTTAAAGTTTTCAGTTTTCCTCAATTATAACAAGAATGGCAAGATAAACTTACTGCAGAGCTCAGCTCTCTAAAGCGGGAGTAAATTGAAACGTATTCAACATTTCCAATATAAGTTTCGTAGAATGTCAACGAAATGAATGATACAGGACTGCAGAGTTTAATCATCGGCCTAGCCTTTTCCTTTAACCTTAGTATTGCAGAGTTGCAATGGAATCTGTATTCATTGTTTGCAGTTTAATTAAGTTTGTTACTTTGTTTACTTTAAGTTTGTGCAGCACACTACAAAGTTTTAGTCGGCTGATAGTTTGTGTGGGCTGATAAATCAGTATGAAGATGAGTGGTAGTACGCACATTACAAAAATCAGGTATCAGACCGACTAAAAACTTTGTTTGAAATCAAGATTTTTTGTCAACCATCGAGTCAACTGTCGGCCGACTGTTTAGTCTGTAATGTGCTGGTAGGCTAGGGAGATTATTATTTACTAGCTCCGCAACTGGTCTCACCTGTCTCCCATGATAACTACCCTACGAAACCGGATAAAAAGATGTGTACAAAAAAAGTTTTTTTTTTACCGAGTGGTGAAATTTAAACCATTTAACGCCTTTTTGTATTTAGGTATTATCAATGTAAAAGAGTAGAGAATCTATGTATATGCTTGAACCACTTTGTCTCGTTCAACATTGTAGAAGAACCAGACAGTTAATTAAAGCAACAAAGTTAATTAATGGCCAATCAAAGTCAAATAATTAACTTTTGCATCTAATGAACTACGATGGCAGCTGTGAAAGTAGTTTGTAATTACATAATTTTTGTTTCTTGTTACTCGTTCAATCTCTAAGGGGCTCGTTGCAAAGTAACAGACAATTATCAATTAAACATATCGGGCAATCATTTGTGTTGGGTGTAGCTTCCCAAGACGGCTGGCAGGAGCTGGATGCGAGCAGCCGAAAATCGATCTCAGTGGCGTGCACTTGGAGAGGCCTATGTCCAGCAGGGGACTGCGATAGGCTGATGATGATGATGATGATGTAGCTTCCCAACAGTGAATAATATTTCATTTTGAAGCTGCAGTTTCTGAGCCTAATTAATGTAAAGAATTGACTATTTTTATTTTTTGATGAAAATTTCCTCTGTATGACTATAAATTTATAATATTAATTAAATAATAATACTATTATCAGTAGGAAACTTCCACTTAGAAATGTTTGGTCAATTAATTGACTATTATCAGGGTAGGCGAGATGGAAAAATGCGTTTAGACAGATTACATACATATGTATATCCGATCAACGTCCAACGAGTATACATACAAATGTCAAATTCTCAGATTTCTTTTCGTTTCCATCATCAGATTATAAGTTACTTTCGTTTGTTACGGAACCCCAAAACCAACTACTCTATAACGGCGTATGGTATATCAACGAAATGACTTACTCAGTTTAATAGATGTGTGAATAGTAGTAACGTTAAAAAAGAGCAAAAGCAAACTTGCATTTCTTATGACAGCTATCTGGTATTTAGTCGCTATAAATAAAAGAAAGAAAAAATTGCATTTTTTATGGGAAATCATAAATAGGTCCCGCTGGGAGCAGCATGAGGGAATCATCAAATGACCCCTCCCGCTGTGGGTTAGCAGCGGTGAGGGAGTGTCATACTCTTACTGATTAAAAACCGTCGTGTTCCGTTGTAGGCCTTTTATGTACCAGGGCCGCGGTAACTCTTTCGAACAATCCAGTTGACTGTACACCTTTGACGTCATTACAAAACGCTGTCCAGTACAAAGAGTCTTGTCCACAGGAATTTCAATTTGGATTGCAGTCTTGCTCCCTCAATAATAGAGGAGCCCTCCCCCCCCCTCAAGGCTAGGGTTGGCAAGAATTGCTTCATAATAGAATTCCTCAGCACCATTGGAGAAGTTTGTAGTTAAATAACAACTACAATAATAGCAATATTGGTGCAAATAATTTTAAAATCAAGAGTAAGCGAAATGCGGAATTGGGAAATAGAAATGATTTTCCCAAAAAAAAAAAACATGTAATTATTACAGTAAATATTCCTCCTAGAATAATAATAATTATATACATGTACTCAGTTAGTTAGTAGGCTTAAATGCCAATTAATGAGCTCATTAAAAACATCGTTAACGATTTATCACTTTCCTGTTTTGAAAATAATCATAATACATGATTTCCGGATGTGTTTTGAAGAAAAATAATATGTAAAAGAAAAAATATATAGGTTGACTTTGATTGGGCCGAGTTTGAAAAAATAGAAAGAATATTTATTTCTAAAACAATAAGAAAAAACTAATGCATGTACCAAAAGGAGTTCCATTGAGACGACTGGAGAGAGATCAGGCACAGGACCAATCAATGCTCTTTAAACCAGTGGTGCATCTCTGGTCTAATTAGTGAAAGTGTATTAAAATTCTCATTCGGCCTGACTGACTTGGGAATGGAACCCCAGTCCCCACGCACGGCTGTCGCTGTTTGCAACCAGTTGGTCATTTAAGCAGTCAAATGTTAGAATAGAGAACCTCTTTCCGATACTGAAGCAGTAAATGAATTACTATAAGAAATATACAGAAAGTAAGTGTGACAATGACGACTGGCAACGGAGCCCAAATTGTTTTTCAATTTTTAATCATGACAGTGCTAATTAGATTATTTTAACTAATTTCCTACTTATAATATGGCATGGTTTTCCTTTACTTTATACATATATAGGAGTACAGACACACTTTTTCCCAATAAGCTATCGAAAGTTTGACTACCAACAGTTTATCATGGAGCTCTTAAAATTTACATTGGTCAAAGTGGTATTTGTCTTTTCGGTGTTTGTCGGTCTTTGTGGTGCAAAAGGTAAGTTTTAAACAAATCAATCATCTATTAACATATATGTACCTAATTTTATGTATTGCGTGACAAAGAACAATACTGTACGTATTTTTTCAGTCTGTACGGTAAGTGAACTTGTAATCCACGAAACAACAGAGATATTGACAATATTTAATCGTATTTATAAAAGAATATGTTAATGTAGTTTTTTAAATATTTTTTTCCTCTTCAGATCGTGATAAAGAAATAAACTGTTACTCATGTAACACCATGTCCAGTATTTTAAATGCGTCGGATTACACATGCAGGTCTGATTTGACAAATGCGCGAACATGCAAGGGCCATGAATGCCAAGTCGTGAGAATTGAATGTAAGTCCTACCTGAATATTATTAACGCGAAAGTATATCGGGTGTGTCGTACCTAACCAAATTAAATTAAATACGTTAATATACTGGTTAACGTCGATTAGCACAAAGAGAAAATAAATACATAGAGAGAATTGGAACACCATAAAGAGTCAGTCATTACAAACAACGGAAATTTTCCCTTGTAAACTGACAGATGTCAACTGGTCAAAACATTCGATACTCCTAACTTCTCTCTCTTCTCTGCTTTACACATGATGTTGTAAATTATGAAAACGAAAAATTACTCCCGTGGCTAAACCACTGAATGGCTAAGGTTAATTTTTTTACAATTCCAAATAGAATATCATAAAGTATATGTGATAGATTTAATGTGATTAGGTATGACACACCCGATATAAATAAGGAATGTAAGAGGATGTTTGGTCATCTTTTACACCAAAACTAATGATTGAGTTTTGATGAAATTTGGCACATATAGGCTATTTTTATTTAGGTACGGTGTTACCGTGAAACTAAATAAAACCGGCCAAGAACGTGTCAGCCACACTCAGTATAGGGTTCCGTAGTTTCCCGTTTATATCTCATACCAATCCTGACCCCATATTTGGTTTTAACTTGAAAACGATTACATTTTTATATGCTGGGTTTTAGTTGGTTTAAAGAAGACTCTTTCAGAATTAAAATAAAGTTAAAAAACTGCTTGCCTAGTGGGTAAAGGACCAACGTCTCAAGTATGAGAGTTTGGGTTCCAGTTATAGTTTTACAGCCTTACTTATAAAGGTGAATTAAATAATAAGTATCTAATACTGGGCTGTTTAAGAAATATTCTTACTTATAAACGTTGCTTAAGCATGTCTTAAATAATGAACCCAAATATTTGATCACTACTTAAGTAGTAATTAGATAAAATGGTGCTTAGAAGATGATTAGATGATTAAGCTTGAATATTGTTATTACAGATTCAGGTGATGAAATCATAATGCGAGATTGTATATCACGTGATGAATATGGAGCAATGAGGACATTTTTGGGGCCATTGGCCCTTAAGGAGAAGTCCGTTTCAAGAAAATTTTTTGGCGCCAAAATATCTTGGAGATCCTGTGACACAGAATTGTGCAACTGGGGAGTTGCACAGAGAGCACAGACCTTAATTCTGTTCCTTAGCACTGTGTTGCCTTTTTCCGTGTATTGTTATTATTTTTAAATTTGTATTGTTTAATGACGGCTTATAAAATGCTTGTGCGAGAAATTGCAGAGTGTAAACGGCGTTAGAGAAAAAATAGAAAATACTTTTACTTTTTTATGTACATTTATGTATTCTTGCTTTTTATAAACTTTTTTTTTGTTCTCTTATTTTTATTTAAATAAATTATTTTTACTAACTTTATATAAATTCTTATTTTCTGTCCATATTTGCACGATTGTACAGTCAACTTCAGGTCAGTGGTAACAGTTTTATAAGAAAATCGTACTTATTACTATTGAGTTAAGGTGCATGACAGTTACCACTGATGTGCAGTCTACCGTACATAATCCCGTTACTAGTCAAATTAGTTCTAAATGCAGTGGCGGATTTACAAACTTGCCGTTAGTAGGCCATTCAATTTTTGCCGCCTCTAATGATTGTGAACTTAATGATATTTCTGTCAGTTACTAGATTATTTTTGCAAACGTCTATGTACCGAAGAGGTTAATATTAACAAGTTTATATGTCAGCGACTTTGAAGCGTAAAACCTCTGTAACTTTTAAACGGCTCAATCGATTTTCATCAAACATGTCTAAGAACACTCGCTCGTAAAACACCTGTAGTACAAAAAAAATAAAAATATTTTTTGGACACAAAAATACCTACCCAAACAAGAGTGGAAAAAAGCATGGCAAAGAGAAGAAGCCGCGAGCGCAGCGAGCGCGAAATTTTTGATGTTTGGGACGCAATAATACCTAAAGAAATCAGAAAATAGAGTATGTTAAGTGAAAGGCGCGAGCGCAGCGAGCGCGAAATTTTTTGAGTCTTGGAACACAAAAATACTCCAAAAGTCCTCCACCTCATAAACAGCTTAGAAATCGTCAGTGTAGAGCGTCAGTTGTTTTTGCTACTTCGGTGCTTTAACTTTTTGTTAGATTGAGGACTCAAAGAGCGCAGAACAAACCAGGAACGATGAAAAATATTTTATTTTTATTGAAACGCTATTAGAATATTTTAAAATTCATGATCACGTAAGTACCTAATATATTACAGTTTATTAATTTTGCGTTTATTAATCGTTTATTTATATATGGATTGTGTACTCATATACTCAATTATAAAAAAAAACCTGTAAAAAAAATTGCTAAATTTGCCGCCCCTCTAAATCTGCCGCCCTAGGCACTGGCCTACTTGGCCTATTGGTAAATCCGCCACTGTCTAAATGGCAAGACGCGCATATTAAAATCTTGATCTATTGAACAAAATAGAATTTACTTTATCGCTAACCGTAGATACTGACAGTTACATTTAGAGAAATTGTAGCTGCCGAATAAAATTAACCGGCATTCTAAACTCCAGTAAGAATCCCTTTAAGCTCAGAAATGCCATTGTATTCCACCATGGAGGTTTCGAGACTCCATCTTTGATTCCCGTATGCACTGTAAAGGTAGACACACACTACAGACTAGTGCCAGTTTCAAAATGTATCTAGAAAAAATATTCCAAGTAAATCTTTATTAAACCATCAATGGCAATCTGTGTTTTATATCGTAACTCATTCTTATTTTTGGTATTTTTTTACCTCTCTAGAAATAACTTGTTAGAATGTGTATTTGCTTGGTTTTATTAAAAGCGTCATAATAGAATATAAAACATTTGCTATTTATGATGTAATGTAACTACAAGTGGGCCAACATCACTACAAAATGGATCCCTTATGATAGAACGCGACTGAGAGGAAGACCAAAGAAAAGCTGGAGAGAAGACTTGGACAGCTTCCTCTCGGACTGGCCCCAAATAGCGACCGATAGAGAAAGATGGAAGGCTATGGGAGGTCTTTGCCCAGCAGTGGGACAGCACTGGCTAATAAAAAAATGATTTAGTCTAGTGTGTTCTAACCTTAACACAAAAGGATCTCCATCGTCATATCCAATTCTCTTGTTAGTCGTCGCGAAGTAATTATTTGAATCACTGAGGCGAATGTGTGAGCTTTCTGTCTCAGCATTATAGTATACTATAGCGCGGGCTTACTCACGAAGGTTGAATAGTTGTTCCACTGGAAAGGGTTTTATTTTAATGAAAATCTTCAAGAAGTTCAAACTAGCGGTTATATCTTTTGGTCGATTGCAGGATTGGCAAGTCAATATAAAGAAATAGAAGTACCGACGGAGTATAAAGAAAATACTTTTTCCAGAGTCCTAACTCTCGATGTTCAGTTGTTTTAGAGAGAAAGTGTAACAAATGAACATACTTGTCTTTTTTTTGCGTGAGAAGGCTTGCCTTTTTCACACTGTACTGAATCTTAAGACTATATTTTTAACTGTGGATCTTACGGAACTTTATATTACATTATACCCTATCGAATTATTTCCAGCTACGAGACCCATAGCGTAAAAGTTTATTTACGCCAATCGAGTGAAAATTCAAGCTTCACATCACAGTAAAAGAATTTTATGAAAAAAAATCAAACTTCCGAATCGAGAAACCTTCTTTTTGGAAAGTTGGTTAGTAATACTATAATGTTGCGAATACTCATATTCGTAGTTTAAGCAAGTTAAGTACTTTCACAAATTTTATGTACTCGTATGTCCAATTCAAAGTTATATTTAGAGGCAATCGAAAATGTTAGCTAAGATATATCAGAAATTTTCGTTTACAATATCAAAGAAACCAATACATTTTAAATATCAAAGAATCCCCAAATCGGCTGAATTAGTGTTCGTTCAACTATCACATGTTATTTTCGTAGAAAAATACTTAGTATGTATGTAAAATACATACATCGTTATTCATATCGGTGACGAAAATAAAACTTCGTTATATACCTACTACATTGATAAAGACCAATTATTTGGAAAACCAATACAACATCTCAACATCTACAATTTCAGTTGGATCAAAGTTTTTTAGTACGTAGGTACATAATTATGATTTATGAACCCGAACCAACTATCGGCCTACTATAAGTTTGTAGTGTGCTGTTACTTACGGCCAGTTTCTTCATCAAAAGTAAAAGCCAAAGTAAAAGTCAAAGTAATGTCTGAAGCAAAAGTAACGGTCAAATTCATTTTTTCTATTAGTTTTGCTGTCACTTTAGCCTTGAAAAAACGAATTTGACCGTTACTTTTACTTTAGACATTACTTTGACTTTTACTTATGATGAAGAAACCGGCCGTTAGATGATCAATTGCAGAGTTAGTTCTGAATAAAATGAGTTTTTACCCCAAAATAATGGACATGAAAACAGTTCATTGTTCCTTTCCAGTTTCTTGGTCCAAAATCGTTAAGGTCTATATAAGGAAGTGATATAAGGTGATAAGAGGGCGACACGTCATGGGGCCGGCCATTACGCAGTGTCTATGGGTCTGACGCCCTCATCTTACTCCCCAGACGGATCACGCGTCATTCCGAATTCCTACACATTACACTGTTATGAACTCCTGGTATCTCTAGTGATGTCGAATGAATTAGGAGAAAATGTTAATCGATAAAATGAAAATAATAAAAAGATACTAGAGAGTGAAAACAAAATACTAGAGGCCCTCGATGGCGCAATGGTGACCATGCAGGACTACCGAACTTGAGGTCTCGGGTTTGATTCCCTTTTCGGTCGACATTTGTGTGATGAGCATGCTTGTTGGCCGTGGTCTGGGTGTTATAATATGTATGTATGTAGCTTTATGTAGTTTATCAGTTGTGTTAGCACCCATAATGCAAATTAATTAATAACTTACCATGGGTGTGTGAAAAAGTGTCCCGACAGTATTATTAAGTGTCCCGTACATTATTATTACTTGGACCTCAAGAGAGAAAGTTTTTATAAATGCCCTCAAATTCTTTTCACTAAATGCAGTCCAACAGATCGATTCATTGTTTTTCGATTAGAGATTATTGACGTCCATGTCGCAATCTCTTATCCGCAAGGATAATAATCGATCCATCCGTTTTTAAGTTAGTTATAGCATCCTGTTGTTTTTTTAAGCCAGTAACCGATATCGATAGATTGAATGATTCGCCATGAAAGTTTAGGTCGCCCTAGACAGGCCGCTAGTGTTCTATAAAAGAGACGCATCGACATATTACCTTCAGTCCTGTACTGTCACATCACTATTTAAAGCAATTCCTCCCGAATTAAAGACTACGCACAGTTAACAAGAATAAAACGTGAAATGTACGTCATTTTATTTTAACTAATTTGAAGCTAAAGAGACGTAGAATGTTATTAAAGCAATGTTATTGCATTCATTTGTTCAAGCTAAGTGTAATTGTTTGCTCAGTATTGGGCTTAGACTATTCAAGCTACGAGAACCGCCATCTCAATACAAAAAAAAAAAACTCTCTCGTTTTGAAAAAAACTCTCTCGTTCTTCACTGTTCTCAATCAGTTTGGACTTTTCAACGGGTTTGACGCATTTTGTGCACTTCTCAACTTGTACACCATGCTCAAATGGCACACTTCGCAACTGGTGCTCTTCTCAAATTGTGAACTTCGCAAAATGGGCACTTTTTACGTTGTTTTGCAATTTTCCGAAAAATACAATATGTAATAAATGCGTCAAACCCTTCAACAACGACAATTAAGATGTAATAAGAATACATACATAGGTACCATTAGGTAAAAAAAAACATTACACTTCTCGGCAGTCGGGTAACTTATTTACACTCGGGGGGCTAGGCAACATCAATTTTCAAATGAAATCGTTACGTATGCACATAACAAAACTGTCAAACACAAGCATCAACTTTACTCACTCATACGAGTATGACCAGCGGTCTCGATATGTTGGGAGGTAAGGCCTGGCAATGGCGTCTCCAGTTGTTTCAATGCTCTAAGACCTGAACCGTTGGAATAAGCTAAATTGAAGGAGGATTGTTTAAATTATTATTATTGTTAAGTTTTAAATAGTTTAAATTATAGTTATGTTGATAGATTTTCTGTATTCATCAAACAGATTGATCTCTGAATTTCCAAAACCGAACTTTTTTTTAACCTAACGTTTTCTTTCATTTTGTATCTTTAAACCCACTAAACCCGGCTCCCAAACTCATTCATACACTATTTGCTTATAAAACTTTCTTACTACCACAAGCAGTGTCCAACTACCCTCATTAAGCCAACTACACCAGTTCTCACTAAACTGTAGGTAAATCGAGGACACAGACAAACAGACAGGGGCCCGATTCTGCTAAGTTAATAATGTCAAAATTGAATCGTAATATCAGTTTTAACCTTAGCGGGCATTCTGCTACTAATATAAGACCAATCGTATTCCAATGACATTAGATTAGTTTGCGATTGGTATGCCATTTGGTTTATACGGTAGTTTGCTCTACAATCATATTGCAATCGTAAATAATTTGCAGACAATATGATTCATTATTAAAGCACAGAAACGGATGAAACGTTTATTTAAAAGAAAAAATAGTGGGATGCCACATACTCTTAAATGATAATTGAGTCGTGATTGGATCTCAGTCGGATGTGAATCGTATGTAGCTTAAGTTAAATTAGTAGAATCGCGCCCCAGACCAATTAAAGCCCACTTTGTGGTCTGTGTAAGTTTCTTTAAGACTCATCCAGCAATTAGTAGTTTAATGTTTCAGTTGGCTGAAGGATTACCTACTTAGTTTCTTTTCGGCGATAAGAAGTTTTTTGGAGGGTTCTGAGTTACTTTTATTTTGGAGAATTTTCTAAAAGATGACTTAGAGTAACCCCGCACTAGCATTTTTTGGCAGCCGATAGTTTGTTTGGGCTCATAAATCAATCATCATCCTCCGAGCCTTTCTTCCCAACTATGTTGGGTTCGGCTTCCAGTCTAACCGGATGTAGCTGAGTACCAGTGCTTTACAAGGAGCGACTGCCCTATCTGACCTCCTCAACCCTGTTTCCCGGGCAATCCAATACCTATTGGTTAGACTTGTGTCAGACTTACTGGCTTCTGACTACCCGTAACGACTGCCACAACGACTACCCCGTACTTACCCGTAACGACCGGGCTCTTAAATCAATATGAAGATGAATTCTAGTACGCACATAACAATGATCAGATTAATGGAACCAAGATTTTCTTTAAAAAATAATGCCAAACATCTGGTTAACTGTCGGCCCACTGTTTAGTCTCTCAAGAACTTCGATTGCAGGTTAAGCAAACACCAATGAAACTTTTCGAAGAACATACGTTACGTTAAATTAGATGTGAAAATAAAACGACAAATTAAAGTTGAAGCACTTTATTGATGAAAAACCAACAAAGAAACAACTTTGTTGAAAGATGCGGAATATACTTAAAAATACTTAAAACTATTACTTAAAAGGCACATTCAGAAGACATCGTTATTTTGTGCACAGTTTATATATGTGCCTGAAATTAAGTTCTAGTTTAGCTAACAAATTGATACCTGCAAATATACCTATCAAGACCGAAGTTCACTGATAACATAAACGTAAAGTATTCCTAATAAAACTGGTTACTTTGAAAATTGGAACGTACGAAACGTATTAGTAACCAGCTGCTTTAAGTCAACATAAAGTGGTCGGTGAACTTAGGTCTCAGACATTCTTATGTATTAGTAGAAGTAAGCACCATACTTAAGGGGTAACACCACACTTGCAAACAAGGTCAGCACGTGAGTTCTCCAAATAACTGAAGAACCAGTCGCAAGTGAATCAACAGCTTTATAGTCTATGTTATAAGAATTGCACAGGTTTTCGTGACAAGTCGACCAAGAAACTTTCAGACCAAAACGCTGCGCGCTGCCCTCTTCGGTCGAAAATATCGTGTGTGAGATACCATGTGCATAGTATTTGCCGTTACACATACGATACACTATGTCGTTGCCGAGAACTGAAAAAGAGAAAACATTTGTAAGTAAATGATAAGGCGATGAGCCAGAATAAGGTGTCGTCCTAATTGACAGCGATCGTACGATGACACGATGCGTTCTCCTCGTGCGATGAGTTCAAACATACAGATTTCATCAGAGTGTCCTATTTGAACCTCGCAAGTAATGGTGCGAGCACATGAAATGCTTAATAACGATCGTACGATACGTTTGATCGCAGTGGCGGATTTGCAAATTTGCCGCTAGTAGGCCATTCAATTTTTGCCGCCCCTACTGACTTTTGAAATTCAATACGTTAGTTTAATCCCGTATACGTTAGTTTAATCCCGTTATTAGTATGATTGTAAACTTAATGATATTTCTGTCAGTTACTAGATTATTTTTGCAACCCGCTATGTACTGAAGACTTTAATGTTGACCTAACAACAGTGGCGTAGCGTGGCTATCTTCCACCCGGGGCAGGAGGCAAGCAATTTTGGCGCCCCCAAGTTTTGGGTACAATTATGTATTGGCACATGCAGCCCTTAAAAGGTTGTGGGAATCTGGTTTTCAGGTTAACAATTGTCATTAACAATACCACTACAACCGATAAAGTGAACAGATTTTGATTTATATTTTAGTGCGCTCGCTGGCGCGATGATAGAGGAAACAAGCAAATGTAAATAGGCGCGAGCGAAGCGAGCGCGAAATTGTTCTTTTTCTAGTTTATGGTCCGAAAAAGTCATTGGAGCCAAAGGCGTCTCTTATGTAGCTTAAGCTTGTGTAGCGCCTTTGTGCATTCATTACCTAAGTAGCCCCTATGTATTGAAAGATTGTGATTAATATGTATATCAAAGTGCTTAGAAAAGTTTATGAGTAACCCAAACTAACGAACTTAAATATCTATAACAATGTTTAAATTTAGTAAAAGATGTTGACAGTCAACGTAGAAGCGAGCGAAGCGAGCGCGAAAATATTGTAGTCTAAGGCCTAAGGACACGAAATAAATAAAAACCACTGTAAATTAACAAAGCAAAGTCAAAAAGTAAGATATGCATAGAAATTAAGTGCAAGTGTATAAGAAGCCGCGAGCGAAGGGAGCGCGATTTTTTCCTTAGAGTTATTATGAAGTAAACATATCATAAAAAGCCAAACTGAACAAAAAGCCATAAGGGATGTGCGCGAAAAATCTTTTTTTCGGAATTGAGTGCCTCAATAATTAAACAAAGATAAAGCCAGAAACATGACATGGAGCCGCGAGCGCAGCGAGCATGAATTTTTTTTGGGGATGCAAGGGGTGAACCCGAAAATTGACAGGACATGACCAAACCGGCGGCTTTTCCTGAAATTTTATTGCTAATCTACTTATCTATTTTAAGTAAAAAATATGGTTTAATTTTGCCGCCCCCTAAATCGTGCGTCCCAGGGCATTTGCCCCCTGCCCCTCCCCCCCCACGCTACTGCAATACTGCCTAATAAGTTTATTCGACAGGCAAGACAAAAAACCCCGACTTTAAAGCGTAAAACCTCTGTAATGGCTCAATCGATTTTCATCAGACATGTCTTAGAATACTCGCCCGTAAAACACCTGTATTACAAAAAAAAACTAAATTTAAATCGGTTCATTCGTACGGTTGCTGAAATGCCACAGACAGACAGACACGTCAAACTTATAACACCCCTCTTTTTGCGTCGGGGGTCAAAAACAGCAGCATGTAATAATCATAAGGTGGGGAAAGGCATGACTTAAAAATACCTTCACTATATGAACACAGACAAAATAATCAGTGGTCAGTAAACATTGTTTTTGTTAAATATTTTTTTTACACTTAACAGTTTAAAAACAATACAAACAATTTGTATTAAAATTTAAATGTTAACAATCAGTTACTGGTGACAGACAATATGGATTGTGTACACGTATAATTATTTTAAAAACACTGTTAAAAAAACAAACATTTGCTAAATTTGCCGCCCCTCTAAATCTGCCGCTCTAGGCACTGGCCTACTTGGCCTATTGGTAAATCCGCCACTGTTTGATCGTGCGACCATGTAATCAAAGCAACAGATCTCTTTTGAGTGTCCTAATTGGTTACATACGCGATGCGTCGACGCGCGAGGGGCGCGGGACGAAAGGGGCAAGGGCCAACACCAGTGACATACAGTAGGTACTCGGCTCGCTCGCACACAGCAGCTTTTGCTGTGCATCTCTATAAAGAGCCATCGTTAAAGGTTGGCGTAAGCGCGATGCCAGCCATCGAGCGACGGCATCGCACGATAGACATCGCGCGATCTATTAGGACACCTGTTAGGTCATCGTACGACCACTTTAATCATGAAATAAAAAACGCATCGCGCCATCGTACGATGGCTACCAATTAGGACGACGCCTAATGCAGTTAATCATGTCTCGTTTTACAATTGAATAATTGAGGCGCTCAAAAAATGCTCGTTGAACATCTTCGGCAGTCGTTTCCGACAGTCAGAAGCCAGTAGGTCTGACACCAGTTTTACCAAGGGGTATTGGGTTGCCCGGTAACTGAGTTGAGGAGGTCAGATAGGCAGTCGCTCCATGTAAAACGCTGGTACTCAGCTGCATTCGGTTAGACTGGAAGCCGACCCCACATAGTTGGGAAAAGGCTCGGGAGATGATGAGTCCACGGCGGCGCTAACAGCGTTTGTATTGTTCATTTTAAGTAGTTAGGGTCAGAAAAATGCTTGCCTCCTTACAGCCTAAAACGTCGACTGCGTGGGACATTTTTTAGCCTAGGAGAAGATGTTCATCTCAGAGCAATGCATTTAATATCCTAGTTGATTCTACATTATGGTTATACCGCCAACAGTCATTCGCCACAGCCTCGTTCGTTTTTTCAGAAGTATGCACCACGGGCAAGTGAGGTTGGCAATTGAGGCAGGCGATGTTGGTTTGTCCCTTTACACATGACGACCTCGTTGGCGTATGTCACCATGTCGGACTGTCGAACTAATGGTT
Source organism: Helicoverpa zea x Helicoverpa armigera (assembly GCA_033682625.1). Classification (NCBI taxonomy): domain Eukaryota; kingdom Metazoa; phylum Arthropoda; class Insecta; order Lepidoptera; family Noctuidae; genus Helicoverpa; species Helicoverpa zea x Helicoverpa armigera. Next base: position 10,719,437 of record JAWIIS010000028.1, read on the forward strand.
CCGGGCTCGATTATGATGAGCGTGTTAAAGATGTATGTTTAAAGTATATGTAGTTTATCAGCTGTGTTATCCATAGCACGAGCTAATAAATAGCTTACCATGGGGCCAACCGACCGTGTGCGAATTGTGTCGCGCTATTAACTTAGTAAGTAAATAAAAAGTAGGTACTCACATTCCATCTTTAGAACATTGCATTCTTTGCCATAGCACTCACGTGCACCAGTCATATCAGTCCTACAAGTTGCATTGGCCCCGTCCAATGGATCCGAGAGGCATTCGTAGCACTTAATAAGATTATTTTCTTTCATATATTCTGCAAAAATAAAAGCAAATTAAGTTATGTACTTTTGAAGTCTGGTAAAATACTGGCTGCATACTTAGTAGGGAAACGGCACCAGTCTAACCAAGGGGTATTGGGTTGCCCGGGTAACTGGGTTGAGGAGGTCAGACAGGCAGTCGCTTCTTGTAAAGCACTGGTACTCAGCTGAATCCGGTTGGACTGGAAGCCGACCCCAACATAGTTGTGAAAAAGGCTTGGAGGATGATGATAGTAGGGAAAAAGCAAAATCAATGGTTCAGAATAAAATTGGTGGGGTAAAACTGTAGTGGGGTAAATTTTTTTACATGTTTTTTAGGTAACGATCCTTATCTTTGGGATTTACCTCTTGCTACTGGGTAATTACATAATCATTATTTATGAAAATACTAGCGGCTAACTAACTAATAGCGAGGAAGAGCTCGACCGATTTTGTGCAAACTTCATACAAACAATCTACTAAATTGTCCGAACCACGCCTAAACATTGGTTTTGAATTAGTGAGCCCTTTCTTGGGTTATAAAATTACAACAAAAAGTAACATTATTTTTTATATATGTAGACCTAGCAAACAGTTGACACATGTATAGAGCCGGTTTACAGCACTTTCAGGATTGTTCAGCTACGCCCGACAAAAACCCCGTTAAGGTGCTATCTAGAACCAAGCTGCCGATCAACTGCCTGCAGCACGGAAAAGGACTACACTACTGGTTTTAACTAACTTTTTAAAATAACTTCAAAGTGCTGTCGCCCTCAGCCTTCATCCGATATCATGCCGTCGGCACGGCGTTTGGCAGATCAGTTCCAAATAGTACCTTTTATATCAGACTAGCCACCCGCTCCGGTTTCGCACGGGATAACAGTATTTCCCCACTATTTAATGTATTTTATTATACATATACACCTTCCTCTTTAATCACTCTATCTATTAAAAAAACCGCATGAAAATCGGTTGCATAGTTTTGAAGATTTAAGCGTACAAAGGGACATAGGGACAGAAAAAGCGACTTTGTTTTTTATACTATGTAGTGATACTCACTTTCCTCGTCCATGCAGAGACAGATGCCAGAGATCATTATGACCAATGCTGATATAACCAGTTTCATATTGTCCGTGGATAAGGCACTGGAAACGGAGAGATGAGGGAATCTAAATTAATATTTATTGAGAGAACAATTTTTTACTATAAACTAAAAATAAAAAAAAAATGTAAAATAGGGTCTCAGAAAACTACTCCATCAATTCGAAAATCAAATCATTTGATAAAAAATAATTATGATGCTCAGTAATTTCGTATATGAACAAACGAAAACAATGTTTCCTCAAACAATCAAAGATTCTGCAAACTTAAGCTCAAATCTTCTCTTTGATATGACGTCAACGATTGCCGATCCACATAATTAAGCACTGTTCACGTATTTTAATAATTTATCCTATATGTTTAAAAGACAAACTTCAAGACTCGCCTTTTGATAAAAAACCAGCTTCAAATTGTGGATAAATAACTAACTTCCACTCTGTTGAAAATAAAAGCACACTAAAAACAACTGGATACTAATAATTATTTAACTTTAACTTTTCTATAATGCTGAAACGCGTGTCACAAGGCGACTAATAACCGAATGACTCTTAACTGTGGTCTGACATAACTATTTACACTTCTGCCAATCATATCGTTTGTACCCTGTAAATCCCCGTAGATTTTAGGGTACCGTAGTCAAAAACTTTTAGAGCGAGAGCACACTACAAAATTTAAGTAGGCCGATAGTTGTTTTGGCCTCATAAATCAGTATGAAAATTAATGGAAGTACACACGTACCAACGATGAAGTATTTTTTCCGATATCAGTACTTCTTAGACTACAAACTTAGATTAAATTTAGAACATTAAAAATTTGCAGTGTGCGCACGGCACGCGCTCAGGCTTAAAAAAATTGCTGGTTACTAAAGAATGATACTGGTACTAATGATATTTTGTTTTAACAAATAAATGAATTTATTGTAATCCATTTTATTTTATCCTTTACTTAAAAGCTAATATTTACTGAGTTTATTGTCTACTAAATAAAAAATAAACTGAATAAGCGGACCGAACGGAACCAACATTGCACTCGGTTCGAGACCCACTTGGCCATTTTTTTAAAAGAGATTTATTAGCTTTTTTGTAGAAATCTTCAATTGTTTTAGAATCGGTTTTGGCCGTGGCTTGGGCCCTTACAAATGCCAGCAAATGTGGGATTTGTATCCAAGCGTTTCATCAGTTTTTGTAATGATAGTTTAAATTAAACATGTTGTTTCTTATAAAAATATTTTTTGCAGCTCAGGTGTAGGTAGTCCTCCTACTTTCGCGAGCTTTATATCTTAGTCTAAGCACATACAATTTCACGAAACAATAAACAATCCATTATGAGATTGTCAATTCAACAATATAGGAGATATTTCATCTGTTATATCCGATATTGTAATCCTGATGACATGAGTCGATCTCTGAGGAAGCACAGATTATCCGCATACCGTGATTTCACGATAGATTCACTTGTATCTATGAAAATATCTGTTTAAAAAAATAATAAAGTATAAAAAAAAACTAACAAAAAATTATAACTAAGAAAACAATAATAAGGTACTTGTGTTGTTACCTACATTGGTACTTACCAATTAAACCACCAGTTATACCTTATTATTTTTGTCTGTCTTGAAATAATCTTAGTGATAGACATCTAAGAGGGCACACTGCAACCTTTAGTCGGCCGATAGTTTTTTTGGGCTCATACTTAAATCAGTATGAAGATAAATGATAGTACGCCACATAACAAAGATCAGGTATTGATCAGATCAGAATCAGATCAGGTCGGATCAGAAGATCAGATACGACTGAAAACTTTGATGGGAATCAAGATTTTATTTTGAAATATTTTTTGTCAATCATTAAGGTTCTCTAGATCTAAAGTCGTAAATAAGTTTCAAATAAATTACATATGCCAAACCATTTCTAATCGCGAAACAACGTCTAAATACTCGTAGGTTATAGAAGTTAACTGTTAACCGTGCCCTTAAGGTTAAGTATTTACTGTCTTGCGTATTGTTCCTTTCTAAACAAAAAAAGCCTTACTACACAAACTAAAACGTCTGTTGAACACTTGTCTAAATAGTGGCTGCAAAACGGACTTTCTTTCAACGTCATAGTTTGTAATTTTTTAGACAAGTGTTCAACAGACGCTTAAAAGTGTTTGTGGTACGACGGTTTCTGTCTCGTTTTTTGTAAACATCTTTGATTGTTTTTAGTATTCCTTTCGTGTTATGGCATAGTTTCGCACATGTGCACCGCTATTCAACTGTGCGATCCTTTATTGCAGCGTCTCCATCGTCTGAAGGGTCGCTAAGGGCTTATAACTGTATACAAGACATGCCACTCAGATCCAACGCTTTTGCTGTGGGAAACTCTTGTCTAATACTTAAAATGTTTTATTTTAAGAGGCTCCACAAAGGTGTGATGATAAATCAAGGTTTTTTAGTTAAGTTCAATAAGTGGTGTGAACTGATGGTCACCCGGGATATTTAGATATATGATTTACTTAATACAAATGAACAGTACGGTAGACTGCAAATCAGTGGTAACTGTCATGCACCTTAACTCAATTGTAATAAGTACGATTTTCCTATAAAACTATTACCACTGACTAAGTTGACTGTACCTATAGCTTTAAATCGATATATCATGGTAAGTTACACCATGTTTCTTCCTATAATGATAACCAAACCAAAAATAGCCGTGAATTTGCTGCTCATTGGTCAAATCGGCCATTTGACGACTGAATTTTTTTAACTCATCTTTAGAACAGTACAGTTTCTAAGTATACCTTAGACACCAATGCCTGTGTTTCGGAGGGCACGTTAAACTGTAGGTCCCGTCTGTCATTGAACATCCTTGGCAGTCGTTACGGGTAGATAGAAGCCAGTAAGTCTGACAGCAGTCTAACCAAGGGGTATTGGGTTGCCCGGGTTGAGGAGGTCAGACAGGCAGTCGCTTCTTGTAAAGCACTGATACTCAGCTGAATCCGGTTAGACTGGAAGCCGACCCCAACATAGTTGGAAAAAGGCTCGGAGGATGATGATGATAATAGAACAGTACAGTTGAAAATATTTGTCAGGAGGTAGAATTTTATTCAGTAGGTAACGAGTTTTAAAGACAAAACAATCGATACAACGGAATGCAATGCTACACTCAATACCTTTAGAAAATGCTCGATCCACGTATTCAACGACTGTTCTCGATACATAACGATCACGTTTGCAAAACGCTCAACGCTCAGCAGTTGTTAGGAGCAAACGATTTAGCTAGTTATGCAAATAATGTATTCTACGTGTTGACAATATTAATATAATTTATGAGACACTGTTCTTGTTGATAACTATTATTTACCCAGTCATTTTAGTATACAAAGGTGATTCACACTCGGTAGCATTTGACATAATTTAATTATTTGTGTGGCTGAGTATCTATTTCAAAAGGTTATAAGCGAATTGTCAGTTTTAAGTACTTACCTGATTTTTTAGTTTTAGTATGTTAGTATGGCCAGATTCTATCAAAATTGTTCGCGAAGATTTGTTTGCGATTAGAGGGAAATAATGTGTAAAGCCGGTTGGAGTCTACTACAATCATGTCGTGTTTTGCCATTTTATTTACATTTTAGAAAAGTTATTCTAAGAAAATCTCGCCTCAAATACTGCAAGAAATAGATAAATTTTAATTCATTGTTATTTCTGAGTAACTACATATATCAAACCTACTGTTCGTTCGTCGTCCGTAGTAGCTAAATCTTACTTATCACTTACTAGGCAATATTACCAGGTAGTGAGCGCTCAATACAGCCTTCGACTGATAAAGCCCTTCCGACCTTTGCTTAACAAGATAAGATTAAGCGACTAAAATGGAACCCTTGAAGAGAAAAAATAGAATAATATTCAAAACTGTGCGAGCAATATCTAATAGGCAGATAAGTTCAGTCAAAATAAACATGAAGGTATTTATCTATTAAAAAACAATAATTGAGAAAAGTTTGTACTGGTTGTAGGTATTTCGTAACTAGCTGTTTCCTATGGTTTCAGCTGCGCCTTGGGGAACACCTACCGATAACCGAAAAAAATATAGCCTTATCTCAGGATGAGTGTAGCTTTCCAACAGTGAAAGATTTTTTCAAATCGGTTCAGTAATTTCGGTGCCCGGGTAGAAACAAACAATAAAGGTTCCTCTGTATTATATTAGTATAGAGATAGTTAAAATTGGTGTTCCGTCGCTTCCGCGGACAAGTGCCACAGGACCGCACAGTGTCATAGTGCATAAGTGAAGTGCTACTAACATAGTTTTAAGTTTGTATTTACTAACAATTTTGTATAACATATGTATGCTAGTTTTAGGGTATTTATCTCTGGGCCTTTGATGCCTGATAATAAAGATGATTTGATTTGATTTTAAAATGCAAAGAAAAAAGTAAGTAGGTACATCATCTAATAATATTCCACGTTCAGTATAGTGGACGTGGTAATGTATGGCTCCGTAAATACGAGTTAAAGGCAGGTCAATTGATGTTTACCTTAGAGAAAGGTCGAATATTTATTTTGTTCAGACACTGTTACTGTGTCACGTTGAGCTACGAATGTGAATGTTTTTGAACAAACGGACAAAGAATTAGAAGTAAAACTAGAACTTCTATACTAATATAAAGACGGAAAAAAATTGTCTGTATGTTTGTAATGGATAAACTCAAAAACTACAGGACCGATTTTAACAATTCTTTCATTATTAGAAAGCTATATTATCTAGGAGTAATAAAGGTTATATTTTATCCCGGTACGAGCAACAGTTCAAACGGGACGAAGGAGAAACCGCGGGAAAATGGCTAGTTTTTAACATGGTCGGATTTGTAATGTGTGCGTTAGGTAGAAATAAAACTATTAACATGGATAAATGTCGTATACATTAGCCCAAAACAAAGTGGAAAGAACAATTGACATTTTATAAGTTTATTTATAATCGTGAATTCAGTAAAGTTATTCCTAAAACTAAAAAAAAACTTTCAAAACGAAGAAAAATTGATTTTCTTCTCTTACTTTTCACGTTATTTGTCTAGAAATTAACGTCAACTATAAATCAGTATATTGAAAGCTTAAAAATAATTCTGAGAAGATATGGGGAAATCACCCAGCTTGGGAGAGGCGTTTGTCTAGTAGTGGACGTTATTAGGCTGTGACGACGACAACGACATCGATGAATCGATATCGATATTTATCTATAAGTACTGTACTGTAATAATATAAAGAGAAAAAATGAGTTATTTTTTGGTTGTTTGTTTACAGCTGTAAGGCAGTTGTTCCCAGCAGACGCGGGTGAAACCGCGGGAAAACGGCTTTTTTATATTTTTTACAGTTCTACAGAGTTCTTTTCCAAAAACACCTACATCCTTGGTGAGTAAACATTTTTCTAAACGTACTTACATCCCGGACACAAGTGGTCCCTTCGTCTACAATATTTACATTAGCTGAATTCGATCGACTATGCGGTATTATTGTACGGAGCTAAAACGAATATATGCCCAAGGCTTGTATGTGAAATTGATACTTGAGATTCGGAGTATTTTTTTACAAGGTAAGCAGTTAATGAGAGGAGGTTGAGTATTTAATTTTAAGGTATCGTTTGATTTTTATGTAGATGATAAAATGTCGTGATGTAAAGGCCCAAAAAAAGGCCTATAAAAGCCAAAATTACTATCGTAATTTATTAATTTCAAAGGTAATGTAAACGAAGGGAAAAAATTAAACCGAAAACGTCGCTATTCTTTTGACCTAGCTGTTTCACATAAACCATATTTAGTTAGTATTTAGCCGCTATAACAACAAATACTGAAAACTAGAGTAGACTAAATGAACGTGGGGTTTTTGCTATTTTATCGATAATGGTACGGATCCCTCCATGCGTGAGTCCGGCTGGCACTTAAACGGTCTTTTTCTTATCGGATTGGTCTAGTTCAACATAAACATCATTCATTCTTATTATACTTTTTTACTATGGAACTTACTCAATAAAAGCATTTATTCAAATACAAAGAAGTCTTGTTGATTAAAACAAAACAGCTAGCAACATTGTTTTGTTAGTAAATTCTTGCCTGTAAGCAAAAAGTACCTACATATGTACATTCGTGGTAACATAAATCGCTGAACAAAGAAAGTATTGTCGTAGACTCGGATAACTTACCGAGCATGGCGAATAAAATGACTTGCAGAGATGTCATATCTCAGGGCAACGCCGGATTGTTCAAAAGAGCTACCGTGGCACTGGTAAGTACATAAAAGGCCTACGAAGGAACATGGTGGGTTTTAGAAAGTAAAAGTCTGACACTCCCTCACAGTGCTAACCTACAGCGGGAGGGGTCAAAAAATAAAAAGATGTCAAAACGCAAAATCTCCTACGAAAGTAGCGCGCTAAAATCCGGCGGGTGTTCGAGGGACGAGGAACGTTCTAGCTCCGCCCTCATATTCTTTGGAGCTTTAACTTCAAAATAAAATCTTCGACAAAACCGTTTGGTCTTGATTTGACAAGGAATCCGAACGCCTCAGTAGTTCTAGTGACTGACAACGCGTACCGTATCTTTTGACCTACAAGAAGGTGTCTGACCTACCTTCCTTATAGCATCTCTGCTGTTTCCTTCCTCTGTGGTATAGAAGCTTAGTTTAACGATCAGCTGATAATGGCGCCGTGTATCCGACATGGCGGCCATTAATCAAAAACTAACGCAACCCGTATTGCGGGGAAAGCCGCGGGAAATACTAGTTAGCCCGTGTGTGCTGGCATGCATTGCTTGCGTTGAATATGGTGTTCATGAGTAGGTAAAGTAGTCAATGCCTTTAGTGGATAGCTAGCCAAAATGATGATAGTATAGGCAAAAATGCTAAAAGTTCTTCTTTAAATGACGACATGAAACAATCCAAATATTTTGTAACTGCCAAGTCTATCTAACTAAGAAAAAAAACAAACGTCCAAAAATAACGTATAGTTATCGGCACGGATATTAGCTCAATATCCGTGCCGTATCTCGGTGGAAGAGTGGGGTTGGCTTTGCGCACTGTACACATAAGGCAATAAACCAATAAATCGCTTCTGCGCAAGTGAAGGTCAGGGCTCAATATTCGTGCCGAGAACGATATTGCATTTAATTTTAAGTGTCATAAATAAACCACTTCAAACTCCACAAATAAAAAAAAACGACCTTTCAAAAATCGAACGTGCATTTACAAAGGCCGTTTGAGATAAAACCATGCCTCACTCAACGGACTGGCTGAGAACACGCTTCGCATATTTTGAATTTCGATTGCAGCTCTCGTTGGCAGTCGATCTAGTACTCTATGGTTTGTGCACCCTAGAGGTTTGTGACCACTGCTAGTAATCTGACAAAGACCTGGCTGGTAGATTATAAGTGCTTAAAGTAGAGGTTAATTGGTCTGCAGATTTGTAGGGTAGGCAATCTACTTCTATAAGCCTAGAAATACTTTATTCTACACACTGCAAAATTTACTCTGAATTTTTAAGATGGATTAGTAGTCAAACTTAGTATCGTCATTTTTTATTATTTATTTATATTACCTATAAGGTTTGAAAAAAAGACACCGAAATACATGAATATTTAAACTAGATGAGTCAGTGGGAACGACAATTCCTACCTTGAAAAGAAACACTGGAACCAACTCAAGGGCCACAGTCAGTCATTTCTATTATTCTCTCCTATTAGACAAAATAACTTAAAAAATACATTTTGTCAATTTGAACTGGAACTGACGTGGGGGTTCATTTCAATATACCCACGACGAGGTTTAAACCACAGGAAAGTATTAATATAGGTAGCAATATTACAAAACCTACCTAAAAATCTAAAAAGGGTGTTTTTTTGTTTTTATATGTTAAAAAGTCTCTCATCAATATTTAAAATGATCAAGCTTGTGAATTATTTGGGCACGCACAAAGAGAATACCTGAAATCTATCACATAATTTCTCACTCGTATTTAAAATGGAAAGTGCGGATATGTGATTGTTTGTCTTTCAAGCAAGAACTACTGAACCTATTTTGATAAAAAATAACAAATGCTATAGAGTAGCTGAATAGCAATCGTAGTGGCTATGTTGCTCAATTGCTAGTCAGTAGCAATGGTCGCTGTCCCAAATGCGTCGCTTTTAAAAAGGAGTATGCACTTAAAGGCGTTTGAAGTTATTTAAAAATCACAATACACAGTGTATTCAAAAATATACAAAATCCGTGGAAAAAACCACCCAACCGTAACCAATATTCGAGTTTACAAATGTTTACATAGACTCTCCATCACTCAAAGAGTATTTAAACATCAGGAGGGCTTAGCTGAAGTATAATATTCAATATTTTTCCTCTCCGAACAAACATTTGAACAGCTTTGAACGTTTTTTCCTGAAACATTGAAAAGTCTAAGCTTACGCGTACACTGAAGATTAAAAAATCGGCCGACTGTGGGCCCGATGCTAGTATTTTTTTTTTTAAATCGTGAATTCAATAAAATTTTTAGTCGGTCTCATACCGGACAAATTTTTTTTTTTTAACAACGTCAATAGTCATCAAATGGGTTCTCGCGGTGGGTAAGCAGCGGTGAGGGAGTGTCAGACTCTTACTGGCTAAAAACCATCGTGTTCCGTCGGCGTCGTAGGCCTTTTATGTACCAGGGCCGCGGTAACTCTGTCGAACAATCCCGCAGCTCCGGGACAAATACCTGATTGTTGTTACGTGTGTACTTCCATTTATTTTCACACTGATTTATGAGCCCAAACAAACTATCGGCCGACTAAAAGTTTGGAGTGTGCGCGTACTCTAAATAATCGAGAGATTTTATTAATTTTATCCCCACGCAAAAGAATATTGGTCAAAGGATATTGTGAATAACAAAATAATATATTCAATGCTGTGTCTTTGTGAATTTTCAAGTAAAAAGTCTGATACTAGTACCACAATTTCATTATGAAAAAGAATCGGTTTTTTGTTGAAAATATTTTGAAATGTATAACTTTATTTCTTATTTCTGTGTTGCTTAATATACAGTCTTATTTGTTGATTATTGGAAAAAAATATATGACAGATTGACTTTTTCTGTTTGTAAATATTATTGATTGATTACTTTACTTGTTACCCAAAAAAAGAAAATACGTCATACATGAAAGATTATTAGGTAGATTGAACATTTTTTACAGGTTAAAATATTATCCCGTTGCACATAAGTTCAAGCGCAGATACACACGAGGCATTTTAATAATTTTTAATAAATAATTAGCGACCTACAAGCAGTAGTGAGTGGTGTTTTGAAATAAATAAGTGTTCTGTACATGTATCCTTTATCTATTGCTCTGGTATTTGGAATTTTGGTGATTACAACAATTTTTTGTAGTCCTCAGAAAAAGTGAAACAAAATTCAGAAAAAGTGATGAAGTGCTTACAACTATGTTGGGGTCACTTGAGCTGTCTCCGTCACAAGTACTTGGGACTCTTGGTGGTGACAGATGATTAATTCAGCCAAACTTGAGAAACACTTAGCACTTACCTGTAAAGAAAAAAAATATAAGTACCAAGTTTTATTTAGCGAATAATGACACTAATTTTGATGGCAATCATGGTGTAAATATTCTAAATAATCGCAAAACAAACTTCAGGAACGAATTCCCGCACTCGGATAAAAAGAAACCCTTAGGTTACTTTTAGAGGAATGCCTTCCTCGATCTATCTAGCCCGACAGAATATTCCAATCGGTCCAGTATTTCTTGAGATTAGAGAGTTCAAATAAACAATCTTTTAAGCTTTATAATAGTAGGTATATATAGTATTAGTACAGATGTCTCGAGGACTTCGAAACTCAAACATGAGTAAGTACTCGTATATAAATATAATAATATCTTTGTTCCTGCCAGATGTTTGCTACCTATATGATTCATGCCAGATCTACATAGGTAATCTTATACACAAAAAACCATATTCCCAAATATTTTCACACATGTTCCAACTTCCAATATCGCATATATCTTGTACAAATAAACGTATTATCTTTTGCTTACATTTTATTTCGTGTTACTTCCACCGAAAAAACAAGGATAGACATCAAAAGAATGCGCTAAAATATGATTGCCCACCCTCGCTGTAGTGACACCATGTTTCTAAATTATTGTGGGATAGTCCTTTTATCCTTATGAATGACTAGCTGAACTACTACCTTTCCGTACCGTGGTAAAAACTAGCCCATATAACTTGAGAAGTTGTAGCTTTCCAACGGTGATTTTTTTTTTCCAATCGGTTCACTATTATCGGAGCATTTAGGGTAAAAAAAAAGTTTCGTCTTTACTAGGTATTCTACTTTTTGTATTAGATAATTAGATAAAGAATAGCTTAGAGTAGCTGTTCCCCTCCCCCGCGTTTCGAGGGAACTCCTCTCCGCAACCGGATCAAGTAGCATCATAAAAGTTCTTTCTCGAGAGCCCTATGTACCAAATATTTAAACTAGTTTAGTAGTTTTGGCACACAGGGGAAGGACCTTTCTTACTTATAATTAATTATAAATAAAGAAGATTTCAGAAGAACGCTAAAAAATCAAACATTTTTACCATGACATCATACTCATTATATCTCTTATTACATTTTCCTATTTACCAAAATTATGGACACCATACTCTCACCGCTTTGGAGACGCGATTATATTTGGAAAAGAATTCCCTTTGATGATATCACAAATCTTTTTCTAAATGATGGAAGTCTTCCCTTCGTGTCATCTTAGGCGTAAAAATTGGTCTTCTAAAGAATGTTTGGATAGTAATCTTACTGTCACAGATATGGCTTTTGGAGCTATTTAAATGGCTCATTTTTTGGAGAAGTTGTATAGGCTAGTGATATATTATTAGCTGTATTATCTGGTTTCATTCAAAAATACACAAGAACAATGGACTTTACCTTGACCCTTCTAGAAAAAATGTTATGTAGGTATTGAAAGCTAAAGACTGTTTGAACACGCTACTGGCAGAAACTACTGAGCCTGATTTGAAAATTTCGTTCGGAGTCACATAGTCTATTTATCTACATATATTTACAGGCTCTTACGAATTCGTACCACATATTAAAATACCACAACATTATTAAGGTACCTTTTGAATGCCAATACAGTTGACTTTCAAAATTCACCTTTATGAACATCATTTTAAAAAATCAGCCAAGTGCGAGTGGGACTCGTGCACGAAGGGTTCCGACCATTATTTATAAAACGGACAAAAAAACACGTTTGTTGTATGGGAGCCCCCCAAAATATTTATTTAATTCTAGTTTTCAGTATTTGTTGTTATAGCGGCAACAAAAATACATCATCTGTGAAAATTTTACTATCTCTCTAACTATCACGGTTCATGAGATACAGCCTGGTGACAGACGGGCGGATGGACGGACGGACGGACGGGTGGACGGACAGAGGAGCGGAAACAATAGGGTCCCGTTTAACCCTTTGGGTACGGAACCCTAAAAAACGTGTAAAACAACCTTTACAATCGAACACAAATACAAACAAAACAAAAACGATTCCATTTTCAAATCAAAGCAAATATGGCGCCGGCTATTATTTCTGCAACGTTACTGCAAAAGACTGTAAATGCACATTCCCAGTCGACTTTTCACAGGCATTGACAGGCACAATACAAATAATATTCGAACGGGTGCCTCCATTATATTTGCTCTGAATTCTGAATGTACTTTTATATGTGAGTTCCACGGAGGAAGGAAATATAGCGGAGATGACATAAGGAAGGTAGGTCAGGCCCCTCCTTGTACAATGTGACGTAATAATAATAATGGCGTCCACGGCCGATTTCGGCCACGGCGGCTATTCTCATTTAAGGAGATTAGCCAGCTGCGCAGGACATATTATAGTGCACAAGCATTTGCGCAGACATAGGTACACTTGCTATTCCTTCACCCGTCGATTGCCGTCTCATAACCCGATGGGACGGCAATCCGACACGACAGGAGAGAGATCAGGAATGTGACGTACGGCAGGCGTGATCAGTTACTAGAACTAACAAGGCGTTTGGATACCCTGTCAAATCAAAACCAATCCGTCAAAGATTAGTCTTGATTGATTGGTGATTTATCTTGAAAATAATGGACGATTTGATTTAACGAAGGCGTGTAACGGAGGAGCTAGTAACGTTCCTCGTCCCCCGAACACCAGCATTTTGGCGCGCTACATTCTTAGGAGATTTTGCGTTATGACATCTCCGCTAGTCATTTCGTTCTCCCTGTTTCGTTCACATTCACTCGTTCAAATGTGAACAGGTGAACTACTTATGTAAGATGTTACAATTTTGCCTTTACATGTTGGAATTGTGAATATTTTCGCGTCTGGTTTGTTGAATTTTATGGAGATGTTGACGTGTTCATTTCAATGTGTGATGGAAAATTGATGTTTACCTAATTTGGAGATATTTTTCCTTGTATCTATTAAATGGTAATTTCTGTCTTAGTAAATAGCTTACTGACTATAATATGTATTGTATATTTTTAATATGGATAATTGTATATAAGTATTGTTATGAATAATATGTGTGTATATGTTTATAAGTATTGTTATGAATAATATGTGTGTATTTGTATTTTTATGGGCCCTAGTTGCCTGAAATAAAGGAATAAATAAATAAATAAAAATAAGCAACTAGGTAGGTAATCAAGCATTTACTTTAACTTTATGTTTCAAGTCAATAATAACGAAGAGAATTAGAAGCGTTTTATTAGCATCCAGCTATTCTGAAGGAACTACTTGCCACACCTGGATAAAAAGTAGCCTATATCTTTTCTCAGACTCTAGACAAATATTTACCTCAATCGCTTCAATAAGTAGGTATATTAAGTAGTAAAGATAAATGTTATTTCTGTTATTTTTTTGGAACACATTTTTTTTAATAAACTTCTTTAAAATAACGTAACATCTATATTTGAAAACAAGTAAACAAAGTTCTCAAAATAAGTAAGAACTCACACCCAGAAAGAACGCACATAGAATATTTTATGAAATCAAATCGAATACTCACAAAATACCCAAATGTGATATCCATTACGGCAGTAAACTCTATTTTGTAACACAAATAAGCTTGTTTGCACTGATCCTAATAAAATAGTAGGGTTTTACAAACACCCTTTCTGCTGGGAAAGAAAATACATATGAAATGGTTTGCTTTTATTTTATACATTAGCTGTTGGCTGTGGTTTTACCCGTGACTCACGTTTGAATGAAAATAGCAATATGTTATTGTGATGTGAAGACTATAATAGTAGGTCTTATGCATAGTTTCATCACAATAATTACAGCAGTTTTTGAGGGAAAAGTTAACAGACACACTGAAACAAACATTTATGTTCAAAATATATGTATACTTGTAACTCACACTGACTTAAAAATTTGATTGTCACTATTTAATATTATACCTAAAACAAACACCGCGTCTAACAGTGATGTCAAAAAGGCGATTTTCATGTGGTTTAATTTAATTATGTAGATTGGGAAGTTTTAGGTAAAAATTAAATTTTAACAACTTTTGTAACAACAAAAAATTTTCCAAAATGGTACCCAGAACATTAGATACAAGATGTCGTTCATATTTATGTCGTCTCGCTAAAAATATTTCCACGACAACTTGAGTGCTCTCATGTCTCCTGGCAGGATCTTCGCTAAATGCTCCAAATGATGTAGATACCGTCTGAAAATGTCAGGCCACTAACTTAACTCTGACTATATTTAGAACACGTAAAAAAATATATAAAGTTATGTAGGTATGAGAAACTTCGTGATTTTTGTTTTGTATCCTAAAGTTCTGTAACAGTCATTTGAGTCTAGAATAGAACAAGGTATGTGAAACATAGATTGACAATTTTCAAAACACTACTTAGTAAAGTAAGAATCATTTCCAGCTTGGACTTTACAACACACTTTTATGCAAATGAACAGGCATAACTTATGCGAAAACTCTTTTATCTTTGAAAGTTAAAAATCAACAATTTAACAATCTGAAATCCAAAACCAGATACCTACATATTATTTTAACACAATCGTATTTTTTACTGATTGTATTTTTCCTGACTGTAGGTACCTACGTATCCATCATGTCCCGAGGTAAAATTCAGTAAATGCCACAAAAACGTGCAATTTAGTTGGCAGTTTTCTGAAACGTATTTTTTTATTTTACAGTTTGAAATATTATATTCATTGTAGGTTTTTCAGTTTGTATGGAAAATAAAGTAAAAACCTGAAATATAGCTATGTTCAAAAATACGTATCTACATCTGTGTCTAGGGTAACGTAACAGTGTGCTATTTTGTTTCTTTTATAAATCCCATTCCTAAAAAAATGAACAGATAACACAGCTTACAGTAAGAATTCATACATTCTAAACTGTATCTAAAATCTGTAACCTAACTATTGACACTAGGTATATAAATCAAGCTTACCATACATGGAATTCCTTTGGGCATCACAAGTAAGCCAACCACCAACCCATAGCAATATTAAGGAGTGTACGGCCCCTATAATAGCATTAAATAACGACAAGATATAAAAGAAAAGTATCATAAAGGCATTACAGATTTTATCTCCATCTTAAGGAAAATATTTGGTGGAAAAACATTTTCCGGAAAACATAAACGCGAAAGAAAACTGTTTATCAACAAGTAACAAGGAAGCATAATAGCTGTATTTACTTTGAAAAAATTACAGTTTAGCTACCCTTTTTATCGGCTTTGGCAAAGCATTAAAGAGTATCACATGCTTAGGTAGATCTTAGGAACTGTCCTCATTCTGATAACAGTATAATTTACTTATACTTCAAAATCCTAAAATGTATAGCTACGTAATATTTTACACCAAAGGCAACAGAACAAAAAATGTGTAAAATCAGAGACAAAAATTCTGCTTATAATTTAGGTACGAAAGTTATTCTGTCTATCTGTTAGGCTTTCACGCAAGATAATATGTGATTCAGTAGAAATATAACTGAAAAAGGACATAGACCACATTTATCTACTAGCGTGAAGTAAGCGTGAAGTAGCCTCGAAGCGCGGGTGAAACCGCCGCGAACTACTAGTTTAGAGGCATACAATACAAGTACAAGAATATTTGGTTACCTCGTTATTTTCGTAAAACTCGCGAACTACATACCATACATGGGTTCCTATTTCTCGGAGCCCATTTGTCATGTTTTTTCTTATTGTTTCGAGTTAAGTAGGGTAATAAATATTGTAACATTTGACACTGAAACTAGTACAAAGTACATACTCTGTTTCATTGAATGGTGCAAAAACAGTAGGAAATATGTTCCGTTACCCTTTGTTTGGCTGTCGGGCGAGAGACTTATGGCTCTTACAAAGAGCTTTATTTCAAATTCACTGGTGACTTTATAAAATATTACTTTTTGAAAGTAAAAAAAAATATATATTAGCTCTCGAAGTGTAAGAGTACGCGCAAACTGTAGACTAAATAGTCGGCCGAGTGTTTTGAAAAAAATATATTTATTTTCAAATCGTGAATTCAATCAAAAGGTAATTTAAATATTTCTATTGACTAAATAAATAATCATCATCTCCCGAGCCTTTTTCCAACTATGTTGGGGTAGGCTTCCAGTCTAACCGGATTCAGCTGAGCACCAATATTTTTACAGGGAGCGACTGCCTATCTGACCACAAAAGAATATTTAAAATTTAATTTAAATATAATATTTAGGAGGTATGATAACGGACAAGTACCTGGTCGTTGTTACATGTGTAATTTCCTTCATCTTCATACTGATCTTTGAGCTCAAACCAACTCCCAGTAGGGAAAAGGCCTGCCGGGGATTGTTCGAAAGAGTTACCGCGGCCATGGTACATAAAAGGAATCGACGACGGAACACGACGGTTTTTAGTCAGTAAGAGTCTGACACTCCCTCACCGCTGCTAACTCACAGCGGGATTTTGATGGTTTTTGATGTCATTAAAAAAAAATCCAAACCAACTATCGGCCGACTAAAAGTTTGTAGTGTGCGCATACGCTAAGCCGCTTCCCTCTTGAGAATGGGGGCTGTGTTGACAAATTAAAAAACAAAGATTTCCCTTTAATGTCTAACAGCTGTACCTCCTTTCAGAATTCCATTTGTTTTGTGTTATTTTTTTGCAATTTTTTTTTATGGTAGGTAACTGTGTGCATGGGATACCATTGGTGTGATTCTGTAAGACTTCATTCTTAACTTCGCATCTGAATCCGCCGTGAGTTTCGTGATTGGCATTCTCAAACTACACTAGCCCTACTCTTGAGAGCGTGTTTGCGAGTTGAACTAAATTAACTCGACATTTTGACAGATAAAGTATGAGATAACTTTTAGAACCGAATGCGAAGTAAGAGTGAATAGCGAAGTGAAATGCAAATTGTTGTCTGAATTTTTTAGAATCGACGCACATGACAGATGAAGCATAAAGCTTCTATCATGGTAAAAACAACTTTATATTGCTTTGAATTTATTAATGATTTTATGATTGTTAAAACGATTATGTATCATTCGATATTCTACAAGGCTATCAGACTAAAAATAAACTATCAGTACTGATTGTAACAATTCTAAATCATACTGAGTATAGAAAAGGTCATTTCTTGAACTGACCTTTTAAGGTCAGATGAACCTTTGTCTTTCGGTCAGTACAAAACATTAAACAACGCATTATCCATTACTCAATGTCACTATAATGAACATAGAAAATAATAAGAGCAGTCACAATAATTATTTTAACACTAATTACTCGTCTTTCTCTGTACATTTTACTAACAACACACAAATTGCAGTAGGCCTACTTAATGATCCGAATATAAATATAATAGATAATCAAAAAAACGGGATAACTAAAGAAGAGTCCAATGCACTTTTCTAAGCTTGTGTGTACTTTCTAAGTATATCTTAGTAGTCCTTACGTCGAAAGAGTTACCGCGGTCCTGGTACATAAAAGGCATTTTTTTTTCTTTTCTTTTTTTCCGACGTCGAAAATCATCAAATTACCCCTTCCGCTGTGGGTTAGCAGCGGTGAGGGAGGGTCAGACTCTTACTGACTAAAAACCGTCGTGTTCCGTCACAGGCCTTTTATGTACCAGGGCCGCGGTAACTCTTTCGAACAACCCGCAGCGTACATAAAAGGCCTTCGAAGGAACATGATGTAGTTTAGTGATTAATAGTCTAACATTCCCACACGCTGCTAACCCACAGCTGGAAGAGTCATTTGATGACTAAGCTCATCAAAAAATTAAAACGAGTTGCCCGAGTGACCCGGTTGAGGAGGTCCAATACGCAGTCGCTCCTTGTAAACTACATGCTCTCAGCTGCATTCGGTTACACTGGAAGCCGACCCCAACATAGTTGAGAAACGGCTCGAGAGATGATGATGATGTTTAGCCTCTATTTGCACATTTGGTTAACAGTTAACACCCAAATTGCAGCAGGATTAATGAGGGGTAATCCGACAAACGGGGTAATTACCCTCTCTATACACAGAAGGGTAAACAAACATAAGCAGATATCTCTAGTATGAGCTCGTTCATTAGTACTTGATTGTTTAAATAAACACCGCTTGAATACATATCGTGTTGCAGGTACGATGTTGTTCCAGGAATACGGTGAATAGTCTGTACTCTGGGCACTTAATGAATAGTAAACAATCTTGATAGCCATATTAGCCGAAGAACCGATAACCGTTGGGGTAAACGAGTTCTAGAGTGGAGACCACGACTCGGCAAACGTAGTGTAGGACGTCCTCAGGCACGGTGGACTGATGACTTGCGCAAGGCGGCTGGCAGGAGCTGGATGCGAGCAGCCGAAAATCGATCTCAGTGGCGTGCACTTGGAGAGGCCTATGTCCAGCAGTGGACTGCTAGAGGCTGATGATGATGAAACAATCTTGATACTATTTTCTACACAATTGCTTATTAAATAAATAAACATCTACTTAAAATAATGATTTATATGATGAAGTTATTTTTAGTATTCTATCGTCATTGATTTTTAGCAGCATTTTATTTTTAAACTGAGTTTTAAAACAAAAAGTCTTATCAAAATTGTTTACCTCTAGTTAAGTGCATACTCAAAATGAGTACCGATAGACTTTTTTGTTTTTTACATGCAGTTACTGTAAAAGTTGAATATTGGATTCCTGGTAAATGTAAATGTGTTACTTTAATTTCCCTTGTGTAATTTCTGAGTCGGAGCATGGAGCGTGATTTGCGAACATGCAATGGTGATACAAAAGAACGAAGAACTTTAGACGTACGCAGATATAAAATACGTGCTTTCATTTAATGCTGTTTACGAATACCGATTTTTATTTTTAATCTCTTTGGGGTAAAAACATGTTTTAAAAAGTCGTTTGACACGTGTTCAAAAATAATACAATACAATTTTTAACAAGTCTTTAACTTTTTGTTACAAGAACATCTGGTTTATTTGCTCGAAGAGATTTCTTTAGAAATAAGCATTACCTTTGCAACACCTTTCTTTCTCGTCATCTTTCTTCCTCGTCATCTTTATTTATAGTGTGTTCAAAAATGTTAATAAATAAATAAAATAAATAAATAAAAGTTAGTCATTTAAATTTTTGAATGATAAAGCATTATGCCTGTAACATATACCTAAACCAATGTGGAGCGAAACCACGTATTATTGTTGCTTCAATTTGTAAATCTGGCGTATGGTAATGAGATTGCTGTCGGATACACATTTCTAGCGATATTTCTACAGTCTTCATGTAAAAGGTTGTAACTACAAAATTTTGTTAAATTATTTTTTACTTTTATTGATTGATTGGCATTTGACTGTTGATCCATATTTTTCTCCAGCGTTTCTAATAAATATATGTAGTTTATTGTACAGTAGTATGAGAAAAATATTTAGTCTCCTCGTGGGTCTGTCTTTTCACGAATAACAGACTTCATTTTCAATTTAAAAAATATTGAGATAGATTGAAACATAATAGTCACAAGAATGGTGAATTTTCAAATAAAAACTAAATTCTCATATTTATAAACATGTATGCAAGATTTACCAAAACGGATTAACAATAAAATACTATTTTCAGTTACGATACTTTTCCTAAGAACTGAGAATTCGAAGCAACAATACCGTAAGGCTTATCCGAAACAGATACGAACGTTTAGATGAAACCATATTTTGGCTTTTAGCACCCTCAGAGGAATGAGACTGGATTTTATTCTGAACTCTAGTAATTTAACTGCGTAACGGGTGTTAAGGAAAGTTTTTATTATTTCCGTTAATTTTATTTTGAATTAGAATCCTACTTATATTATAAATGTGAAAGTTTGTGAGAATGTGTGGATGTATGTTTGTTATTCAATCACGCAAAAACGGCTGGACCGATTTGATTGAAATTTGGTATGTAGATAGGTGATACTCTGGATTAACACATAGGCTACTTTTTATCAACACACCACGCGGGCGAAGCCGCTGGCGGAAGCTAGTATAGGTATATTTCTTATGTTATGTTAGTGGTGAAAATGAATAGTTTCGAACTGCAATCTGCATTTTATAGAAACAATTAGAAAGAGATGATGAAATAGTGTTTTCATACCGAAATGACGTTTTCGAGCCACTTAGGTTTAATAATTCTCAGACGGTAAAATCTTTGACTCTTTAATTAAAATTAGTCTCCAGAGAGCTGAGTTGAGGCTAAGATGAGATACAATGAATGAATCTTTTGATGGTTTTGTGAATATACCTAGATCTTATTTGAATTTGGAACCGGAACCTGGTAACCCGAATAAAAAAATTAAAAAAACATTTTTATGGAGACTACATGTATTCTGGATTCAACTTATTCGAAACCTAAAAATACCTATTATTGTAGTTTAAAATTTTTTTTTTGATAACGTCTGTTTTTTACGGATACAAGTTTTCCTTCTTATTCTTAAGGCGCTACCTCGGAATTCAACATTTTTTTAAAGTTAATTTTAATTTAAGAATACTTATTTGAATAATTAACTTTTTTTATATGTGTTTGTTGACTATATTACCTAGATTAATCCGAAGACAAAAACATAAAACAAGTAACTTTTCTCGATAGAAAAAAAATCAGAACTTACCTCTAAAAACATTTTATGAATTCTATGTCGTAGTCATGTACTTTCTGTCACATTCAAAAAAATAATGAAGAATGTAGATAATATCTTATTAAACATTAATTAGAAAACAGTTTTTAAAGAAACATAAAATTGAATTTTTAATAAATTTTTATTTAGTATGGCGCTTACGTTATTTTTTTTCGAGCAGGTTGCATGTTTCCTCTCTCTATCTATTTACGTTGCTATCGCATAGTTCTATCCCTCTCATCCATTTATCCAGTTCGCCCGTGAAGTCTTAAGTCTAACACTCAACATCGCTACTACGTTTATATAAAATAACTCCACTATGCAACATAAGACAGGGAAATTGTGATAATGGAGGAATCGCGTGTATTATGCATTATAAGGAACGAAAAATATGTATAAAAATTGAAAATAACGCATTACGTAATAGAAGCACCATTTTGAACGCACGAGAAATGTAGATAGCAAACATATTTCTATCTACTATCTATTTCTCACGGTTTCACTTCAGAATTGTGGTTAATCTATACTAATATTATAAAGCTGAAGAGTCTGTTTGTTTGTTTGAACGCGCTAATCTCAGGAACTACTGGTCCGATTTGAAAATTTCTTTCAGTGTTAGATAGCCTATTTATCGAGGAAGGCTATAGGCTACTTTTATCTCGTTACGGGAAGTAGTTCCCACGGGATGCGGGTGAAACCGCTGGCAGAAGCCAGTCAAGAATAACGTGGCATTTCAATAGTAAAATTACTGATCTAGTAGTTCTTGAGTCTATTTTTACACACATGCCTATATATGCCTAATGTTTCCTCTTCATAACAATATTGTAGAAAGTGTTAACTAACTATGTGCTCACCTTAAAATAATTACTAATTTAATTAGCTGAGGAAACTAGTTCACGCATCCGTGACTCACTTCTTAGTGGCTGCTCACAACGTGAAAGGTATGAGCTGCCAGAATTAGAAGTTTAGCTTCAGTGGTTTAGACTTTGTGTTGATGAATTAGTCAGTTGAGAGAAGGAATGTTATGTTTATTTATACTCTTGTAAGGTACATACTCTTATTAGGTCTTAAGACTGTAAACAGCAACAGTTTTTTCTTTGCTTTGTATCCCGTGATCATTATTACAAAGCAGCCTGGAGCTTGGAAGCTAGTGATTGACACACCCGTACATAGGAGAGCACGTAAATATCAGTGCTGCGCCTGATCTTTCTCCTGTCTTGTAGTGCCATCGGGTTTAGAGAGTGCACCTATGTCACATCATAGTGCACAGTGTTTATATCATATATAGGTAGCTGATGTAATCGATAATGGGCTAGGAGGACATTATCATCATTACTTACAACTTATTCTTACTAAAATTGTGAATGGAACAATACTTTCACATATGAAAGTTATATCTTTACTTATTAAGCTTTTACGCTGAGAAATAGCCAATCTGGTGTGGTCAAAAATAACATAGAGAGAAGATTTTAGATTATTTTACTTTTTACAAATATTTGAAGTATGTAGTTCCTTACGGAGGTCAAACCGTACAAAACATCTAGTTCAGAATATTCTAGAATGTAATAACAAGGCAAATGACATTACCATTACGGAATATTACCGTGTACTTTGGCATGGCAGAATGAGATTGTGCCACGCCAAAATGTTCTTACTATTATTGTTATTATTGCTTAATGGTACAAGTTTAAATAGTACACTCTTTAAGTTAGTCGCATTTAAAATAGTAAACATATTTAAATAAAAAAATCACGACATTATGGTAAAGACACTTAACGATCACGCAAATTCAGTATTTCTACCTAGTAATAAGCATATAAACGAAAACAGCTGAACCGATTTAGATAAAAAAAAATTATGGCAATAGGTGGGACTCTGGAAGCGGTTAAGAATTGATTTTTATTCGGGAAGGCCAAACATTTTTCTCACGACAACTGTGAAACCGTGAATAGTAATTCACTCGTCATATATTTTCATAACACGGTAATACCTTAACTACAAAAACATACATTAAAATATCTCATAAAAATGTTTTCCTTAACCGTGGCACAAAGCCAAATCTCCAAATACGACGTATTTTATGACTTTATTATAATTACCCTCTCGTGTCGCTTGCACGGCTAGGAATTTGTGAAGGCGCCCAAATTCCAAGTTTAACGGCTACATACGGAAACCCTAAGCCGTTTGCATAAGATTCATAATAATTAAGTACATCAGGGAATGTGAACGTTTTTATTTTTGTTAAATTACAAAAATATGACAAATTAATGACACATGCATGAATTATTGTAATAACCACAATAATAACTTATTAATTTAACTACAAAAGTGGTTAAAATTTTAATTTCCACCTACGATTTTCGTGTGATTAACGGTTTTTGCGTGTTAACAAAAAGGTATATTATGTAAAAACGTGAAAGTTGCAAGATGATTTATATCATGATTTTTTTCCAAAATGTATTGGAGTCAGCTTTGGCGTTTAGCTGGATGCAGCTGATTGCCAGTGTCTTATATGAAGCGACTGCCTATCAGACCTCCTATACCCACCTACCTGGTCACTCTAATATACCTTGGTAAGACTATTTCTTGTTCGAAATCGAAACATAAATACCATCTAATTATAATCTTAGGAAAATAAAAAGGCACATAGAATTACAAGAACAAGACTCAACAATTTATCTAAAGCTGAAAATTCAAGCTAAAACAGCGTCACAAGCTGACAGCAAAGCGCTTTAAGTGCTTAACACTTCAAATAGCATTTACCGTTGTATTTTCTAGAGTTAACATAACAAGACAGGTTTTAGCGTAATTGCATTCTTTAAGAAAACTGTTAAACTTTGCTCTTTATGTTAAGGTACGTTTTGCATTCTTGCTGCCGATTGCAACTGCCGACGAATGTGAAACGTTTTGGATCGAAGCGGCAGCAGCACATGCAGTCTCCCTTAGGTAGGTATCAATTGTTTTCACGTAGTGGCGGCATATGCGTTCGGCAGTTGCAGTCGGCAGCTAGCATTCAAGACGTACCTTTATTGTTCCCGAATTTTATTACACTGAGAAACTAATGAAAGGAACTTGTTTCGTCTTTTTGAATTCGAAAGTGTCGATTGTGTTTTGTTTTGAATACAGTATGTTTTGAATCTTCTATCTGTACAAGCTGTAGTTCTCCCTGTGTCCCAAGAGAATTATTTCCTGCACCAGGATAAAGAGTAGGCTATGTCCTTTCTCAGGTGCTAGGAAAACTATCTGTAGGTAAATCTGTGTAGTAGATTCAGCGTAAAAACGCAACAGACAGACAGAGTCACTTACACAGTTTTAAAATAAGTGAGGATTTACAATCACAAATGCTTAAATATTAATATTGTATCCGAATATGACAAAAACAGCATGCTTTATTTCGTTAAAATATCTGTATATTCGATATTGGTTCTGTCACCGATCTGCTCAATGATGTGTGAGGAAGCCTTTATTGGGTTTTTAATTGAGTGCCCCCGTCACCAAAATGTTTTTGTTTCCTATATAAATTAAACGTTAATAATGTAACAAAAGGGAGTGAAATAAAATCATTTTACATAGTCCCGCTCCTACATAGTTATATGATTATTGTATTTAAATAAATTAAAGTTTTTAAAAGTCTTTGTAATGTTTAGGTACAGAGTGCCAAATATACCTTCTAAGCTTTCTTTCTTCAGTGTGTTTTCATGGCTATTGAAACTAAAGGAACAAAGAATTAAAGCTCGAAAGAGATAAAAAGATACATAGCATTATTTCTTTGTTTTCTCTAGTTATACATATAGTAAGTGGGGATAGAATGAGCATTCACTGATATCATTTATACCACCCTTTACAAGTCTTAACAATACACACACCAAGTTGTGCCAAATATCTCAACATAGATAATGAAATCGGATCTCCTCGCCACATAAGTCAATTATTGTCCAATTGCCCAATCAATGGGCACATTCAATTGCCTAACCGCCATGATTCCAAGGGTAATTGGTAGAAGCGCATTAATTAACCGCTAAAGATGTTCCTTCAGAATCTATGATTGAATAAACATACAAAATCGCCTATGAACCTGGGGACAGGAAAAGGATATAATATAACACTTTTTAGTTTGTTGGGTAATATTTCTTACTTTTTGTGTAGTCATCATCACCATCAGCTTTTTATCGTCCCACTGCTGGGCACAGGCCTCCTGTCATACAGAGAAGGATTGAGCGTTAATCGCCACCCTTGCTAAAAGCAGGTTGGTGATTTCAGACTTTGTAGTCCAGGATTCCTCTTTCCTTTACTTGAAGAGCAGTTCTTTACCCACTAGGCCACCAAAACTTTTTTAACATACTGCTGCTATAAACAGTCAGTCATTTTCTCCTACCTGTACCAGGTAAAAATAAACACACAAACCAACCAAAAATAAATTCCAAATCCAGCCAAAATGCTGTAAAAGTTAAAGTAAATAATTAATTCATTCATCCGTCAGTCGGGTCATGACTAATGCTGGTAACCTCACCTGAAAACAAACCGCAGTAAGTTTGAGAAAGGTCCACATTAGGTTACGTACTTAGAACAATGAATCAACTGGAGGTGCCATGAGCACAAAACTTTATGCGAAAGAATCTGCCAGTTTGAACAAAGAGGGAGAGATAACGCAATAAATAGTGATAGCTCAGATTCAACATTACGCACGCCTACGTCAAAATGACAAACACGGTCATAAACTTAGCATACACATGTATGGACGTGCTGATATCAAGCTATTCCAATCTGTGATATTTTTACAATACACTTAGAAGCTTGTGCTTCAAAGGTATAATTGAAAATCTATTGAAGAAAGATATTTTGTAGTAGCTTGATGTTCAGCTGTTGGTTTGACCGTCACAGTTGATATCCTGCTACTACAAAAAATGCTATCTTTCCTTGAAAATTGATACCTATAAATACGAATATGATCTGAGGTCTTACCTTTGGCAGAAAGAAAGGCATGTCAGTGTCGTATCCAGTTTGCCGAATGCTCTAAGATCATGTGGCATTGTCGCTTTGTACCCTGCCTAATGGCGGGTACAAAATAGAAACGCAAGATAAACAGACAGCTTTGTGGTTTTATTTGATGTCATTGTAAAACGTTAATGAAGCATATGTTTTGTTATGTGGAACTATTTTGGAAAACAATACTAATTAGAGTAAGTAGGTATGAACTATTATGGAGCTTCTTAATGGGGAAAAAGGGGTCACAACAATTATTTTTTATTTCTAATTCTAAGTAGAAAAAAAACGAAATCACCATCGATCATCATCATCTTGACTGGACTCGTAATGCTCAAACATATATTTTTAACGAGATTAAAGAACGCTTAAATATCTTCAACTAATGCTTATTAAATACACATTATATATTTCGATCCACCGAGGAAAAAAACATCATTATCACCCATAAAAAAATAAGTTGAAAGCAAGAATTAAACAAACTTTGACATGGCAGGCTCAAAAGAATTACATAACATAAGGAAGCACCTTTCAAATATTTCCATAGAATCCAAAATCCTCAACCCCATTGAAAATTCTTATACCTTCATGTCAGAATCGACATTTATACTGTTAACACCGTGACATGCATATTTCCTGCACACCCATATCACCCGGTAGGTTACCGGGTTCACATAGGTAACTGGATCGGTGATCTTGCTTTATAGAAACATCAGTTCTCCACCTTTGGTCATGTGACGAGGGTAAGCAAAACTACACACAGTACAGTTTTTATAGGGTTGTAGTTTTGAATGGTCTTTTCATGGGTAGTTTTTTATATCTGCTAGATGCTTTGTTCGTGTATCCAAAATGTGTTATATTTTTAGGACAGTATTTCTAAGTCTGACTTAACATTGAACAACATACATTCAAATAAAGGATATTTATTTAATTCTAAAAGCTACGAACATAAAAATAATCTTTTATGTTTCATATACAAAAAACAAAATCTCATCTATATGTTTGTTAAATAAGCTTTCGACGTGACCTTGCCTTAAGTAACTAAATATACAAAAAAAAAAAGCCTACCAGATAAAAGTCTAAACTTAAATAACTAAGCAGTTAAACGCACCTTGAGCATAATTTTATAAAGAAAAAAGTACGAGCAGGGAGAAAATTTTAATTAAATATTTCGAGCCCTACTTTTCCAGTTATAGTACGAAATTATATAAACAACAGACTTCAGGTATTATCCGCACAGCCTTGTTAAAAAAGGTTGTCTAAATTATTATAAAATTAGGTTAAATAGGACGAAATATAGTAAGCAGAAGTAAAGTTTCCAGGTGGTAGCACTTACTTTACATGTATCTACAAGTACCTACAAATGCGTCCATGGCCACGGCGGCTGTTCATAAAGAGGATAAAAAAATCAGCCAGCTGCGCAGGAAAATTTCTTAAATCCATAACGCGATTTCGTCCCGACTAGGGAATCAAAACAGAGACCTCATGCACAGCATACAGTCCTGTGTGCGACCAACCTCAATTAGACCAACAAAGCAGTCAACTTAGTAGGTAGGTATACCTACCTACTGTAATATCCTCATACCAACATAGAAAAGGCTAGGCAAATGATGATAACATAGCATGATAAGAACTACTGAGAATTTTATACAATACGTTAAAGAACTATCATTTTTATGAACTAAAATAAGGGAAAACAAGATTTTTGTTCAACTCCTAACACGCGATATGCCGTGATAGCGTTTCTATCAAAATGAAAGTAGTTTTTAGTTTTCTTAAGGTGAAATCTCTATCTATAGGTACCCTGATTATTTTTTATGAAGGTCTTTGTTATATTGATAAAAAATAATTCTGGTAACATCTACTGTTTGGTAGATGTTCAGAAAGCAGCCTGGAGTCTGGAAGTTGGTGAATGATACTCCCGTATATCGGAGAATATGTTAATGTAGGTTTAGTGCCTTAACTCTCTCCAGTGGTGTCAGACTGCCATCCCATCAAACTAGGAGAGTGAGAGAATAGAAAGTGCGCCTGGGTTCGAGCAAATGCCTGGGCATTAATAATGTCCTGTGTAGCTGGCTGAACTGTGAAGGAAACCCGAAAACTTGCAAGTTACCCCTTAGGATGCTCAACTGATAGTATTACACTATTATTAACATATATATAACAAACCTAATTTTATCCGTTATTGAAAATAGGCCTCTCCATACCTGTACCTATGCCATACCTCCCTTTTCTGACGCATATAACTTCACCATAACACAAACAGGTAGGTACCATTTAAATCACAAAGTCGGCAAAAAAGACGTCCTCATTATTCTCTCATAACGCAAATATTTAATTCGTCTCCAAACCTTTTGTATGCTGCCTCATCATAAAAATAAATGTATCCTTACAATGAAGTCGTTGGCAAATAAAAATTCCTTTCAAATATGTTTGAAAAGAGTATTCAAGCAGTACGAAAGCCCCGCAATTAGATGTTTTTGCTCATATTTCAATGGTATTCATGGAAAAGAAAATTTTTGATTTATATTTCTTGTAATTGGGCATGTGGTTTGTGGTTATTATTTCTGGGAGATTTATTACTTGCTGAACGTAAAGGTCAATTAATAGATCTAACCTGTTTATGGGTGATTGATCTCTATAGCATATTAAATTATAATTTAAAAACTACTGGTCCTTATAAGGACCAGTAGTTTTTCAGTTTATCTATTTCAAAAGTTCAACAAACTCTTCTTTATTACTTCTTTACTCTACTTATTTTGTATATAGTATTTTATTTTTAGATTTGTATAAAGATAAGTAGTTTAAGTTTGTATATATAGTGTGTACAAACTCTTGCACTAAGCATGCTTAAATTATTGTTCATTTGCATAAGCTATATTTTATCAAAATACGGAAACTATGCCCCTCAGGTTGCGGGCCAAACTGCGAGAACACAACAGATCTAATTCGAAAAGATAGTATAATAATTAAAATCATTACATTTAAACCAAAATAAAATTACGATTTTAACAGTCATAAAACCACGAAAGCATTAAAAGGCATATAATTTATCATTTCTAGTCATTTTAGTCGTAGGATTAATGTTATCCGACGTAGATTTAGCAATTTAATTCTTCAATTAAGAAATTAACTGGGCTTAGGCTGTTTGTTTTATTTCTTTGTCTGTAAACACTGCTTTCATTTATAGGTACTAAAAATAAAGTGAATAAATAAAAAGGGTCATTTTAACCCTTGTTTTATTACATCGTCGCGTAAAGTTCTGGATTTGGTGGGTTATAAAAATACTATCTTTCAACGGGGGTCTCAACCGCTTTTTGAGGAAACTACTCCTATCGCTTGGATAAAAACTAGTCTATGTCCATCTCCAGTTACCACCTATAAGTACCTGTTCTTTTAATCTCAATCGATTCACCATGTTTTGTATATTAAATAAATAACAATAAATATATCGCGACACCTCCACACACAGTCGTTTAGCCCCATGGTAAGCTATTTATGTAACAGCTTTACCTATATAAAATAATTTTCTTAATAAATATAAAACACCACCTTACGAATTACGAAAACATACTCTGTAACACTCCTTTTGAACGCAGTCGTGTGAAAATCATTCTTAATTTTCACATACACACACACACATACATACATATGTACATAAAATCTATAACACAACGATACAGTTACACTACAGGCCGAAAAAGCGGCACTCGATCAATCACGAGCCTTTTGATGGGTGTAATTCTTAAAGGGCGCGGAAACGCTGTCGCCTAAGAGTGTGGTCGGTGATACGTCAAACTTGGAGTATGTAACCAACTGGAGTTTCTATCTGCCAAAGCCCTGCTTATACTCGTATGTACTTACTATCAACCAATGATAAGTATGGTACACTTTATCCCAAAATCATTTAAAGCTGACGAAACAACAAACGGTGTACTTATGCCGAGTTTTGACATTGTTGTACATATTTGATTATATTTACAAAACTTGCTGGAGAGTCACTCACACACACTGGTATGCAGTCAAGCATTTATGCTTGTGTTTGTCAATTTTGTCGTAACGATATGATCGAAAATAAACGAGTGAGTGCATATTTGTAACATTACAAAAAAAACATTATTAACCTTTAAAAAAGTTTATTAATTATAACCAGTTTTTTCGCATTGACATTTTTGTGTCCCTATGGCAGTTCCAGTTAGTTTATTGCTCTAAGCATGTCAAACTTATCGAGTGAGGCACTGAAGTATGGGGTAGTGAAGGTGGAAAGGTAAATATATAGGTCATCGGAGTTTGTTTTGGTGATGGCTAAGTTACTCGTAGTTTGGGAAGTAAATATAAAAAGCTTGTGAGCTTTTACTCACGTCCTTAGAAGCCTCTTTGGAGGTAGATAAAAATGAATTATGAACTTTTTTTGTGAGGTGAAAAATCATCAAAAAATTATGCAGATGTAGCAAAAAGGAGCGTTAAACTTTAGCCTTACTACAAGAACTTAATCGTCTGTTGAACACTCGTCTAAAAAAAGTGGGTCTGCAAAACGGACCTTATTTCAACGTCATATTCAGATTTTTTTTAGACAAGTGTTCAACAGACGTTTACAGTTTTTGTGGTACAGCGTTAAGTGACCTAAACATGCGTCTCTGTTTCGTTTAATAGAACTGCGGTCAATCTTATGAACACCTTGACAGTACTGCTCACAGCCCAAGCTAGTGATGAAAGATTGTTACAAAGAGTTATGGCAATTCCGGGACCCAAAAGGCAATCAAAGTATTATTGAATGAATGAGTCAATAAGAGTTTGATTATGGCTTCAACTTCTTCACAAAAACTTCTTTAGAAAATAGTACAGCAATCTAACATTAGAACTACAAAAAAACAGACATCTACGCAGATAAAACCTCATTAAACAACCAAAAAAAAAATACGGAACCACATTTTGCTGTAAAACAGTTAGCTTAACGTTAATTTAACTTTTTGTAAACAACCCTTACCCGGATAACTTTTTCAAGTCTCTAAAACTGAATTATGAAATTCATTTAAAAATGTGACTGTTGTTTTTTTGTTTTGTCAGCAAAGGAATTGTTTTTACGAAGCCTGGTCCAACAAAAGTTCGAGAACATTGTTGATGACATTCAGAAATTAGGGTTGTGAACAACTTGAAATGAAGGAATTACAGTCAGTCTTTTATCTAAATTAGGATCAAGTCTTTTATCAAATTAGGAAAAAGGTGGTGACAGTTTACTTTAATTAGGTAACAGTTACAGCCTTTTTATCGTCCCACTGCTGGGCACAGGCCTCCTCTCACACGGAGAAGGATTGAGCATTAATCACCACGCTTGCTCAATGCGGGTTAGTGATTTTATTAGGTGTTCTGATGTAACTTATTCGTGTGATCAAGTTTTAAGGATTCTACATAAGTTTTAAAGGGTTTAAGAACTTGAAGCAGAAGGGGTTACATTTTGTAAGAAGTTTTTACAACTATAATTCTCATGTAGTCATAGTCTCCTTGTATATCCGTGATATTTTTAGCAGACGTAGATATATTATTTTTGTAAAGCCATGTACAGTTATTTTTTTAACCCATTTTTTTAGTTTTATTTTCCAATAAAACATTATAGATGATGTTTCAATTAAGCTGTTTGTAACTTTTCCGGGAAAAGTACTAAACAATCTAAAATTCCTTAAATAATAATATTTTCGTCAAAATAGAACTTGTACTAATTAATTATTAAATCAAAGGGGTTGCTCAAAGTCTTTGAATATTACAAAAGTATCATTTCTACCTCCTTTACATCCATTAGGATATTTCTTCCATCCTTCAATTTATATTAATATAAAATTTCCGTTATTACACCAAGATATAAGATAGAAATTAGCGTACTTGAATTAATTTTATTTGCCTTGCGTAATAGGAAACTTATTAAAGTAGAAATATTAAGGTACACTCTATTTTTGACTTGCCTAAATATTTTACCTAAGGACGCCATATTTTTATCGATAAACAGCAAATTATATAGAAGCCATACTTAGAACAGACTGGAACACTATTAGCGAGTACATTAATTTCATGATTTGAAATCTATACTACATAGTATTATAAAGCTGAAGAGTTTGTTTGTTTGTTTATTTGAACGCGCTAATCTCATAAACTACTGGTCCGATTTGAAAATTTCTTTCAGTGTTAGATAGACCATTCATCGAGGAAGGCTATAGGCTACTATTTATATCCTGGTACGGGAAGTAGTTCCCACGGGATGCGGGTGAAACCGCTGGCAGAAGCTAGTATACCAATATAACGTAAGTAGTCGTTACGAGTTCTCAGTATATCCTTCTCAAAAACTACAAAACTCATTCAAATGATTCATCATACATTTACACAGTAAAAAACTTAAAATAAACGCTTCCTCAAACTTTCCAAAAACAAATAACAAGCTCTTTGAAACTGAACATGTTCGTTCCCATATCGCGAAAACTTTGCTCACCAAAGAGCGTAACTTTGCATGATATTCTGTTCCGTACATTCTTATCTAATGTTCATATATCATTCATACCCTATTTACTCATCTAGACGTCGACTAACATCATAAGTTTCGGCACAGCTTGGCTCGAGATCGATAGCTCAAAGAAAAACAAAATTCACCAAGACTTACAACTCAATTTCAACTTTATCACAACGCGCATAAAGTTTGTTATAGCTTGAAACCTCCGATGATATGTACGCCCAGGTAGACCAGAATTCGCCAAGAAATTTGCAAGCCAGATACGGTCAAAAGTTTCTTAGTAAACAAACCTACTTACTATGAAGATTGTGATTTTAATTAATTTGATGATTTTTCCGATAAAATTGAGCTGTTTTCTTTTGCTAGGAGGAAGATTGGAAATTGCTCAAAGGATTTTATCTTGATAACTTGTTAACAAATTCTAAATTTATAAATAAGGCAATGGAGGGAAGCAACGAATAGATTAATGAATTCAAGCATCTAAAAATACTCTATTCAAAGTTAAAATCATTTTGGAATCAATGTGCATTATTACCAAAATTCTTTCCATACTTTACCAGGTAGCTTTAGATACTGCATAATATACACTAGAAACATACAAGCAAAGAACAGAATTCCGAAGGTCTCAAGTTTTCCTGTCTGGCACACTCCACAGAAAAAGTGTTTTTACTGATAACTATAAACAAACATGTTTGTTAATCTGTCAACTAATTTATTTTCAAAAGCGTATGATACCGGAAGAAAGTTGCTAGCTAGCTTATATTTAAGTAAACAATAAACTGTAAATAATTAAACAGAACCTTTTCCCAAAGCTGTAAAATGAAGCGCACTATTAGGAAAGTACCTCTATTTTCACAAGTCGGCTATATATTTGAAGCGATACCTTCATAAAATGGTTTATTGAGTATTCAGGGATCCCGTCGCATCCCTGTAGATAAAACTAATTTCGAACGGAACCAAAGGGAAGTTAGTTGCGTTGAATTTTACGACCAGCGTGTAGAGAGTAGAAAGGATACAACTAGGAGTGTTTTGTTTTATCTGTGGTAAAGTACTGGGGTTTTTGAATATATTGACGTAATTGTTACGTCAACTTAAGAAGCTTTGAAATCAGAAATGTATTTTGTTTATAATTCATATTTTAGTTTGGGTAGTACAGAAGTGCAAGATTTTATCTCTTTTATATACATAAATATGTACAGTAAATATTTTAAACCTGGTGTAAATAAGTTGTGGTCGATGTCGTAAAAAAGTAAGTTTGAGTTGATTGTGATTTAGCTTGGTTTGGTTTTGAGATATTATTTATCCATATAAAAGAACCCAGATAAAAGTAGCAGTTTCCTTGCAACCATGAGAAATAGTTAATTAGTCAAAATAAATAAAAAAGTTATGTAGTGCATAGATTTTTCTATAATTCATTAAAAACTAAACCTACAAATTATTCCTACGCTATACCAAGCCATATCTCAGACGCGGCTATAAAAAGCTTTATAAATAATGCTAGCAGCAATAAAGGTGCCTGTCGGGGCTGTCATCACAGCGTAATGTTCGCATTAATGTTTTAAAACTTAATGCGTTGACAGCTGTTATCTTGAGAGTTCAACATTTATGAGAAAGCGAGATGTGTAGAATGAGAGTCACATGAAAAAGGTTATGGAATATAAGTCTAGAAGCAAGCTTATTATGTTTTTTTGCGATATGATTTTAGAATCGCGCTGTATAAGCAATAATCGCTGAACAAAATGTGCGCAATCTTAAGGTACGTTTCGGAAGCTAGCTGCCGACTGCAACTGCCGACCGGACGTGCCGCATCTGATAGCAACTGGCTCATATAATGAAGATAATGATTTCTGTGATAAAATTATCGCGTGATTAAAAATCGTAGACTTAATGAGTGACTTGTGACACCACATTGGCATAGACATCATATATCGGGTGTGTTGTTCCTAATCATATTAAATTCTATGACATACACATATCTTTATGATATTTTCTATTTTCTTTGTAATTTAATTTAATGTGATAAGGTACGACTCACTCTGTATATACATGCAGCTGGAAGAGTTACAACTAAGTTCAAGATTTCGAACTTCATTTTAACTAGAATACAGATGTACCTACAAATCAATAAGTTAGAAAATGCGTGGCAAAATCACGCTGTTTTATAAGAATACTTTGAGCCGTGACCAAAATGTTTAATTTATTCTGTTATAGCATATAATTTCTAAAATTCTTAATTTGTTGTTGAATAATTATTTTGTGATGACCTTTCAAGGTACACAACCTATCCATGAAAATGAGCTCAATTACTTGAAACATCAAAATGGCTAAATATTAAAGAATTAATTGTGTAACTTGAATACTTTACCTTAACTTCCCTCATCCATTTCGTGGAAACGATCAACTTCTTATTTATGATTGAAACGTTCGGCTCAACTTTTAACATTAAAGTTAAGACTTTCCTTAGGTTCTATAGACATCAGTTCATTAATTATGTTTCATCTTATTTGGATCCCAACCCATCGGGCTCTGAGAGTGAAGGAATAGTGAGTGCACCTGTGTGCGCAAATGTTTGTGCACTATAATATGTCCTGCGCAGTTGGCTAATCTCGTTACTTGAGAATAGCCGCCGTAGCCGATAATCGGCTAGGAGGACATCAATTATGTTTCGTCTTGTTTAACTAATATTAAAGTGATAAGTTTGGTGTAAAGTCTATTTAGATCTTGGTATATCCCCACTTCAATTAACACATCATCATCTTTATCGTCCCACTGCTGGACACAGGCCTCCTCTCACACGGAGAAGGATTAAGCGTTAATCACCACGCTTGCTCAATGCGGGTTGGTGATTTGAATAATAATCAGTCATTGGTGCCCAAGATATAGTTAGAAACACATGCTAATTAAGAAAAGTTGGATTGGTACTTGCCTGACCTGCATGTCGATTCTATAAAATATCACAACTCACTTCGACATCACTCTCACTTCGACTTCGATCTAAAGGTGGAATTCCGTGGACGCGACAATAGTCAACCTATGAAAATGTATGGCACCGTTGCCGAGGCCCGTGACAGTCGCGCGCGGCCGACGAATTTCGTAAGCTGCTCGCGGCATTGTCAACAATTTAATTCTGGTTTTACTAAAATTCTATAGATGTTACTAAGCGCTAGACCATGTTGAGAAGCGTACGGCCGCGAGCGGCTCACGAAATTCGTCGTCCGCGCGCGACTGTCGCGGCCCTCGGCAGCGGTGCCATACATTTTCATAGGTTGACTTTTGTCGCGCGCGGCTGCGACAATCGCGACCCACGGAATTCTACCTTAAAGTTTCGTGATTGACATTGTCAAACTACACTAGCGCTTCACTATCGAGCGTGTTGACAAGTTGAACTAAATTAAAGTCGAGATTTTGACAGATCTGCCAAAATCTGTCTATCTATAGGGGAGGTAGGGGAGAGATGGGCAGTTGGGAGACATGATGAAATCAGAATAAAAGGGGGGTCCTTTTATTCTGATTTGATCATAGTTTTTTTTTATTGGGTAGTTTACGTTACCGACTGGTAACGGTGTTCATCCATAGACTTTCTGTCATTTCTGTGAGTTGTCAAGAACAAACACTCGTAAAAGTACTTAAATATTTTGTTGCGGTTTCGGATCGTTATAAAGAGAAAACTAATGAAAGGTATGTGTATTTTCTATTATTAATGATTGATTGTCAAAATCTCCAGTTACGATTATAGTAAGTCGATGCAATCCACACCTATTATACCTCTAGAAGAGGTACTACAGCAATAGTTTATGGGCCCCACGTTTTTATTTTAGTCTAATATGACCGGGACCACCGTAGGTTGACAGGTAAGTAACTATTTTTTATTTTCTAGTTTTCAGTGCACATAAGATAAGACCGTTTTACTTAAGTTTTTTTACCGATTTTTTTTTTATAAACTAAGTCAAAAGTGTCCAATGCTTCCTATGGTAGGGAGGCTTGGACATACCATGTAATGTATAATTTGTAAATTTTTGTTCTTCTTCTTCAGTGAAAATTTGTGAGGTTATAAATCTGCGCTAAAAATCCTTTATAGAATCTTGTTTCAGGTACCGTTGCCAACTTGATCTAGGGACTCCATAATTATCAGCTGTTAATTTTATTTTTTAACCTTTTGATACCTCTTGTATTGCTCGTTATATTAAATCTTTAAGAATTTCCCGTCGCAAACCATTCTTTTTAACCCCCGACGCAAAAACGACGGGGTGTTATAAGTTTGACGTGTCTGTGTGTGTATGTGGCATCGTAGCTCCCAAACGGATGATCCGATTGTAATGCGGTTTTTTTTTGTTTAAAAGGAATGTCATTCGGGAGTGTTCTTAGCTATGTTTGGTGGAAATCGGTTCAGGTCTTCAAGGTCATCAGCTCGTTTGTTAGGTGTGATAGGAATGTTACACGCTCAGTTTACTTGCAAGCATATGTGGGATCTAAAATTTGAATACTAATGTATTCTGGAACCACTGAGCTGGTCTGCTGTTAGGACACGAAGATAGGAGACGTAACCCTGAACTGCCTTTTAGTAAACCCATCGAGTTTGGGCTCGTTTAATTTGTCTTGACTAGTTTTCTTCATGTTTCTAATTGACGAGAACCTAATGCTGGAAATGGGATGTGGCGGATGAAACCCTAGAATGATATATAACCCTGGATCAACAAAGATCTTTATTGTTTCTCAATCTGTGCAATTCTCCCAGAGCCAGTTTGTCATGAGGATTGTTAAACAGCTTCCTTTGGCTGAGATCGCATATAGCGAACCCATCATAAAAAGAAGGAAAAATTAAGGAGCTCCTTTAAAAAACCATGAAATAAAATAAAATTATAAATTTAAAAAAACCCCCGACCCAAAAAAGTACGCAATTATTATGACAAAATGTTATAAACGATAAACCCTATAAAAAGCAAAAAGTAACTTTAAACACTGCGTAAGTACCAACTAAAGCATGTCAGACTAAACAAAATTTTGACGTGTCGACGGTTTTATTGAAACCGTTTAAATATCTCGTAATGTTGAAACTGATTGTAATTTTTAGGATAGCTCTTTGATTTTATCTAGCCAAACATAAGAAATGACAATAAAAGTTGATTATCTGTAAAATCTGAATTTTTTATGCAATAAATGTGAAAAAGTGCCCATCCCTCCCCTACCTCCCCTAAAGTATGAAATGACATTACGAATCGAAGTGAAATGCGAGTTGTTGATCGAATTTTATAGAATCGCAGGACTGGATTGGAACCCACACTCGTACTTGAGAGGTCGATTCTTTACTAGACCATCATAACTTTTTTTTCTAACTAACTTTTTTTCTAATTAACTTTCAATTCCAGATAAAAAAATATTAAGTGAAAATTAATCAAACCCGGGAATTAAACTACTCTCAACCTTTTTTCAGTTGTTATGCGAAATCATAATTTATCTACTTTATTTAAATTGTCACATATAAAATTAAATACAGTCACAGTAAAACGAGTGTATATGCAAAATATTATGTAAATGAACTTAATAAATAAAACGTAGTGTCCCATATTGCGCAGAACTGCATAATTGGCCGCAGCTAATTTAATTTCGCGCTACGAGCCGCGTAGGCGTTAGCTACGCTGCTACGCCGCTACGCCGTAGCACTCGCTACGTATTACTACGTTATTAAGTTATTAACATATTATGAGGTATGTGGCGAACTATTTTTGGTATAATGAAGCTTTATGCGTGTAAATTAAGTACTGGCATAATTTAATTCATAAATTGTCATAAATCACACCCACATAAAAAAGAAAAAT
Organism: Helicoverpa zea x Helicoverpa armigera; assembly: GCA_033682625.1. Taxonomy (NCBI): domain Eukaryota; kingdom Metazoa; phylum Arthropoda; class Insecta; order Lepidoptera; family Noctuidae; genus Helicoverpa; species Helicoverpa zea x Helicoverpa armigera. Next base: position 10,758,246 of record JAWIIS010000028.1, read on the forward strand.
AACTTAAAAAAGGACTCAGTAATTTTTTTCTTTTAAATCATTTTATTTGGCGGCTGTCGAATGTACCAAAATATGTAGGCCAAGATCAACTTAGAATATAGAAAGCGACCTTTCCTCGCTGACTGACCGTAGCACAAAAACATATGAATACTATGACAAGGCCTTTGTCCAGTCTGAGATACTGCAATTAACAAAAAAATAATTTAAATAAATAAACAGACAACAAAAATCCCTCGATATGTATATAAAATTAACCCATCAAATAATCAGTAACAATGATTTCGCACACATTTTAACGAGTTTACAACAATAACGCTTAGTTAATTAATCCAATTAAAACTGGTCTGTTTAATGCAATGCTTTAGTAATTGCTATTAGAGTGCTCTCGAATAAATTAGCTGGATATTTGTGAAATCAGCAACGTATGGACAGTGGTTCAAACTTAATTAATTAATTTTGTAGTTATTGCTGTTCGTGTATTAATTATTTTGATTAGTTACATAACTATTGTTTGGTGTTGTTTTGATTCTGTAAACACTACACCATATAATAACTAATCACATAACCTTTGTTTAGTAAGGGTGCGTTTGGAAAAATAAAGAATTAATGTAAAGAACTAGAGCAAAAATAAGAGTATTCTTTCACAGAATTTTAACATTCTTTCGATAACAAAAAATTATTTAAATGCAAATAGACATAGCCTATGCGGCCGTGGTTCTATCATCGTTTAACACGCAGTGACTGCTTATCTGACCTCCTCAACCCAGCTACCCAATAGGTAACCCAATATCCCTTGGTAAGACTGGTTATCCGACTTTCCGGCTTCTGAATTCTAATAGCCTTTTAACGCACATTACAAAGATCATGTATTTAGCTGGTATCAGACCTACTGAACACTTTGATAGGAATTAAGATTTTCTTTAAAAAAAATGACAACCGTCGGGTCAACTATCGGCAGACTATTTGATCTCTAGTGTGCTTGATAGTGTAATAGAATTTCTTACAGAATATCTATAATTACATACCAAAACCAACGTTAATCTAGACACACGGCAGTGTGTCCGCCAAGTTCGAGCAAAAAAGGCGACACACCGGCCGTGGGTTATATTACACGAACCATTTCGGGCCAAATTCGACCCCCCTGTAACTCAAAATCTATTTTATTTACGCATATCAAATTTCTAGTATCTGTTGAGACCCCCTCACTTATCTAAAATACAAAATTTCATGAATATACCTATTGTAGGTCTTGAGATATTGACGTCAGAAAATCGCTATTTTTACTATACACTCACTGACTGATTCACTGATTCACTGACTCACTCATCAAAAACCTAGACCACTTCCAATGGTCGTATTGACTTGAAATTTGGCATGGAGGTAGGTCTTTATGTCAAGGTAAAGGGAAAAATCTGAAAATGGCCAAGTGTGAGTCGGTTTCAAAATAATGAAGGTGTTTTATACCCGGTGTAAATTTATACCCCTAAGGAACTAAAACGAACTAAATTTATCTATATTGATATAATATATCTTCGAATGGTACAAAGGTTTGTATTTAGTCAAAGTAAAGTAAAAATCTGAAAACGGCCAAGTGTGAATCACTTTCGAAAATAACGAATGTGTAACTTAGATCCACGAACATAATATATGATAACATGTCATGTCAGTCAGTTGGTAAATCTAGTCCATTTAGTTAATCCAGTTCATTTCTTTGTAAGAAACATAGTGCATATTAAAAAATCTAAAAAATAGTATAAATGAGACATTTCTTTAACTAACTTCATCATAAGAAAAAAATAAAATAAACAACCTTACAAAAATAAATGAAATCCCACCCAAAACAAAAATGTGAAAGACTGCCAAGTTCGATAATATGGGAATGCTTCGCCTATAAAAGAAGTGAGATCTGAATAAGTACCAAGTTCCATACACATACCTCAGTTAAAAATAGTTACTTTTTAATGATGATTACTTGGCAAGTTTTAATAGAAAATTAAATACTTGATTCATTGCGTTTAGTAGGTTTATAACAAGGTGTATGAAAACTTGCCAAGTAACATCATTAAAAAGTAACTATTTTTAACTGAGGTATGTGTATGGAACTTGGTACTTATTCAGATCTCACTTCTTTTATAGGCGAAGCATTCCCATATTATCGAACTTGGCAGTCTTTCACATTTTTGTTTTGGGTGGGATATACCATAACCGCCACATGGTATCCTTATATACGGTAAAAATGTTTTGTACAAAAACAGTTTTGTATTACTCGAGGAAATGGGGTCTTGCCTCCATTTACTATAGTGATAAATTATGCTACCAGCATTAAGTAGAAAGTATTTATGTAGCGGTGTTATACTGGAATACGGTATTTTGTGAAAGTTCCGATTTACGGTAGCTGTGCCAGAATTTTTCGTATGTGATTTGTGTTTTGGGATTTGAGTATAATAAAGATTGTCAATGAAAATTAGACCCAATTTTGATTTAGGCCCGGTTGTTATAAGCTCGGATACGTCAAGGTTAGGGTTAAATTCTAGTTACAGTAAAATTAACAAAGTTTAAATTCAAAAGGTGCTGTTGAACGTTAAAATTTCATAATAAAAATGTCAAATTAACCGTCAAAATTGACAACGGTAAAATTTTAACTTTAACTTTACCGTAACGTAGGAACAACCGGGCCTTAGTATGTGATGATGATGTTCAGACACATCACAACGGCACATCGAACTACCATAATCTGTTTTTCTATGCAATAGATTTTCAACCTTATCACAATAGTAGAAGGTTAATGTTTGATTGATGAAACTTGACAGGTTGACCAGTTGGCGTCTGCATTTTTTTTAAACCAGTTTTGAAAGGTTTCCAATATATTTTTATAAAATATCTGTATTTCGTCTTCCGGTAAATAATGTTTGATTCCTTTTTTTCACAAAATTTGAAGAATACATAGGCACGGAATTTGACTTTAGGCTTTATGTGCCAAAATGTCAACTTTGACAATATGTCTGCAACATATGTACGTGCGTATGTATTTAAGGGTAAGTGCTAAGTGAATGTAAAGTAGGAAATGTGACGCCTTAAGACATTAATGAGATTTGCCTTATGTGTGTAAGTGTAGCTTTGTATGTATGTATGTCATGTGTAAGTACTTACGTCGTGGACAATTATCACTATTCTAATCAAGTGTTAAAAAGTTGTGTGCATTTTTTACTTTTTAAACAAAATCAAATTCTTTAGCTAGTAGTAGTAACTGTATTTTTGTTCAGTTTTTTGAAGTTTTGTTATTTTTATTATTTTAAATTTGAGGCACTGTGATTCAAGAAAGTAAAAATCGATACAGATGCTGTTACATTTTAATTATGAAGGAAACATTTTTATATGCGTACACATTATTAACTTTTAGACTGGAAGATAATTAAAACTTCAAACACCATTCTCCAGACAGGCTTTCAACAAACATTTAAGAAGATACCAAAAAAACCTACTTAACCAAAACTTCTCTGACATCAGTTAAAAATTATACTAAAAAAACCTATTTTTTATCACGCCCGTGTAAAAACCACGGCTAATCTCGTTTCGTGGCGTAATTTTTTTGAAATATTGCCGCCATCTTGTCACAAGAGCATTCATTTTGTTGACTTATGTACGCCATTTTGAATTCACCACGTTAATCAAAACTGAGCCTTATTGCTTCAGCGTTAAGGTGTAGTTTGGTTTAGCAAGTATTTTGGGAGTATAGAGCTCTCATGTGCACGGAGTGAATGTCGTTATATGGAGTGCAATTGTGTTTTAATAAGTGAGAATTTCATTTTGGGTGAAAATAATAACTTATTTTTGGGATGATGTATGTGTTAGGACAATATGGGACGGTTATCAGTATATTTTATTGTGTTTTAAACACATAATAATTTATTAAAGGTGTTCTCTCCTCCCTACTTTAATTTTTCGCAGTTCACTATCACTATTTAAATCACTGTCCGTTGGTTTGCGTGCCAATACGACTTTAAAACCATATTAATATGAAACTCAATGGTAGTTCCAACTGATTGAAGCTGCTATTAAGATAAATACTATCGTGAATATAGAGTATATACATTGTATTTATGTGAAAACTTTGTATGAAAAGACACGTCCAATAGTAATTATGTATATACTTTGATCACCAGTCTGTATAAATATTGGCAAAGAAATTATCAGAAAGTTATACAAAAGCGTACTATTAATTATAAGTTATTATTCTTTTATTATAAATATTTAACGTTGGTAATATTAACAAAATTTAGTAAATATAGTATGTTTATCAAATATGTAAAGATCAAAGGAATACTTATACAAAAAGAAAATATTTAATATTAATAATAAGCAATTGATAATCAGCATTTATCAATTGCTATTTGAAATAATCAACATTCACCCTCACGTAATTAATTAACAACACATAAGTATTATTAAAAATAATACAGCTAATTTTTTTTTTAAATATCTAGTTTTGCAATTTCTGCATCGATGAATATAACAATTTATAAACACAATACATACACACTCTTTATTAGAAGATTTTTTTTCCAACTCACAATTGATCGAATTTTTACCCATATAACAACTAGTACACAAATTCACATCCAAATATAAACAAAACACACAGCCTTGTGATCTTGTCTCAGCATCTGTCACATGAGATACGTGACAGAGTACTGTAGCACTCTATTTGACAAGTAGGTCAACACAGACATATTGTAATATAGTTATTATTGACACTACATGACGTTGAGGTGAGATCCCACCGGTGTAAGGCACTGTGATGGAAATAATTGTTCTGGTTTCTGTGTAGCAAACATTTATGAAGTTCCTCGAAATTGGAAGCTTTGCGAGTGAACATATACTAGCAGTTGACTTGCGTAAACCGTATCTTACTAGGTCCCACCACGGCCAAAGCCTGCCGGGGCTGAGGGATTGTTCGAAACAGTTACCGCGGTTCTGGTACATAAAAGGCTTAAGAAGGTTCATGGTGGGTTTGAGTCAGTAAGAGTCTGATACTCCCTCACGCTGTACATAGCAGGAGGGGTCGTTTGATGATTTCTCGTAAACAAGGGATGTCTTTGGTTGGTACAAGCTTAGAAAAGAGTGATTGATTGTCAGGATCAGTATTTAGAGCAGTTTTATACGTGCGTATAACCTTGTTTGTTGTCAAACGCATAACTTAGTAGTGTCAAAGATAATATTAGTTACAACAAGACGACACGCAGCATAAATCAAATTGTTATCAGAAAGCTTGACATAAAGGAGGAAAGATAACAACCATGCATTCAATCTTTTGGCTTACCATAAGGAAAAACAGAATCCAACACACACGTACAGTATCGTAAGAGTAGCCACAGACTATAGACTGAAAAGTCGGGCGACGATCCAATAGTTAACAATTTAATTTTAAAATAAAGTCTCGATTCCACCTGATATTTACAGGTAATGTACCTACTACCATTCATCTTCATACTGATTTATGAGTCCAAACAAACTAATTCGGAGTTTAGTTTTGTAAATTTTATTTGAAAAATTATTGAATTGTATACCTCGTAAACTATACTAATAAGTAAATAATAATAGACAGTATTGCGGGGAATTTTGTTATTGGAGGCTTCTTCTTTCCAGCCATAACACTAGGAAGTGGTAAAAAGGGTTTTTGGGAGTGCTGTCCTTTTTGTAATATTGAGGTTAAAAAGTGCTTATCTAGTTAGCTTCTATTTTAATAAACTATTTTTACTTTGACTGTCGGCCGACTAAAAGTTTTCAGTGTGCGGCTACTCTAATAATCCTAATAACAAATACCCACAGAATCTTGCCATATATTATCATTAAGCCGTCTGCTATCTCTCTCACACTAACACAATTTCCTACTGTCAAGTGAGATAAAAGATAAGGCAAAAGGATTACCAAAATGTAACTAAAAGCTTCGTAACACATTTTTATGCAGAAAATCTGAAAAATGCAAGAATGGAACATTTGAATTTCCGTTTTCAAAAATATGTGATTTTATTTTTATTCCAGTTATCATATTTTCAAAATATAATAAAGGTATTTGTATGGAATCAACACAGATTTTTATATGGGAATCACTCTCTGAATGTGAAATAGCTTGCATCGTGTTGTGAATTAACAATTTAGTGATGAAAATATACTTAGCCATTTGCATGTTGACGTACACTCAACTTTTACCAATCCAATTTAAATAAAATTTTGTTCAAAGATATTTTAGAGCTTGAGAAAGGAAACAAACTACTTTTTATACAGCTGTATTGTCATCAGACCCGCAGAGAACCACTATAAAAAGTGAAAAGTACAAACATAAAAACCAAATTTATTATTGACGAAACATACTTTTTAAAGCTGCTTTTTACTGCACACTGACACCATTTTTCACCAGTCTCATAAAAAAATCAGAGCATATTTTCTTACAGTTAATAAGTTACACCTACATAAAACAAACGATAAATCCAAAATATGTTCTTTTTATACGTCAGTCAAAAATCTATAAATTGCAACTACCTCATGTATTTACCCATACAATTCACGACCCACTGGGCACCCACAAAGTTGGGAGATTGTTTTGCGAGAGAACTGAATTAATTTATTGATTAAAGTTCCCAGTTTATTAACATTTTGTTTGGATTCAATTGTAGCTGAATTTAGGAAAGAAGAAGAGAGAATAATAGGTGGAAATCAGCATTCAGAAAACGCATCAAATAATCACAAAAAGGCTATTTAAGTACATATTATTAATTTTACTTAAACTTCACCTTCGAATAGTTTCAACAGTTCATTTTATGCTCAAACAACGGAAAAGTTTTATGAACACAGGTTTTTTGTAGCTTTACATAAAACCAAATGGCAGAAGGTTAATAAAATATGGATTCTTCTTAGGTACTATAAATTCTACTGACAACTTTGATGGTTGTGGTGTGTAGGCAGGAGCCAGAAAGTTTGAGAACCAGTGGATTTTTTAAAAGGATAAGGATGTGTATTGTGCAATATGTTGTATCTTCCAGGAGCTAGCATGGGGAAGATAGGCCTTAATCAAAATGATTAAACATTTATCCTTCGACATGATTAAGAAATTGGTAAGCAAATGATAATGAGGATGTTTTACTGTTGTGACATCGTATCTTCTTCTAAGCGCTGATCGGAGTAAAGTATATTCAGGCGTTTACGGTTTAAAATTTATGTAGGCAGGACAATTGAATTTTTTTTACGAATTCTGTACGTATTGGAACTTCTTTCATACTTTTCTTAGGTACTCGTCTTGTTATTAGTTGTTCAAAGGAATCCTCAACTGCGTTCAAACTCCCATTATTCTTGTACAATAGAAGTCTATTTGGGGACGTTTAATAAGTCTTCCTTTTTCTCGACATTCTGTTAAGTTTTTCTTATGTCTTTATTTACTCTTGTTTCCAAGAATAGTACGGGAGGCTGAATAAGATAGCTATTTCATTGATAATAGGATGTAAGATTAGGAAATAACTAGACATATGTATATCCTAATGAGGCTATTCTACGGAGTACGAATATCGAATGAATATAATATTCATCTTATTAAACAAAAAATGTTATCTACGCACTTTTTTATTGGATTAGTTGGATTAATTATGTATGTATATTTAAAGCGTACGCATATCCTTGCTATTTATTCATACATACATATAAACACAAAACATGGTTCTTCGGTCAATCTCTATATTACATCGTAACTTGCGGCGCTCGCTGTCTCTGTTAAAGCGGCTCATCATCTGCCAAGCCTTTTCTCTTGCTTTAGTATATGTTACTATGAACGAAGCGAGAAACTAGAAAATTCAGCAGTACAGGTACTAGTTGATGGAAACACAAAACCTCCATATTTCCATCTTTATTTTCCACACTATCATTGAATTAAAAACAACTGAGTGAAAAAAACCTCGCGTGAAATTTTTACGCCATTCATTCCCGCTTCGTATAATTGAATAACAAAGCCTGTCACCCCTTTTGTTTTACATGGTATGTTATACAGTAGTTCTGTAGGGTAGTTTTACACTTGTTTAAAACGATTTCCCATTTGTTTGGAACTAAATATATTAAAATCTGATTGAGATGTAGCCCCAGCGCGCTTAATTAGACAGTTCTATGGTCTTGACAGCTTTGGTTTTTTATTGTTTGGAACGCACGGATTATAAAATAAAGATGGTTGTATAAAACTAATACGTAAAGTAATCTGGTCAAAAGTCATTTTAAGATTTTACCTGATTTCGTCTACATCTCGAGAAAATTATGTTCTACTTCCCGTACCTAAAATAACATTTCACAGATACTATACTATCTGTGTCCCATTTAAATGGGTTCAATACTTTAGGTGTGAAAGTATGACAGGCAGATAGTTACTTTCGCGTATATTATATTTCTAAGTATTCATGACTAGATTAATTCGACATTTTATATTCCATTAACTTTAAGATGAGTTGCCAAGTCTTCTTTCATAAAATCGGAAAAAGCTGGAAAATTAAATAGACCAAATTAAATTAACACAAGTATACTGATAATAATTTATCAATATAAATACCTGTACCATCAGATTTTCATAAGGCTTCGCGGGTAGATTTCCTTCAAACCTCCTTTATTAAACGCGCTCGGCTTCTTCGAAAATATTTATTAAAATCTAAACGATATTAAAAAGCTTTGGTAAAATAGTTTTCAGTCAAATTGCTGTACCTTAATATCTTGTTGATGCCTTAAAAATATGTAAAGAAATAGTGAATTTAATTTTGTGAGCATTAGTAGTCTGGATGCTTAGAATTTTGGTATAGAAATGGAATTGCAGGTAATTTCTTAAACATAAAATACAAAGTAACTTCCACAGGTAAAAAAAAATTAAGTATTTGGAGTTTTACCTAATTTCACTAATAATTAAAATATTTCAATTTAGAAAATTATTTTTAGTCATAGGCACGGGGTATTCAGAGCCAAAATTAGTTCACTCTTATCTAACTAATGTATTAAAAACTTGAAAGTTTGGCTATGATATAGCTAAATATCAGAATATCATAGGTACTTCTCCAGATATGAATGTGCGAAACAGACCATTTTTCTCGCTATGTAATAGTCGCTTGTTTATCCAACATACATATGTACATATATACTGAATTCCTAAAACTATTATTCTTTAATCCCAAATCACCATAGCAAAGCGTTTGATTACTTCAAAATAAACTAGCGCCAACGTTCCACCGACTAAAGACTATTTGTGTAGGAAAATACGATTTTCATAAAGTTGTTTATATTTCATTATCGCTTCTTAGTAATCGCTTTAGGGCGCGTCCTGCGTGGTCTACAAAGCGAAAGAAAGATAAAAAGAAGGTTGGTCATGCGCCTTCTAGTAGGTCAGGGTAAGGCGTTATCGGTCACTAGAACTAACGACGCGTTCGGATTCCTTGTAAAATCAAAACATATTTGCCTAATCTGTCAAAGATTGTTCTTGGTTTACTGTTGATTTTATTTTGAAAATAATGAGCTGGTTCCATAAATATTATACGACGTAAGGCTTGAGTTAGTAAAGTTCCTCGTCTCCCGAACTAACGCATTTTGTTGTCCATGGCCGAGCCCTGCTGCAGAACATCACGTTGGCCACTTGAAAGGATACCGCGCCAGTCGCGTCGCTTCGCGTTCGCTTCCAAATCGTTCACCTAGGACACATAGTTCCAGTAAGTTAGCAGTCAACACTTGTGTAAGTAAATGTTTGTGTTTTGTTTATTGTAATTTAATTACATTTAACGTATTTTGGATTTTGATTACAGCTTGTAAAATGTTACCACAGTTACTAGCAATTGTTATTTTAATTTAAAACAATTCCACAGATTCAAATAAACTAATATAGGATCTAAACATAAAGCTAGTTTCTCTTATCATCCAGTAGCGTAGAGACTCGACTATCTGGAACGCCATAGAAATTAGAACAAATTAAAATATTATTTACTGAAAGCCACTTGTGTTGTACATAATTATAGGCTGTGTCGAGACGATTTTGATTAAGGTGCGTCACCAAACCCCCACTGAACGCTGACTTAAAAACAAAAAAGGGCAATTACCCAACGACTAAATTGTCGGCCTAGTGGTCAAGTGGTTATGAGTTCGATTTATACCTTGATACAAGAATTATTTAGGTTAATTGGATTGATAATATAACATCAAGCTTAAAAATCACTACTTAAAATATACCTAACTAAGCACCGTATATACATACTTTTCATCCCTAAACTTTTGTCAACAAATAAATAATATTTCCTGCTATTCCAGCCAGTGTGAAGGATATAACAAATTGCAGTAACGTTGCACTCGCGTTACAATTTGTGTCGCAGTCAAGATGCAAGATGTCTTCACTTTGCAGCTTGCAAATTGTTTGTATGATGTATCTGTTTAATAAAGAGATTATTTCTTGTTTACTTTATTTTTGTTGTCATTATCTGCAGAGTATTTAACCTATTTATATCGGGATTGGCTTCTAGGCTAAATGTATCATGCAGATTAAGTACTCACCAGGGCTTTGCAAAGACAGCTTATTGATACACATTGTTTACTACATTTATGTGTCATTAATTTATTGTCTAATGGTTGTGAAACTATAAAGCTCTTTTTCAACCACACAGACAATTTTCAGAAGTCAGTTCATCTAGACCGATTTATACCTGGTATTCGTAAAGATCGGTAACATTAACCAGTCATTTCATTCAGCAAATTAGTTTTATATTTAATTAATTTTTCAAATTGCAGCACAAAAAAAAACATTATTGTCCCATCCTTTCACCAGCACATCACATAAAAGAATTCATCACTCTACACTCCACACCAATTTCGAGGAAGCATTTTATCCTCAAAGGGGAGGAATCGTTAGAAAAATGTTTTCAAAGCACCTATTCGTTCCGTACCTATAAAAAGTGTCATGGGAAAAGGTGTCAATTTTGCACAAACTCCCCATTGAGTTTGGTGTTGATGCCATTTTTCAGAATGCAATAAACTTGTCAGGTACAGTGTGTCTTTGATATTTTAGATCAATAGTGGGATAAAAAACTGTTGACGTAGTTTGGTATTGTAGAAAAAGAAATGTAGAGTTAGTCAAAAAAATAAGTGAACTGTATCATAGCATTAGTAAGGTACTTACTGTAAAGTCTAAAGATATTGATTTTGTTTATTGGTCAAACTTTACTATAATCATCGACATTGATATTGAGCCCTGACCTTCACCTGAGCAGAAGCGATTTATTGGTTTATTGCCTTAAGTGTACAGTGCGCAACGCGATCCCCACTCTTCCGCCGAGAGCTCAATATCCGTGCCAATAAACTATATCTGGCTGGACGCGAGGGAAATCTAGTAAATAAAAAACATCTTCTCTTTAAGTGCATCTGTGGAGTAACTATAGAATATTCTAGAACAATGCACGCACGTCCACGGTCTGACGTAATTAAGTTGTAGCCATTGTGTGTGCAGTAAATTGCTTTATTGTTCCCTTTTTATTTACTGCGTTTTATCTTGAACATGGTGTTAAAAGAATGGGTTGAATTCTTTGGATTTTGATGTTGTATTTTTATTTTGGAGCTTTGAAAACTGTAGTAATGTTTTCATTAGTTACAAAATAGTTATGTTTAAATTCCTGAAAGATCTCTTATATTATATTTATTTTGAAGGTTACTGTGAATACAAGCCAACTTTGTAGTCGGTCTGAATCCGGCAAATTACCTGATATTTGTTTTCATTGCCGTATGAAGATATGCATCTTCATACATCAGTATGAATGAGCCCAAATAAACTATTGGCCTTCTAAAAGTTTGCGAAGACAGAGTTACTTTCGCAATTAATATTTCAGTAAAGTTACTAAATATTACAGCAACTTCAAAAAAATAAAGATTTTTAACATCTACGTCAACTGAATAAAATATTTCCAAATTGAAAGCAATGAAAAATAGATAACCTAATCAATCACTAGTCATTTTTTATTTCGTGAAAGATTTCTATTCAATATTGCTAGATTTACTTTAGGTGCCATCTAAAACATTAGTTTTTCTGTAATTAGATTTTACCCGCGTCTTTGTGCACGTGGAATAGTTACTGTAAGCAACATTAAACAAACATGTTTAAGATGACGGCTGCTTAAGGTTTTAAACGCGTCTCCGCCTAAAAAACGTCACTTTCAAAGAAGGAATAAGAGCTCTGCCTCACTAGGACGCCATGGCGACGTCGCCAGCGGCTCAGGTCTGGCTACTTCTGACATCCAAAAGTCGAGTGGCCATGGCGTCTCGACAGTCAATTGTTTACATCGTCGCTGAAGAAATTGCACGCTGACTGGCGACCACATTGGCAACTGTGTGAGGGAGGTGCACTTTACCGTGTACATCATAGTGCCAACTGTGACCACGTCGCCAAGCTTCCACGGTAGCCAGAAGCCACGTAGGGAACTGTAGCTCGTGGCCACGCCTCATATTTGGCGACGTTGCCAAACCATCGCCAAGTGAGTTAGGTTCCATACATTTCAATACTAACTGCTTGGGTACGTAGCCGGCGACGTCGCCATTGGCGTCCTAGTGAGGCAGGGCTCTAAGTTCTATTGGCTTTCCTAATCATTACATCATGAAAAAAAAAACAACGTAAATAAAATGTGCCAGTCTATCACTTTATACTTAATCTTTGGCCATTATTTAAATAGCGATAAACTCCTATTAAACTTTGACTTAAGATCTCCCAGATAGTAAAGGTTCACCAATATCTTTAGACTTCACAGTAAGTTCCTAACTTATTTAGAACTCTGTCGACTTGGTAACTAACTAAACACATAGTTTAGTCATAGATCGTAAGATTTGCATAACTAAAACTGCCTTCTATTCATAGTCATAGGATTGTTATTAATATTTACATTGACATTTATCTAATAATATATTATCACTATAAATTTTTACTAGCTGTTTTCCCGCGATTGCACTCGCATCCTGGAGGAACTCCTTCACCTACCCAGATAACATAATAGGTAGCCCATGTTTCTCGGGGACCGGGAATAATGTAGCTTTCCAACTGTGAAAGATTTTTTTCAAATTGGTTCAGTAGTTTCGGAGTCTTTAGGGTACAGACCACACTTTTTACTTTATTAGCGTAGGTTACTTAATATAGATAAAAATCGTTGGCAAAAACTTTGTTTTTGCGATGAACCCAAAACTGTACAAAATTTTAAATATTGGTGTTCCAAGTTAAAATATAACATGTCTTACACACAAAATCTAAACTATCTCAAGCACTAAAAAGACCGTCGAGAATTATAAATTTTGCATTCAAAAATATGAAATGAATGGACGTGAAAAATCTCAAAGATACTTTGAAGGGGGTCCGCTTTGAGCTCCGCACGGCATTTCAATGAAGGCATTTGATCTATTCATGTACCTTCATGTATCTTTGTATATCTTTATGTATCTTTACGCGTATGCTCTTTGAGATGAAGTGCATTCCATGTCATCCGATATTCTCATATAATGCTGTTCTGAAGTATTAGTAGTATTTTACGTTCAAAGCTGGGCTTTAACTTAGCATTTTACGTAGAAGAAAATATTTTTTAAATGCTCTTAAAATGTAAATTGGTTTAGTTTATGATAGGATATTCAATCAGATAGGTAGTTGCTACATGTAAAACACTTGTACTCGGCTGCAGTCAGTTAGACTGGAAGCCGAGTCCCACATAGTTTGAAGACTAGGTATGTGGTGATGAGGATATTACGAGTAAATCCTCTGCCTAGCCTTTTAAACAATCGCCGTCTTACCAAAAAACTTTTAAACGTCAGTTTAAGACTTGTCTAAAAAAATTACAAATTATGACGTTGACATTTTGCAACCACATTTTTTTTAGACAAGTGTAAAACAGATGTTTAAGTTTTTGTAGTAAGGCCATTGGTTTTGTTTTCCAATCGAACCTGATGCTGATGATTACCAGTATTTACTAGGATAGAATACTAGATACTTTATTCATATAATTTATTATATTGTGTATTTTTTTCACATTTATCTATAAGTTCTTTTTATATATCGCTAAAGCTATTATAGATTTTAATTTTGCCGTAACTGGGTCCGTCTCGTCTTATCGGAGGAAGCAAACTTAAGTCCCAATTTAAAATGGCTGAACTAACAAAAGCCTTTGCTAATGAAGCTGTTTTACTAATTAAAGCGCCGATTGTTTCTGTACAAGTTAAATGTTATTTGGACGAAACTTATTGTCAATATTGTTAATTTCAATGTAAGTCTGTTTGTCGCACTTTTAGGCTGAAACTATTGAACTTATTAAAATGCAATTGTATACTCGATGTCTCTATTGTATAACGTGGTCTTAAAAGTACCAGCTTTAATACTAGGCTTAGACCATCGTCCCGAACAAAGTTTATGGTCCAAACCTAGAAATAGAACCGGAACTTTTTAAGACCAAGTCTTATAATAAGGTAGAGGAACTCTGAAGCCTGAGAAAGGATATACCTAACTACTTTTCATCAGAGTATGGATAATAGTTCTCTCGAGACGCGGGTGAAATCGCGAGCAAAGCTAGTACACTATAAATTAATAGAACACGCTCTACAGTGTATATTCGGTTGGAATTCAATTGAACTAATTTGCACATGACGGATTTATATTAGATTTTCGGCTGCATTCGGATCTACGACTGTACGTACGGATGTTTAATTTGTAGTTACTATTGGTTCTCTCTATAGACATTTAAAATTAATAAATGTCTTAAAAATAGTTTTATTATAAAACAATAGGTGTCAACTAAACATAGTTTTTTGCACACTTATCTTTAATTCGAGGACGTTCAAACAAAGAAACAAAACTGTTTTCTATATTAATATTAAAAGAGGCAAGATTTGATTGTTTTAATCAAATAGGCTCCGGAACCACAGAACCAATTTGAATAATTCTTTCATTGTTAGGAAGCTACACTATCTGAGCTGAGCATGGGCTATTGACATTTCTCCGAGACGCGAGTGAAACTGCGGGTAAACAGCTAGTAATAAATAATTGTAATCAGACAATATATAAACACCAATCAGACAATATCTCAATCTACATTACCGAACATAATTAAATCGCTATATCTCTGAAATCCTTTATTAATACGTGACAATAGTAAGTTCCACGACTACCTACCATTGGTATTCCGCATTCAACATCCAGTCCTAATATTGATTAGTCGAACAATCCCATCGCGCTTCACTGACGATATCCTATGAATTATTATCGATAACTCGGTATAGACTCTATTATCGATAAAGGCCCCTCTCTATTCAACTATGTAGGATTCAAATCGTATTGAAATGAATATGACAGTAATTTTATTTGACACGCGTATTGTGTGAAAGTTTTGTTATTTTGATGGTATGAAAGCACCGTAATGGTATAATTGTTATTTGATCGTAACGTATGATATTTTGTACTAAAAACTACTTAGAGTACTTACGTACGTATCGAGATAATCATGATTTTCAATCGAGCTAATTGACATTTTGTATCGGAGCAAAGTTATATTTTAATTAACTGTTGCCAGCGGTGTTACGTTTTATCAAAATCCCTTCCGTGGTTCTTACGTAGAAGAATAAAAAACTTTCATATTTATATTACAAATGTGGTGTGTTAGTAAATGTACAGCTGGTGTATAGCTTTATACAATTTCATTGAAGCAAGTTTAAACCAATCTACTATACATGTACGTAGACTTTCGAAGTCCGATCAGGAGCCAATTATTACTGTGTTACAACAAACCAGCTATTCTGCTAACCTAAACTAATAGACACAAACACTACCAGCCCCGTATCTACTCATGCAACGCGGAGTCTACTCAAATTAGCATATAAATCAGAACTAACAAACTAAAACTGATTGAATCCCAATTCAATTGTCTTGAGTAAACAGTCTACATGTGATTGCAAATACTTACATGCAAGGATTTGGTCCTTGGCTTTTCCAAAAGACTGGTCTCTAGGTGCGAAATGGGTCTTTAGTTCTCAAAAAGTGTAGGAAACCAAATAACGTTTCTAATCCTTGAGTAAGCAGTGTAAACATGATTGAAAATATGAGATTGGTCTTAATCCTTGAGAGATCTGACTACACATGATTGAAAATACTTACATGCAAGGAATTAGTCCATAGGTTTTCAAAAGACTCGTGCTACGGTGCAAAAGTTCTTTTAGTTCCCAAAAGTGTGCTAAACAAAAGATTGATTGATTGATTGATTAAGTGGTGTAAACATGTTTGTAAATTCATTCAAAAAATCGGTCCGAGACGGTATTCATTTCCCAAAAGTGTGGTTAACAAAAATTGGTCCTAATGTAGAAATAATAAGTTCGTTAAATTGAATGTCATGTGTCTAATTGGAAATCAGTTTTAGCTTAATTCAGCATTAGGATTTTGTTGATTGAAATCGAAGAATATGATCCCTTTCTGATATATTTCTCATGTTAAATAGTAGGCACTTTCCATTAATTGCTATTTTCTTTAACGACATCGGGAATTTTCCATCTAATTTATATTTCTAACTAAACATGAGAAAAATTCAAACTTCTTCAGCACCAAGTTTAATTAAAAAAGAACTGTCTTCTATTGAAAATGTACAATGTTTAAAAAGCAATACTCTTAATTAAAAGTAACAGTATGAAATATGAATACTAATTTGAATCATTGTATTCTCTAGGTATTTCTAAATAAGTCTATTGTTATGTTAATTCTGCGACAAACTTTACGAATTGTTGTTCTAGACAGCTGAATGAATATTTAGAATTAATTAGCTATTGTGATATTGATGTATTTAATATATTAAAACCTAGATTTGGCTAACGATTTTACCTAAGTACCTACCTAACTTTGAGATTTTTTTAAGTGTCACTTTACAACGATGGAGAAACTAAGAGAAACAGCTAGTTTTCTGGAATTCTTTTGAAAGAATATTTTGGCGATAGGGGAATATTTTCCCTTACTTAGTCTAGCTTTCCAACGGTTAAATATTTTTTCGAATCGGTTCAGTGACTTTGGAGTCTTTAGGGTACAAATAAATAAAATGTTTCCTCTTTATTATTTTACTATGGATACCTAGGTATAGATTTTATCATAAACAGTTTTCTTACGGATTACACAAGGTACTAGCTTTACAACATAATAAATTGGATCTCAACTTCAAAACAAGTAAATAACTACTGTCAGTCCGCGCTTGACTATTCAAATAACACAATTTAATAACCCGTGTGCAGTCGTGTCATCCATTTTGAATCGCAAATTATCTATATACATAAATAAATCTGTAAAAAAACTGTGTCTGTACATTGAATATATTAAAAAAATAATAATTGGGTGGGGTTTAGAAACAGTAATGGAGCACAAATCCAAAAAAAAAATTCTGTCTGTATGTCTGTATGTCTGTATGTCTGTTTGTTTGTACACGCTAATCTTCGGAACTACTGGTCGGATTTCAATGATTTTTTCTTTGTTGTATCAGTATTAAGCCTGGTCAACATATAGGCTATAATTTATCTTCGAAACTTGAAGACCTGATGCAGAACTCCAACAGACCAACAAAACTATAAGAGATACAAAAATGGTGCCATAGCAAAAATTGTTTCATGTGATGAGCATTTTCAGCTGTGATAATAAATTTTAAGATCTGGAACACCTGATGTGGAACCCCAAGAGCCCAGCTTCTCTGTACCATATACAGATATGACGTTTTAGCAAAAGTTGTTCAACTTGATAAGCACTTTCTATTGACTTATACAAATTGAAGATCTAAAACACCTGATGTGGAACTCCAGGGGCCCAGCTAGACTATAGCATATAGAGATGTGACGTTTTAGCAAAAGTTGTTCAATCTGATAAGCACTCTCTGTTGACTTATAAAAATTGAAGATGTAAAACACCTGATGTGGAACCCCAGGAGCCCAGCTAGACTATAGCATATAAAGATATGACGTTTTTGCAAAAGTGGTTCAATCTAATAAGCACTCTCTATTGACGTATATACATTGAAGAATACTACACTTGAAATGTATGGAAACGAATGTTATGAAATAGGTATGGTGACACAAAACCGACGATTATCCCTTTATACACTATAGAAATGAACCCAAGGACAATCCCCGGTTCTGTGCTATACCATTGCTAACTGTGGATGAAAACTACTTGGGCTATTGTGATGGGATGCTAATGGACTAGGAATGGGGAAACTACGGGAACTATGGCACCTGCCGTTGACAATGTATTAGATACATGTAAAAATTGCAGGTCGAGACTTCGCCAGCTCACTTACTGGGCCCCCGGGAATCAGTCACTGAATAACAACAAGAGGGCAACAGGGACATGAGCGGCTGAAGTGTGAGAATACCTCGGCGGATTTTAAACGCAGATTACGCGCTCCCTGTGGGTCACTTACCACGAGGCACCTATCCTCCGAGCAGGACTACTAACCCTGCTCTAGCGACTCCACTCTGGACGGCCAAGCCAAGCCAGAGACGTGAGACCTACCCCCGTCATGGTTCACTCCGACCGGCCGGAGATGGGGGACAGTATACTCTCCCTGGAGAACTCAGTATATATAGCCCCGCGGGGTAGCTACTCCCCGTCATCAGCCTCAGATGTCCTGTGGTGCTTATATCTCATTATTATTGTCGTTATTATCTCAAGAGCCTTTGTCCCAATTATGTTAGAGTCGTCTTCCAGTCACGATGCAACTGAGTACCAGTGTTTTACAAGGAGCGACTGCCTATCTGACCTCCACGACCCGGTTACCCGCTCAACCCAACACCCCTTGGTAAAACTGGTCAGACTTACTGGTCTGACTACCCATAACGACTGCCAAGAATGTTCAATTACAGCCGGAACCTATAGTTTAACATGCCTTCCAAATAACGGTCATTGGTATCCAAAATAAACGTAGAAAGTACCTACATACGAACTTAGAAAAGTTGCAGTAGCAGGTACTTGCCAGACCTGGAATCAAAGACGCACGCCAATAAGTCACCACGACTTTGTCATCTATTTAATGTTTTTTTTACGTAATAATACGTGTAATATTTTTACCACACACAACTTAAATGCGGACTAATTAGAATCACTACTTTTATACCTATGGTCGCGTCTATTGCGGTTCGGTTCTCAGCGTTTTGTTTAGTGTGCTGTGCTTTTGCCGTTGAAGTACAAAAATTAAATATATGGAACGTTTCTAATGCGTATGCCGTTGTTTTCAAGTCAACGGGCCCTTAAAATTCAATATCAGACGATTCAGATCTTTGATTTTGCTGACCCCGTAGTCGCTGGCATAAGGGACAGGATCCGCGTACGAAGTCGCGGGCAGAAGCTAGTCGTAAATAAAACGCAATAACAATGTTAGTTCGTAACGGGGTATCGTGAGGGTTGTCCAAAATAGTTTTTGTCAAAAAAAACTATGCGTAATGTACCTATACAATAAGCAAGTCTGTCGAGCATCAAAAGGCTTTGATTTTCAGGGTTTTGTGTTGTTGAGCTGCAAATTACCTAATTTACCTTGACCAAAATTTTAGACTAGGCATTATTTAATTACTAGCTTATGCATGCGGCTGCACCCGTATCCTGTAGCAACTAATTCAAGTGCAAGGATAAAAGTAACCTATATTTTCTACAATAAAATAATGGATTTATAATACTAAAATATATTTCTAATCAGACCAGTGGTTCCAGTGATAATTGAACCAAGTCCTTGAATCCTTTAGATTTATAATATTCGTCGTAGCTGTAGATATTATTTAATACTCTCCAAATGATATACTTCGCTACTATGACGTCATTACACAATTAACTTCTTCCAAAACAAAACCTAATAGTTAAAAATACAGCAGAAAATTACATCCCAAAATACCCAAAGAAGAGAAATCTTCCCAGTTCCTTTAAAAGAACTCCCCATAACATCCCGCAAGTGTCAGCATTTCTCGTATTAACGAAGTTATCTTGCACCCATCTCGCATCCCTCATTCCTCCTGATTGCAATCATCTGTGGCTTTGTAAGGCTGTGGGTAAATCCTGGATATGATAAATGTATGTAGTGTCAGTAGTGTGGGCCTTGGAAGATTTTTTTGGTATGTATTTGGGTTATGGTGTAGTGTAAATTATGATTTGGTTTAGCTGAAAAACTATTTTTGTTATTATGGAAAAAAAGAATGCAGAATTATTAACTTTGATTCTGAAGGAAGGGTTTTCAGATCACACAACTCATTAGCTAAATTAATGTTTTATTTGAACTTTTTAATTTATTATATTCATTTTAGTAATGTTATTTTAATGTTAACGTTGAAGTACTTAGGTACATAAAAAATACCATCATCTACCTAGCCGTTACCTAACTATGCTTAGATTGACTTCCAGTCTAACTTGACGCAGAAGGTAGTTAAGTAAAAGTAGGTATACTTTAAACAGAAGGTACCTTCATAAACTAACTATGTAAATACAAAGTACAAATATAATTCCACCGAATAGCAAAAGCAGAGGAAACTTTAATGATCAGCATTTTCGTTCCATCAATTTTGGCCGATCGCCAAGAAAAGCATTTCTCGCTTTCATTAGCAGAACGAATAATTACTTCTTTCATGATTACGAAGAAATTCCGATATTGGAAAATGTCGAATCACACTAAAATTATAAAGTTTTTGTGTATGTTTGTTACTACTTCACGCTAAAACGGCTGTACAGATTTTAAAATAAAGTTGGCTGTAGTAGGTCATTAATCAGAAAAACATACAGGACACTTTCTATCCTGGTGTGGAAAAAATGTCCTTCAAGATACGGGTAAAACTGCTGGCGGCAGCTAGTTCTATCCATCGCAGTTATCTAAAATCTATGAAAGGTTAGTCATCTTCATTAACCTAGATTCTCTCTAATAAGGTCCAAATTGGCTTAAAGTTTAGTAACGAGGTGCATTTGTGCAGATTTGATAGAAACTTCGGTAAATTTGGAATCATTTACGTCGACTAATCTAAAGATAACCAATTAAAAAGTCCATTAAAACAAATAGATATTATGGCGAATGTAAAAAAATAAATAGTCACTCTTTCAGATAACCCTAGAATCCCATCAAAAACATTAAATGTAAAAAAAGCCAATCCTCTACGCAGTTCCTACACCGTAAAAAGTTTTGAGATCGCATAGAAGCCAAGTCCTGTTCAACTTTAATTGTAATAATAAATCAACATTTTGTGACTATATCAATTAAATAGTGTTGTTCACATTACAATAATATTGACTTGGCCATGAGCACAATAAACTACAAATATAATACGGCATATCTTGGAGAGGTGAAAGTCAAACATGGAGTTTAATATCACAGAATTAAATACATTTAGTTTATTCAATCGTTACTAAATGACAGTCAGTATCATCCATCACTGAACTGCACATGTACTATGGCGGATGTTTAGTCCATGGTGATCTCAAATTCTAAGTCTTTTAAGTCCTTGTCTAAGTTCTTCAGTGCATAATCAGTCCAATCGTAAAATCATGTCCATATAGAATTTATCAATTCAATGGTATTTACACATTATTACAAGGAGCGACTTTTAACTTGTGCTCATGGCCAAGACAATATTATTGTAAAATGAACAAAACTATTTAATTGATATAGTCACAAAATGTTGATTTATTATTACAATTAAAGTTGAACAGGACTTGGCTTCTATGCGATCTCAAAACTTTTTACGGTGTAGGAACTGCGTAGAGGATTGGCTTTTTTTACATTTAATGTTTTTGATGGGATCTAATTTATTTTTTGTAGGTCTCTTTCTTCTCTAAGTATCTCTTTCTTCTATAGTATATAACAAATTAAATTAACTTACATGCAACTAACTAAATATATAACAAACTAAATATGTACACCTAGTTAGCACGTAAACAACATTTTTTAAAAATAAACTAATAATTTTCGAAATTGTCGAATTTTTGAATCAAATATCTTTTAGAACAAAAGAGATTTATTTCAGAGGTAGATGGCGCTATCACATGTAATTATTTGATTATTTTTTTAAGTACTACTTATACTAAGCTATGTAACGAAACCATAGCGCGATTTAGACCAGGACAACGCCATCTATCGAGCGAGCATGCAGTATGTATCGCACTGCATTAATATGAAAGATTTTATCATTGTTCATTTCATTTTAACCTAGCTTTTTTATTCATATGTATGTATATTTAATACATAATAACAATATACCACACTACGTAACAATAAAACAAATAGTACCATTTTGTACATAAATAAATAACAAAGTTATCAATGCAGTCAAAATTCATACACAATGTTCTTGAAAAACCGCAAATATAAATTTGTTTCCTATTTTTTTATTAAGTTTTAAGGTTTTTATAATTTTCCCTTTATATGTAGCTAGTAACCTATCTTGGTGCCAAATTTGAAGGTTCTAAGTTTGCTAGAAGTACCTTAGACTTTTGATGATCGGTCAGTGAGTGAGTCAGTGACAAAATGGTGTAACTTTGATCGCTCATAACTCGTAAACTATTTATTCAAATGTCTTGTAATTTTGAGACTGAGCTTGTTCTAATACTTACTCTTGGTCATCGAAAACCTAAACTCATAGCTTTGATCATATGGAAGTTACAGGGGGCTGAAAAAGCCGCGAAACGCTTCGAGAAAAGATAGTACGGCCGTGCCCGCTTTGCTCGAGTCTTGGCTGGGGCACTGCCGTGCCCTCAGATAATGGCCACGTATTTTTTCTTTTCTCCAACAAACAAAACACAACGAAAATACATCAATTTCTAATTTTGTTTTACGTCACTTTTAGGTACACAAACCTACTTAAACGTGACGTCACAAACCACCACTTACATCCTTTGATACGGTTTCATAAACTACAGTCTTCAAGTATATATGTAGATATTTCTTCACTGTACATCATGATTATTTAACAACACAAGAAATCACAAACGCAAACAGTACAATTGACCGTCTTATCGCTAAAACGAATTTTCTGCCAGACAACCTTTTGAATTAGTTATAGATAGTTCAACTCAGATTTGCGCGCGGCCCTATGTGTGCGTCGGCTTGTAAATATACAACTTTCATTTGTGTGACAGTGACGTCGTCCGAGCATGACGTGTTCTTATCGCTTTTTGTTATGGGTACAGTCGTTTACGAAAATACTAGTTAGGTATTCACGGAGAAATTATTAAGGAGTCAGGTAAAAAAAAATGAAACAACATTCAAAGCTTTTTATTATTAAATATAGTTTTTCATTATTTTCTCATACGTCTTTTCAAATTGACATTTACAGTATCTAAGAATTAAATACTCCTTACAATTTTCTAGCTCGGGGTACGCGGACAATAAATAAAAGTGGGGACTAAGAATGTAAAAAGAGGTATAATCTAGTATAATAATGTAAACAAAATGTGTGGGGAATTTTAAAAAATTTCATTGCTTCGCACAATGTCGACCAAAATAAGACGGAAGTAATGACACTCATAAATGAACGTTTAAGTCAAATTGATGAAGGGATGTGTGGTAATACCTACTTGTCGACATGTACAAAAGAAAAAAGAAGAATAATTGACATGGAGTCAGAATTTATAATTTCACCTTGGAGAGTAGCGAATCCGAAAATTCATCATTTGATTTTTCAAGTAGCGATTCATAATCATTATAAATAAATAAACATAAAATTACGTAATAACTGTTTTCCTTTAAACACCCGTATATAACCCCTAAATAACTGTATTGTACCCGACTGTACCTCTTGTCACGCACACAAAGTCACTGAATATGTACAAGGGTTACCCACACATAAGGCCGCGCGCACGACTGAGTTGAACTTACTATAAACATCTATGTACTAGCCGCTTTCCTGCGATTTCACCCTCGCCCCGTGAGAACTATTGCCCGTAACGAGATAAAATATAGCCTATATCACTCGCAAATAATGTACCTTTCTTATGGTGAAAGGTTTTTTGAAATCAGTCCACCAGTTTTTTAGTCTATCCATTACAAACACAAAAACAAAAATATTAGTTTTTCCTCTTTATAATATTGTTAGTTTGGATGAAAAATTCTAAATCTAGCTCAGTGCTAACCCTAGATTTTGGTCTAACAGATGGTATTCGAGCACAAAGCTGTGCTATCCTGGATGCAGGCACAATAGACCGACAGCGGCAGCGAGATAATGTTTTTCATAACGTTACCCGGCTTAATGGAGGATTCGGAGTAAGCTATGGCTGTTTGTAAAGCTATGCGATGTGCTAAGGATATGCGGTGCGATCAAGTTTCAGTAGTAGAAAATTTTAAACGTGTCTTATACGTATGTATTCTCTACTAGCTGTTTTACCGAATACCGAATTCACCTGGGTGCCGGGGGAACTTCTTCTCGTACCCCGATTAAATATAGCCTCTGTTAGTCGGGAATAGTTTAGCTAACCAGCAGTGAAATAATTGTTCAAATCGGTTCAGTAGTTTCAAAGCCAAAGAAACAAAAAAATCTCTATATCATAAGATATTTATTGTATTTCTAATTCATAATCCTTTGAGAATCATCATTAAAGAGCTTCTTGATGCGTTAGTAATTGAATGGTTTAGTTACCTTGTGTTAAGCTAACTAAATGCATATATAATTATCATATTATTTTTAATGTAATCCTACATGATTGTGATGTGCGTTAATGAGTTTTCGAAAAAACAAGATAGATAGGATATTTTTTTATTGCATCCAAAAAAGCATAAAATCGTAGCTGATGTATTTCCGTCGTATAGCTTTCAGTGTTATACAATCCTTGTGTTACCAGTGACTCTCATTTTATGCAATGAGTCAACACTTATCCGCATCACAATGGGAACTTTCAGCCGTATAACCGTTTTTAGTTTTGATTTCAAAACCCCCCTTTGTTGGATATTAAATGGGGACAATATGTGTTCCTAACAAATGTTACGGTTCCCATAGAATGGGGGATAATGGGGGTATTCTTTGATATTTGAGGTAGTCAACTGTGTGTTATTGATTTATGGATAGGATTTAGGCTTTTTGTGAAGTTTTGATGTAGTAATGTTAGATTGTGTTTAGTTACCGATACCATAATAATGAACAAGACATATTAGGTATACATAGGTACGTATAGTGATTAGTGATTTTATCAGTCTGAAGTAAAAATCTCAATTGAATGAAAGATTACCTAACTTAATCGGACTGAATTGTTGTTATTTGGACCCAGAATCCCCAGAAATTATAATAGTAATTTTTTAGTTCAAAATTAATACCAGTGTATAAATTATCTTCGTAGCTACAAAGACCTAATAAAAATAAAACGAAAATTACAGTAGTGAACGTGACTATTATCAGAGTTTTATTTAAATTCCTAACACAGTCAATTAGCCAGTAAAAGACTAACATTTTTAAATAAAATCTAGCAATTTATTATTTAACTAACTTTAATTTTGATAAATTATAAACGGCTGGCAATAAAAAAAAGTATTTTTCAGTACATTTTTTGTTTATTCAAAATCAAATTCAGACAGGCAATCTACATATCCAATTTTATCCCGTTCAGCCCTATAAAGTTTTTAATTATTTGCGCCTGTAAATGGTTTTCAGTTAAAAACTAATAGTTTTGATGTTACTGTATCCATCACGGGTTTTAATTAATATATATACAGTTTGACATGGGTTTCTATATAAATGCAAGTTTAGTGTAGTTTGAAAAGGTCTTGTTCATTTGCTCTTTTAATTATTCTTATATTAAAAATCTTTGAATAATAAGCAGGGTTCTTATTGTTCTTTATTACATGTTTAAAGTGTATTACATCGATTTTATGTTTTTATCAATTAACTAGCTTCCGCCCGCGGCTTCGCCCGCGTAGTGTTTGGTTATATCGCGTTTCTAAGAGAATTCTTCAAAAGTTCGGGATAAAAACTATCGTATGTTCTTTCTCAAGGTCAACTCTATCTCTGTACCAAATTTTATTAAAATCAGTTCCGTGGTTTAGATGTGAAAGCGTAACAGACAGACAGAGTTACTTTCGCATTTATAATATTAGTAGAGATTAAACTAAGATAATTGAAGGAATTCATGTAGTTTGCTTTGGTGTGATGTCTAAACCAATAGTGATGCAAATTGGTACACATGGGGATATATGGTACTGTGGAGACTGAGTACGAGGCTTTAAGCAAACAACTATAGCTTGCACATGCTGCATACAATAATGTTTGTTTAAATGAGACAAATATCGAAGGGTTATCTACGTCATTTTAATTTGTGATGAAAATAACCTTTGCGCAAGAAGCTAATTTGCAAAGAATGTGGATTATAATTGCAAAATTTGTAGATTTTCTTCGATATTAATAATTCACTAAGATTCTCATGCCCATTTTCAACAACAAATACCTTTTAGGGATCCCCTAGGAGCATTTAGGGAGCACTTAATATGAATTTCGTTTTCACCAAAGTTTAAGTATCGCATATAACCTTTATTATTGGGGGAGCCCTTGTTCTAAGTGACACTTAGTTAGGGAAACTTTAAGAGATTGTTGGTGAAAATATAATGGTCGTCTATGCCCGTTTTCACCATTATATGCATTTTTTTTTGTATATATATAGAGATTTGAATAACAATTCCTTCATTTAAACTTACTCGTATTATATTAATCTAGAACTACACACAAACAGGACTTTAGTTTATTTACTCAGTCCCCCACAGACGGGCCTGTGAGTCCGTTTGCCCCGCGGCGTCGCTTCCCTGTTTATACGGGGGTCGTAAATGAGAACCTTTGCAATTGCGTCTGACAATACGATGCGTGTACTCGGGCGTGGTAGTAGGTATATATTATAGGTCTAGGATTAGAGGACATTTTGCATTTAAGATTTGATTGTATTTTAAGATGTGTTGTCAAAGTCAAAGTATGAATTGTCTATCGATAGTGGGCTAGTTAGTACTTTTCATGTTAGTAAATAGAAAACGGACAGCACCCCCAAAAACGCCTTCATTGCACATTGCAACACTGCATATTCTTTATTTTTATTTTTTGTGCCTACCTATCTGTAATTTTTCGCTAATAAATAAATATTTTATTATTCTTTATTATTCACAATGGCTGGGAAAAAGAATCAATGATAAATAAAGTTCCACCATGTATCTATCATTTGTGTCATATCTGGGATATAATAACTTTCTAAATTTTTTTTTGAGAACTCGTTTCACCACTTTCAGTCTTCCAAAACCATGATATAGCTAAACATACACAAAATCACTCGTTTTATTTCACAGGTAACAACACCAATCAACAAGAAATACCTGTGAAAACTATCACAATCCTTTCAATCTAAATCAAAATAACACAGCTTTACAAGTAATAATATCTCCCACCCACAAAGCCTACAAACTCGGTATTTGACACGTAACTACAAAAGTTCACGTGTGAGCGGTTTAACTTAAACTCTTGTGGAACGAGTCGGTAACTGTGTAACTAGTTGTAATGTAGTGTCGAATGTTAAGTTTGTAATTATAGTTATCACGTTTTTGTTAACAGTTAGGAGCATTCATGAATGACCTTAGTGATATTTTATGTTCATTTCGTAATCTTTAAAAATTATGAACTCATTCATGACTTTGTGAGACATTCATAATCATTTTTATTATTTTCTAGATTCCGCCCGCAGTTTCACTCTCATCTCATGGGAATCATCTCTATTTCCCGCACTTGGATATAAAGTAGCCCCCTACATATGTACTGTCCTGGTCCTGCATGTGTACCTTCAAAAGTTCAAATATATGAAAGATCATTCTATCAATATAGATACAAACTTATCTCAATTTTTTTAAAATCAAAATTAAATTTTGTCTTTACGTAAGTCACATCTACTATTATGCACATTGGGGTTTATCAAAAACCTTGCAATATACATAAGAAACTTACCTACTTCTATCAGAATATAACTAAACTCATTCAAAGCCTAGTAGTTTCAAATTACACTTCATTGCAACAAATTCAACCACACGTGTGTCGGCTTAAGTTGAAGACGTATAACTTTGAAACGACTCCCTGATTTCATTTATGCTTATCTAAGCTTAACAATTCTTAATTAAGAAATGTAAATTAATTTTGAGTGTTTGCTAGACTAAAAATTATGTATGACTTTAAGTATTTTGTATTTAAAGTAGAATTTACTTACGGCATAATAGTTATTTGATATACAAAGTGAGAATAATTAGCATAATTACTTTTTAACCTAGGCTTGAATTATTAAAGTCCAACTCTGAAAACTAAAATATTACTTTTATAAACGTTTATGTTTTTGAGTGTATGTGTATTGTGTCTGTAAGTTCTTTAAGTTCAAACGCCTGAACAGACTTCGATGACTGAGCTATCACATTTTATCAAGGTATACCCGTAAGCAGTTTCTACAGGAAGCGGTTAAGACGGCAGAACCTAGTTAAAAATTAAAACAAAAACACGAATACCGAGTTCAAAATCTAACCCTAGTAACCTTACACTTGACACATGACGGGGTCGATTTGTCCCTACGACCCATATTCCGGGTCGACGTCACCACGTCACCGAAGCCGTTTGTTCAATTTAGAAATTATTTAATATGACAATAGTTAACTAAATCCACCATTGGACCACCCTACTAATATTGCAAATGAGATTTTTTTTTCTCTTTCACGCAAAGCTCCTACCTATTTGATGATTACACATCGGAATAACATATGTATAATGCTACCTAACATATAGGCTAGCTATCATTGCTGGAAGAGGTTGAAAGCGGTGCTAGAAAGAAGCTAAATATATTTATATTAGCCATAGTATTTTTTTAATCTAACCCTACACTACACACTAACCTGACACTTAACACATGACAGGGTCGATTTGTCCCTACAACCTATCTTACGGGGTCGACACGTCACCACGTCACCGAACCCGTTTGTTATACAACCACCGATTTGTAGTGTAAACGGAGTCATAGAGCGTAAATCGACGCATCAGTTTATTATATTAGTTTAGTGAGTGTTATTGAGTTGTTAAGGTAATATAGCTTCCTAAATCCTTTTATTGTACCTATTGATGGAATTATCCTACAAATATTATAAACGTGAACATTTTTTTAAGGGTAAGACAGATTGGTTTTATATAGACAATATGTTACAAAAAGTGTGTTAAGTATAAATGTGGAAGGATGGAGAGGCAGAGGTAGACTGAGGAAAAGATGGATTAATAGCCTGAAAGAAGACAACGCAGAAGGGATGTTAGTATGACGTCTAACAGAGAGAAATGGAAATAAAAACGTATTGCGCCGACGCCAAATGACTTGGGAACAGGGCAGGAAGAAGAAAATGAATATTGTTATATAATCTCACCCGATTTGTAGTGTAAACGGAGTCATATACCGTAAATCAACGCATCAGTCTGTTATATTAGTTTAGTGAGTGTTATTGAGTTGTTAAGATAATATAGCAATCGTTTTAATTAAGGGTTAGATTTAGGGGTTTTATTTATGCAATATGCTACAAAAACTGTTAAGTATGAGTGTGGAAGAATGGAGAGGGTAAGGTAGTCAGAGGAAAAAATGGATTGATTGTCTGAAAGAAGATATAAAGCAGAAGGAAATGGATGTTAGCACGACGTCTTTTTTTTTTTTTTTTTTTTTTAGCGACGTAAAATCATCAAATGACCCCTCCCGCTGTGGGTTAGTAGCGGTGAGGGAGTGTCAGACTTTTACTGACTAAAATCGTCGTGTTCCGTCATAGGCCTTTTATGTACCAGGGCCGCGGTATCTCTTTCGAACAACCCGCAGCCCCGGCAGGCCTTGGCCCTGCTGGGCCCCGCTGGGGTTGCTGACACCTCTTTGAGGAGCGCGTGGAACAACGCGCGCCGTCGACACGGGTCTGTCGTCTAGAAAGACAGAGGGACGATGAGCCACCCGAACTCACCGCCCACAGAACCACGCCTACGGTGGCCGGGAGTCATCTCGCGACACCCGGCGCCCATGGTGTCTACCTGGTCCAGCGCGGCGGCCGGGATGAGAGGTGCGAACTCTCTGGCGTTCCGCCTCCTCCTTCTCGAGCATGACCGCTTCGCAGAAGGAGGCGACGGCATCCCATTCCCTCTCGCCCCGGACCATGGCCTGAACCAGGGCCGGACGCGAGAGGTCGCCGCCGCCCAAAACCTCGACGAGGACCCGGCGGTGCCCTTCCCATGCGGGGCACACCTGGACTGTGTGGTCCACCGTGTCCTCGGGGCTGTCCGCACAATGGTGACACCCGGGCGCCTCCTCACGACCGATGCGGTGCAGGTACCTCCCGAAACAACCGTGTCCGGTGAGGACCTGCGTCATGCGGTACGTGAGGGCGCCGTGACTCCTCCCGAGCCACTCCTCAAAGAGGGGACTTACCGCCACGATGGTGGCGTGCCCTGCACTGGGTTGCGACAGTCGCTCCCTCCAGGCCACCATGAGATCGCGCCGGAGCTCCGCCCGCTGCGCGACAACTTGCCGCGGCAACGGGGTTTCCTCCTGGCGCTGAGCCTCCTCGCGCCAGTCGTACAGGCGCAAGAAGACCCTCGCCTCCAGATCCCACGGTGGCAGTCCAGCAAGTAGGCCAGCTGCTTCGCGGGAAATCGTGCGGTACCCCCGGATTAGCCTAATGGCTATCACCCTTTGGGGCACGTTCAGGTAGTGTAAAGCCCGCGGCCGTACCGAACGTGCCCATACCGGGGCCCCGTAAAGGGCCATGGACCGCATGACCCCCGCGTAGAGTCTG
Organism: Helicoverpa zea x Helicoverpa armigera; assembly: GCA_033682625.1. Lineage (NCBI taxonomy): Eukaryota > Metazoa > Arthropoda > Insecta > Lepidoptera > Noctuidae > Helicoverpa > Helicoverpa zea x Helicoverpa armigera. The sequence goes on from JAWIIS010000028.1 coordinate 10,789,043, forward strand.
CGGCAGGGGGCGTTTGGGCCGCCCAGGTTGGGCAGGAGCCGCTTGAATGCAGCACCTGCCTTCTCCAGTTTGGGGCCCAAACGTCGGAAATGCTCGACGAAGTTCCACCGGCCGTCGAGGACGAGTCCCAGGTATTTCATCGCCCTCTCGACGCCGATGGTAACCCCCCCCACCGTGACCTGGGAGCCTGAAGGTGGCGCGTTCCGAAGCCCATGAAAGCACATGGCCTCGGATTTGTGCAAGGCCACCTCCAGGCCCAGCAGCTGGATCCTCTCGATGACTGTCGCAACCCCGCGCGTCATTATGTCGGCCGCCTCCTGGTGCGACCTCCCTTGTGCCAGAACCAGTGTGTCGTCAGCGTAGCAGACCACGCTGACGCCGCTAGGGAGGTCGGCGCGCAGCACCCAGTCGTAGCCGATGTTCCACAAGAGCGGCCCCAGTACCGACCCCTGCGGAACACCGCACGACATCTCTCGCCGGTTCCATTCCCCATTGTGACCGGGGTAAATGATGGACCTATCCGACAGATAGGCCTCGACCACGCGACGAAGGTAGGTCGGCACCCGGTGATACCGGAGTGCCTCCCTAATGCAACTCCAGGGAAGGGTGTTGAAGGCGTTGGCGATGTCAAGAGACACCGCCAAGACGACCCCCCCCCCGGGACACAGCATCCCCCGTCGTGAGAGCTCTCACGCGTCTCACCGTTGAGCGCCCCTTGCGGAAACCGAACTGGTGGTCCGCAAGGTCCGGCCCTATGCCCCCAAGGTGCGCGACGAGGCGGTGTGCGACAACTCGCTCAAAGAGCTTGCCCACCTCGTCGAGCAGCACGATAGGCCGGTATGCGGACGGAGAGTCCGCAGGGCGCCCCGGCTTCCGTATGAGGACCAGTTTCCCTGTCTTCCAACGAAGTGGGAACTGGCCCCTCTCCAAGCATGCGCTGAGAAGCCCCCTAAGTCGAGGCCCGAGAGCCTCAAGGGCCAGGACCCAGGCCTTGCCAGGCAGGCCGTCAGGCCCTTGGGCGGTGTTTTTGGCTTTCAGCCTAGCCACCGCCACTCTCAGGTCCACCCCAGTCATCTCGGGGACATCGTCGTCGTCGGAAGTGTGGTCCGTCGTTGACACCGCGGGTTGCAGAGACATGGGCGGGGGAGAGTGTTCCCCGCGCGAAGGGAACAGAGCGCTCACCACCTCCTCCACCAGCTGAGGCCGAAGACTCTGGGTCAGCGGGGGGGCCCATGGGCGGAGCTTGCCCCGCACCATTTTTTACGGGCGCCCCCACGGGTCCCTGTCCAGAGACCCCAGCAGCTCCGCATTGGCCACCTCCTTGGCCTGGATGATGGCCAATTGGAGGGCGGTCTTCGCAGCTCTGTATCCCTCGTACAGCTCTGCTTCCCTGGCTTCTGCATCCGGAGGGCGGATGCGCAGCCTGCGGTGTCTGGTGTACAGGTGGAATGTACCTACATATAAAATATATAACCTCTCCCGATTTGTAGTGTAAACTTAGTCATATAACGTAAATTGACGCATCAGTCTGTTATATTAGTTTAGTGAGTGTTATTGAGATGTTAGATTTAATGTTGGGATGAAATCGTAGTCGCTTTATTTTGAAAGGTTACAGATTGGTTTTGTGTTTGCGTGTAATAAAATTTGTGGAATAGAAAGACTGTCACTGCTTGGTGGATTCCTTTGTGCAGCAGTGGACGTGTTTAGACTGTGGTGACGTATTATGCTCTTACCACATCAGGATATGGATAAATCTGCAAAAATAGCCATAATAGTACAAAATTTATTGATCGTAAGACATCGCACTTGACTAACTAATGACAGACCAAAACAGACCAGACTAAGTACAGGTTAGCTAAATGCTATAAAAATAACAAAGCTCTTATAAAAAGTGAACGATAAAGAAACGACGCCATTACCAAATTATAATCACACAGCCTTAATTACAAAAAGAAGATTTCTAAGCAACGTCACTTCAAAGGTTTTCCACTGAAAAATATATTTCTAATTTTCTTACACTGCAAACCAGTAAAAATGACTCAGTGCAAAATTATTATTAATTATTTAAACTGTAATTGGTCGGGCGCCACCTTTGCTTTTCCAACCCTTTGACCGCTCACCGTATGAAGCTTTCAAATAAACCTGGGGTAATATTTACCCCTAATTAAGGAATTCGTTAATTTATTTGTAATTTAATTATGGTATGGCATTTATTAATTTAGGACCCCGGCAATTTAACATGTTAATATTTCGAAAAGTCCGCGTACTTAAAAGTCGAGCCTTTGTGGTTTTGTCCTAACAAATTGTTTGCGTAATTATTTGAAAATACAATGTTAAAAATGTGGGTAGGCTACTAAGTTAATTCTCGTAAATTCAACGCCAATTTATAAGAAACTAGCCGTTTTCCCGCGGTTTCACCCGCGTCCCGTGGGAGCTACTGCCCGCACCGGGATAAAATATAGCCTATATTACTCGCAGATAATATAGCTTTCTAATGGTGAAAGAATATTCAAAATCGGTCCAGCAGTTTTTGAGTTTATCCATTACAAACAAACAAACAAAGTTTTCCTCTTTATAATATTGGTATAGATAGTATAGATAGTATAGATATGTGCTAAAGATGGCCAGCTTTATAGAAAAGTAAAATACTAGTAATCTGTGTTTAAAGGACAATGCCTAAAAACGTCCCCACCCACCAACAGACTTGAAAGTAGTGTCATTGGATGCGCCTCTTTTAGTAGATCATTTCTTATTATGGAGACATATTCCAAAAGTATGGGGTTTAGGAACTATAAGACAATTTAGTATCCTTAATAATCAATTAACTTCAAGTTTGTTAACCAATTACTCGGAGTTGGGTGGACCGATTTTGATGTTTTTATTTTTATTTTACAGAATCTATCTCAAAGTTAGTCTAATTTAATTTTCATCAAGATCTTTTAAGCAGTTTTTGAGTTATCATCGGTTAAAATAATCGGTATGAAGAGGCAATGTAGGACGTCTTAAGGACACCTTCACCACCACCAACAGACTTGAAACTAGTGTCATCGGAAGCGCCTCCTTTGATAGATCATAATTATCATAACAATTTAATCCAAATGTACGGGGTTTTGGAAATATCCGACATTCTATTATCTTTGCATTAAAAAAAAGGCATCAAAATCGGTCCACGCAACTCCGAGTAATTGGTTAACAAACTTGAAGTTCATTGATTATTAAGGATACTAAAATGTCGTGTATTTCCAAAACCCCATATATTTGGAGTAAATCGTTTTGATAATCATGATCTATCGAAGGATGCGCTTTCGATGACACTAGTTTCAAGTCTGTTGGTGGGTGGGGACAGGGTCCATACAAAATCCGGCATTGTCCTTTGACTAAAATTGAACTAGCTTCTAAAAATAAACGTTGTGGACAAGGATCGCAAATTCTATGAATGAATGAAAATAAGAGTAACAAAAATACCTTTAAAAAAGCTTTTATTTATTTAGAATCATTTTTATTTAGACATTTAATTCCAACATCAAACCTCGTGATTATATAAACCTATGTTTATTTTTGTAACACTTCGTAAATTACACATTGTTCCAAAAACAATTAAAATGTGGGAACATTTGAAATGTGTCACATTTAATGAAAACCAATTTCGCAACATCAGACTTTTATTTCTAACATAAATCGCAACATTATTTTAAAATTGCTTATATTTACAATTGCTTTATATATTGCCCGTTTCCTAATAACTACTACCTAGGAGTCTTTCTAAGTATTTCTTGGACACCAATGGCTGATAAAAAGGTGAAGGAAAACATCTTGAGGCACCTGGACTATAAAGTCTGATATCCCCAACCCGCGTTGAGCAAGCGTGCTGATTAATACTCAATCCTTCTCCGTGTGAGAGGAGGCCTGTGCCCAGCAGTGGGACGATAAAAAGGCTGTAAAGAGTAGAGTACTAAGACCACGTAACTTACAAATATTTGATAAGAACTAGCTATTAACGACTCTAGTACTCAGATGCTATCAGTTAGACTATCTATAATAAAGTTGGAAAGACAGGCAGATGATTAGCCAGGAAACGCCTACAAATATTTCAAGTTTTTAACTCAAGTAAAGCCAAGAAACAGCTAGTTAATAAACATAAATGCCTTGTTAAACAGAAATTCGATACGTTATCAGCACATTTGGCTTGTCACATGGGTCGCTGTAACAACATGGCGTCTACAACCTTCCTCTGAAATTAATGTCGCTCCCCATCATTTTTGACAGCTTGGCCCAAGTTGGGAGCGGAGCGTTTTCTACATATTTATTTAATTAAGGAATAAATATATTGCAGTTTAAACACGTTTATTAAACTAAACACACGCGTAAATTAAACACGTTAATTACATAATACGTCTTTCTTCAGAGTTCATTTTTCCTAGAAATTATCATGCGTATTTCAGGCTTTGAAAACTCTTCCCCTCTGAATTACTTAAATTTAGCTGTCTTCGTTTTGCTATCTTAGATTTTCCAGATTTCGGCATTTAAAAACCCAAACCTTACTAAAATTATAAATGCGAAAGTTATGCTCTCTATGAGCATTTCCCTCCAAAAATTACTGAACCGATTGAACTGCATAAAGAGATAGTCTATAAAGTCCCCCATAAAGATTTCTTTGACAATCGGTCACTAAAGAGTGACTTAAGCAATCATTAAATGTCTTTGAGTGCGTCCATAAGAGCTTGAGAAACATAAGCATTTTATAGGTACTAGTGAGGGAAGTATGGCATCAGGGCTCGATTGGAATCGCTAGTAATAAACAGTAAAATTTAGCTTATAACTTGTACCACAATAAAAACAATCGAGCGGCACAAACAAACGACTAGTGACCCCAATTAAACCGCGATGACGCGTCATGACAGCAGAAACACGTGCGTTATGACACGTGTACGCTGAAGGGTTAAATTGTACCCTACAGTTACTTGGGGGGTTTTATATTATATGTAGGTACAATATATATATAATAGTGGGGCACGATGAAATGAAGAAAATGATGTTCGTGTCATGTTAAGAAACTTTTATAGTAATACGAAATCTTTTGAATAATTAAACACCACGTAGTTGTTTACTCGAAATTATGTAGTCAAATTATAATTCGACAAACTCTAGCAGTAGGAAAAAGTAATGATAAAACGATCAGCCCTGCAAAATGTTTGAGTCAGCATCGATACTGTTAAACATTTTACAACGGGATAAGAAATTAAGTCATTGTTTCATCATCATCATCATCATCATCATCATCAGCCTATCGCAGTCCACTGCTGGACATAGGCCTCTCCGAGTGCACGCCACTGAGATCGATCTCGGTGGCGTGCACTTGGAGTCATTGTTTAAGACTATTTAATTCCTCCAAAATATGTTTACAAAAAGGTCACAACTAGCTTAAAATTACACACACTTTCTCCATTAGAAAATTGCAACAACACATAAGTAACACAACTAAAAATCCAAACAAACCAGTTACCCTCATTACAACATAGAAACCAATTAAAAATCAATTATTACAATCGGCTTTTCGATACACAAAACATGTTTACGAAAGAGTCGTGACCTGAAATTGTCGCTTTATTCAGTTTAGTCATGAAATATGCATGAGTACGGAATTAGCTGGTATAAGGTGGGGCGCAAACGATGCGTATTTTACATTTTTATTGCCAAGACAGTTTTCCTTTACGACTGATTAAACGCACGTTAGGCATATGCGCATGATTGCATTTGGGTTAATGGTTTAATATTTTTTATGACGGGTTTTTAGGTTGGAAATAAATAAGAATTAACTGGACACACTTAACGTATCCTATTCTGTATTTTAGTCTTATGTCCTTAGGTTTTAAATTGGGTTTCTTACACATTTCATCTTAATCGATTTATAAAATTAATAACTTACCTGTCCCATGAGTCATATGTGATACACACCAATTGTTTAACTATTGTGTCTGTTTCGTGGACAGTGAAGTGGTTAAAAAAAATAATAAGTAAATTGTCTTATGACCTTTTTACATAATATATTTTAGTCTTATATATCTACTTAGGTAACATTCAAGTAAGATTTCTACCTTTCATCTTAATAGGCTTAGAAGTATTTAAATAGTTATGTTACAAATAGAATTTCACACGTAGAATAATATTAATACAGCAGCAATTATAATTAGAATAATTCTAGTCTTGCTAAAATAACACAAAACAAGTAATTAACTAAAATTAACTGGTTCTAACAAAGTTAAATTCAATTTTAAAGCGTTTGTTTTCATAAAACCATTTGTGGGCACTTTTGAGCTGTCAAACTTTCTCGGTTTATCAAAAACTTTGACAGAAGGTTAACAAATGATTATAGTCATGATTTAAACCACCTACACCAGTTAAGTAGCCAATTATCAGTTATATAAAACACAGTTTAAATTTAGTGACTTTAAAGTAAAACCATGTATAGCAATAAAGCAACATTCGCTTTTTAACATTTTTCAACAAATAATTTAAAAAACTCACGTGTTAATACAAAAAAATTAAACAGATGTTTGACACCTTTTTTATCGCGTATGAATTATCTCGTTGTAGTATGTTACTTACATATTTTTAATAACACGAATTAATGTTTCGGCTTTAATTAAAAGGTGATACCTGAAGGCTCTATTATCCATTAAAGCCCAAGTGTTATATGTGACTTTTTACATGCCAAAAATAAACCAAGCCTCGTTCAAAGTGTGAGTCGCATTCTAACAAAATTCCTCATTTTACACGTGTGCCTTTCACTTTATATTTTAATAAGTTATTAACAATTTATGAAATTAGCTTGTAGACGGAGCCATCGCTTACAATATGTATAAATATTAAATTAACAGCTACGCAAGGCCCAAATGTTGCTATTTTGCATTTTTATTATGGCAACACCTTCCTTTTAACGTTCGATTAAACACGTTATTATTACCTTTGTTAAGAATATTGTATTTCATCATCATCCCCCGTACCTTTTTCCCAACTATGTTGGGGTCGACTTCCAGTCTAACCGGATGCAGCTGAGTACCAGTGTCTTACAAGGAGTGACCTGACCTATTCAACTCAGTTACCCGTTCAACCCAATACCCCTTACTAGCTTTCTGACTACCCGTAACGACTGCCGAAGATGTTCACTGACAGCCGGGACCTACATTTAACGTACCGTCCGAAACACAGCTAGTATTTGATATTTGAAGAAAATACGAGTGATAATGAAAGAAAACACTAGTGATATACTCCTTTAATATAAAAAGAAAGTATTGCGCTATAATCTGTGTCCATTATCGTGATAACAACCCGTTTCATTGATATTGTATCCGCTAAGTACAACTGTTCTTTGTTATTTTATTTGTGGTTCATCTGCGCTATCATTGGATGTAACGTGGATGTTTTATGGATTGTTTTTAATACTTGAGAATGGATGTTATATGGTGATTGTAGTTTTATTGTTATTTGTTTGTTGGTAAGATTTTTAATTTGGTATTGTATTTTTCAGGATAATATTTCCTACGGCGACAACAAATGGTTTTTTAAAGGCTTTCTGTAGGAAAACAGTGAATGCAAGTTGACACCAAATAATATGTAGGTACCCTTTCTAGCGTAGGGACTTCGATACTTAAACTAATGATTAACTTAAATTTCTGTTCATAAAAGTCACAAATCATCTGCCTAGCCTTTTCCCAACAATGTCGACTGCCAGTGTATCCAGATGCAGCTAAATTGGTATTCAGTAGGTATTAGGGGTTAAAGTATGAAATTGCCGTTTTATTCTAGTAGGTTTTTGAATTGCCATAGAGTCTTCATGGTTTGAGGTTTTCGAATGGAACTTTTTTCACGTGGTTTCTGTGATGTTCTTCTTTTAAAAAATGTGAAACATTTGATTATCGATGTTCAATTGTTTTTGTTATTCAACTTAAACAAGAAAGATGGATACTGCGAAAATTTGAGTAATTTTTGAATATGAGTTCCGACGCGGGATTGAACGGCAGAAACAGCCCGCAATATCAATGCTGCATTTGAAGAGGTGTCTGCTAAAGAACGCGCCGTGCGATTTTGGATTAAACGCTTTCGTGGTGGAAACTTCGACTTGAAGAACGAGCCATGAGAAAGACCGCCTGACAGGTGATTAACGAGAAATTAAGAGAGACGGTGAACGCCGATCCTAGTCAAACTACCCAGATACCCAGCCGAACACCGAATAATGTTGAAAAAATTAGCAGTAAAACAGCCACGACTCATGAATCGACCTTCACCGCTATTGCTCCATGACAACGCGAGGCCTCATACAGCAAAATAAACCGTTTTAACTCTTCAGGAACTGCAGTTGGAAACTATTCGTCTTCCTCCATATTCGCCAGACCTTGCTCTAACGGACGACCATTTTTTTTTGTGATTTGGACAATTATCTACGTCACAAGAAGTTTCTTCCCAGGAGGCAGAACAAAATTCTTTCACACTGTTTGTGCAGTCTAGATCCTCAGAGTTCTATCGTAAAGGCATAAATGACCTTCTTATTAGATGACCGCAATGTATAGATAATAATGGCAACTATTTTGATTAAATAAGTTTGTTAAAAATTTAAAAAAAAATACAATTTAGGTTTTCAGTACAAATCGGCAATTTCATACTTTAACCCCTATTATTTTATATAGAGCAGTTACTGATCTCTTCAACCCAGTCACTTGGGCAAACCGATAACCTTACCAAGAATAGAATACCAAGAGAGGTTGTCAAACTTTCCGGCTTCTGACTACCCGTAATGACTGCCAAAGATGTTCAAACGACAGCTGGGACAAATACATACACCTGCCTATTGTAATACAGACATTAGGAATGTAATTTCCCACAGGTAATTTAGCGAGGCGCGTGACACCTCGTATGAAGAAAATAATAGTAGTAGGAGTAGGAAGCAATTTTTCATGTTATTGCTTAAACGTGATGTGATCCAACAAATGTCCTTTCTGAGGCTAGGAAAACAGCGGAGGCGAGAGCGTTTTTGAGTAATCATGGTATTTATCAAAATAAATTAGTGTTTTTATTCCAGTGAAAACTGAAATGACAATGGAGATTTGATAACGGATACTTTTTTGATAAATTGATTAAACCGTTACTGTTATAAACAAATCAAAATGAGTTTTAACCAAAAAGGTACCTATTTGTTACGATTTTCAGATCAACTATGAAGCCGGAATATACAAAAACTCTCAATCATGTTTGGTACTTAAAAAGTAAAATCTGACTTCACAAAACACTGAAAGGGTAAAAAACTTTTGATTCAGTTAGTGCCTGTAGGTCTATTGACTATATTTATTTATACAACCAACTCAAATTCTTTATTTCCCCTTTAAGTTTCCTCCTTTTTTAAATGGGTAAAAGATTAAAGCATAAAGTAGCTTGAGTACGTTGAAATAAATACTTACGACTCTCCCTCACAAATGAACACAGGTTTTAGGTATATTTCGTGGCCCACAACAAGAACTCATGTAATATGCATGCTCGTCTACTGAAGATCGCATTGACATTTACACTATATCTGTTAACTCTATATATTTATGTACAATTCAATTTATTTGCGAGCAGCAGACGTGTGTTACCGGGAAAATGGCCCTAACATGTACAAAGAGTGATGTAAAAGTGGATTTTATCAGATGTTTGCTACATACAAAACATAAAATAAACAAGAAAGTTTCCGAGCTTTTCATTCTTTTTTTTTAATTTAACACTATTATTCTAGGCTTATGGTCTTTGAATTTTCATATAATCGTCATTTGAAAACTGCATAAAATTTCGTATACCTTCATACACAATACCACACGAGACGTTGGGGTGTCCTCTTTTATCCTATAAAACAAGAATTAATTCTCAAAATACTAGAATCTATATGTAAAAGAAAGTCGTGTTAGTTAAACATTTTATAACTCAAGAATGACGCGTGCAGACGCTAGTTATTAAAATAAAACAATCACCAACATTTTACACCGCTTTCCCTAAAAAAGGAAAAACGCTGTACATCAAACTAGCACTTAAGTAAATTGCCGACCCAATAAACATCTAATTTCCCGAACAATCTCCAACAGATCCAATTTTAAGCGTAATCTCCGTAGATTCGGCTCAACTACTTACCATCATCGGCCTAGCCTTTTCCCAGCTATGTTGGGGTCGGCTTATAGTCTAACTGGATGCAGCTGAGTACCAGTGCTTACATGGTGCGACTGCCTACCTGACCTCCGCAACCAAGTTACCCGGGCAAGCCGATACCGGTTGGTAAGACTGGTTATTGTAAATCAGTTCAACTTCTTTTGTATGAAAGCTTAGTAAACTAACTCACTAATCCGCTTACTTTTAACAGATAAATAAAACATACAAACAATAATTAAAGACAATTTAATTAATTTCATCCAATTCATCAACCATTACTAAAATCAATAAAGCTTAGTAATCAGTAATTCGGATCGCTTCTCAATACGGTTGAAATGAGATTCGGTGGCGTGCGTGACCTAGGCAGATGGGATCTTCATTATGTACGCACGAATGTCTTACATTATATGTTTAAACTAAATAAACGTATTACCCGTAACGACTGCCAAAGATGTTCAAATGACAACCGGGATTTACAGTTTACCGTGCTTCAGAAACACGGGAAAATTTCGTTTGGACATGATGGTAACCCATATACGGACTGACCGTGCTAAGCGTTGCTTAACTTTCATAAATCGATCGATCTACGCGACTTTGACTTAGCCACGAGCTAGCCTATTTTGAAGAAATGCTTTTAGATTTTAATATGTCTTACTAACTTTAGAGTTTGTTTTTCACTCAAAAGCTTAAGGGATTTGAATGAAACTTATCACAGAGATAGACGATATCTTGGAGACTGCATGTTGAATTCCCTAGCTAGGGGCATGACTACATCTGATAGGAATTTCATCACCTTAAACATGACAGTTAACTAAGCGAAAGAAATAAGGATCAAACTGATTTTCCTCCTGAAAAAAGATGTAAAGAAATACCCTAATGATAATTGAATAGAGACACTTTGCCGATTCCTAAAGTGCTTACCTACTTTACAGTGTTTTATTTTATGTCCTATTTTTCAGTAAGTTGTTAGTCCATTAGACTAATTTGCTAAACAAATTGAGTGAAGATCAACACAACTGACTATTAAATCGCTCCCTAGCTATCTATTTTAAGAACACACTGCAAACTTTTAGTCGGCCGATAGCTTGTTGGAGCTCATAAAATGAAGATTATAATGTGACCATGAATGGTAGTAAGCACATTACAAAGATCAGGCATAAGCATATAGCTAGTATCAGACAGACTGTAAAGGAGATTGGGCAAGAATGTATGAAGTTTGGTAAAATTGTCCACCACGAACGAGACCTATATAATTAAATAGCTTAATTTAGAGTTACTTTTACTAAGAAAGTAAAAAAAAACAATGCTAAAAAAAAGTTATAGCCAAAAATGTATTCTTAATTTTCGATAGTTTTTGTATGTTATCATTTTTATTTTTTATTTTATTCCACTTCCATTTTCGCACTTGAGCTAAAACTAAGATAAGTAAGACACATTTGCATAAAAACAGCCCATATTTTCTTGCCCAAGAGATGTACGAATCACTAACCAATTGAGGCGCCAGAAGTGCTTGGATATACTCAGCGGTGCCTGGATCTAAGAAAGTTCTATGTAACTGGTAGTGTCTTCTCTCTAATAAGGAACAATTCTATTTTGTCAGAAGTTACAGAAAGTACAAAAATGGAACATCACGAAAAGTAATTGAAATAATGAAATTGAAAAAATCTATAAAATGTTTTATTTGATTTTGCTATAACTTTTTTCTGGCATTATAATTTTTTTTACTCTGAATTTTACTATGAATCATTTTGCTCTTTCTTATCAAGATATAATATTCTTTGTGATGAACAAAAAGGGTTTCGAAAGAATAAGAATATTAATATGGCGATATGTGACCTAATAAATAAAATATTGATTAATGTAGACAAAAAAATACCAATTTGCGCCATATTCACCGACATGACAAAAGCTTTTGACACTGTAGACCATGAAACGCTTTTGATCAAACTTAATGCTTACGGTATAAGAGGGAATGCCTTAAGCCTGATAAAATCATACCTAAGCGGACGTATTCAATATACCGAAATATCTAATGTATGCGTCAAATCCAAAAGAGAAATCAAATACTTATCTCATCCTAGGGAAATTAAATATGGCGTGCCGCAAGGCAGCGTTCTAGGGCCGTTATTATTTTTGCTGTATATAAATGATCTTCCCCGCAACATCAGCTACCCTTGCGTGTTATTTGACGACGATAGTACGGTCCTAATAGAATGTGTCAATAGAGAAATATATGAAGATGAAATAAATAATTTACTTAAATTAATAATTAATTGGCTCAACAAAACTAATCTTGTGATAAATCTCAGCTAAACAAATATTATGCACTTTTATCAAAGAATTCATCCTTTAAACCTAAACATTAACTATAACGGTCAAACCATTGATAGCACTAACATAGCAAAATTTCTGGGTATAATAGTGGACAGTCAATTAACATGGAAACCACAAGCTGATGAAATTTGTAAAAAATTAAGTACTACTATAGCGTATATTCTTTACAATTTGTCAAAAAAAGCGAACATTGAAACATTACTGATAGCTTATCACGGTTTGGTGGTTTCTATCCTAAGGTTTGTGTGGTATTTTGGGGCAATTGCTCTGAAAGAGAGGCTGTATTTAAATGTCAAAAACGGTGCATAAGGGCGATTTTTAATCTTAAGGTAACAGACAGCTGCATCCCTATCTTCAAGACACACAATATCTTAACTTTTCCTTGCCTTTACATTTTAGAAGTAGCTATTTTCGTTAAAACTAACACCGATTTGTTTCCTACATTAAGTAACACGAGAACACGAACTACAACCATGCGATCAAAATATATGAATCTATTGAACAAAGGCCAGTATAACACTACATTGGCTAAGAAAAACATTATTGGTATGGCACCTACTATATTTAACAATACCGAATTCCATAAAAGATCAGCCCCTGAGAAAATTTAAAAATCTCCTGTCCGCGCTGCTAACTAAGAAATGTTATTATTCCGTTACAGATTTTTTAAATGATGACTTGTAACCTATTGTTCTTCTCAGTTATTATAATTTAGTTTTCATGATGTTATTTTTAATTGTAAGTATCTAGGTACTTTAGAATTGTAAGAATTCTCTTATCTATAATTGTAAGAAAATTTGTATGCCAACAGGCAGAATGTACTGGAACTATATTTTTTAAGCTAAGACCATTATTGTTGTACCTACATTCTATACAAATAAATAAATAAACTCTCATAACAAAAAATGTTATATATGTCGGCGCGTTGATAACATTAAAGTTATGAGCGGGTAACCCCGAATAGAGTAGTAAGTGTCACGATGAGTGATGGCAGCAGTCATTCTGGTGACAGGTGCCAACTGAATTGTGCACATACTAACCTATTGGCTCGAAATCTCATTCCATCTTACTGATTGTGTGTGATTGTGAATAAAATGGTGAGGATACCAAATAATGGAACGGCGGACTACACAAGCGTGCCTTTATTTTTGAATTCCGGTCGTTACAACGCCCGAGATGCAACGTGACAGCCATGACCGCCGCGAGGCTCCTTCTGACGCTCCCACATCAGAAGTGGGATGTAATCCGAATGCCCACATGTGTTAAGGATTGCCCTGCTACGTGTTCAAAAAAATTGAAAACGCTAGTAGCAAAAAAAAATATGTCTGATACGACACTGCTATCACAAGGAAGAATCCTGGGTGGAAACATCTCGTACTGCAACATAATGTTCATGGAGCTGTCTATGTAGAACAAGAATTTTGTGAACGGGTTTCGGGAGAATTTACCACATGAAGATTGCAATCCTTATAGTGCTAAATAACCACTCAAAAAAAATGGAACGTCGATTATTTAAAATGGTGTTTTTAGAAGCAGATTTATAAAGAATTTCAGCGAAGGTACAAGTATGGTAACCACGGTTATGGTTATGGTATCGGTTTCCATTTTTTTTTTAAAGTCAAGCTTGTTATCGAAGGTATGCTAGAAAATTAACCGAATTTACCTAATTTTCATGTTTCAACAATGATGGTGATTATTGTGCAATATGGCGACAAAATTACGGTCGTGAATGGAGCATCCCAGCTGCCTGCGGAGCTTGACGTGTCACCGTGAGTTTAGAGTGTCGGTGCTCGTGCATCTCCGTGGTGCTTGCGAACGTGAAGCCGCTGTACTGCGCGCCATAGCGATGTGCGCATCGTCACGCACTTTGAGTGGAAACCCGGTGAGACCGATCCATTTTTGCTGTATGTTGAGGTTATTTGTCATACGACATTTATAAACTTGAGAGGCAATTTCAATCGCGTTAAAAATTAAAACCCCAAGTTACAATATTTCAGTTTTTGCGTCATTGATTGATCAAATGTGCATCAGACTATAGATACTGGTAACATTTGGCGCTAAGTTGTAACAATGACGGATACCAGGGTGACTTGAAAAAGACCCGTTGGCCTCGTGATGGCATTGGGATCACCAGGAAGAGACCTGTGTAAAGTCTGCGGTTCTGTTGTTTTTATTGTGTTAAGCTGTACCTATGATGGGTATCGGGGTGACTTGGAAGAGACTCGTTGGCCTGTGTGACGGCATCAGGGTAACCAGGAAGAGACCCGTATACATCGGTGGTACAGTTGGTAACATGTGTCTGATAGCTTGGCTAAGGGAAACCTGTGTGACAGCTACTAGCCTGTTGTGTCATGACTAGCCTGTGTGGCAACGACTAGCCTGTATGGCAATGACTAGCCTGTGTGGCAATGACTAGCCTTTGTGGCAATAACTAGCCTGTGTGGCAATAACTGGCCTGTGTGGCAATGACTAGCCTGTGTGGCAATAACTGGCCTGTGTGGCAATAACTAGCCTGTGTGGCAATAACTGGCCTGTGTGGCAATGACTAGCCTGTGTGGCAATAACTGGCCTGTGTGGCAATGACTAGCCTGTGTGGCAATAACTAGCCTGTGTGGCAACGACTATCCTGTGTGGCAACGACTAGCCTGTGTGGCAATAAGTAGCCTGTGTGGAAATGACTAGCCTGCGTGGCAATGAGTATCTTGCATGGCAATGATTCGCCTCTGTGGCAATGACTAACCTGTGTGGCAGCAAATGGCCCGTGTGGCATTGACTTACGGAAATGTGTGACTTTAGGGAAACATTTTGCTTCGTTTGGACTTCAAACTTGTAACCACTGTAAGTTGTTGTATAACATGAGCAAAGGGAGTTATTTGAGGGGTCAGGGTGACCGAACGGAGTAGACTGTAAGATGAAACGGTACACACGAGGACGTGTGATAATGCAGGACGGCCGTGTCGGCGCGTTGATAACATTAAAGTTATGAGCGGGTAACCCCGAATAGAGTAGTAAGTGTCACGATGAGTGATGGCAGCAGTCATTCTGGAGACAGGTGCCAACTGAATTGTGCACATACTAACCTATTGGCTCGAAATCTCATTCCATCTTACTGATTGTGTGTGATTGTGAATAAAATGGTGAGGATACCAAATAATGGAACGGCGGACTACACAAGCGTGCCTTTATTTTTGAATTCCGGTCGTTACAACGCCCGAGATGCAACGTGACAGCCATGACCGCCGCGAGGCTCCTTCTGACGCTCCCACATATATTTAATGGCTATCTAGACCGATATGACTATCTAGCCATATCGGTCTTGTTCGTGGTGGACATTTGGACCGGAATCGCCCATTGTCCTTTTATTGGAATCAAAATTATTGTTACTATCTCTCTCACATACTCTCAACTTCTCACACAGCAAACACAACACACTAACATACACAACGCACAAACAGGCTTTTGTGGAAATAAATTTGTATTTATAAAAATATAGATTAAAAACACTATTATGCACCCGCCACCTTCTATGGAAACTTACTACCACAATGTAATGTAATCGTTTAGGAGCAAACTTATGTAAGAGCGCTGGTACCCATAACACAAGTTGAATCTTAACAGTGGTACCAGAGTTCACGTCAACACTGTATTTAAATAAGCGATGAAACAATGTTGAAAATTTTTAGTCCAATTTTTATGAAAAAAAAAATCATTTTTTTGCCATTAATCGTGTCTACTGTCGGCCGACTAAAAGTTTTTAGTGTGCTAACTAAATGGGATTTTCAGCGATTTGAATATCTAGCGAAGAACATTACGAGTATTTGAAATGTTGAATTTATTTCTCTAGTTTTAACATAATGGCACCGAATTCAGCGTAATTGTATTGGTTGGAATTGAAAAACAATTTTGAAATAAACATTTCATAGCAGCTATATAGCTAGTTTGTGATAAATTGATAATGAAAAGTTTGCCAATTTATTTTTTGATTAGAATTGGCCTTTTTGCAATTTACGCAAGCAATTGGATGCTATCAATAAACAAGGTGAAATATAAAATAATAAAAAGGTAAATTCGAATTATTTTTCGAATAGAATGGAATATTTTTCATATACTAATATTTTCATATTTTACATTTATTACGTTTTGCTAAAAATACAGGATATACGAGTACCTGTAGAGGAGGAGGCAAGAATAATAGTAAGTATGTTACTCATTAAATATGATGAATTGCCCTTTAATACATATGTAGGTAAATATATTTTTTTCGTCTAAACTGATTTAAAGCAACAATGTTTTAACTACTTTCTGTCTTTTCGACTTTTTAATTTCTTCCTATCTTCTTGAAATACTTAAAATAAGTAAAAAGAATCAAAAGGTTGCATTAAAGATATTCGAATACGAACAAAATCATAATAAAAAGATCATACACAACTGTGTTTTAATCAAACCCTTCATAGCTGCAATTTCAAAATTCCATATCAAGTCAGCCTATAGCGTGCACGTGAAGCGTTTAGTTAATAAGCAGTAACGTTAGAGAGCTAACCCAACAACGCTCAGCGATCGATCTCGCAATACAGCTAATGTGAAGCTAAACACCGCTGCGGCTTCTGATTTCAGACTAATTGCCTTTCCAATGCATTTGTTCATCCAGTTAGATTGTAGGGAGATTAAATAACCAGGCGCTTTTATTTTCAGGTGATTTTATTCGTATCGACGAAGACTGGGGGTTCAATACGAACGAGAAATAGATTTTTAAAAATATGTGCTAAGATAATAAAAAGGAAACATTTTTTTGTATTTTGTTTGTATCCTTAAAGCTCCAAAACTTTTGATATAATTTGAAGAATTCTTTCACTGCTGAAAAGCTACACTGTTCGCAAGTAACGTAGGCTATATTTTATCTGGGAATAGGTTCAGAAGTTCCCCCGGGAGGCGGGCGAAACCGCGGGATAACAACTAATTTTAAATATCTGTACGCAGGATTTTTTCTGGTTTTGTGTACCTAATCAATAGTTAACGACGTTTGTCAAGATTAAAAAGTTTTTATTGAATCTTTATCTAATAAAATTTCTTATTTACTGAAACTCTACTTAAACTAAATTAATGTTGCATTTAATCAAACTTAATTGAAACTTAAAATTAAATTTAAAAAAAACGCACACAAAAGGGACTGTCCAAGCTCAACGTTACCGCAATTCAAAGTACGCGAATACAATCGAGACACGCAGTAAGGAAAGATGAGCATAGATGCCATAATGCAGGTAGGTCAGGCGCCTTCTTCTAGGTCAAATTCATACGCTCGGCATGGCCAAAAGGTCAGTCAGTCAATCAGTTACGAGTGTACTAACGAGGCATCCGCGTTCTTTGTGACATCTGTCAACGATTTTTAGTATTACAAAAACTGGTCGGGTCCAAAGGCGTATACGGGCAAAAACCTCGTTCCTCGTCTGTCTTGTCAAACTTTCTTAGGCACTACCCCCACCCCCCCTTAATTTTCCGTTATGGCACATTTTTTTTATCTATCGCAAAAATCATCAAATGACATAATGAGGGAGTGTCAGACTTTTACTGACTAAAAATCCATCGTGATCCTTCGTAGGCCTTTTATGTAACAGAGCCGCAGTAACTTATTCGAACAATCCCGCAGCCCGTTATGGCACCTCCGCTAGTTATTTCGTTCTTCAGTCGAGAGCAAACAGTCCAACCGTGTACGGATCGCACAATGCGATGTACATCGCTTTCGAAGTATCTACGACTTGTTAGCGAATGCGTTGTGTGCTCGGTTGTACATCACTGTATACTTAGCTTAAGCTGTACCTATCTGTGTTGGCGTTTAGAGAACTGTTGCATTCAATCAAACTCAATTGAAACTTACAATAAAATAAAAAAAACGCACAAAAAAGGGACTGTCCAAGCTCAACGTAACCGCAATTCAAAGTACGCGAGTACAGTCGAGAACAAACAGTCCAACCGTGTACGGATCGCACAATGCGATGTACATCGCTTTCGAAGTACGACTCGTTAGCGAATGCGTTGTGTGCTCGGTTGTACATCGCTGTGTTTAGTTTGAGCTGTATCTGTGTTAGCGTTTAGAGAACTTATTGAAATCTAGTACACAATGGGAATGAAATAGATGTTCAGGACAGAAGTAAGTAGAAGAGGAGGATATTAAAAGTGGGACTCTGTCAGGAGATGGGACTTATGCTAGGAAGAAAAGAAAAGAAATTGCTAGTCTAATATTTTTGCTTTTCTTTTATTCTTCAAAATTATAAGGGGTTTTTTATCCACAAGGATACGCCAACCCTACTCAAATATTTACTTGGCTATCTTATGCAAGACGATTAGGAACTAACATGAAAAAAATGTATTTTCTCTTAATCATCATACGAAATCAAAAGTATATAGTTTGAAGTCAAAAAAAGAAGGTTGACCTGCCAAGACCTGAATAAAAATTTGGTAACAAAAACCATGCTGATTGAAATTCAGCCGCTCTTCCGAAACGATGAGCGATTCCGACATAAAATTATACATAGACACAGCTACCTACAACTTAATTTATTTTGGAAGCATGTCAAATAATAATAGATACCTGTTATATTTACCCCGAATCAGTGGAATACTTACCTAAGTCTAGCCGATGACCTGGTTTGCCATACTATGTAACACAGCCAACCCCATAAAATACAGCAGCAGTCATAGTAACCATCATACTTCCACTTTATGGACACATCTAAAAGCTGTCTCCCGTTGTATCATTATTTTCAGTGATTATTGTTAAAATCCTCCCCCCACTTACCCCCCTACCGTGAAATATAGTCGTAAACCGCTTTTACGCTCGATATAAACACCATTTTGTACGACAAAGTAGGAAATATTGTGCGTTTTTGACAGGGCCGGATTTGAAATAGTGATTGCATTTCAATATTTTTTAATGTTGCGAAAATGATAAAGATGATGAAAGAAGATGACGAATGTGATACCCAATTTTCTACCGAAGGAATAGCTGTGTTCAATTAAATTAAGAGCGCTATTACAAAATCGAATCGCTCAGGTTTAGGTAAATTAGACGATAGCCGGCAGCACTTGCGCGCGTGTGCGTCTAGTGAAATACGCAACGCACACCTGCGGACCGCCACGCGGCACAAACAAACTTGAGACTTTGCCACTTTTATTTTCGAAATAGTTTATTGGTTTTATAGTTTATGAAATATTATTTGTACCGATGAATTTTATAACCTAGAATAGCTCGATTGAGTTACAATAAACAAATAATCGTTTACAATTTTTAAATTATTGAATCGACAACCAAACTTTTCACCATGTTTATCAATTAGGTGTAAGTAATTGATTTATAAAAAAACTAAAATCTATAATTCGTCTTCCATGTATTGTATCTTCATTTTCCTGCAACAATAAAAACTAGGAATGTAAATAGTTTATTAAAACAAATATGTCTGTTGCGAGTGACAAAAAATACTTACCATATTATTTGTACTGGTATCCGATTGAGTCTGATAATCTGAATTAAATATGCTTTCATTATCCTGCAAGAATCAAAGATATCCAATAATATAATTATGCAACAGCGAAACTAACGACGATGACATTTACGTACATATTTCTATATAACCAACATCAAAAAAATAGAACCCAATCTATAACATTTTCGCATTAGAATATCATGGGTTAATACTTGTGTATATTACGTTTCAATCAGATCATTATAACTAATAAATAAAATAAAAACTCACTAGTATCAAAACGAGTTCGTTGCGCAGGTTGCGCTATATTTTTCGAGCTCCGGCGAGTTTACGCGGCGCAACAGCGAGCGATACGTCCCTCCTCGGTAAGCGCCTGGCGCTGACTAAAGTTGAACACCGCGCGTCACAAGATTTATATTGATTTTTGCATTGCAAACAAAAATTATTTTAAAATATTGTTTTACTTTTAAATAGACCAATTTTTTTTTTCAAGCTTTATAACAATACCACCTTAATTATTAAATATGTTTTATTTGAATTTGGATTATACTTTCATAGATAAAAAATATAGTTTTGTACGGAAAATTGTCAGTAACTCTCAGTTTAATAGAATTATTTTTGGTGTATTACTGTATGAATTGTAATAAATTGGTGTAAGCAAGCACAAGTACAAGATATAGTTGTATCTTGAACATTTTTATAAATGGTTAAATTGCTATATCCTCGTAGTACTGAAGCATCAAAAGATTCCCAAAAGCAACATTTTATGAAACATCCTTTGCAGAGAGAAAGATTTTACTGATGTACGTGGACAAATTAAAATATTTATTGAAAACAGACCCAAGATAAATGATCAAACTTTCTTAATCTTATATTTGTTTTTTTTTTGTGACTATATCCAAAGCATAATGACGCATCAAAACTCGTATAAAACTCGAAAATTTGTGATAGCCCTCTTAACACGCAAAAACACATACATAACAATAGGTAAATCTAAATCAAGTCACGTTTTATTGCGTAGGGAAATAAAATGCAATATTTTTTAAACATACCACGGTTAGAAAATTTTGTAATTATGTAGGGATGTAGTTTTTTGACCATATAACCGTCACATATTTTAACAAAAGTATTTAGTTACCCATATTTTCTACCACGTTTACTTCGCAAGCAAAATCTTAGCGTTACACAATACCAAAACATGATTTATTATTCGACTATAAATACTTCCCTGTGTTTTATCACGCAGACAGGTTTACAACATCTATACAGCAACGGAATTGTTGTAAAATGTTTAACATCCCTGATGTGATATAGCCATTAACATTTGGACTTTTCCAACAGTAAATTGTTGAACACTTTTTATGGACACCATTTTCTTTCAGTGTTCATTATAAGTTACTAGCTGTTTTACCACGGTTTCACCTGCACAATAGTAATAAACTATTCTTATGCTTCTACCAGTTTTATGTTTTCTTCATTATAATCATCATCATCAGCATTTTTATCATCCCACTTTTGGGCACAGGCCTCCTCTCACAAAGAGAAGGATTGAGCGTTAATCCAGGCTTGCTCATTGCGGGTTGGTAATTCTATAGTCCAAGCTTCTTCGAGATGTTTTCCTTCACCTTTAATTGGCTGTAATTGGTGTCCAAGATATACTCAGAAAGTACATACAAGCTTAGAAAAGTTGCATTGGTACTCGCCTGGCCTGGAATCGAACCCACTCATATGTATTTGGGAGTTAGTGCTTTACCCACTAGACTATCACGACTTCTCAGTCCTCAGTATTTAAAACAGTGAAAATGCATTTTTATCCCACTGTATATTTTTATACCTATTATACCTATACTTTACAGCCTTCCTGCCACAGTTTCAGTCTCTATAAAATGTTCCCCCTTACATCCGTTCCTACATCCGAGTACGGGGCCTTTTAGCTTCCCTAGGCGTAGAAGAAAAACACTAGGTTTTTTTTTATATTTTGCTACATTTATACCTACTTAAACGACCTATCTACGTAATACCATTCCATCCATCCACCATAAGTTATTTATTTTTTCCTAACCAACGTCTGACTTTTGAGTATTTTTATCCGCATTTTGTCTATTAAATATCCAAAAAAAAACTTGCAAGCAAAAGCACTCAGAAACCGACCATTTTTTGATGCTAGATAGGATATCAAATTGGCCAATCTAAAGCGATGAAGATTTATTTGAAAGTATTAATAATTATAAACCTTTCAAGTACACATAAATATCGTTAAAGATAATTAGAAAAACATTAAAATTAATAAATAATTCATGATTAATTTCCACGGAAATTTTTATTACCATGGTTTTAATATCTTGATAATTTGGGGGTCATCTAATAAAATGGTTGAATTAATGAGTGCCGTAATAAATTCATTTCGTCTGCCATTTGTCGTTAATGAATCTCTTTGATGACTCTTAAGCCTCTTACTTTATCTACGGAAAAGTCATTAAATTCTTTATTATACATACCTTCGTATTTAGGTATTCCTAGTATTGGGAAGACATGAAGACAAGTGCTGAGATGATAGATCTAGCACACCCTAGTCTTAGAATTGTGACAATCAATGGTAATCAAATGAAGCGGAAAGATTTTTCTTGTTTTTATTTAAAGGTATCTAAACTACTAAATAGTTTTGAAAATTTATGTCACTGTTGAAGAGTTACACTGTCCCCGAGTGACCACAGGCTATAGTTTGTATGAATACGGAAAGAGGTTCTCCCGGGACCCGGATGAAACCGGGAACCGCGGGAAAACAATTATATTATTATTTTAAGAAGTTAAAGTTACCTATTAGCCTATAACCCGAGAAAGGACATAGTATACTATCTTTATTCGAGGAAAGAAAGTAGGAAATCTACTGGAACGCGGGTGAATCCACCGATAGAAGCTAGATCTTTCCCAGGTAAAAAAAACACAGCTTCACTCCACGCATAACAAAATGATAAACAATTCATATACCATTCAAAGCACGCAGATTACAGACCAGGGACATTAAATATAACTGCGACCGTTTCGGGCTTGGCCACAAAAACGGCTAATCCTTATACAATATGTAAGCCTTTAAATCATAGAGAAAGGAAAGTTGACCGGAGATGCCAAAAGGCAGGTAGGTCATGCGTCTTCTTGTACGTCAAGTAACGTATTATAGGCGTGATCAGTTACTGTAACTGATGATGATGATGATGACCTCCTAGCCGATTATCGGCTAAGTACGGCGACTTTTCTCGTGTAAGCCATGTAACTACCTCCAGTGATTAGCCAACGTCCCAGGACATATTATAGTGCACAAGCATTTGCGCAGACACAGATGTACTCACTATTCCTTCGCTCTCATAGCCCGAATTGACGGCAATCCAACACGAAATTAGAGAGAAGTACTAACGAGGTGTTTTCGTTATCAAATAAAGATGAATCTGTCAAAGATTACTCTTGGTTGATGGGTGATTTAGTTTTCAAAATTGAGCGGATTAAAGAAAACGTATGAGGGCGAAGCTAGTAGCTTTCCTTGTCCCCCGAACACCCGCTAGTTTCTTAAGAGATATTGCGTTATGACATCTCCGCTAGTCATTTGGTTCTCCATGGTTTAGGCCATCATAACCTTTCAGGATGGTGGCTGTGAATAAATAAGACTGGTTAATTTTTTATTGCATTCTGTAGGCGGGAGTTATTTTGGTATAATAAGGTTTGCTGATAATTTTAGATGTATAGCTAAGTCATAAATATATTGTCTTCATAAAAAGTCTTCGAGAAATCAAGTAACAAAGACAAAAAAGCCTCCTCCTTTTTGGGAAGTCGTTGTAAATATCAGAGTTTGATCGGTTTAGGAATGAAAAAATATAGTTTCGTTTTTCATTTATCTAGTTGTGCAGCTGAAATCTAACTGAAAGCAGCTGAGCACGGTCTTATACGGCTGAGTACCTACCCGGGCAACCCGAAATCCCTTGGTTGGATTGGTTGTCAGACGTTCTTAAGATGTTCAAATGACAGGTAACCACCAATTTAGCGTGCCTTCTGAAACATGACATTAATTTCCTTGCTATCAAATCCGTGCATAAACTGAACGTAAATTATGTTCAGGCAACATCTTTCTATAGCGGAGTAAAAAAAGGCTGTTTTTTTACACCATTAATGTAGGTATCTTCCCTTAGCGTATCTTGTAGATTTAAGTAATGATAAACGTTTTACCTAAAAGCCTAATATCGTTTATTTTGGGATATAATCTTATTCCAACTGCGAACACATTATTTATGTCTTAGTTTCTTTTTTTGTTGATTGTTGCTTAATAAATGATGTTTTGACTAATAATAGAATCATTTTGCGGAAAATAGATTGTAGACTAATTATTATTGATCATAGTTGCTTCTTATAGTTATTTATTTATAAACCAATTTATTCTTCTAAACGCATACAATAAACTAAAAATATATTTTTGTTCGTTGTTTGTTTTTACTATTAAGGCCCTGAAACTACTACCAATTTGAAAAATTCTTTCTTCGTTGGAAAGCTACACTATTCCATTAACACCGAGCTGAAACTGCAAGAAAACAGCTAGTGTAGAGGTAATATTAAAAAATATATTAATTAGAATTAAGAGACACATAATTACGTCCTTAAACCTCAAACTCCAAGATCCTGTTATTTAAGCTCCCGAAAAACACAAAAAAAATTACATGTAAAACTTCTAGAGAGATGTTAGCAAAATTCACACTAACAACATAGCTAAACTTTCAGCTCATTTTGATCGCAACAAATGAATCCATCTATTCACAAGACGGAACGACTACAATATTTCATAACATAAGTATTTTCTATTGTATCTTTCTGGAGTTGAAATATAAAAGCAAGCGTTCTCTAGTAATGGCGTATAAAACTAAAAAAACCGGCCAAGTGCGAGTCGGACTCGCGCATGAAGGGTTCCGTACCATCCAAACTAAATCGAGAAAAATGAGCAAAAACATCACGTTTGTTGTATAGGAGTCCCCCAAAATATTTATTTGATTCTAGTTTTCAGTATTTTGTTGCTATAGCGGCAACAGAAATACATCATCTGTGGAAATGTCAACTCTCTAACTGTCACGGTTCATGAGATACAGCCTGGTTACAGACGGACGAACGGACAGAGGAACGAAAACAATAGGGTCCCGTTTTACCCTTTATGTACGGAACCCTAAGAAGTAGGTAGAAACATAGTGTTCTGGATTTATCTTTGTTTCTGTCTGGCTGTGAATGGCTGTCTGTGCCATGCTGGCATGGGGGTTGTAAATGAACGGAGAGATTTTCAATGAGGTTTTTTTACTTGAAAACAATGTATTTTTAGGTACACTTGAACAACAATGGCTACTGAAGATATTTGTAAGACAGTCGTCTTTGCGCTAGTGCTTTTAACTACAATTTAAATTTTCAAACATTAATTTGCCTTTCTTCATTTATTTATTTTATAAACGCATTCAAGCAGTAGGTAGGTACATATTTTTATGTGGATGTCCTTTGCGTGTACCGATGTATTTTTCATAATCATACCACATTCATTTTTATTAGGTTACTCATTCAACTTTAGACATCATCATCCTCCGAGCCTTTTTCCCAAACTATGTTGGGGTCGGCTTCCAATCTAATCAGATTCAGCTGAGTACCAGTGCTTTACAAGAAGACTCATTCAACTTTAGACATTCTTTAAAAAATACCAAAGAAAAGGTGTTATAAAACTTAACTGAAACCAGACAATTCCCGAAGCCAAAACTTAAAAAAAAACTACCAATTAAAATAGTAAACCTTCAAAAGGGTTCAAATTAAAGCATTTCACTGCAAAAACACCTGTAAACTGAAGTCTAGGACTTTTGAAAAACTCCTCCAATTAACTGAAAAAATACGGCAACAAAATCGCGACGGGACCTCTCGATATAATTTTGTTCTCGTAAAGAATCGATTAATAACGACGGTGGGGTCGCGGTGAGGGATGAAACGTCAACTCGATTACAATAGGGTATTATTTAACAGGCTGTAGATGGTGGCGACATACGGGAGGATTTTGGGAACGGTATCGCTTAAAAAACATGAATAAAAAATACGATATTATATTAAAGATGCTGTTCTAATTCTAATGTAAAACCGAATAAAAAATAGAGAATATATGTAGGTACTATAAACCACACCGACATTGTTAAAAGATATTTTGTTTTGTACTCCCAGATGAGATTTAAAAATGTTGGAATGTACGAATTCTTTAGTGGACTACCTACGTGACTAGACAAGAGCTATTGGTGGTTTTAAGTACTAACTTTAAGTACTAAAGTACTGTACTGTGATGGAGTAATAATCAGCTAAAATATCCTTTCAAAAGTCAAAAGTTTAAACTTCGGAAGAACATCTGTTATCTTCAGTGTACCTAAACGCACAGGCAAATAATATCGGAAGAACATCTATCTCAATTGTGAAATTGGGTTCTACAAACGCAGCGCTTTGTTTTCAAATATGTGTCCATATGTTCTCAAATCTCAAGTTCCCCGGTGTGGTATCCTTGTGATTTTACGACGCCATTCAGCACTTTCTCAACTCAATTATTCTTTGTCTGATATTCTTTGGTGCAACAGATTTTATTTGTGTTTTTTTTAAATCGTCTTATATTTTAGCTCGAGGATATAAATGGTTGAAGGGGGAGAAATATTGGGTAATCTGTTTGTCGTTTTCAATTTAATATTTTGTTGTGAAAGCAGGTATTTATACAAAGGCAGTGGTACTTTTGGTACTACGAGAATATATGTGTAGGTTGTCTTCTACAAACAGCATTTTGCCAGCTTTAGGGCTTATTACACTTGACTAAATTCAGTCGTCTAAATGATTCAGTCACTAAATTCAGTCAAATGTAATCGCATTTAGGAAGGTAGGTTTCATTAAATTATTTAGAAACCTAATTAGACAAACCTAATTAGACGACTGAATTTAGTAAAGTGTAAGAAGCCCTTTTAAGGCGATTATCACACTGCCCCGCATGATGCAGCGTAGTGCGTGGATGCGTTTTTTTCCGTTGTATGGAAATATCTCCGTTTGTATGGAAAACACGCATAGTCCAACACACTGAAAATGCATCCACGCGCGTTCATGCGGATCACGCACATACATGCGGAGAAACACGCACCCCCGCGCGTAGGTGCGGGGCGAGACGCAAGGTATGGCACACTGAATCCCGCAGTGACGCGCGTGATTTTGAATGGGCGTGACGTGTATATTTGAAAATGGAAGCCGCCGTGCGTGAATCTACAAAACGCACCTACGCGCGTGAGTGCGCGAAAATCCCGCACGATGATGCAGATCTGCACTCCCGCAGGAACGCGCGTAGGTGCGTCGACACGCAAGATGCAGCGTGATGCGGGGCAGTGTGAAGATCACCTAAGAATACTCGCAAACTGAAAACTTCTAGTCGGCCGATTGTTTGCGCTCAGAAATTAATAAGAAGATTAATGGTAGTAAGCATGTCACAAAGATCAGCTATTTA
The DNA here is from genome assembly GCA_033682625.1 of Helicoverpa zea x Helicoverpa armigera. Lineage (NCBI taxonomy): Eukaryota > Metazoa > Arthropoda > Insecta > Lepidoptera > Noctuidae > Helicoverpa > Helicoverpa zea x Helicoverpa armigera. The sequence goes on from JAWIIS010000028.1 coordinate 10,816,547, forward strand.
GCCGGTATCAGACTGACTGCAAACATAGATTGGAATCAAGATTTTCTTTAAAAAAAACCACCATCGAGTCAACTGTTCGCTGACTGTCTAGTATTTTGGTACTTTTAGTTACATATATTTTATCTACATCGAAAGTAAGATATTCAATATTCGATATAGATGTGTATCATTGTACCAAAAGAATGCTTTTCTCAAGTTGTCACATAACAACACAGCTTATATTGATCCCGTTCGATATGAATCAGTCACGCTTAACGATTACCCATCCAATAATGTGCGGATTACGACAAACTTATCTGGGGGTATACTGTAATTCGACGAAAAAGGAAAATCAAAATCGATCGAAAAGTGGTCGGTGAGACTTAAGTTTGAAGTTGTGGCATGCGGCTGAAAATGTGCATGACTAGTGATAGTAGCATGCGGCTGATCCCAACCCCGTGGAAGGAACACGGAAAGATCCTTTGAGCACTTCAAACCTTCGTAGAATTTATGTTTAAAATATTGACAACTACCTACCTAGTCGAGCGATACGACGATAGGGTGAAACTTCTTTCGCGAACAAGATGTGGTAAATCTACACTAATAGGTATAGTAAAGAGACAATATTAAATTTAAATAAGCTCCGAAACTACTTGACGGAATTGAAAAATTCTTTCACGGTTGGGAAGCTACATTATCTCCGGTGAACATAGGTACCTACATTTTCTCCGGATAGGGGTTCACAAGGAAAGAAAACGCCTAATAGAACCCTCTTTAAAATGTATTTTATTACAATAAGAGGGAAATTATCTTGACCTGATAACAAGATACATAAGAATCTTTGTTTTTCGTTGTAGTGAAGTAGACCTCATGCCTACTACAGAATTTTTCCTTGAACGTATGTTATGAGAGTCCAATTTGGACGTTTGAACATATCGAGTGCCTTGGGAATAGGGCAAGATTCTTAGTAATACACTTTTCTTGTTCATCCTTTGATTACTTCGAGCGTGAAGTTATTTCTTTTGAATCTAATTTCACGAGTTCTATCGAATTTAGTTTTTTTTTTGTTTGTTCGCCACTGAGAAACTTTTTTTGATAGTTATAGTCACCAAAATTTTTTGAGTCTCTCTCTCCTCCGAGCCTTTTTCCCAACTATGTTGGGGTCGGCTTCCAGTCTAACCGGATTCAGCTGAGTACCAGTGCTTTACAAGAAGCGACTGCCTATCTGACCTCCTCAACCCAGTTACCCGGGCAACCCGATACCCCTTGGTTAGACTGGTGTCAGACATAAATTGGTGAGTCCAGGCTGCCATTTGAACATCTTTTTCAGTCGTTACTAGTTAGTTTATTAGTCAAAAGCTAAAATTGCTGACAACAGGTCGCACAAAGAAGTACCGCGTTGCCTGTGTGATTGGGTTGAAGAGGTCTGATAGGCAGTCGCTCCATATGGATCCACTGGTAGGATTCAACTGCATCAGGTTAGACTGGAAACCAACGTAAGCAACTGGGGAAAGGCTAGGCAGATAATCATATTATTTCAGACAGTAAAATCATGTTTTAATACCTACCTTGAAAATAATCGGGCTCGCTTATCCAATTACAAAGTTAAATTGCTAGAATAGTTGCTCGTCAATTTTTCATACATTTATACCTATAGGTATGCATGTATGTATGTGTGGAACCAATTTCCAATAAAACTTCGGGATCGTTGAACCACAAATAACCACGGATTTATTAAACTTTAATACTATCCGTTATTATATTTTTCATTTCCGGTTGTCCGGACAACAAACATTGAATTTCATAAAATAATAGCGATGATATGATTTATCAAAACTGTTGCTAAATATTTTAAAATACGTCGAAATTCTCTGCATCCACAATGTTCTTTTTCAGGGAAATCATACTGTCAATTGCATGTATGTAAATAAATAGAATAAGCTATGCATATGTTTTTGAAAGCTATGATTACACACTGCAGAGTAAACAGTCGGCCGAACGTTGACCCGATAATTGTCTTTTTTTTTAAAGAAAATCTTGTTTCAATTCCAATCAAAATTTTCTTCAAATCTTTGTATTTTTTCTACTATCATTGATCTTCATTTTGATTTAAGAGGGTAAACAAACTATCGGCCGGCTAAAAGTTTGTAGCGTGAATATTTTTAGACAGGTAACTTTGTCTATATTTTACATAAAAAACTTTTTTACAAAAAAATTAAACCGACTTCCAAAAACACTAAAAAGTAAAAAAAAAAACGAATTTTAGGTGCATCGGCCTAGAAGTCGGTGTCTAATGGATGTTACTAAGTTAATTTTGCCACCGACTTCTAGGCCGATGCACCTAAAATTCGTTTTTTTTTTTTACTTTTTAGTGTTTTTGGAAGTCGGTTTAATTTTTTTGTAAAAAAGTTTTTTATTTACAATTTTTCAGTGATACGAATAGTTGTCACTATCCATATATGTGGAAAGTTCTCATCAATACAAAGAATAAAAGCCCAAAAACGAGGTATTTTACATATTCAGTTGTCGAATTCCCTCGACCTTCTCTGGTCTCCATCATCAGGTCAGCTCCAAACCTGCACTGTTGCAAAGGTCTCGTCAATACAAATAATATAAGCCCAAACACGAGGTAGTTTACATATTCAGTTGTCGAGTTCCCTCGACCCTCTCTGGTCTCCATCATCAGGTCAGCTTCAAACCTTCACTGTTGAATAGTGCTTTCAGGCATGCACCTGAATGTCAAGTTTTTACCCTAAGTATGCCTACAACTTTCGAAGGTTGCCCTCGATTTCTCAGGGTTTCCATCATCAGATCCTGACCTGATGACGATGGGACCAAATGACAAGCATACCCTTTCAAATAAAAAAAGAATTTTTGAAATCGGTCCAGGCGTCTTTGAGAAATCGAGTAACAAACATAAAAAAAAAAAAAAAAAATACAGCCGAATTGAGAACCTCCTCCTTTTTTTGAAGTCGGTTGAAAAACGGGACTACTTCTACGCAATGCAGAACTTTACAAACATTTTGCTTCAGAGCCTTCAAAAACAAAAGAGGTACACTAAAAAGTTAATAACCCAGGTTCAAAATTAAAACAATAACAAGTTAACTGAACTGGCGGCATCTGCTCAAAAGGGTTTAACCTCAAACGACACATAAAAATACCTTTCCTTGACAACAATAACTGTCGAGTTTAATTAAAATCTGCGGCTTTTGGCTTTTCAAAGTTCAAAGCTGACCTTTCCTGATGATTTTCGATAATGCGTAGGAAGATAATATCTCAAAATTGGTTAAGAATACTTTTATTAAAAGGCTAAATATGTTAATCTCAGATCAAAGAAATACACTCTTTTGCAAAAAAAGCGGGCACCTATGCGAAATCTTAGTTTTAAGGACTTTACGTGTATTTCAAAGGGTTTTAATGATTGTAGTATGTTTCTAGCATCAAAAGGGTTAGCCAAGCATGCGTGAGAGTGTATTCTAAATTTGAATTTTGTACAATTACTAAGAAATTGGTCAAACCTTGTTTTGGACTAATTGCTGGCAGAAAGTTCGTCGGTGTTTTGAAAAGTTTTTGAAGTGATTTTCAGAAAACTGATAATGCAGTTTTAATTAATGATTAATGTACCTTTTTGTTAGATCAAAACATTTTTGAAAAACTATGCGTATATGATAAAATTTTCACCTGCTCTAAATGGGCTATACTGATGATTGATGGCAATGTTAAGAGTTTCGGTATTTTAGTGTAAAGCGTTCTACTGTTTAGATATTGTACCCACGTGTTTTAAAATATTGCTTTAACATAATTAAACACTATTTAGAGAAGTATCAGTACATTGTTCTGCGACAAAACCAATTTAAAGTAAGCAGTGCCGATCACAACTCGTCTCCTATGAGACTTTGACATTTTTTAAAGTCTTGAAATTCTACAAAATACAGAAAATAGCGCATAGACTGTGAGCACTACTACGCTCACTACGCTCACTACGCTCACTACGCTCGCGGCTAAATCAGTAGCGGCGTAAGGGATTGCGGCCCGCCCCGGGTGCCACATCTAGGGGGGTGCCATCTTGGTCGGTACATATCTGCACGACCAGGATGGCGCGGGCAGAAGGGACAAGTCACTAAGGGTGCCATTCTAATCTGCGAAGCCTAGGTTCACTACCAGTCAGTGCGTGATATTCAAATTTTAAACAAAACTACAACAGTGCATGTGCGAGACATCGAGGCCGTCACCCCTCTCAGTCCGACTGTCACCCTTTTCTATTATTTTTTTACCTGTTTAATTCCTCAAAGTTAGAAAAAAAATCCTCATTTCTTATTTGTTCTGCGTTTACTTTTTGAGTCCTCAATAGAGCAAAAAGTTAAAGCACCGAAGTAGCAAAAATAACCGACACTCGCTTCAGTCACGGTTTCTTTGAATTTGTGCTGAATTCTGAGTTAAATTAGAGAGTCCTCAAAAATAACAATTAAAAAATTCAGTCTACATTCATATTTGTAAGCGGAAGTGGAGGACTTTTGTGTCCCAAATCTGAAAAAATTGTAAGCTCGCTATGCTCGCAGTTGCTTCACTTTCCAGTCGTTTTTTTTTTCAAACTTGTTTGAGTACTTTTATGTTCCAAAACTCAAAAATTTCTTACACTTTACAGTATTTTTTTTTAATCTTTAGATATCTTTTTGCGTCCCAAATATCAACAATTTCGCGCTCGCTGTGCTCGCGCCTTCTTCACTTTACAGTGCTTTCTTCAAACTTGTTTCGGTACTTTTGTACCGAAACAAGTTTGAAGACAGCACTGTGGTTCGTGGTGGCCTAGTGGGTAAAGGACCAACCTCAAGTATGAGGGCGCGGGGTCGATCCCAGGTCAGGCAAGTACCAATGCAACTTTTCTAAGTTTGTATGTACTTTCTAAGTATATCTTAGACACCATTGACTGTGTTTCGGATGGCACGTTAAACTGTAGGTCCCGGCTGTCAGTGAACATCCTTGGCAGTCGTTACGGGTAGTCAGAAGCCAGAAAGTCTGACACCAGTCTAACCAAGGGGTATCGGGTTGCCCGGGTTACTGGGTTGAGGAGGTCAGATAGGCAGTCGCTTCTTGTAAAGCACTGGTACTCAGCTGAATCCGGTTAGACTGGAAGCCGACCCCAACGTGATTGGGAAAAAGGCTCGGAGGATGATGATGTTTCGGTACTTTTGTGTTCAAAACCTCAGAAATTTCACGCTCGCTGCGCTCTCGCCTTACACTTTCTACTACTTTTCTCTACAATCTTTACATATCTTTAAGAGTACCAAAAATCTAAAATTTCGCGCTCGCTACGCTCGCGGCTACTTCACTATACGGTGCTTTTTTCAAGCTTGTTTGTGTAGTTTTGTGTTAATTTTGTATGATTTATTTTACTGCGTAATTATATTTTGTCGTCTTTTTGGGGGAGGGGGGGGGGAGGGAGGGGTCCTCAATAAGTAGTCCGCCCCGGGCGCCACCCGATGCTACGCCGCCACTGGGCTAAATTACAATTTATGTACTGTTTTTCTGATGGTTTATTATTTTTATTGACGCACCGAATCAACGAACAGAAATGGCACTCGCTCTAATTACGGTTTCTTTTTATTTGTACATAATTCCCTGTTTAATTTGTGAGTCTTCAAACAAATAACTTAAAAAAGTTCGCCTTGTTGCTTGGTTATGTACCTGCTTAATCAGGCACTTTTGTGTCGTAGACTCAAAAATTTTCGCGCTCGCTCCGCTCGCGCAATATTACACAGGCCTTGTTATTGCTTTGTTGCCTTCATGCGTCAAATCGCTGTCTTCACGCTGTCTTGCCTTTTATAAGTCAAAAGGAGCAAAAAAAAATTTTATGGACAGCTCAAAAACAAAAACGCTTCCGACTGCGTGTTACTTTATAGCGCTTTTTAAAACTTAATCTGTCTCGACTTTCATAACTTAAACCTGGCCAACAGTTTGAGCCTACAATGATTTGGACACATTTTTTTAAGTCCTTTACCTACCAAAAAATTAGACTTTCGTTGGTGAAAATAAACATAAGTGTGTAGGTAGGCGGGGCGGCATTTTTCAGTTTTTGCCCCGCCTAAAAAAAATTGAAGATCCGGGGCTGTAATTATGTAAAAGCGATATTTTAAAACACGTGGGTACAATATCTAAACAGTAGAACGCTTTACACTAAAATACCGAAACTCTTAACATTGTCATCAATCATCAGTATAGCCCATTTAGAGCAGGTGAAAATTTTATCAAATACGCATAGTTTTTCAAAAATGTTTTGATCTAACAAAAATGTACATTAATCATTAATTAAAACTGCATTATCAGTTTTCTGAAAATCACTTCAAAAACTTATCAAAACACCGACGAACTTTCTGCCAGCAATTAGTCCAAAACAAGGTTTGACCAATTTCTTAGCAATTGTACAAAATTCAAATTTAGAATACACTCTCACGCATGCTTGGCTAACCCTTTTGATGCTAGAAACATACTACAATCATTAAAACCCTTTGAAATATACGTAAAGTCCTTAAAACTCAGATTTCGCATAGGTGCCCGCTTTTTTTGCAAAAGAGTTTATATACTTTCTGCCAGTGGTTTTACCCGTCATCCTCCGAGCCTTTTTCCCAACTATGTTGGCATCGGCTTCCAGTCAAACGGGATGTAGCTGAGCACCAGAGCTTTACAAGAAGCGACCCGTGTTAGCTTGAAGAGTTTGTTTTCTTAAACGTCCTAATCTCAGGAACTTATGGTACGATTTGAAAAATTATTTCAGTATAAGATAACCTATTTTTGGAGGAAGGCTATTTGCCATTTATCCATTATCCGAGTGCATCTGTGGTTATATGTATATTTTCCATACTTCACAGCTTATCCTAAATAAAATGAAAGCCTTCGTAAACAAAGAACCGTATAAACAATATTTTATTAGAAGCCATTGAATTTTCATCTCCCCATCAATATCAGCTGCAATAACATTTTCCCATAAAAGCGTAATATCGGTCACTCCTAATAGAATGACCCTATAAAGGGTCAATAAAGGTGAAATGGCGGTTGGTATATGGGGCTATTAGGTTACGATACAAATAACTTTGTGGGTCAATTCTGCAATATAATTTACAATACTTTATTCTGAACTATATTTTTCTTGAGGTTTCACCCGCGTCTCTAGAGAACTTCTAGTACCTGGATAAAATATAACCGACATCACCCGGGGTCTGTCTAGCTTAGAACTGTGCAAGATTTTTTCTATAGGTTTAATAGTTTTGGAGCTTTTGGGGTACAAACAAACATGTAGTTTCGATAACTATGAGAAACCTTTCTAAAAATGGGAAATATGGAAAATTTGTACCAATATAAAGATTTATCCTCTCCGTAACAAAACACCTTTTTAATCACCAACAAAATAAAAATCAACAGACATTAATCTTCCGACCAACAAAAATTATTCACAAACCATAAAAAAATCCATTTTAAACGCCCCCAAAAATATCCCAAAGATTTTAATTACTTGGGTCTTCCGTGCCTTCCGTAAAACGTTAATCAAACAGGTATCAACTGTTATAAAAAAGGTGAATTTTCCTTTGTAACCTTTTAAATTTTCTTTAATCTTCCCCATCGCATAGAAATTTGATTAATAATCCTCGAGCTTGGTGACCGTGAATGAACATTTTTATTTTACGCCACTTTTAAAAGGTTGAGTGCTACCTATTTTGGTAATCACTCGATTTATTTGCGATATTGAGTTTTGTGTGTTAGATATTATTTACTGTTAATGTGTGCCTTAGTCTTTAGTAGGATAAACTATGGTTCAACGCAGTCCGATAATATTGCCGAGTGACTAGCTTCATTCAATGTCTTCCGTTCGTCCCGGTTGTCTTTAATTAATCAGGATTGAATTATTTAACGAAAATATTGTTTAGGCATTCTTTTTCTTCAGGTTTTAAGATTTTATGACACATTTAAGTCATTTTGAAGAACAAGCTCTCACAGATAGCAGACTTAGCTATCATCCAACTATCCGACCAATTACTGGACGACAGTTAAGTCTGAAGGTAAATCGTTAATCACATCAAACTTTTTAGTTGGCCGATACCGATGATTATAATGTGCGCATTACCGTATTGATTAACTAAAGAGAGTCACCTTCTTTTCTTTATCATAAACAAAGAAAAGCAATATCCAATCCCAATTCTTAAAACCGACCCCAACTACTCAAAGCAAGGAACGAACAAAGCCGCGACACATCACTATAGAAGATCATCGAAGTGTGAACAAACCTTTGTTTCACATGTTTGTGAGAAAACAACACCCTGTACGCTAATGACAGACGTCTTAATAACTCTTCGAAAGGAGACGCTTTTGTGACTTGGAATGTCAATGGAAAAACTGTCAAAGAATGACCTAGATATTGTTCTGTAATGGTGAGATTCGAAATGTTTGTTCTGTGATGATAAAAAGATTGATAAGAGAACTATACCCTCCTGTAAGCTGTTCGAATCCATTCAGTGATTAACAGCCTTACTAATAAACGTGAATTAAATAATACTTAAGGGCTGCTTAAGAAATATTCTTACTTATAAACGTTGCTTAAGCATTTCTTAATTAATGAACCCAAACATTTAATCACTACTTAAGGCTTTAAGTAGGTAATTATTTGAAATGATAATATAAGCATCAGCTTACAAGATGATTTTTATAAGTAAGGCTGTTAAAGTTTAATATTTCTTTCCACACATCTTAGAACGGAAGGGTTTATTTTTAAATCATTTCTGCAATAAAATTGTATGCCATCAACACGTATTTCAGTTTACATTATGCAGTACATAATGAAGGATTACTCTAATTAGTATATAATATTACAGGCCAGGTGATGACACGAACTTTTCCCAAAACAGTGATGTCAGTCTATCTTAGTCATGAATCAGCACTTACAGAATAGAAAACTTATTTTTCTCATTAATCGTAGTGTCATATTCAGTTAATTATGTTTTCTTGTAAGTAATAAGGTTACTTATTCCTTGATGCCCTATTAAATATGTATTTATTTATTAACCACTGCCCTGTACCATGAGACATATGCGATAAACACCGATTGTTTAACTATTATGTTTGTAGCGTTGACAGTGAAGTGGTTAACATAAGCCGGCCATGCAACCTATATAATAGGTACATACGAAAAAAATACTGCATGTTTATTAAATCTTATAAAATAATGGAGATTTTTAATTTTAAATTGCGGTTTTATAACATTACCTTTTCATATTTTAAGTTAATTATAATTAAGTTTTATAAGTCCATACTATAATGTAAAATAAGCATAATAACTTATGTTAACTAATAAGGAAGGCGAAGTATTGCAGCACATAATTTGGACCCGACAATCAGACACGACAAATTGCCTCTGTATTTCTGTAACTAAGATAAGAGTATTAGAAAAGAAATAGAGCGAGTATATTATTATTTTACAAATATGAAATTAAGCATTTGTCTTCATAAAATGATTTAGAACCTATTTAGTTTAGCGAAATTTCTGTTGCAACATTATAAAAAAGTCAGTATCTTGTATTAGAGCACTCTTCTTCTTCCTGCCCTGTTCCCAATTTTATGATATCTTTCCCGGTTTCATTCCTCTGCCACTCGACATACTTAACTTACACTCCCTTCTTACTCATGTCAACTCTCATTACAGCGCTCTCCAGCACATTAATACTCCAACCCAAATTGTCAGTCCCACTTCCAATCTTGTCACCGTATTTGCATCTCAAGGGCCATAGGATCGATTCCCGGTTGAATACAAAGTGGTTTCCGCATTCGGATGCATTGCTTTTGATACTTTATAAGGCTTTCTGCATCTGTCTGACCTTTTCAGACTTCAGGGAGGCTTTTGTTTGGACACTGAAGTGTGACTGTGATTGCGTTTCTTTGGTGAATCTGGTTTGAATACGATGGTAGTTTATTTGGCTTAGTTTCTTTGACTAGCTGTTATATGCTGTTTTACCCTAATATAGAGGTAACTATACGCCGTTTCAGTAGGCACAACACTGTAAGTAAACAGTTTTGTTACTCCTTTTGTTTAAACATAAAACACGGCTAAAAAACAATGTAAATACAATAAGAACCATTATTTAAGTGCTTTAAACATATTTTAAGCAGTACTTTATTTGTTTAATATGTATTGTTGTAATATGTTTAATTATGTTGTTTACCTTTAGTTATCAGCCTACTCAAATGAAGTTTAACCATTTTTCGTGTTCAGATAAAAATCTGCTGTAGAACTACAATAATAATGAAAATCCGTATTTCTTGAACTCTTAGAAATGAGGTCTATGAGTAAATAACTAAAAGTTATGGTTGTCTAGTTTGGCGATTTATTTGCTGTAATAAATTAAGTTGCCGCCAAGAATGACAGGAAAATACGGAAAGCAAGTCGATATTTTTGAAAACATACGTATCAACATTTTGTAGAAACATTTCGATAAAACAACGTTTTTCTTTTCATAACTACCCGGTGTTATTTTGTAACTCAGAAATTACTTCAGGTTGCAGAAAGACAATGAAAATTAGTTGATCACGGATATTAGGTAAATAATCTGTTTAAATCGAATTAAATTGTTCACGATTGAATCCATGATAATACCACTATTTGTGATGTACTAAAATAAATTCTCCCTGGTAAGTATAGCATAAGTCAAAAGTAAAAGCAGCTCGATTCAGGTGCAACTTCAACTTTTCTAACTCAGTATATTTAAAACCAAACATATTTACAGCTTTTACGGACACACATATGGATTTGTACCTACGGTGTTTCATAAGCGTTTTCTTCCCAAAAATAACCCCTATATTTTCCCCACCAACAATTTAGTATATATTCGGCAGATTTGAGAGGTGGGCTAAACAGAATTTATCGCGCAACTTATTAGCTCACACGTGGTTTTATCGAGCACGTTAAGTCAAGTGTGATTTATAGGGTACTGTTGTAGCTTGGTATACTGGTGTGTTTTTACTTATACTGTGGCTACTTTATTGGGCTTTTGTATTTTTGCAGGCTGTGGCTCCTGATTTTTGTTTCACAAAGTCATTCTACGTAAGGTGACGTTCATCATCCTCCGAGCCTTTTCCCAACTACGTTGGGATCGGCTTCCAGTCTAACCGGATTCAGCTGAGTACCAGTGCTTTACAAGAAGCGACTGCCTATCTGACCTCCTTAACCCAGTTATCCGGGCAACCCGATACAAAGTGTAGTAAAGTGACGTTATTTGTAGGAAATCATCAAATGACCCCTCACGCTGCACCCACAGCCGGACGGGAATTTCAGACTTTTGCTGATCAACACCAGTCGTCGTCGGGTCAGAAAGTCGCTCCTTGTAAAGCACTGGTACTCAGCTACATCCGGTTAGACTGAAAGCCGACCCCAACATAGTTGGGAAAAAGGCTCGGAGGAAGGACCCGTTGCCCGTGGCGTTGCAACTTCACCGTAGCGGCTGGGATGAGAGGTGCTTTTTCTCAGTCGCTCCGCCACCTCCTTCTCTATCATGACTGCTTCGCAGAAGGAGGCGACGGCATCCTAATTCCTCTCGCTCCAGACCATGGCGTTAACCACGACTAGGATGAAAGGTGTCTTTCGACATAATTTTGAGTTATAACTTTAGATGCTCGGTTGATAGTTTATGGAAGAAAGGCAAATCTGTTTGACTAAATATAGTTGTGTGAAAGAAGTGGAAAGAATTTTAAAGCAAGCTTTCGTCTACTATCCCTTCACTCTACTCTACATATAGCAAGCGCGGCTGCTGTGCTCGAGGTCTCGGATTCGATTCCCGGGTCGGGCCGAAATCGTTTTGTGGGTTTTCTTAAACTTTCACAAAGCAGCCCGTAGTCTGGAAGTTGGTGAATGATTCACCCGTGCAACGGAGAGCACGTAAATGTCGGTCTTGCGCCTGATCTCTTTCCGGTCGTGTCGGATTGCCGTCCCATCGGGTTATGAGAGTGAATTAATAGTGAGTGCATCTGTGTCTGCGCAAATGCTTGTGCACTATAATATGTCCTGCGCAGCTGGCTGATCTCCTTAAATGGGAACAGCCGCCGTGGCCGAAATCGGCCGTGGACGCCATTATTTGGTGATCACTTTCATACTGTTTCCTCTCCTTTCCTCATAAGAGTGTACGAGGGCGTAGAAAGTGTACCTAACAGAACCTTAAGCTAACGTATTTTTCTCAAGACTCTTCAAAAACAAGTATCCACTATCCTCTCAAAGTAACCTAAAGCTTACATCATTAACTTGTAATAATACAAAACTAATTAAATTCTTCGAAGAGTTTTCTTTCTCATAATTTAATTAGCTTCAGGTATTTAATTAAATGTCTGCTCATTTCACTTGGAAACAGCTGGCACTGTTCATTAGTTTCTTTTTTCTTTATTTACCACTTCGAATAACATCAAAATGGTTTTTGAACACATCACGCTAAGTAGAGCCAAGGAGATATAACTTTAAGTCCATTCAAGTACCGAAAAGTACTCAAAAATTCATTTCTATATTTTATTCAAATCAAATCAAATCTTTGATTATTTCATTTAGGCCTTTACAAGCACTTATAAACGTCAAAAATATAAATGATGTTGATTCTAGTTAATTTTAATTATGATGTCTATTTTTAAGATTATCATTAGGACTCAACAAGACACAAACACTGAAAGAGGATATTTTTACACTTCCAATCTATCAAGCGACAAGAACTAACTGAAAGTAACTGAAAGAGTTAACGATCTAAGTTAACTAACCCATCAATAACTGAGGGTAGACGTGAAAATAACTACCTTATTGGATGCATCCCTCCCACGGAGTAAGAACGGATGATCGGAGATGCCATAACGCAGGTAGGTCAAGCGCCATCACCTAGGTCAAATACTTACGGTGGGCATGACCAAAACGGTCAGTTACTAGTGAACTAACGAGGTGGTCGGGTTGTTTCAGACATCTGTCAACGATTTTTGGTATAACAAAAATAATCGGGTCCAAAGACGGCATATAAAGACGGGAAAAGTAACGTTCCGCCGCGTCCCCCGCTCACGAGTATTTTGGTGCGCTACTTTCTTAGAAAATTTTCCGTTATGACACCTCCGCTAGTCATTTTGTTCTCCATGATCCCTCCGCCAATGATAGATGTGTTTCTCAATATCGGCCTTTTGGAATAATGTTCTAGCTATACGTCAAATATACAATAATGTCTAGTTTTTGTGAGGAACGGTTCGGTAGCAAAACATTAAGGTTCTACGGTAATGGAATTGTGCTTAGGTTACGTTATGACGAATTGATTTGATGGGAGATTGAAGATCAGATGTAATGTGTATCTAGCTCAGATACCTAAGACGTTAGACTAGTATACATAGAAAAGTACCCATACATTGCAATCTTTTAGTCGGTCTATTGCTTATTCAGGCTCATAAAACAGTATGGAAACGAATGGTAGTACGCACATAACAACGATCAGGTATATATTTGGCCGGTAACAGACTAAAAGCTTAGATTGAATTCACGATTTTCATGAAAAAAAAAAAATGTTTTTTAATCATCGTGCCAACCGTCGACTGTTTTGTCTGTAGTGTGTGGGTGGTTCATGATTTTGTACTGCCTCTTAAGTTTAGTTCTAAACGCTATAATTGTGCACGGAGTTCCAGAGTCAACCAAAGTCGCTTTGCGGGATTTAGGCAACTTCCATAGCATGTAGTCTGGAAGTTGGTGGTGATACACCCATGTATTTGAGAGTACTCAAATGTCGGTGCTTTGCCTGACCTCTTTACGGTGGGGTCCGATTGCTGAGCGCGTAAATGTCGGTTATGCGTCTGATCTCTCTCCGATCACGTCGGATTGCCGTCACATCGGGCTTGAAAGTGAGAGAATAGAGAGTGAACCTGTATCTGCGCAAAGCAACTAAAAGTTAACATTTAGGTTGTTAGGTACTTATAGTGACTTTTTCTGAGACCGAACACAATGTAGGTATAACAAAAAAAAAATGAAGTCGGTTAAAAGTTATTCTCAGGTTGTACATTTTCCGGCCAAGTAATGTCTCATAATTAATACAGTGTTGGCTAAATTCGTGGAAGGACTGGCAGCAATAACTATGTAGTTAGGCTTAAAATCACAAAATGTAGGCAAAGTTTAGTTTCAGAGACACTGGGCCGCTGGTGTGCTATATTTGTCTTTGTGTGAAGTGGTTTAGTTTACTTTAGTGTTCACATAAAATGGAGTATAAGAGACCAACTGAAGACTAAACAGTCTAGTCAGTTGGTATTTTATTTTTTAAGAAAATCTTGATTCCAATGAAAGTTTTCAGTCGGTCTGATACAGCTAAATACTTGATCTTTGTAATGTGCTACTACTACTATTTCATCTTCGTATTGATTTGTGAGCCCGAACGAGCTGTCGACTATAAGTTTGCAGTGTGCGTGCACTCTTAGTGTTCACATAAAATGGAAAATAAGGATTTTTTTTTTAAATATTAAAGTTGTCATATTTATAGTCTCTACGCTAAGTTAAACTTAGTTATTTAAAATACTAATTAAGATATTTATTTATTTTTCCTCCATAGTTTATTTAGGAGCATTTCAAACCAATGCAACCGAATCGTTGAGTATTTTAAGACAACAATGTAACGCCAAATGAACCACAACATTACTGTAACAAATCATCAAAAAAAATCGTGATACATTTAATACAGTAAATTTGTCCTCGAAAAAGGACATTTCTATTTTCCGAACAAATCCACCTGTCAGCGGCTAAACAAGAATGATGGTCACCCTTGCTCTCTCGTTTGTCCGAACAATTTGCACAAAGTTTGTTGTCGCCCTACTGCACTGTTGCTAAACCTTCATGAATTTTAATGTTGTGTTTAAAAAGTCATGTCTACGTGTAAAATTAGTTTTAATTTTGATTTAGACTCATATATATATAACTAACATTATATTCGATGTATGTATTATGTAGCTTAGTCGCAATAGATAATCACATTTCCTCGTAGTAATTACATTAGGTATGTTACACATTTATCTGATTTAATTATTCCTTGACAATTTCTATCACATAGCTCTCTAGTAAGTAGACTGAGTCTTCTTTATAAAAGATGCTATAAAAATAATAATGTCTTAGTTAAACACAAACTTTTCTTTATCAAAATAGATTAAAGGTAGGAACAAAATTGAAAATAATTTTATCTTTATCTTTTGTCACCCCACTGTGCAGAACACCCCTAATCCTTTTAGAAAATTTGATAGAGAAGCAAAATGTAATCATCTTTCTGAGATAATTTCACTTTCATCTTTTATCAAGCAAATCCTTTTAGGTTTTGCAATTTTGAATCTGATTTTTTGAGTCTTTTTTATCCCAATGGAATAGTCTGATATTCTCAAATCTGATTTCTGAACTAGAAGTAGATAACGTCATGGTTCGCGTTTTTGCACATTTTACTTCTTACATGTACAAAAAAGTTACAAACTTCGTTGTATGAAATTCTTTTGCTTATGATATTTGTGAATTCACTCTTATAAAGTAGGTAGGTATGTTGTCAGTCTTCCTTAGATTTTTTTTATTTAATAACAATAGAAATAAATTCAATCTTTTTCATCATCACCTTAGCCTTATGATGTCTTGATTTCCGAAATCTTTAATGTTATCTTTCAAGACGGGGTAAAAGGAACATAACAAACAGGAACAGACGTAAGTACCTACTTACTTAAAAACTAAAACTAGTTTTAAGGGCTATTTCTAGAAGACAATACAAACTCCCTAGCATTGAACACCGTTAAAAAAACATCTACTGAAAGTAAGTAAACTAACACAATTCCAATGCAATTGCCTTCGTAACTTAAAAAAAAACAATCAGCTTAAATCTACGATAAATTAAACCTTTTTTTTCTCTTGCATTGCAGAATGTCTTCGGCGTAATCCGGCCTATAAATATCGGAAGCAACCGGACTCCGGCTTAACAAAGAACTGAGGCTTCGTAAGGCATTACTTGAAGCTTACAAGTTTTCTAGTTACGTTAAAGCCTTTTAAATATAGGTAAGTGTATGTTATGTTGTGTTTGGTGTGTTAGGATTGATCTGTGTTGTTTGTAATTACTGATAAGATGTCATAATAAAAATATCGATTTTTCTTAAATGTAAATATAAAATGTATAGCACATATGTTATGCTGTTTTATGTAAATTAAAATAATAAAAAAATCAATGAAAAATAAAAAATGTTAGACGGCCGTAATACCAAGCAAGACAAATCATCATCATCTGCTAGACTTTTTCCAACTATGTTGGTGTCAGCTTCTAGTCTAATCAGACGCAATTCAGTACCAATGCTTACATGGGACAACTGCCAATCTGACGTCCTCAACACATTTACCGCGCAAGCCTAATCTTGAAGCTACAATTATAAGCGGTATCTAAAAACCCCTTTGTCAAAACCATTGTGACACAAACCACCAAACATTATGGCGTAACCAACAATGGTTTAACCGAACAATAGTCTACATTTGACAACCCCATGGAACATAACATAACATAATAAGCTGCAACTATACAATGCTTTCCATATTAACCTGCCTGAAGGCGCAATCGATATAATGGCACTAGGTTCAAGCAAAATAAAGCTCATAATTAATGTGAAATTTAAACCATTGTTTGTAATTATATAAGGTAAAATTATATATGAAACCAGCTTCCGCCCGCGGCTTCGCCCGCGTAGAGTTCGGTTATATCGCGTTTCCGAGAGAAATTTTCAAAAGACCGGGATAAAAACTAGCCTATGTTCTTTCTTCAGGTCAACTCTATCTCTGTACCAAATTTTATTAAAATCAGTTCAGTGTTTTAGACGTGAACGCGTAACAGACAGACAGAGTTACTTTCGCATTTATAATATTAGTAGGGATTATAAATGAAATATTGGTGTAAAATAATAAAGCATGAGTGAGTCGCCGTGAGCATATGTTCGAGCACAAAGGTTGCAATTTCGTAGCTTGCTTTTGTTACTGTTTGCTAGAAGGAGTCGACCAGAAATTATATTTGTGTAGTGTTGGTGTGTGCTTCACAGTAGAAACAGGTAGGTACAACCTGACCAACCTTAGGTTGAAACCTGTGTGCCACACTGTTGGGTATCTTCTTGGGTTAATAACTTCTCTGTCCCATGATTAACGACTTGTCATATGTGACACTTACCATCGTTCAACTAGTGCGTCTATATCGTGGACAGTAAATTAGTCAACAATCCCACAGTAGGACACACAACATATCTCATAACATAAAGAAAATACACTAATAAAATGGCTATAGCAACATGCAATCTAGTAATGACATAAAGTACTTACTCCCTTCTAAAATGAACCCTCCATGTCAAGAGTCACGTAACTACACAAGGTGACAATAAAGATTTTTCATAACATGTCATATTCTTTGAGGCAAGGGTGTTACTTGGAAACTCACGTAGACAGCCGTTTGAAGTGAATGCTGATGTAAGCTTTTAAAATGAATTCTAGTTGTCGATGGAAATTTCTAGAAAGATTTTAATGGTGTGTTTATATGAATGAAGAAGGAATCGAGTAAGTACTAAAAACTTTGTTATTTACAGCACTGTACTACAGATTACTTAATAGCTACTAAGTATCGTCGTTAACTTATTATTTAGGATACGTTTTACTACCGTCGATTGACATTTCAGAAATGGTTATATTCATATAATTTTTTAATTTTGTGGAATATTTTTACTGTCATTGTCATAAGTACGATCTTTTTCTAAACGATTTAAATAGGTTTCCATTAAAACTAGTTAATAGATACCTATTTACATATATTACATATTTACATAGTATTTTTTTTCACAAGAAACGACTTAAGTAAGTATAGCCAAAAAAAAATAGGTCGTAAGTAAAATAAACCGCGAGAAACTCTAATGAATTTCCAAAAACTGTATTGATCTTCTAAAACTTAAACTCTAAACAATTTTATTAAATTACTAAGGTACGATATTGGGTCATAATTACGAAATCGATCCGTCTACGATTTAACTTTTCGAATAACAAACTCAAAAACTTATAATGATCAGTTAGCGATGAAACCAGTCAACTTAAATCCTTCTTACGTTGAACTTTTTGTGTTGTTTAGGAGATTTTCAAGTAAATATAAGTTATATTAGTTTGCTCTGTTAGTATGTAAATATGCTGAACTGTGGTTAACTGAATTATGTGAAACTAATTTTCAATCTAAATTGTGCTTTATTTTAGGTTTCATAATATAAACCACTGGCTGCTGGCTACGGTACCCTGAGACGGATATAGCTACTTTTTAGTCTGGTGCTGGACGTACCTAATTCCATCGGGACGTGAGATAATCACGAGTAAAATCCTATCTTACTTGTCTATACTCAAGCCCATCATCATCTGCATCATTATTATAAACCGGAAAAGTTTTTTGTTTGTATGTATCCTTTCAGGCTCCGAAACGACTTAATCGATTTGAAAAAATCTCTCATGTTGTGAAGCTACACTATTCCCGGATAACATAGGCTATTTTTATTAAAATACGCGATGCATTTTCCACGATACACAGATAAAACCGCGAGAAACAGTCACTTTAATTAATAGCACCGATAATGACGAGATGAACTACGTAGGTACCTATAGTAAACATCTGAACCCATTACGGCAATTGTAGTGGGTCATAACACCCGATAAGTAGTATCTAACCAGCTTAGTGCATTAGCGTGAAACATGATTGCATACGGTGTTACATAGACGTGTCTACTGTACTGTGTTAAGTGGATACGACATACATTATCTTGACTTATATTATAAACTGAGGAAGCTTATAACTTGGTAGAACAAAAGCTGAAATGAAGATGGCTGAGGTGAAGAGGGGTCTCAAGAAAACTAGCCACGGGATATAGCCAGCGGTCTTTTTTTATATAGCTACAAAATATACAAAAATTGAGCAAAAATTCGTAAAGTAAGGTACCCAGCTTAGTGCATTACCGTGAAACATGATTGCATCCATGTTAAGTGGATACGACATATCTTGACTAGTAAGTATTATAATCTGGCTGAGCTTTTGATAAATTCTTAAAGTAGGACAAAAAACTGTGATGGAATTCGATGGGGCATAGAAGGGTCTCAAGAAAACTAGTCACGGGAGACAGATAGAGGTCTGTATTTTTTTGATATAGGTAGCTTGTAAACATACAACATCTATTTTTATGTTATTCATCCTGCAAAAATTCGTAATATAAGGTAATTATATAAACGTGAAAGTAGCTCTATCTATGTATGTGTCTTTCGCGTCTTCGCGTGATAACAATTGAACCGATTTGAAATGAAAGAGTTGCTTAAGTACACAAATAGTCTGGAGCCTGAGAATGGACATAGGCTACCTACTCTTTGCCAGGAATGGGAAGTAGTTCCCTCGTAACGCGCGTGAAAATGCGAAGAACAACCTTTTAACGTGTGGCTTAAAAGTAGACATACCTACTTAGTTTATAGTGACGATATTCGTGCGTCCTATCCACTTTAAATTGTCCCTCTATGCAGTAAACCACAAGGATTGCGGTGTTGATGTTCATGGAAATAGAATTTTGAGGTGCAGTTCCTAAGTGGTATATGAAATATCTGTCTTCAACGCTCTTGTTTGAGAATGCACTTGCGGTAGTTACACGTGAAATTCGGAACTTAGTTCAAGTTTTGAATGGGACAGAAAGGACCGACTTATAGGAGAAAGATTGCAAAATATTAGCTCCAGAGACCTAGTACTTTTTGCAATTACCAACTATTATAATAATTGTAATGTTCCTCACACATTCACACGTTATATAATTGGTCTCAAACTAAGCAGAGCTGGTATGTGCTATATGTAATATACCTATAGATAAATACATAGAGTGTCATACCTAATCACATTCATCATCATCATCATCTCAGCTATAGGACGTCCACTGCTGAACATAGGCCTCCCCCTTTGATCTCCACAGATACCTGTTGGAAGCGACCTGCATCCAGCGTCTTCCGGCGACCTTTATAAGGTCGTGTATCCACCTCGTTGGTGGACGTCCTACGCTGCGCTTGCTAGTCCGTGGTCTCCACTCCAGCACTTTTCGGCCCCATCTGCCATCTGCTCTGCGAGCAATATGGCCTGCCCATTGCCACTTCAACTTGCTAATCCTAATCACATTAAATTAAATAATTCCTGCGGCTAAACCACTGAATGGATTTGGTTAAAATTCATTAACCTTAAAGCATGATATATGTGATAGGATTTAATGTGATTAGGCATGACGCACCCGATATCATTTTGTTTTGTAAATACAGTACCTAAGTACACCGAAACGATCTACAAACACGCATATGTTACAAAAAAAATAAAATAAGTACCATAACGACGAGTCGTATTAATTTCATAAGTAGTGGCACAATAAAATGAATAAAACCCGACAATTATAACCAATCAATTGATTAATGAAAGCCGCAGATGCGGGTAACTACGATTTCCTAATTAGTTTTTAATGATCGAAGTTTTGATTCGATTTTCATACGAATATTCGATTCTTATCATGCGTGTATCTTTCTGTAGATTAATTTTATTCAAGTTAGATAATATTGTACAATAAAGTTGGGATATCGAATTTTCGTGTTTCTGTAAACATTTATTTGTACCTATAGGAATCTGTGTTTCGGTTACTGTGTAAATTTCATACTGTAAAACGTTCAAGGACGAATAAAATGTATGTGAATACAGACACTAGCGCATCGACCTACGAAAATCTGGCTTTTAACTGGACAATAGGTTTTTCAACTTTATCTCAAAAATATAAAGGTTTTACATGTGTTACTGGCTGCTGGCTGGCTTTAGGGATGAAAATAATTATAATAGCATCCAAATGTATATAAATATAATAAATGGTAATTGTCTGAAAAGGACTTCTTCATTTACCACAATACGAAAACAACTAATCCTACTAATATTATAAACGCGAAAGTTTGTATGTATGGATGTATGGATGTTTGTTACTCTTTCACGCAAAAACTACTGAATGGATTTTAATGAAACTTTACAATAATATAGCTTATACATCAGAATAACACATAGGCTACAATTTGTTCGAAATACTAAACCTGCGCAGACGAAGTCGCGGGCACCAGCTAGTCAAATATAAAATCAACAAGATCTGAAACTTTATGACAAATACAGTTATTGCACGGCCACATAAATATCTCTATCCAGAAATGACTTTTCATACATAACATAAGTAATATGTTTTCAAGCCAAAAAATACATTATGACGGGATCCCATAAAACATCCACCCTTCACCGCTTCCTAACATTATGGCTGAACCCAAAAAACTCACAACTTGTAGGTAGTCATAAAACGCAAAATGAGGTGCGTTTTCCTTAATTTACCCTCACAGCTTTTAGTGAATGACTGGCTGTTACATTTTTTTTACTTTTCTTCCTTCAGACCTCATATGGCATCTCCCTTGAAAAACCGAAATATTTTGCTATATTATATACTAGCTTCCGCCAGCGGCTTCGCCCGCGTGGTGTGTTGGTAAAAAGTAGCCTATGTGTTAATCCAGGGTATCACCTATCTACATATCAAACAATAAAATCCGTCCAGCTGTTTTTGCGTGATTGAATAACAAACATACATCCATACATTCTCACAAACTTTCACATTTATAATATACTAGCCGTTTTCCCGCGGTTTTACGCGCGTCCCGTTGTAACTACTGCCCGTACTGGAATAAAATATAGCCATGTTACTTGTGGATAATGTAGCTTTCGAATGGTGAAAGAATTTTTAAAAACGGCCCAGTCGTTTTTGAGCCTATTCATTACAACCAAACAAACAAAATTTTCCTCTTTATAATATTAGTATAGAAGTAGGATTAGGCTTTTCAAAATGTCTTCCTGATTATCCTTAGCTATTTAAATATAGATAGGTATTCTTTATAAAGTGCACCAATTTTACATTTTTTGATCTTAGTCTATTTTAAGTAGGTGACATAATGGGCGGTCTTATCGCTAAGAGGGATCTCTTCCAGACAACCTTAGGATGGATTGAGACGAGAAGGAAAAGATTATACGGTAGGCAGTTAGTTATATCATGTACCTAGTGTATTTTACAAACTTATCAAACAAAAGTATGCATCATAGCTTTGTATTCCGTGAAATCCATTAACAAACCCCGACATTAAATAACCCATCAAAACTCGAAAATCAACACCTTTCAACGTCAAAAATAACAGACACATTTACAAAGTCACGAAATCCCGTTGTCAGAATTGAGGTAGTAGAAATAATGTCTGGTATACACAAGGCTAATTTTTCAATCTATAATTTAACAACAGGTATATAATCATCATCATCATCATTGTCTTTTTATCGTCCCACTGCTGGGCACAGGCCTCCTCTCACACGGAGAAGGATTGAGCGTTAATCACCACGCTTGCTCAATGTTAGTTCGTAATCCTGATTTGTCTTTTTAATCAAAAGTGAAGTCCGTCTACTAATCAATGTAATACCTAATAATTACTCAATCAAATGATTCATTATTTTAAGCTGATAAAAAAGGCTTATTAATGATTGTTTACCTTTAGGCAGTGCGTACTCAAATGAAGTACTAGTTTGTTACCTATTTGTTACCTTCTTACTACCTACTACTAGTTTGAAACCTGGCTTGAAAAATTAGCCTCGTGTGTCCCGGGTCTAAGATTTCAATATGAAAGGCCCTATTTCCCTGAGGCGAGTTGATCCTCAAATGTTTTCGGGAGAAATTAATTTGATCCCATACAGAGTAAGGTCACGTCAGCCTGTCAAAATTGATGGACCGACTAACTTTGAAATTAGAATTAAGTAGGTAGATTTGTGTAAGTTTAATTGAGTCTTCGTTTTGTATGTTATTATTAGTCGGATGAGGTTTTGGTGGAACTAGCTGTTTCCTCGGATCAAAAGGAAAGTAAGGTTCTTCCTGAATTGGGATAACAATAAGCCTCTATTTTATTTTGATGTACACGCTATGCAACTGTAATGTTTAATAAAGAATCCGTGTTTGCTTGAAAGAGAAAAAAAAACAAATAACCGCATACCTACTTAATCACTTTTGGTCACTCAACTTCTTACAGTAAGTAACGCGACTAGACCATACGTAAATAGACACAAAAACCAACATTCAAACACTCAAAAAATATTTCTCAAAACTCCAAAAAGAGCTTTAACTGTAATTCAAGAGGCACGAGGAAGATCAAGTGTTCATCTGAAGTTATCACAATCAGTGGCTCTCGTTATCAGACTCGCGGTTGGCCGACCTCCAATTTTGCGGAGAGCTTGTGCCTGACGGCGCATAAGGAAATTCGTTTTAAATATCTGATATACGGACTTTTTTGTTGTGGGATTAGTTGGGTAGTTTGGTTAGTTGAAGTCCTAGCCTTTTGAATAAGTTGGGGTCGGCTTTCAGTCTTATGGGATGCAGTTGAGTACCAGTGCTTTAAATGGAGTGACGCTCATATTGAGGAGGTCGTCCACCCAGATACCTGAGCTATTCGATAATCATTGGTAACAGTTGTCTGATTTTCAAATAATATACTCTATAGAAGTATTGTAATTAACTCTGTAAAAAAATTATGAAATAATTGTACTGACAAAAAAACTGCACGTCAACTGCAAATGCATAATATCTTATGATAAGAGCTGTACTTGGATAGCAACACTAGTATGACAGGTTATCAGAAATTAATTATTCTTTTACATCAACGTCACACTGCAATCTACAGAAATGCATCGGAAATTCCAAAGAATACATTAAAAATACAGACACCAAAATAAATAAGAAAAAACATTTTAATTAAATAACACACACAACCACATACAGAACACACGCTATCCAATAAAATAAACACACAACAAAAACTAGATGAATCACTATTTCCAGATTTCAGAAACCAGTCCAATCCGATCAAGAAAGGTCCAAGAGATCAAATTTTGACATCAGCTTCATATGAAAATTTCAATCTCCAATCGAAAAACCGCAGACCGATGGATCGGTTATTGAAACCCAGCATTCATAGATCCTTTGCCCGATATTTATCATACAGATATTCCCAGTATTGTAACGTGGGCGTCCAGAGTGTCGCTGGAGCGATGGCTAGGGGCTCATTAATCTCCAATCTAGTTGGAGAGGTCAAGGATGTGGGAGGCCACTTGAACTCGCTGCCTTGTGGAGTAGGCGTCCTGTAACAAACAGCTTGTTATGTGGATATTTGATACTAAGATACGATAGGGGCTAGTTTTTGTAGTGGGAAGAAAGTTTTTGTAGCAGAATTTGTAGCGAAAGGAAATGTTATTTCTGATATTAAATGGTTCCAACGACACCATCCGCACTTTATATGAATGCATTTGAGTGAGTGAAGAATAACGTCTATGCTCTGTTATCGTGACAGAATTCAAGCTACTTCTTTACAAAATTTTATCTAATCGAATTTAGGAATATCACTTTTCCGTGTGGCCTGTGCCCAGCAGTGGGACGATAAAAGGCTGTAACAGTATGAGTCGGTTAACTGTTACAAGGTACCACTATTTAAGAGGAGTAAAAAAAGGTTACATACCCATATTTCGCAAAATTAGTCCACAACGTTGTCATAGTTTCAATCATATTGTCTTCAAACATTTTCAAAAACGGGAACAAGCTAAAGAGATAGAACAACTCGTCTGCATGAGTAGCACCAGGAGCTCTCGAAAATTTCCGTCCAGCCATAATTTTCTTTGGAATATTTCTACGACCATCATACTTAAATAGGTAGTTATAAACTGGTTTGTCACTACTCTTTAAGATAAGTCCTGTTTCAATATGTCCCGGTATATTAAAATACGGCTCTCCATGTAATTTCGATAGTTTTCCTAACGTTTCCCAGGAAATTTCGTCATCACCCATGTAGAGTTTCTTAAGCGTCTCAGCCTCTTTTTTCCGTACAGCTTTTGACGGGAATTCTAAGTCAAATAATTCTAATGTCACTTCGAAATCAATATTATTTAATGTTTCATCAGTCTCTCTCACAGCAAACATGTATCCTTCTTCGCTGTTAGAACCTATTATAACAGGCACTTTGTTGAATTTTCCTTTGCTTAGAATATTATAAGGAGTATCTGTTATGAATGGTTCAACGCCATCTATTGGCTTCTCAACGCACGGCACAAATGGTAGATGTGCAAACATCAGCCGTCCTTTCGTCCTCGGTATATCTGCAGCAATTAAATCATTTATAGCTGTGTTCTTAAAAATTCTATATAATTCATGCGGGTCTTCAGTATCGTGTCCTAAAACTTTTCCCACAGCACTGGCGATTTTTAACGGGAATGTCTGTCTAGTCCATGTTCCTAGGGACGACCCGCTATGTGTGATTGCTCTGTGGAACAGTCCTTTAGACATTGGTGATAGCAGATGATAAGAAACCGAAGCACCGCCGGCACTTTCACCAAACAACGTAACATCATCAGGGTTTCCACCGAACGCTCGAATATTTTTCTGGACCCATTTAAGTGCAGCTACTTGGTCCTTTAATCCTGCATTTCCTGGCGCTTCCTTGATACCCAGACATGCGAAGCCGCCGATGGCTAATCTGTAGTTGATTGTGACAAGGACTACGCCTTTAGCAACTAAATAATCGGGGCCGTAAAGTAGAGCTGACCCCGATCCTTCCTTGAAGCCCCCGCCATGTACGAATACCATAACAGGTAGGGGGGCGCCATCCCATGCGTCGTTTGGGGTATACACGTTCAGAACAAGACAGTCTTCTGGTCCTACCACCAGCGAAAGGTAGTTATTGTACACTTGTGGACATCTTATATTTTCTCGAGTGGCTTCGAAGACACCCTCCCATTTTGGTGCGGGACCAGGAGCCTGAAACAATTATTTCAGAGTTTCAATTTGTGTTTTGCTAATACATTCACAGTAGGCCAGCCGTTTATAACCTTCACTTTGAGGAAGTCATTTATGGTAATTATTACAAGTATTAGCCACTGATTACATAAACATCATCATAGTAAATAACTTAAGTAGGTTTTTTCCTCCTTTTGCTAAGATCCAGTCAGTGATTCTGCACAGTAAAATTAAGAAAAATTGGACTCAAATACATACAGCACAAATCAAAGTCTTGACGACCAAGTTACTAAGCAAGCATGCACCTTAAATCTGTACTTGAACTCAGAACTGGCGTAAGGTATGCCGAAATACCGTTGATGTGTGCCATCCGGGGAGTACTGTCCTCGAAGAAGCGATCCGTCCTGCAACTGACGAATTGGTGTCGGTTGTCGCACAAATCGGGCCGCCCAAAGAGACCACAGCACTAACCACTTGTGACTAACGAACATCACTATAAACAGGTCTTATTCACTATAGTTTCAATATAAAACTGATGTAAACACTAATAAATAATGTGGTTGTAAACTGTTGTATCATAGATTGTGATACGCTGGTTACCTTGAATTGAGGTATCTTATCGACCTTTGATACTGGTCGGTGTTTTAGATGAGAATTGTAATTGTGACTTTTTATTTAGGTTCCGTATTTTATGTCAGAAATATAGGCCTTAATCGAGGCGCAAAAATGGGTATTAAGTGATTTGGCTGATTTCAAGGTCAATTTAAAAAAAATTGGTTATTTTGAGATTTTCTAGCCGCAGGAATCCTAAGGGGCTTATGTAAGGAGTGTGATTTTATAAAGATTAATATATTTTTTAAATTATATTTTTCTGCAGATCCCTAATTCATACGTGTTCTTTAATCGCGCAATTTTTTTACATTGTAACTGATTATAATTCATAATAATTGGTAGACTTTGATAAAGTAGATATGTTTTCTACGTTTTTTGTGAGTTTTTTTGTAAACCAATGACGACTATTATGACCTACGGCATTAGCAAATGAAATCAATGGTCTGGCTTATTTTCTAAAAAAATCGTAGACATATATATAACTAGCTCCTGCCTTCAGTTTTACCCCTGTCCTGAAGGAACTATTTCCATCAGGTAAATACCTAGATATATCCATCTTCAGGATATCATCATCCCCCTGCTCTTATCCACTTCATCTTTATGATATCACCTGCCATCATCATATCAACCGTTCAAGCGTGAAATCGTAACATAAAGACCTACAGAGTTTCTATAATAATAGTATTGATTAATTTGGTCTCTAGTGGTTAAGTTTAGGCGGTTTAATTCTATAGGTAATTACTTAAAAATATGTATAGGACAAATATTTGCTCACCGTACTTCCTCGTTACAGTAATAACAAAATGTTATTTTGTTTTAAAAATCAGTCATGCTACTTATTAATGACTTCGATAATAAATAATATCCAGCGTATTTATCATAACCTTCAAAATTGCACGTCATAGATGTCACGTTTTTCTTTTTTCCTAAATAGAAATAGAGTTCTTTATAAAAATGAGGTTTTTCTTTGCCTTCCTTTTGAACTTAACCAATTTCCCAAGAAAGGTATTCGTGAATGATTTGTAATTATTCGTAGGTTGTACCTGTGTTGTTTTGAATGTCACCAAACAATAGGTGTACCTAATCTAAGTATTACAAAGTAGATTACAAATCTGTTATTATAGCTGTCGGCTACCAAGCTAGCTACAGGTGATTAATAAATATTTGGGATTTATAATTATTGTTTAAAGCCATAATCGTAATCTTATCTGATAATAATAGATTAGTCAATGAGTGCAAACTAAATATTTTAAGGACAATTCATATTGTATGTTATTGGTAATATAGGTACCTACATAGGTAACAGGCACAGGTACACACACACTCGTAATAACTTGCCGAGTATATATTATACCTGCTATTTCCGTTGTGCCGTCTTCTGCCTTTTAGAGAGGGGCCACGAGGACCAAAGACGACTTTCGTGACCTCTCGGCAGTGGCTGGTCGCCTCCATCTACTGGCGATCCATCTCAGCAAAATGATGAAGGGCCTATAAGTATCTATATGCCTACTTGAAATAGGCAAGTACTCACTTACCCCAGATGTTTTTCTGTAAATGAAATCAGGCCCAACTTGCTCGCCGTCCTACCGAGCCGTATGTCAGAAGTACTAGAATGAAAATATTTCTGTAGTGGGTAGTTTAATAGAGGGCCTTTTGGCGCTAGATTTTAAAAGCAGATTAAACTCTGTTTTTGCTCAACAATAAGCTTTGTAGAACTGAGTTATAATACAACGGGACTAATTGTCTCGTTGTCTAGATTTAATTAAAATCCTTTATTAGTTTTCAGTAGTAAGATTGTTTGTGGATAAATTAATTGGTAGATAGGTATTTTTATATCGTTTTTTGATTAGAATGAAACCAAAAGTAGGTGTAAAGAGTTAAAAGTTTCTGTTTGTTTGTGCCCTAAAGGTTACGAAACTATTGCACCGAATTCGAAAATTCTTTCACTGTACGGAGGCTGTACTATCTACGGGTGACAAGAACTATATAATACATATTTATATCGGGCTACGGAAAGAAGATCCCCAAGATGTACCTAATATAATTACCTCCAGTTACTTTATTCTGGCGGTCATTTAGACACTCAAAAATATACGAACCGCTTCTATTCCATGCATAAAACTCATACCACTCACAATCTTCATCAAATTAAAAGCTCAAAAAATAGAGTTGCGTACATTAAAACGATGGTAAACACAGTTCCGTACATAAAAATGCATTTCATTTTATATTTACACTGCTTTCGTAATATCTACCTTTCGACATATGCATTAGTTCAATTGGATTTTGCTGTATGCGCCTCGGGGATATGAAATGGGCAAGCCAGAGTCGGCCAACTGAAATTGGTAAGCTAGGTACTGAGAATTATCATTTATGGTAAACTGAGTTGTTACGCAGATAAAGTTCTGTTCATCTGTTTGATAGTCTTTACAGTTGGAATAATGAATCAAGTCTGATTAGCTCAATGGCTTAACATACGTAAGTAATAGAGACGTACCTATACTTAATACATGTCTACATAATTAGACTTACCTATACATATATTGGATCCATGTTCGTGAATTTGTATACTATCGAAAAAACAGTACTAATATTTACCCTTACAAAAACTATAAATGCAAAAGTAGACAGTTATGTCTGCCTGTCGTGTTTTCATGCTATACTTAACTACTGAACCAATTTATAGGTGCACAGACAGACCACTAGAGCCTAAACTACTTTTTACACAAGTACGGGAAGCAGTTCCCTCGGGACGCATTTGTAACCACATGGATCTACTAGTAAGTAAATAAGACTGAAACTTACATGATGTAAATGGAAAACGAAGGGAAAACTATTCATGAATTTCCCTCTACGTGACATGCGGTATTTCCTGTCACTAAGGATATTATTATTATTCAGAAGTTCATTTTGTACACGTGTCACCTTAATACCTTATACATTTGTATGTACATATATAGAAGAGGGAGATTTGTTTGCTTAATGTGAACCTATATCATACATAATCGAGGAACAAACACCTTTAAAGATACCTATCGTGCGTTCTTTCTGTATCAAGATAAATAAAAAGATTAGAAGCTTTGGCGAATTTTCTTGTTAACTATTTACTATTTATCCACATATTATTTTGATCCTATTGGTTGGCTCAAGTGGTTTGGGTCCAGACTGACTGTCCGTCACGACGGTTGTTTGCTCCAAGGAACCAGAATGAACCAGACAGCAGACACAGGGGCATAGCCTGTTCCCTCACACTCATAGCCCAACTGAAGAGAGATCAGGCGCAGGATAGACATTAACGTGCTCTCCGATGCGTAGGTGTATCACCACCAGACTTCGGGCTACCTCATGATTTGGCATACGTCAAAATCCGAGACCACATGCCACGAGCATAGTAAGTAGTCACGCTATGCACCCACTAAACCGGTGCCCAATTCTAATGGGAAACAACACAACTTGAAAAAGTTTACAAGTTACCTACAAACCTATCGTTTTGCAAATTAATATTCCTCAGACCCTTGAACATTATTTACAACCCTACAGAAATCTAATTAATTCTCAATAGACTATCGTTTCTAACAATAGACCTGTTTGTATCGTCGCTACCGTTTCTTAAAGGCTCAGGTTCAACGCTAAGGATCTCTAAAAATATAACTTCTACAGGAGGGCCACTGTTTCAATTTAATTAAAAATACTTTGCTGTGTCCGTAGTTTATAGTTTATGCATTTTGCCCTGATTTTGGAATGTTTTTGGTGCCGTTATGTGTAAAGTATGTGGTTATGAATAAACTATCTTCGGAACTATCAGCATCCCCTTTGTCTCTGATAAAGAAATATTTTCATTTTGTTATGTTAAACGTCCATAGTATGAAAAGCATAATCAATACGATTCTCAGCAAAAATCGATTATGCAAGCACCCACGCCTGTCCTCCAATTAGTTCTGATAATTGTCAATGCTACTGTAATAGTAGGAAAGTTTAATCGAAAATTTACGTTACCTATAGAAAACAGATAAGAAAAATCACGGAGAATATAAAAAGATACTTAAATTAATATAAGTGTTTCCTGGAAGTAAACTAATGGTCCTATTTACAGATAGTCCACCGACAAATCGAGGAAAAATAAATATATTTTATAAAGCCATTTCTCGGCACCTAGTAAAGCCTCTAGTTCATTGACCCGAACGATGACCTCGGCCTATCGCGTCTACAAATCATTTCCCTGAAAACATAATTCGCCACTTATGATCACAGGAAATGTAACTTATTAACATGTACTGCAAATAGTTGCTATTTTCTGCCATTCGCTACCTAGAAATTGGTAGTTCTACTATAGCTGTTTACTTGTTTTCCGCGGTTTCATCCGGATAAAGAGTAGCCTATCTGTCCTTTTTCAGGCTCCATAATATTGGAAAATACTGGAACTCAGCTGCACCCGTTTTCATAGGTAGGTATACCAAAGGCTTTATACACAATATATATAATGGAAATATTACACACTTCATCTTTAGGTACCCTTACATGCGTTATCACGGCCCTGGACTTAAGAAGGAACATGGTGAGTTCTAATCATTAAAAGTATGACACTCCGTCACGCTACACCAATAGTTTGATGATTTCCTAACAAAGAGTTTCCGTTACATCAAGCATATAAGAACATAAAACTACTGGATCAACAACAAATACGACCTACTAACATTCTTTGTAATTTTTAGTATAGCAACCCCATCTTACGGACAACATTTACCAAGAGCACTTAACACCTGAGAATTCTTTATTTACAGAAGAAAATTAATGTAGTATCCGAGCAAAGAGTTTTTATTCTATTTTACAAGACGTGTCCTCTTTTATACCCTTTCATTTCCTTGCATTTGAAGTAGCTTTCAGGTAGAAATTCTAATTATTAGTCTTGTGATACTGAAAGGTTTTATTTGGTTAGCTCGGTAGTTACTGCCCACGTCATTTACTTATTTGCTGTAAGTTTTGACAGAAAAACTGTTTATCGAAGTCAGGATCAGACAGATATTCTGGAACTACCAAACTACAAGGTCTGTCTCTATACTAAAAATACCCGGTGGAGATATTTAACCGATTTCCAAAACATGATGGTTCAGGTTCATAATTCGTCAACATTTCCTTCACTGAATGTTCTATGGGATCCCCGAGCCGAGGTAAGTAGGTACCTATATTCTTCTGCCTACCATAATTTTAAGACTATCCATGGACGATTCAATATCTGACAATATCTAAAAGTAAAACGCAATAACATGTTCATACCTACTTCAGCAAAATCTGTTTTCTATTGAAGCACCAGCTTTATTCCTATACTAACTTCTGCTCGCGACTTCGTACGCGGATAAAGTCCCTTATGCCAGCGACTACGGGGTCAGCAAAATCAAAGATCTGAACCGTCTGATATTGAATTTTAAGGGCCCGTTGACTTGAAAACAACGGAATACGCATAGCCATTAGAAACGTTCCATATATTTAATTTTTGTACTTCAACGGCAAAAGCACAGCAGACTACCTAAACGAAACGCTGAGAACTGAACAGCAATAGACGTGACCATAGCGATAAGAGTAGTGACTCTAATTAGTCCGCATTTAAGATGTGTGTGGCAAAAATATTACACGTATTATTATGTAAAAAACATTAAATGTTACTGAGATGACAAAGTCGTGATGACGGAAGTCGTGGTGGTTTGGTGGGTAGAGAACCAATCTCTCAAGTATGAGCGTGCGTCTTTGATTCCAGATCTGGCAAATACCTGCCAATGCAACTTTTCTAAGTTCGTATTTTCTTTCTACGTATATTTTGGATACCAATGACCGTTATTTAGAGAGGGTGTTAAACTGTAGGTTCCAGCTGTCATTGAACAGTCTTGGCAGTCGTTATGGGTAGTCAGAAGCCAGTAAGTCTGACCAGTTTTACCAAGGGGTGTTGGGTTGAGCGGGTAACCGGGTTGTGGAGGTCAGATGGGCAGTCAGCTCCTTGTAAAACACTGGTACTCAGTTGCATCGTGACTGGAAGTCGACCCAAACATAATTGGGATAAAGGCTCTTGAGATAATAACGACAATAATAATGAGATATAAGCACCGCAGGACATCTGACGTCATCAGACGGGGAGTAGCGACCCCGCGGGGCTATATATACTGAGTCCTCCAAGGAGAGTATACTGTCCCCAATCTCCGGCCGGTCGGAGTGAACAATGACGGTAGTAGGTCTCACGCCTTTGGCTTGGCTTGGCCGTCCAGAGTGGAGTCGCTTGAGCAGGGTTAGTAGCCCTGCTCGGACGATAGGTGCCTCGTGGTAAGTGACCCACAGGGAGCGCGTAATCTGCGTTTAAAATCCGCCGAGGTATCCTCACACTTCAGTCGCTCATGATGCCCCTGTTGCCCTCTTGTTGCTATTCAGTTACGGATTCCCGGGGGTCTGAGTCTGAGTCTCCACCTGCCATTTTTTACATGTATCTAATACATTGTCATCGGCAGGTATCCATAGTTCGCGTAGTTTCCCCATTCCTAGTCCATTAGCATCTCAATCACAATAGCCCAAGTAGTTTTCATCCTTAGTTAGCAACAGTTTAGCACTGAAACGGGGATAGTCCTTGAGTACATTTCTATAGTGTATAAAGGGATAATCGTCGGTTTTGTGTCACCATTTCATTAAAGTTGTCTCAAAAGGGCTTCAGCGTGTTGGCTTCGGCCCCACGTTTTCCTGCCGAAAATTCGGAACTCTGTAGTCCCGAGGTCTGGAAGAGACATACAAAATAATAATAAGATATAACGCAACAAATTCGGAGAGTGGGGGCTCGTGACGCCACGTCTGGGTATGTAAAATTTGTACTAAGCAGTGACTTAACACAAAATTCAAGCGTGTTATATCTTCGTTACTATTTGTTTGTGAGAAGAAGAAAAGAAAAAATACGTGTCCATTATTTTAGGGTTATCTAAAAGACGGACTAATTACTTTTTTTAATTCACCATTCCTATTTCATAACATCCATTTCTATACATTTTAAGACAGTGTAGTATTGCTCTTGAAGTTCCACATCAGGTGTTTTACATCTTCAATTATAAGTCAACAGAGAGTGCTTATCAGATTGAACAACTTTTGCTGAAACGTCATACCTCTATATGCTATAGTCTAGCTGGGCCCCTGGAGTTCCACATCAGGTGTTTTAGATCTTCAATTTGTATAAGTCAATAGAAAATGCTTATCAAATTGAACAACTTTTGCTAAAACGTCATACCTGTATATGGTACAGAGAAGCTGGGCTCTTGGGGTTCCACATAAGGTGTTCCAGATCTTCAAATTTATTATCTCAGCTGAAAATGCTCATCATATGAAACAATTTTTGCCATGGCACCATTTTTGTATCTCTTATAGTTTTGTTGGTCTGTTGGTGTTTTGCATCAGCTCTTCAAGTTTCGAAGATAAATTATAGCCTATATGTTGACCAGGCTTAATACTGATACAACAAAGAAAAAATCATTGAAATCCGTTCAGTAGTTCCGAAGATTAGCGTGTACAAACAAACAGACATACAGACATACAGACATACAGACTATTTTTTTTTTTGGATTTGTGCTCCATTACTGTTTCCACCAAACCCCACCCAATTATTATTTTTTTAATATATTCAATGTACAGACACACTTTTTTTACAGATTTATTATATGTATATAGATATAGATATACGAGGACAATTCCTGCATTTTTATCATAAGAACGGACTGTCTGCAATCGTCTATCTTCACTATACGAACGTAAGAGTTCTTCAGAAAGACGGCGTATTAGATATCGAACGATAAACTATAGATTTCCTTCTTGTACGTGCTTCACGATAATCTATTGGAATTTTGATGCACTTTGTTCAATTTTGTTACAAAAAGAGAATTGTGATGAAATGAAATAAGATGGGAATGGAGAATCTATTTCAAATAGATAGATTAAAAAAAGAATATAAAAGTAGATTAGGACTTAGTTGGGTACAATCTTAGAAAAATATGTAGGTATGTCATTTAACCTAATATATTACCTGCGTAGGGGACATATATTTTGGAAAATTAGGGTAAGTAGGTATACCGATAAGAAGATCGAGGAAATGCTGGAGAGAAAACTTGGATAGTTTCCTCTCGGACTGGCCATAAAAAGATGCTGATGGAGATAGATAGAAGGCAATCGGGGAGGCCTTTGCCCAGCAGTGGAACAGTATAGGCTAATAAAAAAACATGACTGCTGTCCTTTATTCGACTTTCAAGACATATTAAGAAAATGACGTTAGTTGAGACCTTCAAAGTCCTAAGTTACAATAAAGAGGAGGTTTGGGAAGGAACTTATCATCATTAAAGCCTGATTATGTACGCCTAACCTAACCTAACTTGGGACTTAATGATTTGTTGATTAATTAATAAGTTACTTAGGCTTAACTTTTGTTGCTGTCTTTATTTAGATTCGGGTTCTATGTTACCTAGCTATACGCCAACGTGACTACGTAACTAACTTATTAATGTTAGGTTTATAAAGCTTTTAGTGAAAACTATGTATTTTTAGTAACACTAATACCTAAGTACCTAGACAGGCTACGGACCCTTCTAGAATTAGGAATGATAACAAATATTGAACTTGTTAATAATGCAAAAGATGGCTTAAATAAGTATCTAGTTTATGAATGAATTAAAACATAAAATTTGGATTACCAGATAGGTTTAACTTCACTTAGAGCTAAGAAGGCAGTAGGCAAGTGCTTATATTCCCACGGAAGAAAAACTACTTATAATGCGATATCAAGGCCACATTATTAAAGAAAAGTTGGAAGAAAAAAGTTTAGCGTTTGTAAGTAGGCTCTCTAAAAAAACATTTCAAAGTCTGCCAAGTTTCCATCATACTTAGGTAACGCCTCAGGTTCATACCAAAAACTTTATTTGACAAGGCGAAGACTTTCATCGTGTAATGAAAACTTTCCCATTTCGCGAGTAAATAAGGCTAGGAGTATCCACACGGCAAACTTTTAGTCGGCCGATAGTTTGTTTGGGCTCATAAATCAGTATGAAAATGAATGGTACCTACGTACCTAAAATCTGGTATTTAGCCGGCATCAGACCGACTTAGAACTTTGATTGGAATAAATCTTTAAACAACGATTAACGTTCAATCCTTCTCCGTGTTAGAGGAGGCTTGTGTTCAGCAGTGGGAAGATAAAAAAGGCTGTAACTGTAAATCTTTAAAAACAATTTTATTTCAACCATCGGTTCAACTCGTCGACCGACTGTTAAGTTTGCAGTATGCGCCTATTCTAAGTAAATATCAATATTGCGAGATACGATATTTCACAAGTTGATAGGTACTTTCATTTTTGCTGATGTGTTGCGTTTTTTCCAACTTATGTGCTTTTAGTTTTTGATTGATGATCTTCGAAATTAATGACTGACTTTAATGTGTTCGGAATCTGAGTACTTATAACGTTTTTGTCGAAGTTTATTAGCTAAAAAGTTTTTGAACTCTGCACGCGTGAACAAGATTTTTGCATTAAGTAGATGAGACTTTTTCGTGGACCAAAAACCAGCAAATAGTATCTTTCATGGCAACTTAATGACTTAGAGAAAAATTCTGAACCGATTTAGATACAATATGAAATGGCCCTAAGTGGAGGTCGAGACAGTCAAACGTCTCTAAATTAACTAAGGGATATTTTTTTGCAAGCAAGTGATTAATAGTAGTTTTTTGATGTATCAAGTTTAACTTTATTTTTAAGTTTACAGTTTGAAAATTAGTGCGGGAAATATTTTATCAACACCGAGGTATTCAGCGCCCTCTATTGATTTCATGAGTTATCAAAACGTATGCCGAGTCATCAGTACTCATAGTGTTTACTGAAGTTACAGATAGATGGCGCTTAGGTAAGTAAAATTATTTTACAGTTTTATTTATGTAAATTAATTTTAAGTTAATGTTAACTTAAAACTAATAAACAGCTTAGACGGCTCGAGAGTTTAAATGAAAAAAAATTAAATACACTGAGTAATAATGTATTTCAGTACAAAATGACATTGTAAAACTTAGAAGTATTTTTCAAGGGGCTCTCCCAATATCTGTTCGAGCTTCCTAATGGCATCTTTAGTGGACGCTTCTATTCTTGAGTCGCCATCTTCCAGCAGTTCTGCTAAGAATGGAACGCTTTCAGCCAAGAGTGGTAACCAGCTGCTGCCTAGTTGTGTTGCCATGGCAACCAGACAATCCAGGGCTGTCAACCTGTAAACAATATTAAATTATTATAAAGCATCTCTTCAATTTTTACTTTCAACGTGTAAAAAATATCTTAAACGGTGGACGCAACGAAAAATATTTTTTATATTATTGAACAAGAAAAAAGATATGAATTACGTCTAAAAACAACAGTAAAAAATGGTCAAATATTCGTTAATAAAAATGAAACAATAATATTCCCATACCTGACTTCAGCATCATTATGCCTCGTCTTCAACAAAATCTGATAGTTCAACAACTTCCACAGTGAGTCATCCGCCGTAGCCACCGCAAACTGAGACACACAAGGAATAATATACTCTGTGGCCCTTGATTTAAGGTTTTGAATCCCTCCCAAAGTGTTCTCAAGCTGATCTACAACCGGCTGCATCAAAGTTTCAAACCTATCCTTATTCAGGAAACTTTGACTGTCATACAAGAAGACAGTATGAAGAGTTTTCACAATATACTTGATTAACATTAAGCATTTGGCTTCAGAATCAAAGTATAGGTCTTCAGTTTTACTATTGTTGCAGGCATCGAGAAGATCTGAAGCGTTTTTGATGAAATGACCAGCGAAGAGAACGAATAGGCCTTTCAGTTTGTCTGCGATGGCACTGCTTAATCTGAAATTGTAAAAAAATATTATAGCATCTATTAAATATATCAAAAACATAATATTAAATTTCAGTCTTCATATAAAAATATGTACGTACCTGTAAAATGTAATAGCCCGATCTTTATGCCCATCAACATTGGTCCTTATAGCCCAGTCATAGATCTTGAAATAGAATGGCCTAAAGCTGGTTTCAGACAGCTTCAACACCAAACACACAAGAGCATTCACCACTTCGTCCTCAGCCCTATCCACTACATCAGCATCTACATCTTTTTCCACTGCATCACTTCTAAGTTGAAGAGCACTTAAGAAGAAGGTTGTCAAGTCCTGTTGAAGAGCCGTGAAATCTGCTGTCGTGACGTTAGCAAAGCTGTCAGCTAGTACCAACATAACAGGACCTACGGCATCATAATCCTCTTTCTCCAAAAGCATCTGGTGAGTTTGATTTACAACAGGAATGAGCACCCTGGGTGGTATAGAACTGGCAATCTTCTTCTTAATCGTCAAAAGCTTGGTGACTATAGCGGACACTTTACTGCACTCCTGATCCTGACTTTGCCATTTGGCCAACAAAATCGAGTACTCATACAATATTTTCTGCAAGTAAGGACTCAGGAAAAGTGGGAGGCTTTCGACTATCTTCGCAATTGCTGTCACTGTACTGAGCAGCACCAATTCTTGTGTTTCTGCCTTCCGCTGCTTTTTGAGCACTTTGATCAGAGCTGGCATGAATTTCCGCAGGCTTACTAGAGCATGGGCCTTTAAGTTGCTGCACAATTCAGCCAGACATAAAACGACTGAGGCCATAACATTTCCAGCTATATTAGGATTGCAAGTATAATCTGTTACTGTTTCTAATACATCCTTGAATGGCTCAGGGTTCTCTGATGCCAGCATTCTTGTCAACAGTTTCAAGGATAGAAGAGCCGTTTGCTGGTTCAACTCCAATTCTTGAGAAGCAATCTCACTCAAATTCTCATCTCTTGTTTCAATTGTCTTCACAATATCCAATAGAGGAGGCAGTAAGGAGAACAGTAACTCTTTGTCAACTCCTTCAAATAATTCCGGACTGAACTGGATCTTGGAGTTCAGGAGCTCCATAGACTTCCTTCTTACTGTCTGCAGAGTATGTTTCATAAGACCTCTGACTACTGACAAGAACATAGGTGCCGATAGCAAATTGTTTGTATGGTCTAGCAAATCGTAACTATGGTGGAGCATGACACGCCAATATTTGGCGCTTTTATCATCAGATACTTTGGATATTGTTTGAATGAATGTCAGTATGTTGATAATGAAGGTTTTGTAATTGGTTTCCATGGCTTTATCATCAGTAGCCTGGCTGGAATGCTGGATGAACCTAGACGAAGCTAGGCAGGTGTTCATGAAAGTAATTATCATGTATTTGTAGTGACGTAGTTGTAATGGACTATGTCCTGCTACGCTAAATATGTCACTAGGATCAACGTCAGCATCCATTGTGTTCTCATCCTTTTGCAAAGGTAAGGATTTTATATAGATTATAAGCTTTATAAAGTTTTCTAAAGCAATTTCTGGTGGGAACTCCAAAACGATGCTTTGGCCGAAATCAATACGATTTATCGGAGCTTCCTGATCAGCCAATGTTCTAGTGTTTCGCTTGTCAGTTTTCTTCTCTTCACTGAAGTGTGCAACATGTGTTTCTAACAACAAAGCCAGGAATACCCAAAGGAATTGACTTGGTCCAAGCGTTTCTATAAGTTTTTTGAATAGTGGAAGTCTCCTGTGCTCCGGAACATGTAGCACACAGTCAGCGAAAATACGCAAAACTGGGACTACACGGTTCTGTAATTGTTGAAGTTCTTTTTCTGTATAATCCTCAATGTTCTTGTCCAACTTCACCAAAATAGGTATCAGAGTTTCTATGATCTTTATGATTATTTGGAAACTGTACGCGTCGTCATGTCTTAGCACTGATGTGCCCATAAATGTGAATATCTCCATGGTATGGTGAAGAACTTGTTCCGGCAACATGAATGCAGCATGAGACAAGAGAATCAAAGCATGATGGTGAGTTTGAGGGTTCTGTGTACCCCTGATACATTGCACAGCTAGCTCCACATCAAATACGGATTTTAGAGACTTCATTTGATCCTTATCATTTTCGTCAACGAATTTCTTGCAATAATACCAGAGAGATGACAAAATCAGCTGTTTAGTATACTCCACGTAAGACTGCTCCTCAAATCTCAAGCATTTGTTTAATATTTGGAACAGAAGAGAAACAAAAGAGTTATCCAGCTTCATCTTCTTTTTGCTTTGAACGAATTCAAGGAAAGCAACTCCCAGTCTCCATTCATCTGTTTCTGTAACTTGATAGGACAGCATGGAGACTGAAGACTTCTTTTTCTTGGACACGGTCTCAGCTGGATCAACGACGTGCAACATTTTCTCTAATATGGGCTTAAAGTGACTGAACTTCAGATGGATTTTCTTCATGACCTTGGAGGCGACACTTGAAATCGATGGGTTATTGCTCACGGCTCCAGCACAAGCGATCAAGTAGACAAGATCATTAGATTTCTCTTCTGGCACTTTATTGAAGACATTTTCGTCTATTTGCTTTAATATCAAAACTGCAGGACTGACGAACGATTGATCTTCCCTTAAAATACACTCTCTATACTCTTTTAGGCCTGCTTGTATGGAATTCCATACTTGGTCTTTAGAGAATGTAGAAATAGTCGATTCATTGATGTGACTGTACACACTTTGGAACATATTGGACTCGTAGATTTCAAACGTAAATCTTGCATTTAGTGTATTTTCAGACAAGGTTTGTTCTAAAGTCTTCAAAGCTTGTACTATATGCGGGAAGGCTACAGCATTATTTACTTCACATAGAATCTTCAGGAAGCTGGACTTAATATGAGATGGAGCATCAGAATTCAAAATACCAACAAGTTTCAAAAGACAGTTGCGTCTGAACATTTTATTCTGATCTTTCTGTGTCAGAATAGTATTCAACACCTGTGTTATTTGATTGTGGTCAAGTACCAACTCCTCTTTATGTGCCATTAATTCTTCGTATAATTGGACGTAAATCAGTTTCTTATCTGGTTCTTCTTTCAGCAATTTGTTTACAATATCAATGACACACTCGCGTATAGCTGTTACTGGGTTATTCAAGCAGAAGAGGATAGTTAGGACAACCACATCAGAATCATATAACCATTTCTCATTTTCTTGTACAGCGAGGAAGTTGGACAGCAATTTGAGACTTCTTAGCTGAAGTTCAGGACCAATAACGTCTTTAGGATCGGTCGCATAAAGAATATGTCCACAAGCAAAGTTTGCAATGAACTCGAATTTCTCTCTAGCGTTCTTGAAGAATTTCTCCAAAAGTTTTTGGAGCAGAGCAACGTAATTTTCGCCATAACTTGGTATAGCACAACCAATCACACAAATCTCATACAATCTTCTAATAAGGATAGTTTCAGGAGTTTTGCAGACATCACACCATGGTTTAGGGATGTCCTTAATATTCATGTCTTCAATCACTCTAGAGAAAATGTATTCGATAATTTGGAAGAGCATATTATTTTCGCGACAAAGCTTTATAAATTCCGGCATTATGGTGCTTGAAAATACTTGACCTTCAGAACTGTGTACTATGGACCTATTTTCAACTGACTCTAGAAGCAGATTTAGAATAGCAGACAATTCTTCAACAGACGCATTTTTGAGGCAGCTAGTTTTAAGTAGCATGTAAAAGCAGACATCAGAAGTATTACTTTTATTCAACTGATTCTCATCAAGTATGTTATCCAAGTTAACAGTTTTATCAACAAACAAAGCCTTGAAAATTACTTCGCATAATTTCAAATGGTCTCCTTTAATTGATCCTTTTAAGTCTTTAGTTTTATTCGCGAGTCCGAATTTCTTTCCCCATTCTGAATTCAGTATCTGCCATGTTAATTTTGCTGTTTCTTCACTGTTCGGGAAGAGGTATGGTACTAGAGTTAGTACCGTTTCTTGGTTCACAGGTAAAATTTCAATTTTACAAAACTTAGTGATTGCTTTCTTGACTACAGGCTTCCATTTCTTGGCTCCCTTACCAACGATTGCGACAAAAGAATTGGTAGCATCTATTTCATTTAATACCTCCTTCAAACTATCGTTAGGTATATCTAAAGCTGCGCTCACAACTTCAGGAGTGTCATCATTTAGTCTGTTGATTATAGATTCTTTGACAAAGTCAGAATTCTCAGCTTTCAATGTGTCAAACTCCTTAGCTATGTAATTTACTGCTTCAATACGTAATTTAGCGTTGACATGGTTCAAGTTTTCAAAAAGATATGTGCCACCAACCTTATGTGCGATTGCAGGTTTAAAACCCAGCAGTTTTGACAACTGATTCCTTCTTTTAGGTGAATTCTTGCTATCGGAACTCATTTGTTCTTTGACAACTTTGTCAAATGCGTCAGGGTATTGGCGCTCAAGATCTTTTACGAAAAGTGCATACCAGTTGAGGACTTTGCCTGAAGATTCGTCTTCTTCATCAATAATTTCGATGTCACTTTCGTTGCCATCATCCATTGTGTTTGTGTTACTTTGTGGCTGGAAAGCATCAAGGATACACCTGAAAATTATAAGAAATAAAATTAATAAATATAGTCAGTGAGAAACTTAAAAAACAAAATAAACTGACTGCTGAAACCGTGAAAAAAAATACTTCTAGGTTCATTACTCTAAGACTCTAAGAGTAGAATAGTAATTGCTGTTTTTAATTTGCCATCAACTCGCTAGACTCATTATGTGGTTACAGAAATATAAACTTACTTGATAATCAATTCTGGCTTTTGCTGCTTCAAATCCACCTCACTAATCAGAATTTCTGGCAATTTACAATACCTCCAGAAATCTTCACCTTGTATCAACGGCAGAATGCTTGACAAGAATGCCAACAAAAACGCTCTGATATTATTCCCTTTCTCAACTAACTTCTTCATATGCTTGCACAATGTATTAATTATGTCTACCGACAAATTATTCAGTATATCTTCAGACATACTTGTCACATGGTCTTGATTTTCATACATCATCGTTATCAAGATTGTTACATCGTAAGAAATATCAAATTCTGTTGTCAAGAGTTTTAGAGCTATTTCGTTCAGTGTATCTTCTTTCAGACTTGTTTTAGTAAACAAATATCCTAGAATAATGTACGCTGCTGCTCTGAAGTCAGTAATGGGAGAATCTATCGCTTTGATTACAGTCGGTAACAATGCATTGATGATAGCTTCGGTAACTTTCTTGCTGGAGTCAATCACGCCGATAGCAGTTTGACAAAAGAAGGCAAATACGGTGTTCAGCTGCGATGCTCTGTCACCGAACTCTTTAACATATTTCAAAGTCGTTTTAGCAATGAATTGCAAAGTACCAGAATTAGATGCACACTGGTTGAAAAGAACCTGATTGGCTAAAGCAATGCCATGTTTGTGAATCGGCATCAACCAGTTCCACCTGTTATTAGTTGATTTTATATCCATGAGCTGAACAAAACGGACAAATATCTTAGTCCCATGGTAAGGCAGGATTAGTGCCATAATAGCATCCTGATTATAATCATGAATATGGTATCTATTAATCAGCCATTCCAGAGCTTTATGTGATGACTGCAAAAGGAGGTAAGGTGACAACTGCAGTAAGAACTTCTCTATGGTCTGGTCCAGGTTTTGATTAACCTCCTTGGTCTGTACAGCTCTTTCGAAGTCTTTGGATGATAAGCTGAAGAGTGTATCTTCAAATAGACGGAATCCTTCATAAATTGCAATGAGTTCTTTCAACCCGCTAAGACCGATTTCGTAGAAAGTATCGCGGTCTTTCGCAGCCGCTTCCTTTGGGTCAAAGAGTAAAGAAATAGTTTTGCTATCATCTTTATAGATCGTTGCCTGGGGTACTGTTAGCTTTTTCAGCTGCTCTGCTAAAGATGTAGCAGCCATGGTTGGTTATGATAGTTTTCACCTGTAAAATATATAAACATTGATAAATTTCCACGCCGGAACTGAAGGCACGAGGTTAGGATGAGTTGTAAATGAATACGTACCAATTCAACATTTACTTGTAGAGTATTTGTAATTATTGTTGATCTTTGATTATTGCTTAATACACTGTTCCACAATATTAATACAATTCATAATATAATCGTAAACTGCACGTGGAAAATTAAGCTCGCCACTCAATGTTTACAAATTTTTTTTTAATTTTCTGTCAGTGTCAGTTCTTGTAACTTTTTAATTTCATTGCCATTATTAAAATTACTTAGAGTCTTGTTTACAAATCCTGCTACTATATGCTTGCTCACTGGTAAACAATTATATGATTACAAAGAAACATTTTTTTACAATTGAAACACTAATTTTAGAGTGTTGGTTGTATTGTTACCAATTCAATTTGTGTAAACTAGAACGAAAACAATTCTACTTCTACTACTACAAAACAACACAATTCTACTTAGATAGTGGTTATAAAGAATGTGCATAATAAACTTTGTAAATGCAATGATAAAGTCGGAGTTAGTGTTGTCAGTGTCAGCTGTTTCCCGATTCTCGTTGCTTTGCCGCCAAAATCAGTTTTGTAACCTGTTGATTGTTTTTTGGAGTTGTTCAAGTTCTAACATTGTTGATTACGATAATCTGCCGTATAATAAACAACGAACGCAGTTTCACCGTTATTTAATGTGTGTTGTGGGTTATCTACACTAGAAACATGGGAGATGTGCAACGGATGCGTAGCGAAATTACTTCGACTTTCAAACTTAGTGGATTCACATTAAGAAAGGATGCGAGCGTTTATCTGGCTGAACATCTCCTGCAGTTGCCACCAGCAGAACGATCCAAGATGCTCGAGAAGCTCGCAGCTCATTTACTCCACCAATGCATTTCCCAACCTATTCTAGAAAAGGACCACATAGAAATAGCTTACAAAGAGTGTTCGACAGCCGGTCTAGAAGAACACGAAACTATTTTAAACGTTATAGACGCTTTCAGTATTCCTAAACTCTGTTACAATCACGAACTGAAGAAATTCGTGAAAGACATTGATACATCGAAATGTTTACTTCCTGATCCAAAATGGAAGTCCAGATTCGTAATAGACCGCTACACAGTTATCTGGCAGCGAACACTAAGGAACAATCTCTTCACGGCAGATCCTGTTAATTCATCAGAAAGCGAAAAACGGTTCCGATTGCGCAAAGTGGAGTTCTTACTAAGTTGCTCTAGTAGGGTTGATGATGTAGTTGTTCTAGGCTTGCTTACTCAAGTTATTGAGAGAAAGTACCATTTAGAAGACCCTACAGGAACTATACTGCTTGATATGACCGATGTGAGATACCATTCAGGATTATTCATGGAGGGAAGCTTTGTACTGGCCGAAGGGTACTATGATGACAAAGTATTACATGTAACTGGTCTAGTCCAACCTCCTGTAGAGCCCAGAGAAGCTTCAGCACCTTATTTCGGCAACTTGAATGTGTTTGGAGGAAAATCAAAGACATCTCTTAAAAATTCAAAGGCACTCTTGAAAATTGA
The DNA here is from genome assembly GCA_033682625.1 of Helicoverpa zea x Helicoverpa armigera. Taxonomy (NCBI): domain Eukaryota; kingdom Metazoa; phylum Arthropoda; class Insecta; order Lepidoptera; family Noctuidae; genus Helicoverpa; species Helicoverpa zea x Helicoverpa armigera. Next base: position 10,861,475 of record JAWIIS010000028.1, read on the forward strand.
ACAAGAAAACCGAGACGGGGTGATCGTTTTTGTATCTGATGTGTGGCTAGACAGCCCTAAAGTAATGGATAGTTTGAAGAAATTATTTGCTGGATTTGAAGATTATCCACCGATAGCTATTGTCCTTATTGGTGAATTTCTCTCATGCCCTTACACATATAAGTTCCACATGCACTTGAAGAATGGATTGAACAGTTTAGCAGACACAATTTGTCAATTCAAGCAGTTGCGAGAGAAATGCAAGTTTATTTTTGTACCTGGAAAAACAGATCCTGCGGCAGCAAATGTCTTACCAAGGCCACCGTTACCAAACTATCTAACAGAAACAATACAGAAGAAACTTGGTGATAATGCAATATTCACAACTAATCCATGCCGGATACAGTACTGTACTCAAGAAATTGTTGTATTTAGACATGATTTGGTCATGAAGTTATGTAGGAATACTTTACACTTCCCGGACAGTGGGGATATTCCAGATCATTTAACAAAAACTTTACTAAGTCAGTGCTGTTTAACGCCATTATCTATCGGAGTCCAACCAGTCTTTTGGAAGCATTCTAGTGCCTTAAACCTGTATCCATTACCCGATTTAGTTATTATTGCAGATCATTTTCAACCTTTTGTAAGAAACTATAAGGATTGTCAGGTTGTTAATCCAGGGTCATTTCCTAGAACCGAGTTTACTTTTAATGTGTATGTCCCAGCGACTAGAGTAGTAGAAGAATCACAAATACCTAATGATGATGATACATGATATTTTTTAAATGATTATTGTATTATTATATTAAGTTTTAAAGTAACAAGTAACAATTGTGATAAAAATGATTTCTGTATATTAATTCCATCTTATGTACTTGAAATATAAACTGACTTTTTACAATATTACCAAAGATTTTTATTGTTTCATTTTCATTCCTTTACATTATTATTGAAAATTGCTAAAAATATTTGTTTCATGCAGCCGGGTAAAAATACTTGCTATATCTAAAATTTATAAACAGAGCTCAGAATTTCATGGCAATGGCAACACACAGAATGACATTGGCTGTTTGACTTTTGACTCATGCCAGATGATTACTGTTTACAAATTGAAGGATTTTGCGTATTATTTACGTAAATTCTGTTATTGAAATATTATCAATTTATAAATTAACAATGTTTAATTTATGACGTATATGTAGTGTAAGTTTATAATGTATTGTAAGTGAATTCAGTAATCGTTGAATATTACATCAGTAAAGTCCTTTGTTCGCGTGTTTAAAAATGGCATTGAAAATCGTATTTCTCGGCTTAGTTTTATTTATTACGCCTTTATTATGTTATAAACCGGTGGTTTTAATCCATGGGGTCATGACAGGCAGTGCTAGTATGGAAATGATTAAATTCAGAATCGAAGAGGTAAGTTTTAATTCTCAATCATTTTTTTTAAATGACCATGCTGGTGTTTGCGAAGGTCAAGTTCATTCCCCCGTTTTTTGTGGCATGTGCTATTCGCGGAACTATTTTTAACATAATAGTACTTACATAGGTGCTACATAATAATGTACTCAATAGTGAGGGTATCAATGTCCAAACTGGTGCTAAGATTTCGAGTCAGAGATTAGATCATAATGTGCTTAAGTACCTCTGAAACACATGCAATTACCACAAGCATAAACTGGAAAATAATCAGGTACAAAAAAATGTACTGAACCTGTTTAGTAATTTCTTACAATTTATCTACATAAATATGAAATAAAATGTCCATTTACCTCATATCTAGGGCTGCCATCTGTCCGGGTTTCCCCGGATTTGTCCTCGTTTGGAGGCCGTCCGGGCGGGGTTTCAAGAAGTGTCCGGGGATTTTTCATTTAAGGAAGCACCTCATTGAATTTAAGTATATGTTAATAGTAAATGGATTACAAATTAGGTATTATTTTGTTTTAAAAAAATCATACTCGTTCGGGGAAAAAATGCTATTTTCGCCAAATATTTTTTTAATGTTTGTCCAGGTTTGGCGAAATTCGAGATGGCAGCCCTACTCATATCTATACTTTGATACTGTAGCCCGTAGTGCACTAGGGGCCGGGGATCTCGGAATATTTCAATGAAAACATTAAATAACTTCAACTTTTTGTTTATTTCCGATTGTAAGCTAGTGACAGTATCAAAACCTATTCTACATACTACCTATTCTACCTACTACTTAGGCACCTACCTACTTACTTGTCCCAGGGTTATCACATTGCTATTCCCTAGTGGACAAAGAACATTGAAATAAAACAAACAATACTTTATTGTTTTAATTTCCTGTGAACAACAAATAGATACATTAATTATTCTGACAGCTATTAATTATTGCATTATGCAAGGATACTTTTATCATATTGCATATTTTTTATTTACTTTCTTGCATATCTTTTTTTTACCCTTGCATCATCTTTCTTACAATTAATTTCCTCACTATAGGTAGGTAGGTATTCACCTACCAACATTTCTGCAGTGGATCTGATTTTTCTAGAACACACAAGTTAACACCTTTAACATATTTTATTTGCCTCTTTATCACCTTATACTGAAGTGCTGACTATGAAATACACAAATCCTATCTATCTTTGTTAAACCTAGATTTTTGTTCACACATAATTAAATATGAGGAAGCAGAAGATTATTAGTTAATTGTTATAGGCATGTACTTAATATGAAGTCACAGTTCCTACTTTGTTCCTCCACATAAAAGAGTCCTTAAAAAATATTTTAAAAAATAGTATTGAAACAAGCACTTTTCCTGCTGTATAAAATATAGCTTATTTTACTCGGGAAGAGTTTAACTTTCCAACAGTGAAAGAATTTTTAGAATCAGTCTAGTACTTTTGGAGTATTTTCATCACAAAAAAAAATTCCTCTTTACAATTTTATTATTATTGTAGCAATGTTATATTAAAAATTTACTATTTAAATTCACAGCAACACCCAGGAACAATAGTGTACAATGTGAACAGGTTCGAGAGCTGGTCCAGTTTGGAAACCATGTGGCATCAAGTGCTGGAAATCGGTATGGACATAGCCAACATATCAGCCAGCCATCCTGAAGGAATTAATCTTATTGGTAAGATTTATCTTCATATCCTTGACTAGCCTCTACCAGTACACTACATTATGCCCTAGGATAAAAGGTACCCTGTAGCCTTCCTCGACTAACAAAAAATCAGCAGCAGTAGTCCTTTTTTTTAATGACGTCAAAAATCATCAAATGATGTCCCGCTGCTAATCCCGCTGTGGATTAGCAGCGGTGAGGGAGTGTCAGACTCTTACTGACTAAAAAGCGTCGTTTTCAGTCGTAGGCCTTTTATGTATCAGGGCCGCGGTAACTCATTCGAACAATCCCGCAGCCCAGTAGCGGTAGTCCTAAGATAAGCTCATTCAAGCAAACAACAAATTCTTTCAGTAGGCACAAAACAAAAGAATCAGTCTGATCATCATTCATTGTTCTATCAAACTAACAATGAGTAATTGTACTAAAGATAGGCAAGAAAATTAGCTATTATTTGAAATGTTTAATTTAAACTATTTATTTAACTTTTCAGGGTATTCCCAAGGAGGGCTGATCGCGCGCGGCATAGTGGAGACATTCCCCAATGTGTCTGTTAGCACATTTATATCTCTGAGCTCGCCACAAGCTGGGCAATATGGAGGTAAACAATTATATATATATAGCATATTCAAAACAGTCTTCAAGACAACAAAATATTCAGATCAGCCTAAAAATCACTTGTTCAGCACTTCTTTCTATTATGACAATCATTCATCTTTGGCACAATGCCAATAAGTGAGTGATGAAAACCTGCATCCCGATGCGAAACTGAAGTCTTTCTGTGGTCTTCACTTATATCCAGAAGCTGAGTCCAATCTACAGTCTTGTATTCAGCTTTAATCCTATGTTCCCAGGAAAACAAACCTAGGGAAAACTAGAATGACATTTAATATAATCAAGCAGCGTAGTTAGCCTATCTCAACAGGAGGGAAAATAGATGCAATGATCTATGACTTACTACAACAAAAAAACAATTGAAAACCTCCATTTAAAAAGAGAACCTCATTTTAACATATCTTTTTTAATTTTCCAGCTGGCTTCCTCCACCTAGTATTCCCCGGTCTAGTCAAAGACACAGTCTACGAACTATTTTACTCTCGAGTAGGACAGCACACTTCCGTCGGTAACTACTGGAACGACCCATACCACCAGAGCTTGTATGAAACCTACAGTGTGTATCTGCCATATATTAATAATCATATTAAGTGAGTATTTCCTTTTTTAACGAACTAGCTGAATGCTGAAACGCTACTCAATTTTAGAAACAGCTCAGACATTATTCTGTACCCATCACACTTGCGTTAATTGCTGCGATAGAATACTCTTATGTAGTACTAGCCGTTTTCTCGCGGTTTCATCCGCGTCCCGTGGGAGCTACTGCCCGCACCGGGATAAAATATAGCCTATGTTACTCGCAGATAATATAGCTTTCTAATGGTAAAAGAATATTTAAAATCGGTCCAGTAGTTTTTGAGTTCCAACCAAACAAAGTTTTCCTCTTTATAATATTAGTATAGATGAATTATTTATTGAAGTGAATTAATGTTTGAGTTTTTCGAAAATGACGTGATGAGATTTGAAGAATAGTCTCCTGTGCTTAGTTTATCTTCATGACAACATCTAGTAGTAAAATAACTGTCGAATGTAAGGTTCTGGGTTCGAATCCTGTACCAGAGACTCTTTCTTACTTTTCAATGTGGAATTTTTATTATGAGCCTAAAGTTCATATGTACTAATTGTACTATGCCTCTTTCATGTTATTGAATAACTACCTACTTACACGACAGAACAACATTATTGTATACATGCTACATTTATTTCGCTAATAAATGCCATATGCATACAATGTATTGGCATTGTTTCAAGCCACGTGGAGTAGATAGTATTAGAAAGTAAATGCGGAGTTAAAGGTCACGTGACCTTGAATAAATACCTACTGATAACGGTAATCGCTTCATAGTTATTTTAAATGCAAATTAATCTGTGATAGCCGACTATAAACTTTTTTTATTGCGGATTATGTAAACATATGCAAAATAATCTGGCACGGAAGTCGTAAATAGTGATTCGTAATTTCGACTCCGCTGTCAGTCGGTTCCATGGTGTAACGGTTAGCACTCTGGACTCTGAATCCAGCGATCCGAGTTCAAATCTCGGTGGAACCTGATCTTTTGTTTGTCTATGGTACAATATTTGAATCCATTTCTATGTGAAAAGCGTATTTTTTTAAAGTTTTTAATGGATATGAAATTGATTTTTATTAATTTTTACAATTTTTAATCCATAATATATTACTTATTTGACAAAAATACAAAAGAATAATTTTTATTGCACCATTTCTTCCAGTTATTACTTGTAGGTATTTGGATAATTTTATTAGCTTTGTATATGTGTGGGCGTGAACTACTTGGAAGCAAAAAATATTCTAAAATATTGGTCATCTAAAAATAATTGCTTACGTCAAACATTCAAACGAGGTCATGTTTTGACGCGACATAATAACAACAGTGGATTATAATTTACTGTTAATTTATAAAGATAGATTTTAGTTAATTATTTTTGTAAATAAGGAAAATGTTACTAAAATTATATAATGTTTTTGCCACAAATCAGAGACTATTTGAATGCATTTTGCTTTAGAATGTGTATTTGTTTATGTCAAATAAATAATAACCAGCGATAAAAATAAATTATACGTAGTACCAGTTGACGTCATTAGTATGGCCTCGCCGATATACCTAATCTGACCATTATTCTCAATACTTATTTTGTTAACTTTTCGCAAAAAAATCAAATAGCCTTATGAGATTTAATTCTACAGACTTAATAATTATTATAAAAAAAATATTTGCTAGTTAGTTTTTATAAAACTTTTATGATAAAAATTTTCAGATCAGCGAAATCGGAGGACTTCAAGAAAAATTTACTAAGACTGAAGAGATTGGTGCTCATCGGAGGTCCAGATGACAATGTTATCACACCTTGGCAAAGCAGGTAAATAAATAAATAATCAACTAAATATTTATCCTTTAAAATAAATATGAAATTATTGCATTACCGAAAAGTGATACTAAAATATCGCAACAGCTTTTTTTTATTGGCATTCAATTTATTAAGAGATTTGAAAATCAACAAGAGGTTCTGAAATCAGATTTTATTGTGGCTGACCTAGTAAAATATAGCTTAAACCTTAACTGTGAAGATAAACTGAAATCCATGTTTAATATTTTAAGTAAAAAATATATTTCAAGTAAAAAACCTACCTGATTAATTAATATCACCTTCATAAAATTCCAGCCAATTCGGGTACTACGATGCGAACGAGACGATTATCGAGATGAAATCCCAAGATATTTACATGGAAGACAAGATAGGTCTTCGCACCCTCGACGAGAGCGGTCGCCTCCATGTCGTGACCGTCCCAGGAGTCAACCATTTCAGCTGGCATATGAATATCAGCATCGTTGACGACTATTTGCTACCGTACTTGGATTAGAAACTTTTTTGAATGAGAACTCTATGGAAAAAAAATGTAAGCAGACTTTTTTTTTATTTGAAGTGACGTTCTAAATTTGAATGGTGATGTCGGTTTACAATTTTTCGAACGATTTTGAATTCTTTTGTTTTGGTAAGATGGTTTGGAATTAATGCAATGTTTTTTTTCGCTTTCAGCAAAATAAACAGCTAAAAACCCTTTTTACATGAAAGGATTTTTTAGTTATAAATCCGCTGGCTAAAGTTCTTAACTTCAAAAGTTTACAAAATAGCTAAAAACAACAAAAACAAAAAGTTTGAAAACAGTACAAAACAGTTTAAAAATACAATTGGCTTTTGAAAATTGATCTGAGTAAAAATTACGACGGCAGAACTAAATTATTACACATTATTAAATTTTTTTAAGGACTATTATTATTCATCAGTGGTGTAATTTGTATACTACAAAAAAGAAAACGAATTTATAATACAGCCAAATAGAATTTCGAATATTAGAAAGAAACTGATTGGCAATTTAAAATTTTATTTTAATTAAGTAGACAAATTTTACATAACTAACTCATTTAGTTTATAGTTTTATGATTTAGTAGCTTTCTGTACGATGTATTTTGTATCTCGTTTGCTATTAATACCTAAATATTTTTTGTCGATCTGATTTGAACCTTACGTTCTTTAAAATAACTTCGTATTGAAGTTTATTGTGTATGTATAATTATGTAAGAGAATATTCGAATTTGATTATAACACACTAGCTTTCCGCCCGCGGCTTCGCCCGCGTGGAATTCGGTTATATTGCGGTATAAATCACAACTATAAGAAAACTTCTCATTCCCACGGAAAAATCTAAGAAGCGCGATGTAACGCTGGATACGATTAGTTGTTAAACCAAAACTGAATGGTACACTATATTATACGTTTTCCCTTGTGGAGCAAAAACATGCAGATTTTGGGCACTGGAAACCTGGGAACACGCTACATAGAGCTGACCATGCGAAAAACAATGTTTTTCTAAGTGTACTCCAGCAACCCTTAGAGTTTGGCCTTGTGCTTTATTAATGGTCATTGCAAATGAAACCATTTTCATGTTTATATTCGTTTGCAATATATTACCTTGTTTTAAACGACACACAGCGCCATCTACAATCCATCCATCAAGCAAACAATATTTTTGTTTTCCCTCGGGAATATCTATTTTTTTCGGGATAAAAAGTACCCTTTTATTTAATCCGGACTTCTAACTTTACGTCTGCAAAATTTCAAAGCAATCGGTTCAGTAGTTACGGCGTGAAAGCGGAACAAACAAACAAACAAACAAACTCACTTTCCGATTTATAATATCAGTAAGGATGTACTCCAGCAACCCTTAGAGTTTGGCCTTGTGCTTTATTAATGGTCATTGCAAATGAAACCATTTTCATGTTTATATTCGTTTGCAATATATTACCTTGTTTTAAACGACACACAGCGCCATCTACAATCCATCCATCAAGCAAACAATATTTTTGTTTTCCCTCGGGAATATCTATTTTTTTCGGGATAAAAAGTACCCTATTATTTAATCCGGACTTCTAACTTTACGTCTGCAAAATTTCAAAGCAATCGGTTCAGTAGTTACGGCTTGAAAGCGGAACAAACAAACAAACAAACAAACTCACTTTCCGATTTATAATATTAGTAAGGATGTTAAAACTTTACAAAAAAAAATAATTTGTTCCTTTTTTTTTGCAATTTTAATAAGTGCCAATGCCAAAATATGAAGCTATGAATTGGAATTTTGAAAAGTGATCTTTTATATTGTTTATAAAGCTCATGTTTGATAACTTAAATTAAAAACGAATATACCTAAATATCTTGGCTAATTTGTTTATTTAGATGTTACCTACCTACTAAGTATGAAATAATGTTAATAACGCACAAAAATGTATACAGATGCATACATTTACTTTGAGGCGGTTTTCGGCTCAATTTTCATTTCGTGTGAATTTTACAATGCACTATTAGTTTCTAAGCCTAATTATTAATAAGTTACTAGAAAGTTTAGAAAACAATAGAACTTTTCCTATTAATATAATTAGATTTAGAATTGTTTGATCTTTAATAATTTCGCCCTTTAGATGGCAACAATAAGTCGAATTAGGTACCTATAATTTTATCGTACGGCAACATTTTTTTTATCAATCTCATTAAACAAAGGCTCAATCTCAATTTTATAATGATTATTGTAATTCTTGTATTTAAAGCAATCAACTAATTTAATCGTGTTTATTATCATGTTTTAATATCTCGTCTTGATGATTTTTATCTATTTGTACTTATTTAATTTGATATCAGTTCAAGAATATTATGTTTGTTTAATGACATTTTTAAAAGGTACTACAATCACATGAAATCGCTCTGAACTTTGATATCAAAAACAAACTGAAAATGTATTCAGAAAACCATTATTTTTCAATTGATTTTACATCTTTGTACATTATGCATGTATTTTTATATAATTTTACTGACAATAGTTCAAATAATTAATAATTGCTGTGTTAAGTAGGCTTTTTAGTCCTATAAGGAAAGTAATAATAACTTTTTATACAAGTATTACCTATCTGTTTTATTACCTAACCACCTTTTTACCTTCTTCCCAAAAAGGAGGTTCTCAATTCGGGTTTTTTTTATTAGGTCAACTTGTGTAATTGAGTCTAATTTACCTAACTATTTTCCAAGGATCGTAGCGTCATGAAAATTGTCAGCTGTATATAGGTCTAATGACAATACAGTAATATGGTACTGTCAAACTGATCTGATGATGGAGCCGGAAGATTTATGTACTGGAACTTCATGATTGAACATAATTGTAGCTGTGTTTGGACTATTTTTACGTGCATTTATAAATGCGTGTTGTGCTAGTGTTTTTAATTTTAACTAATTTATTTATAGTAACACTGAATCGCAGGTCTGAATTTGGAATTCTATATTTGGTATAATCATTAATCATTTAAAACGTAATTTTCAAGGCAGATTCATACAATTTGTTTGTAAGGGTTTTTTCAACCACAAAATGTCGAAGATTATGACGTCCATGCAGTTTTCTAATGACTTATATTTTTAGTTTTACCTCTAAATGACACGCGTGTCTAATTTTCTGTTTCTTGAAAATACTAAGTCATTTGTACCTTCGAGTTTTTCCCGCTATTAATAAAAGTGATTCGGACATCAATTATAGTTTTTAGGTAGTGGGGTAAGGTAACCATTTAAAGAGTACCTATTTTATTTTTATTTCAATCTTTTACTATTTTAATTAATTACATGTTAGGGCTCCCACCCACACAAACCGCAAACAAAATCGCATCACATCGCAGTTTTGTGTCGCCCATAACTATCTGCCTAAAAAATATTAGTACCAACTTAAGTAAACAATGTTAAGTTCTTCATTAAGTAGGTAATCATTTTGCTGTATTAAAATTCAATATTACATACCTTATAAAATATTAGTCTACTTACCTACATCAAATCTTCAATCTTTATCCTTCAAATGCTTTTTGTGATATCCTCCCAAAACCGGATCTAAATCTGAACCACTTAATTTCATACTTTTTTTTCATCATAAACAGCTACAAAGTAGGTGTATCCTGCCATAAAATATAATGAGGGTTACTATGCCAGATATTATTGTACAAAAACCGGCCAAGTGCGTGCGAGTCGGACTCGCGCACGAAGGGTTCCGTACCAGAGTAAAAATGAGCAAAAAAATCACGATTGTTGTACCCATACAACAAACGTGATTTTTTGTGTAAACTATGTGTTTTCAGTATTTGTTGTAATAGCGGCAACAGAAATTCATTATCTGTGAAAATTTCAACTCTCTATCTAGGTACCACGATTCATGAGATTCAGCCTGGTGACAGACGGACGGACAGAGGAGCGAAAACAATAGGGTCCCGTTTTACCCTTTGGGTGCGGAACCCTAAAAAAGCTAATCAAAGATTTCTTTTAGTTTGGGTAGGTCTTAACCGGTTTCGGGGGAAAAACGTTACCTAACTTACCAGTTTTTGACTTTTTGAATATTTAATACCTGTTATTTATTAACAACATGCATATTCATAGGTATCATAAATTATGTAATAGCTAACGTCATAATTTGTTTAGTATTTTGTATAATCAAAACTGATTCCCAAAGAATACAATTAATTTCCGTAAAGTCAAACTTTCCGTCTTCTTCGTTAGAAAACTTCTAAGAGTTGCTTATGAGGTTCAGCAGAAACAGGTTGGGGTTTAGTCACTGAGTTTTATACTCTCTTCTACTTAACCGACTTAGGAATCATTTGATGTTTTCCCATTTACCAAAAAATCTTGTAAGTGTTCATGGGAAGAAAGAGTGTCAGTCGAAATTAAAATCGATGATCATCTATTCAGAGCACTGCGAGCGTGTTTCAGCTTCATCGACTTGACCAGGTCCAAGCTATGATCACGGTATGATGTAGCAAAAGTCACATCAGACCACGCCTACGTCATTGTCTTATGTCAGCGACCTATAGTGCCTACCATATGTTCAAAACATCAAAACAATTGAGGTCACTGTTGAGGTTATGACGTGTCAACTGGTTGAGTGACTTCACACATGTCGTAAGGTACGTAAGTAGGTATGTATTCATCTCTGCTCTTCGCAATACAGTGGGAAAGGTACTGGACTTAGGCCTCTCCTCGAGATGCGTCAATCAATTCTGTCATTTGCTTTTTCTCTAGCTGGATACACTTGCTAGAAAGCTGTCACTTACCTACCCCACCGACCACCGTCTAAAAGCACATAAAGTTCTATTGTCGCACTACTGCGAAACATAATTTTTTTGTTGATAACATTTATTTGTTAAAGAAAAAAGCAATCCCAATATTTTATTGCCCTCATAAAGTATAAAGTACGTTTACCCAAAATAAAGTACAATACTTTATTATAAAGTACGGGTGGCAACCCTATATGGGACCATGGATATACCTAGTGTAGGTAATTCCACATTTCGATGCGCGAAATAGGAAATATTAGGACATGAATGGACTAGTTCAACTACTTTTCAGAAGTACCTAGTATTTGACGTCATCAACACATTTGAGTCAATAATTCAATGACGCCCTAAATAGTCTCCTACCTAAATGACAAGCATGACCGTTTATCAGCCATCTTCAGATAACCACAAACGTCATTTATAACTTCCTCAGAAAATGATAACGTTGAAACGCCAGCTACGTGCCCATATAAGGTAAGAAGCGAAAAGTGTGTCTATTTTGACTGTTATCAGGTATTACTCAATATCTTCCAAGTAGTATTAGTCATAGTGCACTCAAAACTATCGCTTATCTTGTTCCGTTAGTTCTTATCGCAGTTTTAGCATTCCTGTCGATGTTGGCCGCATTTAGTTAGAAAAACTATGTTTTAGATATTATGTAAATTGGCTAAGTAACAGCTGCATGGGCCCCCCAATTGATCATAAGGTTAACAAATGCTTGGACCGGTCGCTCGGAGGATACCTTAGTGTCCCTCTTGATATGACGAGTCGTCCAGTCCGTTGAAAATTTTTGGAAACATTTTTGGAGCCAGAAAGTCTGGTCTTAATAAACTTTTGAACTGGGTTGAGTAGGTCAGATCAGCAGTCCCTGTTTAGTATAAAACTCTGTTAAGACTTTGACGTAAGTAGGTAGTTTGGGAAAATGCTAGGCAGGTGATGTAAGCTTAAATGCCTTTTGGGTTCGTAATCAATTGATGACTGACTGATAGGTAGATGTCATAATTTGATTATTTTAATGAGTGTCAAATAATTTGACATATCGAATTCGATACAGGTAGGTATCATTGATTTGATGTGTCATGCTCATGTATTTAGTCATTATTGCCTACTTTAATAGCTTATTTATATTTTACCTTCCTGTAAAAATTCCTTTTTTTATTTATTTCCCAGCAATTTACCTAACTGCTTAACTACATAATTTCTTCTCAAAAACTTATAGGTAAACTCAAAACGACATCCTGCTAAATCGGGGTTTATTATTTAACATTTCTACAACTACCTAAATGATGTAAGATATTTACATCATCATCTAAAAGGCTGAACAGTTTACACGACCATTCTCCATGACATGCATGACGTCATCCAATCCCTACTCTATTGCCTTTTACTTTTTTTTAAATACTTTGATACATTTCTTGTGTGACTCATCTTGGATCCGTTGCCTTAACTATGCAGTTTTTACTCGGCCGTCAATTCCATTGCTCTTTCTTCGAAATATGAGGTTTTATGCTGGGTAAGCTTAAATGCACTGGTTTGACTCATTCTTGACCATTTTTGGGATTGTTGGCTATATTTAGTTAGGCAACTAATTAGGCTTCGTTTGTTTTTGTGCTAAGACTATTTTTGGTATTGTGGTTTGCGGTTAATCAGGGGTTCTGTTGTATTTTTAGCATTTTCTTCAGTATAGGTACCTATACTACCTACCTATATTATGTTTCTTCATATATTTCAACTTTTATTCGATGGGATTGTTCGAAAGAGTTACTGCGGCCCTGGTACATAAAAGGTCTACGACGGAACACGACGGTTTTTAGTCAGTAAGAGTCTGACACTCCCTCATCGATGCTAACAAACAGAGGCAGGGGTAATTTGATGATTTTTGACGTCGTTAAAAAAGGTACCTAGCTAGTGCTTACATTCCTTGTTTTGGTCTACATCTCCCAAACCAAAAATATACCTACCTACAATACGCTAAGTCTAGGTATGCTATGATTGAACAAAAAGTACCCTGCCTATCTTTCCGGCACTCCACGGGGTAATCACATTATCAAACTACCGTCTATTACATAAACCTTAAGTACATACACTTCAAACAACAGAAACTCTTGAAAATTTTGCGTCAAACGTAAAAAGTCCCTGAGCACTCGATCCATCAAGTCTTCCGATATGATACCGATCTATCGATAAGAAATATCGATTAGAAGTTTACAATATTATCTCTTGTACTTAATAGGTAAATCACTGCAGTTATGTCATTATGATACAAGTAATTAGCAGTAGGTGTTAGTAGATAATATAAAAACTAATTAGCAAGTCAGCTAGGGGAACCACCAATAAGATGATTAGGTTTTTTTTATTTGTGGTCAGTTGCGGTCGATATTTCCTTTGTCTTAGATATTTTCCGATAGGTTAGGTTACCAATTAAGGCTTTGTTTTGCCTTGCAGGCGGTTAAGTTATTATAATGTAGGTGGCTTACCTGCCTTTTATGGAAAACCGAGTTAGGCACGTGGATTAGCTACACAGACAATTTGTCATTCGAATGATATTGCTCAGGCAACAAAACAGCGATATCTAGCATTTTGAATGGCATTGAGGAATATCTAAGTAATTTATAAGGCCGAAGAGTTGGTTTCTTGGCTTGAATGCTTTATTCTCAAGAACCATAGGACTGATTTAAAAATATGCTTTCGTGTACTTACACTACCTTTTATCCAATTGCTCTGTGCAGTGCCGACGGAATGCAGGCAAATCCGCTGGCTAAAACTACATGTATTTTTCATGTTCGGCGCATGTTTTTTTTTCTTTTTGAAATGCAATAAACCTACAGGCAGGAAACAGTTACCTACCTTATTAGTATAATTAGTACCTGATTAACAATCCCAAAAGGTATGAAGATGCATTAATAACAAAGTAGGTAGGTATACAATGCTCTATTAAGTTTCCTTATAGGTAAAGCTGTAGTAAAATTTTGGTGTCATCAAAAGCAAATATGTCATCGATCTACGTCATTAAGTTAGTAACCGCACATTGCAGCGTCATACAAACTTAGGTAGGTACCTACTTTCTACATACCTACTATGTATTAGGGAGGAAAAATAAAAAAAAAATAAGTCTTACAGGTACTTTAGAGGTATCATTTCAAAGTGTTGGGTAATGCTGGCCGGTTGTAAAGACAGTAGATTTTAATATTTTTCTTTTACAAGGTACATAAAAGGCTACACGACGGAACACGACGGTTATTAGTCAGTAAGAGTCTGACACTCCCTCACCGCTGCTAACCCATAGCGGGAGGGGTCATTTGATGATTTTTGACGTCGTTAAAAAAAAAACAAAAAGGTTTCCGTCAGCCTCTTTTAAAAATAGAACAGAAAAAGAAAACAGTTTAAAAGTTCAAAAACAGTTTCTTTTAAGGAACGGTATCTAGTACCTACGTAGGTACTGCTAGGGTACAACCCTTACAATAGTACATAGGTCTACTACTACTTCATATAGAGGTAAGTAAACTTCTTTGACAATCTGATCAACAAACTATAATACTCGTAACCACTCAAACATTTTGTGTAAATAGAGTTAGCACATCCGTATGAACTCTCAATGACACTTTAGTTAGGTTTTTTACCTAGATAAGGGTTATCAATAACATCTAGTAATCCTTAGGTACTTTTGTTAAACCATTGAAGGGCGGGGTGCCCCTTTTTATTTTCAATAACAGATTAGTCATGTAAATCACCGAAAACTGCGTAAAGGTTGGTAAATAAAAATATTTTTTACCAATTATTTTTATTGGTTTGATAACAAATTCATAAATAACTACATTGTTATAAAACAAAACCGTCAGTTTGTGCCGGCATCGTGTCAAAAACTGCAGACAAATTACTGAATACAGATTTCTCAGTAATTAAAAAATACAAAAACCCCATTAAAATAGAATTCCAATAAAACTTAATACAAATTAAATCCAAAACATTGTCATTTACTAAGAAAAAAAAACAATAACTGAGTTTTAACATTACATTATAAAAGTTTGTTTTGATTTCTTGTAATAAGTAATGAATCGTGTCTGCGCGTGCCCATGACTCATGGTAACAAATTCCCACGGAGGCTTGCCCAGGCGCATCGTTCGGAATTCAAATTTGATGTAGCATTAAATTAAAGGATTTAACGTTGGCAACCTTTTACTTGAAATAAAAAAAAGAAAACCGATTCCTTAATAGGATGATTTGTGAGGCTATTGACATTAAAAAACATCAAATTTTCTATGGAGAAGATAGCTGGAGTGTACCACCTACTTGGTACCCCATCATAGCACTAGTTAACTAAAAAAAACTGCTAGACCTAAGGATAAAGTAAGCTCGTTCTGCGTGAATAGGATTGTCTATAATCAACGTAGCTGATTGCAACTATATTGTCAAGACTACCAACACCTTGTCTGCCCGTGACCATGGATGCTGTAAAGGATCCGAAACGTCGCCGCGTCGGGATTAAATAATATTAGTATAACCGCGATAAAATCCGTAAAAGTAGTGTTATTTTAATGTCTAATATTCGCGTAAGTGTCAGATATCAACATGTAACCCTTTTCCTTTTTTGGGAGATTACCAATAAAAGTGGTGTGAATTGTGAAAAATCAGCTTTACAGCGAAACGGAACATTCAGTAAGAATTTCTTTGAAATAAACGACAAGCGATCTAAATGTCATTGCAAAAAATAAACCGGCGCCAAAAATTGGCAATCGTCACTTTTTACGAAGAAAAACAAAATCCAAGCGTCAGATTTAACGCTAATACTTATCTTAGTTTTATTTTATTATGTTGGCACCTTTTTATGTGATTCTGTAGAAATTATCTAATTCTAAAACATGATTAGGAGGAAAGTGTAATTTTGGTGTAAGATAATGAATTAATATTAGTTTACATAAATACAGTTACACGAATATTTTTTACGATGTTAAAATTGGTCCGCAAAACCTAAACGAATCAAATAATTTACAAAATTGATTATTTTTCTTATGGCTTACCTTATTAAATAGGTGTAAACAAAGCCACAGTTAAAATCTACTCAAATGTTTTTGTTTAGCCGTAAAGATTAGATAGGATTATAAATAATACCTACTTATTACTTAGATAATGGGAAACCCCATTAAAAAAAATAACGGACCAAGTACCTAAGCATACCTATGACCGATGTCCATTGATTCTTTTGTTATTGTATGTTAAACAACGCGTGCTCAAGCGCATGATTCATAGACGGGCGTCTTTTGGCGCCCAACAAACCAAAAAAAGTCATAAGGAAATTCGCATTTACATAGAAAATTACACTCAGTATTTCTAAAGAAATATACGACAGTTCGATCTAAATAGATTATTTTGTATCTTTTTACATAAAATCGCGGTGACATGGTCCGTCGTCATGTTACTAAGAATTGCGTGTGTAGAATTTATAAAAAGTCGTATAGCAACATTGGCGCGTGCTGCGTATGCGCATGATTCATAGCGCGGAGTTCTCACGGGGGCGTGCCGTCTCAACGTTCAATGGATCCCTTTGATACAGATTGTTTTGGCAGAAGCGACATTTAAAAATCTCAAAAGTTCAAAATGTCTGTTAGTCTGAAATGAGATAAGTAGCTACAAAAGTAAACGACTCCTATTTCTTCATTTAATCATTGATGAAAGTGATAGGCATTTAAAATTAAAAATTCGACTTTGCAATTTTAGGGCGGATTTTACAAATATTGTTCTTCATTGCAGCATCCATGACGAGCACAACCCATTGCTCAAATCCAAAATGCAAGTAAGCATTAAAAAAATATATTCTGACGAAATCGATAAAGAATCCCAAAATCTGACGAAAATATTGTCCAATAATACCTACTGATTATACAATCAGATTTCGTCAATATAAAGAAAGTCTTAATACATGAGTCATTTTCGGAAATAAAGCTAATTAATATGGGTTTACTTTGGACTTTCTTTGTCGTATCTGCATAATATTTTTATCTATATTCCGGCCAACACAATCTCGAGTTTGGTCTCCGGTAACATTACTATGAATGACTCATGCTTACATCAATTTAGTAAGAGCATAACACCATGATTCATATGCGCATGAGTGGTATACCTATCTCTCTTTTTCATACCAGATAGAAAGAGAAACTAAACTATGAGTGACCCAGGGAAAATACGGTAAAACTTCGGTAATATGATTCAATCAATCGATCAATGATTGCATTGAATTTATTAGAATTTAATCTATGGCTAGAAATGTGGATTACTGAAAGGAAGTGCGGAAGGAAAATAATAACGAAATGACTTTTCACTTCATAATTTGTTGCAAGAATTTAAATGACACATTGGAGTTTTAAGTACCTACGATTAATAGGATAGCGCCTGAAGTGGGATTTTCATAATTTCCTGACAGTCATAAGTTAAATTATGAGGCATTATTTTATCGTAAGTAATCTTTAAAATTAAAATATCATTATGAATATGAACCCGACCTGGGTTTCTCCAACGAACGCCAACCGTCCCGGTCTTAGGTAGCCCGCATCCATCAATTGCCCCTATCGATTACCTGTAGATTAATGACTGACAGGCTGCTCCAGATCTGTACTACAAGAAAACTAACGTCCTAAATGTTACAATAGCTATACCAGTTCAATCTGATTGTTTTTCCAGCCCCATAACAGCCCAATAGCAGTTTTTACCAATTACACCCTTATTCATCGTTGGACAAACCCGAAACCAAAAGCCATATAACTATTTAACAATGACAAACAAACAATCAGACCATATTGTTTATCGGATATTGATGGAGGTTTTCCTGTCCCAAAAAATGGGACCTACCATAGAAGTAAGTTTCCTTACAGTGTGTAATGAAATCATTTTCATTCATAGTGTAGGTACATGGTATGCAAAGTATTTAAAATGTTGTGGTATGGCATGCAAAATATTGCAATGGTTTGTAAATGAAACTATACGTATGTTGGTTTGTTACATTACTAACATGCACCTCTATAGTTGGTCTGAGATCTTAGTTATACCTTTAAAAATTATAGTGAAAGCACCTCTTTCTATAGCGGGACGGGATCGCTTCCATGTCCTGTACCAACGTAGCTCCTGTGTGTATTAGCAATGATTAGGTAGGTACTTAAATAATAGGAATGGAAAACATCGTGCTGAAACTTCAACTAGGGATTCTTGGCTTTTCGTCATAAAATAGGTATGTGGTAGGTACATACCGATTGTTTTATCTCCATTTTCTTTTACACGTTGGTTACCATAGACATGATATTACTTATAACTATTTTCGAATTCATTTTATTTTTTCTTAAAAATAAAACAAACGAAGCCGTGTGTAGTAGCTAGCATTTGTTACATGTGCACAGTTCGATGATGTAACACCTTCATAATAATAGGTAACATACCATAATATTATGTTAATTCCCCATGCTTTGAATACCAAACAAAAGTGTTGCGCATTTACCTGTAAATATTATGAGCATTCTTAATTAAGAGTAGGTGTACATTTGTATTGTATCCTCATAGCCAGGTGACATGCTTACACCGTAACAGATGTTTAAAAAGTCTTGCTACCTAACTGGTTTCGTAGGAAGAAAAAACAACCTTTGATTTTAGAGTAAGCATTTTGGCGACAAAATGAAGTATTGTCCTATTTATTTTCCCGGTTTATGAAACTTAACTTCAAAAATTTTCTTCTAATTAGAATCAATTTAAAAATCGTCTCTGTAGATCTAGATATCACCCCGCAAAAACATGCCATTTTACCCTGTAAGACGTAAAGACAAGCAGAGCACATTATGTGTAATATCTAAAATCCAAAAGTTTGTTTTGTAGCGTATCGAAATGCGGAAAGTGCAAAACGGATCTGATTATTCGGCATTCAAAATGACCATGACCCAAACTACATTTGAATCCTACGTGATTTCCCTAAGATATGAGGACATACCATTATAGTTCAAGGTACTTATAAAACCATGCTTCTTTCATTTAGTAAACCTACAGTTTGAAATCATATCATCTGCCTAGCTTTTCCCAAATACCTATGTATTTTGGGGTCGGCGTAAAGTCCAGCTAATAGACATAAAAATTGTTGTTAGGTACTATTAAATAAAAAATAAAATGTCATTTATTTCAGGCAAGTTCACCCATATCAGAAAACAGATTGGTCACACCTGGTCACACAAACAAATTATTATTATTCTTTAGAAAAAAAAAACAATTGTAATAATTAAATTAGACATACAATACAATCAAACAATATTAATAATTAAATTATACATAACAATTACATAACTATTGATTGATAATTTTTACATAAATGTTGAAGTATAGACACTCTACAAAATATAGTGTGCTCCAGTTTACATTACAACAACAGGTCTCAAAATGCCCTCAATATGGGGGCGGAACCGGTAAACTGTAACTAAACACTTGTAAATATGTATAAGAACAATGGAGAAAACTATTATTACTGAAGTTAGTTGAAACTACACAAGACAAAGATACAAGTTCAATGACCTCAATTGGCTCGGACAATCGTATAAAAATAGCTGTAAAAGTGATTTCAGGAAGTATGCTTTTGAAAGAAACAGCAAAAAACTTGTAATCAAAATAAACATGGCCTTGGTTACAAAAATATAGTAGCACATATATTCTCAGCAGAAATCCAAAAAAAAAACACCTTTTCTTCTCGGTATTTTTAATTTTCCTCACAGCTGTCCCAATTTGCGTTTCTCCCAAATTCTTTTTTCAGAAACTTTGATAAAAAATTAGGAGCTTGGACTTGGATTCTCCATCTGCTCTAGCTGTTGGTGATAAATGTTTTTACTGTAAATGTTACTGTTACTGTTACAGCCTTAATCGTCCCACTGCTGGGCACAGGCCTCCTCTCACACGGAAAAGGATTGAGCATTTATTATTAACTGTCAACGTTTTCAGAAAATACTGGTAAATAACCGCTTTAAAGCCGGATACTAAATACTGAATATTTCTTCTTAATAAACGTGCTAATTTATTATGCACAACATACTCAATAGTTGGCACGTGGTTAGTACTAAGTATTTATTTATTCAAGGCATTTACCTTGTACATTACCAAGGCCACTATTACTATGAATTGTACAAAGACTATATTACAATGTTTTACTAAAGGATAACTGAATGTGTCTGAGTAGGTATTAGGGCTTTCAATACCGGTATTACGGGATCCCGTAATACCGTGATCACGGATATATTTTGGTCTTTTTTCAATACCGGTATTGACGAGCCAATACCGTGATTACGGTATTACAATCTTTTTTATAATTTTAATTATTTTGGTTTGAGGAAGTTGTATTAAATAAGATAGATAACTACGTACTCGTAAGATGTACTCGTAATATTATTCTCACACTTCACACTTGTGTATTAAGCGCCAACTTTTATCTCCAGCATACCTCCACCTTTCTTAAACAACTGGTTTCTTAATCGATCGAGCGAGCCAAACGACGTTATTGTTTTGTTAGTCAGTAGTAAAGAGACATCTCATCACTATGATGTATCGCCAATCTACTTGGCAACACTGCAGGGAGTCCAGAACAGAGTAGATTTCAACCGAGTCAAATTCGAGGCCTTCTCATAGTCCACAAATGCTAGACACAGTTGAAGTTGAAGAACAGGACGACAACAGTCCTACTCCACGTCTCTGGAGCTCTCCCTTCAAACAGGACATCGTTAAAAAGCTTCTGGTGCTCCCCAGTATGGGCTTACCTCCTGCTTTTAGTAGCTCTGTTGTAATGCCATCCTCGCCAGGTGCTTTTCGATTTTTGAGCTGTCTCAGAGCGATCTCGATTTCGCTGACTTCTGGCAGGCGGTGAAATGGCGTGTTAATGTGGCTCTAGAATCCTCATTTCCGGGATCAGGTCGAGACGCATGC
Organism: Helicoverpa zea x Helicoverpa armigera; assembly: GCA_033682625.1. Lineage (NCBI taxonomy): Eukaryota > Metazoa > Arthropoda > Insecta > Lepidoptera > Noctuidae > Helicoverpa > Helicoverpa zea x Helicoverpa armigera. Next base: position 10,882,748 of record JAWIIS010000028.1, read on the forward strand.
GATGCGTATAACCGGCCATAGAAGTTTTCCACTTCCGAAAGGACTGCCGGCACCGAAGAAATGACTTCTCCACATGTTGTGGTCAGCTTCGTCAAGTGGCTTCTTCCAAGAGATTTTACGAACACCTTTGACCCCCGATTCAGCTCAATCAATGTCTAGAGTATTGGAGCACCGGAGGTCGCGTCGTACGTGCTTGTTGATCTCTTGGTTTAGAGCCCGCTTTGCTGACGAAATGACAGGCGGTTTTTCACGTCGTTTCTTCATAAGCCCTAATGTCTCTTCCGAAAGCTTTGATTTCTTGCCCTTACGCTGCATGTTACAGAATCTCGAACCTTCCTCCCTGAGGATCCGAACCACATATTCGTGGTTCTGGTTAACGTCTGTTGTGGTTTCCACGGCGGCAAATCGGTTCTCCAAATTTGACTGGAACGTTTCGGATCCTGTCATGGTTTGGAGCAGTGTTGGTCGGAGCCTGGCCTTCATCAGACGGAAACGTTCGGCCTTGAAGTTGATATTCAGAGAGCCTCGGACAAGTCGGTGATCGCTACCGGTATTAAACCTATTGATCACGGAGACGTCTCTGAATATGTGCTTCTTGTTCGTCATGATGAAGTCAATCTCATTTTTAGTCATAGTGTCGGATTCATAGCGTGATTGGACGCTTTTTGAAACTAAAGGATTGTGTTTTAAAAGTTTTAATCGATCTAAAATTAAACTCCGATTTCGAATTAGACGAATTCGATTTAACAATATTAAAAAATATTTACAACAGCCTTTCTGTAGTAAAAGTAACTGTATTATAAATTTGTAAACGGGATGCCAATTTACTAAAAGCGGATATTGCGCAAAAAGTATGTTGACGAAGTTAGATGGTCAAGCTACTATCTTATACTTAAGCCTAAATCTTGCAAAAGCACTTCGAAGACGCATAAAGGAGCGACGACTTTTAATATCTGGAGTATTGCAATATTTGCATGACCGACAATACCGTGATCACGTGATCACGGTATTGAAATTTTTAATACCGGTATTGATACCGGAATTGAAAAAATCCGGTATTTGAAAGCCCTAGTAGGTATGTCTGTTTTGTGTGCATTTTTAGTCCATGACACTAAGAAATAACGTGGCTTTCTATTGGTAAAATAAGTTAGAAAATCGATTCATAAGGTTCACAGAGCACCCCCTAACAACTTTATAAACTTTACCACTTCATGTAATAAAATGTAGATAAGATTGGACTGCAATGTTTTTTTTTTTATTGTGAACGCATTTTTTTTACTAATACCTAACAGTTGTTGACGCATTCCATTCATGCAGAATTATCGTAATAGGTATTTGTTTAAACAAAAGCAGTCATGTTTGCAAGCCAGGGAATCCTAGCGTGTTTATTTATTTATCCCATTAACAAAATTTTGCGCAGCAGGAAATAAGCATAACGCCCATGTTTCCTCTATATATGTATTTGATGAGAATTCAAAACTTCCTTACTGTAAATCCCTACCAAAACTATTCTGTATTTATCAGCAAATTTCGATGTATATTTCTGTCTAATTTCATCTGACTCCCTTCAGCCGTTTTACTGTAAACACACTCTTCCCTAACCATTAAATGTATCTGAGTGGGGAGGATAGATGAAAATCATAGTAGTTAGGTATTCTGTGTTATTAAATAGATGGCAAAGATCAGCCAATAATTATTATAATCTATTAGACGTATATCTATTAAAATGAACATTTAAAACAACATGATTTTCTATCATTATCTCGTCGGGAAGTACCTATTCAGAACCACGCGACTAGATAGCAAAAACACGATGTTTATCTATGCATTATAAATTATTCTAATATCTACCTACGTATGTATGTTTACTATTAAATACATTGAACTTTGAATACATCATCATCTGAATAGCCTTTTCCCAACTATGTTAGGGTCGACTTCCAGTCTAACTGTATGCAGCTGAGTGCCAGTGTTTTACAAGAAGCGACTGCCTCTCTGACCCACTCAACCCAGTTACGGGCAACGGGCAACCTAATACACCTAGGTAAGACTGGTTGTCAGACTTACTGGCTTCTGACTAACTGTAATAACGGCCAGTGATGTTCAAATGACATCCAAAGCTATTGAAATGATGTTTATCTATGCATCATACATTATTATTCTAATATCTACCTACGTATCTATGTTTACTAACAGTTACATTGAACTTTGAATAATTTGACATTAAGAGCGTGTACGCTCGGCGCGCGATGTCAACTTTAGGTAATTCAACGCAAAAAACCGCGCAGACTAGCGTCGCGGCTGTGTGCGTGCCTATCATACTTCACGTATAGTCACACAAACCATTTTGATCCTTTCGAGTGAAAGTGGTAGAACAAAAAATATATTATTTAGTAAATAGTTAATAGCGGGAAAATAGTGTAAGTCTATGGATGTCTAAAATATAAAAGCATGAAAATAAGTCGTTAATACTTACACTCTTTTGCAAAAAAATCGGGCACCTATGAAAACCTTGGTTTTGAGGACTTTCTGTATATTACATACAATTTTCAACAGTACTAAATAGTCGACTGATGATTAATGACAATGTTAAGAGTTTCTGTATTTTAACCGATTTCAAAAAAAGAAAGGAGGAGGTTTCAATTAGATTGTTTTGTGATTGTTCTCGATTTCTCAAAGACGCCTGGACCGATTTGAAAAATTGATTGTTTATAAGAATGGTCCAGTCCATCCAGACCGAAAAATTGTGGTCAAATAACAACAATTGCCGGAAAGCCAAATATTGGTGAAGAGCTTGGGTTTACCATTGCAAATAAAGTTTTAAGTTATCTATCCTATAGGCTTCAAAAGTTATTCGAGATCAAAAGTCAAAATTTGGGTACATCCAAAATGAAAAAAAAAAATTATAGCTCGATTGGTAACAGACATCTGCAATAAGTGATTTCTAGCCTAAGGAGTCCGCCATATTGGATTTAGACTCGCGACACATTTTTTTTCGAGTTATTCATAGCAAGCCCTTTCATTTGATACCCATATCGTAGGAATGCATTAAAAACATTTTTTTCTCCATCTTGGGTATACCGCCATATTGGATATAGAATCATACATTGTCATTAAAACTGAACATTCAAACAAAATTTCAACTCAATGGATAAAAAAAATATGCTTCAAAATTGAGCTTTAAATAAAATAGTAATGTATCAAGATTTGTTGGTCGCGCTTGAAATGCACTCTATTCTCGGTATCCACGGCAGAGGTTATTCACCCTACGCGATGTGACGGAGCGACACGTCCTCTCTCTGTGAAGCCTTGCGGCGGTCTGGTTTGAGTTGACTCGCGTGCAGCGTTTTATAGTAGTTTTTAAATAATTTATAAAAAAATAAAAACGAGAGATTAAATTATAATATAAAGTTTTTGTTTTAAAGAAAGAGTTATATTACTATAGTAAATAATTGTTATATTAAATTAAGTAAGATAGATAGGTAAAAAAAGCATTTGAAATTCACAATTTTTCACATTGTTAAAATATTTTTTTCTGAAAGATACAGACCTAAATCAAAAAATGTTTTCAACTAACTATAGGCATAGGGATTTCGTCTATGAGTAAAAAAATAAATATGATTAGATTTGCCACTGTTTTCACATGAATTTAAGCTTCGAAATAGACGCTGAACGGGAATTTTATAAAACATCTGTTACGTTATAGGGGTTTTAAGTATTTAAAGTACACAAATTGAAATTTATGTTCAATTAACTATATAGACAGTGAAATTACCTTGCGTTATTAAAAAATAACATAGTTATAGGATAAGTAGTTACTGAGAAACAGTGGTTTGAAAAGTACCATTTTAGGCCAAATGGCGCGCGGTTGACGTACACGCTCTTAAAATGCCATTATTTCGTGCCTTAACGTGTTTCCGCGCTCAGGTTAAATCCCGCGCTAATCGCTGTCAAAATCGGTTTGAAAAAAAAAACATGGCGGACTTTGACCTCCGAATGCATTTTGTTTATGGTCTGATTAACGTAAGAGTACTGTTAGGTCATAATGTCATACGAGGTTTCGCACGCAGTTTTACCCATGTCCCGAGGTGGGTGCTGAGAGTATTTAGGTACTAAAACACTCGAGTAAAAGAGCTTATGTCCATCTCTAGACTACGACCTATTTCTGTGTCTTTCATTTAAATTGGTTCAGCCATTTAGGTGTGATTGCGCAACATACAAAGAGAGGAGAAGAGTAAAGAGTGTTAGATAAAATAAATGTTTATTTCGGGCTATCAATAATAAAACACATGGCCCCTGACCTGCTGTCAGTCACAAAGATTAAATTGTTTGATAAATTGTGTATTTCCATATTCATATTACTTCAATACTAATTTAAAATTCTTTGCACGATTTTTCCCGTCAATAGCATCAATAAAATTCTTACGGAAGAATTGTCAGTCACATTGGTCTGAGTCAAGTAAAATATATACTCTGTTATAATTATCTGTTAATTATTATTTGTTCTTAATTTTACATAATTTCCCAAAAAGGGGAGGGTCTTCATTCAAATATACCTAATGTATTTTTCTATACCTACTTATTCTATTCTAACACGGGTATGTCCCTAAAGATTGCAATCTAAATAGGAAACCGTTTACGTAGTTTACAAAATCTATTGTGTCTATTGTGTCGTGTTGCTATTTTTATCTACATATAGACAACAGTGTTGTTGTAAGTACCTCGGCAACAAAGTGTTGTTATGTTTTTAATATCTATTCAACTTATCACATCAAAATGCTCAATAGATACTCTTTTATCTATTGAAATGATGGCTATGTACTTACCTAACACGGCCACTGAACTATATATTTATCAGAATTAAACTAAGCATTAAATCAGCCTTCCTTGTTTATACAAAACCAATATATTTTAGGAAACTTATGAACAAAGATGACTGCACATTTCTATTATCTTCTTTAGAGATTTTTAAAGAAAATCATGTGGTAGATAAATATCCATTTTCAGCTTCAATGCTTATCGATAGAAATGACATAAGGCTTTTGCCCTCAAAGGAAACTAAAAAAACAAAAACAAATATTACAAGATCTATCACACTATAGTAAAAGCTGAATAAAACAAATGAAGCATATTGTGCTTCATTTGTTTTATTCAGCTTTTATCCGCGATAAATAAAAAAAAAAACAAATTAAAAAAAATACCGTTAAAAAGTATTTAACCTACATCCCATTTTGGGGGAATAACTATAGCTAGTATACAGAATGATCGTTACAGGTGGTCGATACTCCGAGCGATTCACGTTGCATTGAATGAGTGACGCATAGGGGACTCCCTATCGCTCCAACGTCTTGCGCTCACGCATATAAAAGCGAGCGCCGTACAAAAATTTCATTCGCTACTCAGCTAGAGCAAGCAACAGTCGTGTGTAACACTGAAAACTAATATTACAAATCGTCGTAAATTCTGAAATAGAATTTTCACTTTTGAAGATAAATAAAAATACTATAATAAACAAAATGAAGAAATACTCAATCCTCGGTAATAAGAAGAAGGTGACCATGGAAGTGAACCCTACCCAACTGAAGATAGTTGGGAACAACTGTATCATCAGGGTTTCTGTCAACCACGGCGATATTGAAGTCGTGGGGAACGACTGTCGTGTTGAAGTGACGGACAACCATGGAGTGATTAACATAGTGGGGAATAATGGCATGGTGATTATCAGCAAGCGGTGGAAAGGCGACAGAGTGCAACTCCTTGGAGCTGGCTGCCATCTCGTAGTAGCTGGCAAGGAGAAAAGCACAGGAGGATACGAAGCCCAGCTTTCTCCCTTCAGCAAAGACCTGGATGACGTCATTGAATCTATCTTCACATTCGTGATGCGGTGATGAAGTGTAGTGAACCCTGGACTTAAGTGCTGTGAATAGCTTCTTGTGTCAGTTCGCCTTCTGGTTATCAGAAGATACAGTCGTCGTAGAAACGGAGGTAATCGCTCTCTGCCGTAAATGAGAAGATTTTTCTTGTGTGTTGTAATAAATGCTTTGATTTATACCTGAACAGTTTTTTTTCCTTTGGAATTTAAATTGGTCCGATGTTATTCCCCTGAGCTTAGAATGGATTTGTTTTGTCTCTGTCTAACGCCTAGTGATGTAAGAGACGGGTGATAGCGTCATCATAACAGTTGTTTTTCTTAGTATCAATCTATTCAGTATCTTAAATGTTGATGTGTAAAGTTTTTAAAGCTATCTTAATTGTTTTTGTGACCTATAAAAGGTTAATGAGTTAGTTACATTGCTTTTTAAATATTATTATAATATACAGTTATCGGCACGGATATCGAGCCATGACCTTCACCTGCGCAGAAGCGATTTACTGCCTTATTGCCTTATGCGTACGGGTGCGCAAAGCGATCCCCACTCTTCCGCCGAGAGCCCAATATCCGTGCCGGTAACTATAAATTCATAATAACTCAAAGTAAAGTCAGATGCAAATATATTTTCTTTCTACTTTAGTACTTGAACAAATACAGATAATAAGTCTAAACGGTGTAATCTATTCTGTCTAAAGAGGTACTTTAGGGTGAATTCTAACAGTAAACAAATTGATAGACAAAAACCGTTATGATAACCGTCATCGGCCTCTATTGCGCCTAATAGAAATTATTAAAAGTCAATACAAGTTTTGTTACTTGAGTGCCTCTTACATCTTCTGAACTACAGTTTTTTAAATTATGTGTAGCTTGCTATTATGGATTCCTCTGAGTACTATCGGACCTATATAAAGGGACTGTCATTCTGACCAACATTACCTAGTTAGTTACCATATAAAACTAATACACTGATTGAAGGACTATGCCTAAATACCTGTAGACTTTCACATATACCTCTCAAGATTGACAGATTAAGTCCGTCAAAGATGTACAAATGATCTGCCGGGGCTGCGGTTTGTTCGAAAGAGTTACCTTGGCCCTGGTATATAAAAGGCCTACGACGGAACACGACGGTTTTTAGTCAGTAAGAGTCTGACACACCCTCACCGCTGATGATCCAGTTTTAAATGCCATAAAGAGACGGTTGCTATTCCATCTATAACTCATCTCTCACACATCTTTCCATTCATAATTACACATTGTTTAAACTATACTTACGTAGTATTGACACACCTGATGACATTTGTACAAGCATAGCAACAAATAAGGTCGAAGATCTTTTTATCACAAACAACATCGGTTATGAATGAGTAATTAAAATCTTATCACATTACGTAGTATGATAGCGTGATAAGGCAAGTTTATTATCATAGTACGTGGCATATGCAATCATATTATGCTTGAATGACCTTGGCGTGTGTCTGATGACGTAGGTACTTTAATTGAGTACAGACAATTGACACTTCAGTTGATAAAACAAATTATTGTTGAAGGGAACTAAGCTTCCTTTGTGTAGATTGAGATGGGTATAGAGTATAAAGATAATAGCTAAAAAAGAGACATGTTCTAGGTACCTACTATCTATTTCTAAAGCTGCGTCTTCGCTAGGAGAGCCGAGCACGAGCGGAGCACAAGCCGACTGCCTGCGTACAGAAGAAATTACACCCGGTGTACCTAGGTCAAAGAAATAAAGAAAAAATAATTGCATACAACAGTTTTTACAGTGGTTAAAAATTCAAGCAATATTCTGCTTAATCTGGCAAGCAAATATTTTTACTTACATAAATAATTAATTACCTGCTTACAAAAGAAGCCTAATATAAAAAGAACCTGCTTAATGAATGTAGGACAAAGTAAGTATTATATATAGGTAAGGTACCTATTCTAACCAATCCTATGCAAATAAGCTAACACTCAATGAAAAGCTACATTCGTAAATGCTAACCAGCCCTTCCAATCTAACACAGTCCTTTCTGAACTAAACCTTCATACCAATCACTTAAACACTCGGTTAAAAAAATGACGATACATCAATCATATAAAAAATAGGTCTGTCTGAGTATAGAATGAAGCCATAACGTGACTAGCTTCCATTTAACCACCATAGTTAACACATTTACTATAATTACTGTACAGTTAGTACTGTGACAATGTTTGGGGTGACTACAGGTTAGAGAAAAGGAGAAACTGTCCTATAAAAAAAATCGGCCGATTTTTTGTCCTGAATATAGTTTTGTTATGTTCCTTTGCCAACACAGGATCACGATCACGCTAAATTGACGAAATTTTGAAAATAAAATATGTACTTCTATCATGTCTTTCGGAAGAAGTTTTGAAAGAAAAAACTATCAAATGTATTTTACAAGTACGTACAGTCAGCTTCATTAATTTTTAATTCGGGAAAAATTAAATAGATATTAAAATTCAGTATTTTTCCTATCCCGTGACTTTGATAGGCAAATCTATTTAGTTTCTAAGCTAACTAACGATTAGAAACACGTGTGCCAACGGGATTTCCCGCAAAACCGATAGGTCACGACCACTACGATAAACTATATAAGAAGTTCAAAGAAACTACTGTGTGTAGGTACTTTTAATTTAGATAAATATGATGAGTTCAATTGAACAGTTCATTCCATAACTGATGGTGTAGAATGAGCTATATTTAGATAAGTAGAGTAAAGTATATGTGGCTCAAGACCTGGTTATCTTGATAGTTGTTTTATCCAGAAAATTATATCAAGAATTGGTAGTATTCCAGTGAGGCAGCTAGGACCAATATTATTCATGCATCTTGACATCATTACGGATATACGCAAAGAAAGTATTATTTTTGATAAAACTATATCAAAGATCTTACATATTGCTAATGAATGATGTCATACATAACAGACCACTGGCTAAACTGATAAAAGGGGAACAATGTCCAATTTAGATAAAATAGTAGACCTCAATGTCTAATCGAAAAACAATCCAACTGATATGCTATGTTCGTCATTCGGCATAATGCGTCAAAAATAACAATTCCTATTTAAATAGGAGCACATCTCTGTATCCACCATCTTGATTTTATTAACTTTCATCAGTTCATATAATTCTGACATCATTGTTCTAATTTCTTTTTTATAGAAAAACCTATCAGTAGGTATTCTGCACTATTATAGCTAATATTCATCAACTTCTCTCTTCAACATTAACTTTATAATATCATCAGTTACTTTAAAACCTACGAGGCGATACCATGTCTACATTTTGGAAAGCTAATGATCCCTACATTCATTTTGATTTCAATCAAAATTCTTACAGGTACTTGCCATAAACACATCCAATTCAACTCTATCACGTCTTCAAATCCTCTCTCAATAACCACCTGATCATTTGCCCAAATACTAGTAATTTGGAACCTTGTCCCAATTAAAGCTTTCACCTTCGGAGCTTTCTCTTCAGGTAAATCCCCATCAACCTTCAGATCTTACCCAATAAAGCTTATGCAAGTTACGAAGATATTTTTATTTGAGGAAATTACAGTCTGTCTGGCTTACCTTGGTTAACTACGGATGTCCGATATGACCAATTTAAAAGATGTGTCAGCCGGATCATCTTGTACTTGACTTGTCTGGGATTCTGTAAATTCTTTGAGACTTGTGAGATGGTTTTCCTTAAGATCTTGGGTAGTTCCTGATTCGTGGGTGCGGTTTTTGATATGTTAATCTGCGGTTATTGTTGGTTTTGATATGCCAATCTGTTGCTATTTATGAGCTAAAAGATTCCGTTCTTGTGGTTAAGGATTATTTATTTGAGAAATGCTTATTTGAAAAGGTCGGGTTTGGCACGTGCAGGATTTACCTTTTTATTTTCCTTTTCGGAGTCATTCTTGGTTTTTAAGGCAATTTTTTGCCCCAAATAGGTTGTTAAAACTAAATGAATTTAAAAGAGAGATATGGTCAATAATCGTATTTTTCTTAATCTTATTTAAAAAAAAGTTATTGCAAATGTGTTTAGCCTCAAATGGCCGCGTCCTTTGTGGTTGTATAAAAATACTACCTATTCATATTCATAAGTGTGACATATTTCACACATTACGAATAGTCATAGTAATTATGTCGCGCGATAACTATGAATAATAATCCAAACAAAAGCTATTCTGAGAAAATTTACATAATAGTTTTACCGACTTTTCTTTAGACTTCGACACAATTGCTGAAACTGCTATAGAATGCTGGCTTACAAAGAGTTACGTTTTTACTGATACATTTTAAGAAAGCAATGGATAAGATAACAGTTTAGAATCCGTTTTGTCTTATCAGGAATTCTTCGCATCCTTGTATCAGTTTTGGTAGCTAACATGACATTGACTTTGAAATATCTGTTGAACGATAAGAATAGCACAAATGTCAGTCAAGTTAGTTGAAAGGTATGTGGAGAAGAATTTAAAGTATTTAGCAAAATGTTAATATTGAAATAACTAGCCTCTCGACCACTACATTCTGAGAAAATAAGGTACTTTTCAATTTTCGCTAGTAATCAGCATAGTAGTGTAACAATTGATCACCAACATGATTGAATTTAGGCAAATCCCCTAACTTGCGGAGGGCTTTGACCAGCAGTGGACGTTTTTCGTCTGTCATGACGACCGACGATAGTGTTGTATGTGCATATATTTTGGTGATTATTACTGGAACTGATAACCAACCAATTTATTTTTTTATTGTATAGAAGAATATGGTCATCCAGATTGCCAGATGTTTTGTATAATGATTTGGGAGCTATGTTTCTGCAAGAGTAGAACACATTATCCACTTTCCATTACCTGTCGTATAATTACCATACAATAGATTTGCTAATGTATTGAGCCGAAAACTACAGCACTTATATTATTTTTTGGAAACACCATAACATGTCATAAAAACTTGTGGTATGAAATGGTTGTTCACCTTCTAGTTAAATAACTCATCTGTATAATTACAATGTGAGTTTATATGCAACGCGCATTCTGTATGACTCAGCGAAAGGAAATGCACTTTGGATTAGACTTCTAATGTCGTATTGAGTTATGATTCATAATATTATGATTAGTGATATTTTTTGAATCCGTAGGATCAGATGACTGATGTCTGATTATTGCGGCGATTTTAAGCTGTGTTTTACATTAAATTCCTAATTTGATGAATAATCTTATGGATAACCTACTTACAGCTAGATTCTTTTTTCGATTTTTAATGATTATCAAAGGCTTATTATATTCCTGGTGACTAATAACTTAAAAGTCGACAAATGTTGGCAGCAAATAAAATAACTTGGCAGCGATTAAATATTTTCGCGACTATTATAATATGTAAGGTTCAAAATTAAGGGTCTTATAAAAACTAAAAACTAGCAGCTGCGTTTGGGTAGCAAATAAACTATACCAGTCAATTGAAATATTAGGTGAGGAGCTATTTATAATGACTTGGCGACTAATAATGTTAGTTGGATGGCAAAGATAATATGTTACCAACTATTTCGTGCCGACTAAAAACCCAGTTTTAGGCTTCGCTTTGTGGATAGCTCTAAATATTAAAAGGAGTACAATAAAAAGGAATAAGAGTTAATTATTAATATTGTGTATCATAATTTCATGAAAACGGCGGAAGGTGCGGTGGTATTATCTCACTTGGCGCACTATGAAGATGGTAGAATTTAATTTGGATTCATTTTATTTAGCATATTGCCATTTATAACCTTCAATTAAAAAAAAACATGGTATTAAAAATTGAAGTTAGTGACGAAAACGAATCGCTGCAAAACCGACTCTTGTCTGCTCTACCCCTAGAGTGCAATTCAAAACCGCGTAGGCGCGGAGGGGCGAGGCGGCCTGCGAGCTGAGGTGCAGGTAGTTTTAACGTTCGCCGCCGCGGCTGAGGCTGGCCGGCCCTGCCGGCCAGCAAGCCGAAGCTGCGGTGGTGAGCGTGAAAACCATCTGCGACTATAAGCTCGCATGGGACCGCTGGAGCCCCGCAGCGCCGGAGCCGTGACAGAAGTCATGCTTGCTGCATGTTGCATGCTTACTTCCATGCTATTCACCTATAATTTTGAAAATAGCAGCCGCAAAATATTTTTTCTTCATGCCATTTAGACTTTATTTAAAGCTATTAAAAAGTCGCACAATATATTTATAATATGAGCTAGTTTATATTTATTCTTCATCCAAACAATTTTAAATAGAACCTGATTTGTATTATTTATGAATGCCCATTTTCTATTTTATTGTCATCATTAAGTTTTCGCTTAGATATTAATTCAGTCGCCAAAAGAAAAACTTGATGCTAGTTTAAATTAAAACGGACCTCATAACTGATATATTAATATGCTACCTTTGATTTATTATGATACTCCTTTTTAGCTGCCAACCCATTATAAATGATACCCACTCTATTATTTTTTTAAACCTATATTCGTTTTACTTAGTCGCCGCGTTAAATACATGCCATTATCAAAACCTACGAAACTAGCAAGCCCCATTTACTTAAGAATGAATTCTAATAAAATAAAAGTTATACCTCCTTGTAGCTTGGCTAGAAAAAAACTCCCAACAAAATCTGGGAATTCTATAAAGAAAATACACCCCAAAAATATGGTCACCCCACGCCACTTGTTACGGCAGTTATTAGGTAAATGGGTAGACAACCACTCGAATGGCCACGATTACCCATAACACACCATAGGAAGTACAGTCAGACAAATTAGTATAGAAGCTCTTTACAAAACTGCTCAAAACCAGACTTAAAATAATTGATGTAATTCGGGTATTTAATCTATTGAAGAAAGTAAGAAAATCACACAAAAAAGACGCACACCAAAAACCAGACAAAAAACAGCTTCCATGAAATATTGTTCCTTGAAATTACTTTGGAAATTCTGTGGATTCTCAGTACCTACTTCTCTTTATCAGAACGCTTTATTTTTTATACGTCACTATAGATTATTTTGTTTTATAACTATACAAAAACAAAGATATCTTGAAGATATAAAATACAATTTACGTTACTGTAGTGTAGGTATCTACTTACAGTTATGTTTGATAATAACATTATACATTTTACAATAAACTAGCGGTGTCCCGCGGTTTTACCCGCGACTCATGGGAACTAAGTACTACCCGTAGCCGGAGAAAATATAGCGTATGTTGCTCGGGGATAATGTAGCATCCCAACTGTGAAAGAATTTTTCAAATTGGTTCAGCAGTTTCGGAACCTTGAAGGTACAAAAAAAAAACCATTTTAATGATTAATCTTTATTACATTAATAAAGTTAGTCTATAGATGTTACTCGGGAAGAGTAGATTTTCAACAGTGAGAGAATAGTTTAAATCAAGAATTGTTTTTAAGTTTCTTTATGCCATATTTTTTCTTTTTATTATATCAGTATTAATGTCGTTGACTGTACTTCACCTTGGTCGATATCTTGTCCATTTGCTATATGAACTCTGGCTATCAGTCGATAACTGGACGATTCAATCGCATTGTTTAGACTTTTGATAATTAGCCACCAATTTGAAATCCATATGCAACATCGATATTTTGATTGTGAAAAATTACTTGCAATTTTATTAATGTAAACAAAAGCATTAGAAAAAAAAAATAATAAACTCAGATATCTACTTAATTTATACAGATTAAAAAAAATTAAGATGATGAATATTTTATACAACTAGAAAAATATAAAAACAACTTTCTTTCTACTAACGCCTAGATAAATCAGAAAAATATAGTATGACATCAGAGAAATGTAATAAAATTAGACTGACCGGCGAAATCGACAAAATGTGAGTTTTTATAAATAGATGTGCAAACATACATATTTTACTTTCACTTACAATTTGTAGCAACACTAAAACTTTTTAAAACTGTTAAACTAACAACTATTTTAACTAAACAGCCAAATAATTTGAATTAAAAACTCAATTTTCGATTACATGTCGAGTATGCCAATTGCACAAAAAGATCAGGTTCCACCGAGATTTGAACTCGGATCGCTGGATTCAGAGTCCAGAGTGCTAACCGTTACACCATGGAACCGATGAGAGGCTAGTCGAAATTAGCTATCTGTTTATACGTGTGTGTAGTTATTGGTGTGTATTCGGAGAATGTCTTCATTTTTTTAGAAAGGTGCATGAAATGAGCCAAACGAGTTTATTTTGAGATGGAAGAGCATCATAGCTTCATTTATTTTCAAAAATAATTTGCAATGTGGAATTTATCAAGCCATTTTGAATAGAAAATAGGTTTTTTATGGTTTTTATTTTTCAATTTGTATTTTTTTCCATCAGCAGATCAGATGCAAATTATTGATATGTCTATTTTTGTCTAATTCTAATAATTCGTCCAACCAGAATCTGTATGACACTCTCTTTTGTTGCTGACTGTACTTTGTGACTGAAGACGCCTTTCATACGTTAATTTTAAAGAATTTACACCATCCTATTATCTATGTATTAACTAATCATTATTATCAGTTTTTGTCTTTTCAAGTTAATGTTTACTATTTATAAGGATTATCTTAGCTTAAGATATAGGTAGGTACTTATAAAGATATTATTTATTTACTTAGGTAAGAAAATAATTATCATAAATAAATAAATTGATATAATCCATAAAACGTTTTTTGATCGGCATCTGTTTAATGACGTCACAACAGATTTGAATCAATTAGTTTCGTACAAAACATTTGTTTAAATAAAAATTTGAATATTCATTGAATTTACTCAATGTCACGTGTTACAAGGATAAGTAAATAATTAAGAACAATATTTTGAAAATGTTGTACCTACAGCAATCAGCACCACATTTGTGCCATTTAAAGCAACTAATTCTTAGTTAAATAAATAGTAATAATAAGTGAGACATGAAACTAAACCACAACAATATTTTTTTTTTTAATAAAAAAAATATGACAAAATATATTGAATGACTGAAATGGCTCACATCAGCAACGCACACTTATGCGGAGCTGTGTGAACTGTGCCTGTAGAAAAATTGTATTTTAATAGGAAAAGAAAATGGTTAACTTTTGATTATTGAAGGATGATGATGTTAGATATGGAGAACAGAACTCTTTGGAGTAGGATGATAATAATGACGATTTTTACAACTAGGTACCTAATTGATCTTGATTAGGTACATTTAATTTGAGCCAATCAGCCACTACATCATTGCATGGTAAAACGCAATATGTACAAAACTAAATTAATAACCACATTAAGTAACTCGTTCATGCATCGATATTAATTCTAAGAAATTCGTGACGCTCTCATTAAAATTATCGACATTAGCAAAAACAAGTGTGTCAAGAAAACAAATTGCTTTACAATAATGTACTCTAAGCACAACTATTAAGGTTTAATTTACTTAGACAATATAATAGTGGCTATTTTGTTAAAATTATTACAATGTAGTTAGGAAGATAGTGGTATCTTATTTCGCTACTCTTGTCTCATCCAGCACGGTTCCATGGTGTAATGGTTAGCACTCTGGACTTTGAATCCAGCGATCCGAGTTCAAATCTCGGTGGAACCTTGGATACTTTTTGTTGATTTTTAATTTAGAGATTTATACAATATTTTTAGGGAAGTAAGAAGGAATTTGATTCAAGACCTATTAGATTATTATTACTTTTCAGTTTTTTTTTTTTTTTTTATCGCGTTATTGCAAATACTTTGAAAATGTAAATACTTATCAAAAAGTAACTAATGACATCTTTTTTCTAAACCTGAAATTCTGCTGGGAAACAAAACTAAATCATTAGTTGGACTTTGAATATGTTTTTTACACGAGACATGAAAAAAAAATTGCTATTTAGACAAAATCAGGCTTAAACAACAATTTTTGCTGCATATTCATATTTTTGTTCTACTTTTACTATTGTGAACATTTGCTTAAATTGAATCATTACATCTAAATCAGCAACATAAAAAACACACAGCATTGTATCAAATTACAACTATTATGTCATAATTGTCTTACCCTACAATTACAAATTTTTTGGTAGAAAATAGGTTTTCGGGGCCACCCGCCCCGAAAACCTATTTTCTTATTGTTTCCAAAAAATAAAACAAAATAAACATTGTGTCATTTAATTAC
The DNA here is from genome assembly GCA_033682625.1 of Helicoverpa zea x Helicoverpa armigera. Classification (NCBI taxonomy): domain Eukaryota; kingdom Metazoa; phylum Arthropoda; class Insecta; order Lepidoptera; family Noctuidae; genus Helicoverpa; species Helicoverpa zea x Helicoverpa armigera. The sequence continues at coordinate 10,898,795 of JAWIIS010000028.1, forward strand.
CAAAAGCCAAGGTTTTGAATATAAAAAAAATCGCCTGACATGTCGAGTTTTGGCAAAAAAAGGCCCTAAGTGGTAATAATTCGTATTAAAATACGTCCCCAGATTATTTTGGCCGTCGATCACACCCAAGTAACCTAGTCCCACCCAAAGCCTCCTGGGTATCGTATTACTTTAATGAAAAAGCATCAAATAACGTAATTGACGGTGTGACGGCGTGACACGATCGGAAGGGGTTGCCAGGTGAAAAGTTTCTACTGATCAGGTAAAAATTAACCAGTTTCAGTAAGAATGAACCAAATGTTTCGCTCTTCTTACTTGTAACTTTTAACGTGAGACTGAACAATTAGAATTGTATCTATTTGTTCAGTTTCTAAAGTGTGACTTCAGCTTATCATGCTAAAAGTAGGAGTTTTCCTTTACACAAACTTTTGGTTTTATTCTAGGTTAATTTACAAGTACCTAAGAACGTATCTAGTGTCTTAATCCTCGTCTTGAATGTTAATAAAATTAAAGTAAACTCTTACCTTAGGTACTATCTTTCACTGTATTTAATTCACCGAGTTTTTCCCCCTTTTCCCACAATTTTCTTCAACTAGCAACACTACCGTGACAAGGCGTGACAGTGTCGAGCAGGCAGTCTCCCGGGACACACAATTTATTAATCAGAAATAATAATTCACCAGTAATGTGGGCAGCGCGTGAGTTCTATACGATAACCATCGTTCGTAATCGGAAGGGTTAAGTTAAGGGTTGCCACAGAAATAATGGTGAATTTTTGGTATAATTTGCTTTTATGTTTCGGAAGGAATGCTAAATATAGTGGGTCACAGGTGATCTTTGGCTATGTTAAGGGTAGTCATAAGTCAGATTTTTCTGGCTAGACTGTCTTACCAAGGAAATTGGGGTTTCCCGGACAATTTAATGGTTTTAAGAGATCAGGTAGATGGTCGCACCATGTAAAATACTGGTACCCAGCTGCACCTGGTTATAATGGAAGCCTTTAAACATTGTTTTGAAATAGCTAGTCCATGATGGTTTACTTGCCTCTGTTCAGTTAGAAATCGCTTAGATTTCCTAAACAGTGATTACTGAGTCAGACTAAACATGTAGGTAGGTATCCCATTGTGTTCTGAAAATAGTTTGAAGTTGAGTCTTTATTATTTGAACAAAAACAAATGAAAAATTGCTCACTAGGTTTGAGTTATTTAGTAGGTCACTGTTCTAACTAAACAAGCTTACCTAATTAATTATTAGCAATTACGACTATAATAAATTTTATTATAATATAATGGCTTTTTATTAACATAAAGTGACAGCCCTAGTTTTGTGGTGGGTTACACATTTCGAGCTGAGGTAAAGTTAAATTAAAAGGTGTGCAAAATTGTGAAAAAACAAAAAAAAAAACAATACAAGTCTATTTAAGTAATGTAAACTTTTAAAAGAAATCACAATTATTTGAGGTATATTTATTTAGTAGAAGACAAACCTTTTTAAACCCATTCTATTCTGAGTGGTGCCGAAGGGATCGTCAGAATTTTATACTGACTTAAATGTAACTATGTTCCTTCTGAAGCCCTTTGCGTTGGCTTATCATATCAGTCACTAAAAGTGCAACAAAACTTGTGTTACTCTTTTAGGTTGACTTTAAACCTCGTTTAACTAAACCTTACTTACGAACAGTGCCAACCAACAGGATTTTTAATCCACATACTAACGCTTGAAATCCCAAGGTGCTCCAGCGAAAGAGTTCGCTTTTTTTAATTAAAGTAATCAGTAAATTCGTAAGGGCGCGGCCAGACATGAATGCCGAACATATCGTAATTAGCAAGGGTTTAGCATATCGCGGTGTATCAGGGCTTTTAGTTGACTGATAGATTGGGGAACTCCACCCAAATTTGATTTTGGAATTATGATGATGTGATTTTTTATGCAGTTGGGGGATTTTGGAATTTGGTAGTTTTTTTAGGGAGGAAGTAAGAAGGCAGATATATGTTTTTAAATCGTCCAAATTATGGCTTACTATAGGTTTCTTATTTAATAATTAGTTAAGAAATCAAAGTGATACTGTCAAATACTTTTTCCAGTATGCTAAATAAAACTATGTAATTTTGTGTTTCTCAAAGCTCTATAATATATTTTAATAACCTATATTTAAAATGCAAAAAAATATTAACTGCAGTTTTGGGTTAAGAATAACTTTAAACGTAAGTATTTCAATTACGTCAAAATTCATACATAGGTACATTATTCGTTATGTTATCAGAATGTTAAAAAAAGGATATTGTAACCATAAAGTTATTAATCATTTTTTATGACTATCTATTGAGGGCAATTGTGATTACTAACAAAAGACTTGCATGAATGGAAAGATAGCAAAAAAATACCTATTAAGCATAAAAAAATTACATGATTTGGGTAATAACTGTTTCGATAATATTAGTTATCAACGTTGACGTATTATACAATAAAGATGGGAACGACGAAACTTTAATAAATAATGAAGTCAATCATTATTTATAGTACACAAAAATATTTTAATAGTCACACAATACAGATAAGTTATTTACAATAGTAAAAGAAAGGTCAAAACTACAATTATTTGTTGTTATATTGTTTTTTTTTTCACTATAAAACATTTTTTTACATATGTAGTATGTAGTTAGTTATATTTTTCTCTTATCAATAAACTCTGACAGGAGCAGTTTCACAAAAACGGACCATTAACTTCCCTAACCTTATCTTTGCCAAAAGATCAGGTTCCACCGAGATTTGAACTCGGATCGCTGGATTCAGAGTCCAGAGTGCTAACCGTTACACCATGGAACCGATGAGAAACTGGTCGAATTTACCCACTACTATCGTAGCACTTTCACCAGCTATTGCTAATTTCGTCTATAGTCCGTGACCTAGAAACATGTCTAAGAATGTGTGAACTGAGAGAATCTATTTTTGTTAGAGATTGTAACTGTATGTTCTATGTTTGTAGCATCTTTAAATCTTTTACTAGTTTAATATGAAGCAATCAAAAAAGTGGTTTAAATTAGAAAGTCTGGTATGATCGGATGCATACTCATTATCATCTTTAAAAATCCACATATAAGACGAAAAAAACCTGTTTGTAGTAAAATACAAAAAAGCTTCAGCCGTTATTCGTTGCCAACAAAGATATAACAATTTCAGGAAATAAAATATTGTGTAAGTTTTGTATGTTACATACATAATTTTTTGACTTAGGTACGAGGTTTTCCGAGGGTTATCAAATCTCTATGGATCTTTTTGACATCTGTCAAATTTATTGTACCGCTTTCAAAGTCTGTTTGTCATTATTATTTAATTAAAGTAGATTTTTGGTGAGAATAACTACGACCCTTGAAGGATTTAAAAAAAAATATTTAAATTAGTAGTTTTTTTTTCATTTAGGTACCAGACTGGGTAAATCAGCTTGACGAGTTTGATTTTGCAAAGAACACTGATTATAAATAAAAAACTTTACTTTCTTATATCTTACATATGTACTTACTTAAATAAATAAACGTGTGGATAATCGCTTGATAAAAATGAATACGTATTTAGACATAACCTACATAACATTTAATTTAAAGGCAATGGAAATTTTTATCAAATACTACTTACTACATAATCTTATTTAATGCAGTTTTATTGTCTCGCAATGATTGACGCAAAGAACGTACGTTTGCTGATTATGATAAGGTACAAAGATTATAGGCAATATAAAGTAGGCATAAAATTATTTAAAAGTCAATGCTGACATATTATGTATTTTCTCTGTAAGGCTGTATAACATTAACCGAAAAAAAAGTTTAGCTTAGTAATTTTTCGCTCATTGCATTTTATTAAAAAAAAATCGATGGGTCATTCATATTTTATACTGCCAGCCAATCTAATCATAATAGGTAATATTTTTACTTATAAAAAAGAGCGAAAACGCCAAAAAACACCCCTTTATCCCAAAAAATATTTAACCCTAAAAAACCCACGTCCATACAAATACAACCCAAAAAGACACAGATACGTCAAATATAAAGTTACATAGAAGTGGCGAAGAGCCCCTAAGCGTTTATCCCTCATTGTAACTCTATAACATATTTATTGGCGGGAACATTCGAAAATGGAATGGCTCCTTGGAGTAACCGACGGTTGTAACGGCCGAGTCGTCCGCCATTTTACATTTTTATTTTGTCAATAGTTAATGTGATGGGAACGTACGTGGACGAGAGGAATATTTTGTGAATAAGGTTGGCCACTTGAGAAATAAGTATTTTTTCTTATAAAAATATGATTTAAGTACATGGAGATATGAAATTGGCAGATTGTATAGTGTTAACAAGAAAACTTTCGGTTACATATAGAAAAAAATATCTAGGTACTAAAGTCGTGTATTGTGTATTAAATTATCTGTTTTTAAGCACCAAAAATAAGACAAAACCTAATAAATTATGGTTTTCCTACAGATTGGTTAATATTCACTGGTTCTATTACCACTAACACACCGACAACAGATACCTACTTCAAATCACATTAATTTTTTTTTAATAAATATGAAAAACCTGAAAAAATATACATATCGTAAGACAAATCCCACGACCCTAATCTCATGTTAACCCAACGCGCGACGTCCACGGGCATACATTTGCGGAGTCGCTTAGCGACCGCTATAAAATATTGTTTTTTACCAATATTCCGACCGGGACTACATCTGCAAACTGACTAGGCTAAGAGCTCGCCTGCCAGGGATTTTTATGATTTATTTACCGATTTTATTCTGTAAATAAATCATAAAAAATCGGTGTGGGTCGTGGTGGCCTAGTGGGCAAAGAACCAACCTCTCGAGTATGAGGGCGCGGGTTCGATTCCAGGTCAGGCAAATACCAATGCAACTTTTCTAAGTTTATATGTACTTTCTAAGTATATCTTAGACACCAATGACTGTGTTTCGGATGGCACGTTAAACTGTAGGTCCCGGCTGTCATTGAACATCCTTGGCAGTCGTTACGGGGTAGTCAGAAGCCAGTAAGTCTGACACCAGTCTAACCAAGGGGTATTGGGTTGCCCGGGTAACGGGGTTGAGGAGGTCAGATAGGGCAGTCGCTCCTTGTAAAGCACTGGTACTCAGCCACATCCGGTTAGACTGGAAGCCGACCCCAACATAGTTTGGGAAAAAGGCTCGGAGGATAATGGATTTACCGATTTTATTCTGACATTTTCAAGTAAGTATTCACACGGGAACATTATTATTGTAGTGTGTTTTAAACATATATGACATTCTTAGTAAAAAAAATAATTAATAATTAGGTAGGAATTAGGTAGGAACCTTTAATTAGGTAGGAACTATCAATTTCACATTTAGAATATTTATATCGTATCTCTCTTTATTTAGAAATTGCGTGTGAATAAAGTAAGTGCTTCATTGTCGCACTATTTTTTTAAGGATTAAGGCGCCAAATATAAGGTTTCAGGTGCCACATTTAAGGTTTCGGGGACCATGCATGAAATTAAATTAAAATTATAAGTGCAGGTATGATAGCATAAAAATCGGTCATCGATTTCTCGAAAACCTTAGCACGCAAATGCGATCTAACCTGCGATAAATCCCACATTATTACTGCACTAGTTAAAAAAAAAAATAAACGCAGGAGCTCCTGAACTACACAAAGTAAAGGTGGCAATATGAAATATGAAAACATCGGGCATCGGACCACGGAGCGCTCATATATTGATTG